>JAECWI010000506.1:5236666-6635000 GCA_018150345.1 Drosophila equinoxialis | reverse complement strand
GCTCGCAAGGGGTCTCGCCAGCCGGTTTGCATGTGTCTGCAGCCTATCATTGTGTGTAGCATACTTTTGGGGTTGGCGGTTTTTTTGAATTTAGCGGGCAGCGAAATTCAAAGTTTTAACGACGAATTTGGTCTGGAGCAAATGTGAAATACCAGGCCAACAGAATTACTTAGTAGGTGGCTGGTTTTATAATTTCTCAAAGTGTGTAGCATACTTTTGGGGTTGGCGGTTTTTTTCGAATTTGGGGGGCAGCGAAGTTGGAAGTTTTAACGACGAATTTGCGCTAAAGGAAATGTGAAATACCAGGCCAACAGAATTAATTAGTAGGTGGCTGGTTTTAGAATTTCTCAAAGTGTGTAGCATACTTTTGGGATTGGCGGTTTTTTCAAATTTCGCGGGCAACGAAATTCAAAGTTGTAATGACGAATTTGCTCTGGAGCAAATGTGAAATACCAGGCCAACAGAATTACTTAGTAGGTGGCTGGTTTTAGAATTTCTCAAAGTGTGTAGCATACTTTTGGGGTTGACGGTTTTTCGAATTTCGCGGGCAACGAAATTCAAAGTTGTAATGACGAATTTGCTCTGGAGCAAATGTGAAATACCAGGCCAACAGAATTACTTAGTAGGTGGCTGGTTTTAGAATTTCTCAAAGTGTGTAGCATACTTTTGGGGTTGACGGTTTTTCGAATTTCGCGGGCAACGAAATTTGAAGTTTTAACGACGAATTTGCTCTGGAGCAAATGTGAAATACCAGGCCAACATAATTACTTAGTAGGTGGCTGGTTTTATAATTTCTCAAAGTGTGTAGCATACTTTTGGGGTTGGCGGTTTTTTTCGAATTTGGGGGGCAGCGAAGTTGGAAGTTTTAACGACGAATTTGCGCTAAAGGAAATGTGAAATACCAGGCCAACAGAATTAATTAGTAGGTGGCTGGTTTTAGAATTTCTCAAAGTGTGTAGCATACTTTTGGGATTGGCGGTTTTTTCGAATTTCGCGGGCAACGAAATTCAAAGTTGTAATGACGAATTTGCTCTGGAGCAAATGTGAAATACCAGGCCAACAGAATTACTTAGTAGGTGGCTGGTTTTAGAATTTCTCAAAGTGTGTAGCATACTTTTGGGGTTGACGGTTTTTCGAATTTCGCGGGCAACGAAATTCAAAGTTGTAATGACGAATTTGCTCTGGAGCAAATGTGAAATACCAGGCCAACAGAATACTTAGTAGGTAACTGGTTTTATAATTTCTCAAAGTGTGTAGCATACTTTTGGGGTTGACGGTTTTTTAATTTAGCCGGCAACGAAATTCAAAGTTTTAACGACGAATTTGCTCTAAAGGAAATATGAAATACCAGGCCAACAGAATTACTTAGTAGGCAACTGGTTTTATAATTTCTCAAGGTGTGTAGCATACTTTTGGGGTTGACGGTTTTTTAATTTAGCGGGCAACGAAATTCAAAGTTTTAACGACGAATTTGCTATAAAGGAAGTATGAAATACCAGGCCAACAGAATTACTTAGTAGGCAACTGGTTTTATAATTTCTCAAGGTGTGTAGCATACTTTTTGGGGTTGACGGTTTTTTTAATTTAGCGGGCAACGAAATTCAAAGTTTTAACGACGAATTTGCTATAAAGGAAATATGAAATACCAGGCCAACAGAATTACTTAGTAGGCAACTGGTTTTATAATTTCTCAAGGTGTGTAGCATACTTTTGGGGTTGACGGTTTTTTTAATTTAGCGGGCAACGAAATTCAAAGTTTTAACGACGAATTTGCTCTAAAGGAAATATGAAATACCAGGCCAACAGAATTACTTAGTAGGCAACTGGTTTAAAATTTTATTTTATGTGTAACGGACAGTTGGGAATTTGAATTTTTAAATTTAACTGCCAGTTTTATTTTTTGAATTTAGCGGACAACGAAATTCAAAGTTTTAACGACGAATTTGCTCTAAAGGAAATATGAAATACCAGGCCAACAGAATTACTTAGTAGGCAACTGGTTTAAAATTTTATTTTATGTGTAACGGACAGTTGGGAATTTGAATTTTTAAATTTAACTGCCAGTTTTATTTTTTGAATTTAGCGGACAACGAAATTCAAAGTTTTAACGACGAATTTGCTCTAAAGGAAATATGAAATACCAGGCCAACAGAATTACTTAGTAGGCAACTGGTTTAAAATTTTATTTTATGTGTAACGGACAGTTGGGAATTTGAATTTTTAAATTTAACTGCCAGTTGCATTTTTTGAATTTCGCGGGCAACGAAATTTGAAGTTTTAACGACGAATTTGCTCTAAAGGAAATATGAAATACCAGGCCAACAGGATTACTTAGTAGGCGGCTGCACCAAAATTTTTCTCAATGTGTAACGGTCAGTTGGGCATTTGAATTTTTAAATTTAACTGCCAGTTTTATTTTTTGAATTTAGCGGACAACGAAATTCAAAGTTTTAACGACGAATTTGCTCTAAAGGAAATATGAAATACCAGGCCAACAGAATTACTTAGTAGGCAACTGGTTTAAAATTTTATTTTATGTGTAACGGACAGTTGGGAATTTGAATTTTTAAATTTAACTGCCAGTTTTATTTTTTGAATTTAGCGGACAACGAAATTCAAAGTTTTAACGACGAATTTGCTCTAAAGGAAATATGAAATACCAGGCCAACAGAATTACTTAGTAGGCAACTGGTTTAAAATTTTATTTTATGTGTAACGGACAGTTGGGAATTTGAATTTTTAAATTTAACTGCCAGTTTTATTTTTTGAATTTAGCGGACAACGAAATTCAAAGTTTTAACGACGAATTTGCTCTAAAGGAAATATGAAATACCAGGCCAACAGAATTACTTAGTAGGCAACTGGTTTAAAATTTTATTTTATGTGTAACGGACAGTTGGGAATTTGAATTTTTAAATTTAACTGCCAGTTGCATTTTTTGAATTTCGCGGGCAACGAAATTTGAAGTTTTAACGACGAAATTGCTCTGGAGCAAATGTGAAATACCAGGCCAACAGGATTACTCAGTAGGCAACTGGTTTAAAATTTTATTTTATGTGTAACGGACAGTTGGGAATTTGAATTTTTAAATTTAACTGCCAGTTTTATTTTTGAATTTAGCGGACAACGAAATTCAAAGTTTTAACGACGAATTTGCTCTAAAGGAAATATGAAATACCAGGCCAACAGAATTACTTAGTAGGCAACTGGTTTAAAATTTTATTTTATGTGTAACGGACAGTTGGGAATTTGAATTTTTAAATTTAACTGCCAGTTGCATTTTTTGAATTTCGCGGGCAACGAAATTTGAAGTTTTAACGACGAAATTGCTCTGGAGCAAATGTGAAATACCAGGCCAACAGGATTACTTAGTAGGCAACTGGTTTAAAATTTTATTTTATGTGTAACGGACAGTTGGGAATTTGAATTTTTAAATTTAACTGCCAGTTTTATTTTTTGAATTTAGCGGACAACGAAATTCAAAGTTTTAACGACGAATTTGCTCTAAAGGAATAATGAAATACCAGGCCAACAGAATTACTTAGTAGGCAACTGGTTTTATAATTTCTCAAAGTGTGTAGCATACTTTTGGGGTTGGCGGTTTTTTCGAATTTCGCGGGCAACGAAATTTGAAGTTTTAACGACGAAATTGCTCTGGAGCAAATGTGAAATACCAGGCCAACAGGATTACTTAGTAGGCAAATGGTTTAAAATTTTATTTTATGTGTAACGGACAGTTGGGAATTTGAATTTTTAAATTTAACTGCCAGTTTTATTTTTGAATTTAGCGGACAACGAAATTCAAAGTTTTAACGACGAATTTGCTCTAAAGGAATAATGAAATACCAGGCCAACAGAATTACTTAGTAGGCAACTGGTTTTATAATTTCTCAAAGTGTGTAGCATACTTTTGGGGTTGGCGGTTTTTTCGAATTTCGCGGGCAACGAAATTTGAAGTTTTAACGACGAAATTGCTCTGGAGCAAATGTGAAATACCAGGCCAACAGGATTACTTAGTAGGCAAATGGTTTAAAATTTTATTTTATGTGTAACGGACAGTGGGCATTTGCATTTTAAAATTTAGCGGGTAATTAGGCTTACAAATCATTAATATCTGAGCTCTCTGCAGGATTTTTGTGAAGTCCTTTTCAGGAATAATTGTTCTTGATGACAGGATGCGTTTGACACCACTTTCGTCCTTTTTTTGGGTGAGATCGCCCACCCCTCTGAACTGAATTGGACTACATATTTGATGTTCGCTCAATGACAGTAAGTTTGAAGAATTTTGATTTTATCAACGCTTGGGTCCATAAATTGGGTTGAATAAATTTCAATTTGTATGCAAAGTCAATGATGCTCCGCTGAGCTAAATTAATTTGCTAAATGTATTACGCGTAGCAGTTGGCCGGGATCCTTCAGCGCAACTGAAATGTAGGTGAAAAGACGGTAGAGGCATCATCAAGCCCAGCGTCATTATCACCAATAGCATCATCATTATTATCGTGACGAGTCTTTTCGGGTGAACCGCCTAAATAAAGGCTTGTGGTTAGGCAGAACCAGACTCAGACATAATCAGAATCGCAGCAGTTGTCGATTCTTTGGCAACGATTTAATAGATTCTATTTTATATAAAATAAACAAAGAGCAAACGAAACAAAAGAAACAAAAACAAACGAAAAATCAGTTTGCATGATTACGCACAAATTAATGAATGTCATGGCAAATGCCAACCGCAAGTTTACCTTGGCAATGGCTCAAGCCAAATGGGAATTCGACTTGATGAATGATGACTGAGTGGAGCTGAAACGCTGTAGGATCCTTCTGCTGCTGCTGCTGCTGTCTTGTCTGAGTCGAAAGGACAGACATAAATACATACAGTGATTACTAATTGTTTGTAGTTGTGGGTAAAACTATTTAATTTGTTTTCTATTTCCATAGAAGTTTTGCCAACTATTTATTTAATAAAATTAAATACAAATGCCATGACGACAAATCAGAAGATTTTCTTGATAAATGTAGTACACACACATCCATACACACACATCCTATGTATGTACATATATGTATGTATGGATGTATTAAGTATGTCCCACAAGCGACAAATGAAATTTGTCATTAATTAGTCCCTCTAATGTTATTGTTACAGGTTTCTCTCAGTCTCTCTCTCTCTCTCTCTCTGTCTTCCTCTGTCGTTCCACCTCATTCCTTGCCTAGCGTATTCTGATCTGCTCTGGCTTCCTTCGCAGAATGTCTTATGAAAAATGATAGCGAATGAGTCCCACCCGACTGAAAGACAGAGGGAAACTGAAAAGTATCTTCTTTGCTTTCTTGTTTTCATGTGTAAAGAAATTTGTCATCAGGTTTTATTATGATTGAGGTCTTTTATAGCCTTTAATGACTTTAAAGCTGAATGGAATTTTCTCTCCTCTTTTCGTCTTAAACTGAAAATGATTCATCACATGGGTGCCACGTAGGCAAAATCTTCATTCATGAATTTCGATTTCCATATGTTATGTCCTGGCAATCTGTTAAACGGTGAAAGGCAAAAAGTTTCTCTAGTGCCCTTTTGGCTATGTGTTTTCTTTGATGTCAATTGATAGGACCCCCATCTGAGAAATGGATCATAGACCTACACAGAAAAAAGAAACATATGACGAAGTCAAATTTTTTAAATTCCAATGTTAAAGCCTACCACAAGACTGAACAAGAAGAATTTGCCAACTTTAAACATCATAAGCGTTGTTAATTTCGGCAAAAAAAGAAAACAAAAATTGAAGCAAAAAGCAAAAGGAAACCAACATCAAAATGGAAGAAAAGTGAAACACAATTTTAAGCCTTGTTGAGCTCTCTGTTTGTTGTCTCTTGTCTGCCGCTCCTTGTGCCGCTCGTCTAGAAATCGATAATTTGACACATTTTCTGACTCTTTGCAGGTCTCGGTGTCTGGTTCGACTTTTCTCTCTCTCGTAAGGCGACATGTTGTGGCATGGCATTATGGCTGGCAAAGTGTCTTAAAGTGTCAATCAAGGGAATGGGTATGTGGCATGAGGAAGGCTTGGGCAGGGGGTAAAGGGCAAGCAGCTGGGGTCGAGGCTCTGAGGCAGTTTGCTTAATTGCCATTTATTTTTGGCATTTTAATTATCCCATTCCCAAGTCGTTTCATGGATAAAAAGAAAAGAAACCGAAGGGAAGAAACCCATACGAAACCCGAAATTTGCCTAGTTTGTAATAAAATAAAATTTGATCAACTGTAGGTAGTTTCCTATACTCTTCGATTGCGATACGTTCATTAGTTGGGTATACTTAATAAGTCGGGTCAGTAAAAATATATATATATTTACGAATGTTTTACACTGAAATTGTATGTGAATTAGAGAAAAACTTTTCTTGCATACTATGAATTATTCAACGATTCAGCATACTTAGGATCAAAATTCCTTCAGTAGTGAGTCAAAGTTAACGCTTCAATTGCTTTTTCACCTTAAAAGTGCATCATTGGGTCCGTAAATAATTCGTTTAGTTAAGCAGTTTTGTTGCCTACTACGATTATGCTCAGCGCGGAGAGCTTGATAGACGGGTCAAAGGGAAACTTATATCATATCAGCCACAACAAAAGCAACTTGGACAGACTCCCTTAACTGAAACGAAACTTTTCTGTTGTTGTTTCACTTTTTTCTTCACCTTTTAGGGGGTGGGTGGGGTGGTGTGGTGTGTGTTTGGTTCGAAGGTGTAATGGAGGGGGGATTATTGAATGCGTGCCAATTTTGTTGAAAGAACTTTTGTGTTTGTACATTAGGCTGGCTTTTTTCTCATATGAGATTTGTATTAAAAAAAAAAGAGAAATGATAAATCATTTTTACCTTGAGAGATAAGTATACTTTCGAGACTTTCATCAATTTGAAGGAACGACCAACTTCTGAATACAAATATTTAAGGATTTGCACCTCTTCAAAAGCAAAACAGGTGTTCAATGCAACGACAATTAAATGATAAAAAATACCTACTTGAATACATATGCATAAATATATCTATATTCAATATCGATAGAAACCAGTCTAATGTACAGATATTAAGTATATTGTGTGCTGTATGTACGCATTGACTAGCAAACTTTTGCGTTTTGCTAAGGCTTGTTGGGGCTCTGGGGGGGCCCAGAGCAGCAGTTAACACGAACTGGGCAAAACGTTTAATCGCACCTTGGAGAATGTGTTGCTTGCCCCAATGCCTCGAGAGCAGTTAAGTGCCACTGAGTTTACACACCTACATACCATAGCCATGGGTAATCGAGATGGTAAAGAAAGCATGTATATAAGACACAGACGACGAAGAGAGAGGGAGAAAAAAATCTAGTAACCACCTCTTCAGGTGTGTCTCTCTCTCTCTCTGATGTTTGTCTTTCTGTTACAATGCTTATCCATATTTGTATGCGTGTGTATGAAAATAACTCATACGCTATGCGATCTTTGAAACTTTGCATTTGAAAATGTTTGACATAGCATATTTTGTCAAGCATACAGAGTGAATCACCATCCATCTGACTATCCATCTTACTTTTAACAGGGCGCACAACAAATGGCAAGTTATGATTTGTCCATGACACATTCCATTTCATTTTATTTCCTGCCCTTTTTTGCTTCTCTCTGTCGTCCTCCTACTCTACCGTCTGTCTGTTGGTGCCTCTTTTTATGCAATCAGTTTAATGTATTCAAACGAGCCGCATAAAACTCATAAATAAACTACTTCACACCATTTGTCATCTCCCCTTACCGTCCCGAAAAAAGCCTTCGAAACCATGAACAATCACTTCAAGTGGCTTTGCCTTAGGCCGTTTCACACACACACACACACACACACACATACACATAGTTATCCTATGTTATGTATGTATTTGTACATACTTATAATAAGTGCAAGCAGACATCAATAATATCCAATAAGATGACAATTTGTATTTGTTGTGTAAAAAAATGTTTTACTATTTATTCAAATTTCTATTTTAAGGCCTTCTTTGGTTTCTACATTGTTACATCAGATATTGCTCATACGCCATGTTATACGCTGTTAAGTTCAAGTATAGTAAAAACGATATATGTTGGTTAGATACAAAGTGTATAAAGAATAGAGATTTCATGATGGGGAATGATAGTTTCTCACGCGGCTAAGTTATATGTATTTCGATATATCGAATAAGATTATAACTAATCCAACTTATATTTGCCTTAAAACTCATTTAAGATGTACCACATCCATTCACTGGCCTCCAACAAAGCCTCCTCAGGGAGAGGGAGGTGTTTTCTTTTGGCCAATTGGCCAAATTTATAACATTTTCCATACAAAATTTGTGTGTCTCTGGGCCCAATGCATATTTGAATTTTCAATGTGAATGGCAATAAAAATGCAAATTCCATTTTCTTGTTGTGTTTTTGCCCTTCTCCTTATTTCATTTTTTCCCTTTTACTTTTTGTAAAAAAGGATATTATAATGATTTAGCGGCACGAAAATATTTCTTAAAGTGCCAACATCAGCTTCACGTTCCTTTTGGCGTTTTCTTTTTGTTGGGTGAATTAAACGTGAGAATTAATCGCTAAGGCAATGTTAAATGTATTATAGAAGAGGAAATTAGTTTTCTTTTCGTTTTGGTTGGACTTTAAAGCGATTGATAAATGATGTTTGTCGCCATTGACGTAAGGCACTTTTCGAGGCCCTAGAATTGTGTGTGTGTGTCAGTGTGTCTGTGTGTGTGTGTGTGTGTGTGTGTGTGTGTGTGTGAGTAGGTAATAAATATTAACTGTCATTTTCTTATCGACGCGAAAAAATCAATGTGCAAAACAAAACACACAAAAAAGACGTTGGTAAAAGGGAAATTAATCGAAAAAGAGAAAAGAATTCACCTTAATCAAAGGTAAGTACCTACCTACTGATTATAAATATCCAAGAGTCATCATTTCGAATTATTTGGAAATCTTTTGAATATGATTTTTCTATGCTTTCCATGCTTCAGATGCCATTCAGGTAGTTCCATTTCGCATATTTTCTGTCAATATTAATTTCATCCAGAGTCGGCCGCTTAAAAGTATGCAAAGGTTTTTGCATTTATTTTTTTGGAACCAGCCTAACAGAATTAGAGAAATAAATTATATTTATCAATGAAACTCATAAATAATATTTCGATTCGAATTTGACAAGGGTTGCCCCAGGACATCGTGCACACACCTTGCTGATTCTGTTACTGTTCTTGCTCCTTCTCCTGTCTCAGCTCCAGCTTCAGTCCTGCTACTCCTGCCATTGGCTCATGCCGCTACTCATACAGCATCAATCAAAAGAATTAAATACAATTATAATTAAATGTCACCATATCGTGATTGCAGAGAGCCGGAAATCGTAGCTGCTGTCTCCGATTTATAGAGATGCCATATCATATCCTCCAGGTTCATGGCTCTCCGTCTCTCGCCTCCAATTGAATAACCGATTTGACATATGAGATATTTTCGCTTCATGGTTACAGTGCAATTTCAGTAATGGCAAATAAAAAAATTGATATACAAATGTGAGCGGTTTATTTTCTTTGCTTTCTTTCTGCACTAACTTATGAATTATAAATTCTTAACAAATTAAAGAACATCGGAAATTGGATAAATCGTACATTACTTAAGTTCAATACATTTGCTTCTTTGATGAATGAGAGAGACGACTTGGTTTCTGTCCTATCTATCTTTGCCTACATCTATGATTTTTTTTTCAATTACTTTTCTAGGCTTGAGCGTTGCCTTGACTGCTCGTATATTCCATTGGGAATCATTTGGCCCACATAGGGATTAAATGGTCTAACAGCACGAGCTGTGAAAATGCCAACTCAAATAATCCCATGCAATTTCTTTGCTGTTTCTTCAAGACAGTAAGTTGATATGCCTCTTTAAGTAGGTCACATCAAATCGTTCGTGTTTATTTTCTGTTTGTTTGCTTTTCTTTCTGGCTCCGAATTTAATGAAAATTGTTAAATTTTCTTGATTTTCTTTTTTTGTATCAGTGGGATTTCGTTTTTAAAAATTTCGTAATTTCCGTAGACGAAATGCCGTGCAGTTTAAAGTTAAGATGGCCCCCAAAATGTATGCAAGAATTATCATGCAGATGCTTCCGGCTCTTGGCACTTGACGCTTGGCGCCTGGCGGCGGCACAAGGAGCAAAATAGCAAGGAACCAAGAGGTCACTCGGCCCCAGAGGCCATTATGCAAAAAAGTGGTATATGGCCCCAGCTGAAAGTGAAGCGCAATTTCCGGCTCCAGCTGCACTTTCATGCATTGTCTGTCTCTGTCCGGCTGATGGCGATGGCAATTGCTTTGACTATGACAATGGGGGGCCCAATGGAAGGAATACGGGTTGACAGGTGGCCGTTGGGCATTTAGAGCTTTGACCATGCGTATGATGTTCAGGACATTGCCGGCTAATTTACCCATTTTGGTGTCACTTCGGTTGAAAAGGAACAACGAGCAGAAAAGAAAAAAAAAAAAACAATCGCCTCACCCACCAAAGGAGAAATAAGTACTTTTGGGAATTTTGCACAAAGCGTTTTTCCCAGAATTCTACAATGTTGCACATGATATGAGTATCCATAGAAACAACGAAATGAATCGAAGTAAGAGAGAGATAGAGAGAGACAGAACCTAAATCTGATGGCCAGTTTTATTTCCTTAACATTCATTTCCTTTAACAGCTATCACTCGAAGGCGAGACTTTAATTTGTTACACTTGAATGGCTTTTGCAGTTGACTTACACACTACTTGAACAAACAGGATCAACTTGAAGTAAAGAAATCCTTTCTTAAACGGTTCTTAATAAAATTAAATAATGTAGAAACTGAATAATGCCAAATACGTTGAAAATTCATTTCTAGGGTATAAACAATTTCATAAATCTTCCAAGGACTTCAATGTGTTTGTATTTCTGTTGACTTCTTGTTAGTGCCTGAAGTGTTTGGTACTTGAAATACACTTCATTTGCTGATTAAATAATTTACAAATGTTAAATAACCATAAACGAATTCAAAAAGCGAACAATAAACACTTGAATGCCTTGCCAAGAGTTAAAAGGGCACTTCCCTTATTCCCCAGAAAATCGACGACGGGAAAAGGAGGGGGCCACATGAATTGGAATGTGAATGGGAACGGGGACGAATGGGTCTGGGCAATGGCAATAACAATTAGAAAATTAAACAAAGCCAAATAAATAGGAAGACAACTGGTAGACAAATTGTTAAGAGAGAGCCAAAAACTAAAAGCAAACAAAAAGGAAACCTAACGTAACGGAAATAATTCAATTGAGGGGATGTTTTCGGTCAGGGGGTGGGGGAGTGGAAAATGGCCGATTGAATGGTGGTATTCTGCAGGTAAGGACCAGATCGAATGCCAGCTGCCAAGGTGTCTGAATAATATGTAATTTATAGAAGCAGAAGCGGCAAATAGAACTAACAATAAGTGGGAAAGCAAAAAAAAAAAAAAAAAAAAAAACAGGGCGCCAGACGGGTGCAGTGCCATTTTTCAAAACGGACGGACCCCAACGAACGGACGAACGGTTGGACGAACCGAGGCAAACATTTTGGCCCGCAGCCAACGGGGCCAATGAGTCAGCTCAGCTTACCTCCAATAAACTCAACTCCACTCAACTGACTGAACTCAGTTTACTTCTCTTTTTGGTGGCCGCAAACGGCGGCGGTTAGGTGACTGACCAGTAAGTTGTTCTTGTTGCCTTCTTTTACTTTATTGATGGCCACCAACTTCAAGTTGGCCAAAACGAAGCAAAGAAATGAAATGAAAAAAAACAACCAAAAATTGTTTTGGCTGAAAACAAACATTAAACCGTAGAAAGACCAAATCCAATTGAACTGGATATCAAATAGACAAATTTTATATGGATATATACATGGATAGAGACAGTTATCTGCCATATACATATATGTACATATACATATACATATACATATGTACATATATGCCATGTATTGAGCCAAAGAATGTCCTGTCATTGCGGTTGACAATTTTTATTTGACGCTGCCTTGGCTAGTTTCAAATAAATACGCTTTGTCGCATAGTGAACCAACTGTCTGTACAGTTGTTGGAGAGGGTAGTTTAAAAAGTTCTTTGAGCGCCTCAAAAGTATGCAATTGTTTGTGTAAGGCAAATTATCTATCGAAACGGGGCAATTTCTTGCACTTTTCTTCATGCGATACGAATCGTTTCATTTGTTCAAATCAATACTTATTGAGCCGACCATCGTTTGTGTGTTTTTTGTCTTCACCTGGAATTAAAATTGATGGTTTCCATGTTGTTTTCTATGTTTGCTGATATTTTTCCAGTTGCTGTTTCTGTGTGTGTGTGTGTGTACATTGTATTTTTTTTGTTTTGTTATTCATGCATTCTGCTGATGCCACAAATAACGTACCTTAAACTCAAACGGAACAGTTATAAAGGAAAATGCAAAAATACATGTTGAAAATCATCTTCTTCTTATTGACTAAGGCAACGGTTTTTTCTGTTTTTAAAGCCGCACGCCAGCCACAAGGACGAAATAAAGTATACGCAACGTTGTTTGCAACCTGCTTCGGGAGGTTCATAATGCCCATGAGTAATATGTTAAAATGACACAAAATACACACGACACACATACACACACCCATAACTGACTGACTAAATGTCTGTCTGTCTATATGTCTCGTTGTCTGCCTCTCCTGCTGTTCTGTTTGTCGTTTAAGCATCGTGTTGAGAATTATTTTTTAATTGAAAAGAACTGCCAAGGTGTGATGTTTGTGTGGGTAAGGGGCAAGGTGTGTTTGGGGTTGCAAGTGGGAGTGGGAGTGGGAGTGGGGCTTATGGTTAGCAGATGGAATGCGGTGAAGTGGTTAAATATTTCACTAAATGGCAGCGAATGCATCTTTTTGCTTTTTGAAATAGAAGCTTTTCTTGTATCCATAACAATTTGCAAGACACCAGCTTCTCTTCAGTCTACGATCTAACAGAAACATTTTCTTGATTGGTGACCGAATCATCATATATAATAACTAAAATCGATTTTCGGCTTTAACTCAGTTGAATCTAAAGAAAATTCACCAACATCAAAGACAAAATTCATTCAAGCTGAAGCTTACACAGGATCTTGTCATTTTCATTTTTCAGAAATTGTAAATCAAAGAGCTCATTTTCCTAATTTAGGCAATTTCCCACTGATTTCAATATGTTGTACACCAATTTTATCGCAATTTATCCTATTTTTAAATATCATCACACGCTTGAAGTATATATGTATTATTTAGATCCCATTTATACGACAACGTGTGCAGCAGTAAGAAAAAGACTTCCAAGTAAATGAAATGGAAAGACGAATGGCATTACGAATAAGATAAGTTTCAAAAATTATGATTCAAATTAATAAACTCTATTTGCAAGGGCATAAAAAAGCCCACAAAATCCATAACCCACATCCACACAACATTTGTCCTTCAGTTAACGTCCTTTTTTTTTTTGTGTTTGCAGATTTCCCCGAAAACCGACAGGCGGCAGCCATAATACTTTTATTATCGCAGAATTATATGACATTCATCACAAATTATTTAACAAGAATAACCTGAAAACACGTTAGAAGCGACACGACAGGAAGTGTAGGGCAGTGGTAGACGGATCAGAAGCAGCAGCAGAGACAAGACCAGGAGCAGGAGCAGGAGAACTTAATCTACTTGGTTTTTACATGCCATGTCTGTTTTGAGTGGCTCTTAAAAATAAACAAAAAATAATAAACAGAAAAAAAAAATAAATAAAGTGGCTTCGCGTAAGCATCATGGATGGAAAGCGAAAACCAACCAACCAACCAACCGTCTGACAGTCGTATAATAAAGTAAGTTTTCACCTAAATCCCATCAGAGATTTCGCTCTGATTCTTAAATGCATTTTCGAAATATGTGTGTATATATTCAGTTTGTTCATACAATAAATCATTAAGTTTGAGTTCTCACAATGGCTCACTTTAAATGGCATTTAGATGCAATCGTTCTGCCCCCTCTTGCCCCCTTTCTGCAGGGGCATCATCCTGTTAACAGGACATTTGTAGCTTGGTCGGCACTGCTGTGCTGTGCTGTGCTGTGCTATGCTCTGCCCTGTTGGCCCATTCTTGTCTATGTAGTTGTTACTGCAGCTGTGGCAAAAAAACTTTTTAATGGTTAAATAAGCAGACGCTGCTCTTGTCCAGAAAAAGTGAGAAGAGACGAGCTTGTATGAGAAATTATGTCATGGTTTTCCATTCCATACTTTTGCCTTTTTCTTTCCATTTTATTTTTCCCAGAGAGTAATTGATTTTTAATTATATCTGCAAATTTTTCAAAACTTGTGACGCAAAAGCATTTTATGTATATTTTAAACAAAATTTAAGTCTCAAATTGTTAGATTCTAATACCCTGTTCTCACATTGGCATCCAGAAGAAACCGTTCCCAATGTCAGTGATACATTTAAAACGACAATTTTACTATTATTTTCCTTATTACAATCTAAAAGCATCTCGTTAATGAAAATTGACTGTGTGCCTCTTAGTAAACGAGACATTTGTATGTTAATAACTTACCTGAGATTCGGGAATGGCATCTCTCCACAGATTCGATAATTATAACGTTTTAGTGAAACAACTTCTTTGAAATTTTGAAGACCTTGTTATGTCTTACAGTCAGTAGTCCACACAGAAATCTAACACTTTTGAATAAAAATTAAAAATGAAGAATATTTTGAACACAGAATTCAAAGAATTTGTTGGTAATAACGAAGGCCATATAAAGAGTTATAAGGAGTTGTCTACTCAGAAGTCAAAGCCTTTGAAATAACCAAACGAAATATAAGCCAAGCTCATGATATAGACCCATTCAAATATATATTATACTCACTTAGCATGGCGTATCCCATTAAATATTTCCTTTACTTTTCGAAAGTTACTCTCATGCTCAGCATAAGTATTTGATTTGGATTAAGAATTATAGCCAAAAGTTTGATTCAGGAAAAAGAATTAATGTCTGTTTTTTAGTTGTTCTTATCGTTTCGTTTATTTTTTATTGTTTAAGCGTGTGTAAATAAAGCTTTTTTGCACTTTACTTTTTACTTTTGTCAATGAAAAAAAAAAAAACATGGTTCTTTGATAGGGATATACAATAATAGGTATCAATGTGTGTGTGTGTGTGTGTTTTGGTATGTAACATTAATAGTTTTTGTTTGTTGTTTTATAGATAGTATCTATAGATATTTTATGGCTAAAACTAAACGAAATCCATATATTTGGTTATACGTAATACATATAGTAGATAGTTATGTTCGATAAGTATTAACTATATGTTTCATATTGCAACTGCATAACCCTATACATATACATATATGGTAAGTGTAAATGTGTATACACATATAGTATATACCACGTGGTATATAATTCTACTATGTTCACCTCTTTTGTACAAACTTTCCATTTCCTCTTTTCATTTTTTTGTGTGTTTCGTGTATCGGTGCAACTTTTTCCTCTTCCTATATATATAATTTAGAACTTATGTCACGCTTTTTATTCATTTCAATAATATATACAATTAGAAGAAAAATGTATCTTCATTTCATTTTCTTTGTTTCATTTAATGGTGGTTTTTTTTCTCAGTGAGTTTTGTTTATAAGAAATTAAATTGTTTTTTGCTGGGAAGAACTGTAATTGGGATTACGTTTCTGCTTCTTAATTTTTATTTAAGTTTTCTTAAGTACTGACCAAAACTTACATAAATCACTCTCTTTCACTATTATACATAATCGACAACAAAAAAAAAACCTCTTGCATTGAATACAAGATATCTTACTGGAACAAACTGCCGAAGCAATTCACTTGAAAAGACAACATTTCATTTTGGTTAAATACTAAACTAAGATCAAAATGGGCTAATGTCAAACTGTTTTGAACTAATTTATCGGCTAGGACAAAACTACATATCCCTCGGATTCTAGTTCTATAATATTTCCAACTCGCTGGAGCATTCTAAATTAAAGGTTTTTTTTTTTTTTTTGCTCCAACTAAACTGTTCAAATAAACGCCGTCAATTGACCAGTTCTATGGGAATTTCTCTTGATAACAATATTTGCGTTAACTATAATTGTCTATATAGACTATTTATTTATATATGTATGTTTATATATGTTTTGGTATAGTTTACTGTTGAATTCTGTTTTCATCTATAGTAATTGTATAGTGTGGAAGCAAACACAAGAACATTTAGATAGGAGCAAGGCAAATGCTTCGATATCATCAATTTGGTATAACAAAAAAAAGGACAAGAAAATTTGATAATTTCTTTTTGAACTACATGAAAGTAGATCCAATCATGGAGTTGAAAAGTAGGTAAAGTCGTTTTAAAAGTGCTATTAAGTTTTGTTTACCAAAAGGAAAGGGAAAGGAAAGGAATAAAGAGAAAGAGAGAGAGAGTGGGAGACTAAAAGAAGTATATGTATATCCATTTATATATGTATTATAATCGTAGATATAGTCTTATATCAATATATTTTGTTAACACCAATAATCCTATTCCAAAGAGAGTAAAACTTCCTCCACATAGACTTGATTATGTTGAGAAGTCTCCATGTGAGGATTGTTGATATTAACACGATATGATATAACTATTATATGAACGACATCAATTTCTATCAATGATTTCAACAAGTTGGAAACATTTTTCTATGTTTGATAAGTTCAGAGTTTGTCTGCAATATGGCTGATCCCTATTTATGTCTATGTAGTAGTATTGATAATCGTTTCTGTATGTACTTAAATGCATACATATGCATATGTATATACAGGATTAAAGGTGTGTTTGGGGCTTTTGGTTATTAGGGTGCAATATTCCGACCAATAACTACATATATACAAGTATGATAACAGGGCAACTATCTTAGTATTAACAATATATATATATATGTTTATGTATGTATATATGGAAACACAGAATTCATAAAGCTAACAATTTCAATCTAAATATGTTTATTTCTCATACATATGGCATATGTCTTTATAGTTTATATTTATATGTATGTATGTATGTCTATATATATATAGATACACTATATCTTAAATGTTTTCCATTGGGTTACACATTATTTGTCTTTATATCGTCTATGGGAAGAATATTATCAAATTTTATTTTATGTTGCATATTTTATATGTTACGATTAATTAATTAAGTGGAAGTGGACATGTTTAGGTTGTTAGTGAGTGGATGGTTTGGGTGTTGGGGGAGCTGTGCGGCTGTGTCTAAGTACAGGAGGGATATTTGGAATGCAATTTCTTTACGATTTTCGTTTTTTCAATATCAGTTTTGTCTGTTCTTGGACCCAAAAAGTGCAATTATTATATTTGATTTGATTTTCATTTCTTCTTTTTGTATCTTACATTTTTGTGACGCTTTTGTCGATGACTATCATCAGTTTTGATCCATCAGTTGAATAGATCATGTGCTATATGTTTGTATATTGTTTATAATTGTTGGTGTTGTTGTTGTTGCTGCTGCTATTGTTAATGGGACATCAGACATCTGTCTCATTGCTTAAGGGTCGCTGAAGTTCCATTAAATTGTGATTGGAAGTGGGTAAGGGCGCCTGGTGGGACAATTGCTTCTGCAAGATGGGCGGCGGTCCGCCATTGGCATTATCCAGCATTGGCATCGATTTCTGGAGAGGTATAATGCCAGTGCTAGTTACCGTGTTGGTGCCTGTGCCAGTGGACGATGAGGGGGATTGGTGCTGTGATCGCGGACTGGGCGGTGTGGGTGTGGCCGGTATCTGATGCCAGTTAATACTGTTCTGGGAGGTAACATTGCGTGTCTTACGCAAAGGTGGATTCTTGGTCGATGTGGAAAAGGCCATGCCACGACGCAACGGTACTCTAAGAGAAGGTCGATGGGTTAGTTTGATAAGGCGGAGGTTCTTGCAAGCAATGGTAGTGGGTTTATAACAAATAAATCACTTAAATGTGCAAAAGATACAAAGAGACAGACAGACAGAGAGAGAGATAGAGAGAGATAGAGAGAGAGAGAGAGAGAGAGAAAGAGAGAGAGAGTGTGTGTGGGGAGACTGACAGGGACAGACAGTGGATAGAGAATGGACAGGGGGAAACTCACCTTGTTGGACTCGGCGGTGGATATGAAATGCCACGATGACTGGGCGATAATAAGAGGTTACCCGAGTGACTAGTTGTCGTACCAGGCACGAGCAATGTATTGTTACTATAAGTATGATAAAGGTTACTGTAAAAGACCCATGAGACGCCACAGACGACAGATAGAAATGTGCAAATGAAACAAAAGAATAATGAATGTTAAACAAAAAGCCGGAAAAGTTTAAGAAGCCCAGAACAAAAGTCGGGTAAAATATAAGTACATATATAAAGAATTGTAAATAAATCAGAATAAAGTCCGAAAAACCAAAATGACGAAGACAGGTTAAGGATGGTCGGTCGGTTCACAATTACGGTCGATAATATGATGGTTCGTGGTGGATTGTGGTGAGTTGTGGTGGCAAGCGTTGCGTTGTGGTGGGTTTAATTTGGTTGATATCGGCGCAGGCATATGACAAAAAAAAATAAACAAACAGGCAAACAGAGTTCCATACAATTGACACAATAAAAAAATGATTTATTTTTGTATTCGTTTTTTTGTAGATTTATAAATCTTTGTTTATGTTTTTGTTTTGGAGTTGTTTAAAAATTATTTTAAAAATTAATTATGTTATAAATATGTTACAAATAAAATTAAACTCGCTGTGAGAGTGTGTTTGTGTGACTGGACAAAATGAGTGTGTGTGTGTGTGTGTGTGTATGCTTGCTTTTTAGTAAGAAGCTGGTCATATGGCAGGATCAGGACGACAACTTCAACTTACGTGTGACTGTGGTGCATATTCAGATTGGGTAAGCTCTGGCCCAAATGGTTCAGAGGCTGAACAGAAAGCGTATTGGCAGAAGTTGACGCAATAGTTCCGACCTTTGCCTTGTGTAAGCCACCAATAAGCTGTTGCTTCCCCTTCAGGACTAGTCCATGGTTGCCTGCATTCATTCACAGAAAGAGAGCAAGAGAGGCAAATCATTCGATATACATATATCGAATATCAAATATCGATATCGAATGTGTGTGCGTGATGCACTTACCCGTCATAATGCTTGATCCTTCATCACTGGACACCGAATTGGTCTTCTCAAAGTCCACCGATATGTTGCGCGAATCATTCCATTCGACACTTCCGCTATGGCTATTATTGGCACTGGACACATGGCTACAGATGGAGGAGTTCATTGGCGATTTGCGCACACCGAGCGAGTCGGCGGTGCCTCCACTGGTAGCGCTGCCACCAAAACGGAAGCTATCACCCACATTGCCGCCAACGCCGCCGCTGCCGCCTCCCGATCCGCGCTTCAGTCTTTGGTAGATGGTTTTGGCCCGCCATAAGGCATCACACCAGTTCTTCGCCTCGGTGCATTGTAGCGTAAACGCTGTCGTTGCCACCTGGAACTCATTCAGGTAGACACAGTTCAGTGTGTTGTTAGGAGCCAGATGAACCATCAGCTGGTCGGTTAGATATGGCTGACGAATGACCTTGAGAGCGCCCAGTCCCTTCTTGGCAATGGTCTTGCACACCAGCAGCAAATCCGTTAGCAGAAAGCAATGTACATCCGATTTGCCCAGATTGTCCTTGAACTTGTGGTCACCCTCCATGAAAAGATGACGCACCGGATACGCCGGACAGCCACGCATGGGGGCACAAAGGTCGAACATCTGGCTGTGGTGTTTGATAAGCTTGTCGAGTACTTCGTTGTTGGTATCCTGTAGTAGCAGCAGCAGAGCAATTCATGGGCAATTGTTGTCGTTAGCTTTGCTTCATTAAATTGAACGGCCCCATCATCCCATTCCCCCTCCTCGGATAACTTACCACGACATCATAGGACTCAATCCTTGCCATCACACCCTTAAGGCGTTCATTCTCCTGTCGCATGGTCAGATGATTGTTGACACTGCCAACAAAATTCTCAACACTGTGTATCATCACATCCATGGCCTCAATCTCCTCCACATCGCTCATGTGCTTCTTAATAGCCGCCAGCAGGAGGCTATATTTGGTCAATCGCTGCATGGGGCGTACAACAATGTCGGCCAGCCGGAGGCGATTGCACATTTTCTGGGACTCGCACCAGGCCAGATAGGAGGTGAATAGAGCATTATTTTGATTGAGCTCCTTGCAATAGAATTGACATGTGCTCTGCTCTGCGCAGTAGATCTACAAACGAATACGATATTATGCATAAGGCTAATGGTTAGCTCGATTATCTTCCGCTCCTCCTACCTTATATGGTGCAAAGATCGAGGCAAAGGCAATGAAACCCTCTTGAAAGAAGGCGCATCTCATCGGTTCGTGGGTCACAACACTGTGAGCCACCATTGGATAAAGCCAAAGAGTCCAAAATTTTATGTTTGCCTCGCAAACGGATCTAATATTGGAGAACAAACGATGCTGATCGACATCAATTAGCAGGCGTTCCTCTTGTACGGCTTCCAAACAGGCCAAAAAGAGCTAAAAAATGACACACAGAGACGATGCATGAAGACCAGGGTTCTTCAAATTTCATTCCTTGACTGAAATCTCACTTACATCTGTGACAGTTTGCAGGGCATGTATATAGTATAATTCGGTGGTTACCAGCTCCCATATGGCCGTTTGTATCTTAATCTCACTCTCACTCATAGCTTCATGATGGACAAAATCCAACCATGATTTGTCCATATTCTGTAGATAGGCCAACGAATTAACCAAATCGGGGTGATCAAAATTTAGGGCGTCTGGCCGCTGGGGAACACCATTTTTGGCATAACTATTAAGTAATTCACAGAGTTGACTCTGTTGTGGATTCTTAATGCCGAATATGGAAGTCCAGCGTTGTTTAATTTGTTTGCCCGCTGCCCCAGCCGATTCACTAGTCTCTTCGGTGGAAGCGGATGACAACAGGCGTGGTGGACGTTGACGCGAACCCTTTGTGAGAGAGGGAAATGGAGGAAATCGAAAAGAAAAAGAATGGGCAAATAAAAACTACACTGAATGAATGGGTGGAGGCCACAAATCTTACAAATGAGGCAGCCTTCTGTAAGGTCTTGCGACTGCTTTCACGCTCGGTAATGATTAAATGATGTCCAGCCAGATTCTCCACATCCGTTTGCTCATCCAATGAGCTTGTCAAGGGTGAAGGACCTATTGAAACAACATAACATAACCCAATACAGAGAACACAATCCATGGCTACAACTATTCTTTTTATTACCTGCGTCTAAAAAACTTGGCGTGGGATAATTGTCCGTTATTGTGATCTGATTAAAGCTAAGATTTCGCACACGCAATGCATGACTCAGTGCATTTCTGTAAATTAACATAAAGAGGTCTTCAGTCTGCCCAACTTTTCTCTAAAGGTTCTATAGATTTTGAGTTCAAAGCCTCGAAAATCATAGAACGAGATGATTCAGTTTACTTACAATAGGGTGACACCTTTGGTCGCCGGTATAAATTCTTCATCTGGCTGCTGCGATGATTCTAGGCAAAACAATACCGAAAAGAATTCGGAACTCGATACCTATATATACATTTATAGGAAAGATGGTGAATAGTCTTATAATCGTATTTAAATTAAATCGCTTAATTTGCATTTCAGATGAAAATAGAGGGATACAGAAATACATGTAAATAAAGACAGTCAGAGAGAGACAGAGAGAGAGAGAGAGAGAGAGAGAGAGCGACAAAGAAATGTCCATATCTCTAAAAGTTTAGTGGAAAGTTGAAACGGCGATAGGGTTTTTTTTTATTCAGAGTCGCTATTTCACTGTTAGTCAAAGCTATTAAATTAACCCCTCTGACTCTGAAATCAAAGCGAAAGAAAGAGGAAAGACAGAAATAAAACAAAAAATACACAAGTTCTACACAAAAGCGTTTCTCCATAGAAACTAGGGAAGCGGAAATTCATCTGCAAATATTTAAAATAAAAAAGAATACAAGAAAAAAAAAAGGGTGTAGGAGAAAGGTAGCGGGTAACGGATATTCAGATAAAAAGAAACCATATTCTCTGTGTTTTCGTATTTGACCCAGACCAGAGAGGCGGCAAAGCGAAGACAAAGTGGAATCCTCGCTGTGTGACAGGAAAAGAAAGCGGAAAGTGTGAAAAAGTGATGGCAGAAAACAAACGAATGGATGGCAGAATGAAGACTGAAGGATGCACGATAGATGAATGAGCCATGAGGGTGACAGTGGTATTGAGGGTGAGGGTGACAGTGACAGTTGGGGTGAGGTGAAAATGAAAGTGTGCGCCAGCCGAAAGCAACTTTTTACTTTCTTTTTTGCTGATTAAACCGTCGAAAAACAAACGAAAAAAAAAAAAAAAATACAAGAGAGGGTCTGGAGGAGGAGTTGCGGGGGAGAGGAGAAAAGAATTAAAAAAAACCAACTTGATGACTCTAAGTTATTCATTTCCCGACATCGTGTTTTGTACATTATTCACCCCTTTTGCTTTCAGTTACCGAACTCAACCACAAAAGGTTAGCAGTCGTTGGCTTTCAGGATTAATTAGAACGAGACCAAGGCAAGTCGGATTCACCTTCAGTTGGATAGACGGATGACGCACCGTAATTCAGATGCTCTTTTTGCCGTATATCCTTATGCGGTAATTGAATCCAAAAGTTGGACTAATTAGGACTAATTATCGTTAAGATTGACAGAAGCAGAAACAAAGAATGATCGACCATGTCTATGTCGACTTAGTGTATACCCTTCCTTCTTTCCTTGTGATTTCCTGTTTTGTGGCAATTGGTTTTCAATTTTCCAGAATTATCTCAGTGTCGGGTAGGGACTGGGTGGTAAATGTGTGTGTGTGTGTGTGTGTAGGGGAGGGCGGGACGTTTTCCTTTTTGGGTTTTTTGCTGACTCACCTCGCTGCGTGTCAATAACGGTTTCTTGCGCTGCATAAACGAGGACTTCTTTGGTTTGACTGTCCCTGACGACACTGACACTGACGACGACGACGCAACGATCGCCTCGCCACTAGAGCCCTGAAACTGTTTTGTTGTGGTGGAGCAGGAAGACGACAAAGGTACTGAATGAGTCGGAGCTGGAGCTGAAGTTGGAGCCAATTGTTGCTGCTGCTTTTGATGCTGTTGTGTAGAATGATGAGGATGGTGAGACGAGTGGAAGTGAGGTGGATGGTGCTGGTGTTGGTGCTGATGGTGTAGAGTGGAGGAGGCGGAGGCGGAGCTAACACTACTGTGTACACAGGGACTGGTGGCACCTCGAGCTATATAACAGCCAGATGTGGAAGTGGATGTGGTTGTTATATCTAACGTCGGCGTCGGCGACAGTGAGAGCATTAGTGACGGTGTTCGCCGGACAATTTGTGGCGCTTGGGTATAGATCGTTGGCGGATGAGATTGACAAATTTGAACTGATTCGGTTTTATCCAACTAAGAGCAATGACAAAGCGTTGTGTGTGTGTGTGTGTGGCCAGATATATAGGCGCAGGAAGTAGGCACAGTTTGTGTGTGTGTCAAAGAGGCACAAAATCAGAAGACAGCAAGGGAGAGAAAGAGAAAGAGAGAGAGAGAGAGAGAGAAACGTAGACAGTTACAGTGAGAGTGTTTAGAATTTAGTTTGCGTTAAAATGCTTTAGTCCAAAAAAGAATTAAACCAAAAAAGAACTACAAAATTAATTAATCATTCCAAGCAAATATTGAAAATCATAATTTAAACAAACTTTTTCCTCACTATCCTATACTATGTACTCTATTTTGGATTAAATTGGGAAATGCTGTAAGCGATAGGCAAATTGAAGGTCATTGAAATACAAACTGAAGGAAACTTTAAAACAAAGCTGCTCACTGTAGATGGAAGCTCTACTTAGTGCTTAATCACCTTGTAACTATGGCCTTTTACTAACTAACAAGTATGTTGTATTTAAAGAACCGCAAATTTTTCAGTATAATAATGCTTAGTAAGACTTACTTTAAGCAAAAATTTAACCCTGCAGAAACCGATAGGCAAAAACAAATATACTATAACTAAGTAATGTGTAAAAGCTTCTCAATGTCTTTAGCACATTTTATATAGAACTGTGTTAATCACTAGAAACATTACCTAACTTAACCTTTACCTGTGAAAATGTGTTTTATTTGAATTTAAATATCAAAAATTGCTTTTGTTAGATAATTGTAAGTTGAAGACATGCATTATGAACTTACAAAATATGAATACATATTCTTTTGCAATCGAAAAGCAATAGGCCAGGACAAGAACAAACCTTTCAGGCAAATTATATGAAAAATATAACGAGAGCACAAATAATGTGTCCCTTTTCTAGTCTAATTCTCTCTACAATTTGCCAAAATTTATTATACAATTTTCGGGCAACATTTTCATTTCGAATACGACAACAAATAAGGGGGAAATAAACATAAAAAGGATCCATTGGAACCAATGTAAAATCACAAAAAAAAAGAGAGAAGACAATTCTTATACTGAATAGAAACTAAGCTAAAAATCATTGAAAAGTCACGTACTGTTGACTAAGGCCATTCAGTAGTAGGATAGGAGAGGAGATGAGAGGTGTCTAAGTGGGGGGTACGAGGTAGGGGGTGGGCTCTATGATGGGTGCTTGTTACAGGTTTTTCATAATGAATAGTAACTACCAAAAAAAAAAAAAAAAAAACACACACACACATATATACTGTCAGTGTGTATGTATAGACATGTCTTGCACATAAAGAGATAGATAGATACATTTAGAAAATGGGCGTAAAACAAATGACGAAGAGTAAATCAATGACAGCTGAGAAAACTCCAATAGAAACTCAAACAAAAACACAAAGAAAAAAAAACCAAAGAAGCAAACTTACAAAGAAAAGTCGTTTGTTATCAATTTTCCTCATAGAATCACCACAGCTAAGTAAAGTAATGTAAAGTAACGATAAAGGTGCCAAACTATTTACTCTACAAACAGTGCACCAAGAGAGATAGAGTGAGACAGAGAGAGAGACAAGGAGGGGGTGAAGGGCTAAGAGGCTTAGTTGCTACTGTGTTTAGCATGCAATTTAATACTTGTATGACCTTCGTTTTTCTTGGTTGCAACTTGAATTTTCACTTACCACAATAGACTGCCTGCCCAGTGAGGCTGCCCCCGCTCCCATTGTTGCAGTCGTCGTTGTTGTGGAAGCCATCGTTGGACCTGCTCCTGCTGTCCCAGATGCTGTGGTAGTCGCTGTTCCATGTTGGCATGCCACCACCGTATCGAGGCCATCCAAATGCGTAAGGCTTTTCGATTTCAACTGAAATAAAGTGAATGCAAAATGAACACAATCGTTTCGAAACCAAAGGAAACAAAAACAATTTACTCGCATATATATATATTTCATATCCCTATGAAACGTCGACAAAAAATCAATCAAGGGCATTTTTCAGATATTCATAATTAAATTTTATTCTTATTGTTGAATGCATTTGTAGTGGGGATTTCTCCCCTCCTTCCTTTTTTTGCCTCACTCTCTTGATTTTTTGTTGTGTGTGTGTGTTCAGTGATAGTTTTATTTTATTATTGATTGTCACATGCATGTAAATAAAAGTTGATCACTTTGTAAAATTAAATAAAAAATATTTCAAACGAAATGTAACTCGGTTGTAACTGAACCAAAAAAAAATGAATGTAGACATTTATTTACCCCTTAACAAGAAGGAGCATTAAAAATTTAATTCAACATCTCGGAAACAGTGTCCTTAAAGGAGTAACAATGGGTTTCACCTCTTTTCTTTCAAGAATTCATATACTTGCTTTTCCTTTCCGGCATCTGCAATATGCCCTTATATCCTTGTTACTTTACAGAGTATTACCATCCATAAATTGAAGTAGAGTCAAAAGCATCCGCCATGATAAATTCCATTTAAAATTTCTATGATTTCATTTGCATATATTGAAAAGTACACAATGGTTTTCCATTCATGTTGTGTCCGAATTTTAACGAAACAATAAAAAAAAAAAAAAAACCAATAGCCATGCGACAGGAAAACATATTTATAATAAGGCGACAAATCTTTACATTGCCAAAGAAAACAAAATATGTGTGTACTTAGATTAAAGAAATATTCAAGATACTGCACGGAATTCCTCCTTGAATTTCATTGACTCCATAATTTTTTTTTACGATATTTCAAAATTAATTGAAAAAGTTTCTTTTCGTGCTCTTGAATGATAAGTGCTCTCGGGCAGCGACGCAGAGAAAATGCAAGTATTCTATTTCTTTAATTTCGCTCAACATGTTGTATGAGTGATATTTCCTCTTTTGTTCAATTTTCCCATAGTTTTCCAAAATCTTTTGTACGCGAATATTTTCTTTGTGCTTAAGCTTTGTTCAAGAAAAAAAAAAACTGAAGGAGAAGAAACAGAAGAAAAAAAAACTCAGAGAAAACAAAGAGTTAAACCCGACCATGAAACGACATCGATTCATAAAATATTTCGCGGTTTTTACTACAAAGCATAATATTTTCAATGGCTTAAGGCAGAAAGGAAATCTGCTAGACTTCTTTTCTTCCACACTCCCCTTTTTCCTTCTTTTCCTTCTTTCTTTGCCCTGGATGTGGTGCAGCTTCTTGCAAGACAATGGAAAAAAGACTTGGCTTTGCCGGAAAAAGTAAATTGCTTGCAACGAAGGCGAACAACTGCCACAAAAACACATAGGCACACACACACACATACAGAGCAGATGCAGCTGGCGAAAAAAATGAACCATGCTGCACCTTTGGCCCTTCCCTCTGCTACCCTGCTTCTAGACATTCTCTCAAGAGAACCCTAGACGTGTCGTTGTTGCGCTCTCGAAGGGTTTCCGTTGCCTTGCTTAATGCACTGTGATTACATCAGTCAAGTGCTCAGTGCCAGGGCCATCATCAAAGTCAATGGCAATGGCCTCAGCCTCCGTTTACATGTTTGTCCGATTCGCTACGCTTCGCTCCGCTCTGCTTCCCCATGGCGTCAGTGGGACGCCGCCCAAAGATTTGCCCATTTCAATGCCATTTCATAGTCAATCGAGTTAATCAAATGGGCTAAGCGACTTTGGGCCGTTATGAATATTTGCGAATTTGCCTTAAATGCCAGCATTTGCCTTAATTCGTTTACTTCCGTTGTTGAGACATCAAATAGACACAACATTTGCCTCATATCCTTGAAGAGCTCCGCCAAAACCCCAACCAACATACACTTAAGGTAATGCGTATGGCATGAATGACATTCCCTTCGCTTAGATCGCTTCAGCCGTTCCCGACAAAAATGAATTCCATTCAACATATTTGATATCCTAACCGCAAAGTAGTCATTTTAATTTGGGTCTGTAGCCACTTATTACTTGGCTAACAAATCCACAAAAAAGAAATGTTCTAGTAAACTATGATAAACTTTGATTCGAAAATATATTCATTTTTCGGGTATGCATCAAAAACTTCTTAACCCTTAGTCCAAATTAAAGATACATATATCAAAATTCTCTTTGGAAAGGGTATTCGTGTCAATGTCATATGCCTTTTGAACTATTTGCGCGTCTTGTGCTCTTTCTTCTTCATTCCTTTTTCGTCGTCTTCCATCCATTTGCCACAAAAATCTGTTTGTAAGCATATGTAGGACTCCCCCGGGTGTGTTCAAGGATTCTCGCGTGCTGCGTCTATTATTTTCTTCCCCCAATGCTGACGACATTATTTCACATTTTGTTTTGGCAATTTTCAAGCTTGAGTCTTCGCTTGGTTTGCTCTTTGCCCTTTTTTCACATTTCTGTTGCCATTTCCTTTTGCTTCTGGTCTTGCCGTTCTGTTCAGTTCTGGTCTTGGGTCTCGTCAGTGTCGTCGTTGTGTCGTTCTTTGTTTTAATGTTGTTTTTGTTTTCTCTTGTATTTATTCTCTGTGATTTCTTTGCAGCTTATGCTTAAAGCTAATCCCATCCTGGCAACGTATTTTCATATGTTCTCTCATTAGAGTTGACACAGCTGTTGTCATAAATTCATTTCGAGCTTAGCCAATAAAAATGTATATCCTTAACTAATGCTGCTAACCACAGAACCCCATTAGTCTTCTCGACCTCTTTCATTTTTAGCCACTTCCAAGTGATTTTCAATGTGACCCAATTTCCTAGAAACCTTTCCCTTAAATTTCATTAACTGGACATCAACTGGCTGGCTCTTGTGTCGTACAACAAATTTTTATTACATATGAAATTTAAATAAATTAAACATTTGGTTTAGTATACACTGTGTGCGTTTGTGTGTGGCTGTGTGTCTGTGTGGGTGTTTGTCCGCTTGTGTGCACACGCAGAGTGAAGTCCTTTTCAGTGGTTCGGTCTCTGGCTGCCCTAGGCTTTTTGCCTCTGCCCACAGCGAGGTTGAAACAACAAACGAACGCGTAAAATAATTGCTAAAGACAGACGAAATGCATTTTTCACGTTCTCACATAACGGGCTTACTCCCCATCCCCCATCCCCCAACCCACTACATTCAGTTGTCTTGCCATCGCGCTTTCAAAGTGTGTTAAAAACTTATTGCAAGGATATACATATAGTAGACTTATGTGGCTGGATTATTGTGATAATTGGATTCTTGAATCGCAAGTATTATACTTAAAGGATCTTCTGAAATTATATTTAACAATGTCACAGATGAAATGCTCCATACGACGTGTTCAACAAAAGATTGACTATTCAATGAAATGAAAAAAAGAAATGAAGACTTGAATAACGTTTAATTTTTATAGATTCCAAAAGAGAGTTAAAATCTCAACTCATTGTTAATTAAACAATATATGCAGGTGTTTTCAAACTGTTTGTGGTTTTTGGCCAATGGTTAAATACACTTTGATTCGAAGCTAGCAATTAAGAGATATTTGTGCCATGCAATCTTGATCGTTTGGTTTGTTTTCTCTTTTCTGTTGCATATAATTAAAATATCATATTAGGTACAAGAAAACGTATATATTGCCCTTAAAAGTGTGCTATACTTTTTGTTTGGGCCTGCCCTGTTTGCCTTTTAGCAATTGTTTTTAAGCGAAACTTTTCCAACAATTAAACACACAGCCACAGTCACGCATTTGCATACGGCAAATTGCATGTGAATGTCCGAGTGGAGTGTAAAAATAGTTTTCGCATTTCCTTTTATATGTTTCTGTGTATTTGTATCTACCTGGAAATAACATTGTAACTAACAAAGTGAAATGCAATTTGTTTTGGCTTCGACTGACATGAAATTTGTTATCAAAGGGCAATGCGATGCGACGCGATAGTAAATCGCATTAAATTAAAAATTGAAAACATTTCACTGGCATTCCATATGTATACCCAGGTAAGAGCTAATATATGGAGATGTGTGTGTGTGTGTAGGTGCGTGTGTGTGAATCGTGGGTAGTTGAGTCATTGCTAAAATCCATACTGAATTAAACATAATCTAAAGCGAATTATATTCATTTCCATCTCCCACTCTCTATCTTGTCGTTCTTGTTATTCGGCTTGGTTGTCTTAATTCCGATTTTTATGATGTTTCTTCTTGGAAGAAGAAAAATAACTGAGGGGAATGCTATTATGCAGCGATAAACGGATTATGGCTTATTGTTCAAGCTTAACGATTTATATTTAGATATATTTTGTGCTATGCTCAAGCGAAAATCATAAGAATTTCATGAATTGCAGATATTTCTTTATACCCTTTAAATGAGTTAGGCATATTCAATAGAGATGAGAAAAGTATGGACTATTACTACTTGTGTGCTAGAAAATATGGCCAAAAAGTCTATAGACAGAAAAGTTCCACTTACGGCCCAAGGCTAATAGCTCTTTTGGCTCATTCATTCATATGATGGGGCTTCGGGCTCTAAGGTTATGGTTATGCATGAGTCGTTCATGCCAAGTTATTTGAATTTAGGGCAGCACCGTAGCACCATCAGTGGGATGGGTCCCACCGTAGTCCGAAGCCCTAGAGAGGGGAGTCCGGAGAAGAAGAACCCGTGAATGCAATTTATTGCTTGACTGCACTTGCGCTAATGCCCTTTAATGTCTGTCCTCGGGCAACAATTGAATGGCGAATGGGGGAGCCCACATTCACATATATATCAACCATACATCTCATCATCTAGAACGATGTCACGCCCACATCTCTCAATTGAATAGACATTTCTATGCATTTACGCTTCGTATGCGTAATATTATACTGTTATTATTATTTTATTGTACACACATACATGTATTTCTTCAAATATGTACATATCTGTATGTATGTATGAACGTGTATGTAAAGTCATAACCGAGCGAGTGCACAAATTGAAGGCAGTGCAGTGGGCGAACTTATTTCGGTCACTGTACATGTTTTATTGCACATTCCATTCGAGCATGAAAGCGGTTATATTGCCAAATTGAATTTATGCATTTAAATTCAAATTGAATTTATTGGAGAGCACGGCTGATTGACTACCCATATATCCTTGCATTCAATCCAAAAAATTCGACCAGTTGTCATTTCTACATACAGCATATACGATGACCAGTTGGCAATAAACACACATTGCAACAGAGTGCTCGTAAAAGTGCACTTGTTTCTCACGAGGGTCACATTATCAGTTATGTACGTTCGAATGTATTAAATCAATATCTTTATTCTATGCATTTTGCAAGTCAAGATTCACCCGAAGCACTTACTTTCAAATAAAGTGCAAAATCAAACCATCTGAAGGATAAAATGACAGTTAAGTGGGTGGAAACTAAAACCAATTGAAGCTCATCAAGCAGGATAAATCAGCCGAGTAAAGCTTAATCTTGAATTTTATTAGCCAGTAGTTTCTGAGAAATCAAAGTGTAAAACGACATTTTGATATAACAAAAAACAAAAGGAAGTAAGTTCATCTAATAATTAGAAGGTCACTTTAAAATGAAAGTACTTCTTTATGGGTTCTGCAGAAGCAGGAAGCTGCATTTTAAGCAAACTATTTATTGCATACTTCTGGGATTCGATGAAAAATCACGCTCGGATGGAATGGAATCAAATCTATTTTAATGCCAACTTGGAGAAATTGCAAAACAATTTCCACCTACGTGCAAGACGAAAAAAACTTTACAAGTAACCCTTTTGTGTGGCTAATTTGGCAAAATGAATATTATTATTATAATTTTGTGCTTGACCAACAAACCAGAAAACAGAAAACATATCATAATAATGCAGGTACTTAAACAATAAATTAACAGATATAAAATAATTACACAATTGTAATCTGAGAGCTGAAAATATTTAATCAAAATTAAATACATTTAAATTGGACTTAAATTCCTAAAGTTGAAATGCTTTTTCAACCAAAATCTGTAAAAAAAAAAAAAAAAATAACAAAAATATAAATGAGTAAAAGAAGAAAAAAATGAAATAAAAATACAGAAAGGAAGAAAAAACGAATATTTATTCTCATTTCATAAAGTAAATATCTGATTAAGGCTAAACATTTGCGGATAATTCTCTGAATATTTTTGTGTTTGTTGTTTGTTTTTTTTTTATTATTCCATGTTTTTTTTTTGGCTCACCTGCAGCTTGCTGGTAGGTGGAGAGACCACAAGGCAAATCTTCATGGTAGCCCGTAAAAATTCTTCGCGTTTCGTGCTCAGATCCGGTGTAACAGAGCCCGGCGATGTGACAATTGCCGCTGTCTGTTTGAGGGGAGCACGTTTGGGGGACGTCATGTTGCTGGCACTGGAACTGCTGGCCGGTAGAAATGGATTCAAACTGCGCACCAGAGTGGCCGAGTTGAATTTACTGCTACTCTCGCCACCACCCATGGTGACTGGAGTGGGGGCCGATGAGGAGACGGCTGGGGCATTTGTATTGGTGGGACTCTGATGATGGAGCAAACGTGTGGGCGAATTCAGGCTAAAGAGTTTGCGTCTATGGCGACCTGGAGTGGATGACGAACTTGACGCCGGACTTGGTGTCGGTCCAGGTGGACAACTAATGCCGCTCTCACTATGAGTGGATGACTCTTGCGAACCGGCGCGACTATAGGCGGGCGTTGGCAATTGCGCTGAACGCAAATCCTCTTCAAGTTGTTCACAATGGCCACCGCTTCCTTGCTCCTGCTCTTCGGAATACGTGCTGTGATATGTTCGAGCTGTAATCTCCGGCAAGAAGGGGTTATTCGGTGAGGTCAGAGTGTATTGATAGTATTGTCCAGCTGCCGAATCGCTGGTGCCAACACTACTTTCCACAGGCAGAGTGTCTGTCTCATCGGGTGTTGTTTCCTCTGGGAATGAGCTGCCATGAAAATCATGGCCATAGGCTCCAATGCTGCTGCCCCCGCCGACACCGCCACCCAATTGCTCCCATTCACCGGATGAGGAGTTGTGTGAAGATGCCGTAAAACCCTCATTCGAATGCCCCAAATAGCTGCGTGAACTCTCATTGCTGCTCTTGAAGAGGAAATTCTGCAGGCGGGTCAATCGAACGGAGCTACTTTCACTGGTCAGGCTACAGCTTCTGCTGGTTGTATTCGTTGTTGTCGATGTTGGTGGAGGAGCTGCTGCTGTTGCTGTTAAACCAGTTGCTGTTGTTGTAGCCGCTGTGGCTCCATTCGGGCCAGTCACTGGATTGCTGCTCTGAGCAGCAGTGCTCACCTCTCCACCCATAGAGCAAGCGTTGGTGCTGGTGGTGACAACGGCTGCCGTCCAATAGTACACACTCGTCTGGGAGCTGCTCAGCTCGCTCAATTGTTCGCAATTGCTCTCCAGTGATGTACTCGAATTGGTAGTGGCCACACTACTCAAATGCTGATAGGCGTACTCCGGCGGTGTACACTCGTCTGGACTATCCAAGAGCAGGGCGGGATTAATATGCCCGCCCAATGCAAGGCCAGGCAAATGCAATTGCACCAAATTATTATTCGGCCACAAGGAGCAAGACGACGATGCGGATGCGGATCCGGTTGCTGTCGCTGTCCCCACCGCTGTCCCTGTCACTGATGGCGGTGGCGGGGTTCGACGGCTCTTCGCCTTGAGCTCTTCTGCAGTTGGCTCGTGCCGTTTAATCTCCAACGATCGATGCTCACCGCGGCGAAATGAACGTCGCAGGCGTTCGGCAAACTTCGATGGCTTTGCCAATTTGACCTTCTCAGTCTTTTCTTTGCGCGACTTTGGTGCGGCGTCTGATGCGTCTCCTGTTCCTACGGTAGCTGTTTTCTCCTCTTTCTCGAGGAGTTTCTCGTGCATTCTTAATGCCTGTTGCTTGCTGGCTAATATGATTGGTGGCGCCGCAAAGCCACCACCCATTACGGCCAAACCACCGCAGCCGTTGCCGTATTCTTCCTTTTTATCTTCTAGTTGTTAAGTTTTCTCTTCTATTGTTTTGAGATAGATCCTTTTCCTCCTTAATTCACTAAATTTGAATTTGTTTAATTTATTTATATAATTTTTTGTTTTGTTTTGTTGTTCTCAAGCGTTGATTTTCCCCAAAAAACCTAATAGTTTTTGTGTGTTTTTTTAAACTAAATGTATAATTTATTAATAATTGTTTTTTTTTTTTTTTGTTATTGCTTATACTATTATTTTGTTAACGTTTTGATTTGCTGTAAAGTAAAGAAAAAGTACTTTGTTTTAATTTTAACAATTTACCTCAGTGGGAGAGAGCACAGGATAGAAAAAAAAACTGCAGATAAGTTGGCATAAAATTTTTAAATTTTAGTTAATTAAATTTTAGTTTTGAGATCTACAATCTATATAGTTGTTCATTTCTATTCTGCCGACACTGATTACCGACTCTAAGATACCCATTTGGGACAAACTCGTGGAAGACATTTCATACTCTTACCCATAGAGAGGATATGAAAAATAGCCTCGTAAAAGAAAAAAATATGTTCAACTCAAAGCAGATAGGGGCACGCGATTAAGGGCAAATCTGTGGGGATTTGCATAGAGTATTAGAAAGTTTTGTCAATTTGTCGCGTGTGGGGGCGCCCTCACTAGGAGGGCGGGGATAAGCCATTGCATAATTCATTCACCACCAAAATCTCAACTAATTTGTTGATGAAGCAGTCAATGTGGATTTTGGGGGGCGTTTGTTGTCTGTTTATTGAATGGGTGGAGGGAAAGAAGCAATGTCATTGAAAGTATATTGAATAATCAATGCTCCGCTGTGCATATGAAATTCACACACACACACACACACACTCACACATACCTACATAAATATATATATACAAATATCCTTCCTCTTTTTCATGGCACCTCCGCGTCACGGTTTTTGCTGGCCAGCTATTACCCATTCGCAATTTTGTATCATTTCGAGGGGGGAGGCGAACTTTGAACTTTTCGATTTTTTGATTGGGAGAAATGGAAAAACGTGTTAGCATTTCAAATAAAGGCGAGGCCGGCGTCCTTCCTCAGTCTTTCTCTCGCGCTCTCTATCTCTGGCCTTTTCTATCAATGTGTTTCTATGTGTGTTTTACATAATTTGCCCAATCGATGGTACGAGAATAAATATGAAAAGTTGAAATGGATAAATCAATGACAAAGTCAGAGATGAAACATTTAATTAATGCTCAGTTAGCAAATGGTCAGGGTCGTCTTTTAGGGGTCAAATTGATATCCCTTCTGCCTGTATTGTTACCACCCTCTTCTGTCTCTATCATGCTGTGAAATGTTTGCCACAGCTGACACCGGAAATCGACATAAGCCTTAATTAAATTGCCATGCCGCATGTAGGGGAAAAACCAAGGAAAGTAGTATATATATATAGGTTATTTTTTTTTTTTTTAAGAGACAGAAACAACATTAAAAACAGCCACACAACACAAAGTGCTTCCCTCTACAAAAAAAAAATAAATAAAATGGAAAAAATACACAGTATAGGAAAATGGAGGAAAGAGCATGAAAGAAAAACATGATGAGGCATGCTCTCACATTTATTTGGCCAGTAGATAAAAATGCTAAAGGAAAATCTTTAATGTTTGCCACATTAAATAAATTGCACCATAGACGGACGCGCAACGTAAACGCGCGCGCGTCTGTGTCTTCGACGTCGCCTTCGTGTCCGCTCCTATTGTCGCCATCCTCCTCCGCAACCCTCTCCAGCTTTGCAACTCATTGCTTTTGTTGTACCCTTTTATTGAATGGTTGAATGGACATACTCAATTGAAATTCCCCGAAAAGAAACTTGCAAAAACTTGCATAATTATAGAAGGCAATAAATATATAAAAGTCACTTGATTTTCATGATTTTTTATAATTTACTTATAAATCTAAACTAAATTAGGGCATGCATTGGTCGATCTTTGGATTTGAACTGAAATTGAATTTGTTTCTTGTGCTTTCTTTCATTCGTTGTTTTGTTGTTTCGTTGAATTCTGCTGTTGATTGCGATGGTCAGAGAAACCAATGGAAATATGGCCATAAAATGGCTCATAAAGCTTTATTGTTATTAATATTATTTGCACACACACACACACACACTCATGCACACAAATCTAAATAAATATATGCACAACAGGAGAGTTGACAGGCTGACGACGCCTGCTGCCTGCCTGTGAACCGCCCGCCTCTGGTTATGTCAAATAAATCATTGCATACGCCTGGGCGCCTCTTAAGCACGCAACGCCAAAAAAAAAAGAAACAAAACAAAAAAACATCAACAAGAACAAGAAAGGTGGCTTGGCTATATTTTTCCAACGAAATTAATGTATGTACGTATAATTAAGCTGAAGGGGTCAGGCACAATTCATGTGCATCGGCGTCGGCTATAAGCTTTAATACATAGAAGAAACCCAAGACACACTTTATGTTGCCTACAATTCGGGGCAGCAATTTTTGAAAGCAAGCAAACAACAGAGCCGAGAAAGGCATAGACTAGGCGAGGAGAAGAAGGTGGGGGAGGATTCCGAAAAGCGGATAGCTATCTAGTTGGGCGGTCGTCAGAGGCACAGGGTCGACACAGGCATTCAGGCAAAAAGAAGGCGGCAAAGTTCTTTTCAATTAAATGTTTTCAAACGCCTCAGACATTTTACTCTGTGCTCTCATGTGCATATATGTATGTGTGTGTCGACTGGTGTATAGGTGTGCGTGCGTGTCCTTATTGCCACGTTGTGCGTTGTCCTTGTGTCATATTAACATATTAAGTACTCAAGGAAATAATGAACATACAATTTTATTCTATAAAGCATACCTCTTCCTCGATGCGTATATGAGAACCAAGAAGGACCAAAATGATCAAGTATAAGTATTAATATCTTTGAAAAAGATTAATCCCTAATCCCTATGTAAATTGTTAGTATACAGATTGGAAAATAGTATGAATAGTTTTAAGAAATAATTAAGAAACATACAGCTATATCGACTGAACTAATGTGAGGGTATGAATATAGTTGAATTTTGATCAAAATTGCTTAAATTTACATATTGCACAAGGATTGTTTGCTTCTAAATGCCATTTTTTTCTTCTTTTTTTTTGTGGGTAGAAGGCATAGTGGAATGCATTTCGAGTTTGGGAAAATGAGGACGTTGTATGAGTAACATAGATTGTAAAAATAATAATGAAATATGCGTGAAACGTAGGAGGAGAGGGGCTATGTTAATTGAAATATTTTTCATTATTTTAAACTTAGTGCCAGGCAGGTTGGGGGCCTAGGGTGAGAAGGGTGTGAAACGAGGAGACGTCTTCTTTTTTGATAACTCGATTGTATCACGGCAACATAGCGAACGTCACGCCAGAAAGACAACGAACGGTGATGCCTGTTAAAATAGCATCGCAGAGCGTTTAAAGATAAGCGAGCAGGTTGTTCCGACTTTCATTAAATTAAATTAAATGTGTGTGTCATACGATAAAATTTTATATATTCAAACCCCACCACGGATGTTGTCGCTGTTGTTGTTGGTGTTGTTGTTGCTGCTGCTGCTGCTGTTGAATGAGTTCAAGGAGTTTTACAATTTCAGTGCAGCAGCAAACAAAATCCTGCCACAACAGCAACATCAACAACAACAGCAAGCCGCCCGTCATTTCCGTTGCTGTTACAGATGGCTGGTGTATATGCCGCCTCCGTCGCCGACTGATGGTGGGTATGGGTGTGGGTTGATGGTGGGTGGTGGAAGAGCAGCAACAATTTAATTTTTATTGTTATGATGTCATCAGCATAAGAACCCAGTGACTATGCGCTGACATTGGTTTGGCTTGGTTCTGTTTTCTTTTTTTTTCTCGCTTTTTGTGGGTGGTTGGCTGGTCGGGGTTTGCTTTTGCTTTAGGCCCTCTCGAAGCTGCGAAACGTGAGCCTAATACAAATTGGCCGACCAGGACCCAAGAGACTGAAGACAACGATTAGAGGATTGGAGTAAAAGGACTCTGGCTCTATATATGTAAGTCTCTGGTTGTGATTTATGCGTGAATTGTCCCTGGGGCCACTCGCGCGCTTAAGGTATCACACACACACACACATACACACACCATTATGCGTTCAGGTGCACCTAAAATCTAACAGAGCCCGCCAATAACTGCTGCTGCCGTCTGATTAGCATATTGCAAATTTATGGACTTTCAAAGGATTATGACCCGGAGCAATTACTCATTTAATTGCAAAAAATTCTTTTTATGATCGTCAATACAATGTTAAGTCTAGAATTCATTTCCACCCTTTTTGGTACACTGAGCGAAAACTACATCTCCTTAAATGATTCAAATGAGCATTTTAATTTGTTTATTATAAAAAAGGACACAATATTTTCAGGCTATTGAGTTATTGAGTGTCCTTTGGGTACCAAGTTAATTTGACTTTTTTGAGTGTAACAACTTTCTTTCATTGTTGTCATGAATTTTGGTTTTTTGCTGCAAATTTATGCAATTTATTCCATGGTCATTTAAGCAGAGCTAACCGAGTTTACCTACTAGTTTATGGTAAATGTGTGTAATATAATATTTTGCTGAGCAATCAAGTGGCCAGGACTCGGGCGTCTGGGGCTGAAGACGACGACGATAACAGCAATAACAACACCGATGACGCCGAGGTGTGTTTGTAGAAAGATTGGCGGATGGTGCGCACCTTGTGCATGAAGTGAAAGAGTTTGATCGATAAACCAAACCGCAGCAAATCGAGGTCTCGCAAACTCAAAAACTGACAGACAGACAGGCAGACAGGCAGCCAGGCTTGCCAGACTCAGGCTGAGGCTGAGGCTGAGGCCCAGGCTGCCTGACATACACACGTCGACATACGGGGCTCTGGCAGTCAGTCAAGCAAAACTTTTTTGGCGACACACTGGCCCGAAAATAAAAAATAAAAATTGATTTTAAACTTATCAAGCATTGGCAGAAAGGTCCCCAATGACAGTTGGTGGAGATAAATATTTGTTCTGATTTTGATTTATGCAAAAAAGAAAAGGGGTTATTCATATACCCAGTATGCAAAAGCTCGAAGGGCATATTAGTTGCTTTCAGAGCTAAATATGTACATTGCTTTTTTCGATCGACCTCTTTAAGTATAATCCATTTGCAATGTTATACTTGGACTTTAATCAAATATCTCAAAAGTTTATAGGGTATCTCAGATGTCGGCAATATGAAGCTAGTTTTTCTATATTTTACTGAACGAACTTTTTGATTAAAGCAAACCAATTTTGCACTGACAAAAATTGAGTTAAATAAAAAAAAACCATTGAAAATGTAATTCATTCAAGTGTTCTTCATAAATGTCAACTGCAACTTTTCTTCCATCTCTCTCTTTTCTCTTGCTCTCTTTCTATCTCTCTCTCTCTCTCTGTCTCCTATATTCTCTCCCACTATATATGTCTATATCTCTCGTTTGCCATTCATTTTGATTGCAGTACTTACCTTAGCTGAGCTCAGCTCAGATTCAAATTCATTAATGGTGTTCGGTTTGTTGTTGTTGGTTTGCTGTTTGCTTTTTTTGTTGTTCGTTGGATGGTTGTGTTTGTTGTTTTGTTGGTTGGTTGTTGACAAGGAGGAGCCTACTACTGGGAGGAACCTATTCAATTTCAATTTCGATTTTGACTTTTCTTTTCTTTTTGCGCGTCTTCTTCTTTCTTTTGTTTAGTCGTCGTTGTTGTTGTTGTTTCTGTTGTTGCCTCTCACCGCACATTTATTTTTTGCAATTTGTTTGCCTTGCGGTTTTGTTTGGCTTTTTTTCTCTCTCTCTCTCTCTTGTTTATTTCCTTTGTTTATTTTTTTTATATTTGTTTATCTCACATCACAGTGTGTACTTGCATATGTGTGTGTGAGTGTGGGCCACACATACATGGATAGCAAGCCTAAAATACTCGTACCCTTTTAAACTATATGAAACTAAACCTGTTTCGCACTGCGTATACGTAATTTTGTTCTATCTCATACATACAGGCATTCATACATACATATTCGTATGTCTAAATGCATGTAGATATATGCATGTGTATTTGTTTAGTATCTAACTTAATTGCCACAACACCAATAATCCCCTCTTTGTAGTCAATAATTGTTACCTGTAAATAGAAATAGAAAAGTTAAATTATTTCGTTTTGTGTGGTAATGAGATTTCCTACATCTAAAATTATACATTTGTACTTATATGGAGAGGGTCAAAAGGGGGTAACTAATTTAGGATCCATGCATTTATTGTATCCAAATATAAACTCATTGTTCTTTGAATAGCCATGTAGAACGTAAATCCAAAAAGTTTTTAGCTGGTTCTCATTTATCAGGGCAAAACAATTTCAAAAATGTTTCGTAATACTCATTCAATGCACTGTATATTCCTATTAGATTAGCAAAGGATACTACATGAATGCAAGGACCATAAAAATCACGTGATCTTGCTCTAGGTGCTCTATTTCATCAGTTTGGCAATCTCTTTACTACCAAATTGCTTAAATTTATATTCTCTCTTACTGTATCAACATCAAAATAAACTTAGTTAATGCTGTTTTCCTTAATCCCTAATGTTTGCTCACAACACTCTTGCCCTTTGCTGAAAATAATAAATAAAAATCGTCTAACACAAAAAAAGAAGAAAATAAACATATTTATATGTATATTTTAATGGCGGCAATGGCAATGACATCTTTTAAGAAGTTCAATTCACCAAACTCTTTCATTGAGTACCTTGACTCCTTGCCTCTTTTTGAATGGCTCGCCATTCTCCTTACGGTCAGACGACCGATTCGGTTCGGTGCTTGAGTTTGAAAAATGGTCATAGCACACTTCGTCGAGGACGAGATGTTCGATACTGGAAGCTGACGATGACGATGTCGTCTGGCGCCTTTTATTCAACTATTTTTGTACTTTGTCTTGTCGTGTGTTACTTTCTCTTTTCTAACTTTTTTTGCTTCTTTTTCTTTGGCTAGTCGACGAGATGTTTACGCCATTCTGTTCATCTATTGGGATTTATATGTATGTGTGTATAATAAGAATGCCGAAAATCAGTTTTTCTATCTAAGCTTCTTCTTCCCACAGCCCACCTGACCATATCATTGATTCTTGGACTGTCCAACAGTGTTATGCAAAACAAAAATTCAATTTCAATTCAATTAATCACGCTTGATTACCACCAATAACAGTAGCCAGCAGCCAAAAGCTAACAGCCAACAGCAGCCAAACCCCAAATCGGGCTCACAGCCAAAAAAAAAAATATTTCCCTATGGTTGGTTGCTGCTGCTGCTGCTTCTGCCTTTGGCTATTGTCCTTGCCTTGCAACTGCTTTGGCATCCGATTTGTTTACTCTATCAAGTTTAGGTCATTGGGGTATAGTAAACAGTAGACATTCACCTAGATGAGACACTCATCTAACTTTTCAAACATGTTCAAACATCTCGATGCAAAATTAACATCAATAAAGTGAGTAAAATTTTACAACGTTTACAAGGAAATTCAAATTTAAGAAATTTAAATACACACTCGAACATTTTGTGAAATGGTTCCTTATTTCTGTTGGAGAGTATCTTCAGGTCGAGCTAAGGAATTCAATGAAAGGAATTTGAGCTGTACTTTGTTCTCCTTTTTTTTTTTTTTTTTTTTTTTTTGTCCTGTATTTTTTGCTTTTTTCACTTTTTTGTTTACCACTTTGCACATTTTGCTGTCAAATGTGTTGATTTATAGTTGCCGATGTGCCTCGAACCTCAATGACTGACTGAGTGAGTAAGTGAGTGAGTGAGTGGGTGGGTGGTTGGTTGGTTGGCGCCACAAAATATGTGAAAAAAAGTGAAATGAAATCGAGACCTTGCCTCGACGTCTCGATAAAGCCAAACTGCAAAGAACTGGGCACGACAAAAAAAAAGTAGAGTAGAGAGGAACAAAAACAAACAAAAAATAGAAAGAAAAAAAGTTGCCAACAATTTCAATGACAATGCGGCAGTTTGTCGTCAAAGTGGAAGAACTGGGAAATTCTCGATTGCATTCCGTTTGCTAACAGCAGATCGATTGCAAATTGTTTTTGCTTTTTTGTGGATTAGGAATACGATTATGTACCTGACATTGTTTGTTTGCTCATCAACCAAACAAAATTCACCCACCCAAAGAATTCTTCTTTACCTTCTTAAAAGTCATTTTCGTATGATTTGATACTCTCACTCTTTCGCTCGTCTTCATCCCTCTGTCCAGTGGATGTCCAGTTGAGTGGGCATCATCGGAAGTGGGTCCACAAACAAAACAGAGATTGAATACGCCTACCAGCATACAAATTCCTTGGGACACACAAATCAACAGACATCAACAGCAGCAGCATAAGCCATCCCATCCTATCAAGGCGAAACAACAGGGCCTAAACATCGCAACGGTGCTCATTTGCAGGCAGTCCACATCGAAGTTCGGTTCGGGCTATCGGCTCATGCGACTGATGACTACGAGAAAAGGGCAGATAATCATTTGGCAATTGAATGAACAGCCACACAAATGCGGGAAGCGGAAAGGGGAAAGCGGCTAAGCGGCAACTGACCAAACTTACTTAAGATGAAATGAAATCTATGTCATTTAGCAGGCAATAGATTAAGTAGAGAGAGTGTAACCACAAGACAAGTTATAATTACTGTTGCAGTTGTTTTTGTTTTTGCGTAGAACTAAAGGTAACAGAGGGACAAAGCCACAAATTAAGAGCAAGCTCCCAGGGAGCATTACACCAAGTGGAAAGAACAAACTTTCCAACGCTTAGACAACAGGCAGACGATAGTTAATGTAAACAAAAGTTGCTTATCCTAGTTGAGAAGGCTTGAGGAAACCACACACCAAAACCAAAAGGAAGAAGACCAATTGGGCATATGAAAAGCTAAATAAAATGCAAAGCAAAACTTTTGGTCTTATATTTAATGTTACCTGTCACTTTACACAAGATTTCACTATCTAACTGTTGACAACTGCAATGCTGTTTTTTAACCTTTTTTCAATGTGACATGATAGACGATATTTTAATTTTTTATTTCGAGACAATCTTTTATTATACTACATTCTATCCGCTTTAAGGATCCACATTAACTATTCCTTTAGCAGAGAATTTGGAGTATTAAACTAAACTCATTTAAAAATTCTGATTGCATTGCATTTCATTTCATTTACTTGCTTATACTTGAAAAACTTTTTAAAATTTTATTAGTTTATTTGTAGTTTCTGGTCCATAATATTCTTGTTTCCTCATTACATTGCTTTATTCGTTTGCCATGAGAAAATTTGTAAAGCATCTTTTGCGAAAAAATCAACAAGCAATTTGCGAATCAATAACCACTATAAAGTCAATTGACGGAAATGTTAGTTTTCATCGTCGTCCTGTACACAAGCTAATTTGAAAGCACTTTGGTTTCAGTAATTGAATTTATCCTTATTTCAACTTGAAGGCTAACAAAAATGATTGCTCCACCTGCGGACAAGAAAAACTAAAAGGAGAAACCGGAAAATCTGCAATCACAACAGAATACAGTTACCAAACAACCACGACATCCTCTTGACACACATAGTAGCCAATTAGCCATGTGCATAGAAACCTTTTAACTATTTAAGTTTATTAAGTTTAATTTGCAGGAAAAAATGGCAAAAAAAAAAAAGGAAAAAAATTAATCTATGGCCAGGCACTTGTGCATTTCCGTTGGGGGTACGGAACAAGTATCCTTTTTTCACTCTCCATCGTAATTTATTAAACTGCTGCGGAAAAATGGGGTGAAGTACTTAGAATGGGTCTCATAGTTGATGGAGAGGGTGGCGATGGGTTGGAGGGACAAGCAACACTGTCTGTGAAATAAACTTCCTGCAAAATATGACATTTATTTCGCTCGACAGTTGCGCCATTTCTTTTACCCTCCACCCCACCACAGCTCTTCTCTCTTTCGCTCTCAGTCTCTCTCTCTTTCTTGGTGTGTGTCACTATCTTTTTGGTAACGGAACCATGAAGTCATATTTTGTACTGCAAACTAAGAGGGCTGCGCCCGCAATGCAAGTTCCGGGTTTTGAAATACTGCACAATTAGCCTTTAGATTTGAACTTCAAGAGCAGAAACGACAGCAAGAGCAGCAGCGAAGGAAGGACAAGTAACCCCCTCTTGACTTGATGGTTTTTTAGCTTCTAGAAAACCAAAGAGATTAACTTTACTCTACTTTCAAGCCAAAAGTTCCAAGAAATTGATATTAGGGACACAAACCAAACGACGTCTTTCTCCCTCCCCCGGACGCCCGCTCAAGTCCACTCAAAAATACTTCCGGGCAAAAAAAAAAAAAAAAAAGTCTGCACTTTACACAATAAATCAGAACATGAGAGAAAGTTAAAGAAACGAATTCGAATTACCCTAATATTACGACTCGTTAGGCTTGTTAGAGTGTTCGAATTTCCAACTATGGCTATTAAGCCAATTAAACACACGAAAGCGTTTATAGCTAAGAAAGTTTGTCTGCAGGCCGTACATTTTAGAGATCATTGAACTCTCTGATCGATGGGTAGTTATGGCTGTTGATCTTTCTTATGAATTTGACTCGAATATCTCTTTCTTTTCATTACAGGGTATTACAGGGCATCGAAGATAGAAGAAAATTTCAAAGACCTAGTAACCGCATTAACTTTAACCTCATTGCAATAAACCAAAGCCATTTTTGTGGCGAGGGGCCGAGACTTAAGAAGGTTTGGCGGGTCCGGGCTATAGGGAAAGGTTTCCTAAAAAAAAGGCGAAACAAAAAACAGTCAGATAAATTGCACGAAGCTTTCTTTCTATGACTGTGTGTGTGTTTGTGTGTGTATGTTGGGAGTGTGCGTGTGTTTGTGTGTGTGTTACCACCGTTCGGTTTGCTGTTCAAAATCGATTTAAATGTTTAGTTTGCGTGTTTTGCAGAGTTACCTTGAGGCTTTTATGTAGAGAGAGAGAGAGAGTGAGTTCTTTACCTATATATGTATGTATGTTTGAATGTTTGTATGTATTGCATTTTTTTATGTTTTATATTTTTTGTTTCTTATTTAGCGTCTCGTCCTGGTTATTCTCGTAACAAAGCGAATTTCCATGTTAAATAGCCGGGACACGTGGCGGCATCTACAAACGAATGTACAAACATACTGACAACCATCCAAAGAAATATATCTATCTTCTGCCTTGCTTCCACTTCGCGAACCATTTTGATTGACGTTTGATAAACCATAAAAGAGAAGAGAGCGAGCGGCATAGAGACAAGATATGGCAGGACAACGAACTAAAGCTACCAACCCCAAGCCCAACCTCAACAACAAGAACAACAACACCATCAAGGAGCCACTAAAAACGAATCCCACAAACCCGCTAACGTAGTGTCCACATGCTGCCGCAATGATGATGAAGGAGTTCCTGTTCCTTGTCTGCCTGCACGTCTTTTGTAGTGTCAATTATTTCTCTATTATGTCAACCTACTACTAGAGACTTTATACATGTATGGGAGAGAAGGAAGTAGGTTAAATCGCCAACAACTGGGTAACAACGAGTGTACTAAATTATATAGCAAATATAGTAGAAACTGTGTTGAACCACTAACACTGTTACTTGTTATACTATTGTGGACGGTAGATAAATTAACCAATGCCAGAATATTTAGGAGATTCGGGTTTTAGTTTCTTTAGATTAATGATAGTTTATTTATTTCTTAATTGTTTTTATTATTTATTATGGTTATTATTTATTAGATATAATTAATGTTTCCTCGATATTTGTCTTACACTCCTCAACGCTCAGCAACGACTGACCCACACCTCAGACCCGCTAAACTTTCCTCTCTCTCAGAGAGTCAATTAAAAATACCGGGATCGAAGAGTAGCAAGAGAGCAAGTGTGACCATCTCTCCTGCTACAACTCGGCCGTCCTGACCGTAAGATCTCCTGATCCTTACATAATTAACGTTACAATAAGTTGAAATCTTATAACTACAAATTAGTTAAGGTACATTACATAAAAGTTTATTACAGTTTTCATTATTTTCATTTGTTTAATTCATAACTTCTAGTCACTTTTTCTTTTACCTATCCAATGTTTTATATTGTGGCTACTCCAAACACCTTGATAAGGGTTACGACTGAGCTGAAAACCTTCCACATCCTTAATTAAAAATCGGTCATTTTTGAGAACCTTGTCTATCACATAAGGCCCTTTGTGTTTTGGAATGAGCTTTTTCGACGCTCCTATAGTTGAATCGAAATTCTTTACCATAATATAATCCCCTGCCTTGTATCCTGCGGGTGCTACCCTTTTGCTATTATACTGCTGTTCATTGTACTTCTGGCTTTGCTTCTGGTGTATTTCCCCATCCTTTCTGATTGTATCCAAATTTTTTTGATCATTCACTATTCCTAACTGCTCTAGTCCTTCTCTTAACTCATCTGCGACTTTGCCTTTTTGCTCTACTCCAAAGAGCATTTTGCTCGGCAACTGCTTAATGCTCCTATGAAGTGTGTTATTTAAACAATGTTCAACATTCTCAACTATCAAATCCCAATATATACCTTTCTCCGGTTCCGATAATTTAGCAAGCATAGGTCCCAAGGTACGATTCACCCTCTCAATTTGACCATTAGCTTGAGGGGACCCTGTGGCAATCTTAATGTGCTTAACGTTATTCTGATTTACAAATGTCTCAAAATCTGACGATGTGAAACAGCTTCCTCTATCTGAAACTATGGAAAAGGGTCGACTGTACGCCCTGAAATAGTCCTTAAGAGCTAGAACCGCTTCTTTAGTGTTGGTCGTCTTTGTTGGATACAGTCTGATGAATTTGGTAAAACCGTCAATAATAACAAACAAGTGCTTCTTGCTTCTGCCTGATGCTATAGGACCACAATGATCGATGTGAATTAGTTCAAAGGGTCGATTCCCTTTAGGGATACTGTGCAACATTCCTTCCCCTTTTCCAGACTTTGGCGAATACGCGACACACTTTAAACAATTGCTAATGTGTTTCACAACTTTCTCCTTGATGTTAGGAAACCAATACGTTTTCGAGATGGCATCCATTACTTTATCTCTGCCGATATGACCTAGTTCGTTATGATATTTAAAGAGGATTGACTCCTCCATTTCACTCGGAACACAAAACAACAACCTTCCATCATTGGTTTTCCTGTAAACTATTCCGTTTCTCATTTCAAATAACTTATCCTCCGCGGATTCTAACTTTCTTTTCACTTCTTGCAATTTTTCATCCCTGTGCTGGCATATAATAAGATTGTCTTCAAAACTATTTGTATCTACAACAAGTATGTTCGTACATCTACTAAGCGCATCTACATGTTGCATCTGCTTGCCTGCCCTGTGCACTACTTCATAATCATAATTCTGTAGCTCAAGAGCCCATCGCGCAATTCTCGGGTTTAATTCAATTCGATTGAGAGTGAGAGTCAGCGAATTACAATCTGTAAGTACCTTAAAACTTCTTCCCTGCAAATACACTCTGAACCTGCGGACTGCATACACTATTGCCAAGGTCTCTAATTCGAAACTGTGGTACTTTGACTCTACATCTGACGTCCGTTTTGAGAAATAAAAAACAGGGTGCAGCTTCTTGTCCTCTTTCCTTTGCATTAATATTGCCCCAAAGCCTAATGCGCTCGCATCACAATGCAGCTCTACTTCGTCCTTGTGGTTATAAATTGCCAACACCGGCGCTTCTACTAGTTTATCTTTGAGCAACGAAAAACAATCCAGTTCTACCTTTCCAAATTTAAACACTCTATCTTTCTTCAATAGGTCATAGAGTGGTTTCGCAATTATCGAAAAGTTTTTAATAAAACGACGAAAATAAGAAGCCAAGCCCAAGAAGCTTCTTACTGCGTGAACGTTTGTTGGTATGGGAAAATTTTTAACCGCTTCTATGCCCTTATCATCGGCTCTAATGCCCTCTTCCGATATGAGAAATCCTAAGTATTTAATGCTTGACTGAAAGAACTCACACTTATCTATACGCAGTTCCAGCTTGTTTCTGATTATCCTTCTAAAAACTTCTTTCAGTGTATCCATGTGCTCTTCTGCAGTTCTACTAGCTACCATAATATCGTCTTGATACACTATTACTTTACTATCTCTAATCATATCTGTAAAAATTTTGTTTACAAATCTTTGAAACACTGATGAGGAATTTTTTAGACCCATTGGCATCCTGAGGAACTCAAACTGGCCTAACGGAGTGACGAATGATGTATATTTAACTGAGTTTTCCTCCATGAACACGTGAAAATAACCATCTTTTAGATCCAATTTTGAAAAAAACCTTTTGTCTCCAAGCCTGTCTAATAAATCGTCTATTAGAGGTATCGGGTAGTTATCTTTAACCAAAACTTTGTTTAATCTCCTAAAGTCAATGCACAACCTTAACTCGCCAGCTTTCTTAGGCACTAACACAATGGGTGATGCATACTCCGACTCACTAGGGCGAATGATCTTCTTCTCCAAATATTCGTCTAACATCGCCTGCAATTTGCCTTTTTCGGAATATGACAATCTTCTAGGTGCACAACTGAATGCCTTCGACCCCTCCAAGTTAAGTTTCATTTCCCATTTTACATCTGGCAATTCAGGCCTTTGTGCTGCCAAATATGCACTCTCGAACAACTGCTCAAACTTTTTCCGAACTTTAAAATCCAATGTTTCACCTATTTTGCAATCAATTCCCGTGCTGAAATACTCGATATTTAGTAACTCAGACTCTACTTCGGTTAGAGATTGGACATCAACCATTTCTCTTCTTTCTTCAAACTTTGTAGATCTAACTCTTTCATTAGCTAACTCACTAACCGCTTCATTCCCACTTTTCATAACCATTTTGCTTTTACCTTCATTCTCTATTTCACTAACAATCTTGCTATCACTTTCCTTCACCATTTCGCTAACAATTTCACTATCATTTTGCTTAACTATTTCGCTAACAATTTTCTTCCCCTCATGTTCAGAGGTACATTCTTTCGTGACTCTTCTATTCTCATAATTCTTTTCTGTAACTACTTCATCCACTGTTCTCTCAACATTTTTTTTACTAGCTATTTGCGAATCTGTACAGCATGGCAAGGACTCAAACTTCGACCGCTTTCCGAGTTCATTTTCGCCTTCTTTCCTTTCAATCGTAACCATTTTCAAGGCATTTAAGTCTAACTTAATATTACAAGCTTTCATAAAATCTCTTCCCAAAATTACTTCATGGCTCATAGACTCATTATCGACTACTATTAAATGAAAGAATACTTTTATTGAATTTTTGAAAACAAAACATTTGACTTTTCCATATGACAAAAGTGGACTCTTATTTAATCCATAATACTTATTATTAAGTGAAATTAAATGTATCTTTTCTGGTAAACATGAGATTTTAATAAGTGAAACATCACTGCCTGAGTCTATGAAGCATGCTGTAATCAAGTAAGGATTAGTTGGTGTTTTAAAATATATCTTAACAAATCTTACGTCGTCGCATCCTTTATCCAGCTTCTCCTTATTAAGTGGACACTTAGCCACCCAATGATCCAAGGCACCGCATCCGAAACAGGACCCTGGCACTCTGTCGGGTTTCTTACAGTCCTTGCTCATGTGGCCCTTCGAGTTGCAGTTGTAGCAACGGAAACCTTCTTTGGAACGTCTGCCCGTAGCGGCCACCTTTGTAGTTTCTCTTGCTGCTCGCTGTACCGGTAGCTGAATGCCTGAAAATGCACGGCGTAATTCTGCAATGCATTTGAATCCTTGAATCTGCGCTTGAATGCGGAGTCCCTCCACAGGAATCCCTTCAATGGCTTTGTCTACTCGCTCCTCTTCGCTGATGCAGATAGCATCTGACAGCCTGGCCTTCTCATCGATGTAACTGACGAAACTCTCATTGGCGCTCCAAATTCGAGACTCGAATAAGCGCCTGGCATCTGCTTGAGACACAGTTTTCCCGAACGACTCGACGAGCTGCTCACAGATGTTGCCCACAGGTTCCAAAATGCGCGTACTATTGGCATGTAACCACTCATGAGCCCGTCCTTTAAGCTTGGAGACTAGAAGCATGTGCATTTGTACACCTTTGATTCCATATACACCGCTTATGTTTGTCAGCTGCGTGACCCATTTCTTTCCACACGAGTTCCCATTAAATTCCAACAACGCTTCTTTTGCTAATTGGAATTTTGCAGCCGACGAAAAACCGCCTTCCAACACCTCCTCCGAGCGTTGATTTACCAACACTGGTTCATGACGCTGGTTTTGCGCGCCAATCGGTTCTGCTGCCATCTCGTTTTCGCTGCCGCTGTCGTTGCTCGCCGGCACTGAATCGTGCGTTTCGTTTTCTGTCTGGTGTTGAGGCGCCACTATGTCGAACAATTGTGGACGCAGTAAATCGCACAATTTTTTTAGCAAGACATCAGTGTTGTTGTCTCCCTCTTTCTCATTTGTGGTCTCTGGCAGTTGACGGTTACTTTCGTCTTCTGTACTTTCCTCGACAGTCTCAGTTCCAATAGATATGGAACAAGCTCCTCGTCGATCCACTGGAACATCGTTTAAGCGTGCCACAAGCTCGGCCTTTGACCCTGTTGTAGGCAAGTCCAATAGCTCCAACCACTTCTTTAAAGTTGGCAAATTGTGAGCCTCAATGTTGATGTCCATTGCGTTAAAGTTCACCACTTCTGATATTGTGGACGGTAGATAAATTAACCAATGCCAGAATATTTAGGAGATTCGGGTTTTAGTTTCTTTAGATTAATGATAGTTTATTTATTTCTTAATTGTTTTTATTATTTATTATGGTTATTATTTATTAGATATAATTAATGTTTCCTCGATATTTGTCTTACACTCCTCAACGCTCAGCAACGACTGACCCACACCTCAGACCCGCTAAACTTTCCTCTCTCAGAGAGTCAATTAAAAATACCGGGATCGAAGAGTAGCAAGAGAGCAAGTGTGACCATCTCTCCTGCTACACTATTATTAGATAAATATTGTTGGATAACACAATTGCACATTAGTTTGGCAACAATCGATTGATCGTTTGATACTACAATGGGTAATTATGGACACAGATCAGACAGAAACTGTGGGGCTTAAAACTAACAAAGAATTGGATGCCAAGTGAAATGCTTGGAATGTTTCATAGTTTATCTCATAAAATCCAACAATCTTTGTCAGTAAGTTGTTGCGCCATTTTGGTCTTGGTTACACATTACGTATACGTGATAACTTTCTATTATACCTTTAGACAAATTTGGTTTCTATTTTAAGGCGAGTTTCGTTTACAACAGGTTACTATATCAGTTTCTACGATGCAGAGATGAACAATTTATGTAGAAATAGTGTGTATGTGTTGGGTTTTTTGTACAATTAAAGATGCACAAATCTACACAGACTTTGTGTGGGAGAAGAAAATAAAGAGTTGCACTCATAATTGAGTACAATATGCAGGAAATGGTTTGAATATCCTCAAACTCAAACTGTGAGAACACGGCCAACATATACGCCCATACGCCCACTCGACGGACGGACGAACAGACCTACGTACGGAACGCCCTACCGACCGACCGTTGCATACATAAGAATGTTTTGGCTTCGTTGTCAGACATTTGCACTTGTTTACCTACATTGTTGCAAAAAGGACTTTTGTTTGCTTGTTGTTGTAGTTGTAACTGTTGATGTCTGTCGTTCTGTCGTGCCATTCGGCCTGTCTTTGGCCCCATGTCAGGGCATACATGCAATGCTCTTAACCAAAACCGAACCGAGGTGGTGCCTCTTCATTTTCCCACTCACACACTCACTCTTCCGATGACATGCAAACATACAAATGCCATTTCGTACCTACGCGAGCAACATCTATATATATAAATACATATGTACATAGTATATATGTACATATAATAGATACTTAAGAATGAAAATTTTGGTTTTTTTTTTTATTCAATTTTCGCTTTTGGCCCATAGTAAATTAATTTTTGGGGCAGTGGTTTTGTGTATGTCGTGGCGATGTCCTCTATGATTCAGGTCAGGATGATATGTGTCGCTGACAGGAGCTGTCCATATCAACGGTATAGGCGAATTTGAGGGGATTCACACCACAAACGCACACACAAATACTGGCGCAATTGACACGTATGTGACAAGCTTAGCAAAACTTTCGGCATAGGCTTAGTTCTCTGCCTGATTTGACAGCTAGAATGACATATACATTCGTATATATATCATCAAAAAGCAAGCATACAAAACTGGCTAAATGAATTATGTGTGAAAGGAAAAAGTTTACCCTAAACACACACACCCCTCACACACACACGCATACACACACAAGTATACAAATCAAATGAGTTGAAGATACATTTTTACGTAATTCACGCACGTCGTCAACATTTTTACGCCAGGTGAATTCCTAGCGAGTGAGTGAGTGAGTGCAAAAAAGGAAAAAAGACAAACAAAATAACTCTCTTTACTAACAAAATAAAGTCAAATGCCATAAAAAAATGAATAGAAACAACTTGGAATGGCTATTGAAAGTATAAAAGTGAAATGTCTTTGAATAGTTTCGGTTTTCAACTTAAATCCTTACCCCGTAATGGCTATAGTTACAAACTTAAACTCTACACATTTAATTGTGTCTTTTTCCTTCTCAAAGTAGGAGCCTAAATAGTCTGAATTTATAAGTATAAACAACTTTTGTGTTCTGAGAAGGGGCCAAAGTCGTTAACATTATTAATTTTGGGTCTTTAGTTGTTGGTAATGATGTATGTATTGTATAGCATATTAACAAACAGCACTAAATATCAGCGACCACTTTTGCTTCACGTCACTTCCACGTCACGTCACTTTCACGTCACGTCAGTGGGCAACACATCGACGAAGGAGACTGAATATTAGCCCCGTTTGCCACCAGCGTGTTTAATGCGTTGTTCATTTTGCAAACCTCTTACGTCATTTGAGCAAATTTCGAGGCGAACTTCATCCCACCACTTCCCATTTCCATCACTTTGCTTGCCCCTCGCTCTTTCTCTCTCTCTCTCTCTCTCTCTCTTACTCTACTTCTCCCCACCATTGACCCCCTCAAAATAAAAATAAAAAAAATAAGAAAAGAACAAAAAAAATGTGTCATCATTAACGGCCATGGCTCACGTGCCATGCCATCCGCCAAAGGTTCTGTTCTGTTCGGTTCGGTTCTGGCCAGGTTTAGGTAGCAGGCAGCAAGCAGCAGGCAGACGGCGGCAGGCCTTGCCAATACACAAATCGATCGCTGTGGTTTCTTTCATTAAGTATATTTTGCTAGCTTGTTCTGTTGTTCTTGTTGTTGTTGGTGGTGGTGGTGTTGCTCTAGCTTCGCGTTATTATTGTAATAAAAATTTACGTAAATCGTACCCGCTGCCCCCTAACTGGTACTTTTATCTCCCCTCACGCTTTTGCGCCCCTTTACTCTCACCTATCCCCTCACCACCTTGCACCATTGCCCCCCACCACAAAAACTGAGCTCACGCACAGTCAGCGTGTTTGGCGTGTCCTTCGATGAAAGTTGCCTTTGTTTGCCAATTTTTATGGGCCGCACCCCTCCGCCATCGTTCCCCGCAAACCAACACACACACACACACCTTGACTCCTCTACTAGCAGCTCCTCCTGCGGTGCGGTCAAATTCTCATTCATCTTTAACACGCCTCATCATACACACCCCCAGTCAGACCCATAGCCCCCACCCCCATCCCCAGCTCACGTTAGCAAAAGTCAGCAACCTTTAATAATAACACCTGCAGACTAATTAATGGCAAATATCTGCCTCACAAAACAGGAGAGGAGAGAGGAATGAGCTGTAAAGAGACAGAGACCTAATGAAATCAGCAAGTTATTCACTCTAGATTTGATGTCAAAACCATTTCCTTAATTTTATTATAGTCCCACACATTCCCATCATTCAAACGTATCTAGTTAAATATACATATCCTATATGAAGGATATACATATGTATGCAAATAAAGCGTCAACTAAAAGTTATAGTTTTCTGTGATTTGATTAGAGTAGAGAGTTAACTAAATCATAAATGAATAGTCGATAGAGAAGATGTATGAATGTCCTCTTGATAATCGATCGAACCAACACCAAATTGACTCAAAAGCCAAGACCGCTAATGAAACTCAATTTATTCTCATACAAATGGGTTTTAATCCTATCCTACTGCAGTAGTCCTTGATGTTCGTGTGGCTAATTATATATATTTCTAGTTTAATTCAGTCCAATTTCGGTCCACTTGAAACTGTTGCATGTATGTGTGAGTCAATCTTTTCAAAAGTAATTGTGTAGTCAGTCATTAACTTAAAAAAAGGATATATTTTTGAATGAAACTTTATTAAATTAAAAGAGTTGATCGAATGGGAAGAAAATATGTTTTTTGTGGTTAATTTTAGAATTCATCAAGACCAAATATAAATATCCTTTAATGAATGAATGCCAAATGAAATAATTAAATTAATTACCTTGATATAAAATAGAATATGATAGAAACTAATTAAGTTAGACACAAAAACACATGTACGTATTGCCAAAGTCGTTTGCCCATTTTCATTTGTAATTGTATTAATAAAAGTTGCAAACTTTGGTTAAATTTAAGTGGCAAACAAAAGTACTTATATCGTACATATGCAGAGATAAAATATATACAATATATATCTATATATATATAACTGGATGTGTGTCTATGCCATGTTTGACTTTTATCTTTGTGTTGTCAAAAAAGCAGTTCGGGAAAACTTTTTAATGACATACTTATGTATGTGTGTGTGTGATTTTTAATGGGGGGAAGGACTTGCTTCCTTTATTTTTCTCGTTTGCCTCATTTGCTTGTAATTAAATTGAAAACAAAATAAAAATTAGATTGAAATAGAAATAATAAAACAAAGGAAACAAAAAGTGAGCAAAAAGGCAATAGGCAATGGTTATGCAGTGGACTGGCGGCATTTTGATGGCACTTCTAAATTTATTTATTCAAGCAAATTGCTCTTGATCAATTTGATTTCCATTGTTGGTTGCTTAGTCGTCCTCATCGTCGACGTTGAGGGGAAATGGCAAAGCTTTGTCGAGTGGATTTTGGTTTCGCTATGAAAACTGTGTTAATGGTGACACATGCACATTATGGCCAACAATAGTCCGGGCCTTTATTGTTGGCCATTTCCTGGCTCACACACAGAGACAGAGAATGAGAGCAAAAGGGAAGAGGGACATACACAAAGGCCTAAACATCTTGAGAATGGGCTTTTAAGTGCTAGGCAATAATTTACAATAGTCGGGCTATATAGCCATGTCGTTGAAAAGGGAAGACACTGCTTTGGCATAGATATATATTTATATTTATATAAATATATGTGGTGTCCCCTTGTATTGGCTTAACGCTATGGCTACTTTCCATAGTTCCTTAAATATTTGTCATCTTTGAAACTAAATGGTTAACCCGGCACTCAGACACACGCACACACATACGTAGACACATACACATCTTTGGCTCGAAACGGTTCCAGCCATTTCCGAGTTTTAAGTGAGCGGAAAATGACGCATGCTTCGTTTCGTTTCGCTTCGCTTTTTGCGGTTTTATCCTTTATTGTTCTGTGGAAAGGCAGGACCAAGGTTAGGGTAAGGGAAGGGCTGGCGATGCCAGGGGTATATGCCACTCAAATTCAGTTCCCGTTTGAAAACAACAAACATTCTAATCTGAGGCAAAACAACTGTGAAGAAACGAACAGCAAAACAGAACAAAAGCAAAAGTGCCTTGAAGTTCATTTGCTAAATAAAATTTTGATAAAACAAAAACGGCAAAAAGAAAAAAAAAAGACGTAAGTGTGGGCAGGACATAGTATGTAAGTACACACACACACACACAAACATACATATAGCTGCCGGGCTTGGTTTCATTTTCATTGACCCGAATACAGATTCAGTAAGCAAAAAAAAAAAGGCCATCATCGAGGGTGCTGCCAGTGCCCCCAGTGGCTCAACTCAACTCCTCGGGCCATTCGGAATAACACAGAAAACACAAAAATAAATAAAAATAAAGCAGAAACAAAAAAAAAAAAGAAAGGAAGAAAACTTTAAAAATCAAATCTGCTTAAAAAGCAGCCCAGTCAAATGGCACCAACTGGCAGGCATAAAATACTTATTCGATTTCGTTTCAGCCTAACTACAGCATTTAACATTTGAACTATGACATAGAACTAAATGATATGGTCGACTCATTTGGAACACACGCCATCGACCCATCGTTTCCTAGCCCAAGCAGCCGTATAAAGGCCGAATGCAATTTTAACCCGTCAGCTACTTTGAGATAGACAAACGCAAGGGCATGGCTAAAAAAGCTTAGTTCACCCCAAAACGAAGGTTCTTTAAACAATTATAATTAGTTCGGGTTCCCTTTTTAAATTCTTTTAGACTTTAAGCTACTTTGAGGTACCTAGTAACTAGTTTAGGCAATTTGGAAAATATATTTAATGACATTATGAAATCGGCAAGAAATTGTCTATATTATACCTAATGTTGGTAAATTTATCATTTATTCTTGTTAATCAATTTTCAATGCTGCTTAGCCCCATTATCATCAAGATAATTAGTGTTAGCATTTAGATTTTTACGCTGTTTATATTGAACTTGAATTTAAGTGTATGCTGGAAAATTTCAATAGATGTTTCTAAAGCGTTGCCGTTGTTGAAGCCTCCAACCAATTATGGCGCCAAAAACTATGCAACGTTGCGTATAATCAGTGTCTATTGTTGACGTAGACGATGGCACACCTCTTTACCATCTATTCTAGAGAGGCCATAACCAAACCAAACCAAACCAAACCAAAACGAATTGAAAACCTGCATCGAATGTATACTCACCGATGCCACCGCTGCCGCACCCAGGACACAAATCAAATTAAGAACTGGCAGACCGCACCGGCTGTAATTACTAAAGAGTGGCGATTGTGTGTGTGTGTGTGTGTATATAGATATGTATATATATCTTTGAGACAGTCTATGTATATATATATATATGTGTGTGTGTGTGTACTGTACTATCTCTTCTATATACTGCATAAATCACTTCGCATTCAGCGAGCACGAAATCTATGCCCCTGACGCGCCCATCTAGTTGTTGAAGCTGACCCCAACCAACAGCAAAGGAATGTTCAACGTAATTTATATTGATTAAAACTCGATTTCAATTCCACAGTTTGCCTTAGCGTAGAGAGAAAAGCAGAGCATTGCCAGGGATAATCACAAAGATGTTCTAGCCTTTTTAAAATTTTCAATTGAAAATTGTGAAAAATTACAAATCAAATCAAATCAAAAAAAAAAAAAAAAAAGGAAATCACCATCAAATTGAAATTCCTCTTTATGAATGGCAATTGGTGCTATAAAATGATTATGCAAAAAAAATCAATTAATTAAAAGAGGAAAAACGTTATGAAATGAAATGAAATATAATAGGCAGAAAACTGATAATTGTCAACCGGTTTAATCAAAGAAAGAATTTTAAATAGTTGTCTAAGAAATAAAGTTAGCTCCTCGAAGGATAATATATTCAATTTTCATAGTTTTCCACTGAAGGTATTATTATTTTCATCATAGACTTAGTTGCCGAATTGTAAAATGTTTTCCCTTATGTAAACAATATAGAAAAAATAAAAGCACAGTCCCAAAAACAAACATTTCATTCATTCGTTGCGGCTGACTAAGTGTTTTTTTTCTTTTTTCACTTCAGTTTTATTTCCTGGTCTTCCGACTCCGCAACCACATCCGCCTTCGCATCTGCCTCCCCATATCCTGTACAGCAATGTTCGTTGGTAGATTTCGTGTGGTTCGTTTTGTGGTTTTGTTTTCTGTTTTAATTAATTTTAAAAATGGACTTCTACCTTGGCGCTAATTGCATGGTCTTTGATTTATGTTGGCTCAGAGATAATGACAAAATTGGTTTCAGCAAATTTTCCAGGCATTTACCTTCAATCTGTATCTGTGTATGAGTGTGTGCTGGGTGAGGGTGAGATAGAGGATAAATCTAAGGAAATTACTTGCAAATAACTTTGACTTGGGTATTGAGATTTATGATGGGCGAAGCAAACACACAAAAATATAACAAAATAATGAAAGAAAACCAAAGAAACACCAAGTGGCCAACAGAAAATATTTTTGCCCACAAAAATTCAAAAATTTAAATACTCTTACATAGAGTAGCCACTTTCGTATAACCGATAAGCTTAGCTATTACATTTCTTCATCAGTTTAACTTGTGCAACTAATTTCAAGCATCTCAATTCTATTCAGTTAAGTTACAAAAGTTAATCTTGACTTTGATTATATTCGTTTAAAGACATCTCCGACCATTAAGTATAATATTATATTATTTTGTTGAGCGCCTTAGTTCCCTTGGAATAGAAGAAGAGTCTCTACAAGTCGGCATACCCAACTTGTCAATGCAATGCAGTATCTCTAATTTCTTAACGTTTTCTGATTTGCATGATGATGATGGATTGGAGAGGCAAAAGAGAAAAGGATTCATAGAATATAAATGAAAAATCAAACTAGCAATTTTGACAAAAATCAATTATTTAAATCCCTAACAAATCAAATGTACCGCGCAATCAAGAAAAATGAAAAAATAATGAAATTGTAAAAACATTTTTATAAATATACATATATATATATGTATATATGTATGTATCGGATTAAATATAAATAAAAGATATGTATGTAGTACATGTATATAGTATATAGTACATGTACATAGTATATGTACCTATGTACCATAAAATGGATGTAGAAAGTTTTTAGCCAAATGTTTTTGGAGACTTTTAACTTCGTTTTTGCTTAAAAAAGTTTTGCATAAAACTTTGTACTTGAGTTGTTTTTATCAAAGAACATTTAAAGAAACGGATAATAATTGCTAAAGGTTATTAAACTTACAAGAAAAAAATGGTGAAAGTTGATGCGTGAGAGAGACTTCTAGTTACCTGCAAACAATAAAAGAAAGAGAGTGAGGCAATTAGTAAACTGGGGATAGAAGAAAATAAGGAGAAGAATTCTCAATGGATTTCAAAATGCTTGTTGTTTTTGCAACTCCCCCTAAAAATATGTGGTAATATTTTTCAAATTAAAATTGATTTATGATGATGGCTAACTCAAGAAAAGCTAAGAAAAAAGAAAGAAAAAAAAAATATAACGAAGAAAAAAGAAAGTCTTTACTGCTATTTGTTTGGTGTTTGCTTTTATCTGGAACCCATATGACGACGACGACGATAGCAAAGGCGATGGCTATGGCTTTGGCGATGGCCATGGCAATGATGATGCTGATGATGATGACGAACATGCTGATGGTTGATGATAATGATGAAGAAGGGGCCAAGCCAAGACCGCGCTGACGTCCAAGAACACGAACGATTGCCTTGTGGGTGCCTTAGAGAGCAAGTTCTGTGGCTCATAAATAATTTTACGTTGGCATTTTTGTTGTTGTTGCTCTTGTTTTGTTCATCTCTGACTTTGCACCTTTTATTGAATTTCGACATCACCGGCGGACATATACAAGTAGTGCTACAAGAAGAGAGTAGAGAGTAGAGAGGGATCACGGGGCGAATGAGTGTTGGAACAGTGTTACGGATGTGGATGTGGGTGGCCAGATGAGATGTTGTCCAGCTAAGCTGCTCATAAACGAAATTTATTAGCATTTAAATATTTCGGCACAAGGCACATATGCGCCTGACATTGCGCCTTGGCCAGGTAATGAATATTACAAGAGCACACCACTTCGTGCTGCTACCAAAAATGGAAAACCTCCAAAACAGGCGTGGGTTGATTGGGTCAAAAGAAGGCATAAGAAAGCACACAAAAAAAAAAAAAAAAACAAAAAAGAAAAGAGAAGAAAAGAAAATCATGGCAAGTGGTGGCAGGCAGGCAGGCAAGCAGGTTGAAAGTATGTTGCATAAGCTGAAATTAGTTTATGCATATTTGAAGTCGCATATGAACACACACTCGACTCGATGGACCGACCGCCCACGTGAGAAAAGGACCAAACAGCAGCCAACCAACCGAACAAGCTTTATATCTGCATACATATGTAGCACACATGTGTTTTTCAATTACGTGAAATTTTTATCCATCTGCCTAAAACTATGCTACATTTACTTTTTGATTATATTGAAGATGCAGATTAGATGCAAATTAAAGATACTGATTATTCCATGCAGCACTTGCACATATGTATTTCTTTATTGATCAAATTTGTTTACCAATATTTCATTTAATTGTGTTTGATTCGAAGTTATAATAGAATAACTCAATCAAAAAGTCTGCAATGTTTTTCTAACAGTTTTTTGGACTCCTGTATAGGACAAAGATATGTTTGTAATGATTGTAAAATAAATAAACATATTTATATGTAAAATATATATCTGCATTGGCTAAATGACGTACTCTGAAAGAATTGTAAACTATCAACTACATTTGTGACAGAAAATAGTCTTGATCTTTTTATTAATTATACCATTTCCACTTGATTAATAATTTAAAAAGTAAACTTAAGTTCAACTAAGCTTCTGCATTCTTCAAACAGGCAATCAGTCAAAATTATCTTTAAAACTGTCAGCTTCAAGGACCCTATTCATAGTTTTAAACAATTGAACTACTCTATACTCTTTCCAGGCAAATGAATTGAAGACCAGAAATAATCACAATGTCAATGTCAAAATAAACAGACAAAAATTCGTGCTCTAGTCATTCAGTTGCTGCATTGCAATATGACAAATCAATCAAAACTGTAAGAGTTAGTCCCAGATTTTACATACATAAATTTTTAAACAGAAATTGTTTCAAAGACTTTAAAATTTTACAACAAAAGAGTTTTTCTTTCGAAAAAAAGAAAGAAAGAAACGTAAAATAAATATGTTTTATTTGATTTAAAACTGAATATTTTACCACTTGATTTTCTATTGCAATAAACAATAAGACTAAAACTATTTAGTATAAGTTATAAGTATTAGAAGCATTAGAAAACATTTTTCATGCTTAATTCAGAATAAGATCTTGGAAATATTTTTGGCCATCTTTTAGGAATGAGCCAAATTAGGTGCACTTGTTGACTCAAGACCACATTTTGTTCTAAATTTTCTAACTTAAGATCACTCATACGACATGTTGTCACAGAACATTTTTGACAATTTATACATTACAAAAATTGTACGTATATAAAGTATATAGTTTTCCGACCAGTTTTGAATTTCTACTTACACTTAGTCGATTCTTGTCATTAGTTTTGGTCAAAAAAACCTATTTGTGTCACAGGTCGTATGAGTAATATTGTTTATATTAAACTTGTAGATTGATTTTAAGCACTTGATATTTGTTTTTTGTTTATTTTTTTCTAAAATTGTGTGGAAACAAAACATATTGCATTATTTTTAATGCACTTGGGAATTTTATTGTTATTGCAAATGGTATTTAATCACTCACATTTGGATATCTGATATAGTCTTGCACTTGCAGTGGATATCATTAGTAAGCACATCTACAATTCCGATCATCAAACATACATACATACATGTGTACATGTACATATGGTAAATATTATTCCAATATGTGTGTGGTGTGTTTTTTTTTTGATATCCTTCGATTGATTGTTAATCGTGCCACTGACTTTGGGGAAAGTGCAAAAGTGTTTAACTGGGCTAACTGCATTTACTGTAAAATCTATGTGCACCTTGCTTTTGTTTTTTTTGTTTTTTGTCACACTTTGTGTTTTTTGCTTAGTATGTCAACGGCGATGGCATTCAATCAATCCATTCCAACAAAACAACACACGGACAAAAGTCAAACACCACACAACAACAACAAAAAAAAGAAGAATGAACAAATTTCGTACGTTCGAAGGAGTACGACGTTCGAGCGAATTTCTATTTTGAAAATGGAATTCGTAATGTTTGAACTTGGCTATTCACTCTGGTTTCTCCCGTTGGGTCATCCGCACAGCGCGACGGTTCCCAACGAACTGAATGCGACTTCTGTGGCGACAGGCTCGTTTAGAAAGGACGAACGAATCGCAATCGCAATGAGAATGGCAAGCGAACAAAAAACAACACATGCTCTGATAAGGATAACGCAAAGGATATTGTACATGCATGCAACCGAGTCTATCATACTATGTCTATCAAGATGGAATTCTGTGCACAACTAATTACACTAAAAACTAACTTAGGAAGTTTAAAAGAAGGCAAAGAAATTCACTAAAATTTTAAACTCGTAGGTTTTCAATAATTTAAAACAAAAAAAAAAGTTTTTTTCCATATTATTGCGAATATTAAATATGTTGAATATAATATCGTATGGTAAGACTTAGATAGAAATTCCATATACTCTTTACTCACACTCTTAAGCTTTCACTCTCTCTCAACCTCACTCTCTGTTTGTAGACGCTCCACACACTCTCTCTCTCTTTCTCTCTGTCGCTCTCACTCATCATGCGCACAATGCGGACTCTTCATTGGCATCGAAATAAGTAAACAAACGAAACTTTCATTCATAAAAAGCAACAACGAATCTCGAATGGCGGGATGGCGACTGGCCAGCCCCAACAACAAACCCATTGCCGGCAATGCGCGGGCAAACAGAGAAAACAAAAAAAAAAAAAAGATGAAATCAAATCAAAGTAATCAAAACAAAATCGAAAAAGCTCTCTCCTACAAAATATAAAAATAAACAACAACGACAACAAAACAAAACCATGTGTTCATCTATTTAATTTACTGACTAACTGACTTACTTACTGAGTGACTCATTCTAATGAGACTAATGCCAAATTTGTATTTGTCCAAGACAAGACCTGGTCCGCCCTCATACTAATTGGCAATTGCATTTATGATTAATTTTACTCTATAATCTTCGAGATGAGAAAGTTGCTTTAAGAAGCAAGGCAATCGAAACTCTCTGAAACATTCGTAAAATATTTGACAAATTATTTTTCTTTGGTAGGGTATCTTAAAGCCGACGACCTTTTTTAGCCCACATATGTATGTATGTAAGAGGTTTATTGAGTCAGAGAGTCATACCTCATTAACGACGACACAGACAGTACAAATATGGCAAGTATATGATCCACATATGGAATTGGGTGTAAAAAGTATTTTAAAATTACAATTGTAATGAATATGTTCGAACATATTTGCAACATATATGTATGTACACGTGTTTAAGTATATGAATGTACATATGTATGTATTTATAACTGTATGGAACTCTCCCCCATGGCCGCCAACCAAAGGAGAAAACCTGCCTTTGAACATTTTGCAAATATCAGTTACTTAAACCCAAAACTTGACTGAAAAACAAGCTTCTGTCGTTTCTGTTTATCACCGTCAAACGGATCATTATCACTTTTAAACAATATTAATCAAGAACGATTCTTAAGTGAGTGTGCGCGCCTGTATTGGTAGTTAGGTATATGCGACTGTGCCAATCAAATGCTGCCTGCTATAAAACTCCCACGAAAAGCTCACGCTTCAGCTGTTGTTTTGCCTCAGACATTAAGTTGACACACTCACAGATACTCACACACACATACATACACACAAACACGCAAACACACTCACATATATTGGCATTGTGAACTGCGCCGGCGTTAATGCCCGGCATCGCCAACGATGACTATGGTTGTTGCTATTTTCTTATGTGTGTGAGTATTTGAGTAAGTGTTCGTTTCTGTGTGTGTGTGTGTGCGTGTGTGTGGTTGCATGCCGGTTTTAGTAGTACAGCCTGCGGCGCGCGTTCGCAGTGATTCATCGCGCCATCCCGCGAACATACACAAGCCAGCTACAAGTCAACCAAAAGTCAGCATTCATACATTCATATATACATACATATGTACATACACACATATCGAATGACATACAGAGATCAAAGCAACAATACAGACATTGGTATTCCAAAATTAAAGTCGCTTTTGTCTGAATACAAGACCAACAACAAAATCACAAAAAACGTTTCTATATGTGAGGAAAAAGGAAGTTCTCTAGAGTGGGAAACAATTTAAAAAAGAACTCTTCTCAACTCTTGCACTTTGTCTCTGCATTTTCCCTTCCAATTGTGTTCCTTTGTGTGACAAGTACTTAAAATAACCTCAAGTTCAACTGTACTTTGGCCATGTTATTCAACATTCAAAACTCTATCTTTAGATACTGATTCCTAAACTGGATTATAATAAACAATTGACCACAACAACCGCACAATACGTAAGCTTAATGCGATGGATATGTACACACAGCCAATGTATGTATGCTTGTATGTAGTATATAGCATATACATATATATGTACATACATCAGACTTATGTTCATTTATTCTCGAGAGTAGTTTTAAGCGGGATTCTACACTCGAATAAAAATCTTCTTAGTTTCTGCAGTCAGAATATAGAATACTAAATTACCAAATTACACCATCCAACTATTTGAAACTATTTTGATTTCAGTTCTTGGATCATTTTTGTTTCACAAATATTCCATCATAAATATGACAGCTAAGAAATTCACATTCCTACTTAGTCACTTCACTGTTATAAAATTCATCCCTCATACACAGGTACATAGACACATATGTAGGTACAGGGCTCTTTATTTTGCTGAGTGTATTTCCGTAGTACTTATTTGCTATACAAATGCAAATTACTTTTCTCGAATCTCCAGACGCAGATACATATATCTGCTATATACAGAGATATCTAGATACCCTAGATGAAAATCTAACTAAGCTAAAATAGGTACGCGAGACAATTGTAAGCTGTTCGTGAATGAAAGATGTAAATATTAAAAAAAAAGTGTAAATATAGTAGGGAATATCTTACTCTCCAGCTCTGTCTCAGTGTTATTATCGCTTCTGTATTTCGGGCAACTGGCAGATATGCCTCAAATAGACAACATTTTGCCCTGAATAACAACCACAATTGAGGAAATTATAACTCAAATTCATGTACCTAACTACATATATACATATGCGTGTATAGATATATCATTCTGCTTGTTCAAGTTTCAATTGATTCTCTCAACACTTTTCAATTTGATTATTGTTTAATTTTTTAATCATTTTCAGTCAGTTGGCATCGTGCATTTCAATTAGTTGGTTTGGCGGGATGAGGGTTATCGTTCAAGGTCTAAAAAATGGCCACAAGAAACAATGATTCTTAATACGCATAGAGAAGACGGCTTATCAATTACTAAGTATTTGGAATGCCTCATCAACGACAGCCACAACTGGAAGTCCCATGAAAATCGCCGATGACGTAAGTATGTACATATGTAACATTTCCGGAGCTCAACAAAGACACACACACACACACATTGATACTTTCAATTCCTGGAGGGCAGTGCATCGCATAAATGTTTTTTTGTAGTTTGGCATGATTAATAATATAGTAATATGGCTCATGTTGGAAGAAATCGCAGCTACATAGCGACAACAAAAGCTATGGCACATATAGTAAACAGAGATTAGATTAGATAAGGAGATTAGATAGACGGAGAGCAACCAACGCATGCGCAGCTCCAACAATTAGTAACCCATTTCGGTTGAGCGCACCTGTTATCAGGGGCGAAAAGCTTATCTTATCTTGGGTATTGCGCTATACTCAATGATTGCAAAAGCTACAGAAATTCTTTTTAACCTGCCCAATGAATGAGTACGTTGAAAATTTCAGTGTTCAGTTCAAAAGCGACAACGCAACGAAAACGAATAATTTCCCATTTTCACATTATTTTTTTTTTTCTCTTGTGTATTCAGAAATCACCCAACCAAAAGGTGGGCAAAAAAAAAGTGATACCTTCTAGTGTGTATCTGTTTGTGTGTGCGTGTGTGATGAATTACATTTTGTAAATATTCTAAAAATCAGTTGAAATTTTTTTGCAGTTAAATCAACGAAATCAAAATGGTATCAGTCGAGACAATCGGATCAATTTTTATCAAGGCCTTGAAACTGGTAAATATTTAAAATGAAAATGTGTAAACTAGAAATTGGTAGTTCCAACTATAATATCAGCTATTGGGTTTATGGATTGTAACAGTCCTAGTGTTAAAGGATACACACATGTTCTCATTCCTGTACATGTTGGGCAATGTAACACCTACATAGTTTGGGGTACATACTAGTGTGTTGTGTACGTGTGGTGATAAGACTCCACTTTTATCAGCAAAAAATTACTCATACCTTGTACATATGTACAAGATCTCTTGGTGTTTAAATGTTGGGCGTGGTTAATGGTGGTTGGTTTATGGATGACTCAATAGTTGCTATTGTGTGACCTCATTCTTATCCTGTCTTTTTTGTTTTGTTTAATTTGATCTTTTCTCTGGTTTTGTTAAGGTCATTAATTTGGTCATCATCTTTCTATACCGCTGGGGAGATGGCGGTGAATTCTTGGGAATCGGCGGCACCTGGAATCTGAATGAGGAGAAGAGTGCCGATGCGGAAATTGTGGCCTCTGGTGTTATGGTTGGTTTCCTTATCTACACTGGCTGCCATACAATTGCCTATGCCTTTGGCACCACCAAGCATAAGGGGTAACTTCAACAGATCGACATTTCTTTGCCGAAAACCTAACTCAATCGAATTGTGTTTCTCTCTTACAGTGAACTTTGCGATACCATTATGAATGTGGTTGGTGTTTTCATGTGGGTCGCCGTGGGTGGAGTTGCCCTGCACTACTGGAAGGGATACATGTCCGACGAGGGTTTCCTTTATGTGAATTCTGAACGTCAAGTGGGCATTGCCATGGGATCGCTATGTGTCATTGAGGGTGCTCTCTATCTGCTGGATACTGTGCTCGCTTGCATACACTACTCTAAGGGTGACACCGACTACACACAGTAAGAGGAGATGACTTGAGGATCAGTCTGTATCGCCGAATATACACACACATACCACACACCCCACACCATATTATATACACCCATATGTCGATAACTGATAGTTCAGTTTTAAGTGCAAATTAGTTTATATATTCAAGTTCAAGCTAAGTGTCGTTTTGTCGTTTTACATATCATATCAAATTTTTTGTATCGTTTTTTTTTTTTTACTTTGTACTTTGTATTTGTATTTTTAACACATGGCAGCTACAGTTACCTGACTCTGCCCCCGATCGTTTCTAATCTAACTTAGTTGTTCCATTGGCTCCACAAACCTTTAGTACTATATAGTTGGCAAATACAAATAACTAACGAAGCCAGAACGAAAATATACTAATTTATTTCTTTGGGGCGTTGGTGGGGCAAATAAATGGATAAAACAAGTCTGAATTGAAACCAAGAATTGCAAGTCAAAAGATGAAACAACATATGAAGCGTTGTAGGTAGTTATTCATTTTTAATAAATCAAACATTATTTCATAATGTAGATAAATACATAATGTTTACCTATACACCTGCGTATATAAATTTATCAGTGTGTGAATGTTATAAAACTGATTAAGAAAAAAATTGTGATAAGCCATGTCAACTATAGCAAGTTGAAAAAATACGTTTAAATTTTGGTTTTAACCAACACTTAACAGAGTGGATACATTACCAGGGTTGCAAAGGTAAACATTCATGGTTTTGTTTTCCCTTTCAAACCAAACAAAGAGAGTATAAATAAAAAAAAACAAATGAGCTATATTATTTGTTACTCGATTCGGACAATATAAAGTTTGATTTTAAAGTTGAATGTCATTCTCTCACTAAATCATTTTTCTATTAAATGCTAATGTTATCGATAGAAATGCGATATCCTGTTAATGTTTGCATTTACATTCTCAACACTAAAACAAAGTTACTGGAAATGTTACATTCATCGAGTGCCGAAAACAAACATTGATAAATTATAAAATGAAACCGAATAGTTAAAAAGTTATAAGTCATTGGATTTTCTAAATTATTCAGAATATGCATACATAGTGGTATTAGAGGTAACTCTTAAATGGCCTTTGGTGTGAGAAATTTATTGAAAATTGTTTATTAAGTCTCATAAACTAGGGTTTATGGGCGCAGCAGCAGCCCTAACAACGAATTGCCCACAACTGAGTCTGAGTTAAGCCACTGAATGCTAAGTAGTAGACTGTGTTTAGCTTCAACTGTAACCTTCTATTTGACTGTTTCAAGGTTAAATAGCATGAAGAAGAAGAAAACAAATACATATTTACTTTAAGTAACAACACAAACTCTTTAGGATTCATGGAGAGTAAATAAACTTGCTTAGGTGATGTAATATAGGTAAATAAACAGAGACATACCTGTTTCTTTGGATTCCCATGTCCATCGACCATATCGCGCTGTTGTTTCATGCTCCCCGTCCGGATGACACGATGTGAACAGAGGGCACATCGTCGTCCAACCGATCCATCTTCCAAATTGAGGGCATCAAAGAGCACTGGTTGATCCTGTATAAAGGAATTTCGTGTACGCTGATTCAACAATTCAAGAGTACGCGAATCCAAACTCTCTCGATAGACATTGTGCACTTTGTCCAGATTGTGCTCATAGTCTGTATCCAGATTATAGCCACTATTAAGACTAGTGCGTGACGCCTGGCGTGCTGTCAGGGAAGTGGTGCTACGTTTACGTCGCATTACGACCGTACGAGGTGTACCCTCCAGGGATGAGGCATGTGCCTGGGCAGGTGTACGTGGCGAGGATTGACTTATGATATAATCACCAGGGGCCGATGGTGAGGGGGAATGGGAGTGTATAATGGCTGTAGCAGGCAATGGCAATTGTGTTGTCGTTGGCATTGGTTGTTCGGCCAAACTCATCAAGGATTGCTGACGCTCCAGTTGCTTTTCATAGCCATTGAATTTGTCGTAATCAATGAAAGACATATTGGCATAGCTTACCATATTATCAATGGCCTGCAGAGATTGCAACGAAGCACTCCACTTGGGATTCATTTTGTCTTTTTTCTCCTTCTTCTCCCCCACTTCCCCCATTTAGGCCACTGAACGTGCTCTTGAACGAGGCAAGAAGTGTGTTGGAGCGTCGTTTTTGGAAATTTAACTGAAGGTCACTGGGCTGTATTTGGCTTAGGGACATTAGTGAGGGTTTCCTCTGCATATCGACTGATGCCGTTGCCGATGTTGGTGGCTGCATCTCATCTAATGGCGTCGATGAGATGAACGGCTGTGCGGATTGACGACGCGCCGGGGTCTTGACCATAGAACTCGCTGTATCCGCACGTCTTCGCAATTGCGGTGAAATTTCACTATTCTCATTAAGAGAATTCTTACGCGGTGATGCCGGAGACATAGGGTCGCCAGATTTTTCAGCCTCTTCTGATAACTGCTCCAGTTGGGGTTCAATAAAACTCCGACGATTCGGGCGACGTAGCATAATCATTGAACGACTTCGCGTAAATGGCGTCTTGAGGTTAGTTTCCTCATCTTCGCCAGATCGGGATAAATTCTCTTTGCTGCCCGTTATATGATTGATTAACTTTGTCAGTTTGTTACGTAAAAAACTATTGGAACGCTCCATTTTGGGAACATTCTCATAGCCAGGTGGTGGTCGGGTGGATTGTGGGATAGTTCCGAGTGCTCGACGCTCTGCCTCGTATTGATCTTTTAACTTTTGGGCTACGTTTATAGCATTCGTACTAGTGGTGGTAGTTGTGTTATTATTATTTGGCACAATATTATTATTGTTGTTGTTGTTAATATTATTGGTAGTAGTAGTCTTGGCATTCGTTGGTGATTTTATGCTACCATTTTTATTGCCATTCGTTAGTTTTTGTTGCTGCTGCTGTTGCTGTTGTTGTTGTTGCTGCTGCTGTTGTTGTTGCTGTTGCTTCTGCTGTTGCTTTTTATTTGCCTTTTGTGTCTTTTTTTGCGCCTTGCTCACATTCTTTGTCGTTTCCTTGCTGGAAATCATGTTGAGGCCAATAATCTGTAGTAAAAATGGAAGAGAGGAGGGAAAAGACAAAGCGAAAATGTGAGTAAGAGAGTGAGAAATATTAAATTTCATAGCCCAATCTATATCTTAACAGTTCACCATACCAAGACAATGCTTCTATCAACATTCCAATGTTCGAATTAGCAGATATTTTTACCTATTTCTGTCGGTTTTTTTTTTTTGTATACTTTGGCTTTGTCAATCAATTTTTCTTGTGTTTATTTCATATCAAGAAACAAAAATTCAATTACTCGAACTAAACTACAGCAACGCACAAAGCAAAGTAATTCATAGAAAAAATGATCAGCGCAAGGGTGCTTAAAATCGGAATCGGTGATTCTCAGACCTCTTGGAGATTGAGCTTTCAAATGTTTCTCTAATCACTTCCGCAGTCGATAATCTCAGAGTTGTTCACAAAAATGTCATCCATTGGCAGTTTAATTATAGAGGAATATTGTATGTCCAAATTCTGATACTTATTTCGATCAAAAAATATCATTCTGCTTGTCTATATAATCATTTGATGATTCATACCAAAATTCATACAAACGTTACGATATGTTATCGTTTGCAATATCTTTTATATTGACTTTCGATAATTTATCGATTTATCGTAGTTAGTCTTATGCCATTCTATAATGGGACCAAACATATATATAGTCCAATCAAAAATGTGATGCCAAATGCCTTTTTTATGCGTTGCAAACTACACACCAAAATGCATATGACCTTTCCGCAAAATTATAGCAAATTGTTGATGGAAATATATGTATGTGGCCTGTTCCATATTGATGTCAATAGGCTCTCTATATGCTGTCTGTAGGGCTTTAATCCAAACATTCGCTGAAATCTCCTTTCAATCAAAATGATCCTCTTGGAGAGGCCGATAATATTCGATTTGTGCAGAGAGTTTCCCATTGATTTATGCCACTTTCCAATGACAACCAACTGATGGTGCCGTCTTTGTTTTCGCCCCAATGGGGAGCCAGTGACCCCCTCCCTCCCTCCCCCCATCACCCTCATCTGTCAGCCTATCTATCTATACATATGTGCAGATAGGCAGAGAAAGAATGACAGACATACATATGTACATATGCATGAATGTATGATGAATAGAAAAAGCGAAAAGCACAAAACGCAGTCCGCCAATTTATCATGGCCTAACGACGACGACGAACGACGGAATGAAAGGCAGTTTCGTCCACTTAACATTTGATAAACTCCGAGTCCAATGCAGTCCCCCTCCCCCCCATCACACAGATACTCACACATCATGCAGAACTACTTTGCGGCATAGCCTATGCTAAAAGGGAGAAAGAATCACGCATTTCCATAAACCCTGACTGCATATGGAATAAATTTTGATGTCTTTTCACTATATAATAATAGCCAACATTCACTTTTCTGCACTTAAAGCACTTTTTTGTCTGTTGATAGCTAAAAAAAAAAAGGATTTTCACTAGGTTGCTGACCATCAGCTGAAACTCGACAATGACAGCGACGGCGACGAATGAAACGGCCAAACTTGGTTGGTTATCTGAAACAAATTTTTGTTGTTTTTTATTTCCTACCAAAGCTCAAAAACAACAGTTAACAGGCAGTTGTTGTGTGGTTTGTATGTGTACGGTATGATAAGATTTGAAAGAAAATAAATGGGAAAAAAATACGAAAATAAAAGCACCAGACAAGCTCGCACACTTGTCTACTTTCCCGACAATATGCGCCGATTTTTTTTTTTTTTTTAGGGTTCCGTTTTCAATTTGGCATGTTGATGAGGACAGAAGGGGAGCAAGAAGGTGCACCTCCACCTGAATTGAATGATTACGCCAGCTAACAATAGAAATGTGACTTTGATTTGGCCATGTACTTCACAAAGTAGGAGTGTAGCCCGAGATATCACAAAATGCTGGCTTTCAATCAAATTGTGCAATTCGCAAGATGGCCTAAACACTTTTCTCATACTAAACGCTCGCAAAATGTCATGTGATGCTATTAGAAATTCTAAAATTTGGTCCTTAGAACATTTTTTAATCCAGTACTTTACCCCCAGCAAACCTTTCGATGCCAAATTGATCAATTTCACGATCCAAAATCTATAATCTCTTAGATCCGACGATTACATAATAATCATTCATATTTACACAGAAAAATTTAATACCTTTTTGAAGAAACTGCAAACTTTGATTAAACCTATACAGTTTTGTATTTAAGTGTTCCCAAACACTTGAACAAAACAAATATTTATTATTAAGTTTCGTTTAAGGATTGACAATGCTAAAGAAATCAATTTTAATTATAGAAATATGAGTCGTGTTTGAAGGCACTCCTCAAAATCGTATGGCAAATGGCTTTGGCTCTGACTTTGGCTACCGGCTGGACTTAAGACAAAACACTCTTAGAAGAGTGACGACTGACTCTTTTGAATGTATGTAAGAGGCGACATAATGTTCAGAATATTAATAGCAAAAGCAAATTGCCTCAGACAAGAGACACTGGTTTTGGCACTACTGTTTGTAATCCCTCTTGCTTCTGCTTCTCTCTGCTTGCCTCCGCTCCACCTCCAGCTCAATCCTCCAGTAGTAGCAGTAGCAGTAGTAGAGTTAATACTTTGGCCCCAAGCATTGTATTGTTGGATGGGTTTATATTTAGACAAGGTGCACACACACCGTAGCAGCATCAGCAAGGCGTCAATTGACATTGATGCACTTGGCTATAATTAGTTTGAAACACAATTTGGTCTTGCACTTGTATTGATATATCGATTTCAATTTAGTTGCTGGGATTATTATGGTTTCAATTTCATTGTGCGTAGCCACACTCTCCTCATTTTATGTAGGATCTTGGTTTCTCAATCTTACACCTTTAATATTTTTCTCTACCACTCGGTGTCCCTTCATCTCTATATATACATAGTATATATGTAAGTATATACATTTATGTATGTATATATGTTTGTGTATATATATTGTATGTATAGTATTACGTTACGATGACTTGTTATGCGTTTTCTTGTTCGTTCGTTTATTTGTTTGTTTGTTGAAAAACCAGTTTTCATGGTTTCATTGTTGTCGACGCTTCCATTGCTGATGAACTTCAATTTTTTGTTATGGCCAAACATCTCCTGTCTGTGTGTATATTGCCAGTGCATAGCCCAGTGGCTAGAGGAATGCCTAATACACATACATAAACACATATTAATCTACATATGTCTGCTATAGGAAATTGTATCCAAAATTAACACTCTTCTCCCTTACCAACAACACTTAACCTTGAAAATATTCTTCCTATATACATATACATATGTACATATATATCAAAAGAGATTTTCTTTAGCTATGTATGTACATATATATGTATATATATATATAAGCAGTAATACAAACATAAATCTCTACATACATATAGATACATACGTATATCTACCTCTAGAAAGTCTGTTGAAAATTTTGTTTACATTTTTTATTGTCGACCCATTTCATATAAAAGATGCGAGACTTCTATATCTAGGCAAGTTAATACATACGATTTAGTTATGCTAGATAAATCGGTATACTTAGGTATTAAAGAGATACGCATACAACATTTTTTCATCATCTCACACGATTGCCGTTTGACAGATCAACAAAAATCCAAGTGGAGGTACATAAATACACTATTCCAACCATAATTTAGGGTTAAGGGTCTCAAATTTATCATCTTGAAAGAAATAAATCCTTTAGAAAGACCTTTTAATAAACGACTTTAAATGAGAATTGCAACTACATATATGCTTTCTTGCAGAACGCTAAATAATGTTCAAAATAAGTTCTTTTATCGAACAAAATGGCGTCATTTATGGAAATGATTAATATGTCTGACGCCATTTCGAACTTGCATCCACTGGTAAAAGAAAATGTTATAATTCTAGTAGTCTTTCGATTTAAAGAATACAACATCCATATACTCATGTACCTAAAGTTAAAGCGTATTATCGATTTATTTTAGCACAGGAAATAGTATGACAAAATCCTGACATAATAAAATTGTTCAGGTTATGTACATACATAATATACGATGTCATGGTATAAAAAAGTCACGTTTACTCGTAGATGATTTTGGCGTTACTACGAATGCAAAATACCCACAGAAGAAACTTTTTATTTAGGTCGACGAACTTCATTTTGCCTTTGAGAGTTTGTCCTGAATCTTGAGATTTCCTGAGTCATTATACTCCCGAGAATGATGTCATTTATAATATTAGATTATAAATGAAACTGAATTCCTGATTTAAACAAAAATTGGCTTGTTAAATGTTCTTTGTTGCTTAATCTAGTTCAAAAAATGGAATGGGCCAGAATTGATCCTTTAGAATATTTTGCCCATTATCTGAGTGATTTTAGTCTGTGGAAAATGCGTTAGAGACATTTTTGAAATTTAACACATGGCCATTTTAATGGCTTTAAAGCTTAAACGATATTTACATTGTCTCAGATATCAAGATCGAACAGATATTGATAATCAAGGATATATACCGAAAAATCTTCTCGTTTTAAAACTGCAATCTGTTAAATTTGTAGGTTTTCAATAATTTTGTGATCGTAAGTATATTGAAAATCGACTAACGGTATTGAAAAATGCATAAGCATGTCAGCTTTCGCGATACTCTTTTGTTGTAACTCAGAATGAAAAGAGAAGGCGAATAACAACAGAAAAATGAAAACAATACACAAAAAAAAAACTTTAACCAAGAAAAAAATGACACCAAAAAAGAGTTAGCAATATTTACCCTTCAAGTCTTATCAGCTTTTAACTTAATTTCATGTGTGTGTGTGCGTGTAAGTGTGAGGGCTGCTTGTATGTGTTACTGTGCGATTGTGCGTTGTTTCCGATTTGTTCCGATTTTTTGTATTTTTTTTTTTTTTTTTTTTTTGCTCTTTCTGTAGTTTGTGCGATTGTTGTGATGATAATATTTACTTAGTTGTTGTTTTTTTGTGTTTCTTTTCTGCCTTTACTCATTAACATTCGCACGCTTGCGCCTTTTTAGCCTTGCTCGATATTATTATTATTATCATTATTATAATATTTTTTGGATGAATTTACACACATCGAGTTCTCATCGCAGGCGCACTGCGTTTTGTTTGCGTTTTAGATAAAATTAAATAAATATATACGGCATCAACATTAAAGCCGAAAGAAAAAAATGCAAGAAAAAAATAAACGACAAAATTAAATCAAATAAAACAAAATACATATTTCCATGTACTCGCTCTCTCACTCGCCCTCGCCCTCTCTCTCTCTCTCTCCACTCACTCTTGCGCAATTTGACAACCAGCTGACAGCTGAGCGGGGCCGTGACACTCTCACTCTCTCTCATACTCCCGCGCTCTCTGGCTCATTTTTAACACACACACAACCACACACACACACGCACATGGAAGGCACACTTACACTTGTTCTCTCACTCGCACGTTTCAATTTGATTGCTGGCCGTTTTTTAATAATTATTACTTATTGCTGTTGTGTTGTTATATTACTTTTATTCACATATGTATATACCTATATTTATATCAAATAACCGTTAGGTTTTCAGCACTAACTTCAGCCGCTGCCCCTTCTCACCGTCTCCGTACCCGACCCCGCTGTGACCACCTTCTGTTTCTTCTTCTTAACAACAATTATGATGATGATGCAGCTGCAAATTGTTGCTGTTGGTCACTTGAAACATGTGTGTGTATGTGTGTTTCTTAGTGTGTGTTGACGCTTTTTAAGTTTCATTGGCACCATATGTGTAAACTTTTTAATTGAATTGAACAAACATGCGTCAGTTGCAAAAAAAAAAAAAAAAAAAAAAATAAAAATAAAACAAAAAAAAAAACGTAAAAAAAACTATTTACTTCGCGGCAACGGCGACGACGCAACGACGACGACGCGGCAAAAAGAACTCAAAGCGACTGATCGCGAGAGAGGCAAACAAGTTTTTATATATGTGTATGTTTGTTGTTGTCGGTATTTTTTTCTTTTCGCTTAAAATGTATTGCTATTTATATGTGTTATGATTTTGCTTTAGTATTATAGTTTTATTTTACTCTAAATAAATGAGAATATCCATTCCAATAAGACAATATGAGCTACATCCATATGTTAAATAATGACTTTAAGGTACATACATACATACATACAAACATACATATATACCCTTACTGTTAATAGGTATGAAAATGTGCGAATTTCATCCGAAACGATACATCCTTTCTCTCATTAAGTGAGGGTTAAAATGGGCCTATGTACATTACACTCCTCATCACTTGAATAGGACAGCCTGAACACTCTTTGGATTTTTGCCAAAATTTTTTTTGGATAGCTAGTTCAGAAAAGCGATTTCCGGAATTAATGAAAGCAAACAATTAAATAAATAAAAGCTTGGAAATTCATTTATTTTAATTATATGGCCAGTTTGTATGAATCCCTTCCAGGATGAAGCCTTGGAAGAAAATGGTGGTTCGACACTTTATTAAATCTTTTTTTTGCATTTTATATGCTTTTTTTTTGTAAGTAAACGAAGTTATGCTTATGTCAAATTGGCAAATGTATTTTTGCTAGGACAATTGTCAAGTCACATACATTTTCACCGCCGCAATTTGGTATATTTTATGTTCTATTCAAGTGATGAGCAGTGTACTTCTTCACAGTTAACAGACAATTAACATTTGATCACCGCCAGACTGTTAACGAGTGTTTTAGTTGCCGAGAGATGTTAACATTTCCTCGTGCGCTAGTCGCTAAATTAACAGAGCGAGAGCGTACAGAGAGAGATAGTGAGAGAGGGCAAATCAGCTGAGGAAATGTTAATGTGTGTGTTTGGTAAATTGCGACGGCGCGGCTTCGAATTATCAGCTGTTTATTTGCTCAGAAATACAGGGTATCTACAGACCCATTGTGTACTTTGGGCGATGTTGATTTTGTTCGAGACATTAGATTATAAAGTCTTACATATAAAAAAAGTTCGTTTCGATTTACTCTCACTGCCCTTACCGATTATTTTGAATGCAATATATGAAAATTATCCTACAAATCTATATATGTAAATGGATCTCTTTTTTAGGTATCATAAAGTCGACCAATGGATGGATTTTCGGTGGTTCTCACAATTTTCGGATATGAGTCACGCGCTTGACCAACGACCACCATACGAAAAGTCAAAAATGAGAGGGTTGAATATAATTATTAAACAAGACGCCGCGATTAGCCGATTAGCGAATTGCGTTCAGTGGTTTAACAAAATAAATTCAAATCAACCCAAAATACATTCACGCATATACCGCATATTCATGTATACGTATGTATGTATGTACATATGTATATACATAAGTATTAATATGCTCTTAAGTTCATGGGCAATCTTGACAACTGCGTTAACGAAATGACATCACTTTTACTGATCGAATGTCAAATATTTCCTATATTTTGGCTTGAATTTACATATGTATATGTATGTATGTATGTAAATATAATACATAAATATATAGGTTGTAAATTTATGTAGATTAGATTTTGTCCCCCACTCTACACTTTATTCTAAATTTAATTACAATTTTGTATATGTTAATACATATGTCAATAATTAGCTTTTGTTTTTTTAGATAATGCAATATGTTAGTTAATATAAGTATGTAATTAATACAAGAAAGTCAGCGAAATGTTAAACGAACAAAAAATTCAAATTTTTGTATACATATTTGCGAAAACTTATCGGGTTGCCTAAAAGTATGCAACATTTTTCACTTTGAATTGCAATAAGAAATGTATCTTTTGTGTGCTCTTAGCACACAGGATACCAAATGGCAAACCTTGAGAAAAGTTATTCTCTTTTGTGATTCTCTTTCTAATATTATTTATAGTTTTTAACAAGAAAAGGTAATCAGAGTAAATAGATACCAATCCATATATGTATATATTTTTTTTATTTTTTCCCATTAGCCAGTTAAGTATAACCATTTGCAAATATGCAAGTCATCTTATACAATGCAATTAAATCAAAGTATTTAATAGAAAACTAAGTGGTTGACATAAGGAAATATATATATATATATACATACATATGTATTTTTTATATTGCTTGCGTGGTATTTTCACTTTTCAAGAGTGGTTGATTCCGTGGTGCTTGAATCCGTGGTGGTTTCAGTTGTTAATGTGGTTGTGGTGGAATTGTTTGACCCTGTTGAGGTTGAACCCGCTCCATGGCAAGCACCATGAGTTGCAGCATATTCCAGCAAGGTTGAATTTGAAACGCATGCCTGTTTATCCTCATTGAAATAGTTGCCTGAAGTGCAGGAGACCGGTTCACCTACTCCATTTTTGCAATACAAATAATTGCTGCATGTTGTATTGTCTACAGCATTAACCCAAGTTTTGGTCGCATATTGACAACGATCGCAACCAGGTGTAGCGATAGCTTCTTGCCGAGGAAGACATGTTTCGTTTACATAATCAAAGTAGTAACCATTGGCACAGTAAAACGATTGCCAATATGATCCATCGCATTGCAGATAAGTTCCACATACGGAACTATCACCTTTTTCGGCACCTTTTGTGCCGCACTCTCCTGTGGCGGTGCCGAGCTCAGTTTCGGTGACGCGACTGCATACATCCCCAGTATCGTAGCCACAAGATTCTGATTCAACAATGAATGCCTAAAAAGACAAATGGAACAATCTCATTATAGTACAGAAAGATATTTTTCACGTCCATTTTGATGACTTACTGAAGATGGGCAGTATCCTGATTCGGCAGTCTGGTTTGTTGTGCAGTAGTTCCATTTCGTACAATCAAGGGTATCGCCAAAGAAAAATTCAGGTGGAACAACCTCACAATTGCTTGTCAGAGTGGGTCCATCGGTGGAGGCAAGTACAGTGGGGCATTTACCATATATACACGACGAAGAGGCCTGATCGAATTTCTGGTTGGCGCCACAAGTGCCGTTGCCTCCGTATTCGCCATTTTCACAGTATATCCAACCATTGCAGGTGCCGGTATTAGGTACCCAACCCTTGCCCGTTATGCTGGCGCACACATTCTCCACACCATAGTAGCAGGTGACCTGATCTGTGGGATTGCACTTCTGATTGGCCAAGTCGAAGGAGTAGTTAGCCGAGCAGGATGTGTTGACTGGTCCAGTGCTGGTGCAAGCATAGTAATAATCACACGACACAATGCTGCCCAGAAGTGTGCCAACGGGAACAACTGTGCAGAAGGCTGTCACATTGTAGTTGCCCTCAAGAACATCAGCGGATAGGGCAGAGCCAAGTATTGTCAAGCTCACGAGGAGAAATAGGCGAGAATTACCTAGACATATCAGCAATAATATATATATTTTTAAGTGGGGGTCCTCAGGCACACAAACGAATGATGATGATTATTTCACATACCTGTCGTCATTTTCGTTTTCTTTTTGAAGTGCCTTTTTTTTTTGTCTACTCGCTCAGTTTGATAAACTTATTGACGATTTAGCAAAGACTAAAGACTGACTGAATGACAGGGTTTTCAGGTTGTCGTCTTTTATAGTTCGATTTCATGTCTTCGCATCGAGATCATATATACTTAGTACTTGTGGCATTTTTTTGTGTTTTTTTTGGAGGGACTGCCGATAAGTTTGATAAGCGAAACGCACGATTCTTAAGAATTATGGAGGCTTCTACAAGCCGCAACAACTTTTAATTTTATATAAACTTAATCATCGTATCATGTTGCCTATTTCGCTTTGGACTTTTTTTTAGTGTAAATTTTTGGTTTTTGTTTTACCAATTTTAATTAAACTTAAGTTGTAAGTACTTCTCCAGCATTATTGTGGCTTCTCTGTTACCACCAATCACCAATCAATCAATTAACCTAACCCAAAACCCAAACAAACGATGGTACAATCAATGTTCGGCTCATATCAGTTTTATGACGTGATAATTTTCCATCACGAGAATTATATTTCTACCAACTATATGATGTACATATGTATATTAAGGCAGGCAATATCCAATTCGTTCATGGGCATATCCCAAAAAAAAAAGCCAAAAACAAAAACAAACCCACTACTACTACTTATCAATGGGTTTTATCTAATGTAAAGGGGTTCCGAATGTGTGCCATAAACATTAAATATCCAAATGAATAACAGGAAAAAAAACCATCAGCATACATTTTATCAAATGGTTGTTGCAATAAAATATATTACTTGGTAATTAAAAGTTTATTCTACGAAAGTATATATTGGCATAACAGTCAGTAAGAGGAGAATCATGAGTGAAATTTGTAATTTGGTTAGTTCTTTGAATGCTTTTTCTCTACAGTTAATCAATTACCAATTGTGGACAACTTTCCAAACAAATAAGGATAAAATGAGGCTATGTTCACTTAGATGTTGGCATAATTGACCATATATTAAATATATGTATTCTTGATCAGCACTAAGAAACGAATTTATATTTTCATATTCATTTGTGTATCCGTGTAAATGAAAAAAATCCTCTCATGGCCTTTGAAGTTACAGTGTTTAATAAAGAATTGTGGTTTACTATAACATATAGATGAACGATCGGTCTAAAGTTTAAGATGAATATCTTTGTTGTTTTTCAAGTGATTGTCATGAAACTCAACTTTTGACATTTTGAAACACTTGAAGATGACTGTGCCATAATAATTTCATCAAGATCAGACACTAATGTATGTCATATAGACTTAATTGATCGGTCTCAAATTTCATTTTATTGGGAAAACCCAGTTTTTTTTCCCATATGCGATTATTAACAAACAAATATTGTTAATTTGACCCTATTTGGAGTTTAATAGATTTATTTATGGGATATCGAACTATAAGGTGGAAAAACTTTGGACCTATATCTTCTATGCAGATGCCATACAAACATATGATGAAGACACATTGTATCCTAGTTGCAATTTTTGTGGAACTGGTTTACCTAAAAGGATATTTCAATTTGACATCTGTAGGTAGGCGAAAAATGAAACAAAACCTCTTTAAGAATATGAAAACTTTCGTACCTCCAATCTCGAACCTGTTTTTCTTGATTTGAATTCAATTCTTTCACTTTGAAAGGATTTCGAGAGACATTCTAAGAAAATTACAAATTATTTTTGATGTAAAGTTTTGATTTTCGCTCAAAAATATTTTGGAATAAAGTAAATGCTAATTGCTTTAAATTGTTCAAATTTAATTTTAAACATACATTTTTGAAGCTGAAGATATATTTTATTTGGAAATTTAAAGGTACGAAAAAAAAATATAAGAATTTTTGATATAAGCTGATAATGTTTTTAAGATGTTGTGGTGCTGTTTGTGGCATTGCTGGGAGTACAGCAGGCATAATCAGGATCCACAACTACACAGTCACCCATATCCTCGTTGAAGTAATAACCGGATGGACACTGCTGTTCGGCACCACGCTGGACTCCATTGACGCAGTAGAGATAGTCACTGCAACTGGTTGCGGAATAGGCATTGACAAAGGTCTTGGTAGTGCCCACACAGCGATCGCACTGGTTGCGAGCACTCATTCGGGGCACACAGATCTTGCTAATGGTGTCATAGTAATAGCCCGATTGGGAGCAAGTCTGCAGAGTGTAGACGCCACTCGATTGGCACAGGTAGTACTGATTGCAGGCGGTAGCATTCTTGGTCTCTCCAACTGTGCCACACTTGCCGGCACCAGTTGTCGACAATGACTGATCGTAGGTGACCTGTGAGCATGTAGTATCCACCGCATAATCGCAAATACCCTTTGCCACATTGAAGTCCATGCTATTGGGGCATGTGCCGGTTACAAGGGTATTGTTATTACAATAGTTCCAGGCTGTGCAGCTATCCGAGCTACCAAAATAAACGCCATCCTTGATCATTTGGCAGAGATTGAGAGAGACAGCGCTAACCCCATCGCTGGCAGTGACCGTAGTGCAGGGATACTGACTGGGCCAGACACATGACATCGTATTGGGATTGAAATTTTCGCCATTGGGGCAGCTGCTACGCTGGGCTCCGGAAGCACTACAATAATAGTAATCGGTACAGGAGTTATTCGTAGCGGCAAAGGTTCCAACGGCTTTGCCAGCACATGGTGTTGCACTGCTGCCAATCGAACAGGACACCTGCGAGGCGGTATTACATTGCTGGGCATTCTTATCAAAATATTGCCCACTGCCGCAAGTCTGCAAAGTGGCCACAGCTCCCTCGCAGAGATAGTAGCTGGAGCAATCAGTCTCACTGGCCACAAACAAGCCATCCGTGACCATTAGGCATAGGGCACTCATATTCACATTTGCTGCAGCCGGAGCCGTGCAACCGCATAGCACTAGCCCTAGCACGACTAGGCAAATTGTATTCCTGGATCCACCTAGTTGACAAAATTTTAATTGCAATTGAATCAGAAAAAAAATGCTGCGTTGTTGTTTTCGAAAAAAAATCGAACTTACCCAACATGATCATCGATCGTATATTTTTGTTTACTAATTCAAAATTAAAATAACCATGTGGTCTTATATAGAACTTTGGGCATTATTAACTTATCATAGACTGAGTACTCTTAGCATTGAAATTGATCGATGATCCATCGCAGAGAAGACATGATCAATTGTACAAGCCTCTTGTACCTCCAGCAAAATTTCAATTTTCGCATGATCGATGGGGTCTTCGATAGAGTTTCGATTTTAAACAATAATATATTAAACGGGGAAGTTGGCAATGAATGAATCATTTGGGGGAAATAATTTGAATTTTTTCTGGAAAATCGGTGACCAATTAGTTATAGCCAAATGGACATCTAGTGGCTAGTAATGGCTTAAAAACCATCTGATTATACTTAAAACGATAATGTCATTGAATAAAATTTTGTAGAATGTTCCTTTTCGTATCGCTGTCAAAAGATATATATGACATTTATTGAAGACGGCGGTGAAATGAACTCATGATGAACTATTAATGGAACTTAACGTAATGCTGAGACAAGCGTTTCCTTAGATATTTGATAATAGAAGGCATTATAAACCGATAATAATAATACATGAATCACTAACAATAGAATGGACTTTCACTAGTTGAAAAAACCTCATCATAAATCGATTTTTTTGTAATCTTTGGTCATTCAAATGAACATATTGACCACAGACCAAAACACGAAATTTAACTGATTATACTAATAAATCACAATAGATAAGAAACATCAAAGTGAAATGCTTGTTTACGTATCTCTTGTTTACTGTATAAAGAAAAAAGATGAAAAACAAACAAAAATAATCTATTTATATATATAATACATAAAACTTTAAATTTAAGGTCCTTTTAATAATGATATTTTCCTTGAAATCTCTTTTTATTACGTATACGACATGTGATTTATCTACACTCTAAACAGACAGAGAGACAAAAGTAATTGGCAAATATATAGAATCTATATCTATATCATGTAGACATACTTCTATTTAGTCCGAATTCGAGAAATTGAGACTGTGAGATAAGAAAACATTTAGAAAGATTGCGTTACGCACTTCCTGTTCGAAATGTCATTGACGAATGTCTTGAAATAGTTTGAAGCACTGATGATGATGATGGACTTTAATTGACTAAAGTTCATGTTTGAAATCAAAATCAAAATCAAAATCGATATCAAAAAATGAAATCATTTAAATTTATTGACTGTGCTTCAGGGTGCTGCCTTTTGGAATATTTTTAGGCCATTCTCACATCGACTTATCTGTCCAGAGCCCAGACCAGCTCGCCGCTCGTGTCGGAGTTCCCAAATTTATCAATTGTCAAACAGTTAAAGGCATTAATGGGCGAAATGCTTGATAAACGTGGAAGAAAATAATATTCAAACCCAAAATTAACAACTGACGACACTTGTCGGCTCAAAAAGTAATTTATTGGGATTTAAATATGTATTCACTACACCAGGTGAACCGCAAAAAGAGGCAGAGACTAGAAGCAGAGTCACCTGTAATATTTAATGACACCGCCTTTTCGGGGTGCCATTCAGTTGGTCGTGGTCTTTCGAGTGGTCGAATTGTGATTTTTTTTTTTTTTGTTCACTTTCAATTCGAGAAACTCCACATTTTTCCCCGCACAGCATGAGTACGTAAATAAACGGCCGAGGTCTATATGTTTGATATATAAAACAATGTTAATTGATCGATCCTATTGTCAGGCATTTAGCCACTTGGGTTTTTATTTTTAATACATTTCAATGACTTCCTTATCAACACCCAAGGCGCTAGAAATACTATATCTAGGGATAAGCAATTCCGGCAGTTCAAACAAGTCATTTTTGATCGATTATTGGCTAGAAAGTGCAATATATAGTGGAATTTACGTTTGAAAATTAACCAATGTTTTTAACATTCTCAAACTTTCTTTCTGTATTCTGTAGACTTCATCTTGAGACTATTATGCATTGGATCTGCATTGGTTGTAGCTTCAACGGCAACCAGCACATTCGATCCCGATTTGATCTGCACACTTGTCGTCAATGGGACAAAAATGAATGATCCGAGGGCCTGCAATGCCTGGGTTCAGTGTATTGACGAGAAGCCCGTTATTGGTACCTGTAGCGGAGATCTTTTCTACGACAGAGAGACCCAAACGTGTGTGGATTCCAGTAGTATTGATTGCATATCGAGTCAACCTTGTGCGGCAGAAGCCAATGGTTTTGCCGCTGATCCTTATACGTGCAATGGATATTATTATTGCATTAATGGCACTGGATCGCATGGAACATGCGCCGATGGAATGAACTATAATCCTGCCACAATGCATTGCATTCGTGACTTTCCATGCGAAGAGAAAATGGATCCGGATAGCTTGTGCAATATATTGCCCGACGGTGTCTTTATAAAGGATATAAATAATTGCAATGGCTATCAAATGTGTTGGAAGAGCAAGATCATTAATGGCACCTGTCCGGGAACATTTCTGTTCAATGCTCAGAAGGCCGAATGCGTCTACCCGCAGAGTGTGGAGTGCGCAATTACGGAAAGCCCGCCAATTACTATAGAAAGTGGGATTTGCGCCAAGGCTGGTGATTTTATATCGGATAATTCCACATGTAATGGTTACTACTACTGCCGGGAACTGGAGACGGGTGAATTTACTTTGGAGCATGGCGTTTGTCCTGATGGTCGATTCTTTTACGAGTCGGACGTCGGCGGAGTTTGTGCGCCACGATCCAAAGTTAACTGCCCTTACGATCGATGTGTCGATTTGGGCAATACGACAATTCAATTGGCCAACGAGTCGGACGATGATTGTCGTGGGTATTTGATCTGTCAGGATGGCACTAGCATCGGCAGCGGCATTTGTCCCACCGATGAGTATTTCGATGAGATGACTCAGCGCTGTACTACGCAGGTGATATCTTATCCAGCCTGCGAGCTATCATCATCATCCTCATCATCGTCGACAACAACAAGCGAAACAGCGACAGATGGCTCGTCGTCGGTGGATAGTGAGGCAAGTTCGTCGACTACGATCAGTGGATCGTCGACAGATACCTAATCCTAGATAACGCACTAGTTTTTAATTAGACACTCACTTAGCGTGAGTTTCAAGAAAAAAAAAAATAAACAAACAAATCGTCAATGTCAGGCGAGCCTTATCATACTTTTCATAAATACATATACACAAATCTCGTGACGATTAAAGACCTTTCAATAATGCATACATATTGTTTTATGTGCACTTTTTATTCAAAATCACTGAGTCATCTCCATTGATATATAGAGTATAGATGCAGAAACTACGGGACTCCCCGATTGTTCTTCACATTCATACACTTAAATGGGGTATAACAATATTGATTCGGTGCATATGAAGCAAAGAAACTTAAAGTCAAATTTCTATATGAGAAATGTGTGTGAGAGAGATGGACAGTCGTTTCTAAATTGTCGTGGTTAAGTGTATAAAGAAGACGACCACAGATTCAGAGTTACAATAAAACAAGTTCTACCAATTTTAAAAGATTGTTAGTTGAGTGAGAGAGAAAGCAAACACATAAGATTCGAATGTGAAAGAGAAAGATAGTAATTGGAAGTGAATCAACAATGAAATCAAGGTGTGTTTCGACAAAATGCTTAGTTATCAAAGAGATAAAGCCAATATATAAATATCGAATGTGAAAGGGACAGAGAGTAGGAGCAAGTAATTAAGTGAATGAAAAAGGACTCCAGCAAGGGTATAGAAACTTCGGCACGTTCAAACTAAGCTTATCTGATTTCGCTTGGGGTGGGTCCGTATCAAAAATCAGCAAACCGAATTCTTCGAACTTGATATTGGGTGCTTCTTTAATTAAAAGCTCCACAAACTGATAATGACATTTTTTGGCAGGCATTCTGGAACTGTCGCAACAGAAACAGATTGGCAAAATGAAACCCAAGAAAAATGAGCCGAATGAATGGAAAAAGAAGCTAGGTAAACGGAACGATATGTTGGTTGATGGTGTAATAACATGATAGAAGCAGACAATACATGCATACATGAGTCGTCGTCTTCTTCTTCTTCTTCGAGACATGAATTTTTATCGCCCCGCGAACATTTCCCGTTTGCCTTTTAATAGAAATCAATCAATGAAATATACATGCGTGGTGCTTTTTATGACCTCCACCAAGATTTTACGAAGTTTCTTTTTATTATTACGGGGGTAAAAAGATACAGTGTGTGTTAGTTGTGTTCATTTTTTTGGTTTTTTGTTTGGTGTTTTTTTTTGTTGTTTTTTTTTTTTTTTTTTGTTGTGATTTAGTTTGATTTGCTGAATTATACACTCCTCGAGCTGTGATGATGATATATATACATACATATACATATATATATATATATATATATATATATTTATCTAGGCTGCACAGGCAATGTAGTTGTGGTTGGTGGTGGTGCAGCCTTGACTGCGCTCATCGAAATAATAGCCATCGGGACAACGGCCTGTGCCCACGGTGGAGCCATTCGAGCAGCGGGCATATGATTGGCAATCGCCAGCAACATTCACATAGTCCAACGAATTGCCCATACAACGATCGAGCAGGCAACGGACATTAAGGCGGTCGCGGCACGACAATTTCACATAGTCGAAATACTGGCCAAGGTCGCACTCCAAATGCTTTGGTTCCTTATCATGTACCCCTTTGACGGGCTCCTGACAGATGTAGTACGCACTGCATGACTCGCTGTCTGCAAAGTAACCGCTCAGAGCTTTGCCTGTATCGGTATCGAGACAGAAGGTATTCTCAGGCTCGGGCAGGGCAGCGGTGGCATAGCAGGTGACCTCACTGATTGAGACACAACGTCCCTGATTCACATCGTAGGCCATCTGAACGGGACACTCATGCTCCTCGGCCATCTCGTCGATGCAAACGTAATATTTCTCACAATGTTCATTGTGGGCCAGACGTGTAGCATTGGCCACAGCACGACAAGCCGGGGTACTGACCCTCTTGTTGATCACGGGGCAAGTGTATTGTGTGGAATATACACAGGAACGGGAAGATGGATTGAAGATCAATTCATTGGGGCAATTGGCCTTGATCGATTTGTGCGATTGGCAGAGAATATAGCCACGGCAATTCTCACTTGTGGTATCGGCAACGAAAGTGCCATCTACCTCATTGGCGCACACATTGGTGTTGGTTGTCGTATCTTCTCCGTAATAGGGACATGAAACACCATCAGACAAATTGCAACGTCCCAGTTCCTTGTTGTAGAATAGTCCTGCGGCACAGGATCCCTCCTCCAATGCGTTTTCTTTATCTGGACAGCGTACCCAATGGTCGCAGGTGCTGGGACGCAGGAAGCTTGTATCCCATGGCATCAAAGCGCACATTTCGCTTACCGTTAGCGAATTAAAATTGGTCAGGGTCTTACTGCTGGTGGTGGCCACTGTTGCAGCAAACAGGCAGCTGGTAACAGCCAGAATAGTAATAGCTAGAAATGATGATGTTGGTATAATGGCAGAGATGATGAAATAGCAACAACAACAGCATTTGCTTTTTGCCCTTCATACAAAGAAGGGTCGTCGTTACCTCGCTTCATTTTTGGCAATATCCTTGAGTAAATTCTATAAATGTGTGTATATGTATATCCTTTAAGTATGCTTGCCCGTTTGCTACCACAACACAACTGATACTGATGACTGATACGGTGACAACGCCTCCTTAAATATGCAAAAAAAAACAATTTGGAAAATGCACACACGGCACAAACGACACCCAAAGATGATGATGATGATGCTGATGTTGTCGATTGTGGTGAGCGGTGCCTCTGTCTTTTCTCCAATCTCCAATCAGAGGCCAAAATGGGCGATAAGGAGATCGATCGAGTCATTCTGATAGCCACCTTTCATATCAATTCATGTAAATTACACGGCAATAACATTGTCTTCACTCTTGTTCTTGGCACTCCAGCAAAGAGATTTCAGAGAACTAACAAAATAGGTACTAAAACATGTTTCTACATTTGTTTGTCGTCGATTCCCATCCGATAGGGAAATTGTCTACATGTCGAGACTACTTACTCTATACATATATAAATCGTATGTCACATGAAACACAATGAAATGCATTTCAAGCAATTGATTGGAAATTCTTATTTCTTTTTTTCTCTCTCTCTCTCTCGTGTTTTTATTACTTTATTCAAAGGGAAAAAAACCAACAATCTATAATAGATATATGGGTACTCCCATAGCCATGTTGCTAAGGCAATTATAATTGAGTCTTTTGGTTTCATGAACAATAAAAATCTTTAGTATGATGAAACAAAGTTTTAGGCAATCATTATCCTTTATCTCATGAAATCAATGTCTTTGAATTTGTTCCCTTGATTTTCATTTTAAGGTCCATTGTGGAGTCAAGTCCATTCAATTTATAAGTCCTTTATAGAGAGAGAGAGTCTCTTGTGTTTCTGTTTACCAACCCAATGAGTAAAACAAAAGACACCCCATCGTAAGTACATGTGCATTGTATACTGTATATTAATTTGAAACAAGATAAATATATATATAAACATTTTTTAATTTACCACTTAATGGGTTTATTGTGAAAGTTTGTTAATATGAATTACAGTTTTACACAGTTTAGGTAGTGCTAGAGCAAATTGCATATCCTGGGTTTTCGTTCTGGCAGTAGCCCTTAACCTCATTGAAAAAGCGATTATCAGTGGGACAGTTACCGGTCTTAAGGGTATTGCAGTTAACATAGGTGTTGCATTCAGAGCCAAGTTCGGTCATGAATGTGATATCCATATTATTGCAACGGTTATAGGGACAATCGGTTGAGGCTGGGGAAACGCATTTCTTGAGGGTGGTATCGAAATGGGTGCCCTGTTTGCAGGTGTTCCAAATGCCAACGGATGAATAGGACTTGCAGGCATAGTAACCAGCACAAGTTGTGTTATCGGAAAAGAATTGTGTTGTCGATGTTGCTGAATTGCCGTCAGTAGTTGTAGTTGTCTGGTCTCCTTCGGTGGTTTTTTCGTCATCAGCGGTTGTAGTAGTTTTCTCAGTAGTGGTAGTAGTAGCTTCAGTAGTGGTAGTAGTCTCTGTTTCGCCTGATTTAGCAGTAATAAACTGCTGACAAACTGTCGTTGCATTGGGATGTGTGGTTGAATCTGTGTTGGTTCCAGAGTCACTGCAGGTACTGTCCAATTCACAGCGACCAGTGGCGACATTATAATTTGGATACTTAGTGGGACATGAACCAGGAACGGCTGCACCATTGATGCATTGCAAATAGCTTCCGCAATTATTTGGATTACCAACGAAAATGTCTGATTTCATGAAACGGCAAATAGTGTCCTGGGGACATGTCGATGCATATCTGCATGCCGTTGCATTGGCCATGAACAATTGATTGGTGGGGCAAGAGCCAATGCCGTATGTACCATTGCCATAACAATAACCATATTGTGTACAATTATTGGGATTGGCTACATAGACGGGGCTTTTGGCCGCTTGGCAGGTCTCCTCAATGCTAGTGGAACAAATCGTCGTTGAGGCATTGGCGCAGGCACCAGTCTGTGAATTATAGACCAGACCAGTTTTGCAAGTTCCCCAACTGACCAGTTTTTGACCTTGACAATATCCCCAGGCTTTGCAATTGCTAGGATTACCAATATATCCGGAATCCCACCATTGGGCGCACATTTGTTCCATGGTGTAGGAGTATGAATTGGCTTGACTGATCATCAGTGCACAGACCACCAATGCCAAGCCACAGCTGGCCTTTGTTAAATTAAATGCTGCAAAAAGGAATTTCAACAGAAACAAAAACAAAAAAATACAAAAAAAAAAAAAAATGGATTATTATATATTCTTCAGGTTTATCCGTTTGTTAATTGATGTCTTTTTGTTTGGGTTTTGGATATATGTACCTCCCATTGTACGCTAACTTGCTCACGACACTGAGTACTAACCCCTACAAATGCCATTCGAGGGCTTTTTATACTAACTCCAGAGCCGGAACATTTAATTAACAGAAGCAAAAAACACAAACACACACAGACACACACAAACACATACACATACATCATAAAGACGTACCTTTCAGATAAGCTCCTTCTGCCCCGACTTCTAACACACTGAGAACAAACACTGTGTAATTAAAAGTCGTGGTTAGATAAGATTTTTCAATCTATCAAAACCTTTAAAGCACTTACAAATCATCCTTTAGCCAAATATATCTCAAGCGACGTGGTCAGTCTTCAAAGCGTTGTCCCCTCGACCCACAACTATGATTATATCTCACTATGTTTGCGATTTCCTTTCCCTTTCATATTGGATTATCATCATCATCACCACGAGTTGATTGTGTATAGTTATTATTATTTTTGGTTTTTTTTTTTTAGGTAATTAATGGCACTTATTGATCGGTTGTCGCTGTTGTCGATGGCGTTTCCCGGTATTGAGGTAATCAGTTTTATAGAATATTTTTTTTTCTTTACTGAAGTACCTTATGACAGTTTTTGATGACACTTTGTTCTTTTCTTGGGCATTCTAAAATTACGAATGTCTTTTCCATTTGCTTTCATACATAACTATGAACTCGAATATGACGAAATAAGATTGCTTTTTGAATGCAAAAGTAATTGTGAAAATCTTAAGACTTAAACTAAATAAATCTTATTCGATAGGGAATTATACTTTTTTATTTGATTCCAATGAAAATAATCAACAAGGATATCTAAGGCAAAAAAAAGTTAAAGGAAAAATCGACAATTCCAAGTACGTGTAGCTCTGGTTTAGTCTTTGCCGGGGGAAGGGTGGGAAGGGGGGAGTAGGAGGAGGAGGAGGGAGGAGGAGGAGGAGGGAGGAGGAGGAGGACTTTAAATCGAAGTCCTAAAATCGACCAAGTAAAATTTCTTAACCAAACTCTGATTTTCTATTCGATTCGGAATTTTTGGAGGAAGAAATTTTCCCTTTGCTGTGTGCTGCTATTTCCTCTATACATAAAACCGAAAAAATAATGAAAACTAGATTAAAGATTTTGAAGACATGACTAAGTATTTATATATGTAAACCTCTCAACCAAAAAAAGTATTTGTTGGTTAATTCTAAGCAAAATGCTGAAAAAGAAACTTAACACATGTTATGTGGAGTATTAGTTTTCTTTAGTCAAAGTGAAACGAAAAATTAAAACTAAAGATTTTTAGGCATTCAATTTGTATTAGTTTAAATTCAAAGCCCGACACAGAGTGAAATTAACTTTAATTTGCATTTTGGAATTGAATTATTAAAAATTTTGCCAAATTTAGCATGTTAGCAATTTTATTTACTGTCTTTTTCTAATGGGACTGCCTGTTAACTTCCACCTTCTACAGTTATTTTCCTATGCTTTAAAAGAAAATGCTTGCATACTTTTAGGCATTATTTAGATATGTTGAAGTAATTAAATGTTAAACTATGAATACATTTTAAAAGAAATAACTGATCGTCTGCGAAAGGACCGCCCGCAATCTTAGCATAGGAAATAACGAAGTTATTGATGAAAGTCACTGTTTTCCACTGATCGTTCCTATGGGAGCTATATGATATAGTCACCCAATCTTTATCATATGTGCAATAGACTGACCAATATTAAATTTCACTGCAATAGCTGATAAAATAACGAAGTTATTGAGAAAAGATACTGTTCGTGACTTTGCCGTTTGTATGGGAGCTATACGATATAGTGGTCCGATCCGGATGAGTCCGAGATATACAAACTGTGCAGTATATACAAGCCTACATGCGAAATTTCAGCTCTGTAGCTCTTACGGTCTAGGAGGAGTTCGCGTCGATCCAGACGGACGGACGGACATGGCTATTTGAGCTCGTCTCGTCGTGCTGATCAAGAATATATATACTTTATATGGTCGGAGATGCTTCCTTCTAAGCGTTGCACACTTCTGACCAAAACTAGTATACCCTTTTTGCAAGGATATAAAAATCAATGTTCGAATTCAAATAATGTTTGTTAATACTAATAGCTAAAATTCGTGAAAACTTTTAATAGATTTTTCTGAAAAAGACATTCTTAACATGTTTCTGTTAATAAAAAAAAAGTATCTTTATTATTCGTTTTTTTTCCTTGCGATACAATCAAATAAAAAATTCATTAAAATTTCAATTAAATTCATCTTTTACAATCAAATTTACAGCTGTTTCCCCATAGTGCAATTTATATTAACTTTTTATCATGCGTAAGAGCGAACATTTTTTTTGTAATTAATTTTCATTTCAAGTAACGCAATTGTTAGCACTTAAAGTATGCTAAGAAAATGTAAGACTCTGTCTAATAATCAGCTTATCAGTTGGATACCTTAGAACTAGGCACATAAATATGTACATATGTATGTATGTATTTGTAGATATATGGGATAAATGGTATCTATCGATTCGGAATCTATCAAATGGAATAGAAATAAGATTTTCGTTAGATTGTTTATTTTTGAAAGAATTTCAGATGTATCTAAATTCTAATTTTAAGATATACACAGAACCAAGATGAACTTGAACGAATCCAAAGTAATAAACAAAATCAACGAATTTCGTTTAACAATATGTGGTAAGTTTTTTTGTTTAATCTTATCTGCTTAAGTATGAATTCAATTCGCTTATCATGGGAATAAAAGCAATTGAATAAAAAATATTGCTGATCCTTCGATTTAATATTAATGAGAGTTGTGGGCTGCTTGGGCATTTAGTTAGAATCAACTTGAGCTACTATACACAACGACGTCCAACAATGGGAAATGCTTCGTATTGTAAGAATTTTAATTAATTATTAACTATTTGACGATTTAAGTTGACAGTCTTTGTACTTGTTTATGTTGTTTAGTATGGCTAAGCCTTTGTTTGGCGGCCCTATTATTAAGCGGAGTGAATGCTCGAGGTGAGGACATTTGCCGTTTGTTCTCTAATGGCACTGTCATCCGTGATCCAGACTCTTGTAGCCGTTATATTACCTGCATTGACTTCACTAGTCATTATGGCACTTGCACTGGATCAACGGCCTTCTTCGATAAGGACTCGGAAAAATGCGTCAAGAGCTTGTCGAGCGATACAACTTGCCAAGTCTCGTGTGCTGGAGCCAGTGAAAAATTCGTTGCCGATCCCAAATCCTGCTATGGCTACTATTATTGCGCCAATGAGGAGACACCCATGTATGGCACTTGCCCGGAGGCAACACACTTCAATGCCACCACACAAGCCTGTACGCGTCTATATGAATCGGCTTGCAGTGTCCTTAGCTTTGACTATTGTAGCATTGTTAAGAACAGTGTGAACTTTGACAATGTCCAGGCGTGCAATCAATACCACACCTGCACCAAGGGTAAATTGACCACAAAGACCTGCGATACTGGCTATTACTATCAGGCTAGTACGGGTACTTGTGTGGTCAAAGCCAAAGTTGAGTGTACTGCCCATCCGCTGCCCAAGGATGTGTGTGGCACTGCAAAGAAGCCCTATGCCAACAAATTCGTATCGGACGGTGCCACATGTCGTGGTTATTTCTATTGTGCCTCGCAAGCGGATGGCACTCCGGATGCAAATCCCACCTGGAATCAGTGCCCCAATGATAAGTTTTTCGATAGCACTACCGAAACCTGCCGTACCCCCAATGAAGTCAAATGCACTGAGGATCGTTGCGATGGACGTTCAAAGAATTTTGTACTGAGCAGCACCACGGGATGCCGTCACTACCTACGATGCGTTGATGGCGTCACCCTGGATGAAAAGAGTTGTGGTAATTACTTTTTCGATGAGGAGAAAGGCGCATGTGTGGCCAATGTTTTAACCTTTGACATTTGTTAAATAAGCAGCAGATGTAATTTGTTTATTTGTACTATAATGAACCTTAATAAAACATCAATCAGAAACTTTACGCGTTTATAATTCAGCCTTTTGATTTCTTTTTTTCAACTTTAGTTATAGTTAAGGAGTTTCTACATCATTTAATTAATCAAAACTGTCAATAGGCAGTAGATCTATGTATATACCAAAAACGGAAATTTATTGTTTCAAGTCCACTGCAATACATTAACTAACTAGCTCACATTTACGGTAAGGGTATACAATTCGATCGACTGTTTAGTCTAATGTGATAAGAATTATATGAATACCTAACCATAAATAACAATTTGAAAATCAAAAGAAACTCACAAATATATAATTGAAATCAAATAGTATTTTTCCAAATTTTTTTGTTGTTTTGGTTGTATTTAATCAATTTGACAATTTTACGATGACAAAATACGCAATCAACTTGTGACTCTCTCAGCTGCTTCTATGATTGCTACTGATTGGCTAGAAAACCTATATATGTATGTGGAAATCATGCTTATATATGTACATACCTATTTTTATAGATCAATTAATTAGCAAAGCTTAAGTTGTGATTTCCGACAATTGATTGTGGGATGAAAGCGAACGTAAGTCGTTATTGAGGAGTATCGCCAATAGATTGTTCAATTCGATGTCGCAAATTATAAAGAATAGGCGTATACACTAGGTATACAAACATATAGATATTGTATATATGTAATTATGTTTAAGATGGTACGATTTCCTGGAAACCTATGTACATATGTCGTTTTTATACACTTTAAACTTTGCTTCAAAAAGGTTGCCAAAAATAAATAGGATTTTATCTTAAGGATAATGAAATTCAAACTCTAATTAACTAAATATTTCAAAAGATTCAGTATTAGACGCTTAGAAATCATTTTTAAATAATAATTGTTTTTAAAAGTTCATAACTTTAAAATAATTGCAAGTTCTTTTAAATTTAAGAAGCCATTTCTTTTGAATGGTCATATGAGTAAATGATAAGGGATTTGCGGTTTTAGTTTTTTTTTAAGAAACGACACTTTTCTCTCCACGTATACATATGTATGTACATATGTAAGAAACAGACTTTTGATAAGATTTGAACAGTTTAATAGACAGGTAATAAAGTTCCAAATATGAGTACACATCAGGCAATCATATTTCATTGTTAATAATATAAACACTAAACGCTCGCACATCTCAATTTAGTCTGCAATAATCGGACAAAGCAGAAACATACGGAAGAAACCACAATGCGTTGTTATCCGATCTTGGGCATTTGTTTGGTGGTCTTGTGCCTGACACCCTCACTGTATGCCATCAATGACTATGAGCAGCTGTGTCGTCTGTTTAAGAATGGAACTCTGATCCGTAAGCCTGGCACTTGCAATGAGTATATCGATTGCATAGATGGCGAGGGCACACTACAATTTTGCCCGAGTTCCCAAAATTTCTTCAATCCCACTGAGCAGAAATGTAGCACGGTAAATGCTGTGACCACCAACACATATTGTGGTAATCGGTGCGAAGGTCTGGATAGCGTTTGGGTCTCCGATCCCACCGATTGTCAACAGTATTTCTATTGCCGGAATGGAGAAGCTCTATCGGGTTATTGCAGTGGTACTCAGCACTTTGAAGAGTCCTCACAAACATGTGTGTACAGCGTGGATTCGGAATGCGTGGACGTGGCCAATATATGTGAGATTCTACCCGAGAAAACCAAATTCCGCAATGAAAACGATTGTAGTACATACTATGAGTGCGATAAAAATGGAAACCATGAACTTAAATCCTGCTCAACGAGTAAAGCAACCAAATACTTTGATGTGGAGACTGGCACCTGTGTGGCCCCCAATACTGTGGCATGTACGGCTCATCCCAAGGATGGTGTTTGTCTTAACGGCTCGAAGCCTAAAGCAGGCTATGTAACAGATGGCGCCACTTGCCGTGGATATTTCCATTGCAGAGATCTTGGATCTGTTGAAGATTTAAATCCCACTTGGTATCAATGCCCCGAAGGATATTTCTTTGATGAGTCGCGTGGTGGATGCGCCACGGCAACTTCCGTGATATGCACTCACAATCGTTGCGACGGACGCGGCACTATGTTGGTGACCAGCAGCAGCAATGAGTGTCATAATTATATCCGTTGTGTAAATGGTCTCGAAACGGAAGAGCAAACATGCAATTGGGATTACTTTTTCGATGAGTCTATTCAGGCCTGCACATCGAAAATTATCTACGACGGATGTTGTGATGGTCAAGATTAAATGTATATGTATATGTATTTGTTTCAATATAAATACAGATATTTGTCATACATATTTGCATTCTGATTTGAGTTCATTACAGGGAACAAAACACAACTGGAAATTACAATTTTTATATTAAAAAATAAATAAAGTTAAGTCAAAATCATGTTAAATGTGTTATCTCATTACAACGGCAATACTCTGTAGTCAAATTTAACAGTTTTTCAATAAAAATTACAATTTCTAATGTTAACATTTTCAAACTTTGACGCGAAGCATTCTTGCCTATCGATAACTTTATTCATGGTTAATAAACCGATTAGAGTGACCAGATGATAAAATGAAATAAGTATTTTTTCTTATAAAATACTAACCGATCTGATAAAACCACGCTGCAAAATCGATTTTCGATTGTAAGTCATGTCAATCGACTACTGTTTAATATAAAAATATTTAATCGATATCAGATAAAACAACAGAAAAGTGAAAGAAAAAGAAACAAGCAATATAATTTAAACATGAGAACTATACGACATTAAAGTCAAATGCTAGAAAACTTAAATCTAGCAACTAAAATTAGAGTTTCCAGCTGGAGTTAATTATTATTATTATTTTTTTTTGGTTTTTGGTTAAAAAAAGACGCGTAAGTTGAAGTTATTGAGCCCGAAAATTAGTTAATGCATCTCTCTGTCGTGTTTTTTTTTCAGGCGGCGCGGCGGCATAGTCGACATTAAGTCTCAATCCTCCAGTCCTTCATATGAAGCCAACAACTCAAGCCGGCGGTGTTGGTGGTGCTGTCGGCGTCGCCGGTGGTGGTAATAGTTTCGGAGCTGCAGCGGGAAATGGAGCCGGCACGAGCTCGAGCGTGACTGGCAAACTTCCAGAACCCATAGACTATGTGACTCTGATCAGTGATGATTCAGATGGCGAACCATCGCCAAAGCGTACATTAGGAACTTCGGGTAAACCAAAATTCGATGATGATTCTAATGATGCCACCACACCCAGTACCACTGCGACCAGTGATGAGCGTCGTACGAGTCGGCGAAATAAGCCTAAAGTCGACTATACTAATACGAATAAAACACCAACGGCGAATCCGTTTAATACGAATTCCGAAAATACGCCCAGTGAAAAATCAAGTTCCACTACAGCTTCCGCATCCTCAGCCAGCACCAGCCAAATGTCTGACAGACGATCCCAATTGAATAATCATCCATCGAGAAAATCAGAGACTTCCGCAACAAATGGTGGTGGTGGCACTGGCACTAGCGGCACCGGCAACGGGACTACTGGTGAATCAGGTCGAGATATGGGCACTCCCACCGTTTTAGCCGGCCAGGAGGGGAGCAGTGTTTCAATCTCGCCTGCCTTTTAGCAAAATGACCACCAATGAGGAGGCATGCTTTCCAGATATTAGTGGCTCCGGCATACTAGGCCACCGTGTGTTCCTCAATATACGAAATAGTCTGCTCCACATGTGGGTGGACAATCCGAAAATCCAACTTACCTTTGAAAATGCTTTAAAGAACCTTCCGCCTCCTTTTGATAGTGAACCGAATTTAGTACGTCGTGTCCATTCGTTTCTCGAGAGACACGGTTTCATAAATTTTGGAATATTCCGACGTCTGCAGCCAATACCAAACAAAAAATTGGGCAAAGTAATCGTAATTGGAGCGGGCATCTCTGGTTTAGCTGTGGCCCAGCAACTGCAGCAATTTGGAATGGATGTCATAGTGCTGGAGGCTCGAGATCGAGTGGGTGGACGCATTGCCACGTTTCGCAAAAATAACTATATTGCTGATCTGGGTGCTATGGTGGTCACGGGTGTCTACGGTAATCCAATGACCATATTGAGTAAACAAATTGGCATGGATCTGGTGCCCATACAGCAAACCTGCCCACTCTACGGTCCCGATGGCAAACCGGTGCCCAAGGAGAAAGATGATGTCATCGAGAGAGAATTTAATCGACTCCTAGAATCGGCGAGCTATTTATCCCATCGCCTAGACTTTAATTATGCCGGCAATTGTCCAGTCTCGCTGGGCGATGCACTGGAATGGATCATAAGTATGCAGGAGAAGCATGCCATGCAAAAGCGGGCCATGCATATGAACGAGATTATAGCAGCGCAAAAGAAGATTATTGAACACCGAAAAAAGGTGAAGGCTGTGAAGGAGACAGTAGCCACCCTTCGATCAGAGCATAGGGCGTTGCTCCGACAACGTGCTCCCAAAACTGCGGTCAGCGATGATGTCACCTATGCGCGTCAGGAGTACAACATAAGAAATACCCAACTGAAACTTGAGGATACTCGAGAACTATTAGACGAGCTACGACAGCAGAGTACACAACTAGAATTACAACTTCATGAACTTCAGCAAAATGGTCCTAGGTAAGTGGAAATGGATGGATTATCCATCGCAACCTGATCCTGAGAGCTAATCAAATCATTTTTCCAGTGATGTCTACTTGTCCTCCCGCGATCGTCTCATTCTTGATTGGCATTTTGCCAATCTGGAGTTTGCCAATGCCACAAGATTGAATAATCTATCACTTAAACACTGGGACCAAGATGATGATTTCGAATTCATTGGCCATCATACCACTGTCCGGAATGGTTATTCGTGTGTACCTGTTGCGTTAACAGAAAATCTTGACATACGTGTGAATAGTGCAGTTAAAGAGATCAAATACGGAAGCCAGGGCGTTGAGATTGTGGTGGAAAACCTAAAGACCTCCAATTCACAGACGACCTATAAAGCCGATTTGGTTGTATGTACTCTAACACTGGGCGTCCTTAAAGTGGCAGTGGCCCACGAAGAATCTCAGCAGGGGAATACAGTGAAATTTGATCCACCATTGCCTGATTGGAAGCAGCAGGCAATTCGTCGTCTGGGTTTTGGTAATCTCAACAAGGTCGTACTCTGTTTCGATCGCATATTCTGGGATCCCAATGCCAATCTATTTGGTCATGTGGGCAGCACAACGGCTAGTCGGGGTAAGATGAAGACCTTAAAACAGAATCTCACCATATTAATGAATTTTATTTGCAGGAGAACTATTTCTATTTTGGAGTATAAGCTCATCGCCCGTGCTTCTGGCCTTAGTAGCGGGCATGGCTGCCAATATAGTGGAGAGTGTAACGGATGACATCATAATTGGACGCTGTATGTCTGTATTGAAGAACATTTATGGTAATAATTCGGTGCCACAGCCCAAGGAAACGGTAGTAACGCGCTGGCGCAGCGATCCCTGGGCTCGAGGATCGTATAGTTATGTTTCAGTTGGATCATCGGGCAGTGATTATGATCTACTGGCTGCTCCAGTCATTCCCAATGTTGATCATCCACATCCTAGCAAGGATTCGGAAGGATTGCCACGTCTATTCTTTGCGGGAGAGCACACTATACGCAATTATCCGGCCACTGTACATGGCGCCTATTTGAGTGGCCTTCGGGAAGCTGGTCGCATAGCTGATTATTATTTAGGTTATCCGGAGGGTACACCTTCCGACATTGGTTATTCGGTGGTGGAGGCCGCCAATTCAGTCTCTGTGGGCAATGTGGTCAAATTACGTGACCTCTCGCCCAATCTCTCCGATTCCACGTCCTCAAAGAAATCAGAGGAGAACTCCAACTCAAACACTGCCGACTCTGTGGAGCTTCAATAAATGCAGCTCGCCCAAGAAAAAAATATGGGAAAAACAAAGTTTCATACTTAGGATCAATTATAAAAGCCATCTCTCTTATCTAGTAACATAAGCATTTCAGGTTTTTGTAAAAAGATAATTAAGGTAATTATTCACAACAAATCATACACTATTATTATAGATAGTAATTCACACAAACAATCAATTGTATATATATATTTTTTTCATTTGTTTTTTTTTTTTTACATTAATTTTGTATATTTATTTTAAACGACCATCCTCGGCACAAAAACACAAAACAAAAAAACAGAGCAATAAGAAAATCGAACTCAGCGAAGTGAAAATGCCTGAATTGGAATTGTTCCGAACAAATTAGTTAAATATCATTTTTTTTTGGCGGTAAAATCGATGCAGCATCCAAAGATGCTTTTTATGCATTACACATATTAAACAATAAATAAACGATTCATTTTATCAAATACCTAAATGGCCTCCGGCCCTTGTCTCTATGTCGTAACTCGTATGGGGCAATCAAAGAAAACAATTTCATATACCACCATTTACTATACCCATTCATATGTTTGTATATGTGGGTCAACTACGACTACGGTTCGACGACCTAAGCCAAAACCTGAGAGCCGTTTGCTTTCAATGGCCATGAAAGCCCGCTAAAATTTACACTCCCTCCCCCAAAATCTCACTTTTGATATGCTCTCCCTTTCTTTTATCATCGTGTGGCTTGGCCTAATCTTGGTCATAATTATAAATTCGAATTAGATTGCAAATGGAAAAAGGTTTTTTCTTTATTTAATTTTTTTTTTTTTGCGAGCGTCGATTTTCTATTCCACATGTCAAGTTCAATGACCGATATGCTGGAAAACAAAACGTAAAAGCTTCAATTGTGAAATTCGTCATAGAACGCTTTATGTTTGTTTTGTTTTTTCCAACTACTTTGGATGTTTTTGCATTTGGAACGACCTTGGCGAACGCCTGAAAGTGCATTGACCGTCAAATATAGTGACGCGATTGTTTAGCGCACTGGGATTTCCCCTTCAGGTTTAGATGAATATCATGTTAAGCTGTTCTCCCAGGAACACTCTGATTCTGGCCTGAAAAAAGATCTGTTTGAGGCGTCTATTATGTTTCTCGATATGAGCCCAAGCAATGTTAAAGATTATCTAAACACTAGTACCTCGGATTAAGGATTCCCCGGCTACAAAATACGCTGGAATCCACCTTCTATCGTTGCGATACAATAACTAGATGCATTTACTCTGATGCATAGAAGAGTTTAGATATTTTTTTGAGGGGGAAGTCTGATAAAAATATCATGATTCTTTGATGTTAGTTTAATAATTTTAGCTGTCAATATAAAGATTATTCAAAATTACTTCAGCACTAGAAAGTCTTAGTGGTTGGAAGAAGTTGAAAATCATTTGTGAGACCCATAATTTGGGGGGTGTCCAGACCCCTGAACAAACCCCTGGAAACCGTTCATGTATAGAAGCTTTTTATTCCCAAAATGAAGTAGGTAAATCGTTGTATCGACCTTGTTATACCATGCACTAATTCGTAATTAGTACATAAACTTATCAGAACGAAATGAGTCTATATAAAATTATTTTTACAAGTATAGGCTATCTGGAATGAATTGGAATGAATGGATTCATAAAGGAAAAACCGTTTATTTAATCTAACTTGGCTGTCTTGAATTTGATTTTCATGAAATTTGATGAATTATTATATATTATTAGGGTACCAACTTTGGATAGGATTATTTTAATATCAGTCTAGTTCAGGCACCAGCTTTTATAGTCGCAAAAAGTTAGTAAGTCATACTGACAGCCTAACTCAACTTGGCTGTCGCAAGAATCTCCCTTCTGCATGTTACATACATTTTGACGACCTTTATATATCATTTCATCCGCTGGGTGCATGGTATAGAAAAAGCTTACGCTTGCATAAGTCGTTCGTATAAATACCTGAGAGACAAAACCACAACAAGCCAGTCGGAATCGGTAGGCACACACACGCACACACACGAACATCGCACAATGAGCAATAGCGAGAGTATTGAGCTACCCAGCCATGTCAGGAATGCTTTATTGGAGATCTATAAACGACACGATCAACCGATGATCATAGAGGCTGCCTCGGGTGTGGGTGAGAATATCTATGGGCAAGTTCTGCGCATCAGTTGGCCTACAGTGAAAGATGCTTCATCTGTGGTGATAAAGATGGCGCCAAAAAACGAAGCCAGACGGGCCCACACTCATGTGGCGGACTATTATAAGCGAGAAGTCTTCATGTATGAGAATGTGTTTCGAGCTTACAAAGAATTGGCCCAGGAATCTGGAAATCACTTTGATGTAACGCCGGCATTAATCACTTCCGGTCTACAAGCACCGGAAGAGTTCATCATTTTTGAGGACTTAAACGTTGGAGGCTATACGAGAAATGCTCGTAGCTCCATGCCCACAAGTGACTTGGTAATCTCTTCGGTGAAGGCGCTGGCCGAATTGCATGGACTTTCATTTGCATTACAGCACAAGAAACCTGAGAAGTTCTCAGAACTGATCGATAAAGTGAAAGAGGATAATCTGTTCACTCCCCACATGGAGGCTGTGTCCATTGAATTTGGTAGAGCGCAATTAAGACGCACTCAACGTATGCTACAAGATGGGGAGCAATCAGAGGAGTCGCAGCTCTTGCAGCGGGTCATCAAAAACTGTGATGATAAGTTCAAGGATTTCGCTCTCTACTGTGTGGATGGGGCGTCTCAATCACCCTATGCAGTTGTTTGTCATGGTGATTTTTGGAACAACAACATCCTCTATAAAAACGAAGTATGTAGGCACATATTCAGATTCTTATAAACCATAATGACTCTTTGTTTGTTCCTTCATCCCTTTCTGCAGTCTGGAACTAATGATGGCAAAACAATCGATGCCAAACTAATTGACTTCCAAATGTCACGATATGCCCCGCCAGTTTTAGATTTGGTTCACTATCTATTTGCCTGCACCGAGAAACCATTAAGAGATACACATTTTGAGAGCTTTATGGACATTTATCACGAGACATTGGCTTTAAATTTGAAGAGATTCAACTTGGAAATTGAAAATGTCTATCCACGTCACATTTTCGATCGACAATTGTGTGACTTTGGTGTCTACGGTCTTATTATGGCGGCATTTTCCATGCCTTTTTTTGTTTCCCAGGCCGATGAAATAGTCAATATTGATAAAGTATCCGAGGCTATCCAGGATCTATCAGCCACATCCTCTGTCGAAGATGCTCCTAAATGTCAAGAGCTAATTGAGGAATTTGAAATGCTAAATGAGCGTACTTTACCCATTTTCAAACGCCGAATGACTGGTGTAGTGTGTGATATAATCAAGTACAAGATGGCCAAGAAGCTATTCCAATTGTAATTGTGACAGTATTTAGAGAAAAGAAAACACAACATTTATGACTTGTACAAAGAAAACTACAATAAGAAAAAAGATTTTTCATATGTTGTATACTCCAAAGGGAAGTTTTCTTTTTCAGATGTGATTACTCATCGGTGCTTAACTGCAGTATTATTCGACGGCTCACTAGGTAAGTGGGTCAAATAAAAGAGAGGTTCAATGACCCAACTGAGGGCCGTCCGTTCAATGACAATGAAAGCTAAATCTTCAACGCAGAGAAAACTTTCAGTAAACACACAACAATCCCAACAGCGCTCTCAACGTAACCTAATGACATAGGATAGGACCAATGCAACGCTATATACAGTGGCGGCAAAGTTTTTGGGACAGTTTTTTTTACCTTAAATTCTGATTTCATTCGATTTTTATTTAATGTTAGTGAAATGTTTTGGTGTTAAAATTTATAGCGTTCAATTGGTAATTCTATTGAGATTATGTTCTGTAAATTTCGGGGGCGTATCTCTAAAGGTTTTTTTTAAAAAATGGATTTTGATAAAAGGCTCCAAAATCGGACCTGGCAAAATAAAAAAGACACATTTTCAAAATTTGTAAAATGCATTGTACACCTTTGGACCCTAAGAAAGAGTTTAAGGTCTAGTGAAAATAAAATAAACTGCATACCACAAATTTTCATTTTCGCCCCAGGGTCCAATTTGGAGCCAATTGAAAATCTCAATTTTGTATGGATTTTTATGGTCTCTCTGCTTGGCGTCAATTTTCGCCACTAATTCATACTAAAGTATAACTACACTTGAACTATGATCGATAGTGAATTAAATATTCTGTCGAATGAGATATTGATCACCAAAATCGGATAAAAAATAGATAGACTTCGTTGCCCTGCAAAAAAAGGTATTTATACCTGTTCGTCCCTTTTACCTAAGCAGCAGTTTTCCATACGAAAGAAAGAGATGGAAATAGTACGGCCGCTTTGCTAAATAATACCTGTTTTTGCAGGGCAACGAAGTCTATCTATTTTTTATCCGATTTTAATGATCCATATCTCATTCGACAGAATATTTAATTCACTATCGATCATAGTTCAAGTGTAGTTATACTTTAGTATGAATTAGTGGCGAAAATTGACGCCAAGCAGAGAGACCATAAAAAATCCATACAAAATTGAGATTTTCAATTGGCTCCAAATTGGACCCTGGGGCGAAAATGAAAATTTGTGGTATGCAGTTTATTTTATTTTCACTAGACCTTAAACTCTTTCTTAGGGGTCCAAAGGTGTACAATGCATTTTACAAATTTTGAAAATGTGTCTTTTTTATTTTGCCAGGTCCGATTTTGGAGCCTTTTATCAAAATCCATTTTTTAAAAAAACCTTTAGAGATACGCCCCCGAAATTTACAGAACATAATCTCAATAGAATTACCAATTGAACGCCATAAATTTTAACACCAAAACTTTTCACTAACATTAAATAAAAATCGAATGAAATCAGAGTTTAAGGTAAAAAAAAACTGTCCCAAAAACTTTGCCGCCACTGTATATATTCCCTTTATGTCAGGTTCATTGCCCGATATATGAATATTGTATAGAGAGGAGACTAGAACTTATACACATAGATTATTTTGAATTTGACCTTGCATTAGACTCTTGAGTGCATTGGCCTCACCATCATGAGATCTTAGATTAACAATAATTATATATGTACATATAGATAGATACGATTAGACATGTATTTTGAACTTGGCACAGCAAACACACACATATCAATAAAAAATTCAACTACAACTATAATATAGAAATCTTTGAGACTTTGTCCAAAACTATATAGGATTTTGATCCGTCAAATGTCATTAAAATTGATGACAATTTCTTTTTGAGTTGGCTCATAATGGGAGTATGTAATACGAGCAGCATCGAGCATCCGTCTCGATGCCCGATATTTGGCTTTATGCGCATATTTATCGGATATGTAAAGAACCCTCTGGATGCCCGACTGTGGAGTAAATGAAATATGGGTGTTGTTACCCGAAATTCATAAGAGGAAAGATAAATCTAACCTGTATAATAAGTTTGGTGCATTCATTGCATGGAAAGAGCGTTGTGTAGAGACAAGTGCCCACTAGGCTTGTGCTATTGCTATTGAGTATGGCATTAGCCTCAGCGTGAACCACGTAGAGTTTCTTGTCCTCCATGGAATCCTCACTATTCTTCGTCCATGGAAACACATCATCGCTGCAATTGCGCGGGAATCCATTATAACCAATTGCCACAATTCGATTCTGCTTGTCCACAATGCAGGCGCCCACTTGGGTAACCGGATCCTTGCTTCGTTTAGCCGACAGCAGGGCCATTGCCATAAAATAATCATCCCAAATCAAGTAATTTTGATGTTTATGGCATTTTTGGGCGATGATCCGCTTGGTTCTATTTCTGTAGTTTCTGCTTTTATTATCAATGACTTTTCCAATTGATTGGCTAACGAGGTGTCTTCTTTAGTCAACGATAAAGACATATTTATTACACTGAAATAAATAAATAAAAAAAACAATAAAAGAAATCCATATAACGTGTCTGTAGCGCCGGACCCCACTAAAGAAATGGCGGAAATTGGTGTGCATAGTTCTTTATTGCATTCATTAGAATGAATCAATGAGAGCAAAAGAAGAATAACATCTCTCAGCAGCGACAATAATTTGTATAATATGTTAGAATAAAGTATATAGATAATATATATAATTGGAATATACAGCGAATACTTTTACAATCAATTAAACAATTTCCTTTTCATATATATTCAACTGAAAATGTGGGAGGTGATAAATTAAATCTATGTGAAGGCGGCACAGCAAGCAATTAGGCGGTCTTTTGCACCTGTATGGGATTTTGCTTGAGATGCAGGTAAATTGAACGCATGCGCGACACGTCCTTGCCGGCCTTATTGACTTTGGGATTAAAATCACAGAGCTTGGCGATGCGCTCCCATTCGGTGCCCGGTTCGATTGCACCGTTTTCTAGCGAGGCAGCCTGCTTCTCGGCATTGCGCGAGGAGAGCTTGGTCTTCGAGATGGATTCACCAATCTGACGCAGCCAATCGTCCAATTCTTTTTTGGATTGCTGTCGTAATTCTTCCTTTTTGCGCTCCTCTTCAACATCTTTCTCTTCGAGACGTTGCTTCTGCTCCTCCCGCCATTTGCGTATCTTTTCGGGCTCTTCGCGTGATGGTGGTGGGCCAGAGATTCCAACTGGCTCATTGGACTCGCCACCAATCACTTCAAAGCTTCCTGTGGATGATTCCAAACCACCACCTACGTTTGTGGAAAGTTCGCTACCCAATTCGGCACCACCGGTCAATGGACCGTCATCTAATAGGGTTGGAGCAGGTGTTGTTGAGCCGCCACCACCTGTGATTTCCGCTTCCAGATCACCCAGGACGGATTGCTCACGAGCCAGAAATTCTGCTGCAGGATCGACCTCCTCTTTTGGGGCAAAATCATCACCGAAATCCATAGTGCGAACTCTGAAATATGGATGTAGGGGCAAGGGGCGGAGAATTTGTTAAATGGGGCGTCTTTTTTCCTATCTGTCTTCTCTCCATTAACACGTACGCAAAACATTTGCCAAGTGTTTCAGAAGACTTCAATGCAAGTGAGGTAAATTGATATGCACACATACCTTTTGTGATGTCGAAGCTGTTAAATTGATCAGAAATTGGCTGAGTGCAATTGAAATTTTGTTGGAATTAAATTCCTTTGATTTTCTTTACAACAATAAAATACGTAAAAATGACTGTGCGAACCAATACAATGACAAAGTGCTATCGAACTAGTTTGCTGCGAACAGTGTTGTATAAAAATGAAAGGAAGCAGAGAAACTAGTTCTTTAGGCAAAGTGTTCTAAAATCACTGTCCGTGACACGGCAATAGTTTTAAAAACTTTGTGCTGTATTTATTCCTGAATTTTTCATCCCAAAATAGAACTGAAAATTTGTGGGATTGTTTTTATTTTTTTAAATTGTTGGGAATAATTTTTTTTTTTCTATTTTGCTTAAAATAAAAATTAGTTATTGCAGTGTCGGCTATATGAGAGTTTTGCGAAACCATATACATTGACGTCGGCTACATTATCTACATTATTTTATATATAATTATTGTGTTAAACACTAATCACAAAGAATTATCTTAGTTTACTACTTAATTTTATATATTTTAAATCTAGAAAACAAAATGTCATTACACAACACTTTAAAGAGCTAGCACATGTAAATACACATTATGTACATACATTCTATATTCATTTATGTATGTACATGTCGTTGCATTAAGATCCACCTGCCTATTGTCAGGCATAACCTTATTGGCCCAATTTTTTGTTTTGTACTCACCAAATTATACAAAATGATAAATTAATTTAAAACAAGTGAGAAAAATGTTATTTTAAATACATCAACAACACAACAATGTGAAACATAAACACACTAGTTTGCCGAAAAAAATAGAGGGGAACCAGATCATTACGGCGTTATACGAAATGAGCCACTGGTTCGTTTAGCACCAAAGCGGCCATTTTGGAGATTGTTTCACCACAAAAAAAGTTATGCATCAAAATTAACAAAGTTTACATAAAAAAGTCAATCAAAATTTGATTATATATTGAAAAGTGCTGAATTCATAACAATTATAATGTTAGGCACTAGCAGGACGAGCAAACGGAATCAATAACAACGACAAGTTAGTTAATACAAAAAAAAAAAACCTATTGTATCTCTTGCAATCTCAACCTGAACGCACGCAAACACACACACACACATACTCCAACACAGTAGGCAGGCATACGTATGTATTTATGTATACATATACACACTCATACGTACAAAGTGTTAAAATATACGAAAAAAAAATCGAAAAATTACTTGCAAATTACAAAACATCATAGTATATTTTGGACATTTGTTAAAAATAAACAAAAAATACCAACAGATTCCGCTTGTAAAAAGTGTAACAAATTAAAGGACATCCAAAAAGAAAAAAAAGGAGCAGCAAGAAAAGAGATAGAAAAGAAAGGTCTTTAGCTCAAGTTGTGTGTTTTTTTTTTCTTTTTTTTTTGTATCTGTATCTGAGAGCATTCAAGTTTGTATCTATAATATAACCATGTGGTGCTTTTCCATTTGCAGTTGCCATCAAGAGCAGCCGGAGCAGCAGCAGCCAGCTCTATCTCAACCACCTTCGCCACCTGCTCCTGCTCCTGCACACCTGCAGAATCATCCCATCATCATTAATCCCACCACTTACAACACATGGATCCCAACTCTAGCCCCTGGTCGTATGCCTATAATCGCATTGTGCCCGGCTCGGCGGCGAGTACAAGTGGCACGGCCGAAGACTTCCAGCATCCACATTTGGCCACCATTACGGCAGCGAGCATAGCCAGTTTTAATGCGGCGGCGGCAAGTGGCGGTAGTTTTGTGCCGCCCTCACCGATTGGCAGCTATAATCCAGTATTCCAGCAGATCTATCATCATGCAGCCGCCGCCAGTGTCCAACCTAAGCCGGCGCATTATGCCTCAACGGCAGTGAATACACCGCATCGGCAGTTGCAATTACCCAGTTCGTTGGACAAACAATTGAGCACATTTCAAAATCAAGCGGCCGTCTCAGCTGCTGCCGCGGCGGCTGTTGTCAATAATGTGGCATCGAATTATTATGGCGAGAATTCATCATCGAGCGGGGCATCGCCATCGCCGACAACGGTGGCTCTGACGTCAACATCGTTATCATGGAATGCTCCCAATATGATATCAAATACATTTTTGGCCATGCAACAGCAGCAGCAACAGGCGCAACAGCAGCAGCAGCAACAACAGCAGCAACAGGCTCAACAGCAGCAACAACAGGCTGCACAGCAGCAGCAACAACAACAACAGCAGGCTGCAGCAGCAGCCGCAGCGGCGGCGGCACAACAACAACAGCAACTTAATCTAGTTGCAGACAAAGTGGTGGTGAGTAAGATCCTTTCACACTTTCTCTATTCTCCATTCCGAAAAAACAATTTACAGAAAGTTCATGAAATCCATTACTCTATCTACAAAGAGAGGAAGTTCTTCCCTCCTCCCACATATATTAAACATTACTACTAATCCAAAATCATCATCATCCATATCGATTCCACACCAAGCTTAAAACTTATAGATTCTCCATGTCCCAGCAAACCCAAAAAGCTTGCAGATCGCTGCTCATTGTGCCCCTCTCAGTGTTAGTTTTATCCTCATCATACTTCATCGCTCGCTTTTTTTTATTTGTGAAGTCTTCTCAAGGGTTCTCAGTTTTCTATTTGGAAGAACGCACAAACAATCGATCTTAAATGCGTAACTTTGTTGCAAGGAAAAACATAAACAATTAAGGGCGACGAATCGAATAGTAATCGATCTCGATTTTGAAAACGGAACGGTCATTTCCTCCATTCTATGAATTTGTGCTTCCTTCTGCCTATTAGATGAATATGGCAGCGTTTCTTGTGCTTTAGGATTATTCTTGACCCTCTCGCAAGACAAGTTTATGGTGTCATTAGCCAACTAAGTCCGTGTGCATGTGGACTATATATAGGTTAAATTAAGGGATTAACGTTTCCCTAGGGGCAATAATTTTTAAGTCTTTTGACTCATCAGAATGAAAGAAACGGCAACATTTATTTCGATTAGAAAAATGGTTCCCTAATACAGTTAGTTTAATAGCTTTGATCCTCTACTATGTTCCATACCCTAACCCCCCTCCCCCTTGGCTATACTCCCATAATTTCCATATATATCTCTCAAACTAACGACTCAAAAATCCTCACATCCTCACATTATATGCTACTAGCGACCCACCCTGCAAAAAAAAACTTAGTGTCCTCTAAATTCAAATAATTGCTTGAATTTAGTTTGCAAATTCGCTAAAAAAAAAAGAACTTTAATTGAAAAAAAAATAAACCACATGAACAACCAAAAACAAACCAACAAAAAATATCCTGTGCTCATTCCTGATTCCCCCCAACCTCGACTGCAGATCAAACAAGAAAATATGCAAACCAAGGCGCACATCAAAGCCTACAACGATTTAATATACTTGACCCAATTGCAACAACAACAACAGCAGCAACAACAACAACAACAGCAGCAGCAGCAACAACAACAACTTCAGCAAGATATTGACGATGGAGCAACAGATACTTATTACACCATTGATGGTCAAAAATTGAAGCTAACACGCAAAGATGCTGAGGCTGTTGCCGCCGCTGCCACCTCGTATCCGGTCCAATATGCTAGTCCGGCTCTTAGTTCAGCAGATGGATCACCCATAACGAATTTACATGCCGTTGATGTGGTTAGCACTCCGCAGCAGGTGATTGTCTATAAGACAGCATCATCATCATCGCCCACTGTGCAACGGCGCACAGTGGTTAATGTGGCAGGCGGTGGCGGTGCAGGAGGATCGGCTGGAGGTGCAGCAGGCGCTGGTACGTCTGTTACACCACCAATACCAGGTGGAGGAGTAGCAGCAGCGGGAGCCGGATCAGTAGTAGTAGCAGCAGCAGCAGCACCCACCACGGTGGCCTATTCATCTGTGATACAAAGTACGCTGCAGCAGCAACATCAACAGCAGCAACAGCAACAACAACAACAACAACAGAACAACTGCTGGACTAAACTAGATCATCAGGGTCAAGAGGAGGATATTAAAAATGTGTTGCAGCTGCAAGTTGTGAAACAAGAGCAACGTCAACTCGAATATCCAAGCGGCGGAGGCGGCAATGGCGAGGCAATTGTTGAAACGTCTGGCAGCGAAAATTTGGTGTTCAATTTACCTCCTGGCTTGGAGATAAAACAAACTTTCTATCAGGCCACTGGAGGCGTCGACAATGGAGGAGTCGGAGTCGTCGTTGAAGAGCATCTAGATGGTCAGGGACAGGCGGGGCGACGCCAGCATGTGGTAGCCAACATGTTAATTTCGCCATTAACTTCCTTGGCATCGGCGGCGTCACAGATTCAAATTGTGCCAAAGGTTTGTATCTGATTTTCTATTTATTTATTTTTCCAATTTTATTTTATTTGATTTCTAATTTTGTTTCTCTTTCTTTTCGTCTGCCTTTCACATTTGTTTTCGTTCTGTTGTTTTTTGTTTTTGTTTAATGAATTATTTCTATCCACTACTATCTCCCCTCCTTTTGATTATCCTACTCCTCCTTCTCTTTCTTCTTCACGCTTACTTTTAAATGTACATATATATGAACAATATCTGATTGGCAACTTGTTAAACGTTTCCTATAAGAAGAATCCTTCTGATTTGATCACAAGAAATGCAATCCTTTTCGATATATAGTCGATATATATTTAATATGATTCTCGATCTTACTAAATGTATCGAAGAAATCTTCGCAAAAATATCAAAACGAATTTGTAATATTGCCAAAGATATTTTTATATATTTACATATATACAATCCTTTGTACTTTTTACCCTTTTTATTTGATCTATTGGAACATATATATGTATATATGTATCTTCTTCTGTATAATTATTATTATGGTGGAAGCTTTATTTTTCTTCTATTTAAATTTTTGTTTATTTTTTGTTTGTTTATTTTGTGTTTGCTTTTCGAACAAAAAAATGTTTGGCCTTTTTGCTGGGCCAATTTGAAACTGTGACGTTGTTAACGTGTTTTGAGATGTGAGAGCACCTTAGTGTCTCTGAATTGTGCGTGTGCGTGTGTGTGTGTGTGTTTGTCTTTGTCTTGTTAAAAAGAAAGTAAGAAAGAAAGATGATTCAAGTAAATCCGCCCTACTACATTCTCCTCGCCCGCCCTCTACTATATATACATATATATATATATATATAGCCTAGCCTAACCACCCCAAAAGAACCGCCAAGATTTTAAGCGAATCCCAGCAGCAACAACAACAAGAACACCAACAACAACAACATCAATTAATCGCTCTTCTGTTTTGCTCCTTTTCAGGAGGAGGTCAAACCACCGCCAAAGCCTGCCAAGACGCCGCGGAAACGTCAACCGAAGAAAACGTTAATAGCCAGCAGCAGTGATTATGGCACAGTGCGTAGTCCCCAGGAGCCGCAGCATCATCAACTCCAGCAGCAGCAGCAGCAACAACAGCAGCAGCAACAGCAACAACACAATCAACAGCAGCAACAACAAAATACGTACTACGATTTCAATAGCAAATGGAATACACCACTTAAAACGGAAAGCAATGCGGCGTCTGTATCACCAGCGGCCACCATAAATATACCCACATATCCGCAGCAAAATCAACAGCAACAACACCAGCAGCAGCAGCAACAACAACAGCAGCAACAACAACAGCAACAACATTTGCCACAACCAGCGCATTTGCAATCATCGCAGGCCCAGTCGCATCTTACCCAGTTGGCGCAATATTATCCAGCATTTCCACAGCCAATTGCCTCCCAGTACACGGCGTGTATGCAGCAGCAACAGCAGCAGCAACAACAACAACAACAGCAGCAACAGGCGTATACACAACAGCAAGCAGCCTATGTGCCACAGCAACAACAACAGCAGCAGCAGCAGCAGCAACAACAACAACAGGTGCAACATCAGCAGCAACAGTCGCAACAACAGCAGCAGCAACAACAACAGCAGCAACAAGATAAAGCCGAAGAGGATGAGGCGGCAGCAGCGGCGGCAGCTGCTGCCGCTGATAAGGTGATTGTGCCAAATATTGAGGAGGAGCTGGATTTTCTGGCCAACGCATCGAGTGCTTCAAAACAGGGATATGCCAATTCATTGGCCAGTAATGGCCGCGGCACCAACTCCTCCACAAATAATACCAATTTTGGCATACGAAATCCCAATAAGACGCCATCGCCAGAGCCACCGACGCCTGCCCCGTGTCCACCACAAAATGGTCATGGTCATGGTCTAAATGCTGCATCAGCGTCCACCCAACCCAGTCCGGCAGCTCCCAAACCAGTGAGTGTGGGTACTTCCATTGGTGAGAAGAAGACACAGTTTATGGACAGTTACTTGAAATTCTTGCAAGGCGAACGGGATGATGATCCGCCGCCAGTGGTAAAGCCATCGCGCAAGGTGACATATCCGCGAGCACCGTATAAACGTAAAGGCAAGAATAATGTAGCAGGAACAGGAGACGAGGCATCCACATCGCAACAGCAGCAGCAGCAACAAGGAGCAGGATCAGTAGGCGGCGTCTCAGCAGCAGCAGCGGCGGCTGCCGCAGCAGTGGCGGCAGCTGGTGGCGGTGGTGTGCCTGGTGGTGGTGACAACAATCAGGCGTCTGTTGTCGATGGTTTGGGCCATGGCCTGGTGGTGGGCGATGATGGACATCGCATTAAAATACTCTCACAAACTCAAATACTGCCTAAAAAGAGGCCGCATGCCCAAATGGTCGCTGCAGCGGCGGCAGCCGAGGCGACGCCATCTTCGGTCATACAGCAACCACCCGCCGAGTCATCCTCCTTCCGGCCATATGCTCAGCAGCAGCAACCGCAGCAGATGGGCGCTCAACACTTTGTGCAGCAGCAACAGCATTGCGCTCAATTGGGCGGTCAAGGTATGTTGACACTTGACCAACAGCAACAACAACAACATAGTTCCCATAAGCAAACCACCAGCAGCAGCAGCAGCAACAACAACAACACGAGCAGCAGCAGCAACAGCACCAACAACAACAACAGCAGCCACAGCTATCACAGCAACAACAACAATCATACGCCAGCCGCCACGCCGGCAGCGCCGCCCAATCCTCATCATTTTATAAATCTGCTCTGGCCATGGCAGCACTGAAACGCACCCAAACGACCGTACCCGTACCCGTACTCATACAAGTACCCGTACCCGTACCCACACCCACAACGAGACAAATGACAACCGAACAGACCACAGAACGCATTGACCCATGACCTATGACCCATGACATCGACGCCCCCGACTTGGACCTGAACATTGTGCATATGTAAACTTTTTAAATTGTTAAAATGAAACACAGGAGAGTAAACGAAATGAAAATGAAAAAAAAGTATAAAGTATTTTTGAGATGAATCATAATAGAACGTGAGAGAGAAAGAGAGAGAGAGAGAGAGAAGATGAAGAAAAGATGATAAATGATAAAAATGATGAAGAACAAATATTATTAATTTTCAAAAAAAAAAAAACTAAAAATAAACCGTGTATTTTTATTATTTGTCCACTCTTGGAGAAACAAAATGAAAGCCCTTCTAACCGGAACGGAATAGAAGGTTTTAAGGGCGGCGGATCCGATCCACAGATCGTTTAAGGTGCAGGCTCTCTACTGGTGCTGGTGCTGGTGCTGTGCGGTGCGGTGGTGCTGTGGTGCGGTGGCGGGTTAATATGGTTGTTGTTGTTGTTGTTTTCTGTGTGTGCGTGGCAGCTGTGCCCCTCTTTAAATGTTCTTGCCCCTCCCCCTTTTCACCAACCCAACAACTTGGGATGCAGATCATCAGAAAACGGAAAAGAAATTTCATCCTTTTTTGTTGTTTTTTTTAGTTTGTTTTAAGGAAACGAAAAAAAAAGTTAAATTATTTACAACAAAAAATAAAAAAATTGTTAAATTTTTGTACAACATTCTGAGAATTTCGGAATTTCGGTTCTGCATCCCTAAAAGAAAAAGAATCAATCAACCCTCTCCCCACACAAACCTTCTTCAGTGCGTTTTCCGTCTCTAACAAGATTTTGTGTGCTCCACAGACCCACTCAATATACCGCCACGTCGGGAGCAATGCTCACGCAAGGCCAAGCAGAGCAGTATGCACGCTTTGCTCTTGAACTCGACCAGTGGGGAGGGCAATGCCGTCGGTGAGCCGGACGAGTTTACCGATTCGGATACGGATCCAGTTTGGACACCGCAAGAAGAAGATGTAAGTGTCTTTTTGTATGTGTGCGTGTGTGTGTGTGTGTGTGTGTGTGTGTGTGTGTGTGCTGTCTACAGTCAACAACTAATAATCCTTCACCCACCCTCCACCTCCACAAACCAATTCACCAACGCTCCACAGAGCGACGATGCTGGCAAGGGCTATGGGAAACGCAAGGCAGCGCGCCGCACTAAGGGTACACCACGAAAGAATATATACGATCCGTCACAGTTGCAGCAACAACAGCATCAGCACCATTCACAGTTGCAGCAATTGCAGGCATCCCAGCAACAACAACAGCAACAACAACAAGTCCAACAACTTCAGCCAGCCGGCGATGGTTACAATCCGCAACAGGATCTATCTGGCGTGGCTGATGTGGGGGGTTACGCTAGTGCCTCAACCGGAAACTCAGGCTCAACGGAAAACTTTAAAGTAGGTTTCAATACACAGTAAGGATTATAATCGCTTATCGCTGGCGGATTTTACCAATGCGATATTTTTCTCTTGCTTTCGGTTTTCTGATTTGTCGAAATTCAGTTGGATTCGACAGCGGTAACATTCCTTAATTAATAAATTGTATAATTTTAATTTGGAAACATTTTACAGACGGGTGATTTTATAGTTTTACGATCGGATTTGGTTAACGATTGGCCCACCATTTGGCAGGTGGACTCAAAGTGTATATTGCAAAAGTACGAGCCTTTTCGACAGAATGGCAAAACCTTCTATCGGAACATGTCAAAGGTGAGAGAGAGAGCGAGTGGGAGGGAAGGGGCATTCTCGAAATCTTTAAGCTTACTTACTCACTCACTTTCTTAAATCTCTAGTACGCCTCTTGGAATCTCGAAACAAAAAAACTCTACCTCAAAGCCCCGGTGCGCATACAATTGCATTCTCATACCGAGACAATTGTAGAATTTATGCGTTCCGAATTGCTGGCCGATGATACGGAACAGTTTATTGAAAAAATAATGGAAGATTATTTATCGTACAGGGATAATTTCGAGATCTACATACAAACGATGATATCGCAAGCTCTGGATCCAAGTTTCTTTTCCGAAATAACCCGTGAGAAGGGTGAGTAGTATGATCCACTTCCCAAAGTGTTACTTCTTAATGGTTTTTGTTTTCGTTTTTGTTTTTAGATGATTACTTTTTAAGCAGTGTACGTGTTGTGGACACCATAATGGAGAACTGTAAGCGCAAACTCTTGGCCATCACACCATGGACTCGTAGCACTATATCCTCAATCGAAACATGGCCCAAATGTCATGTATTCTCTGAATGGGAGCAAAATAATCTGACACAAAAGAATTGTGCCGGTTGCCATCAGCCGGGTATTGCTGTACGCTTTCTGCTATTCGGAGAGCCCTACAATCCCAATACCATGCAAACGATACCCGTCGATCCACGCATTGTCTACGAGAAGGTAATGACCATTAAAGGAAATCCATTATTGTCCGTCTAAATTTTGCTACAAATTACATTACAGGACATTGTTCTCTGTCGCATATGTGCTGCCCGGGCGGACCTCTTCCATAAGATTGCACATGAGAAGTACAATCTGTTTATAAATTGTTCGCAGCGCGTTACCGAGCAGCAGCAACAGTTTCCTGGCAAAACCTCAACCGAAATACTAAATGACCTGCTGGCGGAACACAATTGGATCGATGAGGTGAGTCAAAATGAAATGATTTCTCATATCAAATTGATTTCTAATTCCAATTTTCTTTTATTGTCGTTTTTTCTTTAGCTCTTCCGGAATATGCGCAACTGTTGGGCCGAGGTGGAAAGCTTGGAGCGACAGAAACGCTTCCGGGAAGTCATGCAGTAGTAGTAATAGTAGAGTCATCAATCATTTATACTATATATGGCTAGTGCTGGACATTAGGACAAGGCCCAAGCAATTGCGTATATATATATCTATATATTTATATATATATACTTAATGCTGCAATAAACTCAATGAGTTGTTATTAAATTTTTTGACATATACATATAATATATATATGATGCATACATATATTTGCATATAAACATTGAGATACATGTTGCGTATGTAAGTTATGTTATTAGTTTGTAGACGGGATTCGCGTTCAAAATAAAAACCAACGCATTATTTATAAGTTTAATTTAGTCCCTCTTACTATAAGGTTAGGTTATGCTCTGTAAATATATAGCCCAACTTTAGCTAATCAGCTATCGGCCACAAATTGAATATGAAACACATGAGACATTCAATTTTTCTTTGGTTTTACGAATACGAATCATTATCTTTTGCAAAGAATCAGTTACCGTTACAAATTGTATATATGTTCCCCCCCCTCCCCCTCTTATTATTATACTTATTATATTTTTAAGCCCTCCTCCAAATGGACACAACAAAATCGAAAATCACTTAATTTGGCTTACATAAAAGAAACATTTTTTCAATATCGAAGTTATTAATCAATTCGATATACATTATATATATATATAGAAATATATTTTTTTTTATGAATGTAGAAATCTTTAAGTTTATTATTGATCATTTGAAGAAACAAATTAATTGTAAAATTAATCCTACAATTAAACAACAAAACATACTAAAAAACAAACAAACCTAATGCCTTTTATTTTAGTAATCGTACATAAATATGTACACATACCTACATATGTATATATACAGTGAAACCTCGATATAACGAATCTGAGGGGGATCGCAAAATTATTCGTTATATCTATTGATTCGCTATAGGTACTGAAATGTAAAACCTTAGTATAACAAGGGACTTAACAAAAAATTCGTTATATTGGGTTTTTCGTTATAACGAAGTTCGTTATATCGAGGTTTCACTGTATATTTGTTTTTCTACCCTAAACTCTGTTTTTGCGATATTTTTGAAAAAGTAGACTGATAGTGAACCGGGGAATTTTGCATTATTCGCACAAAAATTGTTGAAATTATTGCAGTTCTCCAACTTATTTCATCTTGGAAATTTATAAACTTTTCGTTTTTCAACTCAAAATCAAAGATGGAAAAAGCAGATCGGGTTTTTGATAGTTTTGAGAATAACGAAGTAAGTCTCGCCGACTTGGGTATACCATACACCAGTAAAACAAATATTTCAAATTTGTAATAACTAATGTAATGTATTTTAAAAAATTCTGTTCACATGCTTTTTACAAGCATATCTCAGTATCTCGCGCACTTATGCATATAAGCACCCTAGCGCCCCCACTTGCCAACGGCCATCTCCGGCTTTATGGAAAAACGTTTATATGCATAACTCAGCTATTTTTTTGTCCGATTTTGATCAAATTTTGCTGGGTATTAGTATCAAATTTGATTGCACAAGGTAAAAAATTACGGGAGATAATCGAGTGTTTTAAATTTCGGGGGCGGAAAGGGGCGTGGCAAAATCTTTATACATACAAAATGTGCGCATTTACTATGCAAATATACATACCAAATTTGGTATCTCTAGCTGCAATAGTTTTTGAGATAAAGGTTTTTTTGAATTGCGGGGGCGGAAATGGGCGTGGCAAAAATTTGAAATAAACTTGATCACTCTACATACTACACGAGCCTACATTCCAAATTCGATGGCTCTATCTCTTAAAGTCTCCGAGATCTAGGCGTTCATACGGACGGACAGACGGACGGACGCACATGACTATATCGACTCGGCTGTTGATACTGATCAAGAATATATATGTACTTCCTTGCCTGTTACATACATTTTGGCGACTTTAATATACCATTTCACCCTATAAGTTTATGGTATAAAAATTGCATATTCAGAAAAAAAAATAAAATCAACCAAGTATTTATAAATAAATAGTTTACTTACCTGTGCGTCTGCTTACTTCGATTGATCTTATTGTTAATCTTCTTTCATGATTCAAGTTTTTATTTACTTTAGTGGGATCGGATTTATCGATATTTTAGAAACCGAAACGAACACCAACTCGCGTTTGGTTTTTTTTTTCCCCTCCCCCACCACTCGTTTGAGTTTACCCAGAAATCCTTACGAGTGGACGTCGACGCAGCTGTTTTGCGCCAGCGACTTTGCCTTTTTTGATGCAAAAACTATGAAGAACTTGTAGAATCCCTTTTATTCGGGGTTTCATGATGTTTTATTTAAATCCAACTTCATTTTGTGTTTTTACACATAAAATCTTCGAGACACAAATTAATTAACAGCACACCGAATATTTTATTCCTATTGTCAGAGAAAGTTTTGGCGCCACAGACTGCAAATAACTTTTCCATATATTTTTCACTTTTATTATTAATTTTTCAAGATGTCATTGCCAATTGTCAAGACTTTATTGTAGGTCACGTTTAGATCCGAAGTTAAAAAAATTAATTTGCAGACAACTTCCGAACGACCGATCGCGACGACACTCGCGAAACTAGTGATGGGCAAATTTGGCGCCATTTCTAAAGCTTGCTCTGAGTCGTAAGTCCTAAGGTCTAAGTCTGAAGTGCTAAGGTCTGAGTCATTTACTCAAAAACTAGTTCTTTATTTTTTAACACTAGTTCCGATGTAAAGTTGAGTTAACAGAATGTTAACGTTAACAGTAATTTTAAATTCAGAATTTTTTTAAATAACGAATATTCAAAAAACGAACTAATTAAGTAAAAAACAGAAAAAAATTTGGATGTGCATTATAGAAATTAAATTATAATAATAACTTTATATTCGCTTGCCGTTTTAATAAAATTAATTTCATCTGCATAATGACAAAATTTAATGATCATAACTATACTCTTGAGTTTGCTACTAGAGAAGGATTACCCATTGCGTGTAAGCTGCTACTCTTTATAAAGTGGTGCATATTCACAGTGTCCACGAGTTTGTAACATGGAAATATTTTTACTAATTGGCACATTTTTTACTTCAAATTTGTTACAAGTAAAAGAAAAAACAACTATAGTTGGAGCTCTGGTAGTTCGATTGATTCCACTTGGATCTGTATGTGGTTGACAAAGGTCCCATGAAATGGCAGAAAGTTAAAGGACCAAATGACGTTCATTTCTAACCCTAGATCGGAATAAAATGGTTTTCTTTTTGCGACACCTAATGTATTACACGTCCTTCTTTTTTCAAGTTTTAGAGGCAATCGAGTAGTCTATTGCCTGTATTTATAGGATGATCGTTGCAAGGGCATTGAAATATGGTTATCTGTCCTGTCGATTCATTGGGACTTTCACTTTTCTTTTCATGTACTCATAGCTGTAGTGTCCATTTTCCACGAATACGAAACTGTTTTGCATACTAGTTAGTTTGGCATTGCATGCTAGCAATTGGCAGTGTCCCTACTTATATCGTGTTGGCATGCAATAGGGAAATACACCTAGCACTAGCATTATTTGGCTCAGCTCTGTCCGGTTGTCTATATATCCATATATATATGCCCACACACAAAGAAACACCGGCTTTTGGGTCACTTTGGAAGGTTGAAGGTTTGCCCTTTTTTGTTGTCATTTTTTGCAACAATTTATGGCTGGGGCATGCCACTGAAAATGTATTTGAAACTTTAAACTTTCGACTTTAGACATTTAGGTAGAACTTTCATAGTATTGCAATGACTTCAATGAGTGCAATTAGTAAGAAATAAACCCTACTCCACATACTGTCCAGCATATGTCCATTCTCATTTACTTTATCCTTGCATCGACTTATTGAGTGCTCAATTATTTTTAATTGTGGCTCGGTTAAGCACTCGCATAGATGAAGGATTACTTTATCATTATAGTTGAAGGATTCGTGTGCAGGTTAAGAGAAATTGATGTAAGAGAAACCGTCAATTATCCAATTTGATGGACAACAATGCAATAAGTGCTATTAGATTTGCCACGAAGGATTAATTATTATTTGCATTGCTTATAGGTAGGTGGTTATTGGAATCTTTTTTAATGCGCTTTGATTTAAGACTTATTTAGTTTAAAAACTTGTCTGATTTATAGTTTCATCAAGCGCAATTCACTCTCTTTTCGACTCTTTTGGTAAAGTATTGAAAGGCCTATTCCTTCTAAAGTTCGAAAGTTGTTGGCATTATCAACATTTTAATTATTTAGTTAGTTTTGCCAATTATATTTATGTAAATAAATAAAGAGGAGCATCTGTTTACCATTGCTGTGTCTTGTTCGCTTTGTGGCCATTTCCATCATTCTAATTAAGTCCGTTTTGCATACTGAACACTCGTAATTTACAAAAGCCATCCGCAACGGATGTTTTTTCAAAATTCCAGCCAAGCGTCTCCTCCTGGCAGAAAAGACAAAACGTAATTGTTCAAAAAGAGGAAAACGAAAGGTTGGAGTGGAATGGATTCGTTTGGATTGAAGGGAGATGCAGATGGCGGCGAAACAAGAAACAAGGAAAAAAGAGTGTGCCAGGTTGGTTTTTTGCTTTTACTATCCGATGTAAAGCAAAGCACGTGGCCCGCTTTGGTACGTGCAGAGGAAGCTCAAACCGGAGTGGCTTAAGTTCTTTTGGCTTGTTCTTCTTCTGCTTCGTCTTGGCCGTGTTTGGCTTTCATGTCTTGGTAATTGAATGCATAACTTTGGCTTGTCTTTCTAGTTCTTTCGGTTAGACAATGCAGATGTCGAAACTTTATTTGCAACTGCATTGAATGGTTTGAAAAGAAGAAACTTGTAAAATTTGTTACACGACCACAAGAAATAAAAACACATTTCGTAATTAACGTTATACCGACGACCCTCGCCTACTCCTCCTGCCCCTTTGCCCTGCCCACACATTCCACCATTTACCTCTTTAGGTCATTTCTAATCAGTTATATTGTACATATTAAAGTTCTGACCCTACCTGACCTACATATAATTTCGAAATGCGGGGGAGTCGGCTTTCCGTTGTGATTTCGTGATTTTCAAGGTTTTAAGCCGCTATTCCGGGTTTCTTGCAAGCATAACAAAACAAAAAAACTACACACAGGATACGGATAGCAAGTACCAACTAACGCAAAGCAAAAAAAAAGCAACAACAAAAAAGGTTAACAAAAATCAATAGTGAGGGTCAAAACCTACCAACTTTCTATATGATGAAGGAATGAATGACGAAAAGCATGCTTCAAAGGCAAGGACCTCAAAGATGATGTCAGAAATATCAGCACCCACACACATACGATTAGACAGAGCTAAAAAAAAAAGTGGGTTAACTGAACCAAACTTTAATTTTTGGCTGCAACAGTTGAAACATTCAACTTACTTAGAACAAGATTCAACAGGCTAATTTTATTTAGATACATTTTAAACTTAAAATGACTTCAATTTAGGTTTTTCATGGTATTCCCCATTTATTGATCATATACACTTCGCTTCGTATATCTTTTTTTTTCAGATTCAAAGCAGTTTTGGCTTGGTTTCCATTAATATTTCAAAGTTCAAGGTAAACCCATAACAAGTTTGTTTTTTAACTAATCAATTAGTGTAAATATAAATCAAATTTAAGGAATTTTAATGATCACTTTGAGCGAAGAAGCTCTTGTTACCCTTTTAAATAGGTTGGTCCTTGTAGCGAGTCAACACAGTAGTTTGAAATTTCGTTAATCCGCTTGTATTCAATCATCAAGGACTACTAAAGATCATTTTTAGGAAATTAAAGTATAAACTCTTGCGACTGCTCAGGGTGCTCCTTTTTGCGAGTTATCACTGTGGCTTTAACAAATTCAAGATAGTTTCGATAATAATGCAATAGCACTCGTTTTTCCCATACATCCAATTGAAGAGCTAATGAACTATTTGCATATATCATTGCATACACATACACACACACACAAACGAGCTCTCACTGTCTCTTTGTCTCCCTCTCTCTTTGTAGGTTTTGGGTTCTATCTCTATCGCTCGTTAACATTCATTTTTGGACAGTGTAGCTCGTTCTCTTTCGCTGCGACTGTGGTGAGAGTGAGACTGTGTGCAAACCGCGCAGCCTCCATGACAACAAAACGAATGCCATACAAAATGGCAAAAGGCAAAGGCAAAGGCAATGGCAATAGCAACGGCAAATCAGCTGATTTGGACAAACGGTTTCTTGTTTTGCTTTCAGCTCACATGCTGTCGGTGTCGGTGTCGCTGCCGTTTGGCGGTGTCGGTGTCGGTGACGGTGACAGCGACGGCGGCGGTGACGCGCGCGCTTCTCAGTTGGCCAAAAAGGATTTCCGAGCTGCTGGCCTGAATCAGTTTCTAACGGAATTCCATGAAAGACGGAACGGCAATTGCTGAAGACGGAACGTAAAGTCGCAGCGCAAACAAACACGCAAAACACACGGCGTATACGTAATACTCTGCCGTTGCTGCTGCTGCTGCTGCTGCTTCTGCTGTTTGCTACAGCGGCTGCTCTTAGCTCGGCGTGCTATTTCGGAAGCGTCGATGTTTTGCCGTGGCTCTTATAGTTCTTGTTGTTATTGCTGCTGCTGGTGGCAGTTGTCACCATACCATGAGAATATTGTGTGTGGCTTCTTTTAATGCCTTTTGCCGCTTTCTTTTTTTTGGTCTTCTGTTTTTTTTTTGTGTTGTTTTTTATTGTTGCTGCCGCTGCCACAGACACTGACGAAATCTTCGTGTTTATTTTACTTTATTTGTCCATGTCCTCTCATAAATGTTTGTGTGGGCTCGTATATGTGTGTGTGTGCGTGTGTGCATCGCGTTATAAAGCATAATAATGCTGCAGCTTATCCCAAAGCATATATAGAATATATACATATGTCAGATATACAAGTACTTGTATGTATATATTATTTTGTCTTATATATGTGTGTATGTATTTTTGTTCATTTCATTATACGTTTTTACTACTGGGCAATTTGTTAGTCTCATAACAAATTCCTATAATTAAATGAGGAACGCTTGGACAAGTGCATATATACATATATATGTACACACAAATATACAAACAGCAGCAATGGCAACAACCGACAGCAAAGTGATATAAATCTATCTATATATAAGTATAGACAAAATACATTTATAATACATACATACATATAAATATCTATGTATATACGTATATAAATACAGATGAAGATATATGCAAACATTCTTAATAAATGTTTCTCAAAACCAAAATCAACACCAAAAGCATACGAAAAGTAAAAACGTTTTCAGTTCAATTTGAAACAAAACAAATACAAAAAAGAAACCAAAAATAAATAATACAAATATTCAGAGAAACACAATTCCTACTCTCAGAGTGTTGACAGGCTAAGGCCCATGAGACATGCAGCAAATTAATAATAGATGCTACAACAATATCCAATTATTGCCAATAGTTTGAAAAGAATAACACAAACAATTGTAAGGTGAGTAACAAACATAAATTTACATATTTCTATAAGTTTTGTTTGAACAACTTCATAATGAAATACTTTTTATTAAAATTGAATTAAAAATGCATTTGTTCTATATCATCTTTCTCATTTAATTGAAGAAGAAGTGACTAGGTAAAGATAATGCCAAAATCACCAACTACATATTATCATCAGCTAAGACTTTGCGAGAGAAATTTAAACTAGTTGGGAATTACAACTATATAGAGCAACAAATTTTTGATAAAGCTTACACCAAGTTTTACAGGGATTGGTTTTTTTGTTTATAATTTCTATTTTGTTTGTAATTTCAAAAACACAAAAATAAAATATCACGCATACGCCCCATTGCAGTTACTGAAACTTATTTCTTATATGTATTCTGTTAGGAGTTTGGCTTATCTCATCACGCATACGCCCCATTGCATCTACTGAAACTTGTTTTTTTATATTCTGTTAGGAGTTTCGCTTATCTCATCATTTAGTTCGAGCTCACAAAAAGTCTTTATAGTTAGATCTCAATTGTTTTTTTTTACTATTGGGTTGAAGCAATTGATTAATTCACAATGTTCTTGCTGATGGAATGCATAACGACAAATACGTGATAAACTCTTGCCGTTCTCGTAGGACACTAACTGCCTTAATGGAAACTTATTTCGAATTACTTCCCCTTTTCGTTGTTGTTTTTATAGTCTCTAAGAGTATATGGGAAAAACGGTTTTAATACAGCCATTAAAATGTTGCCAGCTTCAGGCTAAAGGATGAAACAAATATGTATACATTTTTTATGTAGAATTAACTTTGCCATAATATCGAATATGTATATATATATATATTCGTTCACCAACAGTCATCGGAACCCATGGGAATGGAAGAGTTATGTGAAGTGGCAGCAAAAGTAAAATTTAATTGGTGGCAAATTTTGAGCAAGTTTCATTTTATGTTCCTCAAATTTCATTTCCTTTGCAATTAAATGATAATACTATGGACATTGACTATGGTTTTCTTTAGGCTTAAATATAGAACTTTTTTTTTGGTTGGCTTTCCAAATTGGACGTTAATTAACCATGGGGAATAAGAAAGGAAAGCTGCCAGTGGGCGGTTTGCTTTGCTTCACTTATTCTAATTATGCAAATGAAATGGGCAGAAGAAAAAAAAAAAAAAACCACACACAAGAAACACGAAAAATCATTATCACAGAGAGACAGCAAAAAAAAAAAAAAAAAAATGCCAAAAATAAAAATGAAGAACAATTTGCATTGATTACAGACGCAAATATGTTTCAACACCTTATAAACTCATACGACATGTAGGCCAAGTTTAGTCGTTTTGTCATTTCGTGTTAATTTTGAGAGATTTTTTTTTCTTGAATAAATTTCGCTTGAAAGGTAATAAACGATTTAAGAGATCTTTGCATTGCTCTTGAAACCTACTTCAACATTTTAAAATTAAGGCAATGCCATGGTAACTAAAAACCATCCACACCGCCTCCTCGACCCCGTCCCCTCCTCTGTGCTGACATAAAACATAATGCAAAATAAAAGTGAAAATCCAAAACACTGAAAGTGGCCTGTTTTGGCACCATTTCTTAAATACAAGCCTATATACATATGTATGTACATATATCCATATACATGTATATGGATATATACATTGGTTTTTACACATGCATACATGAATAATAAAAGTTGCTGGCAACAACAACAACAACAATAGGAACACAATAGAGGCAAAGCAACAAAGAAAACGCAAAGAACACACAATAAAAAAAATCGTTTCATGCATGAAGTTGGGGCAACGACTTTTTCTATACCGTGTTGCATATTACAAAATTTCAATTAAATTTTAATACAAAAATTTCAAAAATTACGTTGCAGACATTGGCAAAGGTTCGAACAAACTGGCGACACCTAGCGTCATCTAAGGACAATCGTTTAATTTGCAATTTGACCTATTATTATATGCCCTTTGAATCTTACAGGTTACAGGGTAACCAAAAAAACAAAAAACCGTACAAAAAATGCCCAAACACGGCAAACCCCAAGGAATTCGTGCGAAAAAATCTGAAAATTACCCGAATTGTAGGCGGAATAAACGAAATCAGGCAAATTACTAAAATCTTCAAGCCAGAGAGGGAGAGAGAGGTAGAGAGTGCATGTAAGAAAGGGAACGAGAGCTAGAGTAAAAGAAATGGAATATGCAATAAAAAAATAAAAAAAAAAAACAAAACAAAAATCAAGTAAAAACCCAACCAAAATCAAATGGCAAAAGGTCAATGTAACTCAAAATGGTTGGTTGAATTTTTGATAAATGAAATTTACTCGAAAGGACGAAGATGAACGCATGTAAAATCCTTTTTATGACAGCCATGAAAAACGAATAAAAGAAAACATACTCTAACACACACACACACCAACAAACTCATAAACAAAATAGACTCGAGTGGGCATTGCTTTAGGGGGCATTAGAATACTTCAGATAAATATATGTAAGAGTCAATATTTTTGCGTGTTTAAAAGATGCCGCCCCCCCAGCCCTGCCCATTATTGTTATACGATATACTTTCCTTTGAAATTGACAATTTAAATCAAATTTTTAATCAAATTGATGCTTCTCGAGATAAAATTTTGCTCCAAATCTAAGATATTTATCTTATCTTATTATAATCTAACCAGCGCAAAAAATAACCACAAAGATGTAAGTCCATCAACACTAAAACTAGTTGGGAATCATAACCAAATGATATAAAAAAGACTTAGCTTCCCATACCAAAGCTCGTCAAAACTTAACTAAGTTAGGGAAGAGAAGCTACTACAACGAAATGATTGTGGCATTAAAATTCTTAAGCTGCAAATGAATTTCAACAAGAAAATGTGAAAAGAATTCTACTCTTGGGTGGCATAAAAAGCTGTTTCTCTTCTGTTGACATTACAGCTAAAAAGAATTATGAAATTAAATACGAAAGTAAGAGGATTCCTCTAATGAGATATACTAGAATCAGAATAGAAGGGGGTTCTCTCTCACTCACTCTCTCTCTCTCTCTCTCTCTATGTGTGCTAAATGAAAAGTTTCTTTACTCTTTGGGTCTAGCCAGGCTGAAACACTCACTCACACACACACACACACACACACACAAGTATTTATCCCGCATATTTAATTATAATCAGATAAGAAAATTTTAAAGCTTCTTTCGTAAATCGATTAATTTAAGCAGTTTAAGGCACCATAAGCCCACAATCCATTTACATTTTCAACCACCCATCACCCCATCCCATTCAGCCATCTACCAGCAGCAGGAGCTCCATAATTTTCACGCTTGATTTGTCAACCAAAACGTGGGCCATGCCAAAGGAAAGCGGGCTACCCCAGAAATGGCGGCATTTGAGAAACCCCAAAAAAGCAACCCGCAGACTTTGGCAGTGTGTGTGTGTGTGTGTGTGTGCAGTGTGAAAAACACAAGTATTTCACAATATTGTAGCCGTTGGGTCCTGAATTGGGCTAAAAGAGCCTTTGGCAAATCACGTGAATAAATCAAAGCCATTGCCACCGCCAACGATTCTCTAGGAGTTCTTTCTCGCTCTCGGTCTCCCGCTCAGCATGGTGAGCCTAGAAAGTTGAAATGCTTCTTGGCCATATGGTTTGTTCAAAAACGCTATCAATGCTGGATTTCAATACCCTGCATCTGTAAAATGTTTAAAGGGTATGCTACAGTCACCAAGAAACAATAGAAAGAGTTTTTAACAAGTTTCAGCAGCTCCCTCAATTCGTTCTTCTATCCATCTGTCTGTATTAACATTCTATGACCTAGAACCACCAAATTTATTATAAGGACTTGATTATTAAGTACGCTTTAGAATCACGTAAAAGTTGGCCCTCGCCTACCACTGGCCAGTGTGATTTGCTGTTTCAAAAATCGAATTGAGAATATCCGAGTATAACGACTTGGCTAGGAGAACCAAAAGTTTAGAGGTGACCGCTGGGTGCGTACCTTGAAAATTGCAGGGTATTTTGAAGTCATCGCAATATCTTAGTTACTTCACCTTTTCTTTTTGTTGTTCACTTTTTAAAGATGTCAACTGCTCGGCGAGCTGCTCTCAACGCCACGACGCCCAATTTCCTTTCGTTAATTTGTAATTTGGTTTCTACATATAAATGAAATTAAGTACCCATGTACAATATATATATCGTATCGTATATACCTATCTCTATATAACCGTCTGACATCATTTCAAAGTCGTTAGCAAAGAACGCAAGTCGTCAGTGACTTAAAGCCGTAAACTGTGAAATTGAACGGTAAATTTTTATAGTCCCTACGTGATCAGGTGCTAATGATATACACAACACACATATACATACATAATATATATATGTATATATATATATATACTTGTATCTTCTTTTTACCTGTGTCTCTCTACCTGTACGTGCCTGCCAATCAAATCGACTACGTTGGCCGAACTCAATTAAAAGTGTAAGGAAACTAAATTACCTGTCAGTGAATATGAATTCACACAGTTTGGCTGACTGATGTGATGTGATAAGTATGTATACCTATACATATACATATGTATACGTATATATATGCATGTCTATATAAGGACGTCAAAGGAATTGTCATCTACTTGAACAGCAGCCTAGGGGAGTTGCTTGTATTAACTTAATTAACATTTTGTTCTTCTTCATGAAAACTTTTCTTTTTTTGTTTGCAGAAGTAACTGTGAACTGCATACATATATCATCTACATACACACATACTTACACATAGAACTGTACAAATAAAGGTACTTATCCTTTTAAATTATCTGCAATAAATCTTCAGACATGTTCGTTTCAGAGGGCAATGCTCGACGAATCCTTATGATAATTCATCTTCTTGTACTATGCATGAAGGAAAATGCAACTATCAAGGATAAAGTTAAACGATTTTCAAAATAGATTTAGAAAATCGTCATTAGAACCAACTTACTGTGAGTAAATTGTGAATTAGACATCGATTTTGAAATTTTTACTTAAGAAAAATCATTTCTTATGGAATTCTAGTAGTTTTCCCAAAAGCAAAGTGAGATGTGGAAATCTATAAAACGCATTTGAATGTCTTTTTCAGACGAATGGTCAAGAGTTCTGCGAACTGCAATAGCACTCAAATTTGAATGGAATGCGATTCTATAAGATTTGTAGAGTATTAGGAAGCGGTAATAATCTCAAAAAAAATATATAGTTTTCATTAATCCCAACCGACTTGGTCGATTTTTCTGCCATCATGAGAAACTGTGTGTATAAAGTTTTGAGACTTAACTATCAAAATGAAAATGGCAACTCTTAGTTATAAATAAATAAGTAAAATGTATCAATAATTGAATAAGCAAAAGCCTTTTAAAGTGAACAATTGGATTATAAATTGTTTGCAAAAGAAAATGTTGCTCAGCTGAAAAGTAGGCAACAAAAATTGTACATAGAATCTGGCATGAAAAAACAAAAATATTTTTAAGTCGGTTTGATTAGGTTAATCCCATGAAAAAAAAGATGATAAGAAGCTGCAGCTATTAGCTATATCAACATGACGAAATGGAAAAAGGTTCAAGGTTATGTTTGTGATGGATTTCCTGACTTTTTTTGTTTGTTTGTTATCTATGCGGAGCATCATTCCCCAGCCTTTCTTTCTTTCGCTGGCAGGACATCAATTGGAAGCTCAAACTCTATTTATTTCAATTACCCACATCGTTGGGGTCAATTTCCGCTTGTCTTTGGGTTGCCATGAGGATGATGATGATGATGATGATGCTGATGCTGATGATAATGATGATGGCAATGATGCCTTGGGTCAGGACATAATGAGATTATCCGCCAGCACATTTACGGCCGGGAATACGTTATTTTTTCGTATTAATCCCACAACAAAAAGCAAAGCTAGGTCAGCCAGCATCGCCAGCTGCAATCTGCCCGTTTAACGGACATTGACGATAATAGGCCTTGTCCGCTGTCCGCTAAGGAATTGGACACTCACATGAAAGTCATTCCCCTCCCTCTCTCTCTCTCTCTCTGTGCGTGTGTGTGTGTGGGCGGGCAACAAAAAAAAAAAAAAAAAATATGATTGCTGTTGGCTTGACTCAATTACGATAAATTGCATGTCACGGGGCTCTGTGTGACAATCAGCAAATTTGCCAGCTAAAATGCTCAACAAACAGTTGACTTGTCCCCATCTAAGGCAAGTGACGAAGTCTTCTACATTCTCTACCTCCACCATCATCCACTCCTTCTCCTTAGCCTCCGTCGTCGTAGCCGCCGCCGCCTGCCGAAGGCAGCAATTAAGTTAATATTTACACTAGATGAAGTTTCAAGTCATGGCCATCATGAAAATGAATGGAAATAGAAAAAGACAATTCGAACTAATGCGTAACAGAAATTAAGCCAAATAAATTTATCTAACTTTAATCCATCCAAATTTGTGTTCTTCAATCAATCATACTAAAAGTGACTTTCTATAGAATAGATGAGAGCAAATTTCATAGGATCAAATATGTGAGAAGAAAAAAAGAATCAATAATCTGACCAAATTAAATATTAAGTATACGACCTGTTTCTTTTCGATTCATTAGCACATTTTTTGTTGCACGAATAGTGATAAATGATGTTGAATAAGAAAAATGAAAAGCATATTTCGCATATTAAGTATACGACTTGTATTCCTTCTCGAAAGTGTAACAAAGAAGCAAGTGTTTAAATACTAAATACTAATACTACAATGTTAGCTCTGACTAAATAGCAAAAAATTGCCATCTAGAGTTATTAGTTTACTTTGACATACTCCATATTAGTATTTGGTTTTGTTTTAAAATCTATGTGAGTTTTTGTATTGCTTGTTTTGTTGTCCCCCTCTGTGTATACGCTTTTCACAAAGTTAAAGCCAATGAAAATTCATAAATTTTCATATATTTTCATATATGTATTGTATGGGGCTAAACAACTTTCTGACAGATTTTAAATTAGATTTTCGACAACAAAATTTTAAAGCTAGCATATGTATATTTCTATATACATTTATTTAAGTTAGACATAAACAATTTTCACTTTGCACAAATTGCATTTCGATAAAAGCTTTGAGCCCGCATTTAACTTTTCTCTTGTTTTATTGTTTTTGTGTTAACGAAATTTGCCTCTGTCGCTCTCTATCCATCTCTCTCTCTCTCTCTCTCTTGTCTCTTTTTCCCTGTCCTCGGTAAAAAGTGCCAAAGTGGGTGATGACAAAGTGGTTGACGCGCCCAGCATCGCCTCTACCACCATCATCCCAGCCATCGCTGGGACTCTCCCACTGCGCCTCTAGAGAAGGCGGCGTAGGGCAATTTTACGGACAGGCAACAAAAAAAAAATGCAAACAGCAAAAGAAAGGTGAAGATAAGTGAATATATTTTGCAGGTAACTAAGCGAATTTTCACTTTGCCGTAAAATTATTATCGAGAGTGAGGGAAATGAACAATTTCGTTGTATGGAATAGTTCGATGGGGCGGGGTGGGTGAGGAAGTTAACTTTATTTATTTTTTTCTTTGCTTTTATTCAATTTGATTTACTTATTTGTGTGTGAAAAACTTTTTGCTTTTGGTTCTTTGTTTTCGCCGCATTCATCAACAATTTTCGTTAAAGAGCTTAAGCGATTAATCAATATTACCTGATGCTTGCCTTTATATTTAGGTTTTGCTGTGCCTTAACCTCTCCTCCTCTCCATCCCGACCCTCAACCCCAATTTGAAAACATAAACCCAGAACCCTATCCTCCAAGAGCCCCAATCCCCCCCCATCCTACCACGGTGTGTCTTTGTGTTAGCATTTTAATTTCACACTTTGTGGTTCTTCACACTGATTCACAGTCGCAGTCTGAGTTGGTATCTGTGTTTAGGTGTGTGTGTGTGTGTGTGTGTGTGTGCGCGATTGTATGGGTGTGTTTGTGTTTATAGCTCAATTGCTAAAAATTGGTTTGTTTGTTTGGAGCCACTCGAGAGGATACTATTGACAGGCAGGTCCTGGTCCTGGTCCTGGCCTGTTCTGTTCTGTTCTATTCTGTCCCATTCTATCCTATCCTTCCTGGACAGAGCCGAGCAGACAACACAAAGGAACGAAGCCGAAGCCCTTTTACTGACATTCAACAAAATAGTGAAATGGCAACCGGTTCAACGGTTTTGTTAAGATTATTTTTCGCTTTTTTTTTTTTTTTTGCTCTTCTTTCTCTCACTATCTCTATCTCTATCTCTATCTCGGTGTGCTATGCGCTTCTCCTTTTGCTGTTGAACAAAATTGTTTTACACTGATCCATTTACAGGAAAAATGGCAATGTAGAAACTATGAAAGAGTAGCATGAAAGAGCCATTGGATAGTTAGCCCACTGAATGATTGATACAGATACAGATTGAGATACATATGTATATACAAACATAGAGAAAAGTGCGGGCTCATGTTGGTTGCTTAGTCGTGGGGGAGGATGAACTAAAAGTTTATCCAAGCAGAAACTATTAAGAACTTACCAGCAAAGTGAAACTCTAACGACTTCCCTCGCCTGCTGTTGTTGTTACAAGAATACATAAATACATGTATGTATGGCATATATTATGTATATAAAATTAAGTAAATATATTGTAGCTTCGACTTTGTTATACCTTGTATTTAGTTCAAAAGTGTTTCCCAATTTATAGGATATGAAAATCATGTATATTTTTGTTTCTTCATATAGTAATCTTAGGTTCATGCACTAGGCAGTATACGAGAGCACTATTGCGCACCTGGCGGCTACTTTTGCCATCATCAAATAATCAAGATTGGAGAATGAAATATATATGTATATAGTTTCACCTTCTCTAATGCGAATCACATTGACCTTTTGGCAACCTACATATATCCCATTTATATTGCGATTGCAGGGTATAAACATACATTTGGAATGTCTGTTTGTGACTGATGTATTCTGTTATTCATTTGACTATATAAATCCTTTACTGTCAGTCCAGAAATTTGCTTTGCTTTTCTCGCTCTCTCTTTTTTTTGTCGTTTTTCTTTTGCATTTAAATAAATAAACATTCCCACATATAAGTATGCATGTCTTGAGTCCACTCTACTGGAAATCTAACCAAATTGCGAGTTCAACACTTGAAGAAATGTCCATAAAGTGAGTTAAATCAATCATGATTGAATCGTTATAGAAGAAGCTTTTATCTGATCAAATTTATATAGACATAGATAAAGTAGGGGAATAGGATAAACGTCCATAAAATTGGACAATGAGGCGGGAGAGGAATCATCTCTCCAAGGAGAATTCCATTTGGATGTCATTTCAATTTTTGACTCAATTATCTCGACAAACATATTTCAAGTATGTACTTATCATAATAAATGTTGGACTAATTATAATTTTTCTTTTTGTTTTGTGTGTTTTGTTTTATTTCAGATACAATAGAATGGCAATGGAATCTCTAAGGGATTTGATGGCATCTAGTTGAATGTCAATAGGAAACTTGCCAACACTGAAATGAATAAATTATATGACAACAAAATCAATTTGCATTAAAACCAGCCAGTAAACAAATCGTCAAAGCCGAGGGAAAGCCAGCACCCAAAAACAAACCCAACCACCCACAGCCACCCAACCACCCGGGCCATTCACCCAGAACCCAGTCATCCAATCATCCATCTATCCATCTATTCAGTTTGCCCATCTAACGCACTTTCCGAGTGGCAGGGCGTATACGTAGGCAGACTGAGGTGGCGGCAGGTGGGCGAGTCTAGCAAATTATATTACCTTGTCAGGCGAGTGACATAAAGCAGAGACCACACACACACACGCACACTCGCACACACACACACACACACACACATGTGGATCCGGATCTGGGCGGTGCGTTGTTGGTTTTGTGCTTGGAGCTGCAATTAAGCACCAAGGCGAAGGAAAAAAGAAGGAGAAATCGAAGCCAAAAGCATAGGCGAGACGAGACTGTGGGTAAGCGGGGATTTGGGTCCGGCGTTTTGGGTCTTGTGGGTGACCGCGAACCGCTGTCTCAGGTTACGCAAAACTGACAGCCTGACATTTTGACAACGCCAACACCAGAAAAACAACAACATGTTGCGCAGCTGTGTCTGCCTGCGCAGCGATGGCGGCAGCAGCAGCGGCGGCAAGCGACGCAGCTCCTCCGTTGAAGACGCCTCATCGTGCCGGTCATCGGAAATAGAGCGTGTGGGTGCCAGCATGCAGACACTGGGTCCAAATGGCCAACCGCATTCGGCCGCCGGACAAACAACGACGCGGGCCTCCAGTCTGCTGCAGTTGTTCCAAAGGAAAGGTTGGTGCAAACACTTCCGAAAACCGTTGCGTGGCATGAGCGCCTCTCGGGCCGAGAAGAGTGAGTATCATTACCATACTACTGGCTACAACTAAACCACACACTTGTTAAGTGTACAACCCTAATTCTCTTATCATCCTACCCTCCCTCTTCCTGCGCCCTCTTCACTTACCTTTACCTAATTTGTAAGCCGTCGAAAACCCGCAAAAGTTACCCGTAAAGCTTGTTACTTTGAAACCATTTGGAAATGAACAATATAAATGAGACAAACAATGCCAAAAAATGAGACTAAACAAGATGCATTTATATGACAGTGAGCAAATGTTTATGGAAACAACATAACGAAGAGCTAGAGAATTTATCATAATATATACATACATATATGTATGTATGTAAATTCAGTTACGCATTTCGCTTCTAATTGATTCCTGGCATATCTATAATTATGATTGATTAACTTATGTTAAATGTCTATCACCTGTTTACCTACATCAAACACAGAAAGTTTAGTTTTCTTGCTGTTCGTGAATATGTCTAGTTAATAGACTACTTAAGCCATCAAGACAAATCAATTGGTCGTTAAACTAAAACCAAATCAATTCAATACGCAATCAGCACTTTACCCATTAGCATAGCAATCAATGAATGGAATCACGCAACGTTGAATTCAATGGGAACAAGTTCGTTAACTAAAATTATCATATCTATTTGTAGGTACCAACAGAACAGCTTGTAGCAGAGTTGAAGTAATGGTAGGAGACTAGATAAAGATGGAGGAAGGAAGGGGAATGGGTGTCCGACAAGTTTTATATACTGCCAAAAATTCAACACTTGCACACAATAGTTGAAATGCAAATATATGCAGAAGCAAGAGAAGATTAATCAATTTGTGCCCCGAAAAAGAGCATAGCGAAAGAATATAAATGTAGCACACTTCAAGGAGCATTTTTGGTCATCCGCACTATGGGGAAATTTACGAAATTTGTTGTGTTTCTTTAAGCACTAGCAAATTTTAAGACGATTAAATGCTTAAATATAAATAATGGATTTGTCATGAAATGCCCTAAAAAGTATGCTATAGCTCCTTTACTCCGTTTGTTAAGTTACTTCTTCTTAACAACAGAAATATTAGCTCCTGCCAAAGTCTAATGCTAAAATTTGTTAACTTTTTTGAACGTGGAGTATATAAAAATTAATTTGCTACAAGGTTGTCCTAGGATTCGATGCGTTTGGCGACATTTCAAATAGATATCTTCGACATTTATCTTATTGTTCAGAAGGTTAAGGGGTATATTACACATGACTTTAAAAGCTCTTAACTTTAAGTCCGCAATATTTATAAAAAACAATGTGATTTATTGGGTTTTATGTAACGATTTCATTAACATTTGAATAAAGACTTAAATGTCAAAAAAAATGGTCAAATTACCCATAAGCCACGTGCTTGACGATGATGATGATAATGATCATGATGGCGCTTGCGCTAACAGTATATTTATTGTAACAATTTGTCCTACTAGCCATTGCCAAATGGCCTTTTAAAATGATAGACTCCAGATAAAGTTCCATGGGTGTAGGTATCCCCAAGTGGTGACTATTTTGCATGGCACACTGGCAACTCAATTTGCTCGACAGGTTCAACCTTATCTTAAGTACTTAAAGAATTAAATGTAAACTGATAACAGATCCTATTTCGTTTTCGTTTGTGTTTGTCCCCTCAGACTATACCCATGGTGCATAAGCAAAGGGCAAACCCGTAGTGGACTAACAGCAACTATTAGAACAAATAAAGAAACAAACAAATACACCCACCCAAACGCTAACTAAACACTCACATTAAGACAAAACTAGTCACGCAGACAAAACTGAAACCGCAAAACACAGCGCGGACATAGACGCAAAACAGAGTAAAAAAAAAAAAACGAAACTCTGGTCGACATGGCCGCCGCCATTTGGATAATTAGGGCGTTAGACTATGGAATAAAAACGACACTCACCTCTTAAAATCTGTCAAAAGGACAGGAAACTAAGAAATCTCTATGATAAAAAGATTTAATTTTCATTTTATATTATCGTATTTAAAGTAAAGAGTAAAAAGAACCTTGTTCTAGGAATTATTTACCACTAAAATCATTTAAATTTTTCAACTGGATATTGTTCGATTTGACAATGAAAATGTCATATATAAAAGGATTCAAATACCTTGAGCTTTACCATAAAGAACTTAAAGCATCTTGTGGTATGAAAGTTGTTACATATTTGCCGTATTGTGCCCACAGTGCCAGTGTCTTTTGCCTACGGTACGGAAAAATCGAAAAACCGAAACCATTAACCATAGAACCAACGAACGGCGAACCAAACGCAGTTGCATTGAGCCCTTCTAGGTCTAGTTAGGCGGCTAGTTTCCAGTGTACGGCAATAAATAAAACAAACGAAACAGCTAAAAAAAAAACCAACTCTTTATTGATTTGAAGAATTAGATAATGTTGCAGCAAATAGAATTCAATTTTTTGTTTGTGTGTTTGTGACTAATGAAATGACATCCACAAAGAGAAGTTGCGATACCAATTGCTAAAATACAAATCAATGATATAGTCATAACTTAATAATTTTTGTTTCCCTTCGAATTTTTTATGAAAATTTAAATTTAAAGTGCAAGTAAGAAGAGAAAGCAAAAATATATAGCCCAAGAAAAGCCTATGAAAGGCTTATGCTGATCTAGCCCACAAAGTCTTGGATTTTCCTTTCAAAAGTATCCTATGGGTTTATTTTCCTTCATCATACTGAAGAGAAAAAAACCGGAGAAGAGAAACCACATAGAAACAAGTTTGTAAAAGTCAACTTATTTCATATTAAATATACCCAAAAAAAAAAAAAAAAGAAAAAACAATTCAACAACATTTTCTTTACTGCAATGTAAAATGTCATTAGGTCGATCCCAACCCTTCTACCTACAATTCTGTTTCTGTTTTCAGAAGAATAAAATTAGCATTAAAATGGATGAGAATGGCAAGTAACTAGACCTCATACGAAAATTCCCTTCCCTTCAGTTTGAAATTAAATTTCAGCTTACTTTGTTCCCATTAAAAACTCCCCCCCAACCCTACACCCTACACCCACCTACAGTCTAGTTGAAACCCAAAAACAAAAACCAACCTTTTTCCAAATGGGTCGAGTGTATATTTTTTTTTTTTTTTAATTTATTGCAGCTATAAGAGCGGCTATATTAATTCAAAAATGGTATCGACGCCATCAGGCACATCGCGAAATGAAGAAACGTTGCAATTGGCAAATATTTCAAAATCTCGAATATGCCAGCGAACAGGACCAAGCTGAGGTAAGCACAAATTGTGTTGCTTTGTTTTGTTTTTTCTTTTTCAATTCTTTTTATAAAATGTAATAAGTATAAGGCAGTAGCTATATATAGTGGTTGGCTCACACACACACACACATGATTTTGTATGAAGGTAAGGAGGTCACCATGCCACGTCGAATGTATGCATTTGTAAAGTTTCGAAAGTCAATAATTGTCATCGTAGTTGAACGAAACTACGTTGTATGTTGTTTTGTGCATGTTTGAATCAACCATACAATTTGGTATTATTGAATGACCTATAATTTACAAGCCGTTAATTAGTAACTACATACTTCTTATGACCGTTTTTTAAATCTCCCTTTTCTACACTGTGGAACGGAAGTTAAAACATTTTATAGGGATTGATATGCATCTGTCAGTCTGTCTGTCTGTTTCTATGCAGAATACACTCTCATTTTGTGCTTTATTTATATGGAACTTCATTTCTAAGCTGTTTGTTGTTGTATACAGCATATTTGCAAAAGAAAAGCTCGAAAAAGTCATAAGTGTGAGAGATACAGTACAGGAGAAGGACTAATTTGAGTTTGATGCGACATAATAAGATCTATTTGTTTATGAAGAGGCAACTAAAGTTAATTTTGGTTTTTATCACACAGCTATATAAATTCTTCAATGATCTGATAAAACATATGCCCCAAGCTGCTGGCACAAAAAATCAACATCATTCATCATCGATAAGTAAGTAATACAATTAACTGAAATAAATGCATTTGATTGTAAATACAAATTTTTGGAATAGCTTCAGTTTTGGAAGAACGCGATGAGATATTAGAAGAAGTTGGCGATGTGGTGCGTACCAAAATGGAATTGCCATTGAAAAAGAGTCACGTTGAATTCCTAATTGATGTCTTCCGCAAGAAGAGGGTATATATAATACATTTACTCTGATGATCATTGGATTGATTTAAATCCTTTCTTTTGGCAGGGTAATCGCTTGCAACCCCAATTGGTGGCAATGATATTACGTGAGGCAGCCAAATCGTTGAAACAAATGCCAAATATTGTTATGGTATCGACAGCTGTATCCCTGCAGGTCACCGTCTGTGGTGATTTACACGGTAAACTAGATGATCTCTTGGTGGTACTTCATAAGGTAAACTTAAAAATGAATCTCTATGTATAGAATTGAATGAATTGATGACATTTATTTGTTAGAATGGTCTACCATCTGCTTCCAATCCATATGTTTTCAATGGTGATTTTGTGGATCGAGGCAAAAAAAGGATTGGAGGTGCTACTATTACTACTATCATTATATTTGGCTTTTCCGAATGCGGTATTCTTGAATCGTGGCAATCATGAAGATAGCATAATGAATGCACGATACGGTTTCATACGCGAAGTCGAGGGGAAGTATCCAGTGAGTGTGATCCCAAGATACATAGAGATACAAAACGTTCTAACATGTGTCTGTAATTTTCCACTTGATTATAGCGTAATCACAAACGCCTGTTGAGGCTGATTGACGAGGTTTATCGTTGGCTTCCGTTGGGTTCTGTGCTAAACAATCGTGTTCTAATTGTACATGGTGGTTTTTCGGATAGCACAAGTCTGGATCTCATTAAAAGCATTGATAGAGGCAAAGTAAGTGTATCTAGTGGATCATCTAAATATGTATTAATGCTATATATAATTCTGTTTAGTATGTGTCCATTTTGCGACCACCGATTACAGATGGCGAACCTTTAGATAAAACTGAATGGCAACAGGTAAAGATCCATTACTATTATCTTAACTTTCTCATTGTACAATTAATGGAATTTATATATTTTTATAGATCTTTGATATTATGTGGAGTGATCCACAAGCAGCACAGGGTTGTGTCCCCAATACTCTACGTGGGGCTGGCTGTTGGTTTGGACCGGATACAACTGAATTATTTTTGAAACGTCATCGTTTGAGCTATGTCATACGATCCCATGAATGCAAACCAAATGGTCATGAGTTTATGCACGATAATAAGGTGAGAGTATCAATGAGAATATAACTACATAAATATTTATATGTATGTATATATTTTTACAAATTTTCCAGGTCATTACCATATTCTCGGCGTCTAACTACTATGCCATGGGCTCGAACAAAGGCGCTTATATGCGTCTTAATAATCAACTAAATCCGTATTTCGTTCAATACATATCGGCTGCATCACAGACAAAGAAACTATCATTCAGACAGCGTATGGGCATGGTGGAGAGTTCGGCTCTAAAGGAACTTGCTGTGCGCCTGCGCGAACATCGCGATGAATTGGAGTCAGAATTCAGGAAATATGATCCAGATGACACTGGCCTCATATCGATAAGCAAATGGTGTTTTGTCATGGAAGAGATAACCAAATTGGGTCTACCCTGGCGATTATTGCGCGATAGACTGGCACCAGGTACAGATAATCAAAAAGTGAACTATATAACTACATTGGATCTGCTCGATACGGATGTGATTGTAAGTGATCATAACTACTTATCTTGAATCTATATACATGTATCACTTCCCATTTGACAGTTGGAGGCAGAGGCCGATGGCACAACGGTTATGGATGCTCTCTATGCCAATAAAGCCAGTCTGGAGGCCATTTTTAATATCATAGATGCTGATAATTCGGGTATAAGCAAAAAATATCAATTTTTGGACTTACCCCCTTGTGACTCATCGTTTCTTTGTAGGTGAAATAACCTTGGATGAATTTGAGACGGCAATCGATCTGCTTGTTGCCCACATGCCTGGCGCCTATTCCAAAGAGGAGATGCTTGAGAAATGTCGCATGATGGATCTCAATGGTGATGGTAAAGTGGATCTCAATGAGTTCCTTGAGGCATTTAGGCTAAGTGATATGCACAGGAAACAGCAGCAGGAGGCCGATATGCGTAAACGTACAGCGACCAGAAGTAGTGTAAATCAACCACATTCAGAATCAGTTGCCGAACTAGCGAATGCAATATCCAAAAATACCTTAGTTATTGAGCAGGATATTGATCCCACTGATTGTGAGGCAAAAGTGATTGATCCAAAGTAATTATTTTTAATGCACTTAAAAAATAAAAAACAAAAGCTTACAAACTTAGCGATTAAACTGTCCGCCGCATGTGGCGTTTCCACTAGTGGTGCAAGAACATCGGAAATCGCCCGTCTCGATGACTATTGATGGATCGATAGTAATTAGAGAGTGTGAATCGATAGTTTTTGCTTCACTACTTTCCATATAAGTTATAGTTAGACAGATCGTATTAAGACAAGTTGTTAATCTCTTTGGCTATGACAAATGGATTCCAATTGGAACATAATCCAAAATGAAGTTGTACTCTCAAAAAAGAATCGGACACAAGTATTTTTTTTCTAGTATTACCAAAATGTTTTAACTTTTATAATTATTTCATTTCCAAAAAAAAAAGAAAACTCAACCATTTGGATCCAATTTCATACTGCCATTTTATACCGACATATGTTTTATTTTTTTTTTTCAATAATACCCACTTATCTAAAGAAAGCTTCAAGAAAACCTATTCTAATTATTTTTTTTATACATTCATCCACTAGTTGTACTTAATTACCAATATTATAATACTATCAATATTTAGCTATTCTGAATATAAATGATGATCAAGTTACTTTAAGACATTTGGCATTAGATGATTCGTTTATCAAGATCTCTGCAAAGTCAATATATATAAGTTTCTAAAGGCCATTCCTGTCTGCTTTTTTTTCATATAAAATTTATAAATATGTAGACAAATTGAAAATTAACCATAACTCTAACTAAAGTACAAGAGATTATATATAAAAATATATATTGAATGTTATTGTTAATTACAAATAATAATAAACAAAATGTATAACACAACATGCTTTATTATGCTTGCATACCTAAAAAAAAAATATTTAACCGAGGGATCAAAAATATACATATTTAAATCAATCTATATTCGATTTTTATCAAGCATTAAAACATTCTAATAAACTTTCATATATGTATGTATAACCAAATATCGATAACAAAACAAAAAAGATCAAAAAAACCAAAGAAATAATTCCAAGAGCAAAAGATAATGGACATTTTTGATAATGCATATTACCGATAATTTTGATCTGAATCAAGAGAAATATTTTACATCAACGATGAAAAACTCAAAAACCCAACATACTGGCCTATGTCTTAAATGTCTAAATCCATTTTAAATGTAATATATATATCTATATATGTAATTACCCACTTATTTGTGGTTTTTTCCAAAAATTTTAGATAATTATCTATTGCTTTAAACGTAATTTTGTACCTATATGAAACATAAACCAAATACAAAAAGCGCTTTGCAACAGGACCAAGTAAAACTAGTCAATCGGGCTAACAATTCAACATGAAACTGTTAATGATCAAGAAATATTCATACAAATATATTATACAATATTAAAATAAGTACAGTAGTATCTACTTTTCCTTAACAAAAAAAAAAAAATAAATAAATATACCAATAATCAATTTCCTGTAACATTTTTTTTTTTTTTTTTTTTTTGTTGCTCTACTTTAAGTCTATTTCAATTGATAAGCGAAATATTTTTCTGAATTAATAAAACTTAAAATAAATATGTTGAATTAAATGGCGCGTGACTTGCGCATTGGCGATGTGTTTTGTTCCGATATTTACTCACGAAAGTTTTGTTGTTATCGTTATCGAGCAAGCGAGGGGAAAATTGAGTTGATTCAAAATAAAGTAAACAAAAAAAAAAGTAAGCTTTTGTTTCGTGATTTATATTACTTTAAAAATAAATTGTTTACGTCCATGTCATGTTTCATAATAACATAGTCCAAATTCCAAATTGAAGAAATTCAAACACACAATATGACGTCATTCGCCAATGGCATTCGCTTTTATGTAAACCCAAAAGCCAAATATCTATCCAATGCAGTGGAAAATGTATTATACAATATTGGAAAATCTGATCGTAGTTCCTTAGCTTGGCAAACATGTAGAACGAATCTAAGAAGTCTGAATAATAGAAGACTCAGTGCCAAACACGATATGGTGCCTCTGACACGGAGAGTCTCGAGTATATTGAAAGTGCCTGATTGGAAAAGAGATGAGGTTGAACGTAGAAAGAATGTATTTTATCAAATGCTTAAAGCCAGCCAAGATATTGGCAACGATAATGAAATGAGATCCATATTTAGATCTAATTGTGTTACAAGACAAAATGGTGGAGCGCAGAATATGGAGGTGAAAGATGATCGTATTTTCAATGAAATCTATGATAGGCTCAAAGGTTATTTGAATAAGCCAACTAATGTGGCAGATAATTCATTTCTACTATTAAATAGTTCTTCAATATATAAACAACCCATTGCCAAAGATCAAGATGAAAACGTATTTCGTCTACCTCCAGATATGCCCGTCTATAAGGTACACCAAAAGAAAAAGATAATAACGAAAAGTAAGCCTCAAGCGGTACGAAAAGTGAAAAAAACTTCGTTGGCATTATCTAGGAAATCAAAGAAACGAAAATCACTTAAATTTAGGGGCACAGTTCAATTTGGTAACACTATCTCGAGTCGACGGTCACAAACTGGTTCCCCTATAGAAACAATTGCGGGATTACAACAAAGTCGTTCTTCAATATCCAATATCTTTGATTCCAATGTCTTCATACCAAAGTTAGATGACATTTCAAAAGAACCAGCAGTTAGAAATGGAATTGAACAAAAAGCTAATAAAATATCACCCAATACTCTGGCATACGCAATTGTTAAGCGCCAACCCTCGGATGAGTCTGTTTATTCAATGCCACTAGGAATTGAACAAAAAGCTAATAAAATATCACCCAATACTCTGGCATACGCAATTGTTAAGCGCCAACCCTCGGATGAGTCTGTTTATTCAATGCCACTAGTATCCCAGAGAAAAATGGAAGAAAGTGTGGATGTATCGAAATTAAATATATTAAAATCTCCACGTACATCTTCGGAAAGTGAACTAAGCAAAGGATCGCAGAAAAGTCAAAGTTCTTTGGGTTATCCATTTCGTACTTTTGGATCGCGTAAAGGCTTACCAAAAAGTCAAACTTCAATACAAGAGCGAACCTCACAACAAAGCATAAATTCAGTTTTATTGCCACTAACGCAACAAACAATAAGTTCAAAGAAAAATGCAGCTACTTCAGGTCATAAATCACAGGCAAGTTATATGCAGAAATTCAATCAAAATAAAAACATAAATACAATTAAGAATCGTTCCTTAGCGTCGGCAAAACAAGGAAGGAAAACCAGTAAAAAGTTTGGGAATTCTCATATATCAGCTTCAGTTACCTTGAGAACGTCAAGACGTCAAAAATCTAAACGAATCAAACCCACCGATTTGTTTCAAGTGAAAAGGAAAATATTTTCACTCCTTCCCAATGATATATTCGTGAAGGAGAAACGAAAACAGATCCTTCAACAAAAGGAACTCGATGAAATCAATCAAAATGGTGACGAAACGTACGAACAGCGTTTAAGTAAATTACAATCTTATCTATATGATGGACACTCCGGTATTGATGATTTGGATGATTTAACGCTTGATGGCATAAATGTTGAAGAACTATTGCTATATCCTTATCAATTACCAGAGACACTCACATCCAAACACTCACATGCGATTACGCATTCGAATTCTCAGAGCACTTAATAAAACAACTCAGTTACCAGTTACAAGGCCATTGAAAACCAAGAAAGCCGTCAAGGAGAAAACTAGTAAACTTCTTAAGAACAAGCCTCCTACAAAATGTCTAAGCGGTTGTTGTATATGCAAACAAATTCATCGTAATAGCCATCAAAAGGATGCCCCATTCATAGCTCAAATGAAAAGGGAATCAAAGCGTTTGGAATTGAAGGCATATATAACCCAAAGGCAAATGAACGTGGAAAAGCGTAAACTACAAGACATTCAGGACGATCAAATTATACGTCAAACAGTCACAGTCTGTCAAGGAGTGCCGCACTGCATCCGAGTCACACGTATGCCCAAAGAGAAACCAATTTTAACAGTGGTATAAACTGAAATTCTTTACAGATAAATAACAATTGATCATTCTCTGTGAAGAAGTTCAATTTATTTCACTTGAATTCTGTTTCTATGGGCGGCTATAAAATAAATTATACTTTTATTGGTATATCTGTTATGTCTTTATTTATACTCGTATTCATAGCACAGAGAGTGGTTAGTTTAACAAAAACGAAAAAAAAAACGTTGATCAAATCATAAATTGGTTACAAGGATCATTAAATTTTATTTCATTTTTATCGTTTATCAATTTTGACTAGAAATAATTTTGACTAGAGAAATGCTTAGTAAATCACAAAAAGGCCATAATTGAAATTTTCTAATTTGTTTTTCAATAAGAAAAAGGAAAAGTAAATAAATATAATACTGATAGCAAGACGAAATACTTAAAAAACTATCCCTAGAAATTAGTTATCCTGTAGGCAAAGAACAATAATACAAAAAAAATGACTAAAATTATTGCTGCTCATAAATCTTGAATCTTCTTTTCGTTTAATATATACAAGTCATGAAGTTTTTGTTTAAATCGAAATGATTATTTTTCTTCTTATGCTCATTTAACAACTATTACATATTAAAAAATCCTTTAATAATTTTTTGGTTTTTAGTTCTCTTGTAATGCTGATATATGTATATATGATACAACTAGAATAACTACACATACTTAATTGCATATAATATATAATTTCTGATTTGTGCTGCACTTCTACATATATATATATACACCTTTTCACCCAAGTAAAACAAAAAGAAAAGCTATTAGACGGCCACTTCTTTGGATTTGCCATGCGTGTCCATATCGACGGGAATCCCCTTGAGTGTTGCTGTCTCATAATCGCTGCCACTTTCATCGGCGAACTGTATATCATCTAGTTCCAAGAACTCTTGCATTTTTCGCGATGATTTATCCTTTTCGCAGGCCGTTTCCTTCTCAACATATGAGCCGTTCATTGATACCTCACTAAGATCATGATCCCTATCCAATTTCTGATGAACTGGCACTATATCGGAGTCCACAACTGCGCTAGTCTCTAGTGATTGACTTGATTTGAATTGTTGCCTGGCCTGTCGGCGTTGTTTGCGCGACATGTAGGGAGTTGGTTGTTTGGTCATGGCATGGCTTTTTAACAATTTCTCTTTGACCTCACAATTGGGTGAACTAGCCTTGCTCTGTTGCTCGCTGGTAAGTGGAGAACGTTCCTCTGGACTGGGAGTATTGTCGGCTGTGGTTGATTTACTCGACTCTGTATTGCTAGCCGGACTTAGGTAGTGACCATATTTGGGCATTTGTATTTCCTCATAGAGGGGTTCGGCCTCGGCATCGATCTGGTGTCCTATTACTGGCTCGGGAGTCTTGTCATCATCTTCTCTTTGTTCGGCCACCTCTTCGAATGGTGGAATCCAGACTAAATAGGCTGGATCCATGCCCAGATAGGAACCCGGTGCTGCTCCAGCATTGATCACATTGTAATCATAATAGTCTAATTCGAGTTCCTCTTGATTACCCAGCGAGAACTCGGATCCAGGACGAGCCAGCAATTTTTTGCGATTCTGTTTCTCTTTTGATTCCTTGGGATTACTGGTAGTTCGTATGGTTGCCGTGCTAACCACACTTGCCGCTGGCGAATAGCAGCCCTGAAAAGGCAAACGAAAAAACAAAACAGAATATCCATTAATATACATGTTAAAAGTAATCAAAACAATTTGATAGTTTCTTTTTGGTTAACCAGCTCAACTCACATTTGTCAGCGATGAGCTGACACTTCGTGATCCCATGCGCGCCAAAGGCAAGGATCCGCAGGCCGAATTCAAGGAACTGGCATCGTCGAGTCGAGTCGATGTCAGCATCTTCAGGGTGATGGCATCATAACGATCAGAATATTTGCTCAAACGTTTACTATTCATTGGCGGACTGTGGCACAATGAACTCATTCCGGATGAGATAATCGATTCGGAATCCTTGGCACTGTCTTTACAGCTAACCATATGCTCATCCGGCGAAGTCCCCTCAATGGGACTCTCCTCTGTGGGTATTGTCTCACTGGCATTTGCCTCACCCGATGATAAAGGTGAGCCCGCAAAGCTTTCGCTGCGTGTCAGAGATCTTGAGGGTGAAGTGCGTTCATTGCGCAGGGTCAGCATGGAGGCTGAGCTACCAAATTCTTGGTGATCACACTTCACCATCTCCCCGCCCGGTGAATCGGTCTCTTTGAATTCCGTTTCGTGGGCCAAATTCTCGGCATCAACACTTTCCCGCAATATGGAGTGACGCAATTGATGTTTGGGTCGCATTTTCACCAGATAGATAACCTCCGACAGCAATGTGGTCGTGGACATGGCACGCGAGGGTGGTCCTTGCAGTGAGCTAAGCGACGCTCTTGGTGTATGCAAGCGAGAGCCTTCATCCTGACGGCGAGCCACAGCCAAATGATATTTACGATAACGCACCACATACTGGGCACCTATAAATATTCAAATTATGAGCTCGAATTACATCTAATAATAACAACTATAAACTTACCCAACAAGGCGCTTATTAATATAATAATGCTGGCGAAAATCATAGCACTCAAGTGCACCAAGGTGAAACGCATTCTTGATTTCGGCTTTTGTGTAATGGCTCGACTCTTGGACGAGAGTCGTGTGGAGGCTAGAAGTGTGGTGCTTACGTTTTTGGCTGAAGCTAACAATTGTTGAACAAGCATATGAAATTTCCACTTCTCCTGCATTTGTAGTCTTTCTCACTCACCCAATTGCTGCTGCACATTTGCCATAAAACCACCAGTACAGGTTGCTGTTGTTGTTGGCGTTTCAGCTCCCGCTCCAGCTCCTGCTCCTGCTCCTTCACCTCCATCATCAAGATTTGTTGTCGAGTTTGACATTTCGCCAGCATAAAACTCAACCAAAAGTTGTCCACCGCTAGACTCTACATAAGTTTTGCCAGCCTCGGCAAGAGGCCCTTTGAGAATTGCAGCACCATTTAGTTCCACAAGCAAAGTAGATGAAAGTGAAGGACCATCACGGACTTTAATATACTGCGTGGCACAGGGCAGTCGAAGAAAACTAAGAGCTAAAGTGATAGTTTCCTCGCCATCCACCTAAGCGAAAACATACATTGAAAACGGTTATCTTTAATGGGGGGCTAATCCACAGACACACTCGGTTGGAATTGTAGTCAAAGTTTTGATTGAACATTCTTTGACTCAATTGGCTTGGTCTAATCAATCCATAAAACTGCATGGTCAGGTCAATGCTGTGACCCACTCTCGACTATAATAGTTTCGGGGTTGGCTCTTGACTATATAGAAAGCAGAACATTTATTATGCATGAATTAGGTTCAACCCTCGAGCTACATCGCATTCAATTCACTTTCAGCACTTTTGTCCTGACATTTTTGTGGCATGGTACATTAACCGAAGGTCCTTTATATAGAATTTCCATCTGTGTGTGCGTTCGTGTGTGTGTGTGCAGAGACGTCGAGAGGACAAGTTCTTAGGGGAATCCCAGACTTGAGTGTTATTTTAAAAAGTTATATTTTATTTGGGTCGGTTCTCATTTGAAAACTCTTTGCGATTTTGCTTTCTAAGCAGTATCAAAACAATTTTAAGTTTAAATTATAACTGCTTTTTCGAATTCATCAGAAAATTTAAAGGAATTTCCGGAATTTCCCCTTGAGGCCTCAATAATTTCTCTACGGCCCTGTGTGCATGTGTGTGTGTGTTAGTGTAAGTATGTGTGTTTGGTTATTTGGATATGGAAAAGGCCCAGCATCATCATCATTATCATTATTATCTTTAGCTAAAGCGTGCGGAATTTTTATTCATGGACACACTTCCAAAATGTTTGGCATTGTTCATTTTTATGGTTATTACTGACCGTTGACGCCAAAAACAGAAAAAAAGCCAACAAAGAACTTTGCCGTTCCCCCAAAAACTTTAACTACATGGACAAACAGGAAAACTTTGGCATAGTTAGTTTCCCTTTTCCCAACTAACCACTCATTCCGCTTCATTCACTTACCTGTACCAACCAAAAGGAGCGTCCCGGACAACTTTGCGTGGCTCCGGCTATTATACGTTTGGGCTTGGACGCACCCAAATGGACAATACAGCCACAACGACAGCCGGGTCCAATTTCCTGGCTAACCTCCGTGTTATTTGATTTATTTAACGCTGTCCCGGATGTTTCGTAAATACAATCCCAGGTATCGGCAATGCTTTTGCCACATTTCTCTGTCTGAACCGAAGGACCCTAAAAACAAAAAAATTCATGAGGAAAAGAAAAAATATAAATGTGTTTAAATAGTCTATCCTTTTTGTTCGTTACTCCTTTAAAAGATGGTCAGTCTATTTCTATGCTTTTCCCTGTTTTTGTTCCCATGTAACTTGTATGTATGTAGGCTTTAAATTTATGTGCGTATTTCAACCGTCCCGATCAGATATAGAAATCGTCGCAAAACTACCATATTTTTAGAATATTTAGAATTCTCAAACTTATCTAAAATAGGGTATAAAGGGAGTTTTGGTTTGATAACAAAGAGAAGTAAAGCCAAAGATGTATTCGTCGAATCGGAAGGTTTATTGGGTAATACAAATATATAATCATTTTCTATATAAAATCGAATTAATCGCATTAATAGAAAAGATTTATGTCAAAATCTTCCTCTTCGATAGTCTGCTCTTCACCAGTTTGGGATGTGCTTTGAGCCTCATGGCCAGCGACATTGCGGGATAATTTGTGATCACTAGAGACTTCCGGAATTGCACTTTTAGTTAGGTTTGCTGCATTTGGTGCTCCTGCTCCTGATGGTTGTGGTGCCTCCTTCTTGGCATCGGACTCTTCGGGGTTCTCCTCTTCCATTTCTACAAATTCTTCTTCACGCGACGTGGAAACATACAAAGTGGCACCAAGTTCGACATCAATAATGGAATACTCATTGCCATGTTGTATTTTCTGTGCCTGTCCAGTCATCTGCTGGTCATCCTGTTGTAAAGGATCAACTAGTTGTTTGGGAACAACTCCAGTGCGGTTCTTCTCACTGCTTGCGGCCTTTGATTGTTGTGGCATAAAGCCCATTTTTCCAGGGGCATATAGAGCCATAGAAGTGCCACCAATTGAGGCAGGGCGCGGCATTTCCTCAGAGTGTGAACTAACAAGGTCCATTAGTTTGGACAGCAAATCCATGCGTGCTAGCTTGCAGAAAGCCTTGGCATCTTCCTGGACTTCTTGAATAACTTCTGGTGGATCTACTTTGGCATCGATCAGTCGTTGGGGAAACAATGTGGCACTTTGTTCGGCTATAATGGCATCCCGTACCGTAACCTTTATTTGATGGACAACGCTCCAGAGACGCAAGAGTTCGCGTTCATTGTGTTCTTGTATTACCACCAAATGCTTATTCTCCAAGGTGAGTATATCTACTTGCTTGGTCAAATTTTCCAATTTGGCTACCGCATTCTTTTGCTTCAATTGCTCATTTTGATCGATCTGTTGTTGGGATTCATAGGCCTTGCGGAAGCGTAAATTTTCAACATATTTTGCCTTCAATTTCTCATAATTTGTGGTTAGACCTTCGATTATTTTGATTTTGGTCACAGAATTGTGTACCAATTCATTTTTGATTTGTTCCAGAGCTCTATATTGCTCTTCGATCTGCTTGTGCTTTTCCTTTTGACTGCTGAATTGTTGCTGCAACTTGATTTGGGCTGTAACCAGCGAATCAATCTCTCTTTGCAGGGCTACATTCTCACGTATCAAACGTCGTGCGTATCCGGCGTTTCGTATTTCACTGGAGCGTGTAAAATCCTCGGATACTTGAAGTAACTTTTGTTCGACTTCCTTCTTGAGGGCATCCTTTTCGACCACGGCCTTCTGTTCCATATTGTAGAGAGCCTCTTTTTGTTCTTTTTCCTTCTCCTTGAGATCGGCCTCTTGGCTATCGAATTTGGCCAATAATACATCACGTTGTATGCGAAACTCGTCTAATGAATTTAGTTTACCATTAAGCAACTTGATCTCCGAACTAAGTTGATCGTGCATGGCTTTGTATTTGATCTCTAGCTCGGTTATCTTCTGTTCAGCACTATGATTCTCATTCTCACGGACTTTGGATATCTCCACCAGACGTTCCTCCAGTTCGGTTAAGCTATTATTACGGTCGGCCAACATGCGTTCCAAATGGGCAGCCACATCGGTCCTATCCACCTCAACTTCATGCAACCTCTCTGATAAGCCAACATTCGATTCATCGAGTCCAGCCACATGGGAACGGAGACGTGCCAGCTTCTGATTCAAATCGGTTATGGTCAGCTCATAGAAGGTGCGGTCCACCATGGTTAGTTTATTTGGATCCTTCTTATCCTTTTTCTTACCCTTTCCCTTTTTCTTTGCTGGCATTTTGTTTTAGTAAAATATTTCAGTTGTTTCGTTGTTATTTTTGTGTATTTGAGTATTTCGATGATTGATCGACTGGTATATGAGTTAATTTGAAAGTGACACAATTCTCCAAGAGTTCTGGATGTGTGGATTTAGTTAGAAATTTGAAATTCTCTTACTGAAGTGGAATTGCTCTAAACAAACAAGTGAACTTGGTTGTCTAGGCAATAAGCTTTATATCAATTAACTTAAAGCTCTCTCCAGAAAAAAAGCTATCACGAACTTTAATGAAACACTTGTTAGCATGATTGTCAGTGGTAACCAAACAGAAAGTAGCAATATGACTTCAAAGGATATTAGGGTCATAGAAGTGGTTAACCAAATAAAGTATATTTCTTTCGTATGGTTTTTGTTTACTTAAAAATACCCTGCAACCATGTAAAGGGGAAAGAGTAACAAAATCTATACCGATAGTCGGCAAAATATGTACATATGTATATACATACAAAACAGGCAGAATGGAAACATTTGCGGCCCCAATAAGTATGCTATATATTTGGTTCATCAGCAGCAAAGTTCGAGTAGACTGACAATGAGATATTTTCATCAAGTCAACTTATTTGTGACTTTTCAATGAAATTCAAGTACCGAAATTGAAGTACTCAAGGGGGCATACCATTGTAAAGATAAAAGCACTAATCATAATTTATGGTTAGTGATAAAAGTTTGGATTAATTGTTTAGGTTTATGATTTGAAATAAAAGTACTGTCTGAATAAGTTTTAAAACCTCTACCTATGTAAGTTGTTAAACTATTTTATAGAATTTTGGCATAAAAATATATGCATAAATACGCGACCTGATATAGTTTAGGTCAATATTCAATCTAGGGATACGAAATTTAGGAAATTTGTTCCGTAAATTATGCATAATGCAATGTAGACCTTGTAGACATTAGCCTAATCAGGTCAGAAAACGGTTTAGTCGCTAGCTTCTTTTATATATTTAAAACGTATTTAAGAACGATGCACAATTTAATCATTTACCTCAATGTGACTGAAACCAAAGTATTTTCTCTCTAGATTACCTTCTTCAATATGATATAAACATATTGACGAAACTATGTAAACTTTGCAAGTGTTATTTATTCTTTGAAAGTATTCTTTATTCTTTAAAGTGTTGTTGTTTAGGCAATCGAATTAAAAAGTTAAGAAATTTGGTTAGAAAGTTGAGACCTTACAAAAGTGTGTAAAAGAAGAACTATAAGTAAGATTGCAACAAAAAAAAGTGTCTCACTTGAGTATCCTTTTCTTGCTATTCTCTCTTTTTTGGCTTCACAGAACACATACGCGTAGCCTGAATTCATGTGAAGTGCTGAAGGCTTAACTACTAGAACCCTAGACTAAGGCGCCAATGGTGCTATTTGATTAATAGTCCATGACAGTAAATGTTTGTCTACTCAAGTAGTAGGAGTCAAATGGTTATAAGTAAGTCTCCAAGGCACAAACACCAATCCGCCACCGCCATCATATTGCAATGGAAATTTTACGCCAAAAGGCTTCGCTTTGGCATTGTTTCACAGCTTCCGCAATGACATACTTACACATGTAAGTGTACATATATGTATGTATGTATGTACATAAAGGAGACAGATATGCATGGAGAAAGGTGCAGCAGGCTAGGCGCACATTTAAAAAGTTTTCTTGTAATTGTTCTCAACAAGTTTCACAAACTATGGGAACAAATGTGCCCCTATCGCTTGATGTTGATGCCGGAAGTTTTTGGATAATGAAATGCGTTGGGGTGGTTGTTAGGTGGCAGCATCAGCAGCAGAAAAACAAAGAAAGAAAACAGAAAAAAAAACAAAAAAACATAAAAACGAATGTAAAAAGAAGAAAAATGAAGTGTGCCGCGCCGCATACAATTGTCGGAAGCATCGTAAATTCCCCACGCAATCTGGAGCAAGTGTCGCAATGTTGATACACACAGACAACTTGCAGGCCCACCCCATCTATCTCTTACTCCCCTCCTGCCTGCTCCATGCCTCTTGGCCCTTTAGGGCAGAAATAACAGCAAACAATGAAATAGTTCTACTCTGCTAGTGGGAGCAATGTGGGCGTGAACAGGTCCTACAAAGTGAAACATGAACTCGTCGAGCCGAGTCGAAAGCCTCGAGGACAACTGGCAAAAGACAAGGCTGCCAGAGTCAAAAGCTGTTGGAGGTATTAAGCGAAAAGACTCTCGCACATACAATATATATTCAATAGGAGTTGGTTAGTGAACCAACAGACAGTTGAATCCAAGGAGTGGTGCTTGATTTGTTGGCAGTCTTAACGAGGGTTTGACTATAAGTTGAGGTAACTTAATTTACGAAAATATGTAAACAAAGCGTGAAAAACTATAATATATATCAGCAGAAGAACAAAATCCTTATGAACTATAGAAAAATAGGATAAAAAGGACTATTTGTATTAAAAGTTTAGTCGACAAAAACTTTTAGTTTCCTTTTTTGTCAAACTTCTTAAATGTCCTTCTTACCTTGGAGGCTATTAATACATATCTAGTTGAGAATTCAGGCATTTATTTGGCCTCCTCATAAATCAATAGAATTATGTAGCTACATTGCGGTGAGACAAGAGTCCAGGAGGAAGGAATATATACGTATATACATATGTATGAAGAAATTAAACGATACAAACCTCACAAAATTTAGCTCCATAGCGTGGCGGCGGTGAATCACAGAAACGGTAACGATTGCGTGTACCTCCAAGGCAATTGGTTGAACAGGGCGTCCATTCGCTCCATTCACCCCAGCCCCCGGTATCGGAATCTATTGGCAAAAATAAAACAACATATACAAAAATAGATCAATCTCATTTTATTTACCATGCGATTTAATTAACTTACCGCTAACTGGCAAAGCGGGTACACAATCCATACGGACATCGGCCACAGCACCAGAAATCGCTTGACTCACATACACAAAACAATATTCCACATATTTTTCGGAAAACAAATCGCAGGCAAAGTAAAGTGAGTGCTGACTCTTAATCACACGCTGTTCGGCCACATAATGCAATGATGTCGGTGGTTTTAGGGAGGCAACATCCGCTCGTAGCTTAGCATAAAGTCTTACACGATCACCTTGCTCTAAAATGCAACCTGGATACTCGTAGAGAACACCAATTCCAGTATGCGGATCACATGGGAATATACTGCGAGCATACACATTGAAGACAAACTCATCGCTCCAATCGACACTGATCATGCGACGTGTTGTGGGCACATTCAGACTGGCCACCATGGGTCGCAATTGTACAGCATAATTACCAGCCAGACCGAATAGCTCACATCCCAGATGGACCAACTTTTGTTTGGGAAATCCTCGCACCTGTTCGGCAAAGAGTACACTCGATCTCGAGATATTGGGACCGTTGCAAGTGCGATTCTTGCCACAGTAGATCAATTCCAACCAAAATTCGGGCAAGGAGCCACCCAAAGCACGATCACAATTGACTTCGGGAAAGCGTAAATTAACCTCAACTGGTTGATTGGGATACGTGCGAAGCCGCACGGGATTCACAATCATTTCGGCACTTGGCCATCGCACATCGAGAGTCTGCAATAGACGCTCATCCTGGGCTGGCATCAATGTGGTCGTAGTACTTACATCCGTTTGATTTTGCGACAACATTGTGGTCGTTGTCTTCAGATTACTGATCACTTGCATCTCATAGAGACCGCCACGTACAAAGGTCTGACATGGCACTGTTACCTGAGTGACATTATAACGTGGATCGGGAAAGAGTGGTATATTCTGAACAATCTCTTTGCGACGCCGTTGCAACAACACCTGTGTGGCATTACCCCCGTTGGCATGTTGCTGATGCTGGTGTGATTGCTGCTGTAAATGCTCCAACCGCTGCTGCTGCTGCTGCTCCACCGACTGTTCCTGTTCCAACCCCTGCTGCGGAACATCATCAATGATTTTGCTAATGACTAAAGTGCTCATTATGGTATTCTTGTTCTCATCGTTCTGCCTGTCAGTGCTCAAGTGGCTAGAAGTTGTTGTTGTTGCCGTTGCCGTTGTCACAGGCTCTGACTCCGAGACCGCTTCGTTACCATTGAACTGAATCTGCACATGCAGGTCGCCACTGAGTGCTGTAAATGTGCTTGGAGACATCAGGCGACCCTTTCGCAACGCCAGCACGTGACCTTTTGTTCAAATAGAAGAAAGAAAAACACATTTTATGAGAGGGAGCCACAATGAAGAGCCAACAGCTATAGGATTGTGAGAGGGAGTGGAGGAGGCAGAATGATGAACCAGAGGGACAAAACAAAGTAACGAAATTTGTATACCCTTGCAACTAAAGAACCTTCATGAACCCACAGAGATGGCATGGATGACATGGTCCTCCGGATTCGAAGAAATAAAAGTTAACATAACTATAAATCGTCTGTATCTTTTATTTGGTCTAAAATGCATACCTGTATGGCTCTAATCAAAACTAATATACCCCATTTTGGTAAGGGTATTCAAAATTATAAATCCTTGTAATTTATTTCTTATTCCTCATCCTCTGTTTCTGTCTCTCTCTCACTGTGTCTCTTAATCTCAGTCTCTCAAGTCAACAGAAGTCGCATTCGCCATTCATAGAACCGCCCATTGTGAAATGTTTTCTGTGTCGTCTATATATATTAAGACCATTGCAGAATATTACGCAAGAAAATGGAAAAATAAATAAAAACAAAGCCACACCGATATAATGGGAACAAGAGCTTTACGTTTCCGTTATTAATTGAGGCACAACAATAGGGCAAATTTGATGGAATCGAAAGATTGATGTCGCCCCAAGAATGCGGCTAGATGAATGAACGCCATTGGCATGAGATGAAGGCTTTCATTAAGTGCAGCAGACAAAGAGAATGCAATTAACTCAAAAGTTAACTAACAAAGTGTTGTAAAAACTTAATCAATCATTTTTGTAGACATAAAAGGGAAATTAGTTTTTGTTTTTATCTTACTGTAATTAGCATGGGTCTGACCTTAAATCACTTCATAAACATTAAAGTTATTCCGAATTCGTAAAATCAACCAATTAGATAAAGAAAGGGCTTGCTAATTTCTGATAAAACTTTACTTTGATTCGGATAAATAAAAGTCCAATGATTTCGATATATGTATTCTATGGGATAACGATAATATTTATTGACATGCTCGTTGAAGCATTTAGTTGTGAATTCTCAAAGTATGAAGCCTAATTGAAATATGACTGTCAAACACACGCCCAATTCAAAGCATATAAATCAGCTTAGTCATAAGTTAAGTATATACTATATATGTATATGAAAGGAATAAACAACAACAAAAAAAATGGAAAAAATGTTGGTTCACTGTACTCACTTGTTCCACTTAATAGTAGCAACATTATTGATGATAGAATTATTTTCCACTTGACTACTGATTTCAGGCCTGATGTTAACATGCCGATTGTCTTCTTTCGCTTGCGACTCGCAGTCATCTTTTTTGTGCTCATCTTAGATTGCCGTTGCCGTTGCCTTTACTTTTCTTTCCTTTTTCGTTCTATTCCAAGAGGCTTGCGTTCTCCTTACCCTTTTTGGTCTTCGTTTTTGGTCTCCTTGGTCTCCTTGTTTCGCGTGTCCTTTCTATTGCAAATGGCGCCTGAGTAAAACCAATTGAGATGTTCCTGCTGCTGCCATTGCTGTTGCTTTTCCTATTGTTGCTGCTAACATGGCTGAGGCAACAAATGGAGCGTTGTGCCCCTCCACAACAGAGGCAGAGGCAGAGACAGAGAGAGAGAGGGAGATTACCTTACTCCAGAAATGTCAATAACATGGCCATATGGGTTATACTCATCTATTTGAGCGGATGGAGAAGCAGTAGACGGAATGGAAATCGCATTTCTGTAAAATCGAAAAAGTTTCAACTTAGCAAACTGATAACAACATTTATATCCTTAAATTTATGCGCAATTTATTCTAAAAAATAACAAAAACAAAACAGAAAACTCACATCCACAAAATTTGAATGCTTTAAGAGCCAAGTTGAATGAATGAAAATTGTAACCGATATTCAATATTGATGAAATTATGAATGGCTATCAAAATAATTGATTAACTTGTAAAAAAGAAAAATATATATATATATTTATTTAATCAATTAAAATGCTTAAATAAAGGCCATTATAAATAATCTTTGTTATTTTCTATGTATTTTTACCAACAATGCCTCCTTTCACCTTAAACTCCCCCTCTGGCCACACCATTGTATACCTTACTACCCCCATAAAATATACATGTCCAATACACAATGTGTTTGGGCTTGTTGTGTGTCTTGCAAGAAACAAAAACCCGACAAAAACTGAGAAGAGGTATGCAAGGAGGGGGGACAAGAAAAAAAACAGAATCGAATATACATAGTACAATCAACCCTCATAAATTCTTAAACCAATTACAAGTCGTGCACAAAACATTTTTATGGCGATTATTTTCACAATTCAATACAATTTTTCTCTCTTTTTTTGGTTGTTGGCAAAAGTTATAGACCAAAAGCCGAACCAATAAAATAAACAACCAACAACGAAACAATAAAAAATCCAAAGAATAAAAAAAGAGTTTGCTCTAAACAGATTATTATATCCCTATATCTTTCAACTTGGTAACAAGGGAGAAAAGTTATTTCTGAAAAAGCAAAATACAACAAAAAAAAAAAATACTTTAATTTCAAAGGGATGTTGGGAAATATTAAAGTTTTAGCCAAAAACACAAAATCTATTGTCGAAAATAAAATTTTTTAGATGATTTTGTAAAAATTTCACTTCAATTGTTTTTGTGCTTTTTATATATTGCATTTTGATATTGTTTATTATTGGCAAATGTTTTTGGCAAAGGGAAAACTATTAATAAAATCAAGTGAATTGTCTGTTTTTGACCCAAAAAAATCAAATACATACATTCACCCACTCATACACCCAAAAGTCTCCCTTCAATTGCAGACACAAAAGGCAAACAAGAAAAGTTATGGCGTTCAATTCGAAATTTTGTTTCATTAAAAATAAACTGCGTCATCTGTATAATTTTGTGCTTAAATTTTTGGTTGCTTGTTTTTGTGGTGGGGAGCTGCAGGGTGAATGGAGAATTAGACACCCCTGCACCACTTCAGGCGCCCATACACATAATTATACAATCTAGATGAAAACATTAGAGCAACCCCAGGTGAGGCAATACATCACCAGCTGACACACCGGCACACACACACACACACACACACACACACACGAAGCCAGCTACTGGCTGCTGACAGCCTCAACATGTTTATTTTAGGTTTTTTTTTTTTTGTTTTTTTGGTATCCTCAACGGAAGTTATGCTGTGCATTTTGCTGTTAGTTTTTCTTCTCTTATTTTCAACGTTTTTCCTTTAGTTTTTTCTACCATGAGTCTGCCCTTGCCCATCAACCCCGTAAACATTCGTGAATGCCCAACTATATATATATATATATGATTTCTGTGTGTTTGTCATTAGCGAAATCTGCCGCCGTCATTGCGTGCAGACGTCTCTCTCTTGGCCCATCCCATACCATTTTCATGCCCACCTACATCCAATCGTGATAACTTTAATTACAAAACGTGCAAGGATCACACCGAATCAGCCTTTGGGCCACTTTCAGTTGAGTTGGTTGGCCGCTAATGAGTTAGCCCACGTCCACATCGACATCAACATCAACACACACGTGTGGCATAGTTTCCGCAAACACTTTTTGTAATTTAAGGCGACAGGGACACAACAGTTGGTTGCCCAAAAACGTGGCCAACAAATAAACCTAACTACACAGGAAATCTCTGCAAATGAAAGTTTTTGCTAAGCCATTTGTGGGGGAAACATGGCAAATGAGAAAGGAATTTAATTTCAATTAAAAGTGCTCCCATTTCCGATTTCACATAAATTAAAGGCTTTGTCGGTTTTGTCGAACATTGCTCAGAAAATTGGCAAGAACATATTAGAAACTGAATTGGCAAAGGAAATGGAAAAATGTGTACTGAATACAAACATGAATCAAGTTTTTTTTTAGACTGAATTGGGTCCCTACAAATATACAATAACTTCGTATATCATGTCGTTGAACAATGTTTGCTTTGAGGATTATTTAACTAAAACTGAAGTTTGTCAGTTGATCAATTCTTTTCACATTAATTAGCATATGTGAAAAGATTTTTTTTTTTTTTTTTTTCATGACGGAGGTTTAGAGGAGGATAGAGAGAGAGCTTATTTAATAAGCTACCGAAATTGTGTACTCAAGTTGAAACAAACGAAGCGTCATTGATAAGGCTTCAGTTGAATGCACACAGTCAGAGGACAATTCTGAAATTACAATGGCAATTAGATAGGACTTTACCTTACTGGCAAGGTAGCGTGACAGAGTGAGAGACTGAGAGAGAGAGAGGTATTTGGGAAGGAGTGGGAGAGTTAAAGGTAAAGACAAGTCACCCACAAGGAATGACACTTGCCTTAAGGGCAAAGCTAGTTTTCCTTCCCCCCTCTTGCTAAATGGGCGACGACAAGAGAAGGCGGTGCACATCTACTGACAATGTAGATGTTGCTGACTGATTTAAGTGCACAGTTTAGGAGCAGACTGAAGGCGGATGCCGACATGCCAACACGCCCACATATTCACACCCACCGCACTTAAGACTTTACTAAGCTGCTGCTGCCATCCAGTCAGCCTGCCAGGCTGCCATTCTGTCTTAGTTTGTGGTCTCTAGTTTAGTCAGTCTAAGTTTCCTGTGCAGACGTCGCAGACGTTTATTAAAATGAAGTCAGAATCAGACGCAGAAACTGAGTCTGGTCTTGGTGTTGGTCCTGGTTCCTGGCTACCGACAAAGTTTATGGCAGTGCCAACGTTTCGGGGTCGTCAATTATTAAGTAGCACTTACTGCGGTGAGACGGCAACGGCGACGTCCACTTGCATGCAATTCAACCATTTGCCTAGGGGGCAAACTGTTGGAGTTGCTCCCCCTGCATGCCCTGCCTCGTGCTGTCGTGTCCTGTTCTCGCCCCGTTCCATTGTGGCTTATATGTAACTTCAATGTGACGCTGTCTAGCGACCCTAGGGCAAACTACACTCAACGAAATCAACTAGGAAGATTTACGAAAGCAAATCCACTTTATAGTATTCGCATTTGAATCGCACATCCTTTACTACTCAGGATAAGTGACCGATCCATGTATGTGAAATGGAAAAAACTGAACTAATTGTCCATTCATTATGTTTATAGATAGACCCACTTATATTTTTGCGTATTGCATACTTAAGGGGGCAGCTATAACTCATGTTAAAGGCAAATCACACTCAACAAAAAACAGGCAAGATTATATAAAAAAAGTTTTTCTAATTGTCTTTGCTACAAAAACGTTTCAATTCAGAGTGAATGGAAAGAAAATTGTTCTTAATAAACCTTTTCGATTATGGTGCGTGTATTTAAATAAGCTGAAGAGGGCTTATTGCACAAAAGGTTTCTTTTTTTCTGGGTATTAATTTACTTTTAAATGGTTGTTTTTTAAGTGTATACTTAGCGCACTCCAATCTCACCCATTCTTTCAACTGTCTGAGTATATATATATATAGAGTTATATACAGGTGCATTGTGTGTGTGTGTGTGCATCGAAATGGCATTACATTCATCACACCTTTATGCCTCCTGCCAGTAAAGTCGCGGAATGCTACGGCAAATGTTGGCGTATAAACCTTATCCGCTGTCAGGCAAGAACTTGCCTTCCTTTCCTTTCCTTTACTTTTTTTTAATATGCATACATTTTGCTTACTTTTTAGCTTTTCATATAAACCGACTATATGTACAAACATACATACATTTTTGTATGTTGGTATAAATGCATGCATGTATTTGCCAGGAAGTAAAACCCTTAGTTATGATGAAAGAGTTGCTAGAAGTGAAAAGGTTGCGGCTGGTTGTTGTAGTCTCTACTGCACGGCGCCACCGTCAATGTCAATTGCACTGGGCACGCAACTTGCGGTTGAGTTTATTGTTGTGGAAAATGCAATACAGCGTACATAAAAGGTGAAGCCAACCCGGAGGAGGAATGGAAGAGCAAACAGCATATGAAGGAGGGTCGGGAGGTCGGGTGTGGCCTACAGGAAAATGTTGTTGATAATTTCACCATGAAGTGACAAATTGAAGGTACCTCAATTTCATATGTATAAGCAGCCATTCACATATACAGATTCTTTTTCTGTAAGGTTTTTTGTGTATGCATTCAGTTGGCAAAACATAAAGCCAATAGGAATTTTAAATGTAGCTTTAACTTTTTTGTTATCCCCACAGATTGTGGAGGTTGGAGGTTGGCGGCTGGAGGCCATGCCTCGTATATGTACGCAATATTATTATATCCTTTCATTCTGCTGAATTAACAGCTCTGCATAACATCTGTTTGGGTTACTCCTACTTTGGGTCCACTATAGTTTCTATCGCCTCTGTTGTGTTGCCTCCGTTGCCGTTGCCGTTGTCGTTGTCACAGTCATTATGGTTTTTGTGGTTTTGATGTCAAGTGCAACCAACGACAGCATGGAAAATCTTCTTGTCCGCCATCTCTCACCCCATCACCATCCTTTAGATCTACTATCCGTTTTGTTTGTTGCTTGTTTTTCTCTTTCTATTTTCTGTTTCAGTTTTTTTTTTTTTTTTTTGCGTTTTTGTGCGTTTTGAGGACACTGTGAGACCGACCGCCCTTCTTTTTGCTACCGCTTTTGCTTGCTGTTGCTGCAGCTGTCGCCAGCTCAGGTCAGGTCAGCATATTTATAAAGTCATCTAAAAAAAATGAAGTAAGTAAGTCGTCTCGCCGACTTGGGTATACCATACACCAGTAAAACAAATATTTCAAATTTGTAATAACTAATGCATTTGCCTATTTTAAGAAATTCTGTTCACATGCTTTTTACAAGCATATTTCAGTATCTCGCGCACTTATGCATATAAGCACCCTAGCGCCCCCACCCGCCAACGGCCATCTCTGGCCTTATGCAAAAACGTTTATATGCATAACTCAGCTATTTTTTGTCCGATTTTGATCAAATTTGGTATTTTGCTGGGTATTAGTATCAAATTTAAGTGTGCCAAATTTGATTGCACAAGGTAAAAAATTACGCGAGATATTCGAGTTTTTCAAATTTCGGGGGCGGAAAGGGGCGTGGCAAAATCTTTATACATGCAACATGAGCGCATTTACTAAGCAAATATACATACCAAATATGGTGTATCTAGCTACAATAGTTTTTGAGATAAACGTTTTTTTTGAATTGCGGGGGCGGAAAGGGGCGTGGCAAAAATTTGAAATAAACTTGATCACTCTACATACTACATGAGCCTACATACCAAATTTGGTGGCTCTATCTCTTATAGTCTCCGAGATCTACGCGTTCATACGGACGGACGGACGGACGGACGGACAGACGGACAGACGGACGGACAGACGGACATGGCTAGATCGACTCGGCTGTTGATGCTGATCAAGAATATATATACTTTATGGGGTCGGAAAAGCTTCCTTCTGCCTGTTACATACATTTTGGCGACTTTAATATACCATTTCACCCTATGGGTGTATGGTATAAAAATTCAAAAATAAAAATACAGCGGAGATTGCTTTTTAAGGTACATCCACAAGAGTCCAAAAAATAGGAGACTAAGATGGCCAAGTCTATGACTTTTACATTAAAGCCAAAAATTAGATTTTATACCCAAATTGGTATAAAATTAATTGGTTTCTTAATTTTGTGACATATTCGCTTTATTAACCAAAAATCTTTTAAAGTGAACTCTGGAAGTTGTGAATTTGATTTCATTTATCCTTTTATTGAGTTGTTATTCACAACTAGTTTTAGTTTAAAGGAAAATCTTAAAGTTGTTCTCTTTCTGATGAGGAAACTTAAGACTTTTCATTTTGGGTTGCTCTTAGAAATAACCTCAAGACCATTTAATTAAAAGTTATTCAAGAAAATTAAACAACATTATTGTCATTATTTAATAGTTGGAAAAGCCAAGAAGAATATGGTGAACCCAGGTGAACTCTGTTTTTCTAAACTTGTCTTTGAGCCCACCCATGTCAATTCTGAAATCAAATTAAATGAAGTCATTTTCTTTACAAAGTTTTTTAGAACTAATAACTTTGATTGAGAGATTGTTTATGTAAAAAGAAAACAAGACTATATCAAATGAAATCTATCAGTCTGTTTTCATTTGTCGTCGTGAAATGTTTTCTCTGTATGCACAATCAAGAAAACACATTGACGGAACACAAATCAATTAAATTGCAATGACAATATGCAGGACAATATGTATGTCCTTAAGGACTGAACAATGCATTTGGCGATGCCACAGCGAATGTCAATTAAATGAAGCAAAACAGAAAACATAATTCACAAATTTTACAACGATATTCACTTAAAAGGTAACAGATTAATTACATTTACACAAACAACTGCACATACACATGCATACGGTTGTGTGTGAGTGTGTGTGTGTGAGCTCCACCTGAAATGGGGGGTTAAAGTTTTTAAGGCAATTTGTAAAACCTCAAACAACATTTTGTAAAAATATTGTGAGGTACAATGTGAAAAGGTTACCACAGAATGCGGGCAAGGAAATGGACATTTAAGTGCAAACTCAGCTGAATCCCTTTTTTCCCCATGTCCACTGATTAACAGTAAACAGAGCGTGTAAATGTTTGAATATTCAAACCGAGCGTTTCGTTTCGTTTCGTCCCTTCTTCACTTTGACCTCCACCATTGCCTCACCTCTTCCACTTCCTTCTCTATGACTCCCTTTGTGTGTGCGTTTGCGAAATTTTTTGCACACAATTTTTTAAGTTGTGCGAAATCGTCGTAATCGTCATAGTCATCGTCGTGAAAAGTCACCACCGAAAAGTTGTCGGGGTTTTTGGGAAAAATGTTGCATAAAAATGGGCGAAAGTCGAAGCAGAAAGGATAATGAATAACAAGCACAGGCACATACACCCACACACAATCGCCGATGGGGTAGCACAGGCAACATACAGGCAACAAGAGAAAGAAGGACCCAGGGTGCGAGGGTGGAAAAAATGGGAAAATAGAAAGGCAGAAACACAGACAGGGGCATTGACATTTTGTCTTTCGCTTACACTGGCCCTTAGCACTACCAAAGAGCATAGGGCGGAGTAGTAGATAGGTAGAGCGAACTGCAAAGTCCAGAGGGTGCGGGTGGATCAGGGAAAACAAGAGGGTGAGAGAGAGTGGATAGTGTTGAACGTAAGGCCGATAATTCTCTGCCGCAATCGCTTTGATTTTCCATGCTGTGACAATTTTCCCGGCCTAACAGTTAGAACATGCTGGGCGAATTAGTAAGCAATGGCAACGATGGGATGCCTCGCGCTGGTCAATGGTCAGCCTCATCAGCAGGATAATGGCGCATTGAAGGGACCACATCAGTGCACCGCCTCCGTTTCGTGCAGTTAATAGTATTTTGATGTCTCCCCCACTTTTACTCCCCCCGCTTGCAGTCCACTTGCCCATTGAACATCGATAATCCTGATGAGGGTCTGGCACAAAACTGCATTGCCATTGTTAAGCAGTCGCGGAGGTTGAGCAACACCAGTTATGGGCGCGAGTTTCCGCTCCAGCCGCCTCCCGCCCTCTTACCAGATATGACCAAAAATTTTCAATTTTCTATTCTACCCTCTGGGTTTCGATTTCCACCCGCTGAGCAATTTGTTAAACTGCAGTTGAAATTGATCGTAAAAGTGCAATCTATAGCTCAATGCCACAGGCAGACAAAGCATTTGTTTAGGAATAATGTGTAAATTAACTGGCGACTTTAACAGTTTACCAAAACCTGAAATTCAGACATTTTGTAGAATTACTAAAGGTGTTGAATGGATTTAAAAAACTCTAAAAACAAGCAAATATGTATAAATGAACATGTTGAAAACGAACGAACTCTTAAAAGGGTATTTATGTAAAAATGTTCATCCAATAATATTTAGCAAATCTTTCGTTCAGGCCATAGATAATATTATAAAGATCACTTCAAAAATGTTCAATGTTTCAATGTTGCACTGAAATGCCAGTGTCTGATAAGCTCTGATAAGCAGAGCTGCATAAGGACAAACTGGGGATGTGTTGGAAAAATTTAATAGAATTGATTTTTTGTAATTTTAAAATCCCATAAATTGTGTTAGATCTTGTCAATCCTTGAGCAATCAATGCCCTGCAATCGTAATGTGCGTTTCGCTCACACCCCACCAACAAAAAAAAAAAAAGAAGAATTTGGCGATATGAAAACCTCAAAGTATAATTACAATTTATGTTTGTTTATCTTACAGCGCAATGCCAAAAAAAGACGAAAAAAAAAAAAACAACAAGGAAAAACGAAAATTGCCATCAATTTAGATTTGACCCAAATTCATAATGCTCTCATTTCTTGGATTCAATCCGCTCCCACACACACAAACACACACACATACGCACTCACACCCAAACGCACGCACATATCAGACAATGAAGCCGATAAACAAACCCCGAAATCAGCAAAAACCAAAAGGGCCAGACGCAAGCAGCGGTGATGCCGACGTATAAATACCCTTTGTCCTTAAGGGATGAACCCTTCAGATGCAGTCTGTAGAATTAGCTGAATTGGTTAACACAAGTTTAAACGAACATATCCTTTAAAGATTTTTCAAAACTAGCTTGAAAAAGTAATTGAAGTTGTATTTTTTGTAAGGAGTTGCAAATTTAAGAATTCGAGCATTCGAGAGTGCTGCTCTCTCAATTCTTTTTGCACTTCACGATACACATAAAAAACTGCAACGGTAAATGTTTGCAATAAGAGTGTCACACTCTGAGTGTGGGAGGGAGTGGTGAGAGTAACAGATGGAGCAGCATTAGTGAGAGAGATAGGGAGCATATGCTTAAACGTAAAAAGAGTCTTTATTGTGATCACTTTGTCACGTCATCACATGAGCCAGAGAGTAAGAAATGAAGTGAGTGAGAATGCTTTTCTCTCATTTTCTGTGTGTGTGAGAGTGAATGCAGCAATGTGAATGAGAGCAATTGCATATAAAAAGAGCCGTTGCATTGCAAATCCTTCCTTTGCCCCACAGAAGAAAGCTGTATACATTGACAAATGACAGAACAGAAGAATAACAAACGCCAGAGGAAAGTTGCCATACTTCACAGTTTTAGGAAGGGCATTAAAACTGAACAAACCGTTTTGGGGTGAGTTATGCGGGTTTATGCTGGGAAAATAAGAAATCAGTGAAGTTGATTGTCGGAAGTGTTGGGGAAAAAATGTTGGCAAAAATATTTCATATTTGCATAACGATTACATTAAATCCCGTGGAGCATCAAGGATCAAGTCAGACGGATGGGTTTACTATGTGTTGGAGAGAATGTGTGTGTGTGTGTGTGTTTGTATAACTCTGCGGCGAGTGTGATTGTGTGCGTGTGTATCTGTATCTATATTGCCGTTCGACGCCAAAACAGCTGGAAGTTGATTTGTCAATTTTTATCACAGTCATTCGGGCGCCAAAGCAAACTGACAGCCAAAGAGAAAAATATACACAAGAAAATTGCAAAAGAAAAAAAAAAACAAACGAGGGCGAGGAAAGAAAAAGTTTCTAATGTATAGAGATAGAGAGACCATGAATTGACAGATATTTATATGCTATAAGCATATGTATGTACTTATGATACGCAATTCAATTAACTCTCATTTGTCCATTAACTGGGTAAAGTGTCTGGCCATAAAATGTGTGGAGGAATATGTTTTTGCTTTAGCATGGCAAAAATGATAAAGCAAATAACAATAATTACTGCAAAATTTGCTATTGTTTGTAACCACAAATAACCATTGGCACGAACCAAAGCAAATACATACAAAATGCATGTTGGGGCCACTTGAACAAATACGCAATCATCAGGACCAGATTTAGTTGGGAGGGCTATTGCCCTGGAGCCTTTTAAAATGAAAATGAAAACCTTTGGGGCAACGAAATGTAGTTGTTGTTGTTACAGTTCTATAAACACCAGGCCAAAAGCAAAACAAAAGGAGTCAGGAAAAATATGGTCCAGATTTTATTTATATTTTAGAAACTTTTGAACAATTTGTAGCCCTTTGGGCATACACCTCTCTAAATACGTGCCTGGCAATCACAGTCACAGCCCTCGAGATACAAATTGAACACGAGTAAATAGATTTAGCTGCACTCCAAATGCATAAATACATACATAAATGTGAATATAAATGCATTTGGGTCAAGATTCAATTTTGTTTGCACCTAATAATATCAGAATGGTAACATTTAGTTCATTCATAACTTAAAGAGGGCTTTAAAAACTTGGCCCCATTTTCTTAATTGAGAAAAATTAACAACAACATTGGTAAAAGAATTAAAAGTACGTGATTTGTTAGTTTACACAATGAAAACTATAAAAGTTCAAATAATAATGAAATCAGGCAATTTATGTCAGGAAAGCAATCAACTATTAATCCCATTCACGTCTAAGGACAATTTTCCACAATAGTTGTGAATGAAGAGAGAAAACTTTTAATCTAATTTACTATTCTTGACCTTTTTGCTTTTTCAAAATGACATAATTCATTCGACGACAATTTTGTAGTGTGAAAAAGCCATAATTTACTTTTGGTCGACAAAGCAAAGGGAGCAATTCAATTGAATTACCCCAGGATAATGTTAACTCAACCATTTCTCAATCTCTCATGATATACGAGTGTGTGGGTGTTTTTGTGTGTGTGTGTGTGTGTGTGTGTCAGTTTGCCTATATCCACTCATAATTACCCAATCGTCTTTTCGGCTTTAATGTCCTAAACATAAATTCACAACGTCAACTTAAGCGATAAACGGTTTTTGAGAATTAATTCCTCGATAACGGTTTGTTTTTGGTTTCCTCTCCACTTTTCCCCACTCCTTCACACAAAATCTCCAATGAAAAATGCTCAAGGATTGAAATTTAAAACGAGCCCATGAATTGCGCATTTGCCTTTCGCCTCATTTGTTGTTGATTTTGTGGTTATGTTTCATGGTTTTGGTCCTGCGAGCTGTTATAATGCCTTTGGCCATGATTAATGGAATGCGCACAACTCCCCTTCCCCGGCCACTCACTCACACAACCGCAACATCTATAGCATCCCCATACAAAATGGCCCCAAAAACTTCCATTACGATAATGAGATTGAAGCTTCAAAAAATTTGTTATTTGTTTCTTCTCTCTTCCTACTCCAAAAATATTTTTCCATGTTAAGAACATGAATGGCAAGTGAATCAGTTAGGTGAATATTCCAACTACTTTTGCATACTGTATATGAGTACTGCATACAATTAATGTAAGAAACACAAATAAACAAAGTTTTTTGTAAGGTGTTTTTTATGCAAAAGTTTAAATGAGTTTCCACATTTCCTTTTCTCTGTATATGTGTGTGAGTGAGTGTGTATGTGCGTGTGTGTGTGTGTGTGTGTGTGTGTGTGTGTAGAGTAGCACTTCAATTAATTTCTATACGCTTTTCATCCTTCTCTTTTCGCATATGAACATTGTGATTAAGTTTTTCCTACCATTTTTTTTTTTTTAGATTTTATTTCTATACAAAATCAAAATGGCGGATTAATGCATTTCACTCACATTCCATGTGAGTACTACAAAAATGGCAACACACTTTACACAGCAAGGAAACAGGAGTTTTCCAGGATTACCTTTTGCTATGTAATTTCCATTTTGCATTCGCCTTAAATGGTGGAAAGGAAGAACAAGCTAAAAAAGTATTTAAAACAGCAACACACAACTATTTCTGTGGTTGGCCAAACTGAGAACTATTAAAAAGTGTACAGAATTCTTTACCCAAGCCATGGCTCAGACTCACTTGACGAGTGACGGGTAGACAGACGGACGGAAGGATGGTTGAGATGGTTCAGATGGATGGCTGAATGGGAATGGGTGGTGGGACATGAGGTTCTTGCTGGTGCTGGTGCTGCTGCCTGCTGCCTGGTGGTTGCCATGATTATCCCAACTTTCGTTCCGACAGCAGCAACAGCAGCAGCACAAAGCGCAAGCAACCAAGCTAACGCTTAGTAAGTTGTGGCAAAAATCTTTTTAATTAATTTCTAACTAATTTTCTTTATAGCTAAACGAAATGACCTTTTTTTCTTCTAGTTTTAGCCCCTATGCATAGCTAAAACCTTGAAATAACTTGTAAAAACAAAGTTCTTCAAAAACGAAATGCACAATTAAACTAAAATTATTTGAATTTAAGTTTGCAGAAAGTAAGTCAGTTTGCAGTCAAGTGCAAAGTTCTCTCTCTGTGTTTCTCCCCCCTCCATGTAAATTTAGTAAAGTGTGTCACACAATGAGCTTAAGATCAACTTAAGAGGCTTTCCCCATCTCCAAATAAAACTTTCAGGTATTATTTAACTTGATTAACACAAATTTTTGAAGAACAAAAACTTCTAAGACTGATATCCAAAAATTTCCCAAAAAACGATAACAAATTGCACTCATATTTAAGGTTTTTGATCATTTTTTTCAAATTGAAAAGAACATTTTGATTTTAGAGGGACGTTTAAGAGAGATATTATTCAAAATGGGGGACAAATTATTCGATTTATTCAATTTCCTAGACTAGCATTAAGAGACTCTTGCTTACTAATTTCTATCGCTGTGAATTTGCATTATGCAGAAAGAGCAATTAAAATGCGTTTCAATTGGCTTATGATAATGAGTATTTAATTTACTGAAAGTTAATCACAACTATCATCATTTAACATGCATTTGTATTAAGCTTAAACCAATCCACAGTCACTTTGCCAGTGCAGCAATCTCTCTGGAGAAAGGGATTCTTTTTTATTCCAGTAGGTAGAGTGTATATACGTATGTATATGTATATATATATATGGACTTGGTGAACTTTCAGTGCTCTCGACTTCCACATCGCCAAGTGGAAGTGGATTAGCAATTTGTTAAGCCAACAATTTACTTTGCTTAACGCATTTCATAGGGCTTCGTTCGGTAAGTTGTTTGCATTTCGCAAGAGCAGACCCAAAAGCAGAGCAACGGAGTGCAGTTGGCCATTTCCATTTTCATTTCCTTGCTGCAGTCAGTCGGTTTGGTATAAAGGATATCGAGTAACAACACAACCAACGACTGGGCCCAACTTTTTAGACGGCTTCGTTGTTGTTGTTCTTGGTGTTGGTGTTGGTGTTGTCGTCAGTGGGTGCCCCTCAATCCACAACTGGCAAGACCGGCTGACTGTACTTTCTATGTTTAATTGTAATTTTAACTTTTGCCATTTAAATGTATTTTACGTGCAGCCTGAGTATAAGAACGTTACCAAGGGAAAGAGGGAGAAAGACTGAATGCAAGTCAGAGAAAGTTGCATAAACCAGCCAAAAAAAAATAAGGAGAAAGCAACTTCAGAGTGATGCGGTTGCATCGACAACGTCTTGGTATTTACCTATGGCAAACGGACGTAAGTTTGCTTTAAATCAAATTTTAGATAGTTTGGGGTCACTTATTGTTACAAGAGAGAGGGAGGAGAAAGAGGCGGGAAGAGATTTCGCTTAAATTCGATGGGTATCTCATAGTCGAGCAGTATTTATTTACTGGAGAGAGAGAGAAGGAATAGGAAAGTTTGCTGTCAGTTAAATTTAATTGCACAAGTTGTGACTTTGACTCTTTTTCTTTCGAAATTTTATTAAACGTTAAAAGCATTTTTCTATAATAAAGTCAATGGCTAATAACATTTAAATATTTAAATTTTCATTAACATTAATTTAGTGTGAAAACTAAAGCAAAAGCCATCAAAATAAATGTCAAATTAAACTGTTTGCAAACAGAATGACTATTTAATAGGTCTATCTTTCCATTCTAACATAATGTTCTGTAAGACAAAAATCATCAGAGTTTTTAGAAATTAATTTTAAAATTGTTGTACAATGTTCGCGATGATTATTTCAAGTTGAACAAATATGCCAACTTCATGTGGGCTTATTTATTTTAAATATATACATATATATGTATATAACAAAAAAACAAATAATCAAGAGACAGAAATGTGCTGACAACAAGACAACCGAAGACAATCCACATGACATATAAAAACACCTCATTACTAACATCGTTTCCCCCTTCCCCCTGCAAACAATCCACAAGAAATCCAAAAAATGTACCTTTGACAGAGTTCACTCTGCCACTCACACACACACTCAAACACACACACACACGTTCGGCATTCAACAGCCGTACGATTAAATAAAATAAAATATTTCGTAATAAAAATGAAAGAAGCAAAAAAAAAACAACAACAACAAGCAGAAAATTCAAATTTCATTTACTTTTTGGTGGCTGTCGGCGCGTGCCAGACATAAATCGAAGTCAGCATCTCTCCCCTTTTAATAAGAGAGTCAAACGACGATGAGATGGGAAGAAAGGAAGGATGATAGCACCTCCAATGACTCCTCTCATTATGCTTCCGCTTCCGGGATGTGAACGGGCAAAGTTAAGCAGGGAATGGAATGGGGGGGGCGCCATAAGTCAGTCTCAAGCGCCAAGCGCCACAAACACCCCCAAAACAATTTTCTTGTTTCGTTTTTTTCTTACTTTTTCTTTTTTTTTACGGCATTTTGTTTATGAGCTTGGAGGAAAATTGGAATGGTGGTTACCAGGTTTCCCCCCTTGTGCCCACCACACACACACACACAGGCCTAAGCATGTGTTTCTAAGGTGCCATCATCCTTGTGACACACACACACACAACCGCATACATATAATATTTTGTTTTACCTGTGCACAGGTCTATGCCCAGTTCCAGACGTGGACGCGCAACAACTTCGTGTTGTTGCACATAAATGAGTCCAATTTTTATTCAAATTAGATTCATTCTCAGTCATTTGCCATAATTATGAGTGGCCGCCATTGGCAAAGACGAAACGCCACGCAAAGGAGGAGGCATCAGCAGCATCTGGCAACAGTGAAAATAGAAATTGCCCTCTGTCCAAAAAAATTTCTTATAGATAAATATCTAAACATTTTGCGTTGATTACATTCTTTGTGTATGTGTGTGTGTGTGTATGTGCAGAAGCATTAATTATAGAAATTTGTTGAACCAAAAAATTTATTCATGGACAGAGCAAAGCGTCTATTAAATTTTAATAAGAAATGTATTTCTTATACCTATAAGTATGCAACGAAATGTCGTATATGTATGTACATATGTATATGTGGGGGAATCCCCAAACCCCACTAAGTAGGCAAATATTTTTGATCTTGCTCTCTTTTTCAGAGATCTGAATTGACATTTCATGATAGATTCAACAAAATGTTGGAAATTTATAGATCTTTTTTTTTTTTTGTCAATTTTCCAATTTTGTTGAAAATTCAACAATATTTGTCATGTATTTAGAGATTGTGACTTCTTTCGTTGGAACAGTTAGAGGTTGAGAAAGTAGCCGGTAATATAAAATGAAGTTAATGGAATTGAGGCTAGCATTGCGGGCTTCGTTTTTCTTGTTTTGTTTTCATTTTTATAATCTTAACGGCTTCTACCTAATTTCCCGGTTTCACATTGCTTGGTTTCCCTTTCAACATAATATAATTAAGATAATTATCTCTTTTTAATATTTTAGCAACTCATTTTTCCTTTAAAGACCTATTAAATAAAACACAAAAGAAAAGAAACCATGGTTAAAAAGTACACAAAGAGACCAAAAGTGAGGGGGAGACAGAGAGAGATAGAGAGAGAGTGCGAAGACAGGAGAGGACAATTGCTTTAAAACTTGCTTATCGGTGTATGAGTAAGTTACCCCGGACATAAAAATGCCAACGATAGAGTGGTTTGCATGGTAAGGGCAAGAATGGTTGGCAGAGAGGGTGGGTGGGGTGATGAGGCGTGTGAGCAGGAGTATGGCATGGGAGTAGGGGTGTCGTGTACTGGTCTGGATGTAAAACATTTTTTGGCCATCAGCTGTTTATATCGTGACACAAACCACCAACCAATGCCACCAAACCTTTTCATCCCCCCCCGTGCAATATATGTATATAAAGTAGAGTATTGCACAAGGATAGCAAAAATACGGCGCATTTTCAACTGAAAGCCAACAATCTTTTTTTCTTCTCCCAGCTCTGTGTGTGTGTGTGTGTGTGTCCATGTGGATGAGTCGGTAGATGTGGCTGTGTGTCTGTCTGTCTGGTGTCTGAGCTGGCTGGGACTGGGGCGCTGGTGTGGAAAATATAGTTAACACTTTTGAAAATCGAAAATAATCTTATAAAAATTCAAAATACGAGACCTTTTCATTGTTGCTCGATTGGAAGGAAGGCATCTTACACGTATGTGGATGGCTATTAACCCCGCATTAAGTCCAAGTGAGAAAATGTGCAGGAAATAGGGAACCAAACCATAAAGTAAAGTTAGAGTTGTACTCTTTTCTCGCCACTCACCATATGTTCAAACCAACACACACACACACTCACACACACACACACAGACACCCTATAGGGGTTTATTTTGGGGGTAGTATATATTTGTGAATACGGGGGCCACCCTCACGGAAGTCTGCGCACTCAAATCGTTACCGTTACCTGGTCCTGGTCCTTGGACGGACGCTCATTCATTACGTTTTTCACTTCACTTTGTTTTCATACCAGGTGGATGGATGGTATCCCCACAGGGTACAAATTGCATATGCTCTTCTCTCATTCTACTGATGTTTTTAGGATAAAACGAATGTGCTGACCCTATACCGGGACCAGAACCAGAACCAGAACCAGGACAGAGACAGAGACAGATGAAGATAGAGATAGTCGAGTTGCAGCATAAGCACATAAATAATCCACATTCACCTACAGGTAAATTGTCAGCGTGTTGTGATTTTGAATTTCAAGTGTTAGTATGATAAATCTGAGTCTATCGGAGAAATTTTCTTTAATGGCCCATTCTCCATTGGTTTCACCACTAAATCGTGAACAATAAAACTAAGAAACTCTTTTTATATTTTAGGCTTTAAAAACCTAAAATGGCTTTCAAACAAATTGTACAAGAAAACAGCAAAAGGAAAAAATTCTGTCAGATTTCAACTCTTTGTCTGATTATCCATTTCAATCTGTCTTTTGAGTGACTTTGTTCCGCTCTGGTTGCTCTCCCATCCTCTTTCTTCCTACATTCTTGCCGCTTTCTTTCGCCTTCACAATGGACAAAAGACAACACAAAAGGCAAATTGAAAAGGAAAACGTTTGAGCTCTGTCAAAGCAAATGTACAATTCAATTTAATGTTTCCCCAGCCAACCAAAAAAAAAAAAAAGAAAATACAAATCTTACACGATTTTTCCATTGGCAATTGGCGGTTTTCAACGCTTTAAATCAGAATTCAAACAGTGGGACAACTTTTCGATGCAAATTCTACAGACCGACCTAAACCAGAAATGGATAAAGACAACACAGGTTTTTTTAACTGGAACGACTTGTACTTTATTTATGTGTAGGAATCGGAGTCGCCCTCTTCTCTACTGCTGCTGCTCTGCTGCTGGGGTCTGAAGACGATACGAAGTGTACAGCCTATTTTCTACCACAATTGTTGACGTCACAACATCATGAATGCATCGATTGAATTTAAAGAACATTACCACAGCCGTGATGGGTAAGAAGAGGACCAATAGCAGCCTGTCAAAAATTGCCCGAAATATAATATGCTTGATCAGGGCCCGCACAAACATACGCAGTACACTAGGCGTCTCGATCGGAAATATCAGCACCGGCAATGGTTGATGAATTTGGAATGTCACGAAATCCTCAAAGTCAGGTTCGTAACCGCCATGCATATACATTAGTCTCTTCTTCTTAAGGACACGGATCTGCATGAAATAATTGCCCGGTGTAACCGAAGTCCAGGCAGCCTCAAACCAGCATAGTAATAATGTGACTATCAAATCAGTGATAAATAGATTTGAGAAAGTACTTGTAAAGGCCGCGGCGAAGTCCCCTTCCACAGCTATTCGCATCTTCTTCCTGACAAATTCAGTTTCAAAGAAACTCAGCAACATTATCAACAAGAGTTTGACAAATAATGAGACCAATATATCAATAACTTCGGCCCAGAAACGTTTTGTTATTGGAGCCACTGAATACTGAAAGCCACCCAGAGTACGGGAATTCGGAGAACGCACCGGCTCACGGATATTTCCTCCCACATTCATGAGCAGTGAAACTGGCAAGCGTCCATCTGGATGCGGATCGGGTTGTGGAGTTGGTGGTGCCACTGGAGCCATATTCATCGGCCAGGTGCCAACAGGATAATACCAGATTGGCATTGTATTTTGGGCAATATACGCCAGCTTGGCCCACTCCCGGAGACTGGCAAAATAGGCCTCCTTTGTGGTCAACTCCTGTGTTGGATGCGCCACCATCTCAGCAGAAGGATTCGGCAAATCGTTGTTGACTGTTTGCTCCTCGGCCGGTTCAATCATTTTGTTTTTTACAGAAAAATATTAATTTTATAGAAATTTTTTCAAAAACGTAAACAGGTTATAAATCAAGAAAAATAAAAGTAAATTTAAATTTTTAGGACTCTTTTTTTTTGTTTTGTGACTGACTTCTTTAGATTTGTTTTGAGATATGAGAAATTGTGTGGAGAACTTTACCTACATGGCATTTTTTAGTTTTACTTTTAAACACATGGCCAACTAGATCAACAGTTTAGCAAATTTATTTTTTAACAAACAAAAATCGTACAAAATTCAAACAGACTATTGCAGTCAGTTATCCTTGCTAGAAAATTGATTAACCCATACCTGTGACCTGTCCTCCTGTCCGTCCATGCGGCAATTTCAAAAAAACACACCCTCAAAATATATTTGCTGGCAAATATCCTGAGAACACCACCCGAACCAAACAATAATGTTTAAGTACCGCCAGACAGACAAAATTTTGATTTTCTTTTTCATTTGTATATAATTTGTATGATCGCTTACCCAAAATTAAATCCACTTTTGTCGTTGTTTCTGTTTTTTTTTTTTGTTCCTTTCGAAAACTTAATGTTCATATAGGAAAAGTTTTTTGTTTTGGAGTACACTTTATGAAAATGGTTTCAATTTGCCCGGCCAAATGAACGTCATGATAATATAAAGGACCTTTTTTGTGTTCACTTTGTTGTTGGCAAATGGTAAAACAAATTGAATTTTGACAATTTTTCGAGTGCCACTTCACCACAATTGAGATTCACTCTTAAAAAAAATATTTGAAACGCGTAGCCGGCAAATTTCCCACAAATATATACTATTAGAAAGTTGGAAGTGGGCATGCGACAGTCTGAAAACGGACTTTCACCCACGTACGGCGACGACAACAAACTGACAGGCACGCGACTTACGGCCACAGTGCATACTGAAACTAGCCACGAGCGCACGACACGAGCACGAGCACGAGCATGAGCATGAGACTCGAGACACGAGACACTAGACAGGAGACAGGAGGGTTTATCCTGTTAAAAGCGAAAGGCGCACTGCCACACACGGGTGTGAGGAGTGCGCAGTGAGTGAGCAAGACAAAGGAGACGGAGGGGAGAGAGAGAGAGAGAGAGAGTGACAAAGACAAAGAGCGAAGAGAGAAACTGGAGCGAAAGCAAATGGTGGTTGTTTACCGCCGCCAACAACCAACAATAACAACAACATGGCAGGACCATCATCAAGGGGGTGGCTTGGGTGGTTCGTCTGTTATGACGCGCCGCCGTCTGTAGGAGCATGACAAAGGAAGGGTGATAACGGCGGCGGTGGTGAAAAAGATTTGCCGGACATTTGCTAATATAAACTATCCACTGATTGCCAACTGAATCCTTTTAGCCAAATCACAAAATGTTACAAAGCATATGATTAATAGCTTCTCACTTCATCAATGAATCAGATGCAAAAAAATCAAATGTCAAACGCTAGTCTCTTCTTATTTCTATTTATAATTAGCTTATTATATCTTAAAGAGTATACCTTTTTGATTTCAATTACTGAATAGTCGCTTTACCCATTTAAAAACTAAGTTGAATCATAACTATGGAATAAAAATTTGTCTTCAGATTTGTTTGCTTATACAAATGATTCACATTTAAAGACACATTAAAGACATACTGTAATATGTATATAATTTTAATGGTAATAAAAAATAACTTTATGTTTGTGGTGGATTTGTACGAAACGTTTTGCATTCCTTGTTTAAGAACTAAAGTTTGTCATTGTGTTTTGTATGTGTGTGTGTTTTAATTTCGTCCAACGACTTATTTACAATAACGATCTGCTTTCATTTTACTGCGTCTATCCAATAGAGTTTCATGTAAAGATCCATCGGCCTTGGCAGCAACCAGCTCCCTAATGCCATTCTGATTAATTCGCATTCTCTTGTCTTGGAACTTTTGAAACTTTTTGCTAAGAAAACAGTAGAAAATTATTAATATCAGATTGCATACAATGTGCATGTGCCCATACGTACACGTAATTCTTTTCAACCTCCACTAAATCGCCCTTCTCCTCTTTGGGTTCTTTATCAACGACCACATTGCGTGCTGCATTGCTACGTACTATACAGATTTCATGTTCTCCAACTTTCTTACGCAAAGCCACACAAGCATCATCTTCGGGATCAATGGACATAAAGTGACCCGTTTCGGCTAGTAGAGCCATTCGGCGACCCTGGAATGGAAAACTAAATTTGTAGTTTTTTATATTTAATGGTTTTTCCGAAATCACCTACCTCAAAGACTGGCTCCCATTGTTCCATGCTTCCAACAGCCTCAGATCGTCCTGTTATCATGCCATCTTTTTCAATCTTCAAGTACTTGCCATAGCCTGACTTAAACGACACTTTTTGCTCATTAATGGGAAACGCTGTGAAAATCTCTTCAGGATCTGGACCATCACCCTGATTATGTGGGGCTCCCAAAGTGAATAAACTACACAAAATAGATGAAATGCTATACTATGGATCCAATGTGGAATAACAACTTATTACCCATTGTCCAGAGCCTTGAGGTAACAACGATCACCAAATTCAATGGCCACAGTTCCCGTTATGTCCACTGCCGCCTTGATTGACCACCATCCGCCATGGTCTTCTGCGTCCTGATCAATTTGAACTTTTGGTTTTTTACTGCCCTCTGGTTTATCATTGTGCTCTTTATCCTTCTTGCGTTTCTTGCTTTTTCTATAATACAGATGTTAAAAGTATGAGAATGGAATGCAATTTTACATTTATAATTTTTATATATTACTTGTGCTTTTCGCCCTTCAAGACCAATTTTTTAATGCGAATATTATCATAGTCAGACATTGTACAAAATGTTTAACAAATTACAAAACTGTGTTAATATTTATTTACTTAAAGTAGTGTGCAACAAATTACAAAACCGTGTTAATATTTATTTACTTTAGCCAGTGTGACCAACAAACCACTTCATTGATGAGGGCCAGTGTGACCTTTTAACCTTTTGCACTTTAACTAGTGTGCAACAAATTACAAAATCGCGCTAATATTTATTTACTTTAGCCAGTGTGACCAACAAACAACTTCATTGATGAGGGCCAATGTGACCATATAACCTTTTGCACAAAATTCAAAAATTCATGAACAGGCTGATTTGAAAATTAAATTATCACTTAACAAATAAAAAGCAATTCAGAAATCACTAATCTTTCAGTTGAAAAAATGTTTTTTTAAGCAATTTCATAAATACTTTTTATTTAGTACATTCATGTATATTCATAATCACATTTAGGGAATGACACATGGAAAATATAAACTAGAATTACGCTTAACTTAGGCAGATATAAATAGTAAAATTGGCATACGCATGAAACTAAATGGCAAGCGTAATCATAATTTAGTATTTGAGAATATCGTCGTTCTGATCAGATCAATAATGGGTAAAGTAATTTACAACTTTTAAACTTATTTCATAAATCTATGTACATACATACGTACAGTGGAATTCAAGAATAAAGAATTATATGTGTCTTAAGCATACAAATTGTGCATACATTATGCCAGGAATTGTATAAATATGTATATAGCAATAGCTCAAAATAACTAGGAAATTAATTTATGAAAAATATAAACTAGAAATAGACATAGATGTGCTTTACAAATAACCTTCAACGGAAACATGTTGCCATTGGCCCTGCAAAGAGAAAAATAGATTTAAATTAGACTGATTTATGACCAAGGTGTAAAGTAGATTACTTACAGCCACACCAAGATTCCAGCCCACACCAGCTGGATTCTCCTTTGTAATGCCGCATCTTCGGCATATTATGCCATTGAGAGAGACAGCCCAAACCTCTTTGCCCACCGATACTGACCGGAAGCCACAATGTGTTTCTGTATGTGGCGGAATGTTGACAGCATTTGGAAGAAATTGCCAATGGGAGCCCTCGGGAAAGGTGCGGGTAATCTCCTTACGAACGGCCAGCCTTTGTTGATTGTCCAACGCCCAAATGCCAGATCTACCCACACTTATTGCCTTGAAATTGACACCCGCCGGAGCCTCGATCTGTTGCCAAGCGTCGCCACAGGGATTCTGCCGAGTAATGCCATAGCGAAAGAAGACCATGCCATTGCGGGCCACTGTCCACACCTGACCAGTTGGTCCCACACTAATGGCAATTAATGGCTGATCGCTGGCAATATGCTCCCAGGCATCGCCACGTGGATTTAGTGTACTCACACCATGTCGGATCAGAACATCGCCATTGGAGGCTATAGCCCAGGCAGTAACGGGAGCATCATCCACATTGCATACGCTATCGACATCGTCGTCTAACACTTGAAGGGCAGCATCCAAAATTTTTGATTGACTCAATTCCTGCCACGGACCACTGCTGCTTAAGCGACATTTTTTCATCCAACGACGTCGACGGACACAATCGGTGAGCTTTTTTGTGAGCATGATAGGCCGCTGGAAAGTCAATGGCATATTGCCAGCCTTCTTTATCCGCTCCTCCTGGTATATTGTAATCTATGGCCCAATCCGAAATCCATTCACAATGCGTTGAGAGCAATTTCGTGTGCTCTTTGCTTCGTTTTTGTCGTCCTGTGGCATCGCTCCACATGTGACGATCGGTGGGCAGACTTTTGGCTGTAAAGCCACTGATGGGATTCCATCTCTGATTCTCATACACATAATAGGTGTGAGTATCAATCATGGGATTTATCTTGCCCGAACCCTCTAAACCCTTGAGGAACATGCCACCCCAACCGCCATTGTAGACCCAAGCGGTATTATCGCACGAAATGCCCCAAATCACATCCACCCCGCTGTTATAGACACGTTTCACATGCCCGCCCATTTGACGCCAATGCATCTGTTCCATGGACACAATAAGCGAGGGACAACGATACAATATGTTGAACAATTTAACCCTACCACTCACATATAGACGTGTAACTGCTTCCGGATCTGTGCGGTATTTGTAATCGGCATACGGAATATTATTCACCTTGATCTCATAGTGATTTTGCAGGGCCCTGCCAAATGGAACAACATGGATTATTACATATTAGACAATGAGATGAGCCAAGCTGATAAATTTACCTAATCTTTAATGTGAATGTGGCACCTGGAGCAAACACCATCTTATCATTGCGAATCTCTTCCAGCCATTCCGAGGCCTTCATGGAATTGAGCACTGTAGTGCGTTCATTAAAACGTGGGTTCAAATGCATAGCAATCACACGATGCTTCTCCACACGATGGGGCAGCACACGCACCGTCGAATGACATTGCAAATCGAAACGAATTTGATCGGCATCATCATAGACACAGCCGGAAATCTCCAATTCTGTGCCGCATGGCATCCTAAAAGCGATTTATAGGGTTAGTTGAATCCATTTGTATATTTTATTCATGTCTTACCCATTATAAAGCGTATTATAGTAGGGAGTTTCACATGTAGAAACATCCATACGTTCCACATAACCTCCGGCATCTCGTGCTAAGTTTTTGTCCATTTGCTGGGACTTCATGTTGGCCGCATCGAATACAAAAACATCGCCCAGGTCGCTAGTTAACCAAATGGCATTGCTTGCCGGTTTGCCCATCAGTGTATTTATTTGACTGCACACTGAGGATAAGTGAGAGAGCCAATCTTCCATTTCGGCATCGCTGGGAAATTGAAGTTTCACTGGCGTACAATTCACTGGCAAATGTGGGGCATGTATGGCCAGACGCGGAGACCCGGCCTCACTACAACATTGCACACAGGTTATGTCGGAGAGGGGAAATTGAATTTTGGTTGATGAACCATCGTGACTGAGCACAGTGAAGGTGCCAGAGTCATTAGAATCAGCGGTGGCTCCGGTAGCACCGGTGGTTGAGGAACTCACACCACTCGCTCCACTAACCCATTCCAGCTCAATGATGCAGTCTTCGTATTCGCCGCCAGGCCGTTGATACCGTGCATCCGACGATTTGATCCATGACGATAATTCGACAGCCTTTTCGAATTTGGCCATTTGCTGCATTTTGGCCAATTTTTGCTGTCGTAATTGTAGTTTAGTTAGGATATCTTTCCGCCAATTGGCATTGATATCAACTTGACTATCGTTAGATGACTGCTCATTAAACCAATTGGGTAAATTGGAGACATCTAAACATACAGCCCCAGTGGCCACACAACTCCAAAGGATGCCACACTCGGTCCAGAATTGGGAGCCTGTATGATCATCATCCTCGCCTAGAAAAACATCCGAACCATGATGGGCCGAATCGGATTCAAAGACAGCCGAATCGCTTTCCGGATGTGCCTCAGTGCCAACCACTGAGCCAACACTGCGTACAGGTGACCAGGCTCGTGGATTTTTCAACTGTGTCTCGAATTTGCCGGTCACCTCTGCCACATCAGCAGCCGGAGCACTGGAAGCATGGCCCGTAGAGGAATCCCTTAATGCGGCAGCTGTCCTATGTTTATGACGATCATTCAGATTCAAGCTACCAATAGTGGGTGGGGAATCGGCACTAAGCTTCCAACGTTCATGCTTGAGACGGCCATTACTGGAGACTCCTCCTGTGCTGCCACTACCACCAGGACTTGGCAATACCGTCTCAATTACAGCGCATGTTTCGACAACACCTTTCTCTTTCTCCTTGGAGTAGAGATTGGAGAAACTTTGATGTTTAGAGCCAGGAGTAGAACTACTGCCGCCACTTTTACGCGAGACTATGGACATGGAACTAGAAGTGCGACTTATTTGCATCGGACACTGGATTTGGCGCCATTTTTTGCCAGTGGGATCAGCGGAAGTTACACCCGATCGATAATAAAGAGCTCGATCAGCAGCGCCCACGGCAAAGACCTAAAGTTAAATCATTTAGTGGTTTAGAGAGAGAGAGGAAGAAAATAAGTATATTCCTACCTGATCATTAGGAGCCACAGATATCATGGATATATTGCCCACCATTTCCACCCAGCCCTTGCCTATGGCCGAGTCCTCGCTTATGCCAGCCGCTTCGCCTTTTATGCCGCGTCGAAACCAGGCATGATGGTCATTGGTTACACACCAAACGGCATCTGTGCCCACCGAAACATGAACGATCCGTGGTCCCGGTGTCTTAACATCCAGCCAAGCCTCGCCGGAGAGATTATCCCGGCTTACACCAGTGCGAACGATGACACGGCCGTTGTAGAGAACAGCCCAGACCAAACCAGTTGCTCCCACACTAATCTGGGCCAGTTCACTCCCCGTTGGCGTGGGTATGGCTGTCCAGCGTAACCCCTCGGGCGATGTGGCTGTTACCCCCGTACGAAACATGGCCCTTCCATGCGCCGTAATAGCCCACACGCACAGTGTGCCGGCTGGAGCATTTGGCACATTAACTCCCCCGATGGCTACATCAATGAAGGGCTCTTGTGTAGGATCTTTGTGCAAAGGGGCCACAGCACACCAGCTATTGAGCGCTGCATAGCGTCGAAAGCGTATCCACTTTCGACGACGAACATAAGAGTTCCAGGACTTTTTGGCAGAATAGGAAGCCGGAAAATCCAAAGCATACATCCAGCCATCATCGGCCAACTGCTGGCCATCCAATTCTAAATCCAAGTGCCAATCTCCATCCCACTGCCATGCCATTGAAGGTAAACGTATTTTATCCACACTTCTCTCCACACTGCCATCGGCCGAAGAGTATCTGTATCGATCGGTGGGCAACAGAGTTTTCGAGAAGCCCTCAATTGGCAGCCACCGTTCATTCTCAAAAGATTCCTCACGCACCCGTATGGGTACATCCAGGCCATGGACATGCACATACACCTGACGATCGCCGCCTATGGCCCACATATAATTGGTAACGGCACAGATCTTCTTGAACTCCAATCCCAGGTAGGGGAATTCGCGCCATGCTCCCGAGCTAGTGGAGAGCGTATATACGCGTCCCTCGCTACTCGTTGCAAATAAATAGCTGCAAGGCATAATCTTATCTAGTCTTTGATGGGGGAAGCACTAGTCTTGTCTAGTGACAAGAAAAGATACGGAGATGGTTTTAAGAACCCACACAACTCAGCCTTCCTGAGCAAGGAGAGAAAAAAAACAAATACTTTGTTGATAAACATATTTTGCAGAAAGATTCGTTTTTCTTTCGTTACCTATGCTGCTGTTGTTGCTGTTGCCTATTTCATTTATTCCATGACTTTTTTCCTTTTAACTTACAACGAAATTACCCGAAATAATTGATTTATCCACCCAGACTTCGGTTGGATTTAACTGCCCACCCACCGACTCCCACCTATCAACATTAACAGCTGTTGCGTCTAACAGCACATTTTCGTTGCAATGTTAGTTAAGAAAAAAATAGTGGCTGCCGGACTCCAAACGATTTCCGATTTTTTTCGATATTCGAGAATTTGTTGACAATAACGATGTTATCGACGTAATATATCGATAGAAATTTGCCAGCCCTGGAAACGGCAGTGGAAAAACAGCAGATTTTAGTTTTAAACTTTAATAAACTATATGCGATTGCATTGCATTCATGCAGAAACATGAAAATTTGTGCAAATAACAGTGACAAAGGGAAATAATTTCCATCAACACATTGCAGTTGCGTCGGCAAACTCAACTGCAAGAAATCATACACGGCGTGGCGACGTAAAAAAAATACAAAAAAAACACAAAAAACGAGCACGCGCAGGCTAGTCATATCAGCTGCTGCTGCTGCTGCTGGGCTCCACGAAGTGGCACCGCCGACACCGACAGCAACCCAAACCTTTATAAAAGGCTCCTAAAAAATAGGGGAAAGAGGGAAAAAGATTGCTGAAAACCCGAGTGCCCGAACCCCAAGTACAAGTCCTTGCAAGCAGCCGGTAGTTCCATACATAGAAATAGTAAAAACTTTCACACATACAATTACACACCACCACACACACACACATATATGCGTGAGTCCATTTGTTGTTATTATACTACGCGAATGCACACACACACACACACCCATACTTATACAGCTGCACTTCTTGTTCTGTGTGCGCGTTGGTGTGCGTGTGTGTGTGTGTGTACATACATACAATATCCTGTGCATCCCGTAAAACTTAGTCGCCTTTGTGGGAAAAATCATTTCGGGCAGCAGCAGATAGTTCCCCAGATTCGAGCCCCAGCCCAAAACCCAGATGTCAGTTGTGCCGGAAACAAAAAAACGACAACAAAACCTGATAAATATTTAACAATACAAAATAATAATATATATTTACTGTAAACAGCAACAAATCGTACTCCTTCGTATATGTGTGTGTGCTTACACTGGACAACGAAGTCCACTAATAACGATTTTTAACGCGAAAATTTCCTCGTTTTCTTTTCATATTTCCAATTTAATAGTTGAATAGTTAAATGAAGCTGCAAGCATATTAAAACGAAAAGACTGCAGGTAAGTTAATGCCATACAATCCTAAAAAAAACAAAATGATAATCCTTCTCTCTCTCATTCAACAGCTACAACAAAATTGTTTGGTGAAAGAAGAAGACGAAGAAGGAATTCAGAGTGTTGTCCACTCTCTCTCCATCTTAATCTCTCTGTCTATCGTTCTGTTTATTTAGTTTTTTTTTTTTTCTTGTGACTATTCCTGGAGTTATCTTTGAGATATTATCACTCACACACATCACAACAAAGTCATGCCACGGGGTAAACGTCGAGCTCCAGAAATCGGTGACACTATGGACAGTCAATCAAAGAGAGCCCGCACCAGCTATACAAACATACCGGCACAACAAGGCAGCAGGTGAGCAGAATAACCGCCCCCCGCCCCATAAATTAGTTCATAAATATCACAGTAAGGGCATTGCATCGAGAACTAAATTCAACCATCATCAAGTAGTACTTACTTGATTATTACGATTCTGAATCCTTGTAGACAGCACAGCCATAAGTAAAGATTAGGTAGTCAAATAGTCTATTTATGGATTCATCTTTATATTTACATAACATTGAGCCAGCTCTATCAATAGAAGGAAGTATAGGCAATTAATTCGAGGACTTTTGTTTTAAGCAATTTTCATTAGAACTGCCCATGAGTGGCTATTTCTCCATCGGATTTCAACTAGAATGTGAGACATCTTCACTTGAATTTTCATTAAATAACATAAGATCCATGCAGAATTATCTGCAGACAAAAGACTCGATGAAAATGAAGACACTTGAATTGAGAAGGATCCAATCGTGTCTGATTTGCCCTTCTCCAGTGAAATGATCTAACATATAAAGCAATTTTTCCATGTCGATGATTGTGACTGGGAGTATTTGGTTTGTTTTCTGATAACTGCATTTATTGAAAGGATAAGTGTTCCGATAGTTACGATAATCTTTTTGATGGGGCATATATTGGCAAACAGGTTTTTTTTTTCCTTTTTTTTTTTTGTTTTTGTTAATTTCGAAAAGATTCTTATAAATAGATAATTGTAATAATCGTGTGTCGTGTGAGATTTCATTTAAAAAAATTGTTTAGGTGCAGCAAAATTTGTTTTTGATTTTGTTGGATTTACAGTGTTTGTTGTTGTTTTAATAGTAAAGTTCTTATTGGCATCTTTTTTCATCAGTTGAACATTAACAATTGGAACCAATATAAAAGAGATCAGCTAACATTTGATCTATATATGATATGACAATAGGATTTTTCTTTCTTTTTGGTTAACCATGATAGCTTTATATATATATATATCTATATATATATATATAATTTAATAATTTTTATATACGGTTTTTGCTATAATTGTTTTGTTTTTTGTTTCATTTTTTTTTTTTTTTGTTTCTTTTAGTTTTTGTTTTTATACATTAACGATATGGAAGACATTTTGCAATTCTCATATATGTATATAGTATATGTATCTTAAGTTGCATTCAATTAATCGCTGGTACACAATATCATCATAATACAATCATACACAATCATTATCTAACTTAGATCGATCCAACATCGGGAAAGAAAAAAGTAGAGCGCGAGATATATAGAGTGACATTTGTTTTTTGATCTTTTTGGGGGGATATGTAGACAAAGATATGATGAAAATAAGTTGACAAGTTAAAACAAGAGAATTAGAGAGAGGTCCTTAGTCCTTTCTCTTTGAATATTATTTGGTTTTCTTTTCTTTTTTTTTTTTTTGGTTTGGTTCTGGTCCTTACTCCATGGAACCATATTGGACCTTCTTGATTTTAAAGTAACTGAAAAGGGGGGAGAAAAGACAACAAATATATAAAATTTGTTTAGTATATTCAGAGGGGAGAACTTACCGCCAGCCACCATAACCCGAAATGGTCAATAGAACTGCAATGGCCAGGGCTGTGCCCACGGCCAGTGGAGCTGTCTCATCTCGATACGAACCGGTGGCACTGCAATGGAATGATGGTCCCCATTTGCCGCTCTCCTTGAACATGAAGCTTTGCATATGCAAGTCCCTTAGATACAGACGAGCTATATGCCCCGATTGATCACCCGAATCTTGTGGAGCATACATAATGACAGTTTTCTCCTTATCGCATACATAGGATTTGCCCACTGGCGTTGGGAAAAACATTGGCTGATGCACAGGTGAAGTTAGCTTCACATTCAATCCAGGACGATCGGGATGCTCAAAAAGTGAATTAGATGATGAATAAGTCAGCTCAAATAGATTTATATACCAGCCTTCGCCGCCAGACGACTGAAGAAAGAAAAACGAAACGAATTTAAATGTCAAATAGTGACCTTTTCACAAAATAGTTAGAAGGGGGGAGGAGGAACACAAAACCCACGCACCTTTTTGAATGTCATGGATAGACGGAAACCCCTAAAATCCATTGTTAATATTTCCATATTTGATTCGACACATTCGCCACTCAATTGCGGAGTATCCGGCATGTATAGATCGGCCTCAACATCCTCACCCAATTTATTGCGATATTTAATGCCAATCAAACCGTCGACTTGCATCAAGATGCAGGTTATTCCATTTGTGGCATTAAAACGATAAATCGAAGTGGTCGCTTCATGATTCATTGACGAGGCCTAAAACAAGAAAAAACCAAAGGGAAAGGAAATAAAAGCTCCTCTCCTCATCGTGGACAGCAATCTTACCGATGGCCCTTTGGTTGTAAATTTGGTGACCCTTGGCGTTTTTGTTGTAAATGCGCTCAATTGTAAGCCCTGAGTTGCTGATACTGTAGGAAGGAAGAAAGGAGTGGGGGTGGGGGGAGCAAATGAAAGAATTGCACAATTTTTCTTTTTTTCAGTCAGTGTGTCACACACAGTGAGTGCCGTATGTCCTCGACAGTATTGATTTTGTATACGCGCATTACCCCCTGCCCCCCCAAACTCACAGGCTTCTATATACTACTTACCCATTAGTAAAGCCAAAATAACAGCAATAAGCCCACTTACATTGGGGCTAAAAGGATTATTGGGCTTGGAGACAAATGAAGTTTTCTTTCGATTTGCATCAATTCGATTGGACAATTTTAGCATTTTCATATTGACTTTGATTTCTTTTTTTCTTTTCTTTACTTTACTTTCCTTTCAAATGATATGATATGTTTTTAGCTTCAATTTGCGACGTGTGTTTCGCTTGGGGTCCTGCGCACAACTGTGTCCTGTTGGCCGTACATTTAGTTCTATGTGCCTAAACGACGAACGTTGTCGTCGTCGTCGTCGGCGTCATCGTCGTCGGCGTCGGCGTCATCGTCCCTTCCACTTCGTCTTTCTACTCCTGATTCATCCTTTTTACACAGTCCGTTTAAATTCGATTTTTCACTCTCACTTTTGTTATGCGCAATCGCATTTGCATTTAACGATTTTATACACTGAAGGAAGCTTAAAGTGTTTTGTTTGCTCCTTTTGAGAAGAGCAATTTAACAAAACATCATTTTCATTTCAAGATTAAACACTATTCATTCCATATAAATTATTGTTTTTGGCAAAAATCATCAAATCCTTCATATCTCCTCCATGTTAATTTTCTTGCCGTTCGTCACAATTGAAAGTCACTTTATTACCTTTTGACTTACCTTTTTTTCCAAATAACTTTACCATTTTCATAACTACTTTTATTAGTTCTTTATACAAATAAAAGTTGCATCAGCAAAGACTTTGAAATGATTTTATGTGATAAGACTGAATCGGGTAAACATATCCACTGTAATATTCTTTTTTAATGTATGAATTTAACGTCAATCCTTTTGATTTATTGTTCACATTAAGTTCAACGAATGATACAAAGTTTTTCGAAATAAAGGTAAATTGAACTAGATTAGCTATCGGACACATTTCTATCATTATCCTAATATTTGAATAAGATTATTGTGCATTCTGGCTTTATGTTTGAAATTATATTAGGCAGAGATAACTTGAGTTGAAAATGGGGCTGATTTTTGAAATAACAGAATATTTTATTTCCAAACTCTTAATATTTTGTTACTCTAAAACTTTGAAATAAGCATCAGCTTATCTTGATAAATAATCAAAAGAAATAGTTGAAGAAAATTCCCAAAAATCGCAAAATGTTACCGGCTTACTTGACACATGCAACGAAAAGATATAGACTGGATAATTTTCGAATATTCATCGGGCGTTTTTGAGCAGTCAATAGCTACATATATATATATATAATTATATAGTGTTTGTGTGTTTGTTTTGTCATATCTTTTTGGGGTTGGCTGGTGGGAATTATATATATATTATTTTCCTCTTAGCTTTCTGCTCTTGGCATTGGCCTCGTCCACGTCGCCGTCGTCGTCGTCCCCGTGTTCATGTTTACTATAGTCTATTTTTATACACAACAAGAAGAGAATTGAAAATCAAACAAAAACAAAAGCAGCCACAGGCCACTAAGATTCAACAATTAAACAATATCAAATACAAACACAAAACACACAAAAAAATGAGAGAAAAGTATTGTCAGAAAACAAATTGTCATTAAATGAAAAATTGTATATCGAATTGAAGCAATTTCTAGCAATCAAAAAAAAAAAAAAAAAAAAAAAAAAAATGGCAGAGTGCGTTGAGATCGAGAGAAAAAAAAAAACAAAATCACTTTCTGATAAACAAATTCGTTTGGCTTATTTTGTGCTCTTGTTTTTTGCAGACGCCATATCAGAGCAGAAGATGGCTTTAGCCAGAAACGTTGTCTGACATGGTTCCAGGAATATACAACACCCGATGAACCGGAAACATTGGGACCCGATGGCATGGAGAAATTCTGTGAGGACGTTGGCGTCGAGCCCGAAAATATTGTGATGCTGGTTCTCGCCTATAAAATGGGTGCCACCCAAATGGGATTTTTCAGTCAGCGTGAATGGTTAAAGGGCCTCACAGAGCTCGAGTGTGACTCGGCAGCGAAAATGGTTGTGAAACTGGACTATCTGCGCAGCATACTCAACGATCCCAACTCTTTTAAAAGTATCTACAGATATGCCTACGATTTTGCCAAGGTAAAAGAATCCGAATCCAGTTGATTTCCGTTTCTCCTCTTTGCCTTAAACTAATTGTGTTTGCATTTCTCTTAGGATTCAGATCAACGTAGTATGGATATTATGACGGCCAAGGCCATGCTGCAGTTGCTATTGGGTAAACATTGGCCATTGTATCCACAATTCGCCCAATTCCTAGAGCAATCAAAGTACAAGGTAATTAATAAGGATCAGTGGTGTAATATATTGGAATTCTCTCGCACTATTTGCAATGATTTATCAAATTACGATATCGATGGAGCATGTAAGTGAACTAAACGAAATCAAAATGAATTTAAATAAACATTATACCATTATCCTTGTTTTTAGGGCCTGTCATGCTGGATGAATTTGTGGAATGGCAGCGCTTGCAGCGAAGCTTGACCATTGCCAGTTCAAGCTCTAGCTGAGAGTTTCTGCATCGAGTCGCCTATTTCTAGTTCAACATTAAAAAGAGCTCAGTTGGGTTCTAACCATGATGATCGAGACCCGAAAAACGAACCCCCGATACCGAGACCAGCGGATCTAAGACACAAACACACACCACACACACACACACACACAGACACAGTCCCACGCCCCATCCACCATACAGCCCCACCCTAGCCCCTCCCGCCATCCATCATCAGGTTCACACAACAAAAAAGAAAACTAAATACAGAGAATCATCGCATTTGGAGAGACTGCATCGTAAACTGGCAAAGCAAAATAAAAACCAACTATAAAAACAAGAAATAAAAGAAAAAACAAAATGCTACACTATTGATAATATATTTAATGTAATAATTTATATATTAACTAAAACTAAACAAAACTAAAAAAAAAAAAAAAACAACACTACAATTAAAAATTTTCTATTTTTAAGGCGATACACAACAAAAAAAGAGGGCAGTAACAATTTTTCGGGGGAAACTGCAGCTGAATGAGCAAGAGAAAGAGAGAGCGCAATAACAAATGAAAATGAACAACAATTATAAATAAACAACAAAAAAAACAAACAGCAAATCAATTAATGTTTGCAAATCTCTCATACATCCGAAATATATATGTATATAGTACATATAATCCCCCCTTATACACATATGGATCGGACGCAAAAGTAGTAAAAACAATAATAACACACTTGATGAAACCCAAGAAAAAGAACCACAGAACAAACACAATAAAAATAAACATTTTTTGGGGACTATTTAATAAATTTATTAAGTCAAAAATTTTAACTTATCTTTAGTCGGCCTCTTTCTTATGGAAAGAGATAACATTGTTGTGGTGAGATCTTTCCTCTTCTTTGGGCTGGATCCATTTAAGGACGAGTTGAGGACTTTCCCATAGGTTTTAGTTCTTGTTTTGATTATTGCCTGGAATGGATTGTACCCGTTTATAAGATGGATGAATCCAACAAAACGTTAGAGCAAACAAATTGGAAATTCAATCACACTTAAAATTTTATTCTACAATTTCATTGTCTTTGGAGTCTGAGATTTCAAACACAGAGACCTCTCGAAAGGCAACTGGATTTTGTGTACGTATTTTGGGTGCAGGCTCTCCACAGCCCAAAAACTTGTTTAGAACCTTATCGAATCCGCTAATTAACGATTCAGAGCAACGATTTGACATTACATTCAACACATAATCTCGAATGGCAAGTCCCAGTAACTGATATATATGATATATAAGTTAGTGAATCTTTTGTTTATATATCATTTGTGACATACTTGCACATGGGCCTTAGGCACCCAATGGTCGACATGGAAGTTAACAATATCATTGGCCATCATGTGAAACGACGGCATGTCATCGAGTCCCTTGTTAACTACGAAATGTATTGTACGCATCATAGTCAGGGCGTGTTTATGCAAAGCGCTTAAATTAATTTTCTCATCGAGATCTCCATTTTTTCGAAATATATCAATTACGTCCTCATGCTGAACCAAATAGGTATAGAATATATCTTTGCCCATCTTACGGCGGAATGGCCGAATCAAATCAAATGCTTGCCTCAGGGCCACCTGTTTCAGTTAAAAAGGATTAGTTCGCTAAGCGTTTCGGTGCTCACCACAAACCTTTTCGGTCAGAGAGAATCCCAACTCATCATATTGGCCACCGGGTATCACAATGGGTAAGACTTTTGGAAATATTGGTGCTGAATATTGGATTTCTTGGCGGATGTTCGATTCGGTATCAATAACAGATCCATTTTGACTCATCTCTTAATTAAAATGTTTTATTTTTATTTTTTATTGTTTGTGTATTTGTTTTTTTTTTTTTTGTTTGTTATTGTTTTAGCTCATTTCACACAAATAATGAGACTGTTTGAAAGATATATCAATTCATATGATTTAACAAAGTAGAAATCAGTCAGTCATTCAGTCCGTCTGTGCGACATCTTTGAGCCCTCAGCTAACATAGACAGGATATATCGGGTAATAGTCCTGTAGTTTCCTCGATTACTTAACTAATGTTCGATGATGTTTTACATTTATATTTTTTTTTTTTGCTTAGCTTATACATCATTTTATTTGCTTTTCGTAAAACATAGAACAGGCATATATTTAAATATAGAAAGAACGATTTATGTATATTTGTATATATATATATATGTGTGTATGTGCGTGTGTGAGTGTATTTATAAAGGATGTTTTTCGGCGGTTAAACATTTTTGCAACTTCTGCTAAGACAAAAAACATGCCAACAAACAAAAAAAAAAAAACGAATTCATGATTTAGAAAATGGTGATACACAGAAGAGAATAATGGGATACAATGATTGATGAGCGGGCCTTATATATCCTTCAGATGAACATCTTTTCCAGCATTTTTCTAAGTTTCTCCTGAGCGTAACGCATCTTCTGATAAAGATCCTTAGATACGCCATTCGTTGCAATGGTAGAGAACCGATATGTCCGGAAATTCTTCTCATGATCCATATAAGTGATGGCACTCATGCGTGGACATAAAATGATCTTCATGTGATCGGAGAAATTAAGCTGCAAAAACAAGAGTGACGAGTGAGTGTGATGTGGTAAATCGGTCAAGGTTTAGGTCAAGTTCTAGCTTGCTTACCTGCACCGAGCCATTGGTGAGATGCATGACCACAGCACATGTGGTACGGAACCAGGAATGCAAATGCGGCATACGGGAAATCTGATCATTCTCAATGTTCACATTATTGGCACCGGCCTTTACCAGATGTTCGGTCATGTAGCGCTTGAAATAGGACATTAACTTCATTTTCTTATCGAGCGACTTGCAATAATCCGTGGTGGTCATATAGGTTTCCTTGCCGTCTCTATCAATGAAATGCACATTGATCTCATTTGGCAATAATATGAGCTTGGTGGTGTCATTAAACATAACGCCAATGCCTTCATCGCAAAGCTGATAACCAAAACCATATTTGTCGCTGTAATCGACCCACTTGGAGATCCAGAAGAGAGGCTGAGCGGCCGGATCAGTGTTCTCATCGCCAAGATTGCCTTGCAAAAGGCGGGGCTAAAAGACCAAAAGCAAAAATGGGAAGTGTCGTTACGGAAGGAGGCGAAAGGTACGGGTGACATCTAACTACTACGCACCTTGTTATTAATCAAAGTGGTTAACTGCTGATGCAAACTCTCAATATCGCTGCGATAATCCTCACTGTGGCGACACACTTGAGCCGATGCTGTGATCGCGTCATGTAGATTATTTTTCAAGAATGTCGACTCCAATCGTGTATCTTCCCTTGGACCATTCATTTCGCCCAATGGCTTGCGATGATTGGGATCTTCGATGGTATCGTTAGCGCCCAGACGTGGTGCCATGGTCAAACAAGAGCTGGGCAAGAATGTAGGCACTGGCGTTGCCTTAAGGAATTCAAAGTTTAACAAATCACCGATTACAGGACGACTCTCAGGATTCGGTTGGAGCATGGCAATGACCATACTAGCTGCTGGTTTCCTTAAATAGTTGGGTACACGATATTCGCAATTCTTGATCTTTGAATAGGTATCCTTAAGGGTTTTCGTTTCAAATGGCGGCTGACCCACAAGCAGTGTATACATGACACAACCAATTGACCAAATATCCACCTCGAATGAATGCCCCTTCTTGGTCAGAATTTCGGGCGCTATATAATTCGGAGTGCCGCACAATGTTTTCTTTCGTTCGCCCTCGTATTCGATGCGTGTGGCCAGGCCAAAGTCACCAATTTTGACATGCAACATGTCATCCAGAAAGAGATTTCCGAGCTTCAGATCACGATGGATAATCCGATTGTCGTGCAAATACTTGACACCTTGAATAATCTGATAGATATAATAACGGCATTCGAATTCCGTAATGCTCTTGCGTCGCTTGTGCAGCTCCATCATAGACTAACAAATAGAAGATACATAGAGGAAAGCCAAAATGTAAGGATCAGCTGGAAGTCGTTGTCAATGTACACCTACCCGCTTCTTGCATAGCTCCAGCACTATATAAATATTCTGAGGATCCTCAAAGTAGCTATGAAATTTAACAATATTTGGATGATTGAGGCTACGATGTATAGTTATCTCCTGGGCAGTCTTCTCCTTCTGATTGTGCTTGATCATTAGCTTCTTGGATACAATTTTACCGGCGAAAACATCATTGGTCTCGATATCAATGATCTCGTAGCATTTGGCAAAGCCACCCTACAAAAATCGAAGGGCGAAAATGGGGCAAATGGAAACTCTATATAATAAATAACATTTAAAAGCATCCCGCCAAAAGACCATGAAAGATTGGCGATCGCGTCACTCATACAAACAAACACACACACACACATAAGCTTACTCTGCAGGCACGTGCATCTATGTGAGTGTGTTTGTTTGTGCGTGTGTGTGTGTGTGTATGTGCTAGAACAGAAAACGGAGGAACCTGAACCTGGCTGGCCGGCTGGCCAGGCTTAGGATCGCCATCTCTTTCATTTCAAAGGACTCACCTTGCCAAAGAAGCGCATCCGACTATAAGTTTTACGTTGAGTGGAATCATAAAGACGATCCGGTATATCGGTTGTCCTATCATCAGATTTTGCGGCCATCTTTTTTACTTTTTACTCGTATTGCCTTTTACACTTATTTTTCTGTTTCCACCAAATCAAATTATTTTTGCTTGCTTTCACTCCTCTTTGGCCGTGTTACCACACGTGCTAATACAAATTATATCAAACTCAAACACAATTTAACAATAACTTAAAGAAATTTATATCAAATTCTTAGATCTACAAAAAAAAGGCTGCAACGACCAGCAGGAGAAAAAATTACTACGAAAAATAGACACAAAGCAGACAACGCGCCGAAACCGTTCGATTTATTTAAAAAAAGGAATGCCTTAGTGATGGTAGTGATTTACAGGTAACTGCTATTTGTCACTGCTACTTTTGTCTGGTAATGAATTTTCTATCAAAATGGCAATACAAAATTTATCTGGACGCACTTATATATGCATTGAAATTAAATAAAAAATGCTAGTAAATTTAAAAAACAATCTGGGATTTGTTATTTTAAATTAAAAGTTTTTAAAAATATCGAAGCCCAGAGTTGTTATATATCAGATGTTATCGATAGTACGGAAACCTTGTATTAACGGAAATATATTTTCAAAGTTAAAATTAGTTTGTCAGATAATTCGCAGCTACGAAGTTTCAAACATCCACAATGTTTAGTTATTTATCAACACTTCAAAATTTGCACTTCATGATTGAAATGGAAAAGATTTGGATAGTAAGATATGAAAAATCGCTTCTTCAATTTTACAATTGTTAACCAACGGCTTTTTTGAATTCATTTTTTATGGCAGCACGCAATACAGTGATTTTTGGAATCTGGCAACAATATTGGTTTAATTTAGTGTTGACAGAATACAGGTTTATATATTAACTGCCATCTGGCAACACTAATCTGTGAATATTGATTTTAACTATTTTTCTTGAAAGTCAAGACGAAGGAAAATTACAAGAAACTTAACAAAATAGAAATCAGACTTCACTGTGCATACATTTAAATGCAAGTTGTGAAGAAGAAGAGATTAATCTAACTCTCAACAATGGGCGACAACGAGCAGAAAGCTCTTCAGCTGATGGCCGAGGCTGAAAAGAAGCTGACACAACAAAAAGGCTTTCTCGGCTCTCTCTTTGGGTTAGTAATATATATTTGGCAATTCCAGTATTTGGCTTAGGAATTGATTAGCTTTACGTTTTGTGCAATTTACATATTTCTGTCTTGAATACACACACTCACTCCTCTATTTATAAACGCACATATATGTATATAAGTATATAACAGTGATACGCACACAGAGACAAAGAAATGGTGTATTGGGGTGCGCAGAAGCATTGTTCTTGTTGTTTTGACACACCTCCCTACGCCCCTTTTCATGCTTTTGGGAGCAATCAGTTCCCTGAAGAAATAAATTTTTTATTAGTTGTTGATTTTCAGTTAATTGTAAATGACAAGCTAAGCAAACAAACTGTGTAAATAACCTTTACCCTATGGGACGAAAGGAGAGTCAATAAAGGTTATCTCAGCCAAGGTGTTAGGGTTTGTATGTATGTATATATCTTTGTATTATTTTAACTGAGTGGTTGTCCACGTTACTAAAGCAATATTAGACTGATGAATCATTTTCTATAATTTGCATTCTCCAAAACCAAATACGATATTGTCAGCGTAGTCTTATTGGGATAGTGCTACCACGTCGTTCTTATCAGAATCACATAGTGGTCGTATTTATTAAGGATTCACGCTAATTGTCATCAATTTTTTGATCTTTTCAGCGGTTCGAATAAGGTCGAGGATGCCATCGAATGTTATCAGCGTGCAGGCAATATGTTTAAAATGTCCAAAAACTGGACAAAGGCTGGCGAATGCTTCTGCGAGGCAGCCACTCTACATGCCCGTGCTGGAAGTCGGCATGATGCCGGCACTTGCTATGTAGACGCCTCCAATTGCTACAAGAAGGTGGATGTGGAAAGTGCAGTTACTTGTTTAATGAAGTCCATTGATATATACACCGACATGGGACGCTTTACCATGGCAGCTAAGCATCATCAGAGCATTGCCGAAATGTATGAGGGGAGACCCAAATACGCTGGTAATTATATTTAAATTTGAACTTGATCATATGTACGAGAAATCATTTATATCATATCATCGTACCAGGCCAAATCTATTCAGCATTATGAGCAGGCAGCTGATTATTTCAAGGGTGAGGAGTCTGTGAGTTCGGCCAACAAATGTATGCTCAAGGTAGCCCAATATGCCGCCCAACTGGAGGACTATGAGAAAGCGATTTCAATATACGAGCAGGTTGCTGCATCATCGCTAGAGAGCTCTCTACTTAAATATAGCGCCAAGGAGTACTTCTTTAGAGCAGCATTGTGTCATTTGAGTGTTGATTTGCTCAATGCCCAGCATGCCATTGAGAAATACGCCCAACAATATCCAGCATTCCAGGACTCGCGGGAGTTCAAGCTCATTAAGGTAAGGTAATCTTAAGTCAGAATTGATGCCTCATTTTTATCGCAATTGCTTGCATCTTAGGTCTTGTGTGAGCATCTGGAGGAGCAGAATATTGAAGGATTCACAGAGGCAGTTAAGGATTATGATAGCATTTCGCGTTTGGATCAATGGTATACCACAATATTGCTGCGCATTAAAAAGGCCGCCGATGAGGATCCCGATTTGCGATAAACAATTTATAAGTTATGAAATCCAATTCTAAATACACCTTACACAACAACACTAACAAATTATACACATTTATTAAATGCTATTAATTCAGTTCTCGATTATAATCGATCTATATGCATATATAAACAAATATATATGATTAAATTTCATGTGTTGCAAATGCGAAATAATCAGCCGAACACTTACAAAAAAATTATGAAAATATATAAGCAACGAAAAATTGTAGGCAACATTTTTTTTTTGTTTTATGTTAACCAGGTTTAGATTTTTGTTACAGTTACAAATCAATTGTTTATGTTTACTATAAATGAATATATATATATTCGATTAATTGGTATTTTTTTTTAATTTTATGTAGAATGTGTGGTATAACTTAGCCAAATTTTAAATTAGCTGCTGTGTTTCGGTTTTGCATTATAAATGTGTAAAAAAGAGAAATATTTAAATGAAAGAAATATTCAACAAGAACAACATGAATTTCAATCAAATTATATAATTCCATTGATAATGCACATAGATATATATATAAACCAACATCAAGAGTTTAGGCAAACATATGCTATCTATGAATATATATAAAACTATTGGAAAAAGAAAACAAAAACACAATTAAAATGTTCTTAACGAAAACAAAAAAAAAAAAAAAAAAAAAAAACTTGAGGGTCACATTATTTGAAAATTCCATCTCGCAAAAAGCAGAAAACGTGAATAAATATATATATATATATAAAGAAATCGATACATATATATATTATATAAATGTTTAGTAGATCAATAAACTTTGGAGCTGCAGAAGCCAAGTAATAAGTAATAACATTCAAATGTCAAGTTCTATATAAATAACCATTTTTCCTACTACATAAAATGAATACACCTAATAAAACAAAAAGGCTCTTAAAATCGCATGCGCTTGAGACAGAACGATACAACTACGTATTTCAAATTTTAACCGATTTAATAAAGTTAAATGCTTGAATAAATCATCATCTGCGGCGGTGTAAAAGGAGTTCAAATATTCCAACCGATTTTGAAAGCCAAAGAGTGTTATTTAGGCAAATAAAATACTACTTATAAAGATATAAATCGAATACATATTTACTTATCTTATTCTAATCAAAAAAAGGAAAAACGATTTTGTTTAATAGCTTCATTATTCAATGGAAGGAATCTTATAACCGACCCGGCTTACATTCGTTTCATTAAGTTTTACCGGAACTGAACTCTCAGAGCCGTGTTTCCAGATTGCTGATACCGATTAGAATGTTATCATTATCATTTCAACGAATGGAGCACACACATCTAAAATGGATTATTGTGGCGAGCCATCCAACTGGTATTCGGAAATCGTCATCTTATAATCAGTCGAAACAAGTGCACCTGGAACTGGCTAAAAGAGAGGAGCAACTTCAACCTCAACCTTAACCATAGCTTGAATCCGTTTCTATCCACTCTCTTTCAGCTTACACGCCAGTTGACACCCTTTCGGCTCGCACCGCTCCGCTGGGGCATACTCTCAACCGATGACGACTGATATCAGACGTAGAGTGTTGTTGTTTTTGTCGATCGGTCGGTCCCCTATTGGACACACATTGAAGCCAGAGCCAGGCATTTTTTATAAGCTCACGATGCTGAGATGTCTCAGTTGTTCCGGCGTTCTCCGTGTGTTAAGTACGACTTTGGGAGGGGGTAGTTGATTGAGTATATATATGTATGTATGTATGTATGTGTATATATAAATGACAAATAAATAAATATCATTAAAAGATTGCCTTAATTATGGAAACAACAATAACAAAACTAATACAAAAGCATCTTTATAATCCGCTCTCAACACTCTTACTGTATGTGTTGGGTCTCTCTTTCTGTGTGTGTGTGTGAATAAAGCGTCAGTGCATTCCGGTTTTGGAACAACAAAAATGTTTATATTAATATATAGCACATACAAATATATATACATATATGGATGTGTATACGTATACGATTTTGTCTCATTGTATATGTTCATTGCGAACAGGCAGGGCTCGTTAAAAATTCATAATAAACCCTGGAATTCCCCAAAACGAAGAGAAAAACTCCCCTCAATAATTGCTTAAAACTAATAATTTATTGTTTCATTTTGCATAATACACAAAGAGATTACCTATGTATGTACATATGTATTTATATAAATATGTACATATGTACAAAAAAAAGGTTTCTTTTAAGTTGTTGTTTATATTAATATCTTTTAGCAAAGTTTAAAAATTTAGTTTTGTATTTGTATTGAGTATTTTCAGTATGCATACATACATACATATGTACGTACATACATAAGTATGTACATACATATATCCTTTTTATATTCCAAGGCGTTTTTATTTATGTATGTATGTATGTATGTATAGTAAATAATGTATCAAAAGCAACTACTATGAAAAATTCATAATACAAGCATTAAATGGTCAGAGAAAGTCGCTGTGATAAAGTGATACATATTTTGCGAAACGAGACTCGGAAGTTCTTAACTTAATCGTTCAATTAAAGTTGTGTATTTAACGCCTCTACATATGTACATACATACATACATTTGTAGAGTTTCCTGCATTGCCATTGATTACTAAGCAGATTCATATAAATATTGGGGATATTCCCCATCGTCAAAACAGATGAGTGGATAATACATTCATACACACATACACATTTCTTTTTCAAACTGTTTTCTACGTTGTTTGTATGTGTGTGTGTGTGTGTGTGTGAACGGTCCTTTTCGAAAACTGACTAGAAAGCAGATGAATAAACCTGCAAGCATATACAGACATACATACATACATATGTATGTATGTACATACATATGTACACAAACGTACATACATACATATTAAGGTCGGCTTTTGACCTTTATTATCGTCGTGTAAATATTTATAATGTACGTACATACATACATACATATGTATGTATGTACATGCGTAAAATCAATTAAGAATGTACATGCATACATGCATACATACATATGTACATATACTTATCAGTAGCTGATTATGAACTTAAAGTCTGAAGATATTTAATTGTAATATTGTGATGTCTTTTGCAGACAAAATGGTTGGCTCAATTGGCTTAGTGGCCGTTTTGGTCTTTATATCTGGGGGGTGTTGTTGCCCAACAACAGCCCTTGTATCCCCCATTATCTCTGGGTGGTCCTCTGGAGGCCTTAACGCCACCCTCCGCCTTTGAGATGCGAACGGCGAGCATCACATCATTGCGAGCGAATTTCGATGATAATCTATTGCGCAACATATCTCAGGGAGCACAGCAATTCGCATTGGATCTACTGCAGCGGATCTCGGAGGGTGTCGAACGGGATAATGCCGATTTCATGATATCCCCCTTTTCGGTATGGTCCTTGCTCATTCTTCTATATGAGGGTGCCGACGGGTCAACATATCAGCAATTGCGTCAGGCACTTCGCATCAATGTGGATGATGAGAAATTGCGAGCCGTCTATCAGGTGTGGAGTCAATATTTAAAGTAAGGAATAAGTATAATCTATATTGCTCATTTATGAATATGGAATTTGAATCATTGCAGCGTTAAGACCTCTACCATTGAGGTGGCATCCCTTCAGGCCGTCTACACGGACAGTCATTCGCCATTGAAGAGCAGCTATCGTGATGTTGTTAAGAATTATAATGTTCAGCCGATCGAAGTGGATTTCTATAGTCGGCAATCGGTGATTCAGATCAATGAGGATACAAATCGTTCGACACGCGGCCTAATACCATACACGGTCCTGCCGCAGGATGTACAGGGAGCTAAGATGTTTTTGCTCTCCTCATTATTCTTCAAGGGACAGTGGAAGGTTTGTTAAGCTACAGGATGCATTAATAATTAGTTGACTAATTTTCCAATTTCCATTTTCAGTTACCGTTTAATGAGTCAGCCACTCGCACGGAACCTTTTTACAATGAGAACGGAGAAGTTGTTACCCAAATAGCTATGATGGTGCAGGAGGCCGACTTTGCATATATCACAAAAATCGAAGGTTTGGATGGTTATGTTCTAGAATTGCCATACGGCAAGGAGGATCGTCTCTCTATGATTGTGATATTGCCGAAACGGGGCTTTAAACTTCATGATATTGCCAACAATCTCAAGAATATGGGTCTATCGCCAATAGTTCAACGTTTGGAGGCCTTTAAACGTTCTGCTTCTGAGGATAATCTTGTCGAGGTGGTAATGCCCAAATTCACTACCACCACAGATTTTAATATGACAAATGTCCTTAATCAGGTTAGTAATACTCGCAGAGATATACAGAATATCCATATGGCATTACCATTTAATTATAAATATGTATCCTCCTCTAGATGGGCATACGAGACCTGTTTGATGAGGATCGCGCTAATCTCAATCGCATGGCTTCTGGCTTATTTGCCAGAGTTTGTGTCCATTCCACCAAGATTATTGTCGATGAGAAGGGCACTACGGCCGCCGCTGTCACATCGGCATCTCTTGTCAACAAGGCTACGCCACCGAAATTTGTTCTCAATAAACCCTTTCAATATCTAATTGTGGATAAGTCCACAAATCTGCTACTGTTTGCGGGTCAAGTTCGTAACCCTAAGGAGCTTTAAGCTCCATAGTACTTGAGTAATATTTTTATTTTATTTTTTTTTTATGTACGAATAAACAGTTTTTAATCTAAATAGTAAAAACAAAAAAAGAAGGAAACTAATCTTTGTGATGTTTGCCATAGAAAGAGCAGAGCCAACAGGTTTGTGCATTGCCAGACACTAAAGCTCAATCTCTAATCTCACTCTCGAGAATGATGATTGGATTGAGTCAGTTCAGTTGTTACAGCGATCTTCGTGTGTTAAGTACGACTTCTAAGATACACCTGTGATTTAATTCTTGCCAGGTAAAAGAAGAAAAACATCATAGGTACATATGTACATATAGATTTAAAACTGCCAAAAATCAAGAATCTCTATATTTTAAGTTTCGAATTGAAAATCATATTCCATGCTCCGACAAAGATTTTCCAGTTCTACTCTTACACATATGAATTGTCTAAATATAAGTTATTTCCATATACTATAAGTACGTGATTGACTCACATCAAACTAAAGACGTCATACAAAAAACAAAATAGAAACGAGTTAGTTAGGCTAGTTCATTGAAAAAGATTAACTTATTGTAATATTATTCCGCAATTAGTTATTGTTTAAGAATTTAGATCAGAATTGAGAACCGGTTTAAGGGAAAATTTATGTGCAATTGATGTACAAACATGATTAAATATACATATGCATACTATTTGAAATCGTGGCTTATATGCATATATTTATGGAATATATATGGCATAAGAATAATATGTGCATATTAATTGCTAATATTTTCTGTATAATCAATCTCTCTCAGGCAAAATGGTTGCGTTAGGTGGCATACTTTGCATCTCTCTCCTGGTTGGTATTTCTACGGCCCAACAAAAACAGAGTGAAAAGCCTCAAGCCAATACGGTGACTGAACCCTCTGTCCGACCATCAAATTCCATAGGTGCTGAGGACTTTGGCCTGGGTTTTTTACGTCGCATTTCGCATCTATCGAAAAAGGATAACTCCAATTTTATAATATCACCCTTATCGATATGGTCGTTGCTTTATCTACTGTATGAGGGTGCCGATGGATCAACATATCATCAAATGCGTCAGGCACTTCGCATCAATGTGGATGATGAGCAATTACGATCAGTTAATCGCTTATGGAGTTCACATTTGAAGTTAGTTGGCATTGTCTAGAGTTAATTATATTATATGCATCATACTAAATAAGTTTAATTATTACAGCGTCAGTAGCTCCAATATTGAGATTGCCTCTCTATTGGCTGTCTACACAGACAAAAATACCCAAATCAATAGCAATTATCGTGATGTGGTTAAGGGTTATCAGGTGCAGCAAGTGGATTTTTTTCAGTTCCGATTCTGTGATGCGGATCAATGAAGACATTAAAAAAAAAACACACGAGGGCTAATAAGTGATGCAGTCCACGAACAGAATATATATGGAGCCAAAATGTTTCTACTCTCTTCTCTGTATTTCAAGGGTCTCTGGAAGGTTAGTGATAATGATGGTTTATTCATGTACATATAAACCGATTTAATCAAGTTACACTTACTCAATTGATTTAGTTTCCTTTTGATGAGTCGCTAACACATATGGATTCTTTTTTCAATGAGGATGGTGAAGTTATCGGCCAAGTACCCATGATGACTCATACTGGCAATTTTGCCATTGCCACCAAAATTGAAGGTTTAGATGGTTATGTTTTGGAATTGCCTTATGGCGAGAAGGATAGCCATTCGATGATTATAATTCTACCCAGGCCAGGAATCAAACTATATAAAATAACTAAAAATCTCAAGACAATTGGTCTGTCACCCATAATGGAAAAATTAAAAAATGCTAATAGTAATATGGCAGAGATTGTAATACCTAAATTTACCACCACCACCAACATCGACTTGAAGACTGTGCTGATGAGTGTGAGTTTTGCATATGTCTCTTGCTCTGTCTGTTTAACTCTATAAATTATTGCCTTCTTGCAGATGGGCATTCGAGATCTATTTAATGAGAATCAAGCCAATCTTAGTCGCATGGCCAGAGATCTGTTTGTCAAAACCTGTGTCCACTCCACCACAATTATTGTCGATGAGAACGGCACTGCGGCAGCTGCACTTAGTGCGGCAACACTCAGTAATAAGGCGGCACCACCGAAATTTATGATCAACAAGCCTTTCCAGTATCTCATTGTGGAAAAGTCAAGTAATTTGTTGCTCTTTGCTGGCCAAGTTCAGAACCCCTTAAAGTCCTAAATTGCTGAGATTGTAAATAATTGAAATGACTTCAATTTCTGGAAGCTTTCATGCAAAATTAATAAAAAGTAGTTAAACTCAGTTTTTCCCCTACAATTGTCGGACCAAGAACTGCCCAAAGGTAGAAAGCATTTCCAATCATACAAAGTAAGTATGTACATGATGATTTTTAAAAATATATCATAAAGTATATTCTAGAAAACTATTGAAAAACTACGGCAATGCCGAAGTTGGGCCAAACCTCTTGTGTTAACATTAACTTAATGCAATATCTTAACTTATCTAAGCTCTGATTTTATTTCTTAGTGCGACCGGTTGCTTTTTTTGCCACCCACAGGCTGTTGCTTATCCTTGCTGGCCTTACTCGATATAAGCGGATGTGTTTCTACAAATAAGAAAGAATAAAGTATTGTAAGTTCTTTTAGATGAATTAGATTGAAATTTACCATCAATTGGTGCATCGGGCAGACTGACATCATACAGCTGCATACGTCGACGCTTGGAGGCCATAATTTCATCTTCATAGTCTTGAGGATCACTGTTTAGTAGCGCTGCATTTGCTTCAATAGGTTCCTGGGCAGCCCAGCCATCTTCTGGATCTTCGACTTCGGGTGCCATGGGCAAAAACTGTAAGGCATTTTCATCCTCACCTTCTTCATCGGATGAACAGAATGCAGCCACTGGTTCTACTTTCTGTACATCGACCTCAATCTCTTCGTCTTGTTGAGCATCGGCATTCAAGTCGACCGATTTATCCTCGTCAGCTATATCGAATTCCGATTCACGTTCTTCATATTCAACATTTTCGTCGAGCTCCTTGAAGTCGGGCGCAAAAGCTGACCAATTTTCAACCTGATTCTGGGCCCATATCGAAACCAAACCCGAACTAATGCTGGCTATAATTGGCCGAACTGGATGCCACACAACATCCAGCAATAATTCACCCTTGGTGCCATGTAAAATCTTCACCAGATTACCGATAGACTTTTCCCATATATACAAGGCATGCTGGCGAGCGCTTCCAGCACAAATATATTCCCCATCGCCAGAAAAACAACATTTCTTCCAAGTAGTCCTGCAATTGTTATATGCATAAAAATGTCTTTTTGATTTTGTGCTTAAGAAATTTGAATAATTACTTGTTGACCAAATCCTGAAGTTTTTGTATAGGCTCTGGCTCACCATCCTTGCCTAAAGCAATGATTTCCTTAGAGTCATAGACTCGTATCACACGATCGGAGGTATTAATGAGGAAGGCACTGTAGGTAGATTAAAATTAGTAAAAAATTATAGCTATAGTTCTGGTCGGAATACAAACTTACTCGCCTCGTCGAGCGAATTCTATGCTCTTCACGGCGGTGGCACTAGATGTGCCCACTATGATGCGAAAACTGGCAACCACCTCAAACGTTTCCACATCTAGAACCAATATCTTTCCCTTGGCATTGCCTGTATATATGTGTTTCCCCCGGCGATCAAACGAGGCTACAATATTTAAGTCACCCTAAGAACAACAAACAAACGCACAATTATGAAAATAGTCCACCATTGTTAATATGATACTTACATCAGAATCCAAAGGTAAACAACGATGAGTCCCGCCAATTGCAACCAAAACTGCGGCATATCGCATGGGACACACCAACAGACGATTGTCGTTGCGGGGATCGAATTGTACCTTCAGCACCGGAGAAGGGAATCGATATTTGTGCTCTAGTTCACCAGTTAGGACATCCCAAATGCAGACATTGTTATCTGTGGAGGCGGAGAGCAACTGAAATAAATTAAATTTTTTGGTGAAAGCCCATGTCTTGACGTTATTTTGTATGTTATGCGCTTACCTTGTGACCATTTCTTGTCCAACTTAAGCTGCAAACGGGATGTACATGGGCGGAAATAATCTTGGCTATGCCGCGAGTTAGAAAATCCCATATTACTATGCGGCCATCATTACAGCCGACCGCTAGCAAAGTTCCATATTTATTAAAGGCGCAGGTAACAGCCAGAGATATGCAGTCCAGAGAACCATCAAACTCTTCTGGATAGTTCTGACCAAAGGACTCTATATATTGAATTAAACAAAACAAAATTTAAAGCGGGAACTATACGCAATAGTTTATTAATCTTACCAAGCAACTCCAAATTCATTTCGTTGCTTAATTGTATAGTTCGTTTGACCTTGCCTAAGTAAAGTGGAGTTAATCAGATCCTGCCACTGGATTTGGTCGAGCCGGTTTTGTTAATATTTGGATTAATTTTCCATGATGCACACCAACAACAACAATAGACAGAAAATAGAAAGAATTCTGGGTCTCTTATGTAGATGGTTATCTACATGTCATGTATGTGTGTCAAAATCATAAATACACAAGAACCACTCGATATGAGGCAATTGCTCGATATTAGCACTCGATATTTTTCAAGGTATATTCGACTAATCGATTTGAAGTGACAACCCTACTTTTGCTCCGCACGTTGTAGGTAAAAAAATTACAATTTCGAATTATTTTCAATGGACCATTAAATTGGTAGTAAACTTTAAGAAATTGTTGTTTCATGTAAGGTGTTCGGTGCCGGAAGTGTGTTATAATTAAAGTTTTAACGGAAATCACAACATTTAAGCATAAAACTGCATTTTGTCGACGTCACCTTTGGCAACAACCCCTTGCCATCACCGTGGCTGTGTTCTCTCCGTCTCTTACTGCCTCTTTTTTTTTTTTTTGAAATGAGCAGATTTTTAAGTCACTTCTGTCTGTTTTTGGATTTCCTTTGCTTAAATTGTCTTAAATATTCTAAAAATTAAATCAATTTTGTGGACCTTTAGTTTTGGGCCTGTTGCAGAGGAATAAGCGTAATAAACGTTGACATTCGTAAAAAAAAAAATATTTCGCTGTTTAATCGAACTCTATGTTGCGCTATCCCTTTCTGGCTTACTAACTTTGGGGGCTTTTCTTGCCTTCACTTAGCTTTCTTTATATATTATTTACATTTGTGTGTGTGTATGTATTTTCAGTGTATTCATCGCCAACCACGTTAAAAGGAAGAGCGTGAATGTGGATACAATAAAAGAAGAGAAGGAAGAAGAAGAAATACAAAAGTGCAAATAACAACAAGGAGCATTAAAAAGTCGAGTCCCCCCCCTTAAAACCCCCACAAAGTACGAAAGAGAAATTGTAAAGAAAAACAAAGGCAAGAACCGAAAGCAGCGCATCAGCAGCAACCACACCACCAAAAAGATCAAACACATTACCAACAAAAGCAATCAAAATGTCTGGGGGAGGAAACGTCCGCTGATCGCAATGTGGAAATCTGGAAAATAAAGAAGCTTATCAAGAGTTTGGAAATGGCACGCGGGTGAGTCCTCGGTCCTTTATTTATCCCAACCCCGTACCCAAACCCAACCCCAACCCCAGCCCATTGTGGGGTACATACAAAGCTGCTGCGCATCCGTTTTGGTGGGAGTTAGAGGCGACAGAGCCAGCAGCAATCACCCTGCAAAATTTTCATTTCTTGTTTGAGTTTGTATGATGTGCCAAGCGATTCGGTTTGAACCACTTCGATTTAATGTGCGTGGCTAGGAGACAGAGTTGGTAACACAACACAACAACAAAAACACAACTAACTCTCACACTCTCACCATGCTGTGCCTGAGTTAGCGTCTATGTGTGTGTTTAAGAGAGAGCAACACGTTCTCTGACTGTCAGGTTATTATCAGTTCAAACCAGACTGAGACTGAGCAGCCAGCAATTCAGTCAGTGAGTAATGCGTGTCGCTTGTCTAACTCGCCTCGTGGCGGCTAACCTCTCTCGCTCTCTCTCGTCGCCTCTCCTCTCCTCGGTCACCACACAACACCATCAACTATCGTTTGTTTTGTTGCCAACATTTGTATGCCAAAAATGGGCCAAACTTTTTGCTCTTCCTGCCCCCCCTTTTACTACTCTCACTCTCACTGTTTCTGTGTTGTGTGTGTGTGAGTGTATGTGGCCCATTGCCGCCTCTCTCTTACCTTCTGTAATTCATTTTTGCTGGCCTGATAGAGAGAGCAATATCCCTCCCTCTCCCTCTATTGGGGTTGCCTAACAAGGCCAACATAATAACAACTCGCAAGTCTGATGACATTTACTATTTACCAATTGTGCCAAGACAAAGCCACCGTACCAAATGAATGATTTGCATAACGGTTCTTTTTACCGGTTGTTCACTGTAATTGGCCGAAGAGGTGTGCAGTGGAGGGAATATGTTACGACCCCGTTTCCTCTCTAAAGCATTTATCAGCCTCTGTCCGCGACTTTTTTCCTGCAAGGATGATGCACGTGGTTGGAATTCTTATCTGTCTCTCTCTCTCTCTCTTGTCCTTATGCGATTGAAAATGATTAATTATTAATTTTTTGCTATTTACCATTTTGCAGCAATGGAACAAGCATGATTTCTTTGATTATTCCACCAAAAGATCAAATTTCACGTGTCAGCAAAATGTTGGCCGATGAATTTGGTACGGCCTCGAACATCAAATCGCGCGTGAATCGTTTGTCCGTCCTCGGCGCCATTACGTCGGTGCAGCACAGACTTAAGTTATACACCAAAGGTTAGTAAATTCATATTATGATCATAGACATATTTACATATATCTTATCTATTTTGATTTCCAGTGCCTCCCAACGGTTTGGTCATCTATTGCGGCACAATTGTCACAGAGGAGGGCAAAGAGAAGAAAGTTAACATCGATTTCGAGCCATTCAAGCCTATAAATACATCGCTCTATCTCTGTGACAACAAGTTCCATACGGAGGCCCTCACTGCCTTGTTAGCCGATGACAATAAATTTGGCTTCATTGTGATGGATGGTAATGGTGCCTTATTTGGCACACTGCAGGGCAACACACGGGAAGTTCTGCACAAATTCACTGTCGATCTGCCGAAGAAGCACGGACGTGGTGGTCAGTCGGCGTTGCGTTTCGCCCGTCTGCGTATGGAGAAGCGGCACAATTATGTCCGCAAAGTAGCCGAGGTGGCCACTCAGCTGTTCATTACGAATGATAAGCCCAATATTGCGGGTCTCATTTTAGCTGGTAGCGCGGACTTCAAGACCGAACTAAGCCAATCGGATATGTTTGATCCCGTAAGTACAATACAGTTTATATAGTCTTTCTCGATATTGAAACCATGTTTCCTCCTAATAGCGTTTACAATCAAAAGTGATTAAACTGGTGGATGTGTCATATGGTGGGGAGAATGGTTTCAATCAGGCCATCGAATTGGCGGCCGAATCGTTGCAGAATGTTAAATTTATACAGGAAAAGAAACTCATTGGGCGTTACTTTGATGAAATTTCTCAGGTGAGTTTACACACAAATTGCCAATGCTTAAATAAATAATCTGTTGTTTTGTTATTCTACAAAAAGGATACGGGTAAATACTGTTTTGGTGTGGAGGATACCTTGCGGGCACTTGAACTGGGCTCTGTAGAGACATTGATTTGTTGGGAAAATCTGGATATTCAACGTTATGTTCTAAAGAATCATGCCAACTCGACGTCAACGACAGTATTACATTTGACGCCGGAGCAAGAAAAGGATAAATCGCACTTCACTGACAAGGAGGTGAGTTTGATATTAGAGATTCCACAATTAAAACCTAGTTTGTGTGTACGACAGCTAGTGAGCAACGAAGATTTTCCCACGATTATTCGAATTATTGTTGGCCAATAAGTTTGGATAGGCAAGCTTCCAGACAATGGATCGTTGATGTTGTTGGCATATTTGATTTCGTTTGTAGGTTTAGACGACTTGGGAGAATAGATTTGATTCAAATATTTGCATATGGTTGTGTAATTCTCTTATTAATATATTTATTTTTCTCTCTATGTTTTAGAGTGGTGTCGAGATGGAATTGATTGAGTCTCAACCGCTGCTTGAATGGCTGGCAAATAACTACAAAATGTTTGGAGCCACCCTAGAGATAATTACGGATAAGTCTCAGGAGGGTAGCCAGTTTGTGCGAGGATTCGGTGGCATTGGTGGTAAGTTGCACATTATCATTCGTAACCTTCACGTCTTTGAATTCTATAAGTGTATAACCATAGATATATACAAATGTATATATCCTCTAACTACGCGCTTTATGTAGTTTGAGTTGTAAGCTAATCCAATGAATGGACAAGAGGTTTACCATAATCACTCCAATAAACGGTTTCCATTATTGTCAATCCTCTTTGTTTATCACTCTCTCTCTCTCTTTCTCTTGTTCTCTTTCTACTCCTAATCATGCTGCTTAAATACGCTAAAATATCCTTCTTATATATATGTATGTATCTTATAAATATATTTATCCGTATGTGTGTGCGTGTGTGTCTCGTAAACTAGGCATTTTACGCTACAAGGTAGACTTTCAATCACTGCAAGCCGACGAACCGCTGGAGGATGTCGATCTCGATGACTATTAAAAATACCTTTATATATGAATTTGTAGATTCAGTTAAGGATCTCGCTCTCAATAATGCGTTACTTTCAGAAAACCAAACAAACAAAAGCAGAAACAATATATATATATATATACATATATATATATAATGTATATATATCTGAACAAATAACAGAAAGAAAATATATAAGAAACGTTCAAAAATTGATTAGGAACCAATTTACTTGCCGCGTCGTCATCGTCGTCGTAGCCGTTACAAATATTTACCCCGTCTTAAACCAATAAGAACCATATATTAGTATGGTCCCGCATTTTCCTCCCAGGCCACCCCCCACTCCTTTTTTCAATATACTAACACACACACACACATCACATTGTATGTAGCTATGTATAATCTTTTACAAGAATTTCAATTAAGTCGCGTGTATCGATTCAATTTGAACTACAAGTCCCATATATATATATACATATATATATATATAGTTGACATAATGAACCTATAAAAGCGAAAAATTTTATTTTGCGTTCGTTTTTTAAATTCCATTTACCAAGTTTTCCCTGTTCAAATTACCAAAACAAGAAAAAAAAAACAAGAAAACAAAGAAGAAAAAAAGAAACAATTACAATTAAAATTTATATTTAAAATACACAAATCTAATCAATCCAAATTGTAATAAAAAGAACAAAAAAACAAATGAACCTTAAAAAACAAAAAGTAAAATATAATAAAAATGAAACAATTAAATAAACATGCATAATAACATATAAAAAATGCCACGAAAAGGGTTTTCTCCACGACGATTTTGTTTCAATCATATTTTAATTTTTTTTTCAATCAAATTTTCGTCTTGTCCGTAACTTTCCTTTCAACATAGAGCTAAGTTTGCATTTCAGCAGATCTACAGATGAATCAGGAATATAATAAACTATATCTTACTGAATTTTAAGATTTAAATTCACATTGTATATAACGGATTAACTACAATGACAACAAAAATATAGTTTGTAATCTTTGTAATCTAGTGTAAATTACATATATAATATATTTTAAAGTTATGCTCTGCTAAACTGACAATAGAGGTGAGACCCATCTTCCCATACTTACTTACCTTTCTTAGTTATTATGTTGGTCATTTGTTTTATCACATATCATTTGGTATTTAGATTTATTTGTTTGCTCTTTTGTTAATTACTTTGAATTATTGTTATTTGACGTAATTCTTGACTAAACTGAAATGTTTTTCATCATGCAGGTATCTTGCGGTACAAGGTCGATTTCCAGAGTATGCAACTTGATGAACTGGACAATGACTGCTTCGACTTGGATGATTACTAGACTAGAGATGAGATATTTATGCTGATTGGATTGATCTGATCTGATCTAATCTGATCTGATATGATGTTGTTGCCTTTAATCAATTACCATCGATCGCTGAGAACGAAACGAAACAATATACAGATGAAAAACATAATTAATTATATAATTTTAACAATACGAAAGGAATTGCTGATGAAACAGAAAGAAAGAAACACACAAACCTTCTTCCATTTTAACGTTGTTGGCGACAATTGTAAAATTTCAAATAGTTATACGTATAAAAAAAAAAACCATATACAAAAAACTAAAAAACAAAAACAAACAAAAAATCGTAAAAAAAGAACAGATACAATGTTACATTGAGAAAAAACAAATATAAATTGTGTTTTTTCACAGAACAAAACAACAAACAAACAGAAAAGAAACAATGAAAAAAAAAAAAAGAAAAGAAATCCAACAACAACCAACAAACATTCTATTGTTTTTTAAATATACATCCAAACAACCTTTTGAGGTTTGCGATGCGAAAAGACAAAAAACGTTTTCAGGATTCTTAAAATCGTCACAGCATTAGCTGGATATATTCCAACGTGGTTAATATGTTATTTTCACACACAAAGTGAAAGTAGTTTCAATTAGTTAGCTAGCTCTCTCTCTCACACACACAAATTGTCTCTCTCTTTTTGCCGCCTAACTCTGATTCCAAAACAAAAAAACTTTACCTTCTCATTTGTAAACGTTTTGAAGAACTATATTTGTAAGCTTTTATATATATTTTACTTAATTTTTTTGTCGGCTAGAACAATTTTGAAATTCTTTTTTTTTTTTTTTTTTGAATATTTAATAGAAAGTTTTTATTAAACACAACAATTGTAAAAACTTCCAACCCGAAACTAAACTATTAGAGGATACAACAAGAGATCGGTGCGGCAAGACATGGAAAAACTTTCCCTTCAAAGATCCAAATCAGCATTTTAGATGATGATAGAAGCGGAAGAGTTGTCTGTCTACGTACATAACACTGATTGTTGCAATATGTATGCATTATATGGGTTTATACTTTGCTCGTGGACTCATTTCACTGTTGTTAAATGTCACTGATAAGCACTCTTTGTGATTGGCATTTTAATGGGAATACATAAATTGGTTGTAAACCTACATACATACATATGTATGTATGTACATACAGAGTTGAAGATTTGCAGTATAATGATTGCGCAAAGGTTAAACGTGTTCCAAGACAAGACGATATGGCCGGGTCGACCGACTCATTCCGCTCTACCTACATTTGGAATTTGTGTGAAGGAGAGACGACCTTTGAAAAATTCGTACTTAATATGTCTGCAATGCAGAAGAACAAACAGGTCCATCCTAATATAATACCTATAACCATTGCCCACACACACACACACACACACACTACTGCTACTACTACTACTACCTACTTACCGAACGTCCGCTCGTGTGTGTGTAATTTACAAGCTAATGGCAATTTGATCAAGAGAACCAACCAAACATAAAATATAATCGGCCTGCACATTCGGCTTGGCATTCCCCGTTGAGTGCTCATCGACGTCGGTTCAATTTGACAGTAAGTCAATTAGTTCTTTTTCGGTTTTTTGTTTGGTTTTGTTTCGTTATTTCAACATGGATGCAGCAAATGATGATGCCTCCGCTATAGTAAAAAGACTCCGAGATGGTTTAGTTAACGATTGGAATATCCTGGAGAATGTCTTTCGTTTAATGCAAAGGGAGGAAACATTTTGGGCACAACCCCAGCAATGGGATGAAGGCAAAATTGTTGAGTTCTTTCAGCCGGAAAAGTTAAAGGTGAATATTGATCCATTACCAGTTTGTATATTAGTATCGGACAGCGGATTTACCATATAAAAAAAAAAAAAAACGTTTTCTTTGATATACTTTATTAGTTTACTTAGTGGGTGACCTGGGGGGGTCTAGTACCCCAAGAGTCCCCACACAGGTTAATCCGCCGCTTCTGTTTATACATTGTAGAATGTAACATTTTTTCTTTGATTTTGAGCCTGTCTATCAAGTGTCTGGCACGTTCCAGATAAGGAATTATACACACTTAATAAGCTAAAGAGTTCAATGAATATAATTTCCAAGGTACTTACAATTCGAAAACGTTTCTAAAGTAATCAATTCTAGAATCTAGATAAACCCAACCGATTTAATTGGTCTTTATATATAAATATGTATTTTAATTTACTCAACTTAGAGGTGACCCCATGTGAATAATAATTTGAATATATCATTTATTTTATTATTATAGGTGAATGACAATTAATTGACCATATATACATACATATTTGTTATCTCCCTACTCTCCTCTCAGCAATTAATTAATCTCACTGTAACAGAGGAGCCCCAGGCACATTCACTTGACGAGATCGAGCAATTGTGCCAGTTGGTGATCAAGTATTCAGTGAAAACTTCGCATGGACGATTTCACAATCAACTGTTTGGTCAACTCGACCCCTTTGGCTTGGCTGGAGCATTGATCACCGAGGCCCTGAATGCTGGCGCGTAAGAACAATACATACATATACGAATATATACATATATACAGATAGGAATACTATAGAATATACCATAGGAATATGTGCTAAACAATTGATTAGGCAGGCAATGATTTGACAAAAAACAAAAAACTGAACATTCATTAGAACTTCTCGAAGCCTAATAATAGCAATAATAATTGATATTTATTGATAAACTAACATTTGATTCTTGAAGATTTCATGACTGAATGATATTTATTTATTTTAGTTTGAAGAAATATTTCAATTTTAAACTGATCTTGTTGAATATGAATTGGCTTGAAATATTGTATCCTATATTTTCACAGCTATACCTTCGAGGTGGCGCCAGTGTGCAGTCTAATTGAAACGGAAATCCTTTCGAGCGTGCGAAAACTGGCGGGTTATGAAAATGGTGATGGAGTTTTTGCTCCTGGTGGCTCGACATCCAATATGTATGGCATGGTCTTGGCACGCTACAAATTTGCTCCCGAGGTGAAAACTTCTGGCATGTTTGGCATGCGTCCCCTGGTGATGTTCACATCCGACGAGTCACACTATAGTTTTAAGAAAGCAGCCCATTGGCTTGGGCTGGGCAGTGATAATTGTGTGGCCGTTAGGACCAATGCTCGGGGTCAAATGCGGTTAGACGATCTGGAGACAAAGATCGCAGAGGCCAAATCTCGCGGCGGGCAACCGTTTTTTATCAATGCCACAGCCGGGACCACTGTATTGGGAGCATTTGATGATATCAACGGCATTGCAGATGTGGCCGAGCGTCATAATCTCTGGTTGCATGTGGATGCATGTCTAGGCGGAGCTGTACTTATGGCTCACAAGCATCGATCCTTGATTGCCGGCCTGGAGCGTTCTAATTCGTTTGCCTGGAATCCTCATAAGACCTGTGGCGTTCCGCTGCAGTGTTCACTCTTCCTTACAAGGGAATCCGATAGATTGCTTGATCGTTGTAATAGCGTAGAGGCCAGCTATCTTTTCCAGCAGGACAAATTCTATGACGTTTCCTACGATACGGGTAATAAGAGTGTCCAATGCGGACGTAAAATCGACGCTCTTAAGTTTTGGCTTATGCTAAAGGCTCGCGGTTATGGACAGTATGGTCATTTGGTCGATCATGCTATTAACGTGGCCCGCTTGCTAGAGGATAAGATCCGTTCACGCGCGGATCGCTTTAGACTTGTGCTGGATACACATGAATACTCCAATGTGTGTTTCTGGTATATACCAAAAGCATTACGAGTTGCCCCTGAGCAGGAGACCGAGGAATGGAGGCAGCGTTTGTACAAGGTAAGTGTCTACTTATCCTTAACCACACAGTAGATGTAATATCAGAATTCTTTCTTTATTTAGGTTGCGCCTAAAATAAAAGAGCAAATGGCAAATAGTGGAACCCTAATGATCGGATATTCACCTCTAAAGAGTCAGAATTTGGGTAATTTCTTTCGCATGGTCTTTACTTGCTTTCCAATACTTAAGGAAGACGAGTTGGACTTTATACTGGACGAGATTGAACGTCTTGGCGAGAATATAGTTGTTTAATTTTATCTTTAATAAAAATCTAAAATGCATTTATGTAAATTATGTAATGACTTTATAACGGTAAAACACAACATTTAAATAATTATACGTTACCATATTTAAAGAAAAACTTTATTAGTTAGTCTGGCAACACTAGATGACAGCTGAACGAGTGCCTGTAGTCTGGCAACTCTATAATTGTTAAAAACAACTAAACGGCAATCGTTTAGGCATTTTATTAGTGAAAAAAGTTAATAAACAAAAAAATAAACAATGGGACGAGCCGAGGTGGGTACTCCCAAGTACCTTGCCAACAAAATGAAGGCAAAGGGCTTGCAGAAGTTGCGCTGGTATTGTCAAATGTGCGAAAAGCAATGCCGCGATGAGAATGGGTTCAAATGCCATACAATGAGCGAATCACATCAGCGACAATTATTGCTGTTTGCTGACTCCCCTGGCAAATTTCTGCACAGTTTCTCCAAGGAATTCTCCGATGGCTATATGGAACTGCTGCGTCGACGTTTCGGCACCAAGCGGACCAATGCCAACAAAATCTATCAGGAATACATTGCCCACAAGGAGCACATACACATGAATGCCACACGATGGCTAACGCTCTCAGACTATGTTAAATGGCTTGGACGCACTGGTCAAGTGGTGGCCGATGAGACGGAGAAGGGCTGGTTTGTCACCTACATCGATCGCAGTCCAGAGGCAATGGAGAAACAGGCTAAAGCCGATCGCAAGGAGAAAATGGAAAAGGACGACGAAGAACGAATGACTGATTTCATTGAGAAACAAATCAAGAAGGCCAAAGAAGCGAAAGAAGGCGATGAAGACGAACAGGAGAAATATACTGAACTCAAGCGGGAATCTGCTGAAGAACCGCTGAAGCTAGACATACGTTTAGAAAAGAAATTTCAACCGGAATCCATATTAGGCAAATCAGCGCTTTCGAGCAAACGATCCTCAACAGAAGTGGATGAAAAAGTTTTCAAGAAGCCCAAAGTTCCGGCATCGGAACCTGCTCGTTCAGCTCTGGATGATATCATCAAGCTTGAAGAGGCGAAAAAGGAGCGAGAGAATCGCAAAGACTATTGGCTACACAAAAATATTGTGGTCAAATTTATTTCCAAATCCATGGGCGATAAGTACTATAAACAAAAAGCCGTTGTTCAGGAAGTCATTGATAAGTATAGAGCGAAAATTAAATTTCTGGATACTGGTGAAAAATTGAAAGTAGACCAAGTAAGTAATAGTAACAAATTCATTAAAAAATCTTTATATTCAATGTTTGATTTCTATTTGAATTGTAGGCCCATTTGGAAACTGTGATTCCGGCTCTGGATAAACCAATTCTGGTGGTCAATGGCGCCTACCGGGGCTCGGAGGCTCTTCTCAAAAAACTGGATGAACGTAAATACGCAGTGAGCATTGAAATATCACGAGGTCCACTTAAAGGACGAATAGTCGACAACGTACAGTATGAGGATGTATCGAAATTATATGACGTTTAGTTCTAGCTTTAATCTATGTAAATAAGAAGCATTAATTGTACAAAACGACAAAATGATAAGTTAATTATAGATTTTTTGATATTGTGAAGCATAAATGTTTACCAAAAAACAAAAAACTTTCCAAGCAATAGCATTCAGGTCACCTTTAGATCAACACCTGTTGGCAATGGCATTCACTTGACTGTATGTAGGTAAAATAAACTAAAGCTACTATTTTGCGGTTGAGGCCAGTGAAGACAGTTGATTTTTGGGAAACAATAAAAGTAAAAAAAGCTTGTGCTTGCAAAAATTTCACATATCGTTTTCGGTCGATTACGATTTAGAAGTAGAACTAGCATTAATATGTTAAGATCATATGTTTTATTGGGCTTGGCGTGCGTCTTGTTGATGTTAGTCAATCTAACCGGAACCCAACTAAATAACACCACCACCAATTGGTGGGAGGAAGTGCCGAGAGTCATAACTGATATTCTTACCATGAAGGCCAATATTCTTACAGCTGGACCACTCGAATTGGCGGCCAATGCCATCGATGCGTTGTGTAAGGATCTCATCGATGATCTGTATTACTCTTTAACGCCAAAACGTATTCTCTTCAGGTACATCGACACTGTTTATTGGACGAGTGCCACCACAAATTACGCCGGATATTAAGAAAATCCATTTTCAATATATGACACCATGCTATAATTATAGTGTTCCTCTGCTGGATGCCCAAAAACTTTGGCAACACTCAAAATTCAGTAAGAAACGTAAAGTGGTTATTCTGGCCACTGGTTGGACAAATACTGTGAATGATTCAGCTGCTGTATCAATGATTTCCAAGGCTTTCATGTGCCGAAGGGATGTTAATTTTGTGGTACGACAATGCAAATGAGTGTAGTGAGTCGATTGGAATATTCCATAATTTAATGTCTCTAATCTAAGATGTGGGATTAATTTCTCTTCTCAGATTGTAGATGCTGCATACTACGTGGACACGTTATACAAGTGGTCAGCCCTGAATACAGATCTGATTGGCGAGTATATAGCAGTGGGTTTAACACATTTGATAAAGCTAACTCCCTTAAAGAATATACATTTAATTGGTAAGTACGTAAACTTCTGATGGACATCATGGCCGAATGATTCTATGGATTCTTAGGTCATTCACTGGGCGCTCATATAATGGGAAATGCAGGGAGGACTTTTAAGCGTCTGACGGGAGGACGTCTGGTGCCTCGCATCACTGGATTAGATCCGGCAAAACCATGTTTTAGGCGTGATAAACAGGCATTGCCCGGGCTGCAGCGTGGCGATGCCCAACTGGTGGATATTGTACACACGAATATTGGCATATTAGCAAAACGAGGTCCTCTCGGCGATGTTGATTTTTATCCCGGTGGAGCACATCCCATACAGCCTGGTTGTCTCACAATCGGTTGCTCTCACACACGAGCTGTTGAATATTTGGCAGAAAGTGCCTATCCGGGACAAGAATCACATTTTCTTGGCATCAAATGCAGGTCTTGGGATGAGCTTAGACGCAGGGATTGCACGGCCGGCAGTACATCGTCCATGGGATATGTTATAGATACAGCAGCTCGTGGTATATTCTATGTGGATGTAAACGGTTGGCCGCCGTTCGGACGAAATTTGAAAGGATCATCCGTCAAAGATCCTAGAACCCGTAGCTGTTACTTATGCCAAGCATCGTCGTAATCAAAAAAAAGAAACAGCTTTAACTAGAATTCTAACTCTAATTTAATATAATTTTATTGTTTAATCAAAAGTTGTTAATCTACTATTTCCGTAAGATCTAGATCATCATCGAAAGCCTCACTGATGCCCTTCTGACTCTGATAGGCCCGTTCCTGGGACTCGGCTATGCGCCACAGCTCATCATCGTCTTGTCCCATTAGCATTGATCTGTCCCCATGTCCCTTGATGAGATTTTGGTGAATTTTCGACTTGGCCTGCGAAGCTTGAGATGAAGGATTACGTTTCTGACGATTACCCATGAGGTTTTGGCTTTCCTCGAAATAGGTATTAGGATGATTGATGGCGACTTCAGTTTTGGAATTATGTGTGAGCATGAAATACTTTCCACAGGCAAATTGATAATGGCCACGCGATACGAAATACATGATTTCTTCGCAGGCACTGGGCGAAAGACCATATGACGTTAGCTTCGACTTGAGTGTAGTTTGATCAAGGGCCTTGTATGGGCAGCCATGGCAGTCGCCGGGTGCGGCCATTTCCTTAATGATTTTCAGGCACGAGTAGGGACTATAGTTGACCATGGAACCTTTTTTGCCATAGTTGTGATGAATGTTATACTCATAGCTGCGAGTAAATTTGTCTACGTCCATTTTCTTTGAAAATTCGTCTCGCCAAAATCGAATCGAATCCTCCAGGGTGACACCGATGCCCTTTAAAAACAGTCCATACTGCATGCGGCCGCCGTGCTTTATGTGATGCTGGGTACGTATATGTTCGTGGCATACGCGCATGCACAGTGGCATCGAGGTCTTGGAAAGCTGATCCAAGGATTCAATTGGCACAGCTGTTTCTCGGTTTACGGTATAATCCTTGCCAGTGTACGAGGTATGCAGGGCTTTTAGCATGCGGGCGATACGCTCATCCGCCTCCACGTCGTCAATTAAGAGTTTAGCCGCTTGCAATCCCTGTTCTATCTCAGTCTGTTGCTTGGTCCCCACTATAGAGACCAAGTCATGGGTATTGACATAAGCATAACCAGCGTTTAGATAGCACCGACGACCACGCACAAGATCCAGCACTTGGGTAAAGGGCACCTTGTAAAAGTCCAACAACTCAATCTTGGTTACACTCTGGCCGGCAGTACTCTCATATAATCCATCTTTGATTTCATCCTTTTGTGATTCGGTCAACGGTTGAAAGTGAAAATTGTTCGTCTCCAGGAATTGCTTAATCTCCGGCCCACTTAGAGCAGAGAATTTATACTTAAAATAATCCATTTCACGACCAATAAACCAACGAGTCAGATCCTCGGAGCGGCAGTAGGCTAGCCTCAATATAAAGTGAGACAAATAATCACGCCGACGCGTTTGAATGTCAGCCTCATGTTTGGCACCGGTGGCACTTCCTCCGCTGGTCGTGCAGAGGCGTAGATAATTGCGCAGCCCCTCGCGTGAGAGCTCAGCGTTCACATACTCCTTCCAGTCATCGGAGAGCAGACGTAAACCCTTTGCTCCGGCATGGTCGAATATGCGCAGCAGACGCAACCGTTCCAGAGCAAGGTCCTCAAACTCCTCGATTTGAATATCATCAATAGGTGGATAATTGTAGATCATTACATTGTGTGGATATTTGGTCTCCAAGCTAACCACCTCAACTTTAATCTCATTACGGGCTCGTTTCTTTAAATGAAAATCCATGGCAAAAATATAACTAACTTTACCGTGTTGTTATTTACATGCAGATTGTTTTGGCGCGTAAAAGAAAATCGATCAGCTGGTAAACAATCGACAAATCGATAACATAGACTTAAAGTTGCTCAACACTGAAATGTATTTTATCCAACACTGGTTTAGATAAGTAAACATTAATCGTTATCGACAATAATTTTTGTTATCGATATACTGTGATAAAAAGCGGGTAAAGAAATACGAATCATTTTGAGAAAAGTACAGTCCCGTTAAAAAATAAATGAAAAGCTTTTTGAGTAATTGCGAAGGAGTTTAATACGAGATGATCTAATAAGGTAATCGCGATATGTATTTCTATACAAGTACTTAAAAACATGTTCTTTATTTTATTTTAGGCCAAGCCCCGAATTTCGGAGGTTAAAAATAATGGTGTCCAATTAGGCAAACGGATTGCCAAATATTTACATATGTATGTAAGTATGTGTATGTGCATGTGTATTATTTATAAATAAACTTCAGGTACTTAAATAACTGACTAGGATCCTCTTATTGAGTAAGTTTTACATTCTATCAGAGACGCCATTCTGTGGAATGTATGCCAATTGCCTCTAATGACATTCTCAGGCGTTTCCAAAATAGTTTTCGCTCCTCTAATTTTGGTTGTTTATCACCCTTACCGACTGGCCATTTAATATAAGTTTTCACATCCATTAGGTATTGCAATGTCTTGGGTCGTTTACTGCGTGGAATATCCTCTAAGAAGACAAGTATCAAATGCTCCTTGCTAACCTCAAAGATGCTGAAGGACACCGGACAGTACAAGAATAAAAAAAAAGGATTGCTAGATATACTTCAAATACTCACCGATGTTGGGCCAAATACATTTCAAATTGACACCAATGACTTAGTAGAAATTTTGATGATATGATTAGCATTAAGGAATGCGATCGATCCATACAGGAGATAATGTTATCCAATATTGTGACACCAATCTGAAAGTCACGCTCATGCAGGCAAATTGATATATCGCCAGTTTCTTCTACATTTGGCAGCAGCTCTTCTAAAACCCAGGAACGATCATTTTGGCAATAGCTAATGAATATATCGTAAACCACATTGGGATCTTGTAAAGGTGTCAACAATGGAGGATTCTCCTTGGATGCACTTGATAGCAGGGCAGCGGACTTCAATGACGAATAATAGTAATGGATGTGCCAACGTTTGAGATAAATGATCAATGCCAGCATGGATATGCCCGCTATGGAGGCGACCACTGCAATTACTATTGTGGTCACGCTATGCAATTCCGTTTCAAGGATAATAAGCGTACGTGACTGACAATTCAATTGATCCACCAAGAGAACTTGATCCGTCTCATTGAAACACCAATAATGCTGTGCATCATAGTCGAGCAATTGGAATTTTAATGTCGTATCATTAAGCAATTCGTTCAATTGATATGGCTGCTCAGCCGGACATTTGCTCAACAAGGATTTGTAATTGAGCTGGGAGAAGAAGCGTAGTTTAAATTTTTGATTTACCCGATTGTAATTCAGCAAATTGTGATAACTCTCTGTGAGCTGAGGCACATAGCGTTCCAGCCAAAGATTGTGTGTCAAATTGGAGTAACTTTCATTGAGTTCGTACCGATTGAAAAGGTTATATGAACATTCTGCATCCTTATTATTGCCAGCAGCCACCTCGATAATATCTCTCAATAGGCAGCTACAAATAAAGTTATTCTCGCCCAAACTCAGGTAGGACAGTGTCTCAAAGTCCTTCAGCATTTCACTGGTAAGAACATTGATGTTATTGCTACGTAAATTAAGGACACGCAATGCCGAATTTTTGCTAAATACACTTCGATACCAATTGCCCACATGATTTGAGCTTAAATCCAGTAATTGTAGACTCTCGAGGGACTCAAATGTGGTAGCACTCAATGCATTGATATTATTACCGGCCAAACCAAGAACCTTTAGCTTTGCCAATGGTCGGGACCAATTGATATTCTTTAAATTGGAGCGTTCAAAATATAGATATTGCAATGTTTCCGCTATACCATCAAAGGCATCATCAATAATGTTGTACGAGATGAATGGATTGCCAGACAAATCCAGACCCTCGAGTACGGTATTCTTGAATATGGCACTGCTAACCATGGGAAATGCCGTATAGCAGAGACTTAGATACCGCAGCTTATTGCCCAAATGGGTAAAGGCCACTGCACTGTTACGGGTCATTTTTGAATGCGATAGATCCAGATAGATTAGCTCGGGAAGCAATTTAAACGTATTTTGATGTACCTTCAAACCATACACAAGATTCACAATCATCTCCAAAGTAGTCTTGGTCCATTGATAGTTATAACTCAAAACATTGGTAAATGATAAATCCAAATATTGCACTCTTTGTATATACTCAAACGTATCCCCATTAATGGCCATTATCTTGTTGTTCGACATGAAAAGTCTTCTCAGATTGGTGATATTTTGAAACGTTTCTTTCGATATATACTCTATGCTGCAATTGCTAATGTCCAATTCCCTGAGACGTGGTAAGTTGGGAAATGTAGCCCATGCCATTGTCTGCTTCTCTAATGCAAATAAATGAGAAATAAGAACAGAAATATTATAACTTATTTCAATTCAAATTGTTTCTTATCAATTTAATGTGTGCCTATGCCAAAAAAGTTTTTAAGTGTTTGGTTTTTATCTATCTTTAATCTTACTTGGCCTTCCAAGAAGTTGCAATTGTTTCACATAATAACGCAGAAAATCTTCATATGTCTTTTGGCTAATGTGTGTGTTGGTGTTAGTGTTTGTGTTGTTGTTGTTGTATAATATACATTCCCGATTATATAGATCAGTGTTATTCATCCTCATTATTTGCTCACATTCGTGTTGTGTTTGTTGGTTGTGATTATTGTTGTTAGCTGTTTCATAACGTGTCTCATTTAAAAATCTCTCAAATGCTGAAATATTTTAGATCAATATGAGGATATATGTATATTGTATTGTATGTTGTGTATGTGTCTGTGTCTCATTTAGAATATAAAACCATCTCAAAACTCACCTTCAGCATCGGGTAAAATATCTGAAAATGCATTGCCTCGCAATGACAGATACTTAAGGCTTTTGTTAATTGTGCCCAGAGTGTCATAAGGCACTGAACTCAACTGATTGAAGGCTGCCGAGAATATGTCCACTTTCCTAAAACCAAGGAATCTAAATTGCAATTCCGTTTGTTGCAACAAATCCACATCTTCTCCTAGATTACCATGCGACATATCCAAATACAAGTTCTTGGCTGTGTTTTTTATTAGAAAAATAAAAAAATAAAAGGGTCGTAAAATTTTTAAAGAACTAAACTGGAATTCATAACTGCAGACTTGGTGTCATATAATGAATTCGTTTGTTAACCTAAGAGTAAAGATTTTAAACAATTTTAGGGTATATCCAAACCATTCGAATTAGTTACATGTGAAAAAATTCTATATACTTTTGAAAAATATGACAATTTCGGAAGGATACATTCTTCTAGTTAAGATATATAACTTAAGTTAACATTGGTTTTGTCATATCTATTTTCAATGTACTTACAGTATTTTAGATTGCTCTCCTTTAGACTACCATTTGGATATGTCCACCATAAAATTTCATCTTTAATTAAATCCAATAGGCAGGAATTGCCATCGTCTGTATCGTATTTGAGTATAATGGATTTCAGATCCGTCTCATCATCCGATTCACGACTCTCTGAATTCGACTCTGTCTCCTGGCCACTTTCGTCTTCATCGGTTTCCAAATCAAACTTGGATATACCCAATTTGTCGAGGACTTTGGACGATGCAGAGGGTATCATTAGTCGGCCATGGATTGTAAGCGAACAAAACGCAAATATGAATATCAACAGAAAATTGTGGAAATTCATTTTATAGATCAGTGTTTGTTTCTTCTTCTCTTTTTTTATCGAGTTTATCTACAGGTGGTGAATTATATTTATCTTATGTTTTATTATATTATTGGCCTGTGTTGACTTTGCACTTTCACTCTTTCACTGTCGTTTGTAGTTAATTATCCAGTAGTGGGAGGAAGAGGGATAAGCCATTGCCCATTAACTTAACATTTCATATGCACTTTCACATTTAGAAATTAAGAAGAAAAAAAAAACGAAAAAAATGATAATGGGAGGAGGAGTCTGCTCCCAGTTTATTGCCTTTCGCATTCCCGCCGCACTTTCTGTCTCTGTCTCTCCCTTTAATCCGTTTATGGGTTTTTATTTTTATTCTTGTTGGCCAACCGTTTCTATAACGCTCCGGACACAAACTGGCGTCCATATTATTTTGGCTAATGGTCAGGGGCGAAACGAACTTCCCGATATGCCTGCCGTGCTTATCAATTTTGGCAATGTTGGATTTTCAATGGATTTTTATCAGTAAATACGGCTGCAGTGGAACCCATACGCCCACATGTTTCCTTATCGGATAATTATCGAACGGTGATTAGTGTCTGATAGTTTTCTCTGATCCATTTTGTGTTATTTTGGATATTCACAAAACAAGAACTTGGCTCTTTTATCTGTCTCTCGTTCGCTCTCTCTCTCTCTCTCTCTTATTTTGTTGTGCCAAATTGTGTACTGACTGGGCCCGTTGAAATGCGGTGATCGTGTAACCAATAGTCATAAATTCAGACATCGATTGCCCATATACGAGAGCTTATGTTTATGATGGCTCCCGTCCAGTCATCTATATAATTGGATTTGATTTATTGTAGATTTTCAAAACAAAAGAATGATAACAAGCTTTCTTTATACCCATCTCTTTTCCTCTTTCTTACGATGGTTTAACTAAATCTAAAATAATCAAATCAGTTTAGTTTTTTCAAGATACGAACAGCTGAAGTATACATAAAAATAATTCACTATACCTATACATATTCCTTACGTATAAGAAATTCCTGTCATTAAAATCAGTCAAGTCATCGATCTGTCTTGAAATCAAAAGTAGGTCCTAATATTTATAAACAAATTCTATTTTAAATATTCATATTTTATAAAAGTTAGTTTCAAAATGAATTTTACCTCTATTTTGTATAATATTAAAAGGTTTTACAATTAAAAATCTAAAATCTCAAAATCCATAAATATAATATTTATGTGAATTCAACATATTGGCGTATCCTTGGGAAAGAAATTGAAGAAACTGCTAAAGTTTCGAATTTAAGTCGGTCTTACCTTCCTAAGACTAAAAACTGAACTATCTTTGAATTTGTTGAAATATCATTTTGTATTTCAAAAACTTACAATATACAAAATTAAACCTTTATTTATTAGAGATTAAGCTGTAGCCTTTGAGGCGTGGATTCTGAGAAGGAGGAAGGGAAGCTAATTTGGCTCGAATAGGAAGGAAAATCGGTTTTTCCTGGACGGTTTCTAGGTAATTCACCATTTCTTTTAACCTTGTACTAAGATAATATGTATATGTAGTATAATATGGTGGCTATATACTAAACAAATCTATTAGGTTTTATTTTCTTTTGATGGGACAGCCTGTGAAACTTGTCTTGTCTGTTAAGATTGAACAGAGTCAAAATGAAAAACCTATGTAGAAAACCGCCAAAAGAGAAAATTGTAATTAGGGTCTAATGATCTTTCTTAGTAGTTGGCTAGTAGTTGAAAGACAAAGAACCCTGAAATGCTTCTTAAGAACTTGTGGGTCAATCGGCTGAGTGAAAATTCTTCATTATGGCCATAATTCCAGTCTCAGTATGTTGGGTATTTGAGCCTCACCCGCTGAGAACAACACACACAGAGAGAGAGAGAGAGAGAGTAAGATGGAGCTGGAAACTGGTTTTCTTCTGTTTGAGCCCAGGCCAGTTAACGTTCCAGATAGAGATCAACATTTAGTCTACTATTGTAAGCCGATGTTGGTGGAGGTGGTGGTGGGAGTCGGAGAAGTCACACAATTCAATTCAACAAAGAGGAAAAAGAACTATTCAATCTATTGTCTAAGGAGATTGTGGGATGCGTAAGGCTAGCTTGGGTCTGGGCCTTGGTATGGATGCCAATTCGGAGGCATTTTCAAGCTCCAGCTCATCGTTTACAACCTCATATAGCGATGGCAGTGATTTGGCCAACTGGGAGGAATACGTGGCCGATGATGGTAGCCTTTTCTATGCCGAATACATGCCAAATGCAACGCGAACGACCGAACGTCGTGTGGAATTTATGCGCCTGGGAAAGAAGTCGGGAAGACGCCAACAGCAGCAACAGCAACAACAACAAAAACCGCAAACGCCACAGAGTCATAGCAATCGCCAGAGTCAAAGCCAAAGCCAAAGTCATGCCGAAGAATTCCGATTCTCACAGTTGAAAACCAGCGACAGCCACAAGCAATTGGAGTTGGTTATAACAGCAGCGGATCGTTTTCGTTTTGGTCGACGTTCCACAGCGGTGGAGTCAATTTTGGGTTTCCGTGTCCAGCCCTTTCCCGATCAGCCCGAATGCCTGATGGTGGAGAGTTTTGTCCATGATATTAGTGCATTGCAACATCAGGGTGGCACCATCAAGCGTGGAGATTGGTTTAAATCCCTTAATGGCATTGAGTTATATGCCAGCAATGTGGATGAGTTGCTGCAGCAATTTATAGAGCCAACTCAGGTGTGTTTGGGATTCCAGGGGAATCAGGAGAATGACGACGAACGCGATTTGGCCAAAGGAACCGCTGAGGGTGCTGGTGCTGAAAACCAAGGAGATAACCCGGGGCCGGCGGGACATCATCAGCAGATTAGTAAAGTGGTTAATTTTGCCATGTTCGCGGAACAATTCGAGCGAATGATGGTGCCCACATCGAGTACCAGTTCAGAGACTGGTAGCATGCCTTTTGCATTGCTATTGCTACCGCCGGAATGCTATCAACAGGATCAGCACAAAGACTCTCTATATTACTATCCGGAAAATCCGTCAACTAATTTCCTATACAAGGCTCGCGGATCATTCCTCACCCTGCATGCCGTGCTGAGTGAGCTGCAGACGCAACCGTTGACCTCACGTTTAAGAGTGGGTGAGGATCGACAGATCTATCATGTAAACTATCGACGTCTCAATGGTTTTCTAGTCCTCCTGGCCTATTCATCGAATCTCTTTACCGAAGCGGAATGTCATCTACGTTCCGATGAACTAATGGGCTATATACGTTTCTCTCTGCCTGGCCTGACCTTGGACAACTTTACTAGTAATGGCAGCGGCAGCGGCTCCGATGAGGGTCTACGTTTGTTCCTGCGCCACTTTTGTAGCATTCAAAGAAGTCGTCTGCTCGCCACCACTTCCTCCGGTCCACACATACAATTCGAGCAACTCTTGAGACAATCCTGCAGTCTGCCTTTGCCGAAAGAGGCTCAACTGAGAATATTCGATGCTCTTAGTGAAATGGAAGCTATGGACTATCGGAATTGGAATGACGAGCCTTTGACCACCCATCGAGAGTTCTTCATATATGGAAGCGCCTTGTACTATGAACATTATCTGCTGGCCAGTCTCTTGCCGGCCTCCGAGCGTGTCCAAGTGGAGGGATTCCTGCGTTGTCGCGGCATCTTTGATTTTATAGCAAATCCCAAACTTCGTGTACGAGAGTTATATGTCTGGGAGGAGATTGTTATGCCAAATGCTACAGGTCGTTATTTCCTAACTGTATGCACACGAAATCATCTTAGCTTGGCGGTAATATTAAAGATATTCGATGCCCCCCGACATGGCGCCAGATGCCATTGTTCCGCCCTCGCTATTTTATATTGAAGAAATCCAAGAGACTTTGGATCATCTGGTTCAATGTGGCATCGAATCGTTGGCCATGTTTTGGTCCATTTCAAACAAGCGACCCGAGGTCCTCAATGAGGCAGAAAAAATACAGGAACATGCAGCTGCTACCTCGGGCACTGTGCCAGATCCAGAGAAGGAAGAGACCGTACCCCATAAGTTGGAATCGTTTTTGAAACAGAAGCTAACAGTTTTGTCCTCCACTAACACGAATTCCTCGGCGGCAGGGGATGAAGAGACTGGCCAACAGTGCTCCTCACTGGGCGGATCATCAATACATAGTTTAACGCCCAGTGAGGATGATTCCTCAAGGCGCCGTCTTACACCCATACATGGTCCTGGTCCTGGCGACGATTCGGATTCCGGTTCAGATTGGGAAAATTTTGCTGTCCAGCATCCGCTGCATTTCGGTGAAAATCAAAGTCAAAGCCAAATGACAGAATCCATGTGGAAGGAGATTAACAATGTGGTGCCCGTGAAAATCTCAGCGGGATGGAAAAATTCAGTATTGTATTATGTTTACATTGATTTGGCCAATGGTTCGCTATTTGCTCCATTCAATAGTGGGTCGGAGAGTTTGCCTTTTCTTTCCGAGATACGTAAAGCTTGCCACTTAATACATTCCGTACTGGAACGCTCCAAACATTATCGTAGACCATCCATGGAATCCTCCACATCTACATCCAGCAGCCATAGCCAATCTGTGGCCAAAGAGCATGGCATCACTTTGAATCTTCAAGGGGAAGGTCTAACTGGAAATGGTTTACAGATTGTGGTCATTGGACGACTATTTCAATCACCTGCCAAAGAGGTCTATGTCTGCCATCGTGCCGAAGTTCCTCAAAATATTATCGAAATGGCATTCAGATTATCATTTTTCTCAATGGGCTGAGCGACAATAATATTTAAAACGGGATGTGTCTTAATTAAATTGTTTTATAATCTAATCAATAACTAGATAAATTTATATTATATACGATATATGAACCCTTTGAATCTTTACTCGAAATTATCACTCTATATAGTCAGATCGTATCGTCTAATATATTGGCAATTGATGTAGAAATGCGCAAAATACATAGTTGCTTTAGTTTTCATTCAGCTTTATACTTTTTGTTGAATGTGATCAGAAAAAAGAAATGAAAAAAAGTATTAACACTATTTATAGAGTTCTGTGGGAGGGTTCCGAACCACTTCCACATACATGCTGTTGCTTACATTTATGAGAACGAGAATACCAAGAATAAACGACACGCGCATTTTCTGATGACAGACAGATATATGAGGCTCAAGGTAGTTTTCCCTGGTGGTTTATTTTCTCTGCCCGCAGTTCACACTAAGATCGTCTGGCCAACGGAACGCGAAAGATGTTGTTCTCAACGACATCATTTGATTAATTGCCTCTTTGGATACATACATACATATGTACACATATTTCGATATGTTGGCTGCAAAGTGGATATTATTCATGGTCTATGCTCTACTCACAGCGACAACAACGATTAGCCTGCAGGAAGTGAATGAAGGATCAACTAATGGCACGAATGCTTCTCAATTAGATTCAGATCCAGATGATCCAGATCCAGATGCAAAATTGCCCAGTGAGGTACAAAAGGCTGTTTGTACGGTCACGGCAGGTGAAGTTAAAGCTTCTGCCGAAGCTGTGACTACAAAGACATTAAAGGGCGTTTGTGGATCGGGTAGATATATATATATTTTGATGTCTGCTGCTATACAGAATCTCTAAGCTCTCTCACTCTTCATTTAGATGAAATGAATCTGGCCTTTCGCCAATTGGAGGCCAAACTCTATGAAGAGTTATATTTAATTAAATTAATGTTGGAGCAACTGACTCAGGTCAAGGTTAATGAAACATTGAAGAAGTTTGATACACCAAAAATAGAGAGCACCACAACAACAACAATAACTAATATTCCAAAATTTAGCCAAAATGAACTTATACCAAAAAGATCAACTGGGGCTAAAGAAAATACCCAAATTGAAGTTACTTCAAATGGAGCATAAGCAAATGCCGCAAAGTGGTGGTGGAGGAGGAGGGAGAACGACAACAGGAAGTTGATAAGTTCAATAATACCATGTTGGCCGATCAGGATGTCAAATTATTTACATATTATTGGAAATTGGAAAACTTCACGCAACGCATTGCAAATCTAACAACAACCACAATCAATAGCCCCATATTTAGTATACGAGGTAAATGAGAAAAGCATTGGGAATCTTAAAACTATATCTATATATCATATATTCTACTTTCAGGAAAATCCCTACAATTGAAATGCACGTTTCATCATTTGAATCGGGAAATGCTGAATTTACAATTAGGCTATGCCTTTTCCACTCCAGAGCAAGGAGTTGGTCATCACAACAACAACAACAACAACATTATGCTAGACATGGGCTTGGGTGGCTTCTTCAAGCAATTAAAATGGACCGATCAGGCGACATTGAAACATAAAATTTCCATATTGGATCAATATCAAAGCCATCAGCATCGCAGCCAGGATCTTAGCTCACAGGAGCTAACTAAACTAGATATGGGGTTCTCCATACCGCATAGTGCCCTACTTGGTAGTACCTATATTAAGAACAATTCATTATTAATACAAATTGTTTTATATTTATGAATGATTAGCATTAAAAACGTTAAGAGACAAAGAGAGTGTGACCCCAAACCAATGACCTAAAGCTATTAACTTGGTAGACCCGCTTGCTTGTGGAAGATAAGACGGCTGGATTCAGAGTTTACTGCGTGCTCCCTTGGCTGTGATATTGAGGAATGGTAAAGCGATTGGATACAATTCTTTGCACGATTTGAAGGCCACAATATCGTTAATGGTCTGATGACGCTCCATATTGGTTATCTCAGTAGGAGTAGCATCCGTTTCGTTGCTATTGCCATCATTTTGAGTTGAAACAATATGCACAGACAGCACACGGCGCTCTTCGCCATCCTTGGCGATAAATTTCTAAAGAATAATTATTATAAATTAAGAAAAAGTTAACCAGTACAAAGACTTTCCAATGCTCACCCTGAAATATTCCACAAAATCGGATTTGCTTATCTGACGTAGAATGGCCACTTCGGCCTCTTCACGCTCAAAGTGATAAGTTTGCATGGCAATTTCACCATAGAATTGGCTAAATTGTTGGAAAATTGTTTTCGGTTTCTCCAGTTTTTTAACGGCCAAAGCCTCCTTATGGCGTTCGAATTCATCCAATGGCATATCCTCGATTACTTGCTAATGAATGGATAAACAAAATCTTGGTTATCTGAATTATCAGGAGTATTGTTCTACATCTTACCAAATAAGTCTGCAAAAAGTTCTCAATGCGATCCTCAACAAAAGATGGGTGCTTGGTTGATTGTACAATAATGCGAATGCCATTGGCTCCATTTACTTTGCGCACACCGCTGAAGACAATGTAACCCAATTGCTCTTTGGTGCGCAAGCAATCATAGCATGGCTCTGAGAGTATTTGAGATACTAAATTAACCATAATATTTGTGTGATCAGTTTGTGCGCCACATTGCAAATAGAGTTGAGTACACGAGCTCTTGTGGTATTCATTGTCCTTCTCGAACAGATAACTGTCACCTGAACATCAAGAGAGTATTCCATTCAAAAATCTATTTATCTAAGAGTGTAAGTTGTGAATCTTACCCGCCAAAAGTTTGTATTCACGTTTCTTCAACATTTGACGTGCCAAAATGGGCAATTTAGAGGCATTGGTGGCCTCCAGTCGTTTGTTCACACGTGCTGCTATATCAGTAGCTTGCTGTTTGGTCACATTACCAAATATAAAACATTCCGTGTGCAATCGTTGGAAGAACTCTTGAGCAAAACTCAAAACTCTATCGTATGTTACCACTGAAATGTACAAGAAAATTGGTTTAATTTCTAATTTCAATCGAACTTCCAATATAATCACTCACACTCCATAGCATCTAATAGCTCCACATTGGCCCAAGCATTTTCAGTTAGCAGGAGGGCTAAATAATATATGGAATGCTGATACGGTTGTTCAGCTTTAAAGTTCTTTAAGGTACGCACATGCTCTTCTTTGAGTATGTCGAATCGTTTTTCATCAATGCGAAAATCAAATAAGTGATCCAACAGCTTTTCGAGAAGGACAACCTGCTTATCGCTAAAACCGCGTATGGTGAACTGTGAGAAGAAAAATATAACTAATATATACTACAATTTGGGATAGTTACAGGCCAATAACTCACATCAATGCCACACGGTTTGCCAACCACATTGAGCTTCAAACTGGCCAATTCGGCATCATACAAATACTCATTGAGCTGATCTTTGAGAAGCATCACCATCATGTGATTCAAATTACAATTGAGTGGATCCAAATAGGCAATGGGATTGGACATATCAAATGTCATGCATGCTTTTGGTTTATTGAATTGATTGTCCTGCTTGTGCCATACCCGTAGGATCGGTGTATCCAGTATAATGGTCGGATGTTTGGGTGCATCGCTGGGCACATCGGCAATATCAAAATTGGATGGTATAAAGCTATTTGGCAGTGCAAGCTTTAGATTCTCATTGAGTTCGCAACTCTCCCAGCGATTTAATATTTCCTTGGGTATCATTTCAACGCCATATTTTGTCTTATAGTACGGCTCCACTTCATTACTTTCTGAATCGAAGCTCTGGCTAACCATGACAATGCGACTCTTTGATGGCACCAGTTCTTTCAGCAGTCCCGATATCAAATCCGGTCGCCACTCATTGCTCATATATGGAGCAATTAATACTTCCTCCAATGGGAATGTCTGCATAGATGATACCGCAAGGGTGACCAAATTTTCGGGCTGCTCTTTTTCCTTAAAACGGAAACGCATCTCATTTAAGCGTACACACTCGTCGAAAATCCATTTTTTGGGACCCTCTTGGCTTAACATGCGTAAATACTGAAAGATAATGTTTACAATATCATCCACATGATCCAATCCCTCTTGTGTCAGATCCACAACAATGTCAAAGAAGCCAAAACCATTTTGGGTATTCTGATGTCCGGCCATAAGACTGAAAATACACATATGTATGTACATATATGAGATTACAAGCACCATTAAAATGGGATACACATCACTTACTCATTGCACCAACCCAAACGTCGCAGTTCCGATAATATACTTCCCTTGCCCTCGTGACCGATCAAGTGAGTCAAGTAGTTATCGGGCTGAAATTTAAATTATTGCACACTCTTTAGTTGGAATTGAAACAAGAGAAACAAGCTTCGATCACTAAATAGAGTATCTTAGGCTATCTCTTTCTTATTCACAACTGCAACTATATAAATATATACACAACTTACACCAGATTTGTAAAACTCCGTTAGATCATCTGTGGTAAAGCTTATTGTCAATGAACGTATATCCTTGATTGGGACAATTTTCACTTTCTGGCCATAACAATTCTCATCAAACGGATGACGCGACCATTTTGGTACTTGAACATTTTTATTCTCTATTTCGGAGAATTTTTCCATAACCATGCCCTCCAATTCGTCTAAAGATTCTGTAAATTACAACAAAATTATATATATGTAATATTCGTTTTTGTGAAGTCAAAGAATAATCTGTCTAACCTTTGCCAATCACCGCCAAGCACATAATATTTGCCGAATACCATTGCTTATGGAATTTCAAAAGCTCATCACGGACATCAATATCTTGAGATTTGGGAATATCGGAAAGTGTTGCCTTATTGCCACTGCCAAATTTACTATAAGCATGATCGGGTTTAGCCAAATGCCGATGGACTTGCTTAATGCGCCACAAATCGCTAGATAGATTCTTTTCGTGCTCCGAATTGACCTGCAACAAAAAATGTTTTTGTGAATACCAGGTGTAAAAATGTTTTTTTTTTTTTTTTTTGAGTAGAGTTGCCTTACAGCATTAATTTCCCTTTCCGTGGCGCTAGGAGTGAAGAGAGGACCGATAAAGAATTGAGCAAAACGATCCAGGGCACCATCCAGCTTATCAGGTGCCACGTGAAAATGATACTTTGTCATCTGAGGATATGTGGCTGCATTGCTGCTACCACCACTCTGTGAGAGATAAGTGGTATAACCATTTTCATGCGGATACTTCTCCGTGCCGAGGAAAAGCATGTGCTCACAAAAATGAGCCAAACCAGGCAGACTGTCAGGATCTGACATATGACTGAGGAGGAAAGCGGTGAGGAGATAGTTAAAATTATTCGAATAAGGTAGAATAATGGCATTCATTACATACCCAACATGCACAGAGAGTGCCGCTGCTGAAACATCTGTAGCGGGATCACTGATCAGAAGTACCTTGAGACCATTTTCCAGCTTTAGTCCACGATAGTCACGGCTATCTTGTTGCGATTTCTCAATGTTATTCAATCTTTGGAGGAGAATATAATTTAGAAATTGATGTGTTTTTATTTCAACTCTCGCTCTCGCCTCACCTTAAGATTGGCTCCAAAGACTGCTCTGGCCGCTTGGGCACTACCTTTTGTGCATCTGCTATAGTCATTTTAGGCTTAGACAATGATCCTAAAGTTCGACGTGCTAGTAATATGCTGCTGCCTCCAGGTCTGAAAAATCAGACAATTCAATGTTAATTAGCTTTTCAATTTTGAAATATTGTTGGCAAAAATACCTTCGAAACCTGAGAACAGCTGCTACGGCAAAAATCGATGAGCTGCAATTGGAGAGATTTAGACACGCGTGCCGAGCAAACATAGATGATAACTAAATATAGGATACGCCGATTCGGTAAGGGTATATCGAACTAAAAGAATTTTAAAAATATTCTTGGCTCTTGAGGCAAGGGCCAAAAGAAATATTATTTGTAAAAATTGCCCAGTAATCGTTTCGCAATAACTGCACGGGAACAGAAAACATATGTTTACCAGGGCTGGCGGATAATGTGTATTATGTTCACAGCGGTTCTGGTTCTAATTCAATCGAGCGGGTAATATAAAAAAAAAAATTTAATAATAATTTAATTTTATGTTTCTTTGACAATATTCCAAAAGTTATGTGATCTGAGTTAAACGGTTTTCATATTATTTTGATTTTTAGATAGAATTTAACAAGGTTAAATAAAGGGGTAGAGTCAGATATAAAATACTGGGAGTCGGATAAAAAATAACGGCAATTCGACAGCTCTATTGGACAACCCTAATTGCATTTGACTTGGACAACCCTAATATAACCGACGGTCGGGTATTCCGCAATCGCATAAATAAGAAAGAATTTAATACATTTACTGCGCAACTAAAGCACAACGATGGCAATAGAGCTGTCATATCCATAAATCGGCATCTTCTGCACATATAGCGTGTCGCCTCCAAGCTCCATTATATGTTCTTTAATATGTAAATGGCAAATAATATTAATTGTTGCAAAAATATGTTGTTGTTTTTGTGCTGTGTGTGTGAGTGAATGTGCAAGTGCGCCTCTATCTGTGTGGTGTGCATGTGTATGTGATAAGTGCAATACGCAAAAGTAAGAACAGACGGAGAGCAGCAGCAACTAAGCCGCAACACATCAAATTGAGACAGTCATTTAAAAGGTATTTATAATAATTATAATTATATCCATTTATATATATATATTATATATATATATATATATATATATATATATATATATATATATATAATTATGTATACTACTCTATATTCTATACTATTGTTATTGTGCCTATATATAAATATATATGTACATGTGTATGCCTTGCGACTGCTCTGTCCATCAATCAAATGAAATGCTAATCAAATTGTTTATTCACTACTACTAAACAGAAGCGGACAACAACAACAACGAATAAATAGGGAATTGCAGCAAGTGCAGCAATTGAGAATATGACGAAAAGAAAAGTGCAAGTGAATGTCATTGATTTATTTTTCACCTGGCAAGTGGAAATTGTTTCTATGAATTCTATATCCTACAATTCATCAAAATTAAAGACTTTTTGACTATTTCTATTTAATTGATGATCACCATCATGATGAGCTTAAGTAAAGAGAAAGAGACAGAGCCAGCCAGTCAGATGCAGATGGCTGTGTCTGAGCTTGTGTGTGTGTGTGTGTGAAAATCGGTGACGGTCGAGTTGCCTGCCCCACATGCCCCATGCAGCATTGGCATGAGAAAATCAATAAGCTCGCAAAAACAACAAAAAAAAAAAAGCACATGACAAAAAAAAAAAAAAAAAAAAATAACGGAGACATTTCAGGCGCCGGCTTTTGGTGGAAGAAAACAACAATGATTCTGATTTATCATACATACATACATACATATGTATGTATGTACGTACATACACACAATTTTACTAAAATTTATTACATTAAAAACAATTCAAAGTTATTTTTGGCGCATGAAAATACATTTACATGTATTGCGTTATATTGGCATACATATGTACATATGTATGTACATACATACATACATATGTATTATCCATTAACAGTTAGGCCTATATTTACTGTCTCATTTGTATTGGTCATCAATTTTTCGCTCTTTCTCCTCCCACGTCCGCTGTTGCTTGCCTAGACTAGTCATCCTTTATTTTCAAGGTTTCTCAAAGCATTTAAAAGAAACGAAAGTTAGTCGCCAATACCGTTATTAACTCCAAATTGAATTTAACCGTTACAAACAAACGTTATGATATATTTAAACTGTTTCAGACAGCATTTATCAACACTGTTTTATTTTTATGTCGAAAAACAAAAGACTTCAATAACCGTTGTTTATTTATTTGAAATTTCGCCGAAGCCGTAGGGTAAACATATGTATGTACATGAAATGAATACTAAGAAAAAGTGAATATAAGAACTAACCATTCAATCTAATAAACAATTTGTGTATAAAAAATGTATAGACCTATGCAGCTGTGTTTACAATTTGAATAGCCTTGTCACGTATTCTAGATAATAATGGGTTAAAAACTTGTTGTAATCGGTTTTATTTGCCTTCGTCTTGTATTTTTCGCAATAATTTTATGCCATACTTATATGTATGTATGTATGTTCATAGAAAGTCAAACATATCATATAAATATATACATACATATTTAGCTTGGTCCTTCACAATAATGATGTATTTACAGAACCAAGAAGATATATTCATACATAAACAATGTGCGTCAATATTAATATACTCCGCAGCAGCCATTGAGTTGGATAAAGACATAATCCAACTGCTCAAAATAGTCTAGAACTTCTCTTATAGATAAATGTTCTTGGGAGATTTAACAGGGTATATAGGAGTCGGCCATCCTGTGGCGGCTTAATGACGGACTCTGTTTTTTATTGTTGCAAATTTTCAGTTTCCTGTTATTTAAGCTAAAAGAACTGGTTGTCTGCTCGTCCGCCGTCCTTTTGTCTGTCTCGCAGTCTGTTTGTCCACATTTTGCGTTTTAAGAGTATCCAAAAATAGCTCTACAAATCGGCCCATGGACTCACTTGCTCCCCACACGCACGCCGGCGTCGGCCCATTGTGTGTGGCTTCGCATTTTGATTGCAGATATTGTTATTGCAATCTCAATTGAGTTCAATTAGAGTCCGAAAAGAGCGTCGGCTTTGGCATCGGCAACGCCATCGGTTATATGAATGTACATATATAAACATATATGTATATATATCTCAATATTTTGTTCACCCCATGAATGGAATGCGTTCGAATTCAGACGTAGCGGGTCAATGATTGCTAGCAAAGAATCATCATCAATTGTATTTTAGTTCTCCAAAAATATTCGAATTTATATAAAAATTTAAGCTCACGTGCCACATCTTCATATTTATGCTATAAATACAAGTTTAATTAGCATGTTTTGATTCATAGCACTCATACAAGATCATACATATGTACATATTCACTAGACCATTGATTAATTAGCATGTTTTAAATCTAATCCAAACTGATTATGTCGTAGGAAACTTATTTGAATTAGATATATGTATGTATGTATGTATGTAGAGTGAATAACTCGTAAAGCCCCTCGTGATGGCTATAAATCATACATACATATGTACATTACTTTAAAGATCAAAACGAAAACCCTTTTCTGACGTTGTTGGTATTGAAGATAAATGTAGATGTGCATATACTTATCATGCAATTGCGTCTGATGATTCCTATTACTCTTTATCTTTTCATTTGCAAAATAGATTATCTTCTCTTGGCGCCGCTGCCGCCGCTACCCACTCTAATCCCAGCAGCAGTTGTAGGCAAATACAGTCTTTGATTGCATGACGAAAATGGATAACGAGCAGCCTCATCAAGAGTTGGTCAAATGTGTACTGGTCGGGGATACTGCGGTAGGTAAGACACGTCTAATCTGCGCCAGGGCATGCAATAAGCACGTGTCGCTATCCCAATTGCTATCAACTCATGTGCCCACAGTCTGGGCAATCGATCAGTATCGCATCTACAAAGATGTAAGTACAAATTTTGAATGGATCTGTTAGCATTATTATTATTAGTGGTTAACTTTAATTCTTTTCTGCAGGTTCTGGAGCGTTCGTGGGAAGTTGTGGATGGTGTTAATGTATCTTTACGTCTATGGGACACATTCGGTGATCATGACAAAGATAGGCGTTTCGCCTATGGACGATCCGATGTGGTTCTATTATGTTTCTCCATCGCCAGTCCCATTTCATTACGCAACTGTAAAATGATGTGGTATCCAGAGATACGAAGATTTTGTCCCGATGTGCCCGTTATACTTGTTGGATGTAAGAACGATTTACGATATATGTATCGTGATGAAAATTATCTATCGTATTTCGGTGAAAAGGGCACATTTGTTCGGTGAGCTAAAAATGTTAATGGTGTAAAATAAATTCAACTCTATTAAATGAACTGTTTTGCGTGATTCGTAGCGCCGCTTTGAAGAGCGATCTTGTTATGCCCGATGAGGCGCGTGCTGTGGCCAAGGAACTGGGCGTGGCCTACTATGAGACCAGTGTCTTTACCTACTTCGGTGTCAATGAGGTATTCGAGAATGCTATCCGCTCGGCATTGATTGCGCGACGCCAGCAAAGATTCTGGATGACCAATCTGAAAAAGGTTCAAAAGCCATTACTACAAGCCCCATTCCGACCACCAAAACCGCCACCGCCAGAGGTTACCGTCATGGTTGGCAATTATCGCCAGGACATATATAATATGTTCCTCTCGCAAGCCTATACCGATCTCATCCTAGTGGTTGGAGGTGCCATTAAATTTGCCGTTCATAGATTTATGCTTGCGGCTGCCTCCAGTATTTTCCAGCGACTATTAAATACCGAGCTCAGCGATATGGGCGGACGGAGTAGCAGTGAATCAAGCATGGTTAGCTCAACATTTGGTGAGGCGACCATTGCGGATTTTAACGACGACACGGAATCTCTAATCCGCTACGAAACACGCACACAACGGTGAGAGACATATCTCAAAATATTTGAATCTTGATGATAAAATCATCCATTCTTTTTTTTGCTTTCACATAGAATGTGGGAACATCTGAAGCGACGCTCCAGCTATCAGGCATTGCCGCTTGTGGAGGCCAAACGTTCGAATGATCTCTATAGGGAACTGCATCATCCTGTGTTGCAAAGTATACGATTAGTCCAGGTGGAGAATCAACGAGGGGTCAGCGGCTTGCAAACAATTGTGGCTCTTAGCAAGCTCATCTCACCTCAGGCTTTGCATCAATGTCTGAGATTCATCTATACGGGAACCATTGACAAGGATTGTAATAATCTTCAAGTAAGTGAATGGAGGAAATGATGTTTTCCATTCTATATAAACATTTGATTATTTTGCTTGTTGTAGGAAATAAGGGAAGCTGCCGATTTATTAGAACTGCCGCAATTAACTCAGTTACTTTCCAAGCCGCAAAGCATCATCGAAAGTCCCAATGATGAGCCAAATCCTCACATTTGTCTTGTAAGTTACGTGCATATGTACATATGTGAGTTCTATAACTAATTGCAGTTGTCTATTTCATTTATTATTAGCGCATCAAAGAGAGTATGGAACGTCATTGCATAGGAGATGGTTGTTTTAGCGATGTTACCTTTGAGCTAGACGATGGTCTTATGAAGGTAACAAAAGAACTGAACCAACTGTAAGCAGCTATAATCATTATGAAATTTATAGGCTCATCGCGCTGTTTTGGTGGGTCGTTGTGATGTGATGCGCGCCATGTTATTGGGCGATTTTCGCGAGGCACACTCCAATGTGGTAAGGCTAGAAGAATTTTCTATTTATAATATCAAGTCGCCCATGTAATAGTGTTCTGTTCGCGTTTGCAGATTGTTTTCCCTGGAGTTACAATTTACACATTCCATAAGCTACTCTGCTATTTATATACTGACCAGATTCCGCCAATTTCGGCTGTGAAATGCCTTAATCTGTTGGAGTTGGCCAATCGACTGTGTCTGCCGCGTCTACTCAATTTGGTTGAGTGTCGTGTCATTGAAGATCTCACATTGATTTCCCAGAACGAAACCAATGAGACGGTGGATCATTGCCTTAAGTTGCTAGAGCCAGTCAAGGTAAGTCAAAAAATGAAAATTAAATGAAATTCGTATAAACTTATTAATTATTTTCGCCTTTTTCGCAGTTGCACAATGCCCATCAGTTGGCCGAATGGTGCATGTCGTATCTATGCGTCAATTACAATATGATTTGTAAATTCTCACTCAAGGGCTTAAAAGCTTTGCATCAGGATAATCAGGAATATTTGCGTGAGCATAGATGGCCGCCTGTCTGGTATCTGAAGGATTACGATTACTATCAACGATGCCTAAATGAGCTAAACAAAGAGGTTAAGCAAAAGACATCTCGACGGGATTCACCAAGCGATGATGAAGGTTGCCTTTGCTTCACTGGGGGGTAAGTCTTTAATCATTAATTCAAATCCATAACCCACACACACACACACACAGAGAGAAGCATTTTCACACACACACACACACACATCCTTGCCATTTCCAATTGATTTCATTTCTTAAATGGAATTCAATTATTTACTAATTGGTTAGCTCTTTTTTAAACTATTGTACATTTTCCACACGAAATGGATTCCGCTAGAGCCCTCTAGATCGAGTGGTTTGTATTTGTCCTCTCCTATCTTACCTACGCCTAAGCGTCTTTCCTATATTTTGTGTGTTTTGTTTCTGTTTTTTTTTAATCATGCTAAAAAAATAAAAGAAAAGATAAACCCAACCCGATATCATCCAATCACAATTAATAACATGCAATATTTGGACAAAGTATTCTCTTGCTGGCTGTTAGGTAAATCCAAGCGAACAGGTGGAGCCGTTGGAGCTGGTGGTGGAAGTGCGGGCAATGCACCAACGGACAGCACTACGGGCGATAATCAAATCTTTAATAGCACAGCGAATTCTATAAATCACATTGATCTGGAAGCCGATATGGATCTGAATCTCTGACACCCGGCCTTAGGGCCTGGCAGGTAAGAGAGCGAGAGAGAGAGAGAGACCAAATTGCCAAAATAGTTTGTGAAAACCCAAGAGTCGAAATTAATGGATTTGCCATAGAAATTATTTAAACAAAATTCTCCCTATAGAATATGTAGGTCGTGTTTCGAAGTCGAAAAGAATATTGGTTTATTTTTTACGATATTGGTCAATCGGGGGAGTATGGCAAATTGTAAGGGTTTTTTTTTAAACTTTTGGCTTAAATGACGACGATAATTCTAAAGCGTTTTTAATACATGATTTCATTTTATATATAGATCACTGCGCTTTATTGTGATCCTGCCGGTACTGATCTGTTTTATCTGTACAATTTTAAGTATTTTGATACTTTTCCAATTCCACACATAACAAACCTCATGGAGGAGGGGCGGAGCACACAGTTGGAAATGGCGCCGCGTCTGCTTGTGACAATGCGCAAAAATTTTGCCTTAGTGATTACCATAGATGATCATATATAGAAAAATATCTATATATGTACATAGATACTAAATTAGCTGATTGCCGAACAAGGAAGTATTTTGCAAAATTGCTTCTGATTCTTGATATTTACATATATATATATATATATACCTATGCCTAAATCTAATGCAACACTTTGGTATATTAAATATGTATTATATGTATGTATATACATATATGCACCGGAATCGAATTCCCTCAGACATTTGGTGTATATTATATTAATAGTAACGTAAACAGAAAATACCCCTACTATATACATTTGTACTTTTACTTTACCTATAGCCATGTATGTATATGTATGTGTATATTTTTGAATTCCAACTTACGGAACTTTGTCTAGCCATTAGCACATAAGCCAATATCTAATAAGTAACAATGCATTTTGTACAAAAATGATATAGAATAAAAACAAAACCAAAAAAATATATAATTATGACAAAGTACCAACAGAAAAAAAGAACAATTGCAAAATATTAAATTTCGAATTTGTAATTTCATATACTTTTATAACATCCATTTAAATCTCATGTATGTAATTTCTTAAGACGAACTGCATGCTCCCCAATGCTGCCTTCCTCAATGCTTAGTTCGTCCAGCATGGCAAGCATATCTTCATCGGAGATTAGAACATCTAACCTATCGTTGTTATTATTCGTTTTGGCTGCAGGAGGAGTAGTTTTTCTTTTGTCCTCATTCGATTCATCGAGAAGTTCTGTGAGCTCATTTTCTAGATCCAGATCGTCATCTTGGAGAGCAGCGGTGTTGGACATAACGTCTTGAACTTCTTTATGCTGATCCAAAGTGTCGCGTACATCGGCCAATATTTCATCAACATTATCGTATTTGAGACCCGAATCAGTGAGGACTTTCTGCAACGTTTTCGAACCGATTTTGTAGGCATCAAGCACGACACCACTATTCTGGGCCTCATCCATGCTCAACTGTAAGGATTCAATATTGTGCAGGGCCATGCTTCGACGCTCGTGATTCTTTTCCAATAGATGCCGTTTACGTAAATAGGTTTTGGCCATTTGCCTTTTGTTCTCCTTGAGATATTGACGCACTTTATCATCATTGAATTTGATGTCTCCTTCAAGAGTTTCTAGTTGCCGGAGAAGATTGGTCTGAGTCATCTGAAGATTGTGCATGGCATGATCGGCCTCGCTGATTACAAGGTTACGTTTATCTTTATTATCTGCAGGTATTTTGATTAAATGAATGCATCGGGTTGCCTCTTTCATTGTGAATTCCAATCCAATCAGATTTTGAGTATTTAAGTGACGTATACAGGTAGTTAAGTCTTGATCAGTGGCTGTAGATATATCGGAAGCTTTGCAAAGGTCTTTGAAACCGTCAAAATGTAGCAGCTTTCCCCCGGTTTTTATGCAATACTTTTTCAATTATTTCATTGCAAGTATTCTAAAAAGAATAATGAGGCACGAAGTTAAAATTGTTTTTATAGAAATTTTCATTCAATTTATTCTCACCTGTAAAACTTCTAAATGTACCCATCCCATAGATAAGTTTCTGTCCAAAGTCTCAGGCACAATGGTATTTTTAAGTCGCTGCCAACCCCAAGAAAGGGGACGCTGCACCAGGCTCGACATTAGCCAACTACTCCACGAAATCGAGGAATCATATTCATATTCACTGAGAAGTCGCAATAGTTTTTGTTCATGCATCGCTTCAATTACAGTATTAAGACAGGCGGGCACCCGTTCACCTCTCATGAATTGCAGTTGCAGCTCTTGCAAACTAAAACTGCATTTTCTATGAAATTTGCAATAATGCGTAATTAGATCCTTCCAAAATTTCATCTTTATGTCGTAATCTTCGGTGTTGAGATGTCGCGGAGGAAATATGGCAAATAGCATTTGCATTTCCGCATTGTCTTGCCATTTATCCGGAAATGTAAAACTCCTAATATCTTGTGTATTTGTTTTAAGCATTTTTGTTGAGTTTTTGTTCGAAAAGGTTGAAAATAATAAAAGCGTTTGTTTTGATTTTGCACACAGCTGAAGTGTGTAGTAGTATTGGAAAGTGCAAGCACAAAACAACTTCGATAGGCATATCGATAGATTTTGTTCTAAATTTTTTTTTACTGGTTCCATTTAATTATGGAACCAAATATTTTAACCTCATTAAAATTACGCTCAGTACAAGCATTTAAATTAGAAATTGCAACTAGACTTTTGCGCACAATTAAGTGTAAATAAAAGTTTAACTTTGATTTACTTTATGTCGACATCTCAACTGCTTTTAAATTAAACTCAATTTTAGATAAAGCAATTCAAACCCGATTGTGTTATATATGCATATATATATCGCAAAATAACGTCATATTGATTTCAATTGTAAGTTAAAAGTTTGTTATTAGAATGTACTATAATAACAAACCATCGAGAACCAGTTCTAGATATCAGTACTAAGGGCTTAATATTTAAGAAGAATAAACAGCTGTGACAGAAGGCCACTAGATTTACAATTTATGTGGAAAAACAGTTTTTCAAGTTTTGGCCAGAGTGGTTTTCAATTGATATTTAATAATTTATCCCGCTTGGCTCGAATTGGAATCATACTATTTGGGTATCTTGAAAATGTTCTAAAGCAATATTCATCTTGACCATTGTAAATACAAAAAAAGAAAAGAGAAACCTGTGCTCTCAACGTGCTCCCTCGATGCGCTGCTATTGCTGCACCATCCCAACACCGCGACCGACACCTCCTTTGCAGCCAACGTCAACATCTCAGTCATCATTATCATTACCACCCAATTGAATCAAACGACCAGCTGCTGAGTCACGCTTTCAATTTGTTTTTGCTACAGTTCCCGGGTCCCATTGTCTTCGGCGATAACAAATTGACCGACCGGTGCCAGAGATTTGCTTCGGTTCTCTTCTGTTTTGTGGCAAGAGCCTAACCAGAAAGAGACAGAGAGATAGAGCGAAAAAGAGAGAGATATTTCGCGTGTGAATTTGAAAACCGTGTATCCAAAACAAACTGGCACTTGACTCAACACCACCCACCCGCTTAGAACATCTTAGATATCAACATGCAAATGCTGGATGAAGATGATCATATAGCCCTGAAGAAGCAGTTGGCTAAAGGTAATTACATTTACTGCATGTATTTAGTATACTTTAATATGTTGATATCGTGTTTAAAACGCGGATGCTTCTACAAAGATGAGGATAGCTCTGGATTTGTAGATATATCTATATACGCAGATTCCTCTTTCAAACAGTCTCAGTTTCTTCATATTGTCTTTAATCAACTTTTAAAGTTCTGAAACTTGTATGAATATCATTTGACATACCTATTAATCTTTCTGACGTTAATTATGACACTGAAAATAATTCAAATTCGAATGTAATTGGTGGCTCGTACGTCCAGGAAATGTGTGCGTATGAAGAATTCAAAATCACTATAAAGTACAGCAAATTTATAATTATTCGAACGAGACTCAATACGAATTGAGTCCAAAGATTATACATATGTACATATATTTTGAGAAAGAGAACGTCAATGAAGACTTAACAAGCACTTGACTGAATTCACTTTTTTCAAAACCTTTTGGAAAACGTAAGATGACCGAAAAAGTCAATCTAAGATCATTCCAATAATCGAAAATATAGGCAATGTAAGTTATTTTTGAAAACTTTGACAATTTCATTTAGTGTTCATACCATAGGTAAGTCTGGACATGAAACCTAGAAATATGTACATATGTATGTATGTACTAGAAATATTATCGAAATCATGCAATTTTTGAAAGCACGCGTCTGAGAGATGATTTCAGAGACCAAGACATAGATTAAGTAACATTATTGAACCAGGCATTAGAAGAGTGACGAGTGACTGCAACAAGTGATGAATGGAAAGTCTAACAATAAAATCGAATCTAAGTAGTAGATCTTTGGCTAATCAAAGTTTGTTTACACCCACTCCCTCTCTCGCTCTCTCTCTTTTTGGCGGTTACAATACAATAGTTTGATTATCGGCAGAGAGAATGATAGAGCGAGAGAGAAAGATGGGAACAGGTGATTGGCCTTATGAAGTGCTGGCGATATGATTATACATAGAAGAAATAGAGGGAATGAGAAGAAACAGCAAATTTTGCCAAGCTTTTTCGACACTTTAAAATAGGGTTTATATCTGGTCATTGCTTTGGTTTCATTTAAAATTGAGTTTTTCGTAACGTTTTAAGTTCAGTTTGTCTGTCTTAATGAGCATGCATATATGTACCTACATATGTATGTATGTATATAGGTGCAGGTACAGGTGTATATATACATATGTACATACATACATACATACATATGTATATGCGAACGAAGCGTCGTCAACGACGCGCCGCGCTTTAGCAAAAGTCGACGTCGACTTCGACTTCGCGCCGCTTGCGTCGCATCGTTTTCAACGACGAAGTGACAAAAAAATTTCATTCAAACGCGTTTCATGCTTGTTTTCGAACGGTCAACATATCGTTTCAAATCGGATCGAATTGGGAGTGTTAAAAGCGTAAGCTTTGAGATTTTCTCCTTTCTTTCCGCTACATCGCCTTCCCTACGGCAAAAGTGCATATATTTTTTTTTTGAGAAATTTCAATGAAGTTGTGAAGAAACACAATAAAAAAAAGCTGTAAATGCTTTAAAAAAATAATCTCTGTGATAAAGTGCTAAGCGGCAATATTCATTTAAGTAACTCACTCAGTCAGTCAGTCAAGTCAATATCAACCACAAAAAAACAACTAAAAAACGAGGCAAAATGAAAGTTCCCACTCGCGACACGAAATATTCATTCAATTTGAAAATATTTAAATTGCATAACGATAAGAAATCAACGAATGCCTCACTGGCATCATCCACAACCAATCCCCCAACATCATCATCATCATCACCTGTGATCTCAGCAAAAAGAAACTCATGGCGGGCTTCATGGCGTGCTGCCTTCGGTACTAGCAACAACAACAAAATCAACGGAGGTGGTGGAGGCAAGCTTAAATCATCAACAACAACAACAAAAACGGAGAGCAGCAGCAACAACAACAACAACAAGAATAATAATAACAATAATAATAGCATCGAATCGGAACAGTCAGTTGAGAAATGTTATTATCATCAGAGTGTCGCGGATCGCATGATGTCGCCTGCTGCTGCTGCTAATCCCAATACCAATCCCAGTCAGAAACAGAATCAGAATCAGACCATCTCCACAAATTCTCCTACTTCTCCTCACATTGATGAACTGATGTGTAAGTTGAACAATCAATTGAATCACTGAACACACTCAATCGGCGTGTGCCACTTGTTCATGCCCTCTTCCTCCTCTTCCTCTCCCACTCCCTCTCTCTCTATCTATCCCTCGCTCCCTCTCTGTCCGTCTATCTGACATGGTTATCTCGGGTTTAAACAAACATTGTGTTTCTTTTTTATAAACTTTTCCATTGACAACAAACAAAGGAAAGAAATTTCCGAAAAAAGAAATGCAATTTTGGGGGATGGTGGGTTAGTTTCCCCCCCCCAACTAACTGCCCCCTCTTCATCATGCATCTATTTATGTATATAAGTAACTTCGATTAGGGTTTACTATCAGCACACCCCCAATTAGAATTTTGGTTATCTAAGGGGTTATCTAACAAGGTCCCTTCAATTCGATTGACGTAAATGTTTTCACAACTTTTTATAAGCAAAACTAATATACAAAATCGCAAAAACCTTTGAATTAAATATATATAAGTATATAAATGTAATTATATATTCAAGACTTTGTTTTAGATCATGTAAGGATATGCCATTCTGGCCATATGGCGGATCATTTTAGGGGCAAATCGGCGGGCATGTCGAAATTTCCCTCATTTCGTTCTCTCTAGCCCATTTGTTTTTTATACTCAAAATATTGGGTTATATATGTACATATAAATTGTTTTAAAAAGAATTCCTTTTGTAATCTCCCTTATTTTACTTATTTTTTTAACCTCTGACAAATTAACAATACAAATTAGACAACAATAAAACAAAAGGAGCAGAGTTCTTCTAGTTTTGTTGTCTTTTGTTTCAGACAAAGTTCAAAGTGGTTAACTATATGCATATATTTATTCAGTCATTTACCTACAAAGTATTTAGACCAGCTAAATTAATAATGAGAATAAACATTTATTTTTAAATGTGATTAGGTTTTCGACTTTTTACTTTGTAGAATAATTAATGGCAAATATTTTGTAATTTATATACTTCTTTTCATTAGATATGAGGGGGATTAACTTGGTTCTTTCAAGTAGATGACAATTTTAAATAAATAATTCATAGATTTAAAATTAAATTTCGAGTAAGATGAGTTTGAATCATGGGTTAATACATTAAAACTAACAATTTTGTAAACTAATGTTGATGACTTTGGCTAATTGAAATCTCTAATATCATAGCAAGTTCCCTAGTTTCAGTTGTCTTAGCCACATTTCAATTTATGGATGATGATAATAATAATTCGTCATAATTTTCATGCAGGAAGATAAGAAATAGGAATCACCTTTGATTGTTATTGATTTGATATTGCTGGTTTGAGTGTAAATTTGCAGAATTTAGATAGATATCAACCATCCGAGAAATTTCCACTCTTTCCATTTGTTGATTGGCAGACGACTTTTGACTATTGGCTTGACTGTGATTATGTGGAACATACATATGTTTGGCTATATGTACTTACATATGTATGTATGGTCGGGGTCGGTCAGGGGGGAGATACAAGTACATGATATACTCCAAGCACAACATGATGGGGCACTTGTTGATAAAATCGTCAATTGGAGATCTCTCTCTCTCTCTCTGTCTCCCTTAGCTTACGTAGTATGGGTGTGTGTGTGTGTGGTGTAACTACCAATATCTCTATGGTCATTTTGGACATTTTCAACTTGCGATAAGCTATTCGTTAGCTAAAGTGCCCCCGATAAGAAAGGTGTGTGTGTCTTTGTGTGTGTGTTAGCCCATTGTCACTCTCTCTTTCTCTCTCTCTCTCTCTATCTGTCTTCTTTGCCACACTAATTCAACTCTTTTTGTACTCACCTTTTTAGTATTGTTGGTGGCGCATCGCACATGGTTCGTTTTAGTATTTTGATATGATTTCCCAATTTCGCCAATATTCAGTTGAATTGTGTGTATTTACGGCTAATATATAATCATTCCCGGCAGTCAGTCAGTTGGTTTGCTTGGTTGGTGGCCATCAATGTGTTGCGCTTGACGCGTTTGTTTTGCTGCCGATTGAGTAAAAATGTTTCCGGTTTTTGGTTGTTGCTCTCGCTCTAGACCAACCCACATACAATAACAATAAAAAAAAAAAAAAAACGCACACACACACGCACAGACTTATTAACTTTCTATATAAAAAGTATATATGTATTCGAGTTCAGTCTATATATCGGTGAAAACAAAAATAAGAAACGTGTTAACAGTGATTACTAATTGCAATTGAAGCTCATGTGCAACGATTTCTAACTAGAATAAAAATAAAAACAAAAGGAAGTCACATCAAATATGCCTGAAGCATTGCATTTTACATCGATCTTTGATCTGATCATACAAAGTGGTGCGTTTATCTCTATATATAGTCTCTCCCTCACTCTCTACACCTGTTTGTTTGATCTTGACACCATCAATGAGCCAGAAACCGAGCCACAAGCCTCTTGAACCACTTAAAGTTCGTTTTGATTTGTGTTTTTATAATTGAACCAGAGAGGACAGTTCTTATATATGGATTAATAGTCTTTTGATTGTGTTTAGCTAAAAAATTGATTTGAAAATTCACATTTTAAACGTTTTTCTTCCCTTGACCCCCTCCCCCACAGAGTCGTTTTCTATGCAAACTTGTTGCGCTTGGCCCTGTTGAACCGAAGAGAATGGCATTGAATTGGCCATAGTTACAGTTTCATGTTGCTTAGGGTCGCTCTGATCAAACTGAGGATTGTTTTGAATGATCTAATCCCAATTTGTTATGATAAGTTAAAACCTTCCGTTAACTAGTAGTTCCCAATGCAATTAAATCTTAATGGATTTGTCTGCGACCTTAGCCCCTTTTAAGTTGATTTTAAGCACACTATTGATCCGGAATGCCCCTTTTTAGGAGAAAAAACAATTATCTAAAGGTTTATGTACTTAAATTTTGAGTAAACTTATGCAGTAAAGTGTAAAGTGGAAAATGTGTCTTACTCATCATTAAAGCCATTCGAAGAGCTAAGATTGTACTGATAACCATTTATTTTCATTGATCATTTGATGGAAGAAAATAAAATAGATTTCGATTTTTGACTCATCATTTTGTGTCCAATGTTTACAATAATAACAACATGTGTTTTCAAAAACAAAGAGAAGTAACATTCAAGTGTTGTTTCTCCCTGAAGTATTTTGATTTGACAAATGAAGAAAGTGCTACACAATCGAATGAAATTCGAGAGGTGTTACCTTATCTCAAGAGAAGCTGTCATAATAATTTGTTGGATTTTATTTATTGTTGTTGCCTTTGGAAATTTGACAGTATTACACTTCCGGATAATAGAGATTGAAATTATGATTAGATTAAGTTACCACGGATGAAACGCATTATCTATGTACGTCCGGAAATGCCGCGAGGGCTTGCCCCTAATAAGACATGCCCAATACTCCATAAGATTGTTGATGCTAAAATTTACAGTAAACTGTAAAATAAACAATAGAAATCCCAACCCAATCAGTCTTTATATCAATAATATTAATTGAAAATGTTTACATTTATTACAGCAATGCCATGGTTTGGCATGGACATTGGTGGCACTCTGACAAAATTGGTATACTTTGAGCCAAAGGATATTACGCCCGATGAGCAGGATCGCGAAGCGGGCATCTTGCGAAATATCAGACGCTATTTGACCAGAAATTCAGCATATGGCAAAACCGGACATCGAGATACCCACTTGCAGGTGAGAGTAAGAGGAACAGTAAGAGTAAGCGGCAACATGGCACAAGGTTGATGTTTTAGACATTGCCCAACCACATGAGCGAGCGACATCAACAAAACAACCAAATAGCCAAACAAACCAACGAACTTAAGAAACAAACAAGTCAAGTTAGGTATTAGTTAGTGATTTTGTAACCAAAAGTCAAGATGTATGTACATACGCCAGGCAGGGCATTAGCATCGCATCTGATCGGCTTGCTCGTCTCTCATCATCATCATCATCATCATCATCATCATCATCATGATCGTCATCTTATCGGTTTCGAACCGGGATCTCGTATCTCGGGGGTCGTCTGCTGACTTTATATTATTGTACGTTGCTCGTTTGCTTTAGCGACCTTCAAAATGTATACAAAACAAAAATGATCCACACTCTCCAGTCTCCAGTCAGACATTCGGATAGGCCATATGTTTTTTTTTGTTTTTGTTTTTGATTTTTGTGCATTTTCATGCCTTTTTCTATGCCAAAATATAGAAATCAATGAGTTTTAGTTGGACACAGAACTAAAATCGATAGAAAGTTGATCTCTGGTATCAAAACTTAAGGGACGAAAAACGTTCTTCCACCATGAACGATCAACAAGATCAATAAGGATCCACATCCTTAGAAAGGGTATAGAAACAACCTGAACTAGCTCTTTGGTTTTTACAAATTTTTCCTCTCTTATTTCCAACACTTTCGCCACATATTTTGAACTTTGATTGTCCGTCAGTTGGTATATAATATATAGAAGCTTCAACAAGTTTACATGGCGTCGCATTCATTGACTTTTGACTGCCGACTGTCGGGCTGTACGTTCGTCGGGCAGTGTTTTTGTATTTGCGCAACTAATTTCCCTATACAACACACACAATTTTCGTGGTCAAGAATGCCTGTCTCAGGCCCAATTGTTCCACGTGCTCTTATGTAATACTTATTAGAAAATGTTATTAATAGAAATATGATTTTAATGCAAATTTTTTGTGTATTGCTATTTGTATTAGATGGACAATGTGGAAATACGAAAGCGACGCGGCTCATTGCATTTCATACGATTCCAGACCACAGATATGGGCAATTTTCTATCGTTGGCCAAGCAAAAGGGCATGGCCGAATTGGTAACCACTGTCTGTGCCACCGGCGGTGGGGCATTCAAATTTGAAAAAGATTTTCGTGATCAAGTCAATATGAAATTGGCTAAATTCGATGAATTGGATACATTAATTAAGGGCATACTATTTGCCGATCTGCACAATCGTACCGAATGCTATTACTATGAAAACGCCCGAGATATTGTGTAAGTTGTAAACAAATTGTTCAATTAGATATGTTTTGATTCTAATACTTATTATTTGTTTTTGTTCTTTGTATAGGAAAAGCGAGAAACGTGCTTTTAATTTCTCTCAACCATTTCCATTCATACTGGTAAATGTGGGATCAGGTGTCTCCATATTGGCTGTCTATGGACCAGATAACTACAAACGCATTTCGGGCACAAGGTGAACATGAAAACAAACTGAATGCTTTCTATAAAGTGTTTTATTCGGAACTTAATCTTTCAACAATTCAACTTAAAAAAATATTCTTAAAACTAAAAGATAACGTCATTTTTTTGTTATCATTTTGTAAAAGGACAAAGCTTTAGATATTGTTTACTAGAAAATTGATACTGAATGGGAATTCTCCAAAGAAGTTTGATTTGTAATCATTTTTTCGCTCGTTCGTTTTGCACAGTTTGGGTGGAGGAACATTCCTGGGACTATGTTGCTTGCTAACAGGCTGCACTACATTTGAAGAAGCCATTCAATTGGCTACCAAAGGGGACAATCGAAAGGTGGATAAACTGGTCAAGGATATTTATGGCGGTGACTACAATCGTTTTGGTTTGCCCGGCGATTTAGTAGCCTCTAGGTAAGAGAACAAACATATGTAACTATAGTAAATTGAATATTAAAACGGATCCAAATTGAATTTGCAGTTTTGGCCAAATGCACATCAATGACAAGCGTGTGTCGGTATCCCGCGAAGATTTGGCCAATGCCACGTTAGTGACTATAACCAATAACATTGGCTCCATAGCTCGTATGTGTGCCTTGAATGAGAAGATTGATAGGGTAAGTCATCTAATTGTTAAAATGATTTCTCTTCATATGTTTTTTTTAACACTTTGTCTGTCTTTGTAGGTTGTTTTTGTTGGCAATTTCCTGCGAGTGAATCCAATTTCAATGAAGCTGCTTGCCTATGCAATGGAATTCTGGTCAAATGGCACTATGAAGGGTCTGTTCCTGGAGCATGAGGGCTATTTCGGTGCCCTGGGATGTCTGCTGCAGTTCAATGGCGAATTGGCAGCTGCGCTTAATGAGGGTCTAGATCATGGCTGTGAGGGAGAAGAAACAACCGAAGTGCCAACAAATTCTGATAATATCCGGCCATCGTCGGATAATCCTTCAGGGAATACAAACTGTACTACAACTAGATAGTCGCCAGTGGCAGACGAAATATGTGCCATTCCGTCTCCAAACATTTCTAGTTCGCATGTACAGTTAGATAATGGATATGGCAATAACAATAGATCGATCCCCTCTCCCTCCCTCCCCTTAAACAATTATCTCGCTAATTAACTTAATATTTTGTTTCGGCTACAGTCCATCAAAAAAACAACAACAACAAAAGGAAAAAATAAAAACGCGCGCACAAAATCTGTAAATGCAACAAATTTCGTAAAACATATACAAAGAAAATAGCGTGGTTAAAGTGCCTGCTGATCAAGCAACGAATTTTTTCGGCTCAATCTAAGCTAGAATTTCCATTCTCAAAAATTGAAATCATTCTGTTTCTTAATAAACAATTACTCTTCTAATCTAAGCTAAAGAGAAGTATTACAAATACTTGAAATCATCATCAAATGGCAAATTATAAAAATACAATTCAAGTACATTTTCCGCGTGTATCTATATATATGTACATAAATATGTATGTCTATATAGTTATATTCTAGACACATAACCCATATAATTTGACTTTTCCTATGCATAAATAACAATACCTTAATATATATATATATATACATATATATATGTATATACCTACCATATACATACATACATAGTCATTCAGGCATACAAGACTAATAAGTTTTTACCTTAGAGTTATGTCAGTGTACATGATTTTTAAGTGGATCCTTTTAAAGTTTCCTGTTTGTGTTTCTTTATCTATTCCTTTTTTTTTTGTGTGTCATTAGGCGATAAGTTTGTGGTCATTTAATATGTAAGGTTCCAATTTGTCGGCAGGTGAATAAAATGAAAATATATTGTTTATAAAAAAAGTTTACAACAGTGTGTCCTTAAAGAAATCTATTTATTTGAAAGATTGTGGTTATTTAAGGATGTATGGCGATGTCAATCGACCCGAAAGGTCCTGCCAAAGGACATCCCGCTCATTCTTCAAATGACCGAGTTATTAGCACTTTTCTGCTTTTTGAGCTTGTAATTTTTTCCAAGTCCCAAAAAGATCTAGAGTACTGGAGAAAATACAAAATCCTTAATATCATAGCTCTCTGCAGGACTATCAGGATGTCTTTTGCACCAACAATAGTCCTTGATGATTGAAATGTTTGGGTACCACCTTCGTCCTGATCCTTCAAGGGACTCGCGAGATATTTGCCATTTTGTCATAAATGAAAAAGTCCTTTTATCTCAGCTCCCTAAAGGACATTCCAGGATCTGATAGTGCCAGTCGATGCGAATCATCAAGGACTACAATCTGACCGAAGCACATCTTGATCGTCCTTGAAATGACCGAGAAAGAAGGACTTTTTAATTAAATTTAAACCAGCCACCTACTAATTAATTCTGTTGGCCTGGTATTTCAAATTTGCTCCAGAGCAAATTCGTCGTTAAAACTTTGAATTTCGTTGCCCGCGAAATTCAAAAAATGCAACTGGCAGTTAAATTTAAAAATTCAAATGCCCAACTGTCCGTTACACATAAAATAAAATTTTAAACCAGTTGCCTACTAAGTAATTCTGTTGGCCTGGTATTTCACATTTTCTCCACGCGTAATATTTGATAGCTGTTTTCCACCCCAAATAAGTACGCAACACTTTTTTATAAAATTCATTTTATTCGTCCTAGAAGTATGCTACATAAATTTTCTTCTTCCATAAGCTAAAAATTACAAGTCCAAAAAGCAGAAAAGTGCTAATAACTCAGCCATTAAAAGGATGAGCGGGATGTCCTTTGGCCAGATGGAAGTCCTTGTTCATGCGCGTTGACTGACATTAGCAGGTCCTGAAATGTCCTTCATATAGCTGGAAAAAAGGACCTTTTCAGAAAATTTCATGTCCTGCATCCTTAGATGACCCCAACTTTTTTTGATGCCAATCTGTAGAGATCATCAAGGACAACCTAGGGAACCATGTCCTTTTGTCCTGCGGCAGGATTTGTGGTCTCTAGAGCTAAAAAACGAAAAAAGGATAATTTTCTTGAGGCCATATCTCCGCAGGACATTTCCCGATGTCGACAGGACATACTTTTTCTGGTCCTCCAAGGTCAGGACTACCGATCTGCATCCAAGGATTTTCAATATCCTTCCAAAAAATTTACTCGAATTTTTGTAAGGGGGTTAGTCAGAAAAATGGTCAAAAATCGCAAAAAAACAATAAAAGTCCTTATTACTCAGCCATTTCAAGGACGATCAGGACGTCCTTTGGTCAGATGGTAGTCCTTGATGACCCGCTTCGGCTGACACTAACAGATCCTGGAAAGTCCTTCGGGAAGCTGAGATAAAAGGACATTTCTGTTTAAAGAAAAATGGCAAATATCTCGCGAGTCCTTTAAAGGATCAGGACGAAAATGGTCTCAAAAGATTCGAATCATCAAGGAGTATAGTCGGTGTAAAGGACATGGCAATAGTCCTGCGGAGAGCTGAGATATCAAGGATTTTCTAGTTTTCTGCAGTTTTTTTGGTTTTCCGATTCAATTTGGGACTTGGAAAAATTTTCATTAAATTTGGGACTTAGAAAAATTATAAGTCCTGAAAGAGGTCTTGGTGTTGTTGTTGTTGTTCTTGTTGTTGGTGTTGTTGTTGGTGTTGGTGTTCTTGTTGTTGTTGTTGTTGCTGTTGTTGCTGTTGTTGTTGTTGTCGTTGTTGTTCTTGTTGTTGTTGTTGTAGTTGTTGTTGTTGTTGTTGTTGTTGTTGTTGTTGTTGCTGCTGCTGCTGTTGCTGTTGTTGCTGTTGTTGTTGTTGTCGTTGTTGTTCTTGTTGTTGTTGTTGTAGTTGTTGCTGTTGTTGTTCTTGTCGTTGTTGTTCTTGTTGTTGTTGTTGTTGTAGTTGTTGTAGTTGTTGTGGTTGTTGTGGTTCTGGTTGTTGTTGTTGTTGTTGTTGTTGTTGTTGTTGTTGTTGTGGTTCTTGTTGTTGTTGTGGTTGTTGTTGCTGTTGTGGTTGTTGTTGTTGTTGTTGTTGTGGTTGTTGTTGTTGTTGTCCTTTCTGGACTTGTAATTTTTCTAAGTCTCAAATTTAATGAAAATTTTTCCAAGTCCCAAATTCAATCGGAAGACCAAAAAAACTGCAGAAAACTAGAAAATCCTTGATATCTCAGCTCTCCGCAGGACTATTGCCATGTCCTTTACACCGACTATACTCCTTGATGATTCGAATCTTTTGAGACCATTTTCGTCCTGATCCTTTAAAGGACTCGCGAGATATTTGCCATTTTTCTTTAAACAGAAATGTCCTTTTATCTCAGCTTCCCGAAGGACTTTCCAGGATCTGTTAGTGTCAGCCGAAGCGGGTCATCAAGGACTACCATCTGACCAAAGGACGTCCTGATCGTCCTTGAAATGGCTGAGTAATAAGGACTTTTATTGTTTTTTTGCGATTTTTGGCCATTTTTCTGACTAACCCCCTTACAAAAATTCGAGTAAATTTTTTTGGAAGGATATTGAAAATCCTTGGATGCAGATCGGTAGTCCTGACCTTGGAGGACCAGAAAAAAGTATGTCCTGTCGAAATCGGGAAATGTCCTGCGGAGATATGGCCTCGAGAAAATTATCCTTTTTTCGTTTTTTAGCTCTAGAGACCACAAATCCTGCCGCAGGACAAAAGGACATGGTTCCCTAGGTTGTCCTTGATGATCTCTACAGATTGGCATCAAAAAAAGTTGGGGTCATCTAAGGATGCAGGACATGAAATTTTCTGAACAGGTCCTTTTTTCCAGCTATTTGAAGGACATTTCAGGACCTGGTAATGTCAGTCAACGCGCATGAACAAGGACTTCCATCTGGCCAAAGGAAATCCCGCTCATCCTTTTAATGGCTGAGTTATTAGCACTTTTCTGCTTTTTGGACTTGTAATTTTTAGCTTATGGAAGAAGAAAATTTATGTAGCATACTTCTAGGACGAATAAAATGAATTTTATAAAAAAGTGTTGCGTACTTATTTGGGGTAGAAAAGATCAATTATTACGCGTGGAGCAAATGTGAAATACCAGGCCAGCAGAATTATTTAGTAGGCAACTGGTTTAAAATTTTATTTCATGTGTAACGGACAGTTGGGAATTTGAATTTTTAAATTTATCTGGCATTTTTTCCAAGTCCCAAGTTGTACCAAGCTGATATCTCAGCTGCTCGCAGGACTATCGCGATGTCCTTTGAATCAACTATAGTCCTTGATGATTCGAATTTTTCGACATCGTCCTGATCCTTGAAAGGACTTACGAGAAATTCAACATTTTTTCTCAAACAGAAATATCAATTTATCTTAGCTTCCCGAAGGACAATCCAGGATCTGTTATTGTCATTAAAGACTATCTTCTGACCAGTGGACATCCTGATCGTCCTTAAAATGGCTGATTAATAAGGACATTTATTGTATTTTGGCGATTTCTGGCCATTTTTCTGACTAACCTCCTTACAAAAATTCAAGTAATAGTTTCGGAAGGAAATTGAAAATTCTTCAATGCATTTCGATAGTCCTGATCCAATAGATGCGCATTGACAAGGACATTCTTCATGCAACAGGATATCAAAACCATCCTTCAACTGACTGAATTATTAGCAGATTTCTCTATTTTGGACTCGTAACCTTTTTTAATTCCCAAATCGGATTATATGTGGCGATAGATTGTTACAAACTATCAGCTCCTCAGCAAGGCTATCGAGATGTCCTCTATACTGAAGGTCTTAAAGCTAAAACATCCGGGGCGACAATTAGATCGTAAAAAGTGTTTCTTTCATCAGTATGTTTTCACATATTCAATTTATTAGGACGATTTGGTGGTTTGCGCAAGTTTTGTTTACACTTTAATGTATCTTTGGGTTTGGTCGTACATGTTGGCATAATCCCTTTGAGTTCCACAATTTGTTTTAAAGTCAAACACACGTAAATTGTGATCGGTGGCCACAAACATATAGCGACTATCACAGGCTAGACTATAAACTGGCGATCGACTATTATGCTGGCGCGTTCGGCCAGGAAAGTAAAGCTGCACATATTTGGGCATACGAATGTCGTAAAGATTGACACGGGCATGGCGATTGGTGCCACAAAGCACACCGTACAATCCATCATATTCCAGACAATAGAAGGATGAGTCAAACGGATCCTCATAAATGGCCACATCTCGATCTATACGACGATCAAATAGCCGAAATGTCGTGTCGAAGTTGGCAGTGAATAGAATGTTGTCGTCCTTGATTTTAAGATCGTATATGGAAATTGTATTCGAATTGAATACAACTTCTTCGCCGCTAAAATAAAAAGATATTAGAAATTAATGAATAAATGATATTTGATATCAAATATCAAACCTTTCTATATGTATGGCACGCAGAGCTCTTCTTTCTTTGTCTGTGTAGAGTCCACCGTAGAGCCATTGTCCATCTGAGCTGAGTTTAAGAGATTTGAATGAATGTTGTGGCAACTGAACGACCAAATCGAAATGGGTCAAGCCAAACTCCTGCGATCGATGCCACACTTTGCAGCATTTATCTGTGCTAGTTGCATAAAGTTCATTGACAAAATCCACACAATACAAATATTCGCTAGCCTGATGCATTTTCTGTTCCGTGATCCCTTCTTCTGGATCCCAGACGAAACATGTGCCACACACTCGACCCGCAAACAGAGTGTCATCCTTTTTAACAAAGTCTGAAATGTCACTGTTGGTGGGTGCTCGGATTTCCTCTTCGTAACGCCGCTGGAGACCATCGGTTGTTGATCTTCGATAACGTCTTAAATATCTTGTATGTGTTATATATAAGTTATCTCGTTCCAGGTACAATTTGGTCGGAAACATTTGAGCATGATGATAGTACGGCCGTTCCTGATAAGTCCCGCTCACCCAATTCTTTGACACTTTCAATCTCTCCCAGTAGGTCAATTGGGTTTTGTTTCTGTTACGAAAATAAAAATAATAGTCATTTAGTTCAATTCAATTGTCAAATGGCAAATTGTCACCTCTCCTCTATGCTAGGTGAATTCCGATGGCCACACATTACCAGATCCTGCGTCAAGCCATAGAAAATGTGGCTCTCTATAATGCCGCATAGAAAAACATTTGCCCGGCACAGAGCTACCAATTCCCGTTCCGAGCAATATTGAAATATCTTCAAGAGGCAGTCGGTATTCAAGTCCGTAAGTTTTAACATAATGCTAGGACATTTGTCCTTCCGGGCCGTTGCCGTTAGATGAAGATCTTCTTGTCGTCGTCAGATACAATTGTGATTAATATCCTCGTTGTGAATTTGTTTGCTACGTATGAAAATTTTACATTTTTTAACTTTCAATAGATCATGTCTTTTATTTGTTTACAAATTTACTCATTTTCCTCGATTTGCCGTCCCTGTAAAGAAACAAAAACAAACGTGCACGAATTCGCCCTGGGGGGCGAATTCGCTCACCAAGCTCCCTCAATGAGTAGAGTTACCAGATGGGCCAAATCATGAGGCTTTAACGGAAAATCAAAATTCAAATTTGCATGAAAATTCGCAACTTTTATTTCTGCTGTAAAACAATTTACTTTAGATATTCGAACAATTATTTTGGATATTCTAAATTTCAAAACATGCAAACAAGTATGATTCATTGTATTTGGTTTTAAAATTACGTCAGCTCATTCCAAATTTTCCTACAACAATTTTTCCTTTCATTTTTATGTTATCTGCTGTTTTGCCTATATCATCCAGTTAAGCCTTATCTATGGCAATGTTACACGTTCATTAATTTTTACAATCGTCATAATCGGCATGACAACTAGCTCAACTTAACTTGGTAATCAATCTGTCTTTAATGATAATTTGTTTAATATGCTATTAATGAACGTCCAATGTGGCTTTCCCACATATTGACATTAGTTTCGACAAATTAAACAGAATATTAATAATTGTGACAAGTAGAATTCAAATTAGCTGAGTCATGATCTCTATATGATAAGAAACTGCAGGCTAAAATGACTTGATTCCACTTGACTATCTACTTTTAGGCCAATATTTAAACGAGGGCTGAAACACAAGTAGTACCCAAAATAAACCATTTCAAAGGGAAGTGCCAAAACTAACCTGTCTTACGCCTGTGTATCAACGTCAGCAGAAATACCTAAAAATAAATCGAAAATGATCGGGAAATGCACATTTCTCGAATACAGAGTACATAACATATATGTACATATGTATATTTATTTTTTCCCTCTCTGAGTACAAAGTTATTTGGCGCACTGGTTTTTATTTTTTGCAATTAGTGAGGGGGGAAAACTCTGGCGAAAGAATTGCGCTAAATACCTGAAATAAAATAGAGTTTGACGCTCTAAAAATATATCAAAAAGAATGTATTCGCCGCCGCATTGGAATCTGTGACACAGGGTGATATCGGTGCTTCAAATTTGGACAAAACGTTTCTTGAATTGCTCAAAATAAAGTGACATACAATTACTTACAGAATGTGTCTTAATTTTGGTTCTAACGGTTGTTTTAAGGGAAAGTAGCTGACATAGTTCCGGTCTAGCGTTTTATACATTTTCTGTTACACTTTCGCCAAAAAGCTGGTAATTCTATTCCAGTTTAAAAAGTGAATTTTGTTCTTTTCTTTTATTATATTATTTGCCTAATTTTTTGTACCTAAATTTATAAAGTTTTCTAAATTAACTTGAATTATTTCCATTTGCAAAATTAAAAACACTCTTTTTAATATTTTTGTTTACCTATTTCTCTTTTTTTTTTTGGCAAAATTTATAAAACAAATTCAACAACGCATTTTATTATTATTAGACAAGAGAGGAAGAGAAAGAGGGAGAGAGAGTGAGAGAGATAGGGGAGAGTCTAGTCATTTCCGTTTTTTGTCAGTCATCTTTTTAAAAACGTATTCGATGAATTTGTAAATACATACATAATCATTTAACTACAAACTGACGCCCTGTGATTTCCCATTGCGTCATGCATTTTAGCTATTGTTGTTATTTCCTTTTCTGTATTTTGTTGATAAAACTGTTTACAATATTCAAGAAGTTCTAGAATTTAGTACCTGTATCTAGAATAACAGTTCATGCGTGGCACTTGTCACGACCATAGAGAAGAACTTCGCTCTCCCGCTCACCGCAAAAAAACAAAAAAACCAACAACAACCTATCTGACATACCTGTCCCCGTCACAATGTCTGTCAGCAGTTTTATTTGGCCGCTTTTTACGCAGTAACCTCGTGCAATTCTCATTCTCTCGTAGCAATTTCATAATCTGATGTATAAAAAAAACCGCTCGTACGACCCACCGAACGAATACATACGCACACACAAACAACTTTGTCACGTCGCCACTAGTTAGTTAGTCGTACATATTAGCAAAAGGCACCCTATGATTTCATTTTTATAATTCCAGTTAGTTGGGCAGAAAATTCTATATTCCTTGACTGTAAGTCACGTTCGCCAATTCAAAAAGATTCTGCAAACTTCAATACCCAAAACGACTGTTCAAATTTTCCCCACAATCGACCGATATGGGCCTCAAAGGGCCTATATATCAACGTATATAATTATTTGTTTATAAGCTTAAAGCAAAAGTTATAAACCTGAAATTTCTGTTTATCCAAATTGAAATCATTTGATTTATTTGCCAGGGTATACACAATTCGTATTTAAACTTTAAATGCCTTTGGTTCCTATTTTTTGTTTTCATTTGGTTTTTTGCAAATGTATGTGTGTGTGTGTGTAGTTTTCAAATTGTTGTTATCTCAGAATAATATTAGGTTTTTGAAGGCATAAAATGAATTGAGAAGGTAAAGCCAACCACCTACCACATGAAGGCCACGTACACCTCAAATATTGAACTTTGTATAAATATATATGCGAAAATTATATTGGCCAGATCAATGTTTGTATGTATGAGTAGTATAAAGTGTATACGTAATCACAAATGGAATATGTAGTATCTCAAGGATTCCATTATGGCTAAAGAGAGAAACGAGCCCCTTTATCTATTTCTATGTTTGTGTCTTAGTCTTTCAGAAAGTGTTACAATCATCCACTCAAAGTGACTATATCCAACTTGTAAGGGCATAAGAAGCGAGTTATTCATGATGGCATCATTTCATATAGACAAACCTATAAAGAATATTAATTGACATACACGAAATGAGGTCTTATGACAACGATATAAGTACACAACTATAAAATATATGTAGCTACATACACATATTCTATATGAGGTTATTAAGTAGACATGATAATGAGTCTAGAACTTGTTAAATTAGCAATTTAATGCTCGGAAATTCACAAATATTTTTCCATGTACACATACTTATACAAATTGTACATGTTTCGATCAGAAGCTATTAGTTTATACATCGATTTCAAATTATTTATCGTTCCTAGGCATTTTCAGACGGTTCTTTTTCGAGGCAAAGATTATATATTCGGGGTATTTTTTGAATTTTTGTTCCAAGCACAGAACATAAATTGGTTTCAATCAATTTTCGAAAAGTTCATTAAAACATGAAAGTTGATTTATAATTTTCGTCAGTCAATCCATTTACAATGTGACATTGAAAGGAGACTGTGTGTCACTTCATGCCGATAAGGCTTATCTAAACGAAATGAGCAGAAAATATCAAAGAAGCTAACTTCGGCAATGCCGAAGTTTATATACCCTTGCAGTCCTTGGCAATAATTTTTTTACATTTTGAAATTTCTTTCCTTGCAACTCAATTCATCAACACACAAACAAAACATTCAAATTATTTCTCTTTTTACTACAAATTTTTACTACAAATTTTTAAGCAAGGCACAACACGCATACACATACATACATACGTGTAGCGCTACGTCTGTGTGTGCGTATGCATGTGCTCTGTTTGATTTGCTGATGACGTAGAACCGATTTGAATTGACTGTAACTTGTGTTCTATTTATCCGATCAAACTCAAATTTTGGGATCTGAGATTTTATATCAAATTCTATTATATTGGTAAATTTCATGGCGATACTCCAATTTTTGCAAAAAATTTTGTTCTAGAGCTATATGATATAGTAGTCCGATCCTGACAAATTTCATACTTTATCATCTCCCGGCTAAAAGTAGCTCAAATATGAAATTTCATACCGATAGCTCTTAAGATGCCAGCGTGAAGTTGATTTGCACAGACGGACGGACGGACGGACGGACGGACGGACGGACGGACGGACGGACGGACGGACGGACGGACGGACGGACGGACAGACGGACATGGCTATATCGACTCAGCTTCTCATGCTGATCAAGAATATATATACTTTATGTGGTCGGAAACGTCTCCTTCTGTGCGTTACAAACATCTGACCAATTTTATAATACCCTCTGCAAGGGTATAAAAAGAACATCAAAAAATCATTCGTTCAGTCCAATTGGTAAATACAGGGTGGCCCAAAAGAAGTCATCCAATGTTGCTTGGCTCTCACTTTTGTTTTTTTGACCAATAATAATTTCTCAATAATTTAAAAACAGAATCCAAATTTTTTTTATTTAGAAAACAAAAGAGAACCAAACAACATCGGATGACTCCTTTTGGCCCACCCTGTACACAAGTTCATTATGGGTATTCGGGTTAGGACATAAAAAAAAAACTCAATTCAATTTTAATTCAATTTTTTCAAGTGAGATCAAAATTTTAATGTAAATTATTTTTTTTGTTTTACAATTTTCAATTTTTTTTTTTTTTTTTACATTATTTTCTGGTTTCATTATTTTTTTTCCAACTTTTTTCATCACTTTTTCTTAAACCAAAAAAAAAAAAATTTTTTTAAATAATAAATAACAATTTGCAATTTCATATTTTTGTTTTTGATCGTTTTCATAGGATCAACAAAATTTACAAGGAGCAAAAAAAATTAAAAAAAAAAAAAAATATTATGTGCATTGTACATAAGTTGCTTTATATATACAAATATGTATATATATACATATATATATTAGGTATATATGTATGTATAGGAAGAATCAGTTGCAGTGGCGGGTTTTAATATAACATCTACATAGAGTATATATATATCTATATATATTTATAAGTAAGAAGAACGAGGAGTTGGTTTTTTTTTTGTTTTTTTAGGGATTGGGTTTAAAGTTAAACTGAATCTTAAATTCATTTAAAAAAAATAAAAAAAATTGGAAGGCAGTGAGTTTTTGAGTGAGTGACTGACTGACAGTGGAGAACGTGAAGAGCGTGAGCGAGGCTTCAAAGTCTTTTTTGTATAGTTTTTAGGTGGATGAATGTGTGTGCGTGTGTGTGTGTGTGTGTCGGAGTCGAAGTCGGTGTCGGTGTCGGTGTCTGTGGATTGCCGTGTGGAGCGCGCTATCAGCGTCGACGCTTGGCGTGGGTTTAACCCATTAGCCGTAGGAAATCATCTGCAGGAGCAACTGCCAGAGAATCGAATCGATGGATGGAATGGGCAGCCAACCCATTCCCAGCCGGTCCGCAGATGCAGTTCACGCGCCAGCGTGTCCGAGAGAGCGTATCCCGATTGACTTGATGCTATTGCTTGACAATTGTCAGCCCATGTCCACATCCACATCCACATCGACAACATCAACCACTGTTTGCTGCGGCTGCGTCGTCGTTTGGGTCTGCTGTTGGTGGCTCATTTGCAATGTGGAGCGGGTATAGTCCAATGGTTCCACACCAATATCCTCATACTCATCCTGATGATGCTTATCTCCATTGAGTGAACACAGTCGTCTGCCGCTTTCATCGCCTCCGTCCAGACAGGACTCATCACTCTCCTCCATGTCCTCGTCATCCTCGTCTTCATCCCAATCGTCGGCCACTTCCACATTGACAGGCAGGTACATATGAAATGGTCGCTGCTCCTTTAGCCATGGCGTCAGAAAGATATGTGTCGCTGTCATCCGTTCCGTGTAGTCCTTTCGCAGCAGTGACAACAACAACCAACGTACCGACTTGGAGAGCGTTGGCGGTATCTGGACATTGCCGTGCCTGATGACCGTAATCAGATTGCAATTGGCCTTCTCATAGAATGGATATTGGCCAACAAGCATGGTATAGAGTATCACACCCAGTGACCACATATCCGCCGGTTTACCCTGATATGTCGGCTGTGGGCAAAGTAGTTCCGGTGCCGTGTACAGTGGACAACCGATCTTATCGCTAAGCGTATCATCTTCGCCATCCAGGATCATCGATCCCTCCAATGATTCATATTGCAATTTCGTTCTGTAATCACAAAGATGAAAACATAATAATTAGTTAACTGGTTTCTCTCATCTTCTTTAAGAATATTGTGGAATTTCCACGTACATTCAAACATATGACAAAATATGTGGGATAATTTATTATTTGATCAAATGTATTTAGGAAATCTTTACTTAAAAACCATTTGCTATTGATATTTGATTTTCATATGGTTTTATCCCATCATTAACAAACATAATGTGCAATCTGTCTGCATGTTGCACAACCTTGATTTTTTTTTTTCGTTTTTTTTTATTATTGTTTTTTGGTAAATCGATCAAACATTGCGTTGGCGTAGCAAGAGATATGCGAGCGAGAGAGAGAGGGGGAGATTGTGTGCGTGTGTGTGTGTGTGTGTGTGGTGAGTGAGAGGGAGTGAGTGATTTTGAGTGACGAAAGCTTAGCTCACGACGATGCGACCCCAAGCCAAACATACACCCAAGACAAGAGAGCGGCAGCGGCCATCATTGACATTGGCCCACATTCGAGTGCGCAAAAAATAGGCTAACACACACACACACACACAGACACAGTGAAACAATGACAAGCGCCTAAGTCAGACTAAGCTCAGCTGTACACAAAGTGACGTAGTGCGGTGCGGCGAGCAACAACTTGTTGCAGTAATAACAAACCCAAAAAAGCAACAACTACTACGAAAAAAAAAACCTCGAACTGACCCTGAGCAAAAAGCTGCGCTCTCCACCCTCCTCCTCTCCGCCACTTGGCATCAAACAAATTACAGAAGCTCCAACAGCGAAAGATAGCGAGAGAAAAAGAGAAACAAATAGACAGAGCTTGTGCTTAAGTGAGTTACAACGTCGGCGACCTCGCCTCGTAGTCAGAGAGAGAGAGAGAGAGAGAGCACAACAACAATAAGATAGAGAGTGGGGAGCCGGAGAACATGAACACAATAAAGAGGAAGAGGCACCTCAAAATGTTACACGTGCAATGGTGGAACGAATTGAAGACACAATGAAAATAAGGAAATTATAGTACGAAATATATATACATACATATACATATACACATACATATACACATACACATATTGAATGTACACGTAAATGCTAAAAATTATGTGTATATGTAGTCATGTGTTAATTTACATACATGCATGTACATATATAGATACATATACATATGTATGTGTGTGTTTGTGTGTGTGTGTATATTAACAAAAAAAATACAGAAGATCAGAGTCAGGGCCATTGAACATTTTGACCTTAAAATCGAATTTTGTGTGTGCGTTTAAAAATATATGCATACATAATATAAATATACAAATACATATTAATGAATCGCATGTACATACATACACACACATACAAATATGTATATTTAAATGGGATTATTGTGTTTTGTACACATAAGCAATATAATTTTGATTACAAAAGGAAATATTGTAAGAGATACACACACATACATACATATGTATGTACATATGTAATTTCATAAGTTAACCCAACGTTCTTGTGAGATCAAGGGGCGGATGAAATGATTGTTAAAGTTAGGTTCGATCAATCTTAGTTAACCATTCACATAAATGATTTTTATGTAGGAATTCGTAGAACCAGGTAGACCCCAAGTGCAATAATGAAACATATGCGGAACTGTATTACTTGATCTGTTTATAAACTGTTTCAGGTAAAATCATATACACACACACGCTGTCTCAGCACTCGCCTTCATGTATGTATGTATGCATAAATATGCCAAACTGCAGTCTGCTTTGGTTTTTTGTTTTTACAAATAATGTGCAAATCGTAAGAAACCAAAAAAAAAAACACACAACATTTCACAGTACGAAAAACAATAAAAAGCGGAAAACGTCAATGCAATAAATTTGCAAATTGCATTGGCAATGGAAACGCAAAACTCACACGTAGATACATACACAGACACACAAATATCCATACATACATAAACAAGTATGTATGTACGTGTACAACAGCAAAGACCAGCGAAAATGTTGAAAAATTCAACAAATATTGCGTTATACGAAATTTACAAACATTCAGAGAGTCATTCCGCCCCTGAGATAACAGATACAACCAAACAGTAACAGAGAGGGGGTGAGACTGAGAGAGAGAGAGAGAGAGAGAAACTGAGTGAGAGGGGATGCCTCAGTTCTTGAAATATTGCGAAATGTTCGTCGTTCAATTATATATTTTAAAGGTGCTAAATATGGTGGTGTACCCATTGTTATGACCTGCCACTGTATGAAAACGAAAGAGAAGCAAACAGATACAACAACAAAAATTGAGCACAAAAGTTGAAGCGTCATACGCAATTTCTGAAATTGATCAATATACACACACTGCAGGGCCCAAAAAATAGGCAAGGTTTTAAATTGGCCGAACAATTTCGTGCCGCCACTGTGGCACATTGGCCCTTGTGCCTCCGATATGCTTATTTCCATGTACATATGTATGTATCTCTGTGTGTGTGTGTGTGTGTAATTGTTTTTGGCCTATTGGTGATTTGATTGCAACACTTGTTAAATGTTCAATGTTACCCACAACAACGACGACGACTGACGATGACGATGTCGACGACGACGACGAGCCACAAGCAACCAACACATGGGCCAATAACAAGAGCAACAATTGTGGCACTACCAACACACACACACACACATACACAGAGATACAGCCACGGGTATGAAAAAAGCTCTCGCATTGCTCATAACGAGTTTTTTTTTATCCAATTGCAAAATAATCTTAACATATGCAGGTTGAGCGTGTGTGTGTGCTTGTGTGTATATATGTATGTGCTTGGTGGCGCTTACATTTTGAAGGTGTTCCTCTCTGAGGACAGACGGCAAACCTGTTCTGAGCCAAGAAAAACAGAAATACAGAATTATTGGTAACCCACACACTCACACACCCAAAAAAAAAAAAACAACAGTTAAAATATTGCGAACCACTTTTACAGCGGTTCAGGAAAGATTTCAAATGAACCACTTATGAATGTTGAACCGGTTCCCTTCCCTTCAACCATGGGCTTTTCCATCCAGCTTACTTTCCTTATCTATTATCATAACATATACAAATACATATATGTATCTATATAATTTTGCTTACCTTGCTTCATCGATGAAATAGAAGCGCTTCAACTTGAGATCCCTGAGAATAATCCCATTGCGATGACACACCTGAACGGTTTGGCAAATCTGATGAAATATTGCTCGAGCCTCTGCCTCACAGAGACGCTTCTGATGCCGAATGTAGGTGTGAAGGTTCTCATAGACACCCATTTGGACACCAACAGAGTCTTTGCACTGCTGGGCCTGGGCAATAATGATGTAGGTGCGATCCTTGGAAAGTGGAACTATGTCGTGCACGGCCCGGATCAACGTATGATTGTATAGGGTGCTCCGGCACAGAGTCTCCTCTTGCTGCAGCTGGTAATAGGCACGCTGGACCTTGTGCAGTGGTTCGTTGATGATCTTGCAGAGGAACTGCTCACCGCTGAAGACATCTACACACTTCAGATTCGAGGAGGTGAGATCGATGAGATGGCGATACGAGGCGGGTGTTTTGGCCGCTGCAGCGGCCGAGATGTGACTAGGTTGGGCACTGATTAGGTAACGGTTCTTGATCACTTTGACGGCTGGTTCAATGTTGTTGTTGATGCTGCTGCTGCTGTTGTTGTTGCTATTGACACTGGAACTACTGCTCCCGCTGCCACTAGTACTGCTTATATCCTCAGCCGAAATGCCTAGGGCAAGGAGTTCGCAGGCTCCGCCAGGTGTCAATAGTTTCTCCCGTATGGTTTGTAATATTTTCGCATTGGGAGGAAAATCCTTCTTGGGGGTCACGAAAGATTCCGCTGACGACCCATTGCTGGAGGAGGAGGAGGAGGAAGACGAGGTGGGGCTGCTGCTGCCACTGCTGCTAGTTACGGGCGGCACTGGCGACGCTGGCAGGGAGTAGTTGTTGACTATTTTATTGACCACCACTGTAGCGGTTCGACTGCTTCCGCTGCCACCATTACCCCGGACGCCGCTGTTATCCATACTGCTGTAATTTACAATGTTTTGATACTCCTTTTTGTTCCTTATTTTTGTCACACTTTTCGCTTTGCTTCTTATCACAGTCACTGCTTGACTTTTTGCTTTTTGCTTTTGCTTTTGATTCGTTTATCTTCGTTTGCTCCACCTCACGTTATTCGTTATTTGTTATGGTGTTTTGTGTCTTAACTCACGACTGACATTTTGCCGTTTTTTATATATTCTGACATTTAACGTTTCGTATATTATTCTATATATTTATATGCATGTGTATGTGTTGCAATACTACCGTTAGCTGACGAAATTCTCGCACCGAAAAAAAAAAAACAATTTCAATTTATGTATATTTTCTCGCTTTTTCTCAATACGATTTTAAAACAAATCGACAAAAAAAATCACCGACACGACACCCGGTTCACACGACAGTTGAAAACGATTTGAAAAAAACGCTCGGATTCGCTTGACCAAAACATATTCGCCCGACCAAACTGAATATTCGCCCGACCAGAATGACTTCGCTCAGCCGAAATGAATTCGCTCGACTCAATATTCGCTTCAAACCACCACAAACCACACGAAGAAGTATTGCAACCACCACAAACCAACACCGAACGAATGAGCGAACCTTCATGTTACTAGAGAGAGGGGGACAGAGCGTTTTGTAGGGTATCCAAAGAGTATAACAACTTTGAATTGCAATATGTAACGCAAACGCGTATTTACAAGATTGGTGAAATAAAATAAAGTTGTGTGTGTATATAGTCGAACTTTTAAAATTACCATAAGAATTAGTTATTACTTTTTAGCTTTCTGATATCTATACCTATGATATGTATATCTATTTGATCAAGAAGCATTACGGATAATCGATTTTCTCTGTTTTTAATTAATTTAATTAATTTTTCTACACAATTTTTATGTACATATACATTAAATTTTCTACTAAAAATGTGTTTAAATGAAATACAAATACAAGTAAGGGTATACAATCGTCGACATACATTTATACATATGTACAATACACATTTATGTGAAATTATGCGTTCACATTTGACAATGAAATTGAAAAGTATTTGAATGCCAAAACACAACTCTTCTAAAATCAACCCCAACCCCTATATGACTGTACATAGACACACACACACTCACACACTGGGAGATGCCTATACATACATGGACATGCCATTAGTCCTTGAAGAGTTTGTAATATCAAAACCTGCATAAAATATCAAAAATTGACAATTATAAAGAGGCGAATCTGTATTTCACATACATACATATATACACATACATACGTATACATACATACATATGTATGTAATTATTGGCCGTGCCAGGGCAACAGTTTTTATGATTTTCCCTTTTTGCAGCTGTCGGGACTGTATAAGGAGCAGCCATAAAGGATCATTGCTCTACGCAGGAATTACGACGTCCCGTCTTTAGCGATGACGACAACACAGAAGAGGAAGACGACAGCAGGCAACGGTAGACGTAGAGGTAGTCAGAGACAGAGCATCTTTCAGATGCAGGAATAAAGCAGGTAGGAACCACCACCACCAACACCACCACCAACACACATTTTATTTGCAGGTAGATATGCACATATGTACATCTAGAAATACATATACACATACACATACAGACATATGCGTGTGTGTATGTATTTCTATTTCTCAACCCCTAATAATATCACCGGGTACTGTACCAGTTGCAGTTGCAGCTGTTGCAAGGTGATTTCCAAGTATTTCATTTCTTTCTTCCTTATTGTTGTTGTTTTTGGAATTCATTGCATTGCTTTTCTGCTTGTTGTTGCTGTTTTTTCCTTTTGGCGTCTGTTTTCGTTTTGCGGGCCCCAACAGCAACAGATTTGATTTCAAACGGAATGTAACGCTTTTTATTCTTTTTTAAACTTTTAACGGCTTTTTCTGTTTCCGTTTGTCCTTCGAATTACGAAAGCTGCATACATGGAAGAATAAACAATGATTTTTTGCCTCTCTTTCTCTCTTTTAGGTGGAATATCTACACTGTGCCATCGGAGTTAGTGGATTTTACAACATTGAATGAAATATTTTAAAAACAATTAATAATTACATACAAAGTTTATCAACTAAAATTGACCAAAACACCTATTTAGGCCTGTTCTCGTTTTCGTTTTCAAATAATTTACACCTTTTTTTTGTTTGTTATCAAACTGTTTCTTAACTTTTTGCTCATAAATATTTTAATTTCAACAGATTGCAAATTAAACCGAATTATACAAGTTTGAAACCTTCACTTTTTCTAAGTATATTATCTAAATATTGTGAAATAAAAAATACACACTTAAAGTGAAACATCACGAGTAACTCTGAAATGTCAGTGTTCAACTAGAAAATGTATGTACATATATGTATATATTTTTTTTTTCGAGAAGGAAACTTTGTTCATATTCTATGTATGTATGTACATATGTCTATATCAGTCACTTGTGATTGTGAAATAAATGTAGGTCCACGTATATAAATACATACATACATACATATACATACATACATACATATATACAAATAAATATAATGAAATTTCCTTTGTTTTCAATTTTGATATAATTTTTTTTTTTTTGTATTAAGTATGTCTCTCTGGAAACCATTAATGCTTTCAATGGTGACGACAAAGGTCACTTTCAATGATTATCATGAAATGAATTGCATTTTGTCAAGTAAAAACTTATTTACACCACACTGGGAAATTGCAATTGGGAACCACTGTACAAAGGAGTCAAGCCATGCGCGCTAAAAACCTTTTTAAAAGCGGACGTTAAGTTTTAAATTCAAATTTGAAATTATCGGGCCGTTAAACTTGAAACGTTTTTATCGCATTCTGTTTTGCTTTTTGTTGTTTTCGTTCTGTGTGAAAGCTGTGCTGTTCGGCGGGCGGGAGTGGAACAAGTTTTTGACTTTAAAATTGTGATGAAATTTTGTCTTTTTGTGTTGTTGTTGCTAAGCTCATAAACGTACTATGAAGTAGTTTTTGTTGTTGTTTTTTTTCTGCGTTTGGTTTGCCTCACTCACTGTGGCAAAAAAAAGGTGATCGGATGATGAAGAAGAAGAATCGCATGCGTCATCGTGTGGCTGCGTCATCAATTGCGAGAACTTTTGCGATGACGATACTTTTAAGTGGTCTCCAACCCCCTTTACTTCTCTCACTCTCTTCTCCACCCACTCCACTGGCTATTCCACATCCCTTTCAGCGCCTTTGGCTTAATCACTGAAACTCTCTGGCTGACATTCCAGGCCAGAGACCCGAGAGACAGACATTCAGGCATATGTATGAGTGTTTATGTATGTATGTATGTATATGGAACTGACAGACTGATATATTGTTTGTTGTATGTGCATGCAAGTTGAAAGTTTCAGTTTTGCACGAAATCTTTAACTGACTGATTGAATGAAAGGTGAAATTCAAGGCGTGCTTGATCTGAACCGTGAAGAAAACGAGACGGATGAGATTCACGTGCATGGACTAGAGTCAAACGATGATGCATGATTCTGATTTCAAGTAGTTGGGACGTAATGCAATATAATGAAATATCATCTTCTGTATACTAAAAATCTAGAAATTAAATCTACTATATCATAAAGATAGGCTTAATCATCTTTATGTGCTTTTTATCTGCACACAGTGCAATAATCAACAGGAAATTTTACTCATAGAAACAAGTAACAAACTCACCGAATACTAAGAACAAAATAAAAACAAATTTTCAAAAACTTTTCCTCGACTTATTATTACAGTTGGTTCTAATTGTTATTACCTTTAGGTGAATTTTCTGGAGTTGTTGCAATTACATCTGTATATCAATTTCTCCAATGGAGTTTCAGTTTTCATGGTCAGCTTACTCACAATTCACTTTAAATCCAAAAACTGACTCAGTCTTCAGTTCAGTTCAATGCCCTGGCATCTTTTCCCCCAAATCGAGGCAACACAGAGAGATGGAGAGAAAAAGAAAGTTTTGCTTTATGTTTGTTAAGCTTAACTTAACTTTGTTTATCATTACAGTTATAGTTCAACATTTAAGATCTATAAACTGTGAAAATCTCACCCTCCCTCATTTCTCTCTCTCTCGCTCTCCCTCTGTTGCATGCTATCAGTCTCGCTTTCCGACTGTATTTATGTGTGTTTGTCTCTTTCCCTACCTCCATCCACCCCGAGTATAGAGTACAAGTTATGTGGTCAATGCACCTGATCTGATGTTATTGTAAGCGTGACACTTTCTCCATCGACCAACAAACAGATCAGCTAACCAGTTGTATTTACACACGAATATATTTCCGTTACGGAATGTTCATTGTATGTACAATATGTCTGTACCTGGGCACCCATCATTCATTCAATCGTCACAGTCGGTGAAATTATTATTCAAAAGTCCAAAGTAATCATTGAAATTGTAACGTATTTATCATGTCTGTCTAGTCATCGAAGGGTGTGGTACTACAAATGGGTTTCTATTCAGTGATTTTCCCAACATTTTCTAACTAGTTCAATATCACAAGAAGAATAGGTATTAGATAAATACATTTTTTATATCTAGGTTACTTAGGCCGATGATCTTGAATCTTTAAGTATGAGAGTTTTTCTTGTTTGCTTTCCCATTGAAGTAAAAGTTGAGTTCTTTGCGTCTAAAAGGAAAACCTTTCTACTTATGCATACATATATCTGCATATTCTATATCTATAAGGTGTAGTAATCCTGTAGCAAGCGATTTATGCAAATCTCTATTGAAAACTGCATTTCCCACCAGCTAAATTGTTGACCATGGACAACAACAGGTAATAATCACGGGGTGCTTAATCCGTACTATAAGATCCTCTTAACCGAACCTCTCGGCGATTCTAACGAGTAATTAATTACTTGTTGCAATAATCGCTTGTTATAGTTTCTTAGTTACAAAGAACAGGGATTCTATGAGATTAGGGTTTTGCCCATTTCCCATTGCCATCTAATGTCATCTATGTATAACTCCCTTAGTACCAACACAGTAGTAAATCTTGTATTCTAAAGCAGCGAATATTATAATTTTATAGGGAAACAAAATGTCTCAGATCGGACAAATCTATAGTATAAATCTACTTCTCATGGAATCTATACATTATGGGCATTAAATTCAAAAACCAATAGCCACAAATGACAATAGAAGTCTTTGTTTATAATTATACTAAAGATATTGATAAGATTTAAGGCAAACTATCAATCTAGCGAAACAAATCCTACATGGCACTGAATTCGGTAACTCTAGTATCTTTTCTAAATTACAAGTAGATATTCGTTTAACATCAGCGAAAGCTTTGTTTTCTTTCATGGTCTTGAAACTTCCATTGTTTGCATTCAAAATAATGATAATGTTAATGACAATGATGATGATGATGATGATGATGATGATGATAATGATTGTGATGTGTTTTGTTGTGGTTTGGTTTGGTTTGCTTGTTTCGAAGAAAGTGAGAGTGAGAGTTTTCTTTATGGCTTTTTATGACTGGATTTTGTTTTTCTGTTTACTTGTTGTTTGTGTTTCGGGGCCTTCTATGGCATTTCGTAATAGTGCACTGAACCCCATGAAAGTGTACGGACAGAGGCTCATAAGCTTAGTTATTACAAAATCTTACATACTATTTCCCTTTCTCACTCTTAATTCTCAGACAATTGGTTATAATATTAGTATTTCTAAGATTTGGCAATCAAAAAGCTACAAACTACAAAATCAAAGTCAAATATTCCATTCCGTGGCCTGATCCCGCCGCCATCCCCCTTTTCTTGCCATCATTGATGTAATTTGGTTTCATGGCCGTCAAGAAGCTGCAGTCAAAACAATTTGAGAGCAGCGCAGAGTAGCTTGCTTTTGGCGCTGCTTCAGCATTGTACCAAAAACCTAAAAAAAAAAAAAAAATACAAAAAATTGTTTATAAAAAAGCAGAAAAAAAAAAAAAACTCAAAAGGTTGAACGAAACATACAGACTGACAGACAGACATACCTACACATAGATACAATGAAACCAATTTGCCGAATGGCTTACACAGCTCATTGCCAAGCGCCCTCGCATCGGCCGGAGCAAAAGCTAAAGCCAAAGCCAAAGCTAAATCGAAATGTACATACATACATATGTATATACACCAACAACAACAACAACACAATATTGTGTTGGAGTCGTGTGGAGCTAGCTCTAAACGTAAGGTCATCTCAATTTCATTATACGATGAAAACAACAACAACAACAACAAAGACAAACAAACAAAATTAAAAAAAACAAGAAATAAGAAAAAAATGGAGTAAGACTTAAAGTTAGTTCAACTAGTTGTAGGTTATAATTTTGAAAAAAGAGAAAACCAACTTTTAACTTATTCTGACTAGGACTTGACAGGTGGTCGAACACCGCTCCCCTTCCCCCCAAATGTTGCCCCATATAACTAAAATCCTCTTTTGATCTAAAGATATAACTAAACTTTAGACTTTGTTTGTACTTATCTCGAAATGTATTTGAAATTGTTTGTTTGGTCAGTGAGTGGATCTTGAGTTCGAGTGTGGGAAATGATTTTCTTTTTTTCTAGGTCTCTAATCAGTTGGGTAAATTACAACATATGAGACGAAGGCGGAGGAGGATGCTTGACAAATCCGTTTTTCCTACATGTGACAAAATGTAACCAAATAGAACCCATAAAATGCATATGCATACATGGGAAAATTTTTTGGTCTTCTATTTCTCAGCTAAATAGTAAAAACAGATTGTCCCAGTTCTTTTGTTTCGAATTCTCTCTCTATCTCTCTGTCTCTGTTTCACCCTCTATCTATCTCTATGTGTGTGTGTGTGTGTGTGTGTGCCTTAAGCGGGGGTGCATATACTCTCAAGGGCAAGAAATCTGAGCTATGCATGTTTGGTGTCATCTGTACCTACTACCCAGAGACTCAGATTGATGCAGATAGATGTGGATAATTTCTGATTTTTCCCAAGCCATGTGTGTGTGTGTGTAAGTGTGGAGGATTATGTCTATGCCACCATGTGCATTTCTTCATTTGTTGTTCTCTGCACCACCATCACACAATAAGAAAATGTATAGTAAAATTGTTCAGGTTCAGTTTCGTTTTCGTTTTGTGGGGATTTTTGTATTCCTGCAACCATTTTCACTTCTTATAGGCCATGATTGCAAATTTCATTGTAGAAATCACGTGTGTGTGTGTGGGTGATAGAATGATCGTGTACAGAAAAGTACAGTCCCGCAGGAACAGCTGAAAAATATATGAAACTCTCATACTTGGTGGCTGTTGTGTCCAAATAAAAGATAAACTCATCACAAATAAAAATACGAAAATGTTAAGTTTGATCCCTAAAGATTGAACAAATTTGAAACCCTTCTTCTTCTTCCCATTCTTCTTTATTCTATTGTTCATTGTATTGTTTGGCAAAATTACAGAAGGGTGACCCCTTTTCTTTTCAAATTTTCGCCTTTTTCATCTTTTGGTGGAAAAGGCGACGAAAAAAGGATATATGTATGTACATACATATATTCCAATAAAACTATTAACTAAAATGCCTTGTTAAATCCTGCGAAAAGAGCGAAAAAGTAACCGGTTTGCATACGGTTAGCGACCGGAAAATCATTGTGTCTTTCCCTTCGCGCTTGTCTTTCTTTTTGGGGGTGAGAGTTTTTCTACTTCTTTCTTTTATTTTTTGTTCAATTTTCCATGAGTTTTTCAGAGCAATAGATTTAAATGAACTTTGGCCTCCTTTTTATTACGCGCTTCCTTTTTTTGGCCTTTGGGTTATTGCGCCGTTTTGTATAAATTTCCTTACCCTTGGTTTTCCCATCTTTTCTTTACTTATTTTTTGGTGTCTTTTGTATACGATTTTGGTACTTTTCTTTTGTTTTCCGGAACGTAACACTTATCGCTCTATGGGAGGGCAATAACCCTTTGCCTAAAGTGGCTAATTTCGGGAATATTAGAAAACAATTTTTCCCCCCTCTGTGAGGAGTTCTGAGGAAAAATTGCGTCGTTTTCAATCATTGATATTTGCTGAAAAGATGCCAAAAAACGACAATACACACACACTCACTCATTCATGTAGGTATACATATATTTTGAGTTCAAAAACCGAAAAAAAAAACATACATATGTACATATAAGAAACAAGATTCGAGATCAGGAGGAGTGAGAGTTGAGGAGATCATGTCTTTCTGTCTGTATGTATTATTTAAAATGCACAGACGACGCAACACCACCTGCTTCCTGTTACCGATGGATGCTGAATCTTATTTCTGTTGGGCTGCTGCGATTCCCGATTTCGGGACTTGTGTGCAGCTGGCGCTGGTGCCACAAACATTTATATATGTATATACATACATATATGTAGCGTGGCTAATGCGCAGGCGCAAGCTGGTGGCAGCAATGCAGGCTCCTCGAGTGGTCTCTTTCTCTTGACACTTCTCCTACTACTTCTTTTTTTTTTTAGTATTCTCAATAGTCTTCATATTCCCTCTGATTGACGGCGATTCCGGCTCGAGTTTGGACACATGCCGTGTGCCACCTGAAACAATATACCCACAAAGAGATATCGAAACTAATCATCTTGACCTAATCTAAAGTTTCAACACAAATAGACAAGAAAAACAAAAAGCTACGAAAACCTCGATTGGATCTAAAATCTTTGGCTATTGCAAGTGTCCTTTAAGTAATTCTAAATCCAGTTTGTGTCTTTTTTTTGGTTAAAGTTTAAGATGATCTTTTAAAATGTTTAAAGGCAGCACAAAAGATGAGCAGGTTGTTGAATCATCAGACCATACCAAACCATCTCTAACCCTAAAACTGCTTGGGAATTACAACTGAAATAGCTTTCTCATTGTAGTTTTTGTCCAATCTATAACTTTAAAGTTAAAATTGGAGAAGAATGGCAATTAATGACAATATTTTATGGTCATACTATACTATTCACGCTAAAACTAGTTGAGAATCACAATTAAGGAAAAGCGAAAAACAGAATGCTCAAGTGTACGATATCTGAGATTACTTTTTTTGTGCATTCTGATCAGTTGTTTGGCTTTTATTCTTAGTCCTGATGGATTTTGAAGTTCCAATAATAAATTCATCAAACATTTTTTAGGTACATTATGCATCATACATAAACATAAATAATTTATTTATACATATAAATTTACACAATTTATAGACATTTAGTATAATCGTTTAACAATTGTAAATATATATATAAGTATATATATGTAGATATAGGATATACATATATATATCTTGAGATATTGGTATATTGAAACACTGCAACACTTCATCGTGTTGTAATTGTATATATATATGTATGTATATATGTATATGTATATATGTAAATAACATATAATAGACAACTATACAATAGAAGTAGAATTAAAAATTACGAATACTCAATTTCCAGAGCTTCCCACGAGCTTCGATTCGTTTAAATATCGGTGAATTATACATATAGATAGATTTTTGAAAATGGAAATGAAAACGGATCCTATATATGTATATAAATAGGCGTAGATGTCTTTTTATACTTTAATACTGCCAAAAGGGGGAAAAATGTTGAAGAAAATTTCTACAACCTAATAGGTTACATCCTATATAGTTTAGATAGATTTATATATATATATATATATATGAGATCCATATCCAATATATATATATACATTTATATTGATAGAAATTGTATATGTAATTTTAGTTTTGTGTTACAGGATTTATTTTCTTAGGATTGACTGTGCGCTTCATTTTCATATTCGCCTGCCTCTACAATGGGTTGTTTATCTACTTTGTCGGCTTTTGATCGACCCATAAAACGTTCCAGAACTGTGTGTCTAGCACCACCAACACCACCACCACCACTAGCCGCCACCTTAAAGGAACCCCAGGGTAATTTAGTGGCCTCCGAAGAGGTCATCAAGATGGCATACGATGAGCAAGACTCACCCTCTTTGCTATGATGAATGCCATAGAGAAAATAGACAACCATGCCTATGGATACCCATACAAAGAAACGTACCCAAGTCAAAGCATCAAGATGAACCATTAGCATGATATTACAAAAGATTCCCAAAGCTGGGACAAAGGGTACGAGTGGGACCTTGAAGTTAAGACCGCGAGTATTCTGATTGTGAACCGCCATGATGGCCACACATGTGCTAGCAGCGAATATTATGAAGCCATAGATGAGTAGAGCCCACCAGGTGCCAGTGTAAAGCTCCGTCCAGGATACTTTCAATTGCAGACAGATGGCAAAACTGAGACCAATGAACAGTATCACAGCCGTCGACACCACAGAGCCCGGTTCAAAGCGACCCAGCAATGGTTCGAGCCAACGAAATTGGCTCTTAAGGCGTCCTGCTAGAGCTCCCTCGATGAGATCACTGGTGGGCGAGGAGGCCGAATCAATGCTACTTGATTGGGAAACTGCATCTTCATCCTCATCCTCATCATCATCATCTTCGGCTGTGTCCGGTGTATCTGGTGCATAGATCGGTTGTTCCAAGCGGCGTGGTGTCAAAGGTCTATAGCGTAAGATTATTACACTAGCCGACACTATGGTATAGGCCAATAGAGTGCCAATCGACATGAATTCCACTAACTTGGCCAAATCAAAGACCAGAGCCAACAATGCACTCAGCAAGCCCGATACAATCAGATTCAAGAGCGGCACTTGGGTGGTGGAATTGACGCGGCCAAAGCAACTGAATAGCAAACCATCCGAGGCCATGGCATACATGCATCTGGGCAGAGCGAATAGAGAACCCAATAGGGTTGTGGTCATGCCACAGAGTGCTCCAATAGATATAACATATTTGGCCCATGTCAAATCCAATTGGCCAAAGGCTTCGGGCAAGGATGCAGCTGGATTTATCTCGCTTATCGGTATCATAAGGGTCAAAGCGGCACTGACCAGAATATAACCCAGAGTGACCACACAAAGAGACAATATTGTGGCTATTGGTATCGATACAGATGGATTTTTGGCCTCCTCTCCCGATGTGGCTATCGAATCGAAGCCAACGAAGGCATAGAAGCACGTAGCAGCACCGGCAATAACACCACCAAAACCATATGGCAGAAAGCCACCCTCCGCTTCGGACCAATTCTTTGCATCTGCATACCAAAATCCCACACTGATAACCAATATCATGACCCCAATATTGACCAAGGTTAGCAGACTATTAAACACGGCAGTTGCCTTGACACCAAACGCCAAGGCGGAGGCATACAGAATGCAGACGAGAAATGCCAACAAATCCGGATATTGAGCCAAACCGGGCTCATGAATGCCACCCAGCACCCCCTAGCGTTGTATTGCCAATCCAGCCGCCCAGCATCGAGTCGACATAACCGCTCCAAGCCCGGGCCACCGATGCGGCACCCAGCATATGCTCCAGCAGTATATTCCAGCCGATGACAAAGGCCCAGAACTCACCCATCGATATATAGGTATAGACATAGGCAGATCCAGCTTTTGGTACACGAGTCCCGAACTCAGCATAGCACAAAGCAGCCAACATGGATACGAAACCGGCCAATATAAAGGACACAATGATGCCAGGACCAGCCATTTCTTTGGCCACTGTGCCAGTTAGAACATATATGCCAGCTCCCACCATATGTCCAATACCTGGAAATGTCAATGTCAATGATTCGACACCAAATAATTTACATCTATCTTCTGTTATATACAGAGATAGTCCCAATCAATTCAATTTTGATGATTTTCTCTGATCTCACTTACCCAGTAAGGCTATATCGAAGGTGTTTAGGCATCGTTTCAATGGGGTCTCCATGACGTCAGCGGGCACCGGCTTAGTGCGATTCATTTTCGCACATAGCCCCGACATTATGTGCCCCAATATGGCACGTCGTGAACTTGGCATTTCGTCTAATTGCCTGACTGCCCTCCCCAAGTGTAGTAGCTGCCTCCTAAATCAATCCTCAATTTGGAATCCAATGGTTTCCTCTCTATTGGACCATTAGGGTCTAAATTTGAAAATATATTTATTTTCTTTTCTGCCCTTTCTTTTAACGCCTTTTAACGCGGCACTTTCAGTTTGGTCGACGTTGTGTTTCACTTGTTGTACACGAAACAGCTGTGAGCCAATCGATTTTTCCTTCTTCCTTTCTTAACGCCCCCCACCAACCCCTCTCCAAACTCGCTCAATTTTCCTGTAATGTCCATGCAAGAGCTTTGGAGCTATTCACATTTGGGCTTTCAGTTATATAGACATTAGCTTTTGCCAGTAAACCCAACAAGCTATTTTGGCGGGAACTTGACACCATTTAAATATTTATAAATCAATTGCAATTTACTTTAAACTAATCTTTGTATCTATAGAGATGTTAATAACAAAGGCAAATTTTATAGTATTAAGAAAACCTCAAGCATATGCTGAAAATTGTTTCGGAAGGACATATTCTTAATGAACTTGATTAAAAATAAATGAATTGTTTCAAATTATGGTGAAAACTTCAAATATTTAACAAAATTGAACAGTTTTTTTAATAACTAAAAAATTGAAAATAAACAAATCGTTGAGTTTAACTTTTTAGGTATATAAAATAGTTAAGCATACTTTCAGGCTTTCTTATAAACTTTGCTTTGTTTCTTTTATACACATACTTTCAGGATAAATGTTTAGTTAACAGTCTATTCACAGAGAGGTCTGTTATTCACATTATCCTTTAATCCCTTTGCTTGCTAGCTCGTGGTTGATGCTAACAAACTTAGCATAGTTCGATAATTTTATACCCTTGCAGATAGGGTATATTAATTTTGGTCAGAAGTGTGCAACGCATAGAAGGAAGCATCTCCGAACATATAAAGTATATATAGTCTTGATCAGCAAGACGAGACGAGTTTATATAGCCATGTCCGTCCGTCCGGATGAACGCAAACTCCTTCTAGACCGTAAGAGCTACAGAGTTGAAATTTCGCATGTAGACTTGTATATACTGCCAGGGTTGTATATCTCGGATTCAGTCGGATCGGACTACTATATCGTATAGCTTCCATACAAATGGCAAAGTCACGAACAGTGACTTTTCTCAATAACTTCGCTATTGTCGTGAAATTTCAATTAGGTGAGTTTGTTGGCTGTGTCAAATTTGAGGATCGGGTCACTATATCATATAGCTCCCATAGGAACGATCGGTCGATTACAGTGACTTTGGTCAACAACTTCGTTACTTTTAATGCGATTGCTTACAAATTAAACATTTGTTAGTTTAATATATCTGTTAATGACTGTGTCAAATTTGATAAAGATCGGGTGACTATATCAGATAGCTCCCATAGGAACGATCGGTCAAAAACAGTGACTTTGATCAATAACTTCGTTCTTTCCTATGTTACGATTGTGGGCCATTCTTTCGCAAACATTACTCTTGTGAGATAAAACGTTTTTCGACTGTATGTGAGGAAAGAGTATCAAACAACTTGCAAGGGTATACAAACTGCGGCGCGGTCGAAGTTAGTTCCGGCCCTCTGGTTCTATCTAACTTAGTCTTAATTCTTCGATTTGAAATTCTCTATCATTTCTCATTCCCATCGTGTTGTTTCTAATGATTGTTAAAAATCCATTTCGGATATGAATCCCTTGTGTTTTTTGTTTCATATTCTCTCATTTTTTGACTTTAATGATCAAAATCATATTCATATGAATTTCTTTGTGCGCAAAGGTTAAAAAAAGAAACAAATTATTTTGCGGGTCAAATCAAATTTTATAAATTTTAACAATTTTCATAGACGTTCAGACTTACACGATGTAAAAATCCTTTTCCCCTTTTGGCTAAGTTTAAGGACAGTTTGATTCGTTTTGACTATATAAAACATATTTTTAAACATTCTTTTCAAAACAAAACAAGTTCTTGATGTTCTTAATAAATACACATAAACAAGTTAATAGTGAATCGGAAAATATCAAATACATAGCATAGCATTTTTTTTACTTGAAATCCTCAGAAATATTTTTCCGTAATTTCGCTCATTTAGCTCTAAAGTAAAAATGTATATTTAATTTCTAGATTTAAATATCAAAGGGCAAACACTTAAAAATACCTTTATATTAAAACTTGTTATACACAATAACAGCGTGTTCTATTAGCTCTGTTTTGCAATTCGCCATCTATTTGCATAATTCTTAATTTGTAGGCCCGTCTGACAGATAGATGAACATATGTAATGTATATAATCTGATGTCAAGAGGGCTCCAAAGACATTTATTGGTTTCTTTTTTTTTTTTTCGTGGGTTGTGGCAAGGCTGGATTTGACAATGAGTAAGTTTCCAACTGACACAATCTTGTCTTTTCCACACATCAATGAAATTTGTCAGCGACTTTACGTGGGCATTGGGTTACTTGGAATCAAGTACTAAAACAGGTTTACATCATTGCTGATTTTTTTCTTTGCAATCATTGCAATTTATATACATACAAACATACTGAATATGTAAATGAGTTGGTCAAATTTTGAATTTTAAGTGTAAATATTGATAAGTAATAAGTGTCTAGAAGCAGTTCAAAAGAACTGTAAAGGGCGGCATAGATTTGGGGAGATTAAATGTTAATTTGAAATACTTTAATTTCCGGTATCGCAATCGATTAAACAATGTCGCTTATCGTGTGTCTGCGTGTGCGACTAAAAAAACAAAAAGAATGTCACTTTCATGACTGCTACTAATACGTGAAGACAGGTCCGTGTAGTCGTGTCCGTGGGCATCTCCAGATTCACTACGACGTCATTATTTAGTGATTCTTCTTACACCTAGCCTCGTCAATCGATCAAGCCAAGTGGCAAGCGCAATCTTGGCGCATCTGAGAGTCGCCATGACCGTTTGCCATTTGGTTGAAAATCACGATGCGGACGCTGGGCGTCCCAAAAATATTTTTTTGACTAACTAATACCTGTTCGGGATGACCAGGCCCATGGTGGTCGTGGTTGTGGTGTTGCCGGCTCCGGCTGTACAGTATGTATTAGTTAGTTGCATGACAACATCCACAAGTCGATGTCGAAGTTGGCCACGATTGTAGGTACATGAATGACGAATTTTTCTTGGTGTCTGGTGTGCTGCTTTTTTTTTCCTCTTTTTTTTTTTTTTTGGGGGCCCTAAAAACTTGTATACAGGCGTTAGCTTCATGGCGCATCTTCATATTTTTGTTGTTATTTTTTGTATTTTTTTTTTTCAGCTGGAAATGTCGCAGTCGCGTCTGCGCAGCATTGGGTCAAGATAGCAATAGGCAATAGGGTATAGGCAAAGCACACAGCCAGCTTCTCTCAGCTCGACTCTCCGGCTTGACGTGTGGCTGTCTTCTCGGCGGGCACGAAATAAAGATGAATGGAAAAAACGACGACGGATATTATGAATTTATGTCTTAGCTGCATACATGGGTACATATAAGTAATAAACTATGCAATGTTGTCGAAGATTCAATGCCCTTTTTGAATGTTATAAAAAACACAAATCCATTTCGTTGAAAAAATGTATTTTCCCTGATTCTGTTTAATAAAATTATGTAGGAGCTAAATTTTTTTCGAATCTAAATAGACTTTCCGAACATTTCTAAACTAGAAGATGATGCCGAAGTTTTCGTTTTGATGAGCTAGAAGTTTCATTCTGATCATTTTTGTTTCTTAATAGTATTTAATGATGTAATCCAACAGATCTTTTCTCATCTAGAAAATTCTTTTGGCTCATTTCTGATCTCAAAGATTCTTTTGATCTTTTCTGTCATGGGTTTCCTTTGAATTGGTTACTAGTTTGCTAATTTCTTCAATTTGATCCATTTCGATTTCGACTAAATTAGTGAAAGTAAAGTACATCCCTATCTAGGTCTTTCCTTAAACTTGCTCTTCTAGGAAGAATGCCTATTAGGATAGCTTATCGAATTAAAAACTGTATATTAAGACAGGACTTTAGTTACCATTTAATATCAGTTTACAAGGACTATTAATTTTAAAACTCTTGCCATAAGTTTGACTATTATGATCATAAGATTCATCCAGAGTAAGCAAAAAAACTCATTGCGAACGATGATGAGGTCATCGGGTAGAAGACCTTGACAAAAAAAAAAAAAAAAGGTTGAAGGACTATAAAATTGCCAAGTTGATATTTTTTTTTATGTCTTTTTTTTTCTTGCTTTCTTGGTTCGGGTCATTTGTCATTATCTTAGCGGCCTGATCGGGATTTATAGAGGTTTTTTATTTTGGGTAAAAATTTGGCATTCTTTAAGGTATTTTTTGTTGTTGGTATTCATTGTAATGTTGTAATGAGGTTTTATTTTTTAGTTTTATCTATATAACTAAAATTGATATACCTCCATTTTTATATAGACACATATATATATATTTTTTGTATAGTGTTTAGTGTTGGTTAGTTTTGCTTATAGAAAACATCAACCGAAAAGCGTTAAATAAACAACAATATATTAGCTACCAAAGCGTTGGTGCTGTCGCTGCTGCTGCTGCTGCTGCCGATGATGCTGCTGCTGCTGCTGCTGTTGATGTTGCTGTTGCTGTTGTTGTCGTTTTACTTGATGTGGCTTTGGATTTTTGAAGCAATATCCCCAAAACGATTTTTGTTAAATCATACAACGAACGTGTGTTATGTATAAAAACGAAGACGCGTCTCTTTGGCGCTTTAGTGCGACAACGTCCACTTAACCAGCTGCATCCAAAACCACCATCGAGACTACTGCCGTCTACCGACCACCGGCCGACCACTGTTCCTCGTCTGTTCCTCTCCCCCACACACACAATCACACTCACGCAGGGAGCCAACTACTAAGTGCAGTAAGTCCGGCAACAACGGCACGACAAGTGCAATTAAAAAAACAACAAAAACGTTAAAGTTCAGTGATGAAATCCAATCAATTAAATGTTAATAATGTGTATCAAATAAGTGCCATCTACTTACAAGGCGACTAAATAACGAGAGTAATGCAAAATTATGTAATCCAGTGAACTAAAAGTGAACATAAAGAAGCTCCATGGCATTTCAAAAAGTCTTGAAGGACCTCTTGATTCAACATTCTTTTTTTTTTTTTTTTTACATATTTTTTCTTTAAGTTTTGGTGTGATTTGTGTTTTACAGAAAACAACAACTAAATTCCTTAGTTGAAATGGTGCGAAATTCTTAAATTACATAGTGGTATTCTTATATTACCCAATCTTTCGTTTGAAATCCTTAACAGCAACACTTTAAAGTCATAACAAGGATATATGGACATATGTATGTGTGGTGATAATCGTGCTAATCAGGCATTACCATGCCGGTTTTCAATTGTTTATAATTTTTTTCTTTTCATTCTTTTTAATATCCTTTGGATCTTCAAAGAATGTATCCTTAATTATTTCCATTTCTCTTTCATTTTAACTTATTTTCTCTCTTCTAAGAAATTAGCCATGACGCTTTTAGAATTATTTATGTGCTAACTCGGTTCCTTTTTTCCAAAAACTTATAAAAATTTCTTTCATTCAGTAGTTTCTTCTGATTTAAGTCAGAAAAATCAATCAGTTTAATCTATGTACTTGGTGGTAATTAACTTTTTCAAGCAATCCTTCGTTTAACGGCCCTTTTGATCTCACATTAAGGGTTTCAGATATAAGATTTTTCTTTGCTTAGCTTTAGATTGTTGTTTGTTTAAATTCAAGAACCAGATAAACAATGATTCATACTTCAAGTTAGACAAGTACAGGATAACCATCTTGTTATATACATACATATAGGTTTCTTGTTCTGATATTATAAATATTACTGTGAACAAACTCAAATGTACTTGATCTGCGATTCGATCTGTGAATAAACTCAAACATACTTGATATTTTGAGTTCTACACAAAAGGATTGTGGCCATATAATCAATTTTATATTGACATATATTAAAAATTATTGCACTTATTCAAGAATGTTGTTCTCGATTTAAAATATGATTATTAAAATCAAGTTTCGATGGTCATTGCTGGTCATGCCCCTACCACACACCTGTATACTCTTCACTCTCCACTCTCACTCTCTGTGTCTCTTGGTATATTGTGTTTTTTGTTTCAATATATTGCGCATACGTTTATTATAATGAATAAAACCAGAATTTGTTAACGGTAATTTGTTTTTGGCAAGTATCGAACGAAAACGAATTGAATTCAATTCACAGATATTTTGCCGCATTTAATTATCATGTATAAAACAAAAACCAAAAACCTAATTGAATTTATAGATAAACACTCAAGTAATGTAAAAACTTGTATGTGATCATATATACATATATATGTATATAGTATCGCATATAGTATATGTGAACAAACACTTACAGCTTACCAACCAACTGGTTCTATGTGGATATGTATGACAAATGTCAAACGCACCGCCCGTACGTTAGATTCGTATACTCACGTACATCGAGATCCGTGTTTACTCTGCGGCTATTCTGAATATATTAAACTTGATGATAATTATTAGCCACAACGAGCTATAACCTATGGTTATGATTTCAACATCTTTGATGAACCAAAACTAATCTTTAACCGAGTTTTTGCTAGTTTCCCTTCCTTCTCCTTCGTTTCGTCTTAATCATTATCTAACACGCGACAACTCAAAAAAGTTGACCCAGTCCCCAGTTCCCCAACACACACACACACACACACAGAGACAGACAAAAAAGGCTGCTCCACTTTAAGCCCAACCACACACTCACATATAACACACAAAAAAAGTTAACAAAAACTGAAATACAGTTAACAAAAGGTAAAGCAAATTCACATAGATAGATGGAGATTATATGGAGATAGTCCACGGGATCCCCTTGGATCGCCCCTCCTCACTTAATGCGAATTAATTTATCAAAAGTGGCTCGGAGATGATTTTTGTTTTGTGTACACAATATTCCTCCTAATTTGTCTCTTTTCTAACCAAATTAAGCAATCAATTTATGTTGAAATGGCGATCCCAAACCCAAAAGAAGACTAAAACATAAACAAAATATAAAACACGGGCCGCTAACAATTTGTTTAAACAAATGGAAGCTCTGTGCGTTGTTGTTCTTTGAACTTAGATCACACACCCCCCCAGTTTGGAGGGAATGGGGGAAAGAGACATTAGAGATGCCTCGAACCGGACCATAAATACATTTTAATGATCGCGGCAAGGGGCATTGCGCCTGTCGCGTTGTAATCTCACCTGTTTAGCTGTTTGCCATGACGAATATGAATACCCCAAACAAGCCATACCCACCAAATGGAAAACCCCCCGCCCAAAACTCATAATCAACTCATGCCCGCCAATATATCTATCCAACTCCCCGGGCTAACCGAAATGTCAAAAGTTCATGGCAAAAGAGTCAAATCAATGCCTCAACATATTATTAATATTTCTCTCTTTTACTGATTTAACTATTTGAAACATTGGGCATTTGGTTTGATTTGGTGTGGTGTGGTGTGGTGTGTGGTCAAGCGTTTAGGCGTGACTTTCAGCCAAAGCTGGAGATGATGATGATCATAATGATGACGACGTTGTACCATAGATGACGATGACAATGTTGGTAAAGCGTTGAAGATGTTTTAGCAATTTGTTGATTGTGCTCATTAGCTTTACTTTAAAAGTTTATTATTATTATTATTACTATTTCAACTCGTCATGTATTTCCGTTTTCGTTTGCTATAAACGCATTCAAGGATTTCCTTAGAGCTACCATAAAAGACTTAAAAATCAATAACTTTTGTTAGGCAAAAGCACCAACATAGTTCAATGTTCCTTCTTGTCTTGATTTAATCACACATCATAATGTTTTCTTTTTGTTTTCTTAGTAGGAAGTTCTATTTTCATATACGATAATGGCTTCAGGAGTCGGATCATTATTAATATGCTTATATAACTATTGAAGTCGTATTGCCACTGTTATAATCTTTAAACAGGCTTTGATTCAACTTTTGATTTGAATAACGTTTTGTTTAATATTTTAGTTAATTAAACAACGTTTACTAATTTGACGCAAATATCAATGCTTGTGCGTCAAGCCATAATTCATATCTTAAACAAAGGATTTTATTATGTTGTTTTTGTTTTCTAATCTTTCTAAATAGAAAGAGATAACAAGGTATATATCGAAAATAGAAATGAAAGAAAGTAAAAGTGTTTACTAATTTGATGCAAATTGAAATCAAATTTCATAACAAGATAATCCTATTCTAATATTCTGGTTCCAATTCATTTCAAACAAAAGTTTTGGTGTTCTTTTTTCTTTTGGTTTCTAATCTTTTGAAATTAAAGAAAGAAAGTGATATATGATCGACAGCGCAAAATGGAACAAGAATTCCAGAATATATTGAACATATATTTTATTTTTGTGTAGAATTTTATTTGATACGTTTATCTTGATTGGTGTATCGCAATTAAGAATACATTTGTGTTGGTTATAAAAACAAATACATAAATGTATTTGCTAACTGTATGCTAAATCACCTAACAAGATCTAGCAGTCAATAAAACCCGGATTTCAAAATGAAAGAACAACTATTTATATACTAAAAAGTAGATAACTAATTTCATTTAATTAGCAATGAATTGTTGGTCACAATTATGGATTGGGGGAGATTTAGTCCCCGAACAGAAATAAATATTGCAAATGCAAAAAAACATTTCAACAATTAGCAAACAAATGAGCTAAAAATCGCTCACACACACACACACACACACACACACCTCTCCTCTAAATAATTATAAAATTTAATATTGGTAGCTAATATAAAAATATGCATAAATTAAATCACACACGTAAACCGAGGGGAAGAAAACAAAAAAGACAAGAAAAAAAAAAAAAACACTTTCAAGGTTGTGGCATGAAAAGAAAAGCAGCAATCAAATTAAATAAACAATATTGTTTGTCCGAGTGTGTGTTAATTTTGCAAAAAAAAAAACGAGAAAAAAAAATTATCAAAAAAACAAATAAAAAGCAAACAACACACACAGAAATTTTTTGGAATATGTTATTAATGTATTTAGGTGGAGTTGTAAACGTAATCAAGCTGCTTAAGCTCCACGAAAGTGAATGAGATAATGTGGTCGATGATGATGATGATGATACTAAGGCGGATGATGATGATGATGATGTAGACACCTCCAGCTTAGACCTCAACGTGTCATTTAATTAGAGTTTTATTTTTTATTGAAGGCGGGAGTCAATTCCAAAGTTAAGCAACTTTTTACTTTATCATCTAATGTAAAATCTTTTTTTTATTAACAGCAATTTGTAAGTTTTTAATTCACAACTATATCCATAATAAATCGGAATTTAGAATTTTACATGCCACTAGCAAAGATTAGATAATCTGTATAGATAGAAATTTCGTACATAAAAGTAGCTTTTATGTTTTTTTTTTTCTTTTATGGAACATAATCTTACATATTCAGTATATACTTATATGTATGTATGTATGCGTGTTGATCTCTGACATTTGTCGACTGGCCATGAGGTCACCAAAAAGTTTTCTAATTACAAGTCAATCAATTTGGCTATATCGATTAAGAATGGATGATAAAAATGGTCAAGATCAAAGCTAAAACTGACAGTTAATGTGTTTAACATAGATAAGTTTAATATTCAAGAGATTAACTTTGAAAGATATGTTTGGCATACATACATGAGCATAGAATTTTCCAAATCACAAATAAATAAATAAATTGTTATGTAGGCGTTTGTATGTATGATTAGATTCAATGTTGTAATGACCATATTTAATTTGCCATAACCTGGCCAAACAAAAAAAAAAGTAGGACCCAAAAGTACCCAATCATTCCGTTTGTTGCTGATGAAAGAAATAAAATATTAAATATCAGAGAGAAAAACAAAACAAAAAACCAAAAAAACAAAACAAAAAAAATGAAGAAGCAAATCAAACAAATAACCATCAAATTGCAGAAGCCAATGCCAGACAAAAGGCCCCTAAATTGAGGCCCCTTTAACAACTTTAAGAAAAAACCATCTATACATACATACAAATAAGTAATAGGCACTCGTAACTATTTGTTTCTTCGTCTTTCTTCCCAATTCCAATGGTTTTTGTCTGTGAGTTTTTGAATTTATGGATTTTGAAATCAGCAGTTACCTCCCCCCCTATATACGCCCCGCCCCCCGCCACACACTTCCTTTCTGGCCTCCTGGTTTTATTTATTTATTTTCCAAAGGTTAGTTGTATTATTTAAAATTTAAGAGTAAGAGAAACAACACACGAGTACAAAACAAACCCGTTTTAGTACTCAAGTGGCCCAAGCAAATGCAATTTACCTTACCTTACCCAGGGTAAGGTGTAGTGCATACATACGGACATATTTTTTCGGATACTACCATTCACCCAGTAATTTATGAGCTATTAACCATTTGACAAATACAAATAAATCAGCAGAAAAGGAAAAAAAAACAATGCTTAAAAATTAAGGGGACAACAAGAAACAAAAAACGAAAAAAAAATCATGTAAATGATTGTGCAAATCGTTTTTGGTTGCATTTTATGTAACTACATAAAGTACGTATTAGAATTAGGGTTACAATTCTTGTTTTAAGTACCTACCAGAAACATAAAAGAGGAAGACAACAAAAAAATACATTATTAATAGGTGGGAGTGTAGCCATAACTATAAAACTTGATGATCAAAATGTTGTATTATTTTTTTGTTTTTACTTCAGCTTGGTTCCGACACACCCTCAAGATGGTCAACATCGGCCATATTTTCCTGCTAATGCAGGTTTTGGTAAGTTCAATTAGTTAAAGTCAATTTATTATACCTCTAACTGTATATTTGGCTCCGGTCCGGTGTTTGTGAAAAGGTCATAGCGGCAGGTGTGATGGCTATTAACGATGATGACGACGATTCAATCAATGATATTGCTGAATTGGATGGATCTCTAAACCGTTTTATTAGGGATACATCGGCTCAAAATATTGCGAAAATCGATGTGAAATGCGATCAAGCGAATGGCATGATAGTTGAAGTTGAATTCAATGAGATATTCAATGGAGTCATTTACAGTCAGGGCTATTTTAGTGATCCCAAATGCAAGTGAGTACATATATCTAATTGTCAATCTCTACACATATATACACATACATATGTACATAAATATATATTTATTTTCCACTGCAGCTATGTAAAGGCCAACAGCAATGAACGTACATTCATCTTTAATGTTCCTTTCGATGGCTGTGGCAGCAAGCCATCTTGTTCCCTGTGCGCTTCTGTTGATAATATTCTAATTATCCAGAATGATGAGGATGTTCAGGAGAGTTGGGATATAGCCCGTAAGATATCGTGCAGTCGCGGCGATGAGCTGGAGAAAACTGTTTACTTTAAGCCCTTCGTTGTGGACATGCTGGAAGTTGTCTCTGTGGATACGCCAAGTGGTCCGGTTGAGTGTTGGATGGAAATCGGTACAGGAATACCGCCAAATATTAAGCCCATAAACTACACTCTGAAACTGGGCACCGATATAACCTTTACCATCAATGTGAAACATTTAACACAGATTTGGGATGTAAATATCCTTCAGTGCTATGCCTCTGATAATACCGATTTCGATGGACGCAACACCAAGAGGCTTAAGCTCTCCGATAAGAGGGGCTGTTCATTGAAACCAAAAATATTCGGAGAATGGAAAAAATTGGAATTATCTTCGAATGGTGGACAGACCTCAACATTTTATAACACGCTCAAGGCATTTAAGTTTCCAGACCGCTCGCAGGTTTATCTAAAATGCGATATTGAATTATGTAATGGCAGTTGTGAGCGGGACTACACCTGTGGTGATTTGATCGATGAACCATGTCCTCCTGGCTCCAATAATGTCAATTGCGGTAAAACTGATCTCACAACAACCCGTCCGCGAACGACTAGTAGGGTACCCATAACATCACCAAGACCGAGGTGTTATCCAGGATCCAATGATCCCCGTTGTCGCCAAGAATCAAGAACTACTCCCAAACCAAGATGCTATCCTGGTTCAAACGACCCAGAATGCGCTACATATCCTCCATCAACCACAAGTCTCCCGGTAACTGAACCAAGATGTTATCCTGGTTCCACAGACCCAGATTGTCAAATACTTATTAAGACAACTCAACCTCCATTGAAATCTTGTCGGCCTGGGTCCACCGATCCAGAGTGTCTTAGCTGTTACCCAGGATCCCCAGATCCAAGATGTCCTCAAAGACTGACTACTCCAAAACCAGGTTGCTTTGAGGGCTCAAATGATCCTAAGTGTCAACCGGCTACATACTTGCCCCCAACAACGAGGACACCTACTACAAGAATTCCTTTAACTACCACAAGGACAAGGTGTTATCCCGGGTCAACAGACCCTCGTTGTCCACAAGAACCTAGAACTACTCCAAAGCCAAAATGTTATCCTGGTTCAGACGATCCTGAGTGCAACCCTAGAACAAATCCTCCTCCAACAACTAGGCCACCTGTAAGTACTGCCAAACCACGGTGCTACCCAGGGTCAACAGATCCCCGCTGTCCACAAACGCCCAGAACAACATCTAAGCCACGGTGCTATCCTGGATCAAGTGATCCTGAGTGCGTTCCAGCTACACATTTACCACCAACCACCAGGACTCCTGCTACCACGCCAAAACCAAGATGTTATCCAGGATCTACAGATCCGCGTTGTCCTCAGGAATCAAGAACAACTCCTAAACCAAGATGCTTCCCTGGTTCAAGCGACCCGGAATGCGAATATACTACGAATTCCCCACCAACAACAAGGCCACCGATTACTACTCGACAGCCAAGATGTTATCCGGGATCTACAGATCCACGGTGTCCTCAAACGGTTAAAACCACACCCAAGCCCAGATGTTATCCTGGATCCACTGATCCCGATTGTCAGCCAATAAGAAAGACAACCAAACCGCCCTTGACAAACTGCCGGCCGGGTTCATCCGATCCAGATTGTCTGAACTGCTTCCCTGGTTCCCCGGATCCAAGATGTCCCAAAGTTCCTACTACTCGGAAATCTGGTTGTTTTGAGGGTTCAGATGATCCAAAATGTCAACCGGCTACATACTTGCCCCCAACATCGCGGACTCCTACTACAAGAATTTCCGTGACAACATCGAAGCCAAGGTGCTATCCTGGTTCAACCGATCCACGATGCCCACAGGAACCAAGAACTACTCCAAAACCAAATTGCTATCCAGGATCGACAGATCTCCGTTGTCCACAAGAACCTAAAACGACTCCAAAGCCCAATTGCTATCCTGGATCCACAGACCCCCGATGCCCGCAGGAGCCTCGGACAACACCTAAGCCAAATTGTTACCCAGGATCGACAGATCCTCGTTGCCCGCAGGAGCCTAAAACCACTCAGAAACCAAGATGTTATCCAGGTTCAAATGATCCTGAGTGCGAACCTAAAACCAATCCTCCTCCAACAACTAGACCACCTTTAACTACTGCCAAACCAAGGTGCTATCTAGGGTCAACAGACCCTCGCTGTCCACAAACGCCCAGAACAACATCTAAGCCACGGTGCTATCCTGGATCAAGTGATCCTGAGTGCGTTCCAGCTACACATTTACCACCAACCACCAGGACTCCTGCTACCACGCCAAACCCAAGATGTTATCCAGGATCTACAGATCCGCGTTGTCCTCAGGAATCAAGAACAACTCCTAAACCAAGATGCTTCCCTGGTTCAAGCGACCCGGAATGCGAATATACTACGAATTCCCCACCAACAACAAGGCCCCCCGATTACTACTCGACAGCCAAGATGTTATCCGGGATCTACAGATCCACGGTGTCCTCAAACGGTTAAAACCACACCCAAGCCCAGATGTTATCCTGGATCCACTGATCCCGATTGTCAGCCAATAAGAAAGACAACCAAACCGCCCTTGACAAACTGCCGGCCGGGTTCATCCGATCCAGATTGTCTGAACTGCTTCCCTGGTTCCCCGGATCCAAGATGTCCAAAAGTTCCTACTACTCGGAAATCTGGTTGTTTTGAGGGTTCAGATGATCCAAAATGTCAACCGGCTACATACTTGCCCCCAACATCGCGGACTCCTACTACAAGAATTCCCGTGACTACATCGAAGCCAAGGTGCTATCCTGGTTCAACCGATCCACGATGCCCACAGGAACCAAGAACTACTCCAAAACCAAATTGCTATCCAGGATCGACAGATCCCCGTTGTCCACAAGAACCTAAAACGACTCCAAAGCCCAATTGCTATCCTGGATCCACAGACCCCCGATGCCCGCAGGAGCCTCGGACAACACCTAAGCCAAATTGTTACCCAGGATCGACAGACCCTCGTTGCCCGCAGGAGCCTAAAACCACTCAGAAACCAAGATGCTATCCAGGTTCAAATGATCCTGAGTGCGAACCTAAAACCAATCCTCCTCCAACAACTAGACCACCTTTAACTACTGCCAAACCAAGGTGCTATCCAGGGTCAACAGACCCTCGCTGTCCACAAACGCCCAGAACAACATCTAAGCCACGGTGCTATCCTGGATCAAGTGATCCTGAGTGCGTTCCAGCTACATATTTACCACCAACCACCAGGACTCCTGCTACCACGCCAAAACCAAGATGTTATCCAGGATCTACAGATACGCGTTGTCCTCAGGAATCAAGAACAACTCCTAAACCAAGATGCTACCCTGGTTCAAGCGACCCGGAATGCGAATATACTACGAATTCCCCACCAACAACAAGGCGCCCGATTACTACTCGACAGCCAAGATGTTATCCGGGAACTACAGATCCACGGTGTCCTCAAACGGTTAAAACCACACCCAAGCCCAGATGTTATCCTGGATCCACTGATCCCGATTGTCAGCCAATAAGAAAGACAACCAAACCGCCCTTGACAAACTGCCGGCCGGGTTCATCCGATCCAGATTGTCTAAACTGCTTCCCTGGTTCCCCGGATCCAAGATGTCCCAAAGTTCCTACTACTCGGAAATCTGGTTGTTTTGAGGGTTCAGATGATCCAAAATGTCAACCGGCTACATACTTGCCCCCAACATCGCGGACTCCTACTACAAGAATTCCCGTGACTACATCGAAGCCAAGGTGCTATCCTGGTTCAACCGATCCACGATGCCCACAGGAACCAAGAACTACTCCAAAACCAAATTGCTATCCAGGATCGACAGATCCCCGATGCCCGCAGGAGCCTCGGACAACACCTAAGCCAAATTGTTACCCAGGATCGACAGATCCTCGTTGCCCACAGGAGCCTAAAACCACTCGAAAACCGAGATGCTATCCAGGTTCAAATGATCCTGAATGTGTTCCTGCTACATACCCCCCACCAACTACCAGGATACCAGTTGTTACTTCAAGGCCCAATTGTTATCCTGGATCAACTGATCCTCGTTGCCCACAGACGCCTAGAACTACACTCAAGCCTAGATGTTATCCTGGATCGAATGATCCTGAATGTGAAGCAACCACATTCCTCCCACCAACCACAAGGATTCCCATAACTACACCTAAACCCAATTGCTATCCAGGATCTACAGATCCACGATGCCCACAGGAGCCAAAAACTACTCCCAAACCGAATTGCTATCCTGGATCGACAGATCCCCGTTGTCCACAAGAACCTAAGACGGCTCCAAAGCCCGATTGCTATCCTGGATCCACAGACCCCCGATGCCCGCAGGAACCTCGAACAACACCTAAGCCAAATTGCTATCCTGGATCGACCGATCCACGTTGTCCAAAAGTACAAACAACTACTTCCAGACCAAGATGTTATCCCGGATCCACTGACCCAGATTGTCAAATAATTATCAAGACAACTCAACCTCCATCAACAGCCTGTCGTCCCGGTTCCACCGATCCAAAGTGTCTCAATTGCTTCCCTGGTTCCCCGGATCCAAGATGTCCAAAAGTTCCAACCACTCAAAAGCCAGGATGTTTTGAGGGCTCAGATGATCCAAAATGTCAACCGGCTACATACTTGCCCCCAACATCGCGGACTCCAACAACAAGAATACCAGTGACTACATCGAAGCCAAGGTGCTATCCTGGTTCAAGCGATCCACGATGCCCACAGGAACCAAGAACTACTCCAAAACCAAATTGCTATCCAGGATCGACAGATCCCCGTTGTCCACAAGAACCTAAGACGACTCCAAAGCCCAATTGCTATACTGGATCCACAGACCCCCGATGCCCGCAGGAACCTCGAACAACTCAAAAACCCAATTGTTACCCAGGATCTACAGATCCTCGTTGCCCACAGGAGCCTAAAACCACTCAAAAACCGAGATGCTATCCAGGTTCAAATGATCCTGAATGTGTTCCTGCTACCTACTTCCCACCAACTACCAGGATACCAGTTACTACTTCAAGGCCCAATTGTTATCCGGGATCAACTGATCCTCGTTGCCCACAGACGCCTAGAACTACACTCAAGCCTAGATGTTTTCCTGGATCGAATGATCCTGAATGTGAAGCAACCACATTCCTCCCACCAACCACAAGCATTCCCATAACTACACCTAAACCCAATTGCTATCCAGGATCTACAGATCCACGATGCCCACAGGAGCCAAAAACTACTCCCAAACCGAATTGCTATCCTGGATCCACAGACCCCCGATGCCCGCAGGAACCTCGAACAACACCTAAGCCAAATTGCTATCCTGGATCGACCGATCCACGTTGTCCAAAAGTACAAACAACTACTTCCAGACCAAGATGTTATCCCGGATCCACTGACCCAGATTGTCAAATAATTATCAAGACAACTCAACCTCCATCAACAGCCTGTCGTCCCGGTTCCACCGATCCGGATTGTCTGAATTGCTTCCCTGGTTCCCCGGATCCAAGATGTCCAAAAGTTCCAACTACTCAAAAGCCAGGATGTTTTGAGGGCTCAGATGATCCAAAATGTCAACCGGCTACATACTTGCCCCCAACATCGCGGACACCAACAACAAGAATACCAGTGACTACATCGAAGCCAAGGTGCTATCCTGGTTCAAGCGATCCACGATGCCCACAGGAACCAAGAACTACTCCAAAACCAAATTGCTATCTAGGATCGACAGATCCCCGTTGTCCACAAGAACCTAAGACGACTCCAAAGCCCAATTGCTATACTGGATCCACAGACCCCCGATGCCCGCAGGAACCTCGCACAACTCAAAAACCCAATTGTTACCCAGGATCTACAGATCCTCGTTGCCCACAGGAGCCTAAAACCACTCAAAAACCGAGATGCTATCCAGGTTCAAATGATCCTGAATGTGTACCTGCTACATACCTCCCACCAACTACCAGGACACCAGTAACTACTTCAAGGCCAAATTGTTATTCAGGTTCAACTGATCCACGTTGTCCACAGACGCCTAGAACTACACTCAAGCCTAGATGTTATCCTGGATCGAATGATCCTGAATGTGAAACAACCACATACCTCCCACCAACCACAAGGATTCCCATAACTACACCTAAAGCCAATTGCTATCCAGGATCTACAGATCCACGATGCCCACAGGAGCCAAAAACTACTCCCAAACCGAATTGCTATCCTGGATCGGCCGATCCCCGTTGTCCAAAAGTACAAACAACTACTTCCAGACGAAGATGTTATCCCGGATCAACTGACCCCGATTGTCAAATAATTATCAAGACAACTAAACCTCCATCAACATCCTGTCGTCCCGGTTCCACCGATCCGAATTGTCTGAATTGCTTCCCTGGTTCCCCAGATCCAAGATGTCCCAAGGTTCCGACAACTTTAAGACCAGGTTGTTTTGAAGGCTCAGATGACCCAAAATGTCAGCCGGCTACTTACTTACCTCCAACATCGCGCAATCCAACTACTAAAATACCCATAACAACAGCGAAGCCAAGCTGCTACCCAGGATCCACCGATCCACGATGCCCACAGGAGCCAAGAACCACTCCCAAGCCAAGTTGTTACCCAGGATCCACGGATCCCCGTTGTCCACAAGAACCTAAGACGACTCCAAAGCCCAATTGCTATCCTGGATCCACAGACCCCCGATGCCCGCAGGAACCTCGAACAACTCAAAAACCGAATTGTTACCCAGGATCTGCAGATCCTCGTTGCCCACAGGAGCCTAAAACCACTCAAAAACCGAGATGCTATCCAGGTTCAAATGATCCTGAATGTGTACCTGCTACATACCTCCCACCAACTACCAGAACAACAGTAACTACTTCAAGGCCAAATTGTTATCCAGGTTCAACTGATCCACGTTGTCCACAAGAACCCAAGACCACTGCAAAGCCGAATTGCTACCCTGGGTCCACAGACCCTCGATGCCCACAGGAGCCAAGGACCACTCAAAAACCAAATTGCTATCCAGGATCCCAGGATCCGCGATGTGCTCATAGCTTAGTTACCACAACAAGTCAACCTGCAACGACTCCCGTTTATTGCTATCCAGGGTCCAATGATCCTCGTTGTCCTGATAGTGGATACAAGGGCACAAGCCGCATTCCAGCCACATACTTGCCCCCTTTGAGTGATCCAGGCTATGATAGGACCATACGCGATGCGAGAAGTTTATTCTTCAGTGAAATCAACAAATTGGCCTCCACGAACAACAATGTCTTTGAACTGGACGAAGATGATGAGAGCGAGTTAAAGAGAAGTAAACGTGATCTTAATTTGGATGCCGAATTGAATCCCCTCATAGTTGCTGATCAAAGCGATGATGATCTGTTATCGAGGAAGATTATGAAGCGTGAATTCAGTGAACGTCCACCGGAAAAGGAAATAATTTCCCTGACTCTCGGCATACGCACCGGGATCAATGTGAAATAGTCAGATAGTATGAAAATTATACACTAGAAATACTCATCCCTAAACCGATATGTATTTTACTTAGAATGTTATTCATTATTATGCCTATTTAAAAAAAATATATATATTTTTGTATGTATGTATGTTCAGTTGTTCGTTATATATAATATACAACGCGTCTTTTTCGCTTCCTATTTCATAAATATGTAAATGAAGAAGTTTATTTTTTTACTCAACATTGGCTCTTCACTTTAGGTTAATCATTATACCATACACCCATAGGGTGAAATGGTATATTAAAGTCGCCAAAATGTATGTAACAGGCAGAAGGAAGCTTTTCCGACCCCATAAAGTATATATATTCTTGATCAGTATCAACAGCCGAGTCGATCTAGCCATGTCCGTCTGTCCGTCCGTCTGTCCGTCTGTCCGTATGAACACCTAGATCTCGGAGACTATAAAAGCTAGAGCCACCAAATTTGGAATGTAGGCTCGTGTAGTATAAAGAGTGATCAAGTTTGTTTCAAATTTTTGCCACGCCCCTTTCCGCCCCCGCAATTCAAAAAAGACGTTTATCTCAAAAACTATTGCAGCTAGAGACACCAAATTTGGTATGTATATTTGCATAGTAAATGCGCACATTTTGTATATATAAAGTTTTTGCCACGCCCCTTTCCGCCCCCGAAATTTGAAAAACTCGATTATCTCCCGTAATTTTTTATCTTGTGCAATCAAATTTGGCACACTTAAATTTGATACTAATACCGAGCAAAATACCAAATTTGATCAAAATCGGATAAAAAATAGCTGAGTTATGCATATAAACGTTTTTGCAATAGGCCGGAGATGGCCGTTGGAGGGCGGGGGCGCTAGGGTGCTTATATGCATAAGTGCGCGAGATACTGAGATATGCTTGCAAAAAGCATGTGAACAGAATTCTGAAAAATAGGCAAATGCATTTGTTATTACAAATTTGAAATATTTGTTTTACTGGTGTATGGTATACCCAAGTCGGCGAGACGACTTACTTACTTCATTTTGTATAAATTTCTTATCTAGAAAGTAACATTGGAATTTCTAGGATTGGGAACCCCCTAGTCTGATACGTTCTAGTCTGTCGGAAATGCCGATTCATAGGTAACCTCACACTGCGATTATACAGGAAATTTCAAAATGGTTCACCACCAATTCGGGTCTTTGTGATACACAAAACCCGATATTTTGTTACAATCGATTGTATTATTGACAGCTGTCAAAAAATCAAAAGAAAATCCGCTAGAAAATACGGTTTGTCCGTCAAGTTTTCCTCTTGATTACTGGTGTTTTAACATTTCGTTAGCATGCAATTTAGAAAAAGAAAAGCATTAAGCCACTTACCTTATAATTAATTTACAGGTAACGTTGCTCTCTTTTCCTTCATTTTGTTTGTCCTTCGTAACACGTAAACACACAATAAAACAACGTAACGTAAAAAGAATAAAACAAGGGAACTTGATCACATCCATACTTCGCTCTCTTTCTCTCTGTTACTGCAAAGTCCAGACAGCGTGGGTGAAAATTTGTTCATCCTGTTCTTCCTCCTTTTGCACTTTTCTTAACATATAAAACAAAAACAACAGCACAAATTACCCATTGACGCGTAAAAAAAAAATAGCCATCTACTTAATGGCGAGCAGTTCATTAAAACTGAAGAGAAAGAGAGCGAAAGCCTGAATGGGAGAGGACCGAGCAGAGCATTGCCAAAACTTGTTTTGCTCAGATTTCTCAAACCGTTATACAGTGAAACCTCGATATAACGAACTTCGTTATAACGAAAAACCCAATATAACGAATTTTTTGTTAAGTCCCTTGTTATACTAAGGTTTTACATTTCAGTACCTATAGCGAATCAATAGATATAACGAATAATTTTGCGATCCCCCTCAGATTCGTTATATCGAGGTTTCACTGTATTTGAATTCAAAACATTGTGAAATACAGTCGAGTCTCGATAATACGTACCCTGCTGAATATTTCGTAAGAAACTGAACAAGAGACGCCAAACAATCTACCGACCTTCCCTTTGAATGATGAAAATTTCCAAATCTAAATGATTTCAAACTCCAGCCAACTTAAAAGTCAAACAAAAGTATTTACATTAATTTAAAAATAGTTTTTTTATATATTACTTTGTTAACGGTTTTTCCGTTTTCCTTTGTTGTTGTTGTTTTTTGATACAAATACACAATATTCTAGATTGGTTGCCGCCATCTGTGGGGCTTACAATAGTTAACTTAGTTTAATTTGTTTTGTTTTTTTTTTTTATTTTGTGTTGCAACATTTAAAAACATGCAGAAATTGAAATTGTATTTTGGTTTTAGTTTCCTTTTAGATTTACAAATTTTTTTTGTCGTTATTGTTTTTTCTTTTTTTTTTTTTTCTCTTTAAATGTATTTTGTTAGTTCTTAATTGAATGAATTTGTAGCGAATTTTCTTGTTTGATTTAGAAAAGAAGATTCTAGAGTAGCAATTGTTTTTGGATTACTACAAACGCTCACCAAGGGAAGTGTATGTGTGTGTGTGTGTGTGTGTTACATTGTGATGGTGTGTGTCTATGTATTGGTTTATAAACGGTGTAGAAATTCTTAGGCTAAAAAGAAAAAACAAGGAAAAAAAAAATTATTTATATTATTGCAATAACGCGGCTGAATGCTGTTGTTGACTGCTGCCGCTGTTGTTGGTATTGATTATCCTGACTGCAGTTGACGACGAGATTGATGTAACTGTAACTGCTGCTAGTGTTGTTGTTGTTAGTGCTATTGGTGGTGCTGCTGTCGCTATTTGTGGTATTGTTGTCGTTGTTGTTGATGTTGTTATTATTGCCCCTGTTGTTGTGGTTGATGCTGTTGCATCCGCTAATACAGCTCCACCATTTCCGCTTGCGCCACCGCCACCACCACTACCACCACCTCCTGATTCGTGTTCAAATTTCTTATCCGGTACAACAACATTACTCATCAGGATAAATCATGAGGCGCAATTCGTTTCGCCATTATTGTCATGGAAATTGGTGCCATTCACAATGAACGATGTGCCCAGACCATACAAATGTCCCGAATATTTCGCATGATCAATATTATCCTCAAAGAACATCTAAAAATATAATAAATAATAAAGTTAGATTACGTAGCTACGACAAATATTACACAAAAATAGCGAAAGATGAATAATGGTAAGACTTTAAGTACCCGATACATATATATATATATATATATATATATATATATGTATATGTAGTAGTAACTTAACAAAAGAAGTTAGTTAAGAATTGTTAGTTTTACATACCGTTAAGTTTAGTTTTTATAAAAACATTAAACATTTTATTTTTTTTTAGTTCGAACTTCAATAAGATTTTGTATGCACTTGCTCTATACTTTTTTTTAATATTCAATACGTGATTCTATATATTCCTTACCAAAAAGCGTAAAATTAATGAATCAAAATAAACATTATAGACCGAAAAGAAAACATAATCAAAGAAATCTTAATCAAATTGAAATGATTTAAAAACTATATATTGCTACATGCTACAAATACGAATACTATATATCTGTATATATGTAAAACATATATAATACTAACAGTTTCTTATTAATTAAAGCGATGAATTTCAAAATTTTGACAACATTTTGGAATGTTTTAAATGTTTATAGGCTGGGCAAACAGCACAAAGCAAATATTTAATAATAATTACATAAATATTTAAAGCTATATACATCCATCCCATTTTATTATTACATTTTATAGCCAGCAACCAAACTGATACATTATCCCCAATTATCCAAGATTTGCAGAATTTTCAATACTCTACCTATCTACTTATCTGAAGAGATGTTGGTCGCCATGCACTCAATTAAAAATAGCGGAGAAAAAGTAAAATTTTTACAGAATCTTCTTTAGATCTTAATGAGATGCGATAATATTATATTGATGAATTGTTTATAGTTGAAAGAAATAAAAACGAAAGAAATGCCAATTGCTAAATTCTTGTGTGTTTTAATTTTCCATATTGTTAAATTCAGTAAATATTCTTTCAACTTTAGTGTTGGTGGTTAGTTATAGTGTTAGTTTTTGTTTAAAAATTAACAGACATTAATTTCACAGTTGAGTTGATAACAAGAATCGCTCATTCTCATTTCATTTTGCCATTGAATTCAAATTATGACATTCAAAAATTATGCGTTTTAGAATTAAATTAGTGGAAATAGGTGGATAAAGAGATTAGAAATGTGAGAAAGTGTTTAAGGCACCGCATGCCAATACTATGAACTAATTAATATGAATATACAGATAGATGATAACATATTTACAAATGTGTAAATGAATGAAAAATGAGTCTGATTTGGCTCCCATGTTTGTTGAATGATGATAGCGACAATGATGATGATGATGGAAATTGGCATCAACAAAGAATGGAAAGGAACTAGAGCTTGTGCATCATATGGGCTGCGCCCTGAGGAGTTAGTGGCTCCAAGACTTTAGTAAGTGGTGATAGATTAGTAAAAACTTTGATTAACAACTCCAAAGAAGTCATAGTTTCTCCTTCGGCACCAAGGATTACTTCCTCAGAGCAACAATCGCTGTTGCTGCTGCTGCAGCTGCTGGCAGCAGCAGCAGCAGCATTAACATTGTTATTATTAGCATCATTATCGTCACCATCATCATCATCATCATCATCATCCCTATCATCATCATTAACGTCGTCATCATGACAACTTTTACAACAGTATGAACCAGAATGAACATCTAATGGCATTTTTAGTTTTGGCCTTGCGAAGCAAGTTGATAATGGCACATGTAGGCTTTATGTTCATGGTGTTTTCAAACAAATAAGGAAAGAAGTTATTTGGCTTCTCTAGCATAAAGTCCAAACCCTTTGTAAGCTGTACCTCACGCATTTTAAAGAACGCCATGCCCGTTAGCAACGCATCCGATCCGGCCTGATGCTGCGGTCCAACGCGCCGTAATTCCAATTGATCAGCCACTTCCTGAAGGCCACCTTTAAGATTCTTGCATGACTTCATCAGATATTTGATGTCGAAAATGTTGGGAAAATAAATGTGTAGCAATTCAAAGAAGTCACCCTCATCGGCGGGCAGATTCTGATCGGTGAGTAGTTTTAGTAGATAACCAAAATCATAGCCAGAGTGAAAGCAAAGCCATTTAATGTTATCTACTAGCACAATACCAGAACTCATTAGTAATTCAGCAAATTCAGTGGGATCTATGCCATCCTCTTCATGCTTCTTGAATTGTATGCCCGAATTCTGTAGCAGATCAATCGAATCTTGGGCATACATGTCCTCGCTGGAAACAAAAGAAATTTGTTTAGTACACTGAGTAGAAAGCCAAGAAAGTAATAAAGAGATTCCTCCTACCTCAAGTTAAACTTGAAATTGAATTGCCATGTTGAGTAACCCGGTGGAGTTTTACCCTCATCATCCATAAATGTCAGTCCCAGCTGAATGATCCTTAACAAATCGACATTGCAGCGCAACAGCTGATAATGATAATCCGCTGTGGAGCGGAATTCGCCCACAGGTCGGGCCACAACGCCGGGAAACTCTGTGTCCATGGCCACATAATGATATTTTTGAACTACTTTGCGTATAGTACGGAATTCCTCCTCCAGATTATGCTTCCAGACATCACGTATGCCACAATCCTCATTGCTGGGTACATGCAATTGGCCATGAGCCGCGCCACTAATGGCCGAAGGCATTTGCTATCGAAAAGGACGAAAGTAGCGAAAGAGGATAAAACACAGTTCGATATACTTGAATGTGTGTGTCAATGGGTTGAATGCCAATATATGGATATTTTGTTTCTCAGTGCGGGTGTGTGTGCGTGTGTGTGTGTATTGATTGGGTGTTCATGTGGATGGATTATCAATATATAGGTATGTATATTGTATTTAGCCGAACCAATTGATTAAAAAAGACACTTTAGGCCTTAAACTAAACAGAAATTCAATACTATTTTTTTGTTTTTGCTTATATGATGATGTAAATAAATTTTGGTAGTTATATAAACTATTTAAGTTATTTTGCCAGCCAATTTATTGATTTGCAGTTAGGAGAATTTTGCTGCTACGAAAAAGAAAAGGAAATCAAAAAGGTTTTTAGGTTGGTGATAAAAACAGCATTAAAAAAACATACCGAAAGCCAACCTCGAAACACCGAAGTTTTATATATAAATACCTTTGCAGTTTCTACGTATTTTTCAACTTTTGGTCTGAATTCGTTTTATCATTTATCAATATGGACGTTCTTTTTCAAAATCGGGCATATGACGGAAATTTTAAAGAAAGTTTTCTACAATTATTATAAGACCATAACGGACAAGAATTTTACAATATTATTTATATATACTGCAAAGTATTTTGTCCAAAGAAATAAAAAAAAATGGATAACGTAGATTGAGAGAGAATGACAGAGAGAGAGAGAGAGAGAGAGAGGGTGGAGAAAATAGTTAAAATAATAAACAAAACTTTAGGTTGAGTATATTTGGAATTGGTATTGGAGGTTAACACGAGATGGAGTAGTGGTGCTACTTACATCGTCGCCGGTCGTCGTCTGTTGTTGCCGCTGCGGAGGAGTTGGTACCGAAACCGCTTCAGCCACCTCTTCCCACTGCCCTAAGCTGAAGCCTTAAGCAACACAAGTGTTTTTCACTTTTTGATATTATTTATAAAGATTTTAAAAACTTTTTTTTATTTAAATGTTTTTGTTTTTTGGTTTTGTTGGGTTTTTTTTTTACAGATTTATTATATATATATATTTTTTTTGAGTTGCTGCTAACGACGATGTGGACAATTCTAGAGAAATTGACAATATTTAAGCTGAGAGGAAAGCGATTGTCAGTATAAGAAAGTAATCTATAAAATATGTGTAAGCAATGATAAATTGCAGCTTAAATAAAAAAAAAATCAGGTATTTACTCGATGATATTAAGCTAAACCCATTTGGGATGTTAAAAAGAAAGGGATAGAAACAAGGCTAAGGAATGGGAAGAGAAATTTAGAAAGAGACAACAGATGAAGGGTGATCTTGAGAATCGAGAGTAAGGGAGATGTTAAAGAGATATTTTAAAGTTCAACCTGTTGCATACGGTACAATTTCACAAGCTTCAATTCTTGGGGAAAGGGAACGATGGCATTACATAGGGAAAAGGGGGGTTTTAGTTAATCTCGAACAATGAACTAAACAATTTAACTCTTTATAGACCGGCACTATGCTGAATAGAAAGAGAGTGATAGAGAAAGCAATTGTCAAATGGGCGAAATAAATATTAATCGTAATTGGGTCAATTGGGTATCCTATTCCAAAAAGAACCGTTGTAAGTGGAACGTAGCGAGAGTGGGTCGCAATCATTACTTTGTCTATTCACTCACACACACACACACACACACACATACAAATGTATAATGCCATCTACAACAACAACACAATTGCATGGGCATGTAAAATGCACCCAATTGCATGTCAAGGCCAACACACAAGAGGTCTAATACACACAAATGGAAAATCTATAAGTTGCCAATCTTCCCCGGCAGATACAATTCCATGACTTACCCATTTCATAGTAATGAATTTTCTCCAACTTGTCCGTTGTTGTTATTTAGTTAATGCACTTTTAACGCAATTAAATTATATATTACAGCAAGCAGCGTCGTCGGCGGCGTCCCGGAGTAAGCGATGGGCGGGGGAGAAATTTTGTGGCGGGATGCAATAGTTGGTTTTCGGCTGTATTATTCAAATCGGCTTCTTTCTTTTTGGCTGGATGCACCAATACCTGCTAGCGAGGCACTTCTGTGACCCCTTGCGGCTTTTTATTCGACTTTTTTTTTATGAATAAGTTGCAAGTCGGACAATTGCCAAAAATATTAAAGAAAAATAATGAATAGTGTGGGTTAAGGACAATTTGTTGTCGACAGGGTTGGACAACGCGTGAGAGAAGTCGTCGACAAGCAAATTTCAAGGGCTGCACACAAATTTGTGTGACAGTTTTGGATTTTTTTGAATTTTGAGTTTTTGTACATATGTATGTAGGTGAATAAAATAAAAGTGTATAAAATACAATTTTTATTTTATATTGTTTATTTTGTTTAATGTAAAAGAGAAACATATGTTTCGGGTAATCGACATATCGATAAATTCAGTTAGTGTTGTTAAGCAGCTGATTAGCACGTAACATAACGTAATATAAACTACGTAGCCTAAACGTAAAAAATCGATTATTGTATTAATAATCGATTAATTTAACGATTATTTTCATAGTAATATGATTTTATGATTTATATAATTTCTCATATATTTTATAGCAAAAATAGTAAAGAAAGCTGTAAAAGTTATAAGTATTTTTCATTCATATATATTGAAAACATTTTTGTAAGTCGTAAGGCAAACAAATTGTTGCTTAGACAGATGTTCCGTAGTTAATTTGTTTTTTTTTCTTGGCTGCTTTTGAGATCAGGCGCTCAGCTGGTACAGATATGTGGGTATACAGAATCTTATTTTGTTTTAATATTTCCGTTGGCGCCATTATTTTTCACTTTCAATTCGCGTTAGTTAATTCGAACAATCGATTGTTTATTCGACCAATCGATTGCTTTTTTTGGATTATATTTAATCGCGAATTGATACAAACTAATCGATAATTCTGCCATCATTAGCCATGGAGTCCAATAAGGAATTGCAAATCAAAGAAAACAGCAAACAATTTGCCGGTAACTAAAATATTAAACTAAACTAAATAAATTTTGATTTACAAGTTTTCTAAATTGAGTGCAATAGGCGAATTTGGTGTTGCTGTTTGCAACTGTGTGCAACTGTTTATTTATATATATGTGTGTGTGTGCGTTTGTGCGTGATACTTTCTTCTCTACCTTGGCCTATTTGTGGCATCTTGCGAATTTAGCTAATTTTAAAAATAAATTCCCCGAACTGAAGAAACGTTTTACCTGTTTTCATTGCTCTCTTCTGTTCACTTCATTTACTCTTTTTTTGTTTTTCTTTTGGAGTGTTAACAAAAACTAGTTTTGTTTTTTTAACCACTGTCTGTCTGGCCATTGACACGACAACAACAACAACAGCAGCAACAAAAAAGCGCGAATTCCATCACGGCGATGTCAACAATCAACAATTATGTATTGTCTCCCTCCCCTTCCAGCAACACCATCTCTCTTGTTATCCTCTTCTTTTTTTAATTTCTTCAGTTTTTCGATAGCCCCCAATCCCATTGGCGGCAATTTCACCAACTCCACTTGAACAGAAAGCCCATCGAAAATTGTTGTTCAAAGCCGCACATTTATATACCCTAACTAAAGTAGTAATCTATAAACTCGCCATAGCTTATAGTCATTGGATCCTGTTGTTATTTCTTTAGCTTTTAATGCAGCGAATAATCTCGATTCTTTTGGAGAGGGTATACACGGCAAGGGTTAACAAACTGTTATTAAAGCAAAGCAAAAAAACTTTTGGCTGTTGTTGTTTTTTATACCATACACCCATAGGGTGAAATGGTATATTAAAGTCGCCAAAATGTATGTAACAGGCAGAAGGAAGCTTTTCCGACCCCATAAAGTATATATATTCTTGATCAGTATCAACAGCCGAGTCGATATAGACATGTCCGTCCGTCCGTCCGTCTGTCCGTATGAACACGTAGATCTCAGAGACTATAAGAGCTAGAGTCACCAAATTTGGTACGTAGACTCGTGTATTACCTACGGTGGTCAAGTTTATTTCAAATTTTTGCCACGCCCCCCTCCGCCCACGAAATTTAAACAAATTTGATTTTCTTAAAGACTACAATAGCTAAAGACATCAAATTTAGTATGATTAATCCTTTAGTAAGCGCGCACAAATTTGTTGCAAAAAAAATTTGCCACGCCCCCTCCGCCCACGAAATTTAAACAAATTTGATTTTCTTAAAGACTATAATAGCTAGAGACACCAAATTTTGTATGTGTATTTGTTTAATAAATGCGCATATATTGTATATGCAACGATTTTGCCACGCCCCTTTCCGCCCCCGTAATTTAGGAAAACTCGATTATCTCACGTAATTTTCTACCTTTTGTAATCAATTTTGGCACACTTGAATTTGATACTAATACCCAGCAAAACACCAAATTTGATCAAAATCGGACAAAAAACAACCAAGTTATGCATATAAACGTTTTTCCATAAGGCCGTAGTTGGCCGTTGGCTGGTGGGGGCGCTAGGGTGCTCGTATACTTGAGTGAGGGAGATTATAAGATATGCTTGTAATAAAAAGCATGTGAAAATGCATTGGTTTAATAAATTTGAAATATTTGTTTTACTGGTGTATGGTATACCTAAGTCGGCGAGACGACTTACTTACTTCATTTTTTTTGTTTGTCAATTTCACATGCAAATGAAATATTTAAGCACATATATACAATATTTTCCCGTTATCTCGAAGTACTGATTAGACCCACTTGAATTCAATTGATTTGTAAAAAGTTTCCAACTGATTTCCGTATATTCGTGAATATTGATAATGACGACGGCAACAAATTTCGATATAGGTGAATACGATATTCACTATCGAACTAGAATTACATATATACAAGTTTATCTACTCTTTTTCCATAGGAATTGGAATAGCTTATATGGCGTATACTTGATATATTTTCTTATTTTTCTTTTACCTTAAAAACAATACTTAAAGTATGCAACAAAAAATTTCAAAAAGTTTTGAATATCGTTTAACCATTTAAATGTACTAATGAAAACATGCACGTATCCAAGGGGGTAGTCCGGAAGAGCTATTAACCATATATTTTTTTTTTTTTTTTGACTTGCTTTACACTCTGGTTTTGTGGTCAGTCCCCTAGATCCGTCCATGGATCCGTACATCGAATGTCCGCACACATGTATATATATACTAGCTATTACTAGTCATAGTCACACACACCATTATCAATATATCGATTCATCATCATCACAATTGCAGAAAAATTAATAGTCTGTAAACAAAGCAAAAATCATTGATCAAAACACTTGGAATTTAATTTGCGTTTATGGATTTTATGATCTACTACTATGATCACGTTTCCATACAACTCTCCTCCGCCTATTAAAGCCAATTGAAATGGAAATGGTCGTGTGACCCAAACCCAGTGGCAATCTTCGGCACGCGATCTGCCTGACTGACTGCCTACCGCCTGGCTAACGAGAGATTTTTACGAGGTTTTTGCTGCCTCAGTCTTTGGCCAACTGCCGAAGTGGAAGTATACATAGAGCTCTTGGGTCTAGAATACAATTTCTATAATTTGTGTGGAACGTGCTTTTTTTTGGTGTCAAAAACAAAAAAAAAAAAAAAAACACCAATTGTGTAAATATTTGTGCGAGTTATTTTGTTTTTGAAGAAATTCAATGAAAATTGTGAAGGAAAATAACATAAAAACAAAATAGTGAAATTTCTACATGAGGAACTCTTATCACAAAAAATGTATAAACAACAACTATAATTGGTTAATATTTTACATTTAGCCCTTAACGTGTTTTTCCATTTCTTGAGTTAATAATAAACAAATCAATGTCACATAATATTGGCCAAATTGTTAGTTGAGTCAATCCATTTAGAATGTTTACGTAAATTTCCAGACATTTTGTTTCTAGTTTCATTTTCAATTTTGCATACAAATCAACTTCTTTGGTGCCCAGTGTCTTGTCTCATTTGCATGTAAATGTATATTTGATATGATATTTTGATATATGCAAATATATCTCATCCAGTCGTTGAACTTCTCAATTCTTCGCATAGTTTGTAAAGTGTGTAAAGCATTAACTCACATAATCGACAGTTAAAAGTTTATGATATCAGAGCATAAAGATATCATTTTGCCTTCTGGCAAAGTTATTTGATAATAATAATCAAGACGATCGAACAGTCTTTAGGCATTCCCGCAATCGAAATTGGCTTTTAGTTGGTCGATTTCGTTCAAATTTTCATATTTCGAAACTTATCGGGATCGATTTGTTTAGTTTAAGACGTCTTTTATCTTCAATATTGTACAATAAGAGGAAGAGGAAGAAGGGAAGACCTTACTTACATATGTTCTCAGGCCTCAGGATCAGCTTATCTCTAAACCGGTCTCTGAAAATTAATATATTTTTATTGTTTTTTTAACAATTACAGAGCCTTGTTATATACAAAATGACGCCAAAGGATTTGGGTTATCGCCTGTTGCCCGGCCTTAAATGGCTGCATGGCTATACCGCCCAGGATGCGGTGGCTGATCTCATTGCCGGCATTACAGTTGGCCTCACAGTTCTGCCCCAAGGTCTGGCCTATGCCACATTAGCTGGTCTAGAACCACAATATGGCCTGTACTCGGCATTTGTTGGTGGGATTGTGTATGCTTTGCTTGGCAGCTGTCGTCAGGTGACAATTGGACCAACAGCATTGCTGGCCTTGATGACTAGTCGGCATACAGGTTTCGGTTTGGGTTCGGGACCAACATATGCCATTCTATTGTGCCTGATATCGGGTGTAGTGGAATTGGCCATGGCTGTGCTGAAATTGGGAGCCTTGGTGGATCTTATTTCGCTCCCAGTGACAGTAGGTTTCACCTCGGCCACAGCTGTTATAATAGGCACATCGCAGTTAAAGGGATTGCTTGGATTGCGCGGTGGTTCGGGTTCGGATTTTATTAATACCATGAAGTCCGTGTTTGGTAATCTACAGCACGTTAGACAGGGTGATGTTACCCTCGGATTGATTTCCATTATTGTGCTGCTTCTGTTGCGGGTAAGCCAAAATAGTCCAAGAAACCAAAACTCCCTTTTCAACTTTCAACTCCTTTTAGAAACTAAAAAATGTTAAACTGGCGAATCGAATGCGTAGTGTACGAGCCCAACAGTTGATAAGTGGCACAATTTGGGTTATAGCCACTGGTAGAAATGCTCTGGTTGTCCTGGTAGCCAGTGTCTTGGCCTATTCCACATGTGAGCAGATGGAAACATGTCCGTACATTCTTACCGGCAAGGTTAAGAGCGGCTTACCAAATGTGGCCATACCTAAATTTGAGACAACAATTGTGGGCAAGAATGGTACTCAAATATCACAGGATTTTGAGGCCATGGTAAGCAAATAGAGACTGGTCTTCGATTTCTATATTTAAAATAATTTTCATTCTATCTATTAGCTCTCTGAGCTTGGACCATCGATGATAATACTACCAATCATTGCTGTGCTTGGAAATGTGGCCATTTCGAAAGCATTTGGTGGAGCTGGTCTGAGCCCGACTAGGGAATTGGTGGCCCTCTCGATGAGTAACATTTGCGGTGCCTTCTGCAGCTCGATGCCAGTGACTGGCTCATTTTCCCGTAGTGCTGTCAATCATGCCAGTGGGGTGAGAACACCCATCGGGGGTTGTTATACCAGTGTTCTAGTGCTGCTTGCCCTTGGCCTGTTGGCTCCATATTTCCAATATATACCGAAGGCAGCTCTCAGTGCGGTCATCATTTCAGCTGTGATATTTATGATTGAATTTGAAGTTATCAAACCACTTTGGCGTTGCAGCCGTCGTGAATTGTTACCAGGAGCCATTACATTCGTGATGAGCCTGGCTGTGGGCGTGGAAATTGGCCTACTATTGGGCGTTGGAGCCGATGTGGCTTTCTTAGTCTATCGGGCGGCACGTCCTGTTCTAAGTGTGTCCAAATTGCAGACAATCAATGGCATTAACTATATACTCATACGTCCCAAGCATAGTTCATTATATTTCCCAGCCATCGAATGGGTGCGTTCGGGTATATCCAAAGCGTTATCCATCCATGGAACAGCTCCCGTGGTCCTAGACTGTGCACATGTTCATGGTGAGTTCCGACAACAGGCACTTTATGGTTTAGACCAACTGATTAAACGTTTGCATTTGCAGATTTTGATTTTACTGCTGCACGTGGCATGGGGTCACTTCATAAAGAGCTTGCCAAGGCTAATGTTCCATTGTTTTTAATGAGCGCTCACAAGGATATTGGCCTAATTCTGAAAGAGTCAACCAATATAGACTTTCCCACTATCGATACACCCGACGATTTGGAATGTTTGCTGGATCAAAGTGAGCTATACACATAAATTTGATATATATATATGCATACTTTATGTTCTTCCCCCTTCCTAATTATTAAAGTTAGCTCTGCTTTTCATGCTCTCATTTACAGCCACTGTAATTGCTTGTTAATTGGCTCACCTTCTATCATCCACCTGTCATCCCAGTTCATAATTGTTAGCTATCTCTGCTTGCTTTCTGACTATTCGCATTTTCTTTTTCCAGCCCATGACTATGAGCTGCAATTGCAAGTAACAGCTCCGTTAGTGGAATCTCAGCTAATCCAGAGAAATCAGCCAGTCGACGAGCCCACCGAGTTGAGTAAATTGAATGGCACTGGAACCTAAACATCAACTTGGAATTGGATCACAAATCAGGATCACAAATTATTTTTACACAACAACATTTTACCTATTAGTTTTGTAAGATTTATTTAAGGGATTCGATTCATTAATATCAATTTAAAGCCTTAGTTTATTGTTTTTCTAGGCATTACATCTAAAAAGGTTTTCCAAAAACGAACCAAACCCATTTGAACCCATAAGCCGGCTTCTATATTAAGCTCTCTTTACTTTCTATGGTGTTATTTCTGTACTATATATATATATATTTGTGGGTATTTTGTTCGACTTTTTAATTTATTATCCCACATTAAACTCTCTGCCGTTTCTAGTATTCCTATATGTATAAGTCCAAACAAAAACTCATCTTCAATTCTTACATTCCTCTGCGATTATTTCCATATATAGTATATATATTCTTGCTCATCATTTCGAATCGGTTATCGCTTAGACCTAAATTGTGTATATATATATATAGGAATAAGTTTTTTTTTTTTTTTTTTTTTGTATAATGTTTTATATGTATAGAAAGAGATGGAGAGACAGATACATTAGAGTCTCATTAAATTATCAAATTTTAAATGCAGAAAAAGAATTGTTGCCTTTTTTTTTATTTAAATAGTTTCTATTTGATCTTAAAAAAAATTCGCACTTATTTCGCATAAGAATTTAAACTTAACATTTAAATTTAATTTAATTTTTTACATGCGAGTGATATAAAAAAAAAAAAAAAAAAAAAAATATTGTATATATATCTATATAGATCATTGCAAATATTTCGAAAAAAAATTGAATAAATAGTTAAGTGGTTTAAGGGGGGGGTGTGGTGGAGGGGGAGACTAATTTTAAGATTGTTATTTAGTTCAAAAATTAGTTATATAGATTATGTCTGTGTGTGTGTGATTTACAAATCGGTGATCTCCTGATGAGATTCATAGACGGCACCGGCATTCAGATTGTGATCCTCACTGGATGAGATGCGGGTAAGCAGCTCCGCTTGGATGCGTTTAAGGACCTCGACCACCTCGCAGAGAACACCGCTTTGGGCAGCCTGTTGCATGGCCTCGTTGGCATCCACAAGGGCCTCGTTCAAGGAGCCCAGCTCCATGCGCGCCTTGGCCCGGGCATAGTAGCCCTCATAGCTGTTGGGTTTCTGGAGAATGGCTTGTGTGGCCAAATCTATAGAAGCATCAAGTTCCTAAAGGGACAGAGAGAAAGTGAATGAGTGAGTATGGATTGCTTATGCATTGATTAGAGTGTCATATTTACATTCAATTTTCGCTTGCAGCGTGACAGATTCAGCAAAAGGTTCGTACGCAGCTGGGCAAATACGGCATTCCTCTCCAGAAGCTGCTCGAGGCCAGAGATCTTACGCAAGGCATACTGATACCGATGAGCAGCGTCCTGAAAGCGATTCTTGCGATACAATACATTGCCATCTTCCAGCAGTTTATTGAGTAGAACCACCAAAATCTCCGGTTTGCCCATGGCCATGCTCCAGGTGGTGGGTCCCAGTTTGGCCCCCTTGCGCAGGAAAACCTGCACAGCTTGTATATTGCGGCAGGCAATGGCACGATCCAATGGACGCATGCCATGCACATCAATGTGCTCCAGATTGCCACCCTGTTCGAGTATATAGAGCACCATGCTGGCCGCACCCTGATAGGCAGCCAAATCCAGAGCAGTTCGTCCATTATGATCTTCGTGATGGCGATTGCAGCCCTGCTCAATGAGGCATTTCGCGGCAGCCAAATGCCCGCGCAGGCAAGCCCAGCTCAGAGCAGTGAATCCCTCATGATCCTGGGCCTCCAAGTTGGAGCCGCGTGCCAGCAGTAATTCCAACAACTCCAGATGACCTTCCTCGGCGGCAATCATGAGTGGCGTCTTACGATTCTCCCCAAATGCTCGTCCAGAAGGGCTCCCCGCTGCAGCAATTGTTCCACAACACTCAAGTGTCCTTCCTTAACGGCCAGCCACAAGGCTGTGAAACCCTGACGATTCCTGGCATTGATCTGTGCTCCACGGGACAAAAGGATATTTATGACATCCACACAGCCATGTCGTCCGGCTGCTGTAAGGGCCAATTCCCCACTGCTCGGCTCCAGGCCATTTATATCCAGATCGTATTCGTTCTCATTCAGATCCAAGAGATCTTCCAGTATCTTGACATGGGCCTGGGCAGCCGCACCTATCAGAGCCTGTTGCAAGGCGACAGACCGTGACACATCCTGCGAATTGGGACGTGGCGTCCAATCACAAGCCAACAGATACTTCACCACACTCAAATGACCCATGCGGGCGGCATGAACCAAAGCACAGCGTTGCGTGATATCCAATTGACCAAGGCTACTGCCGGCAGCCACCAGGGGACGCACTACATCACAATGACCACGCATGGCGGCCAGGACAAGTGGTGAACAGCCTTGGCTATTGGTTAGTCCAACATCTGCACCGAATTCCAGTAAAAGACTGACCATAGGCAAAATGCCTTCATGTGCTGCTATGCATAGAATTGGAGCACCGCCCATGTAGTCGGTGCGATGATTTGGCGAGGCTCCTGCCAACAAGACGAGGCGAGACACCTTCAGATTGGGGCTGTAGACATTGCGTAGGGAACCCAAAGAAGCTGAAATGTTATCCGCTGCCCCAGCCAGCCAATATGATTGTAAATCCCGTGGTGAGAGTATCGCCTGACTGGTGCTTCCATAGAGATGGGCCTTGAGCATGTGATGACCCAATTCCAGGGTCAATTGAGGCTGCAATGGAGCCTGCAGGCGGGACATACGAAACGCTATGGCTGCATGACCCAAACGGGCGTCGCACATAAATTTCGTGGATTCGCCCTCATCCCGTCGCATCAGCCATTCCCTAAGTGAGCTGTGAAAGAACATGTATGTGTTGTCCAATCGTTTGATCAGGAAGCCATCCAAGAGCTTAAAACGTTGCATAAACTCAGGCCAACTCAGCGGCTCCTGTCCGTGGGTGAGAGCCTCTATGCTGTAGTAGATCTCGTCCAGCGTCAATGGATAGAGAGCAGCTAGGCAGATATTGAGTATGGGAGCCGCCTGCTCGAAACTGCGTGCAGTCGGAAAACGTAAATTGAAGTGCAATAAAAATATCTGTGCCAGGGAGACGGGCAAAACTTTGTAGCTCGAGGATTTGATAACCAATTGACCACGTGCAATTAGATCCAATATCAACTTGGCATAGAGCATTGAGCCGCGACTCAGTGATTGCAAATGGGTGACGAATTTGGTTGGCTGAGACTGGGAGCCAATGCCCAGGCTGCCACCATTACCCATCCCATTGCCGCCGACAATATTATTCTGGATCTCTGGACTGTGCGAGAGACGAGCACTAATATAGTCCAGCATATCCTGCTGCAGCGACTGACTGCTGGCCCAGCTATCCAGGGTTAATTGCGTGTAACTCGGCGCCTTGACCAGCTCGAGCATTTGGGTACGCACGGTGGCCACCAGCTTGAGCCAAGCCGGAAAATGTGGCGTCATTTTGGCCAGAAAACTGGCTATGGTATGACCATGGTCGGGTCTGTGGTACTCTGCCTCGCAGAGGGCATCTACCAGGATAACAGCCACCTTGGCTGGTATCTTTCCACCGCGATGCAATTGAGCCAAGGGCTCCAAGATAGCCAAACGCATCACTCGCTCGGCATCCGCAATGCATTCGCGCACACTCAATATATCCTGTAAATGCTGCTCGGAAAGCAAGTAATCCCGATAGGCAGTCAATTGCGGTGCCTGACACAACTGAGCGGCCAGGGAGTGAACGAAGTCTGGCACCTGGCAGGTTAGATTGGCATCCGCCTGACAGAAGTGATAGCCCACCATGTGGGAGGCCAATCCCCTCATGCGTTCATTGTTGCCCAGCTGTAATTGCAGTTGACTGTAAATGCCGTCCGGATCTTCGGGCATCTGTCGTCGTCGTCGGCCAAAGCAAGAGTAATCCACCAGCTGCAGGCAAAAGGCAGTCTTCCCTGTGCCCGGCTGTCCGTTGATAAGCACCACACGTGTCTCAGTGCCCAGGAGAATGTTGGACAATTGCTGCACCAGCCACTGGCGTCCCACATACGGTGGATCGGGCTCCTGCAGCGGCACCTCAAAGAATAAGGGTTTCAGAGCCAGCTGAACGGCTGCGAGAGCTGCCGCTGCCGCTCTGCCACCAGCCAATGGACCAGTCTGTTGGGCTGATCTGGCTGAACGACGAGTGGCCGGCTTACGGGATTTTCCCGGCTCGTACACATGATGATCTTGCATGGAGCAACCCATTTTGAATTTACTGGATAAACTCAGGACATCATCCTTGGCATGGGTGGTGGCCACCGACAATTGACTGCCACTGAGTAAGCCGCCGCTGGCCAATGTCTGTTCTGGGCTGATGTTCTGGGAGGAGCTGCTTGTCGTGGTGCTGCTGGTGGTGCCGCAGCCGCCGCTGCCACCTCCGCCAACGCCGCTGCTGCTGGTCGTGCTAGTCGAATGCGCCGAAGGATCACTGCTGCTGGAGTTATTGCCATTGTTGCAATTGTCATTCAAGAGCAGCCCCAGCCTAGCATGTAGCTGATCCTTTTGCTGCTTCTCGCTTAGCAGCAACGAGGAATGATGATCGAGCACATCGCTACCTGTGAATGGAAAAGTCTCAATTTAATGCCAGTCGTTCAAAGTCCATTTGAGTCCAATAACAAGACACATTAGCTTATGAGTTAGAGTTGCAAGTGCATGAGGAGTAGAATCAAATAACTTAAGGTGTCTACAAGGTCTCTACATGAATCGAGCTTTAAAGCATTTAAAGGACATTCCAAGCAACATGCTAAAGTTAATGGAATAAGAAACATCTTGGTTTCTATAAGGACCAATCCGGGATTGTGGAAATCCCTTTCCTTAGAGCAAAGGATCCTGTGTTTTCTTCATAATTAATGGTAAGTGAAGTAAACTGAAGTAAATAATCGGTAATCCCAATATAATATTATAAAGGCTGAATCATTATTGACAAAAGCCTAAACTAGTTGTGAATTACAACTATGTACATATGTGAAGCAGAAGAAGAATTTCACTTTTCGAAATATTTTATAGTGAAATAATTGATAAATCTGATTAAAATTTATATTAGATTTTAATTAAAACCGCCTCTAGGCTATGATTATCACAGAATCACAATTTTAATCTAAGATAACAGTCGTTCAATGCTTCAACTAGTTGTGAATTATAAATAAAAGAAGGCTTTGTTTATTACTCGATTCTAATTGCCAGCTCATGTTGTCGACTTTTATCCGGCAAATGCTTAAACTAGTTGTGAACTGCAATCAAATGAAGCAGAGAAAGAGTTTCATATACGATTTACGATCTTAAACATATTCATTTCAATTTCGGATTAGTATTGGGGGTTACAAAAAGAATAGAAACCATGCAAAATGTATGAAATTAGAAATTATTAAACGATGACATTGAGCCCATGCCTGCTAATTGATTGAGTCCCATTTCGCTGGAGTTTGATGAATTAACGCTCCACAGCGATTTGATTTTGCCAAAGACCAAGGATGACAAATGACCCGCATAGACCGATGTGCCGGCCAAGCTTAGACGATTCAAGCGATTCTCGCTATTGGCTCCATGTTCCGCCGAGGTCTTCAGATTGTTATTACTGACATTCTTGCGACGACGACGAGTGACCGCCGAATCCGAGCATGTTGAAGTATTCAAGGCATTTGTCTCCTTTGCCTGATGATCACGATGATGCTCGTGATGATGATGATGGTGATGCTCATGCTGATGGTGTTCGTGGTGGTTATCTGGACAACGATGATGATTGGTGTGGAGGAATTTGATGATGAGGTGCGGGGATTAATGTATTTTCAAATGTTGTTCTATGTCGTGGTTTCTTACCCCCACCTCCCGCCCCAAGTTTATTTACCACCACCACAATGAATGAATGAATGAATAAGTGGAACTTACCTCCCGATAGTATCGATGCTGTGTCAATGGGACAACCTCCATTGGAGGCTGTGCGTCGATGTCCGGTCAGGGCACTGCGCAGATTTTTGTGATTAAAGAAACGCCTACGCGTTGGTGGTGTGGCAAAGGCTGGCGGTGCCAAGTCGTTATATGGCAAGTTGTTATTGTTGTTGTTGCTGCTGCTGGTGCTAATGTTGTTATTGCTGCTGCTATGAATGATAATTTGCTGCTTGCCTCCTGCCCCAAGATGACCATGTTGCTGCTGCAGCTGCTGGGAATAAAGATGATGATGATGATGATGCGGATGTTGTTGGTGTACATCGACAGTGACGGTTTGTATATGACCGTTGCCATTATTCGACAATGTTGTCGATGTTGCTGCTGCTGCTGTGGATATTGCTGTTGGTGCTGCTGTTGTTGTTGCGCCCGTTGCAGCTGTGGCCCGTGGCAATTTGCCTATGCTGGCATAGCGATGGTACTCCGGTGACTGCGACTCCTGGCGATGTTGCTGCAAGTAGATGAATGAGTCAAAAATGAGTCGCAAAATTCCTACAATTTTGTTTTGGTTTTTTGTTTTATCAATGATGAAAGTTCCACAAATCACAACCAAACGCGAAGAATGCGAAATAGGTTTGGGTAAAACCAAAAGCCAAGGCAGGCGTAGCTCATTGATTGGTCATGTAGGATGGATGGTTGGATGGGTGTGTCTGTGTGTGTGTGTGCTCTGCCCCAAACTGTGGGACAAATTTAAAGGCGGGAATGAAAGCATAACTAAGTGACCAAGAAGAAAGGAGAAATGTTCGGCTTACACATACGTACATATGTGTGCGTATATATATATTCACTTGAATCTTAAGAACAATTCAACTAAAGTATCTCAACTGTATTCTGAAGTTCATCTTCCTTATCCTCTTTTAGTTGTAGCCTTTCTCTGTAATTCCTCTGCATTCTCTAACATCCTTTAAGTTTAAGCCCGTACCCGTTCAAAAAACGGCCAAAAGTTAGTTATCTTTTGGCCAAGTTCTGTGGGCCATTGAAACCTGTATTCTGTATTGTACGATAAACCGTTGAGCAATTAAAACATTTCGGCCAAAACGGACAAATAAAGTTTAGTGGAAATATCGAACCCATTGTCTATTTTTCTCTTTACTACAGCTGGACAAAAGATGGTTATACAACTATTTCTTTAGCCTTTACAAATTGATCTAACCTCATTTATGTTAAGAGTAAGGCATTAAATTCAAAACTTAAACCTTAAAACTATGCTGAAGTCTAATTTGGTATTAAAAGATGGTCTGTTCATCTAATTGGTTATCACAAAATCACCTCTTGCCAGTTTGGCTTAACTTCTCAGACCATCTTCATCTCTGACTTGTGCTAGACTTAAAACCAATAATCTTTCATCTTCGTAGTCTCATATTGGACGCCTCTGTCCAATTTTCAGACTTTGCGTTGGCTGTCTACGTTTGTTGTCCTCGTCGTCATCCTCATCTTTATCCTCAATGTCGTGGTCGTCGTCGCGAAATCAATTTCATGTCTTAGTCATCACACAGTTCTAGTCAGTCCTCTGTCTAGAAGGGGGATTCTCGCCTTAATGAACTGCAAATCATTTGGTATCTGCTGTCTGCGTTGGCTGCTTGTTTGCTTGCCCCCAGTCTGGACCTCAGTGGACCCGAAACCAAAAAAAAAAAACCTGTTCCCGTGTTTTGTGTGGGATAATAAGATGAAATTGGTTGGATGCTTTGGTCGTCCAGACACAGACACAGGCTTTAATTGAGAGACAGAGTAACCAACTAACCAACCAACAGGCAGACAGACAACAAGAAGAAGAATTGTGGAGGCAGGTGGCTTGGAAAGGAGGCTTGGAAAGGATTCTGCCAAAATTTCTTTAGATTTTTCATAAGATAAAAGTTGCATAAAATATTGAATTATTGGCATTGGAATAAGGTTTTATATGGTAAAGTGTTGAAGTTGTTTGTAAATAAACTGACGAGCCAAATAGAAAAGGGCATCTACACTCGTTTCTCCTCACATGCACGTTCACATATTTAAGTCCACTAAATGTGTAGAGGTTTCTAGAACATACTAAACTCGATTTGTAAGGTCTTGTTGAATTTGTCAACTCTATTGACAATATCAAATGGCAGTTCTTTTAGCAAAAAACTGCTAGTAGGCATCAAGAGATGCTTTTCTCGCCCACTTCCTGTTGAGAATGGCGGATGGTGGTTGTAGGATGTTGGCCATCAGAGTATGTAGGTATATAGCCAGTTAGCCCACAGGCTGTCGCCTTCTCTTTGGGTGTTATCTATCGATGGCTCTGTGTGTCTACCTGTCCACCTGTGTCTCTCTCTCTGTCTCTGTCTCTGTCTTTGTGTGTGTGTGAGTGATGAACTCTCTCGAGTTGAAAGCTTTTATCGCAAAAACATCTCCTTTGAGATGTTTTCAGTTTTCATTTTAATACGTTAAGCAAGGTGATCAAAAAAAGTTAAAGCCATTTCGAATGGAACCCTCTATTGATCAGTTAGATTAACGTATCGATTCGACGCTTTGTGTGGTGTAATTAAGCTTTAGTTCGTTGTGGTATGTTTCTCTGCGATTCGTTTTGCCATTTGGCTAGTTGGTTGGAAAGAAAGAAAGGCTTTCTTTAAACTAGTTTTTGCTTTGATCGTCTCAAGCTGGAGCAAGCTGGTTGTCGTTGTTGTTTGTGGACGGCATCCCGCGGTGGCGTTTTAATTGGCCACATCATTTTGATTAAGTTGTAGCCGGCACACGAGTTATGTTTGGGAAAATAATTAACAAATTATAGCCGGCCTCTACTATCGAAGCCAGCAACACCGCCACCACCCAATCTCATGTCATGGAAAACTTTTAATTGAAAAACTGCAATGATTTTCACTTTTCTACCAAACAGCAAATACAAATTGCCCATAATGAAACGAGTGAATGAACCTCAATTAGGCAACCCACTCACCGAAACTTGGGACATTCCTTTTTCGATTCATATATACCACATTAATGACATTTTCCAATTATTAATTGTTGCTGTTGTTGTAATTATCAATCAGAGTTCTTTTAAACCATCAAAAATAATATAGCAAATGGTCTTACACTTCATTAAAGCTCATTAAGTTAGTTTAATACCAAAAAAGTAGTTGAGTAGTTTGAAATAGTAATTGATTTTTTATGAATACTTTTAGTTTGGAATGGCAACATCATCTACGAAGATAACTTTATAAATTGTTAAAGAAAATATTACTACTACCAATAATAACAATAATAATTGTTGAACTTTGGCAATTGGCAACAAGACCAAAGGAGAACTGCCGCAATTTTTGGTTAAATGAAGTAAGTAAGTCGTCTCGCCGACTTGGGTATACCATACACCAGTAAAACAAATATTTCAAATTTGTAATAACTAATGCATTTGCCTATTTTAAGAAATTCTGTTCACATGCTTTTTACAAGCATATTTCAGTATCTCGCGCACTTATGCATATAAGCACCCTAGCGCCCCCACCCGCCAACGGCCATCTCCGGCCTTATGCAAAAACGTTTATATGCATAACTCAGCTATTTTTTGTCCGATTTTCATCAAATTTGGTATTTTGCTGGGTATTAGTATCAAATTTAAGTGTGCCAAATTTGATTGCACAAGGTAAAAAATTACGCGAGATATTCGAGTTTTTCAAATTTCGGGGGCGGAAAGGGGCGTGGCAAAATCTTTATACATGCAACATGAGCGCATTTACTAAGCAAATATACATACCAAATATGGTGTATCTAGTGTATCTAGCTACAATAGTTTTTGAGATAAACGTTTTTTTTGAATTGCGGGGGCGGAAAGGGGCGTGGCAAAAATTTGAAATAAACTTGATCACTCTACATACTACATGAGCCTACATACCAAATTTGGTGGCTCTAGCTTTTATAGTCTCCGAGATCTAGGTGTTCATACGGACAGACGGACGGACGGACGGACGGACAGACGGACAGACGGACAGACGGACAGACGGACGGACAGACGGACATGGCTAGATCGACTCGGCTGTTGATGCTGATCAAGAATATATATACTTTATGGGGTCGGAGAAGCTTCCTTCTGCCTGTTACATACATTTGGCGACTTTAATATACCATTTCACCCTATGGGTGTATGGTATAAAAAGAAACAAAAACCAAAAAGAAATATATGTAAAATGCAGGTGTAACTGTAACCAAGTAGATTGTAATTGCAATATGATAAAAGCCTGGCATTAACTTACTTCAAGCCTCCCTCGCCATCTCCCTTACAGCCAAAAAACAGAAACAACAAAAATGAACTATAAAAAACTTATAAACATGAATGTCAAGTAGAGGCCACGACTGGCAAATACCCTGCAAACACTTGATCTTTATTCAATTTTCTGTCAGTTGAGTTAGAACCGAAAAATATATTGATATGCTCTTATTTTAATACAGGGTATATATAAATTTCGGTTAATCAGAAACCATAAAATTTCAGGCTGAAAAAACTGAGCAGCAGCAGCAGGCCGGCCATGCAATTACTGCAGCCATTTAATGACCCTCCCCCTACTCCCCTTACCAAGAAAATCCACCCGGCTCCCGGAGGCGGACGCGGACACCGCCAACAAGATTAATGGTTCATTCAAGAATTTCGATTTTCGTATGCAATAATGAAACAGAAAAACTCAAAAAAGAGGAAAAAAAAACAGGTTCAAAATTATTATTTTTTTCTGTTGCTGTAAGGTTTGGAGAAGTGGAGGGGCAAATCTTATGTTTTTTGCTGCGGGGCAAGCAAAAAGAACAACTGCAACAACAACTTGAACAGCTTCACAGATTTTTTGGCCATGCCAGACATGGTGACACCACCAATTGGAGTCTGTGTGTCCAACTTAGCCAGCCAGGTGACTGGCTGGTTGGCTGGCTGGTTCGTGGTTTGGTTCTCTCCAGTTAGCTTAGGGTGTGGGCAAACAGTTTGTGTTGTGAAAAATAATTGTTTAAATGTCATTAAAAAAAAAACGTACACAAAATCAAGCAAACGGCAAATAAACAAGTCAGTAAACTACCTAATTGCATAGTCAAGGTGGCATACAAATCAAAGAACATCACTGAACTTCTAATACCCTAGCGAAAATATGAATTTAGAGATTCGTCACTCTCATATAGAGTAAAGGGTATTTCAGTTCGTTGCTCATGAGAAGAACCATAATATATATTCCCATAGAAGTGCATTTTGCATTTGGATGGGAAATCGTCAAGACATTTGATTTGCATTCTCCATCAATAAGCATAGACGATTGGCATATCTGTCGAATATTTCGAGTAACACTCGAAAACATTAAGTACTTCTACTTATATTTAGGTGGCGATAAGATTTGTTAATGATTTTTAGACATTCGATTCGTTTGCCTAACTAAATTCTGATTTGATGTCAAAAGCCATGGAAATCGATTGTAATTTCAAGTGGCAATTCAAATAACTTGGCACAACTTTAGGGAGTCCTTTTGATTTTGCAAGAACTTTTGTAAAACATAAATAGATTTATTTACATATATTCGTGAGATTGCAATTTGAAATCAACTTAAAGATAGAAAAATAAACTTTAGTTTCATCAAACTTCTTGTTGATATGATTATGAAGTCTCAATTTTTCATTAAATTAATCAACTCTCAAGACATTTTTCAACTCTAAATTATATAGAAGACAAATTTTGTTATTATACCCTTGCAGATAGGGTATATTAATTTTGGTCAGAAGTGTGCAACGCATAGAAGGAAGCATCTCCGAACATATAAAGTATATATAGTCTTGATCAGCAAGACGAGACGATATAGCCATGTCCGTCTGTCCGTCCGTCCGTCTGTCCGTCCGTCCGGATGAACGCAAACTCATCCTAGACCGTAAGAGCTACAGAGCTGAAATTTTGCATGTAGGCTTGTATATACTGCAGGGGTTGTACATCTCGGACTCAGCCGGATCGGACCACTATATCATATAGCTCCCATACAAACGTCACGAACAGTGACTTTTCTCAATAACTTCGTTACTTTCTAAGCTATTGTAATTTAATGTTGATAAGTTTATTACATATATAAACACGTATGCCAAATTTTGTTAAGATCGGGTGACTATATCATATAGCTCCCATAGGAACGATCGGTGAAAAACAGTGATTTTGATCGTTATTTCGTATGCTAAGATTGTAGGCCATTCTTTCGCAAACATTTCACTTTGATGGCCTTCTGGTTTTTACATAAAAAAGTATAGATGATGAGCCTTCAAATGAAAGTAAATAGAGATAGAATATTTGCTGAGCTATATAAGATATTTCACATTTATGATATAGATTTCAAATCAAGATATGCATTTTTCATAGTGGAAAGAAATTCGAAATTAATGTAGAAGATCAAGATTATGTTATATCTTATTGATTGTCATTATTAATGCAATACAAAGAAATATCTGTGATTTTTCCTTTGCCATAAAGATGCATTGACTCTTACACAATTTCTTTCAACTTTCACAAATCAATGGGGGAAGGGGGCGAGGCGGGAAACAAAAATCTTGGACTAATGAAACGATAAACAAAAGCCCCAACCCCAAGCCCGATTACACACACACACACACACACACAACCAAAATTAATCAGTTGAGCAAATAAACAAATAAAGTTATATATTGGGAGTGAGAAAATATTGAAAAAAATATTCAATTGAACACATTTTCTCATAATTAATTGCATACTCTAGGTACACACACACACATACATACATATGTATGCATGTGTACATTTATGTAGAGGTAAAAACGCTGTGTGAACATGTCGAAAAAGTGCAAGAAAATTAATGCATTTCATTTCGAACGATCGATGCGTGGTATCGATAAATAAAAGCTAAAGCTGCTCGACGACAACCGAATTGCGCAAAATGAAATGAAGTTAACCGAAAAAATATTATGACCATCGCCATCAAAGGCGGCGGAGGCTCTGACTTCGACTTGGTCTGTGGGCCTCCTCCTGAGAAATTGTTTCTCAACATGCAAATGCCGTGCGATTTATTTGAGGAAGCGGCAGAGATAAACGAGAGACGACATGCCAACAACTAACTAAGACAGAGAGACAGATATAGATGCCAAACAGTGTAGAGATAACCTCTGAAAGAGGTGAAAGGGGTGAGAAAATATCCAAGCCCAAAAAAACAACAACAACAACCGAATAATAAAGTACGACGATCATGTGAATATATGCTAAATATGTTGGCAACAGTGAAATTAACCTGTTGTATTCGTTTGGTTTCTTTTCATTTAGTTAGTTAGTATCTTTGTTAGTTAGTTCGTTTATTTATGGCATTTTGGAAAGCGAACAATCCTTTTGGTATATTGGTCAAAAGAAGCTTCAAAAGAAGTCAAAACATTTGAAAGTTCACCCATTAAAAAACAAAAACGAAAAACAGAAATACGAGCATAAACCTGAGAAAACACTTGAAGATCATAAAAATGAAGCTCATCAAATTACATGGGAACAATAGTCTTGTAGCCACAAATACCCTGTGTAACTCAACAGAAAGGGTATATTGAGCTTGGCCTGACGCAGTGATTTGGCTTTTTTACTGTGTTAACTTAGTTAAGTAGAACGAAAAGTATTCTAGTTGATTGGCTTAGCCTTTTTTTATTGTCTCTTGTGTCCTAATTTGAACCAAATGGAATTGTTATAAATAAATGTTAAAAAAAGAACAAAAAATTGGAATATTTATTTCACTTATTCATTATTCCATTAAGCATACGACATGTAATCCTTTGATTAGTTTTTCTATCACATTTAGAAAATGCATTAAGCATACGACATGTAATCCGTTTATTACAGCTTTCTACCTAAGATTGAGCTCGTTTATATTTAAAGCTCCAGCTATAGCTCCAAAAGCATCCAAAGGGCTTAAATTTCACATACCTATCCAGGAATTGAGAGACATCTCTAAATGGTAACTCCAAGTCTTCTCTTTAAATTTCAGTGCTAGATTTTCCCATTCGTTAATCAACGAAATTTTCGATTGTTGCCATAGAGTTTTGTTTAATTAAGTTAAAGTGCATTTTATAATGTGCAACAGAGTTAGAAAATAATGTGTGTGTGTGTATTGAAGAGTGAGAGAGAGAGTGCAAATCAAGCTGTGCTGTGTATTGATGGCAAATGATTTCTGGGAAAGTGAAATGCATTTTGAAAATGTTAACGTAACGAGAACAAGTTGAGCATAAAATCCATTGCACTTGCACCCATAAAGCTTTCTAATGCCTCTTTTGCTCCAGAGTCGAAATGAAGTCCGAGTTGGAGTCGGAATCGGAGTTGGAGATGGAGATGAAGACGGAGACTTAGTACCCAGGTTCCAGAAAGAAAGAAAGAGGGAGAGAGAGATCGACCGTATGGGTCATTTATGACCCTCTTACTGGTGCAGTTGGTTGTTGTTATTGTTAGTTATTTCTTTTTCTTCTTCTCTCGACATGTGTGAAACGTGCTAGGCATGCCGAAATTTCCGAAATGGATATGGACGAAGCATTTACGGTAAATAACTATCAAGTGTTGGCACTTACAACGACCTGATGACCGAAACCGAAGCACACACGTAAAGTCAAACACAAACACTTCAACTGGAGATGGAACTGAAGCTGAAGCTAAAGCTGAGCTGAAGCTTAGTTAAGTGTAACTAATCTCAAGAGATGACTATTGTCTCGGCACATAATTGACTTATGGGTCATGTTTAATGACCAAAGGAAAGCACTCCCCTCCCCCCACAAAAGAAAAAAAATAAAAAAACCATTTATAATAAATGCGGGGAAAGTCGAAAGAACATAAATAATTGCATTATTGGCGAAAAGTGTAAAAATACAAATTGTTATCCCAAGGAAAACTATATTTTCCATTAGCAGATCAAGTCTTTCTTTCTCTCTCTTTCCCTCTAAATATATAACCTTATGCAATCGTCAATGATGAGCAAATAACAAATTGTTTAATTAGCAACAATTTGGTAAAATAAACACAAAAATGCCGCCAACACCTTAGATGTAACACCTTTTCAGTTGGCTCTGGGCCCCAGTTTTGGGTTCAATAATGTTTATTTGTCTTGGCTTAGAAAGTGAAAGCCCATTTTTAAATGGTAGCTGGAGAGCCGTGTGGCTCTTGATAAAGCCAAATTAGAGGGCCTCAAGTTGATTGCATTGAAATTTTTCAGCACTTCTTTTCATGAATTTCATTTTTGGGTGTTAATCATTCGAAAACGCGTTTGTCGTCACCTACACCTAATAAATACTTCACAATCAATCAATCTAATGAAGGAAGGCCCTTCGTCTGTGAAAGGGAACATTTTGTGGGGCATGGCATGGGCATGGGGCATGTCTCTCTATACATAGTTAATCATTCTTGCCACTTAACCCAAATTTACTTAAATCCAATTTTGGACTTACTGACCATATCACACACCCACCTTAAATCGCTGCAAATTGACTTTAACTTGCTGAAATCTGAATTCAACTTTGCTCTGCCCACACTTGGGAGTAGAGGGGAGGGGGTACATGCATACATACAGACAGAGAGAGATACTTACATACATAAAACAAATTACCAGTCTTATCTGTGTATTTTATTTTCTTTTATTTTGTTTTTTTTTTTGCGCTTGTCTCATTTTTATTTTATTGGCCCAAATTTCAATTTGCCAACAAGTAAATTAAAGCCTGCCATGAAATGCAATTAAAGATAAAACAAAAGCCAAAAAAAAAAAAAAAATTGGAATGAAAATTTGTTTAAAGAAAAGAAATAAAAGCACAAAAACAGCAAAAGGTTAAAAATGATAAATTAAAAAGAAAGTTGAAATAAAAACAGGGCCTGACTGACTTACTGACTGTTGTTGCTCTTGTTGCTGTTGTTGTTCCCCTGAAATATGAAATTATCTTGCCAGATATATGTATGTACATACAACAACTTTGTAGTATTATATAAAAAGGTAAAACACAACAACAATAAATGCAAAAACAAAAAATGATATACGAAAAAGAAACAGCAGAAAAGAAATGTTCAAATTAATCATTTAGCTGGCCAGAGGCAAGGCGAAATAAATTTCAAGACTGAAATTAATTTGACAGCCCTGGCAGATGAATGGCAAAAAAAGGCCGTGCCCCTTGTATTTTTGACTTGGAAGGTGGAACAGTGCAAAATGAAAAGCATAAAACATGTTGACACCTTTTCGATAGAAATGAATGATAACCAGCATAAAGGATAGATGCAGACAGCAGGAGCCAAAGAAGGAAGGCAAGGAGAGAGAAGTTGGCAGGAAAGTCAATTGAAAGCGGCTCAAATAACTTCATTCTGCATCTCAAATACCCAGCAAAACTAAAAGAAAACTATTTCATCAAAATTCAACTAAGTTTGAAGAAGAAAAGACGCAAAGTGTCTTACAGTGTCTTAATTACAAAGATCGACCCTCGACCAAAGGGGCTTTTATTTTAATTATGAAGATATTGAAAGTGATAACATTGCATATTAAGACGCATACTTGGCGTATACGTAATGTATTCAGAATGTGTTCCCTGTTGTAAGCTCTTTAAAAAGGACTTTACAGGCATCGCACATGATTAAAAACTAGATAATTCTGTAGGTATTGTTTGTCTATCTATTTCTCAAGCCCGAAACCAGATCTATGTACATTTCATGGAATCACTCTAAACAGATGCACTTTGTTAACTAAAAACTAACGTTTATAGATTGTAGATTTGATTCGACACTGACTTTACTCACATTTTGAGAGTGCAAAACCATGGAAATCTTTTATAAGTACTTAATGCCATTACACATTCGTCACAATTAAATTGCCGTAGCGGTCACGCCCACTTCTATATAGTATATGTATGTATGCAGTTCTATTAAATGCCAAATGAACATTTTATTTTTGTTTTATGTTTTTCCTTCGTGGCTATTTAGACAACAATTTCCAACAATTTACGTTTATTAGTCAACCACAACTAACTCGACATTTAACTAATTTGCATATTGCATGCGATATACAGAGAAAATGGCAAGCAGCAGCAGCTAAAAATTCTTTTCGATCAACAACAACAACTAACTGACTAGCTAATTAGTGTATAGTTTTTTTGCGGTCTGTCTCTGTTTCTCTCTCTCCCTCTCTCTCTCTCTCTCTGTTTATAAATTGATAAATTGGTAGTTTTGCATTGTGTTAATTAGAGGGCGCTTAAATAAACGAATTGTCAAAGTATGTGTGTGTGTGTGTGTGTGCTTGTGTGCAACAGCAGGTGGCGCGACAAAAACAGTGCGACAAGTTGCATGTTGCTCGGCGACTAAAAAACAATGATGGATTAGTGTGGTAAATGATATGGACAATTTAATGTAATTTCATTATCAGGCATTTAAGCTTAATTGCAGTTATTGTTTAATCATATTAGGCTAACGAGTAATTGTTCTAATGTGAGCGAATTTTAAATTTTTAATTTTTAATTGCTCATATCGTAAGCATTTTTCTAGCAGAATATCTTGAGATTATTTAGAGCAAAAAGTATTAGCCAAAAATATTTATTTTGAGAAATTTTTCTAATAGGTCTTGTAACGTAATTGTTGACTTTCCAATTGGATATTTTAAACAATCGATGGAAAACATTTGCATAATTATCGATCACTCCTATGTATATCGATAACAGTTGAAGAAGCTCCTTTGACTTTTGATCTCTCTCTCCCGCACTCTCACACACTCTCTTCTTCTTCTTCCAAGTCATTGGCATTGGTAAAGCGCGTTTCATTTAATTGCAATCAATTAATTTTATTTAGCTTAGACTTAACTAAGCTAATTAGTGTTGGTGGAAAGTCATATTAATTAATTAATTGTGTTAATGGCCAGCAAAATCTGTTAAGTAGTCAGCAAATTGTTAATATTTGTGTCGGTGTAATCTGCCATCCAAGTGTTTGAGTGTATGTACATATGTATGTAAGTGTGCCCTGGCTGAAATGCAACAAATGTGTAAAATTTGCAAATGTATGTGTCTTTTTTTTTGTTTTTGTTCACAAAAAATGTTGCAATGGTAAAAAGAAGTTTCCAAATATTTTTTCATTGTTTGTTTTCTTAATTTGTGGTTAATTCCTTAAAGTTTTAGTGCTATCTTTTTGTTTGGTGTTTGGGATTGTAGTGGTAAAGGCATCAGTGTTAAGCAAGCCAAAAAGAGATATAAGATGGGCAGTTGCAAAAGGTGAGTAAGTTTTTTCAGCAATTTCGTTTTCGCTTTACAGTTTCACTTTTTTCTAACGTATTCCTTATTGCCCACCCACCCAAGAGGTGAGTTTTCTTCTTCAGGAATTTTATTAAATGCACCACACTTGGCAAACTCTCCCCTCCCCATTGATCTTGAATGTGGTGAGTAATTTAAAACAAATTTTAGGTGCCATAAGGTGAGTTGAATTAAGCTAAACGAACCTTAATTTGAATCTGTATTATTTTTAGGATATGTCACGATGTATGTACATACATACATACATATATGCGTGTGTGTGTTTGTCAAATAATTGAAACATGGATAAGCAATGAATAATTGCCCAGCAGGTTGCAACATTTTGAAAGAGATGACAGAGAGACAACTGCAATGCAGGTGTCACCCATTCAGTCAGTTAGTCAGAGTCACCTACATAAATCTCTTTTGAAATCGGGTGACAACTAATGATACCTATACATACACACATACATACATATGTCTGGCTGGTAATCGAAGACCAATTACAATGTTTGACATTCCACAAAGTAAAAGATACCCACAAGGTGATCCATTTGATTGATTGCATTTATTTCTTGTACGTTGCAAGTTGAATTTAACTAATCATTAATACGTGATGCTATCGAAAATGTGGTATAATTAACGCCATATTTGCAGTCAGCCAGGCAGGCATTCAAGCTAGTCAAAACGACGACAATTAGACGTGAATAAGAAGAAACACACACACACACACACACGCACGCAAACTCAAATGAAACCAAAATGAACAAAATAAATTGCATGCGAGATAAAAATCGCGGTTTGCTAATGGTTCCGACCATTCAAAGTCGACTTTATTTGGCATTTTCATGTAGTTAAGATACATATAAACATATAATGTAGTTCCTATGTACATACATATGTATGTGTGTGTGTGTGTGTGTGTGTGCATGTGCAAAACTATTTTGAATCTCGCATAAGACACATTTTCAGTGAGTTGATTTGTCGCCTGTGCATGTCAATCACATAGAAACTTTCGATATCCATGTCGAGGGTTGACTTAAAAGTTTTCTTAAAGTAATCATTCTTTTGTGGTTAATCTGGGCAAATATTTTAGGATGTCAAATGTCGTTCTTAATGAAAATATTTGTTGTCTTTTTAACATAACTTTTGGAAGGAAGATGATTTCATTTTTAAGGAACATTCATTGGCTTCGAATCAAGGGAAGTTGTCCGTCCAAGTAAACCTCAATAAATCTTATATTTGAAAATTTCGCTGCTTGGGTAAAATTTCGTTCGCTTTCTAAGTTGTTTTAAAATTTTCAAGAAACTTATATTCACTTAGTCTTACTTGTAACTTTGAGGACAGCCTTCGCAAACTTGGCGTTGGTTTTTTCTATGCTTAGCTCATAACACGATTTCCAAACGATAATTAGACAGAGATCGAGAGAGAGAGAGAGAACTAGCCAGCTGCCACTTAATCTAATGACAGTTATCCATTCCACACGCCCCATTGAAAATGAGACCCCAACTTGGTTGCGGACTCTCTGACGTTGACTCTAACTCTGTCTTTGTACTCCTGTTAACTCTGTGATCAACTTTTAGTTGGCAATTGCTTAAACAACTTCTGGTTTGCTTTACTAACCAATAGATATAGATAGATAGATAGATATAGTTGGATGGCTAGTTAGTTAGTTATGTAAAGTGCTTAGGCTTGTTTGCTCTGACACACTTCCGACACTTTCATCTAAAAAAGGAAAACACACAATGAGAACTCATTCATTGGACCACTTTTTTCCACAAGGCGCATCATCAGAGTCATGAAATCAAATTGAATCACATTGAATTGTATCTATCGCTTTTGCTGGTATTAATCAGAGGAAACTTTCTTTCAACTGGTTCGATAGATGGCACTACCTGCTGCTGCTTCTTCTTCTTTTTTCGCGTCGGGGTCACCTAAACATAACGTTGAAGTTTTTTTGTTTGTTCAACTTGAATCTTTTTTTTTGCCACTTTCTCAGCAAATTTGAAATCAATTTACACGTCGGATTTAAAACTACAAAATAAAAAAATTTACATCTCTTGACTTGATCTGCCATTGTTTGTCTAAGACTCTCTGGAAAACTGGATGTAAAGAGAGGTGTGTATGTGTATGTGAGTGTGTGTGTGTGTCCATGTCATGTGTCCATGTCCAACAGACTTGGCACGTTTATGCCTCGTATTAAAGTCTTAAGTGAAATCCCATGTCACGTGTCAAGCGGCAGGCATACGGCATTTGAAACAGAAATCAATTTGAGCAACGCCATACAACAAAAAAACACAACAAAAACAAAAATCAAATAAAATAAATATGTTTGTAAAGACAAAAACAAAAAATAAAGAAACTGAAGAATGCAAAATATTACATACAAAATATTAAAGTAAAACAATTTCAGAGCTTAGAAAGCAGAAGAAAAAAAGAGAAGAGGAGACACCCAAGACATGGCTAGAGGCCACTCGGGCTTGACTGACCCAATTTCCCCCACTATTCACACACACACACACACACACACACACACACAACATTAACTTCATCTTCATCTCTAGTGCAAAAAAGAGGAGAAAAAGAAAAACAAACTGTCAGTTTAACCATTTGACAGTTGCTTTGAGATACACAAGCTAAGATATGAGATACCAACCAAGCAGGCAGCTACTGTCTCTCTCTCACTCATTCATCCTGGCCAGAGCAGCAGAGCAGAGTCCACCAGCTATATATATATATATATAGTAGTTGTATCTGGCACTGACGATCTAATGCCGACAATTGAAACTTTTGCGCCGTTTTGGCGTATTTAAAGTGACATTTGCTGAAAGACAACGACAAAGACGACGACGATGACGATGGCAGTGATGCTTCCTTTCCCGGTCCCCCTCTCCATTCACCCGCTTACTCCTAGCTAGGGCCGTCTATTGGTTAGATCTTGATATTGCAGGCCAAACACGTTAAAGTTATATCAAATTAAATTAATTAAAGCGAAAAAGTGAGGACTATAATTGTTTTGTACAAATACATCACATCAATCTTGAAAAAAAACCTTGTACACTGAGCCAAATCAGTTGAACTTGATCAGACACTCTCCCACTCATAGGTTAATTGATCATTTTGGGAAATTTTAAATTGAACTACCTACAATTTGGTTCGATTAAACGGTTACGCTATGCAAATCATAAGGCTATGAAAGGGTTAATTGGCGTTTACAACTTAATTCGTGCTTTATCGTTTTCTTTCATTATTGCCCACACAAAGTTATGAACGGTTCTGAGGGCGTCGAATGGGTCTAAACCTAATGGAATCGAGGCTAAAAAGGACACCAGGCTTTTTCCTCTCCACGAAAGGTTAACAAAATTTTACACATACAGGCGTGTGTGTTTGTGTGTGTAATTAACTAACTATCAAATGGATCGATTGATAGAATTTACCACCCAAAAGCTGTTAGTTTTTATGATACGAAAACAAATTGTTTCACACTCTCTTGCTGATTGAGAGACAACAACTTTTATGATGAGCCAGAAGAGGAGTTTTTTTTTTCTTTTTAAGTTTAAACTCCATTAGAATATTCACAATGGACCCATAAACGGTCCAACGCCTACAGCGTCTGACGACAAAAGGTGTCTAGGGCAAATTGTGTCTCATATATGTATGTATATGCCATCCATATATGTTATGGGCATAACAAAAAAAAGAGTGAAAAATCAAAGATAAAAGAGGCGCTAAGCCCAAGTCCAAAAAAGAGATGAGGAGCGGAAATGAGAGTCGTTTTGACAGTTACAAAAGAGTTTTACCTTTTGGGATTTTTCTTCTTCTTGGTTTGTTGTTGATTATCTTTTGTCTGGCACACACATACATATGTATTTTCTATGCCTATAATCAAGTGGCCATTAAAGTAAACACACACACCCGAAAGTGGTAAAAGGGGGGAGAAAGAGGAAAAGAGCTATCTTCGATTGATCGGAGCTCACTCCTCACTATTGAAGTTGAAGTTTAAGTCACTCACCTGCATATAGCGCGCCAATGCCGCATTCCTCTGTGCATGAGATCTAAGTTGCGGCTGCGGTGAACCCAATGGACTCACTATGGTTGATGTCGAACCACCGATTCCCGTATCATAGCCCTGAGCATTGGCGCCATCAACATCTCGTGGAAAGAAAACAACTGAAACAAAAAACCGAGAGAGAGAGAGAGAGATGAATATAAAAATTTGGTGCAAATTGTGTGTGTTTTTTTTATACATATATAATTATTCAACAACTTGAACTGAATCACACTCAATTAGGTATGCTAATTGAGTAGAAGAAGAAGAAAAGAAAACATTATCATAAATAAATCGCCTCGTACTTTGCTACAAATAGTCAAATAAACCAACAAACGGACAGCAGCTCATAAATTCTCAGGAAAAAAACAACAACCAAGTGACAAACTGATCAATTTCAACGGTAAGTTTAGCTATAACTTTCAATTTTCATGGGCAATGTGTAATGTATATATTATAAATAAATACCTATATATAGACGGTCTCGTTTTGTGTGATCTTCCCCGACAACAACAACAACAACAACAACGAAAAGAAGCTACGACGACGACGACTTTTGCATGCTAAACAATTTGGTTGTACACACAATTGGCATATCAATTTTTTAACAGCCACCAAATTGCAAGCAAAGACCCACTAAACACAACAACAACAAAAAAAAAAGAGTTTTATAGTAGTAACTCGATATGCTATTTCAACAGGTGGAGAATCTAACCAGGTGCTGTACGGAGCGAGCTCTACCTTCTTTTCGTTGGTTTCGTTATCGTGTGCTAAATCTTAAAACATTTTCCAAACATTTCTAGTACATGAAACTCCTAACTCTCTGGAAATTAATTTCAATCATTATTATTCTTTGGGAGTTGAGCTTAACGGTTCGTTTTTTGTTATCTGATCAAAGATTATAATCAATCTCCACATGCTTGGCATTTGATCAAGGACAGAGAAGGAAAAGGAAAAACAACAAGCTGCAAAAAGTTTGAAAATTTAATGGAAAAAGAGGTGAACAAGTGAAAGTGTAAATTACACAGGCCGACATTTTTGAGGTCATGAAAAAGTGTTCTAAGTTCAATAGGTCTCTTATAGTCATTTTGATGGTGCTATACTCAGTTTTTACCTTTGTTATAATGGATAAAATTTTACACTTTGGTTGCACAATAAGTAAAATTTTAACCAAAACGGAGGAATTTTTTAAAGAATTTTTCGAATCTTATTCATCTAACAAATTGTTTATTGGTAATGTTTGAAACCAAGAACTATTTCCTTAAAGAGGATATTCTAAAATCGGTTGAAAATGTAGACAAAAAGATGATGAACTAGAAATAGTATACTTTTGGGTGCCTATTTTCCACCCCCCAGTTCCGAATTAGTAAAGAACACCTCTTAAGGTAACGTCACAAAAAATGATGCCAGCCTGTGTTATCTAGGAATAAGTAAAGAGGATCAATTACAAAACAAACGGTTTATACCGAAGTTGATTTCAACGACAGAAAAGGTTATTGAGAACATTCGACAACGTTTGTTTTAACGATTTCTCTGGAATTTGTATCTATAATAAACACGGCAACGAATTTGGTAACTTTGATATTTAAAACAAATGTAAATAACAATTTCGAACATTTGGCATTTTTTGTTTTGTTGGTATTTCTTTTTGCACATTCAGTGCAATTTTTCAAGCAAAGTTGTAACAGAATATTTGTATGCCATATATGGGAAGGTATAGATATAAGATATGTTAAACAAGAATACCAGCACTTGGTATTCACGTGTATAAGTGTGTGTGTGTGTGTGATACTCACCTTTCAGCGAGCTGTTCATGCACATGGGACACTGATCGTTGCGGAACATACAGGAATAGCAACGCTCGTGGCCGCAGGTGTCGATCAGTTTCCGTCGTTTGCCCTTATCGAAGGAGATGCGGCATGAGGGGCAAACTGAGCCGCTGCTGCTGCTGCCTGTGCTGCTGTTGCTGCTGTTGTTGTTGCTACTGCTGCTGCTGCCAATGCCGCTGCTGCCGGCATCGTGTTCCAAAAAGACGACGAATCGACTGAAGATCTGCAAAAAAAAAAAAGGAAATAATAAGTATGAATTAAATGTTAAAAGTATAAAAAGGTATTTAAGAGTTAGGCCACAGCACTGAAATTTTAAATACACTTTTATTAATCAAAACAGTTAATGAGGTACTACATTTGGCTTGCAAAACGAAGAATATTGTTCTTTCAAATATGTTTTGGTTTCGATTAATCATATTATATTTTAGGTAGGTAATAGTTGAAATGTCGTATTTAAATTAAGTACACCTCATAAAGAATTGAAAATCTATTTGTATACTAAATTTCATAAGAAACCGAATAAAAGTGGCAGAGTCATGCTTAAAAACTTGGACACCAAAAACTAATATGTGCCCCAAAAGGCTCACAACTTTCAAGTCGATGGGTTTTGATATTCCAGGCTGATCTAGGTTTAGATTTCAAGGTTGAAACATTGCTCTCGGGATAGAAATTTTTCTTAATTTTCTCGCCCAAGCATCTGGAATTGCAGGGTATACCAGAGTCGGTCCAACGAGCTTGTCTGCTATTCATAGGGCGCTTCAATGAACTAAAACTGAAACTAAAAAGTATTTTAATGTGCCCACTTTGTTGTTCTTGGAAAGTGCTTGGATCCAATTGTGTCTCTCCCCCCTCCTCTCCCCGCGATACTGTTTTGCAAATCTCAATGCACTTGTTGTTGTTACGTCGATTATTGCAAACGTTTGCATAAATTGTTTCTGTCAATTAAATCTCGTTTGTGTTTTTCTTTGTTTTTGCCACTGTCAATTGTCAACAATGAGAAAAACTGAACTAAAGTATTCGTCTTGCAATGATTTATCAGGTTTTTGCTGCACCCCTTTAAGCATTGCCTCCCCCCTCCCTACACGAAACATCAGTTTCACTCAGAAGCCAGCAACAATCCTCGCTCGATCAAGTCTCAATGCCAAGAGAGGCAATCAGCGGAATTTTTTAGTTCTTGGTTTCGTTGATTTAATTGATTTAATTTGTGCCGCACTTCGGTTTATTATTTCTATTAGCACTTTGTCTTTCTGTGTCAATATTATGTAAAAATTTTGCTACCCCAGCACTTTGTGATTTTTGTTTTAATCATTTCTGCAATCATCCGTCTGCATTTCGAATGGGTTGGAAAATAGAGTTACATTCTTAGTTAAATATCAATCACGATTTGCCCATTGAAGTAAATCTTATCTATTTCGAATCAGTTTTTGTAATGAATAGTCCTCAAGATCAAAAGTAGTTGGCGCGTTGAAACATTTAGTCGCTGGATCGTTAAGACATAGCCAGTCTACCAGCTCACATTTTAAAGTCAGTGGACTGATTTAAAACCCTTTGTCAGAGAGTATATAAACTAACTAATCTAAACCTCTTGAGGCTTTGCATAGGTTAGTCTTCGGGTGAATCGTTTCTGATCACGAATAATGACCCATACATAAAATTCAGTTTTAAATTGCCTCCAGGAGCCAACTATTAACCCAATTATATGGGCATTTTTATGGCTGCAGTTGCAATTGCTGCCACCGCATGTGTTGCATGCCTCTGACAGTTGTTTCTGCTGGTAATGGCAGATGCCATGCCACCGACAAGTTGGCGCAAAAAAAATGATATGTAAATTGTTTTTTGCCTAAACAAATGTCACTTGTTGTTGACTGGCTGGGGATGGATGTGGACTAACAATAAGATGAGCTGGTCTTTGGTCTGTTGTCCAACAACTGTTCCAACTAATTGCAAGTTGAGCCATGTGCCAGCGAGAAAGGGTTCTCTGCCCTTTTAAAAGGGGGAAAGTTCAAGCGGTGGTGAAGTTCAAAGATGAAATGAAATAATGTGGGCTGTGTCCTCCCTCTTTTTCTCTCTCTCTCTCACTCGATCCTGTCTGGCAGCTGGCTGCCCACGCGCGCGCTCTTTTTTTGCCCATAAATAACGAAGGCAAAAACTCAAGCCAAAGAGGCAAATGTGGTTTTGCGGCTGGAGGTTTTTTCTTTTTCTGTTTTTGTGTGTGAGTGTTTTGTCAAGTGGGCATGAATGGGAAATGGAAGCCTATGCGGCTGCGTCTGCGACTGCAACTGAGCTCTAAGCATGTAATCCACTTTGCCATGACGACTACGACCGGACGTGGTTCTCGTTGGCGGCGGCAATGGCAACGGCAGCGGCCCCCCACTCATCAAATCAAAAAACAGGATTTTCGTTTTTGTTTGTCTGCGCGCTTGGCTTTCCAATAGCTAGGAGGTAGAATATGAAACGACTTAGGCTAGACTCTAGTCATGCATCATGGAGCAACAGCTGCTGTAACTATTGGCTCTCGAAAATCGATTGGAAATAAACATACAAGAGCAACAGTCTCTCACCTGTGTGAGTGGTCGTGTGAAAGGTGATAAGAGGTGAAGGATCCTGTAGGAAAATATCCCACTCAAAAATTGGATCACGTAGAGTGTGAAGGAAAAATTGGCCGAGTCATTAGCTCCTAAGCCCAATATTAAAAGAAGTGTGTTGCAAGTCTTTGGCCTCCCATTAGCCCTAGAATCTCCCACGCAAACTCAACCCTCTTTAACTTCGACCTCTGTCCCCTGTCCAGCTGCCCTCAATTCAGTTCTGATTATCTTTTCTAGACACGCAGAAGTTTCGTTTACTAGTTTTTCTAGTTGTAGTTGAATAATTTCATGGATTTTAAACAAATTAATTTGCCTAGTAATACAGTTTCGCCATCTTTGGTCATAAATTATGCTTCTAAATGAGGCAACAACGTGTTGAATGGGAATGAGAATGCGGGGGCGGGTGGTAATGGGGCTAAAGTCAATGTACTTAGCCTGGGCTTAACAATAGCTATAGCTCTAGAAAAAATGCAACAAAAAGAAATATGTGAAAAATTCACATAACAAGTAAATTGTTAAATTATGCGCTCTCTCTCTCTCTTTTTATTAGATTTGTGCATTCATTTGAGTTTGTTGCTGGTTGGTTTTGTGGTCTAAGTCTAAATTGATTTGAATTTTCCGCTGCATTTTCCACCAAGTTGAGCCATGTCGCCGGGTCTCCCTCAATGGAGCTTTGTGCTCTCGTGTTTAGAGGGGGCCATGTGGGCGTTTTATTTCAACTAAATTGGCAAACCGCGCGCGTTGCGGTTGCCAGTGACTGTGTGTGTGTGCGTGTGTAAGTGTGTGTGTGTGTGTGTGTGGGCGTTTTGTGTGTGTTGGCACTTGTTTTCATTTTATGTAATTTCTTTGCAAATTATTTTCTTAATCTACACAAGTTTTTCTCTCTCTCTCTCTCTCTCTCTCTCTCTCTCTGTCTTGGAGCCTAATTCAATTTGTGGTTTTGTTGCAAAAAAATCCCAGGCAAACCATTTCCCAGGAATGCCAGTTAAAAGACAAAAGAAGAAGAAAAATAGAAAAGATTGAGATTTACAAAAATTTTCTTGCATTAAAATGAAATGCATAAGTAGCAAGTGAGAAAGTTCAAATTGCGGTCGAATAAGAAAATTGCTAAATTTCTAAGGAATGCAAATCGCAAAAGAAAAGTTCAGAATGTCAAAGGTTAAGTGCTTGGCAACTTTCCAAAGTATACACAAAGAGTTTGGATATATATACGAAGATTTTAAGCAGATTATATATCATCAGAATTATATAATTCTTTGTATATATCTAAGTCAGTTTTAGTGTCTACTTTGGGTTTTTATAGTTCTAAAATTTTTGGTTTTTTCTTTTAAGAATATAATTTTTCAGAAAAACTTGTTTTGTAAAACATAATGCCCAAATGTAAAATTAAACAAAAAACTCACAATTTTTCATTGGTTAAAAAAGTATAAGAAAAAATAAAACAGGTAAGACAACAAAGATCATAAAAAAAACATTATGTATGATAAAGAAGGGCAGAAGAAACTGTTGGCTAAACGAGCTCTTGAGTTTACAGTTTGTGAGTCACAGCAACATACAGTAAAAACGCGTTAAAACGGACAGCAGTGACTTTACTTATGGACTTTCCTTCAAAGAAATATTAATCGCATAGAAAGGGGTTTTTGTTTTAAAGCGAATTTCCATGTTGTTATGGGATAAGTATGAAAAATAGATTTTAGTTTAGTTAATTGTAATAAATGAATAATCACTTGTAATTAGTGTAAAGTATTTTTGTAGTTTGACAGCCATTGGGGAGTTGTTTGGGGGAATTGTTAGCAGGGCAGGTCAGGGCCAAATAGTTCTCTATTTGAATTTGGACAGCTCAGGGTTAATTGACCAGGAGCACACCCGCAGAGAGATCGAGAGAGAGAGAGATCTACCTATAAAATGTTGGATTCAATGCGTATTCATTACAATTGATTGACAGCCTAGATACAAGCCAACTCTTGGACACAATTCACGAGTCCAACAAAGTGCATAGCCAACGGACCATGGACCATTTACTACATACATTCAGCCATTCAACAGGCCACAAGTTCGACAAGTTCAATTAAACTTCTTTTTCATTTTAGCAACAAATCAAAAATGGTAAACAAAGAACAATTTAAAAATCAACGAACTTTTCATACCCTCCAAATAGCTTCGACTATTGTAGCTGTCGTAGGAGGTATACAAGATTTCAGCATACCCTACAAAAATCCGCAAAATAAGCAAATTCAGTCAAATGGAACCATTTCCATGTAGAGTCGCCAACAAAGGCAAACAAAATTGTTTTGACTTTGGTCTCTTTTATATATATCTTGTTTAATTACATGTTTTATATGTTTTTTTTTTCTATATATCACGATAATTTTCCATAACTATTTACCTATATACATATTGTTAAGGGCAAACATGACATTTAGTTACTTTTCAAGTTCAATGCGTGGGCAAGCAGAAATTTGTTGTCTTCTTTTGCGGCTTTTGTTTGAGATTTTGCGTGGGTCATGGTTGCCTTTTTTGTCTCCCCCTCTACTCCTCCTCCTCTCTCCCACTTGCGTGTAAATTGTGTTTGTCATCATCATCATTATCACCGTCAATATGACTCAGACTTGGCCCGAATAGGAAGTGAGAGCAAAATTATGCAGAAACCACAGATAGAGCGAATAATTACAGAGAATACAATATTCCTGCGTCTCGCAATTTGCATTCACAATGAGATGAATTTTCCATAGAAAATGTACTAGGAAAACTGCATTTCCGGTAGCTATTAACATTCCATCGAAATTTATATAGAGAAAAAAACCTCCAAAGAGAGGCGCTTTAAATAATTTTGCTTGAGAAATCAGCTCAAATCTTTATGATGATCAAAAATGTATATTTTTTTATGTTTATATTGATGCTAATGATGATCTCTATTTGCCAAAAACTTGATGAACTTGCTCTTCCTGAAGCCCGCACAAATGCGCCATGCTGGGGCAGTTAAATATTTGAAAACAAATTGCTTCTCAAACTGCATGAATACCTCTACATATATTAAGTTAGTTGGGCCCCAACTAAGCTGGCTTTAGCCAAGGCGAATGCATTAAATCAATTGGCATTATGCGTTGTCGTTTAGCCCACTGAAAAGACATTGGAGAATAGCCACGTTAAGAGCCAAGAGGCCCGCATCATCCATCCTCACATCACATCAGTTTAGGTTGAGGTTGAAAACTCTGATCGATGGCCATAGCCAATTATGGGCAGTATCTCCCAAAAGAAAAACGCTAAGTATGAATGGAAACCGAAGCGTGTGAGTGACTGAATGAGTGAGTGAGTGTATGAATGAATGAATCAGCTGGGTAGGTAGCGTGTGGGTTTCCCACCCATAGGCAAAAATTGCAATAAAATCAAATACTTTACAAGTACGTCGTTGTCGTCGTGCGGCATTGACTTGAGAGTTGAGAGTATGATTCGATGTTTGTCTGACTCGATGTCTGGCTCTGTCTCTGTCTTCCAAATAAAATTGTCACTTTTCATTTTGGATTTCGGGTAGCAGCAGCAGCAGCAGCAGCCACTGCAGCCCACGCATCAGCGGAAGTTCCATTTGATTTATTCGAATTCGCATTGCGTGTGTGCGATTGTATGAGTATGTGTGTGTGTGTGTATATATATATGAGTTGGCAAATTTCCGGTCGTTGCCGCCAGTTGACACACATTTAAAATGCCATAAATATACATTTTTTTTACCTATATAAGTATAATAAGTATTCAACTATTTGCACTTATCTTTTACCATTTCTAATTGAGACATTTCTCACCCATCACCTACACAAATTGAAGATGCTTCTTGCCTTTTCCGTCAAACTGGGTCAATGCTAAAGTCTAGATAAATACTTTGACAAAGATAAACAGATACACAAGAAAACTAAACCAAATAATGTTATTTGATACTTAAAGTCTCTTTCTCTCTCCCTCTGTCGTTTGATTTAATTTGATTTACACGTTTTCGTTTATAATGTGGGTAGATAATGAATTGATATCAAGTGGGTATATATGTAAGTACATATATAGATGGCCATATTTGTATACACTATAATATGTGAGAGGAATCCTATAATTTCAGATTTGTGGGAGTTGCTAATAAAACTTGATCTAAACTAGAAGATGCTAAGGATGCAAGCTACACTGAAGAGAGAGAGAGGGAAAGTTAAAAGATACCAATACTGGCGATCATTTTTAGAATCATAGAATCTCCCATACATTAGAAATGGCATTTGGTATTGGCTTTTGGGTTTTTAATACCCTACAATGTCCTATGTAAAAAGCAAGTTATACTAAAATAGTTCAAAAACTAAAAGATTGAGTGATATGTTATCCCTTTGTCTCTTCAAAACGAAAACCAAGCAAAATCAAAGAACTTTACTGAGACGAAATATAAAAGTAAAACTCTTTTCACATCCAAAAATTTCAAAAAATATTATGCCAACTATTACAACATAAAAACTTTTTTGCTACAATAGAATTTCATAATATTTTTTTGTGCTGATGTCAGAGTGATGAAAAAACAAAGAAATGGACAAATAGACAGCTGAAACACTATTAAAGCCAAGTGTGTTTGGCAAGTTTTTTTTCTTTTTAAATGGCTTTTCCATGAAAACTCTTAGCAAGCTCCCCTTCCCCAAGCTTCTCGCTATCTCTCTCTCTCTCTCTATTTCTTTGTGGTTTCTAGTTAAGGCTACGCCTTGAAATTTTCCTGACCAGTTCAGTTCAGTTAAGTTCACAAAATGGATACAAAAAATAAAAGAGTAAAACCCTTTGGGCCATGCTTAGGTAACTTCTCCAACTTCTCTTCTTGTCGAGCCTCTCACGATTTCACGAATTTTGTGGGGGAAGCGCGCATCAAAGTGCAGAATCTCACGAAATTTGCCATTCGAACGGGCATTTGGGTTATTTATGAGTTGGCGATTTGTTTGCGACTCATTTAACTGACTGAGCCAAGTCTTAAGCTTTTATGACACTTTTTCTTTTATTTTACTTTTGAGACCAGAGAAAGAGAGGTAGAGAGAGACAGAGCAATGCATGTAATTTCGCGCTTAATTTGATTTTTACCTACTGCCTCACCTGTTTACTGTGCTGTACATGCTTTCTTTTCTTTTTCAGCTGCTGCCAGAATAGGGTTTCCACTTCTCCATTTAAGCCAAAGAGTTATTATGACTGAAGTGGCAGTTCAACCGCAAAATATACTAAAATTGGGTCAAATGGCGGTCAAATTTAGTCTTTTTGTCTGTTCTTTCACACTGTTTATATTGAAATTCTGTTTAAAAATGTTTGCTGCCGTATTGAGTTTCCATTTAACGCTATTTATCCAACAATCTTTATGCAATATAATATTTCCTAATCACATTGTTGACCGACCGTTCAGACCATTCAACAAATTCGTAATCACACTGTAATCAAATTTATTCAAATCAATATTACTAAATAACATCTGTAAACCAAATGATGATGAGGATGATGTCGACCTTAGGGCCGGGCCAAACGATCCATTCATTTGCCATCAATAAAATGCATAATTATGCATAATACATACATATATATTTATATTTATATACATATTGGGATGGATCGTATAATTTTTGAAAAAGCTTTAGCTTAAAGGCTTTTCAAATTAGTTTGAAATTAATTTCACGCAATTAAGTTGCTAATTTGAGATTCGAATTTCTTTTGCCCCATCTTCTTTTGCTTGCTCTTCCCCTCTATCCCCCCTCTTGCTCGATCTCACCCCCTTCCACCTCCCGCTTGTTCTTGCTGGCCAAATTAAATGCTCATTTTCATTGAAAACGTATTAATTTTGTGGCTTAGAGAAGAATTCTTTTCGGTTGTTAACAAATAAATCTTAAAAAAAAATATATTTGCCTTGCTAATTTTTTTTTGTTTTTTGTGTTTTTTTTTGTTCTTTTCCGTTTTGTTTTGGTTTCTAAAACAAAACAAAAAAAAAAAAAACAGATAAATCTTTTAGCATATCTTAATTACTTGAAAAAAAGAGCTCCTAATTTACCTGATAAGTATCTGAATGTGAGAAACAAATTGACAAAAAGCAAACATAAAACTGTATAAAAATAATTTCTATATTTTGTACAACTATTTTTTGTTTTTTCTTTTGGAAATTCCTTACAAAATTTCAATATAAAAAGGTCATATCTAAGACCTTAGAACAAACGTTTTCAATGCCCATCAATGATTCATTTTATGTCAATATAAATGCCGATATAGTCAATATTTATCATATTTATTCTATTACAATGTGCCATTGGGCACAAGTCTACGTCTATTTATTATTAATAATAATATTTTCTGTTATGTCTCTTGGTTGTCAACGTTTTTATACCCTTGCAAAAAGGGTATATTAATTTTGGTCAGAAGTGTGCAACGCATAGAACGAAGCATCTCAGACTATATAAAGTATATATATTCTTGATCAGCACGACGAGACGAGTTCAAATAGCCATGTCCGTCCGTCCGTCCGTCCGTCCGTCCGTCCGTCCGTCCGTCCGTCCGTCCGTCTGGATCAACGCGAACTCCTCCGAGACCGTAAGAGCTACAGAGCTGAAATTTTGCACGTAGGCTTGTATATACTGCAGGCATTGTATATCTCGGATTCAGCCGGATCGGACCACTATATCATATAGCTCCCATACAGACGTCAAAGTCACGAAACAGTGACTTTCTCAATAACTTCATTAATTTTATAGCTATTGTCATGAAAGTTGGTATTTGTCAGTTTTATGTTCTTGTTAATGATTGTGCCAAATTCGATCAAGATCGGGTGACTATATCATATAGCTCCCATACAAACGGCAAAGTCACGAACAGTGACTTTCTCAATAACTTCATTAATTTTATAGCTATTGTCATAAAAGTTGGTATTTGTCAGTTTTATGTTCTTATTAATGATTGTGCCAAATTCGATCAAGATCGGGTGACTATATCATATAGCTCCCATACAAACGGCAAAGTCACGAACAGTGACTTTCTCAATAACTTCATTAATTTTATAGCTATTGTCATAAAAGTTGGTATTTGTCAGTTTTATGTTCTTATTAATGATTGTGCCAAATTCGATCAAGATCGGGTGACTATATCATATAGCTCCCATAGAAACGATAGGTGGAAAACAGTGACTTTCATCAAAAAGTTCGTTATATCCTATGCTAAGATTGAAGGCCGTTCTTTCGCAAACATTAGTCTTTTTGGATAAAACGTTTTTACACTTTGATGGCTGTGGGTAAGGAAAGAATTACCAAAACAGTTGCAAGGGTATACAAACTTCGACGCGGTCGAAGTTAACCCCGGCCCTCTGGTTTTTTTTGTTTCTTGGTTTGGGGTAACGACATTAGCACATCGTTAAGAGATCTTTGATTTTTGATTTTGGTTTTTTACCTTTTTTTGTCATTGGGTTCTCTACTGGCTGGCTGGCTGCTGCTGGTTTTTAGCTGCCTTGTGCTCTCCATTATGCTAATGATTATTGTTCGTGAAGAGGTTTAACTTTGAAAACAAATTATACACTATATAGGTATGAGAGAGAGGGAGAGAGAGAAAGAGAGAGAGAGAGAGAGACAACAATTTGATGAATAAATTTGCATAAATTACATAAACTCAGAAGTTGTAGAAGTTCTTGTGGGAACTAGAGTCCAGAAGTTTTGTCCATTTGGGAATTATGCGACGACAAGCAACAGCAGTGCGCCAAGAGCCAAAACGATAGATATCTGAGAGAGGAGAAGATCGAGATCGAGAGGGGCACAGGCTAAGCTGGAGTTGCATACAAATGAGTCGCGTGTGGGCGCCGTCTTGCCACTTGAGCGTGAGATAGGGACAAGAGGAAGGAGGAGGGGGGAAAGACATAATGCAACACTTTACTGGCACTTTTAATACTAAACCGATCCGCTGGCCTCTGGCGTTTCATTTGGTGTTGATAATGTTTAAGGCATCATTTCCACTGTCTGTCTATCATTAATCATACCATTTTGTACACTCTTTCTCTGTCTCTCTGCCTACATTTTCTCTTTTTCTCCTTTCTGTGTGGTGTGTATGGGCGTGGTTGTAAATATTTTGACCAATATATCGTACACATACATAAATAGTTATGTTTGGGCTAGTTTTGTTTTACACGGCCGTCGGCTTTTGTTTCAGTTTTTTGTGTTTCTGTTGTTGTTTCTTTTCTAATTTGTTGTAAATAGAGCGTGTGATTGATTTTTTTGTACATTTCTTAATACTCTTTGATTGATGCTTAAAGAATTGGCCAAACGAGTATTACATTTTGTGTTTTTTTCCTTACTTTTTATTGTGAAATCATGAAGCACTTGGTCTGGAAATTTGTACAAAGACACGTGTCTGATGTAAGACTTTTTTATGGTGCCTAAATGAAAGAGCAATAAAATTCAGTCAGAATCGAAAGGATTGAAAAACATAAAATTTGTATATTGATTGCCTTTTTGACTACCTAACAACCGTCTATAGTAAAGTTTAAGAAGGCAACACGAATATATTGAAAACTTCGAAGACTAAGAACGCCAGGGAACGCCATTTGGGTCCAAGGGTATTCCAAATCCCATCACATTCGAAGTTAGTTCAATCTTTTTTGGTCTGTGTTGGCTGATTAGTCTGATTTATGTCATTGAATTGCCTTGATTTGAGATCATGTTTCCAGATTTTCTTAGTTGATTTTATAAATTATTGCCCATTTGATTAATAGAGCAAAACATACTAAACCAAACCAAAACGAACTGAACGAGATCGTCATTATGATCTTCTTTATCATCGATGAGAAACCTCAAAGACCTCCATACGAAAAATTGTCGCAAGCAAAGTGGTTACAAAAAATATTTCTTAATCCAAAAAAAATCAGGTGTGACAATAAACAAATGTAAATGCTCATGTAAACTAAACCTCAACCACACACACACACAGGCAAAAGTTACTTACATCTATGCAATTTGCCAAGCCGTTTAGAGCATATCAAAATTCAAATTGTTAACCAAACAAATTGCCAGCCAACGAATAAAAACGTGATCGGGTTGACATTGAAACATTTAATAACAAAACAGCATGACGAAAAAAAGTCATTTATGAACACAATTATGAAACCAAACGAAATACGAGAGAGAGAGAGGGAGAGAGAAGGACTGTGGGAGAGAATACTTCAATTGATAATGAAAGGGTTCAACTGATCTAACCCCACGAAAAAAAAAAAACCAACTAAATTGAAAAGCCTCGAAAAACGAAACGCACATTACTTTAATTTTGATTGGCTCTCTGCGTTCTAATGGCGTATTAAGAACAGAATGCTTTTGGATTCGATCTTGATCAGCTGTTTATACCCTACACAATATACCCTCTTATACCGATATGTACATATGTGTATAGCTTCAGGAGTTAACTTTGTCAAAAATGTGATAACTATCTTTAAAATTGAGCAAACTTCCTAACAAATTCACTGTGCTCGCTTTTTAAGAAAGGGTGTTCACGAATGTCGGTCTCTGCCAGAGATTATGTCATCCACTGAAAATACTTCAGTACCGCAAAAGTAAATGTTAAACATTTCATATGATTGTAAATTGCTTGAGCGACAGGGTTAATAAATCAAATTTAACATATAGAGTATTCATATAAATGGGGCTAGATACATACAAACATATGTACCTAAGTGAGCAGAGGGATCGAAGTGGATAATCGTATCAGAAAACAAGACAAAATTTACATTATTCTAACCTCTTTGGAATTCATCAATCAAAAGCTCTATAAGCAAAATATTTTTAACATAACCGCCACGAAAACAATCTTTTGAAGGGTAATTTTTCAAGTGACATAAAAGATACATTCGAAATGTATCTCGCAAAACACACAACTAGATGTATCTTTTGATATATGTAAATACACCAAATAATCAAGTTAAATATTAAATACTTAATAGGTAAGATTTAAGTACGGCTAGTTTAAGTATCCGCAAGCAAATCTGCAAATATTAAATCTAATAACTCAAGAACTGCAAATTAGCAAATCATAATCTGCCTAATACTTTATCAAAGCTTATTTAGTTATGATTCCCAACCAATTGTAGCAAATCGAGAACTACTTATTAACTCATAATTCACCAAATTCTTATCCATCGTTTGGATTTATTTAATTGAATTGGTTACGAAATGTTTTCGACATCCGCTGGATGATCGCATTAAACGATAAGAAGTATGCGTAACTACTTTGCGATACGTAATAGTTATCTTTCATTATTTTATGCTATCTACGTGCAAATATTGTTCATCATCATCATCTCGTCCAGCCAGAGGAGGGCTTTCGGGCTGTTCAAAGGTAAGTTCGCTTTAACTCTTATAAAAATGTGTGTTTACAATGCTTGAATTACAATTTTCGCTCTGTCTCTTTGTGACTGTGGCCTATACCCGTCTTTTAATTGCTTGTTAATTGCCCTAAACATCAGCAGAGCCGGGCCAAGCCGAGCAGAGCAGAGAAGATGAGACGACATAAAAAAAAAGAGATCGGTACAGCAAAAGATTCAACTTGGCCAACTTTGGTCAAAATAAGTTTTTCGTTCTGATGTGTGTTGTGTGTTCTGGTTTTCAGTAGAAAACTGGACTGGCCCGACTGTCGCCAGTCTTTTGGACTTGGCTTGGAAAGAAGAAACAGTTGCACTCATTTGTTTGTTTGTTTGTTCTGTCGTTGCCCTAGCGAGCTATTGAGGTTCTTCTTTCTCTCTGGTTAAGTGCAAGTACCCAGCTAAAAGTACGTGTGCTTGGCTCTGACTCTGGTGGTTGGTTGCGGTGGTTATGGCTCTGCGACTGCCTCTGGAAACAAAGACAAGTTTTTCAAGTTTTCCAATGGCTTGAGGCTCCAGCAGCCGAAGCAGCAGCAGCAGCAACAGCAACGTCAGCAGCACATGAAGTCATTCAAGTGGAAGCAAAAGAAACTGGACAGTAGTCCAATGGACACACTGGACACAACTGAAGGAGGAAGAGGAAGCGGCGGTGTAAAGGGAGGAGTAAGAATTGAAGGAGTTGAAGAAGTGTGCAAACTGTTTGCTTGTTATTCTTCTTACTTCTTCTTTCTCAGCTGTCTGTCATTCGCACTTGACGATCAAGTGATACATATATAGGTACATACATATATAGAAGACTAGACAGACGTTTTATTAACATTTTATCAATTGATGTCTATTGAGGAATCAATAAGTTTCATGATAAGATAAGTTTAAGGGAATAAATGGTTGAAGAGGTTGCTGCAAGTAAGTACATAAGTAAATACGAGGATAAGGTCTATTTCCATTTGCTCTTTCCCGTTCTTCTACAAACTTTAGCTATCGTTTAGTCATCAAATTGGGCATGAAGAGGTAAATTTCCATTGCTAAATACTTCCCTAAATTTCTAGATTTGACCAATTTCTGTTTCATCTTTAGATGTCTTTCCTAACGGCAAAGCAAAAGGAGTTTTACCTGAACCTAGGTCCAAGTTGAACCCACAAGTGCTTTTAATTTGTATAACCAATTACTGTCTGTCGAATTTCAATCCCTGATTCAATTTTTGACTCCCTCTAGCCCTCGTTATCATTGCTCAGTATAATAATACCCAAACTACCCAATAGCGTCACTCCAAATGACCACTCGACAAAAGACCTCTTAAATGCACAATATTTGTGTCTTCCAACTTAATGCGCTCCACTAGACCTAAATAGATACACTTTTATTCTATTCTATATACATATATGTACATATTGTACATTTCGTGGGTACGACGTTTAACCATTATCTTGTGTATAGGGCTTATTGTGTTGGCTTTTAACCTTCTAAGCGACAAAGCTCACTGACCCAATTCCCCTTCCTCTGGTGTATCTCGCTTCAGTGCGTGTTGTTTCCACTTTATATCGTAAAAAAAGAAAGAAAAAAAAGTTTATAAACAGTTCATTGTATTCGTCCAGGGCATTACCTATCTGGGCGGACGTAAATACGTGAATATTTCGACGATTCACAGTCAAGTGTTAATTAAATTTATGATTCTCTTGCTTTTCCCTATTTTGGTTGGTCGAAATGTGAATGTGAGGCAAATGAAGCGTCACCAAATAGATTTTGTTTGTAAGGGTTTAGGGTAATGATCAATCAGGAAATGAGTTGACAAAACTTTTTATAAAACGATCAACTCAATCAGCACTCACCACAGATCGTTGAGCTAAAATGGAATTGCAAAAATCATCATTAAAAATATCAAAAATGTACGCACGGTCATCACCAAATGGACCTCAGCATGTTGCATTTTGGACATAATTAAGCCATCAAATTGCACAAAAATAGTAAAATGTTTAAATGCCATTTACGTTGACAGTTTTGTGTTGTTGTCAGCTGAGAGAGTAATTAATTAAATTCCAAATGGTAAAACAACATCAATCTGATGAGGTTTGAGATTGTATGGAGTAGCTAAGTAGTTAAGTTTTGAAATTTGAAAGTAAAAATCGTTAAACATTTCAGATTCATCTGAGATTTGTCAACACTTTTTATATTTGCGAGTTAATCAACATTGTTATTATTTGGTTTCCTCTGCAACGAGTTGTCTCAATGACAACCGCCCTCCTCGCACCATGACAACGTTGACTAAATAATTTTCCACCATTGAACGAACATTCATTTGTTTCGAGTTTTAAGGGCAACCATGCAGTATTCTTGGCTGCCACAGGAACGTCGCCAAATTATCATACGAGAAAAGCCACCAGTAATTATATCTCAAAAGCGTTTTTCTCGCATCCAATCGAATGCCACGCAAGCCTCGAAAGTAGAGCAACAATTGCGAAATGAGCAGCGTAGTCAGTATGAAGAGCAGCTGCGTTTGGGAGGCGAGGAGTTACTACGTCAATTTGGAGGTCGCAAACTGTGCATCACCGAGGAGGAAGAATGTGTCAGGGAATTATCCCAGCAGCAGAAGCATAAAGAGGAGGTCGCTCGACAGTCCTTGGAAGATAGTAAAGCTTCACGCGAGGAGGAACAGCGTCGGCAGCGAGAACGCATAGCCAAGGCGCAACAATTGTTGGAGCAACTGCGACCAGGACCCCGCGAATTGCAGTGTGCCCGCTTGCAGAGTGAAGTTTTGGGCAGCATCAATGCGCAGCGGGAAGTCCAAATGGAATTCGCCAAGGCCAAGCAACTGGCAAATGAACGGGACAAATGCATCTTTCAGGAGCAAGTTATAAATGGCATCAAAGAGGCACAGAAGAATCGCTCCGAACGCTGCCAACAGTTGGGTGAGCACAAGAGGGAGCTCCTCAAGGCGATTGCCGAGCGGGAGGAGGCTCGTAAGTTGGCAAAAGCTGAGGAAATGGCGACAGCCCGCCAGGAGCGGGAGAGAAATCAGCAACAACTCAAAGAGCATTTGACCAAGGTTAAAGAAACTCAAACGGCCAAGCGTCATCAGAGGCGAGAGGAGGCCCTGGCCTCGCTAGCCATGTCAGAGCAGGTGCAACAACGACTCCAAATGTTGGATGAGGTAGAGGATACTCAATGCGAGGTGCATAATCAGGCGAAAGGTCAATTGGAGCAACTGAAACGAGATCATGCTCGAAATCGCATACAACAACGTCTACGCCGCAATGACCAATTAGCTCAGGATCTTGCACCACGTCTTCACTACAGTGCTGGCCAGGATCATGCCCGCTACGAACGTCAATTAGAGCAAATGCGTAAAGCTCGCAGTGCCGAGCAGGCCAAACGCCAGCAGCTACGTCAAGAGGCTAAAACTCAACGTCTAAACATCCAGAAGCAGGAAAAAGAACTGGTCAAGGCCAGCAAGCAGCAGGCTGCTCAAGAACGACAACAAGCCATTGAATTGCGTCTCAAGAACGATCTCATTCAGGTCCAATTCAAGCGGGAGCAACACCAGGAGCACCTGCGTCGTATGCACGAATTGCGGCAACAACTGGATAAACAGGTGCAACAACGCCACGAGGAAGAGACCCGGCCTGATCGCAATTACAATCGTGAGGCTCAGCTGGAGTGCCTGCGTGAGGATGTCTTTTTCTTTGACTATGCCCGCCAGCTGATGGACGAGGCTCAGGCCAAAGGACATCCCCTCAAACCCTTCATACGCGCCGTAGGCCAATATAAAAACGATAATCGCATAGGAGCTGGCATCCGGATACCACCGCATCTTGTCACGAGACTTACAATGGGCAGGCGCACAGAGGGCGACAGCCAAGCCGAGAAACAAGCAACCGAAACAGATGACAAGGAGAAAACGATGTCCCAAGAAGAAGCCGAACATAAGAAGAAAATTACCGAGAACCTAAAGAAAATTGAAGATTTCATATTGGCCGAGGCCAAGTTAAAAGAAAAGAAATGAATACAACTTATAGTTTGAGCTTTGTTTTTCAAAACTTCCCCATAAACAAAATTCTAGAATCTACAATTACAAAGAAAACCCTTAAGTTTACTCTTTATTACTTTTGGTGGGTTCAGGTGTAATTTGAATTCAAAATTCGATATCGATTTCAGTTAACCCAAATATTTTTCAAGTGAGTATTGAATTCCATTCGAATTGAAGACAATGCGATTAATTTCCAATGTCAGCGCATTACTCAGCGCAGGGTAATCGAATTCCTTCTCATTACATAGGCATCTCAAGTGTAAGTGAAAGTGAAATATTAGGTGATTTACCTCAATTGCAGATTGGTGGGGGGAATGTTCATTAAAATAAGGGTTTGCCCCTAGTTTTTCTGTAGTTACTTGATTAGATTGATTCCCCTGAATGATGATGAGAAATCGGGCTGAGAGTGCAAAAGAGGGGGCAAATCTTTATATTCCTATGGCTTTTGTTTTGTCAAAAGTTTTTGACATACTTAAACGGATATCAATCATCTGTCATAAAATAAGGAATCAGTTTCGTCAAATGACATAATCAATTTTGATTTCTAGAGGAGAGTGCTACCCCCAATAAAGCTCTCTCTTTCTCTCTCTCTCTCTTTTCCGTGAATATTGTTTATATATTTCTTAGTGTATAGGTAAACTCTTGTCAGTCAACTGGATTTTCATTTTTATTTTGGAGTTTCTGTTTACCTTCTAACCAAACGGCCTAGCAATGAATGAAGCCATTTGTATACAGATATAGGTATTTATACATATATACTTCTGTGTGTGTGTGTGTGTTTCTATTTGCCTGAGTCTTAAAAGTTTTTATCTTATATTTTTTTATTCATGCTTGTTGTCATGAACTTGTTGATTTTAGATACAAAGTCTCGTACGTACATTCATGTGTTTATGTATCAAGTTAGGTATATACATGCACACATACATACTTGTATACTGTTGTATGTGTATGGTTGTTTGCTTATATGTATGTTTGTTGTTGTATTTGCGCAACGAGACTCACAGCAACAAAATGTGTTAAAAAATATTGTCAAAATGACTGAACATTAAGGTTAATGTATCGTCTTCTTGTTGATTGCAAATAAAAAACAATCAGAGGTCCAATCTTTCTACCTCCCTCCCATCCCCAGACTATAAACACTACGACGAAGTTTTCATACCCTGCCAAGAAGCTACCTTTTTATTTTGGCCATGTTTAGAAATTGAAGCTGCAAAAGAGTCGAAAAAAGGAAGGAAGTTTGAAGCGAATAAATAAAAGCAAACGTTAAAATTTATTCGTCTGGCTTTACCGACAGACAGAATTATGACATATAGACATATGTTTTTTTTTAAATCCATCTTTATACACAGATATATATGTACATATATGTATATATATTTCTGGGCAAATTCTAAGAACAAAGAACACATTCGAAACAGTTTTTGGACTTTAAGTCACAATGTGAACTTACAGATACCCTGTACATTAAACTCTCTTCTGTTTCGGGTTTCTCTTTTATCCATGATGATATTCCAAGATATATTTATGCCCGATCTTTTCTTAACTATGTTTCCAGGGGTATACAAAATATATGTATAATTTCTCTTTGCAGGTAAACGAAATCTTTTCCTTCTGTTCTGTTGCTGCTTTTGTTGGCTTTTTGTTGCCTTCTGAAGTGCAAAAAAGTTCTTTATTTATTTTTTGGCCAATTAGTCAAAGGATTTTGCAATATCAGGAACTGGTTTGGTTTGGACCTAATTATGTTAAATGAGTTGGCAAACTTGAAGAGGGAGTGCTGAGAGGGGGAGACCTGGACTAGAAAACAGTCTTACCTAAGATGTCTAATGTGTGCAATACATACAAGTTCGTAAATATATATAAACTGATGACTAAATCATTAAGTCAATAGATTTTGTGTGTAAATAGTTTTGTTATTTTTTCGCGCCGACAAAAGAGGCGAAACGAAACGAGTTCTGTCTCTCTTTCTCGCTCACTCTCTCTTGTCATATGTTTCCAATACTTGCCCTTATGTACATACATAACGTTTGTCATATTGATTTTAGCCAAATACTTACTAACTCAGCCATGAATATAATTATCATCAAAAAGAACACTTACCTGCAAAGAGAGAGAGAGAGAGAGAGAATAAATATAAGAAATTGAAATAGAAAAAGACACAAGTATTACATTTTTACAGCTCTAACATTTTTTAAATAGTTCATAAATAAAAAAAAAAACAAAACAAAAAATTCCAAACAATTTAAGTGGCACAGAATCATAAAAATAAACACATTTACACATATGTCTCTCTGTGTTTGTGTGTGTGTGTGTTCATCTATGTGACATTAAAACCACATTTGACAATTTTTATGTGCCCATTGTGCATTAGGGTGTCCCTAAATACAAATATTTTTTAAAAACATACAACATATACAGGGGCTTTATCTTATAATTATCGATTACAGCCAACTAAACCAAATTGGGATCTAGAATCTCACCACAGGGAGGAAGGGACACTTGAATATCTCACATTGAACTCCAAAAATATATAAAATAAACAAAGAAAAATACACAAAAATAATATTTTTAACTTTTTTTTAATATCCGGACTTGTAAATCTAAAAATTGTCTTGTATTCTTTTAAGTCCAGAGACTTAATGAAGCTGATCAAGAATAGTGAAAATATGCTTGACAAAAAGTTACACCCTAAAATTACATCTCTCTGTTTTTCACTTTAAACACTTTACTCGAATTTTTCCAACTTTTTAAGTCAACCATTTGGAACTAATTGTTTTGACATTCGTCGAAAATATGCCCAAGTTCCAGATCCTAACACTGGAAACAGTAAATTATGGCCAATTCACAAGGCAATTTTTGTGCAATATTTTCCATAATTTAACCAAATTTAGATCCAAGCGTTTAAAGCGAGCCAAAATAATGATTGTTGCTAGTGTATTATATCATAGAAAGGGTTACCTTAAGAAGAGTACAAATTAGAGACAGCGGCGAATCATCCAACAATTATATTGATCACCGGATCAAATCAGCTTTCAAATATCTTCTATTTGCATTTGCAAACTAATATGACTCTATATATTTTTAGAAATATTGTCATATATTGACTTAATACCCTCTGAGAAGATCAAAGCCAAAACAAGAAGGGAAAACGAAAAAACCTTCAGTTTTTACAAAACTTGCTTGCGTGTAAGAAAAATAAACAACAACAACAACAAATAATAATAATCATAATCCAAATCAAAATGTAAAGCTTGATTAAATGATTTGATTCGTTGTCGTTATCCATAACAATGGCTCGGCTCGCCTCTTCCGGTTTGTAATTAATCAATTCGCATACTAAATAAATCGCTCATTGTGTGAAACTCAGGGAAACTGTCAGAGAAAAGATGCAATATTTATTTACATACATATATATGTACATATGTTCATAGTAATAAAATGCTGAAAATTTAGGAGACAAAGGCTTAAACTTGACACAGGCGCTCAACAACATGTTGTTGAAGTTGTCGTGTTGCAGCCAAAAAGGCATCCGATTATAAGAGGAGCCTGAGTCCGAGCCCTCCAATATACATATATATACATACATATATATATTTGCATCTGCTTGACTTTCGTTAAATATTTACACACACACACAGCGCATAGACCCAAAGGAGGAGGGGAAGGCAACAAATGGCCAGAGCCAGAAGCCATTGAAACAGTGATGCAGAAAAGTCAAAACGACGAAGAAAATTCCACAAGTGTCAAAGTATTGCAAGTAACTCATCGATCTATCTCTTTCTCTCTCTCTCTCTCTCTCTCTCTCTCTCTATCAATCTTATCTCCCTGAACGACTAGGCTAGAAAGACACCAACTGTCTGTCTTCCTAACACTCATTGGCATTTTTGTTATGGCCGATTTCTATATATGCGATTGTTGTGCGATTTCTTTTATTTCGATAACAGCACTAAGGTTGATTACAATATTTTGATCCTTGACTGAGAAAGAGACCTCATGGACCAAAGGACACAATATACTCTCTAGAAATCAAGAAATAACGTTCAGAAAATAAGAAAAGTTTAGCAGTAGAACTTCAAGCTAGTTAAATGTTGAACCTTTTCATTATGTAACTAATGTGTTAGTTTTTGTACCACTGTGCAGAGATGATGGCTTAAATAGTTTTTGTTTCATATTTTTTGTCTTTGTGTGTGCTTGTTGTACTCTAGTCTTTCTGTGTGCCTTATAATTTATGTCTAACTGCATTTACTATAACCTCCAGCCAGGCTAAACACAAAGCGTTTGATAGTCGTGCCATTTTGGGTCTTATGAAAATTTAACTTGTTGGACTGACTCTCTTGGTTGGCTAAGATGGGAAGGGAGATGGGGTTGGAGAGAGCGATAGAGAGAGAGAGAGAGAGAGAGAGATAGATGGTAGTGGTCCTCCGTTGCCGTTGCTGTGGCCATTGCCCGGCTTCATATCGGCCATTCAGCATCAGCAGCAGCAGCAGCCGCAACATCTCTTAAAACGCATAAATCAAACTTTGGTCCGTGCGCGCGAGAGTTTTTCTTCAAACCAAAGTAACATTTTGTGGGTATTCAAAAATATGTGATACCCAAGAAAAGTAGGGTAGAGGCAGCTTTTCTCTGTACATTCAAGATGACTATGACTGTAGGGTATTCATTAGGTCGTTTCGGTTATTCGAGGCTTGTAGTCAGTGTTCAGTCACATATCAAGTTGCCTTCTCTGTTCTGGTCGCTGTCGATCGGTCAGTTCTCGGGCCCCACAACCTTCCCCTCTGGACCACAACATTGATTGTTCTTCTTGGAAGTGTTTGGTTCCAGGTTCGAGGCGGTCAGCCAGTTGTCCCACAAATTTATTGCCTTTTAATGCTGCAATATTTTTATGTTTTATGCTTATTTTTTGTTCTTGTTGCACCACCCCCCGCGGCACCACCGCCACCTTCTCATCCTGTTTACCCTTTGGTTGGTGTTGACACTGTGTAGCGGTAAATTTGTGTGATAAATTAATTCAATCGAGGTGGAAAGTGCAAAATGCAATTCGAGAAAATGCACAAATGATTTTTTTTCCCCAGAATTTACAAACTTGATTTTAATCTCTCTAAGTTTTTCTCTCTCTCTCTCTGGCTCTGTCTCACTTCTTTTTATACCCTTGCAAAAAGGGTATATTAATTTTGGTCAGAAGTGTGCAACGCATAGAACGAAGCATCTCAGACTATATAAAGTATATATATTCTTGATCAGCACGACGAGACGAGTTCAAATAGCCATGTCCGTCCGTCCGTCCGTCCGTCCGTCCGTCCGTCCGTCCGTCCGTCCGTCCGTCCGTCTGGATCAACGCGAACTCCTCTGAGACCGTAAGAGCTACAGAGCTGAAATTTTGCACGTAGGCTTGTATATACTGCAGGCATTGTATATCTCGGATTCAGCCGGATCGGACCACTATATCATATAGCTCCCATACAAACGTCAAAGTCACGAAACAGTGACTTTCTCAATAACTTCATTAATTTTATAGCTATTGTCATAAAAGTTGGTATTTGTCAGTTTTATGTTCTTATTAATGATTGTGCCAAATTCGATCAAGATCGGGTGACTATATCATATAGGTCCCATACAAGCGGCAAAGTCACGAACAGTGACTTTCTCAATAACTTCATTAATTTTATAGCTATTTTCATAAAAGTTGGTATTTGTCAGTTTTATGTTCTTATTAATAATTGTGCCAAATTCGATCAAGATCGGGTGACTATATCATATAGCTCCCATACAAGCGGCAAAGTCACGAACAGTGACTTTCTCAATAACTTCATTAATTTTATAGCTATTGTCATAAAAGTTGGTATTTGTCAGTTTTATGTTCTTATTAATGATTGTGCCAAATTCGATCAAGATCGGGTGACTATATCATATAGGTCCCATACAAGCGGCAAAGTCACGAACAGTGACTTTCTCAATAACTTCATTAATTTTATAGCTATTTTCATAAAAGTTGGTATTTGTCAGTTTTATGTTCTTATTAATAATTGTGCCAAATTCGATCAAGATCGGGTGACTATATCATATAGCTCCCATACAAGCGGCAAAGTCACGAACAGTGACTTTCTCAATAACTTCATTAATTTTATAGCTATTGTCATAAAAGTTGGTATTTGTCAGTTTTATGTTCTTATTAATGATTGTGCCAAATTTGATCAAGATCGGGTGACTATATCATATAGCTCCCATACAAACGATAGGTGGAAAACAGTGACTTTAATCAAAAAGTTCGTTATATCCTATGCTAAGATTGAAAGCCGTTCTTTCGCAAACATTAGTCTTTTTGGATAAAACGTTTTTACACTTTGATGGCTGTGGGTAAGGAAAGAATTACCAAAACAGTTGCAAGGGTATACAAACTTCGACGCGGTCGAAGTTAACCCCGGCCCTCTGGTTTTTTTTTCGAACAGCAACAATGGGAGAAAAGTGTTTAGTCATTAGGCCATAATTTGACTCGAGTGAAAGTTTTAGTTAAATCATTTGTGCTGGCAATTAAAACAAATCACAAAGTAGCAAAACACAGAAACACTTAATAAATTACAACAATTTTGACCACGCCCACAAGAAAGGTAAGTGCCTTTGTTATTATATAGAAAATTAGTCGGCTAAACGGCGTCGTTTATTGTTGTTTACCCTTTCGAAAACTGGGTTACATGAATGATGATGAGGTGTGCAAGCTTCTTAAGGACAACAGAATCTGCCCTACAGAGTATAGACACTTCGGTCTTAGCTTATGACTAATAAATATATATAACTTTATGACATTAACCCCAACCGGTTTCTGGAGATGCGGAAAAAGTTAAGCATTCAAATTTAAATTTCTAAGTGCACTTGTCATTTTTATGAATTGGTTTTTTTTTTCTTTTTGCGCCCACGTGCAAAAGTTAAAAAACCATAATTATTTTGTCTTGACAAATTTGTTCGACGTAAAATCAAAGATAATGAACAAACACACACAGAGATTCGCTCAAGATCTTGTTGTTTGTCCTCGAGAGAAAAAAAGAGGAGAAAATTTTCGAAAATTGGCAAAAGTGTTGAATCAATATGTGAGGTGTTTGTTTGTTGTACAGGAAATTGTTGATGAACTCAGGAAATATTTATACCTTCTTTTTTTTGTAAACAATTTCAGTTTAATGTTCAAGAAGCTGCAGAAGAAGAGTATCAATAAGTTCGGTTCGAAGAATATGCAGATACCGGAACTTAAACTTAATGCCCGCAATTCCAATCCTATTGTCAATGACCTCAAAAACCTTCCCCCGTGAGATGATGATTCATTTACTTTTTGTTTTTGGCACGCGAAATGCAAAGACCTTTTGATTAGATAAAGGGGACAAAAAAATGTCAATGGGTCTGCGTGTGTGTGTGTGTGTGTGTGTGGTGTGGCTTGAACTTTGATTGGGCGCACCTGTGACTCTCTCGACTGTTGTTGTTGTTGTTGTCACTACGTTTCGATAAGGTGTTTTGTTTTTGTTTTTGTGGGTAGGCGCCGTCGCGCCGTTGCCGGGACTAAACTGAGCGGCGTCCGACTTTTTGTTCAATATTTACAAATAATTAAAAACGATAATTGGTTTTGCTTGTTTCGTGTTTTGGCCAGTTTTCCCCCCCCATTTTCGGCTGTGTGTTTTGCAAATTGTCGCATAGTTATGAATAGTTTTGTACTTTGCATTTCTAGACCAAATATTAAAGATACTTGTTAAATTTGCATAGTCGACAAATGTTTGACCAACATTTTTAAGCGTTTTTGGCACGTTTTTTTCTTCTTTTCTTTGTTTGTTTGTCTGTCTCCCACTTTGTTTATGTTTAGATTTTACTACGTCGCGTCTTTGATTTAATTTTCAATCTAAATTGTTTAGTTTTGCCAATGGGTGGGAGGGGATTGTATAGTAAATGTGATCAAAACGTGATAACCAAAAGCTTTCACGTGGCTAAATTTGAAAGATTTCATTTTTAAATAGAATGTTTCTGCATCTTATAAACAAACGTGTTCATATTGAAATGTTTGAAAACGTTTGTTTTTCTTTTTAATATGAAAATATATATAAATATATCTTCTTAAAATTTCTCTACATTTCTGCATGATTGGAAATTGGAGTAAAAATTCATTTGAAGGTTGTTGCTTTTCCCAACTTACCCCCCTGATCTATTCGAAATAGTTCATTCTTTTTAAAAATTCTCAATAGTTACTTCTTCTAAGGGTTTCCTCTTTAATACTAATACTTAACTATTTCAATTCATAAACGATATAAGTACAGTAGAATCCGGTTATAACGACCCTTAAGGGACCGACGATTTTCGTCGGTGTATCCAGAAGACCAACTAATCAGAGGGCCTTTCATATACATATGTAAGTTTGTATTGGGATCAACCAATCACTCATCGAACTTTAGTCGCTATAATCGAACGGACGTTATAAGCGGAGTCGTTATAACCGGATTCTACTGTACTATCTTTTTTGGACTGAACAAAAAGTCTCCTCTTTCAGAAAGTAGAAAAAAAAAGGACATTTTGTGCTGTTCATAATAATATCAGTGATTCGAGCTATCTTGATCTGTTGTCTTGGCGGTAGATATTATCCATGTTTCACTTTACATTCACATAAGTACATATATGTATGTATGTATGTATGTATGTATGTATGTATGTATGTACATATGTATGTACGTATGAATATGCTTATTAAATTCTCACAATTATGCATTTATCTCTTTCCCATTGTGATGGCGCCTTCTTGTCCACATTGCAAGCATGTGTTTGGCTTTTTGTTGTTTGTTAGCCAAGGTTTTCTTTGTTTTGATCAGCAATTAAATTTCGTTCATTGATTAAATCGCCCTATCTCCAACATATATACGTATGTATATAGTATGTAGATGCGATATGAATTGTTTTGGGTCTTGTATTCATTTCGGTGGCCATGTCCTCGGCTACTTGTTCGTGTCTCTCTTTGAACGCCTACAACAACACACTGACATCACCAGCAGCACCGACAACAACAACAATGAGAAATATAAATTTTTATCTATTTTTCGTTGTTGTTGCTGTTGTTGTGTGCTGTGGCATTTGCAATAACAAACAAAACTAACAAGCAAATGTGCAAATAATTAATTGGTTTTTCGTTTTGTTTTGTTTTGTTTTTGTTTGCCAACACGCATTTATGTCGGCTTTTAACCTTAGATCTTACAAAAAAAAAAAAAAAAAAAAAAAAAGCATTCAAAATTCATGCAAAAAGTTTAAAAATAAAAAGTTACTAGCTAGCTACTTTTTTTATGATCCGTTTGCGATTTTATGGCTCTGCTATGAAAGATGATATAGCCATGTAAAGACGATAATTAGAGACATATAAATATTAAATTGATTGGGATAAGCAGGGAAACACAAAAAACTTGTGAATGTCAATGAATGAATGTGAATTCAATTTATATCTGTTGCCAAATGGTTCAAAAAGGAACAAAAAGAGTGCTGGGTATTTAATCACCCCAAACAACAACTGCTGGATTGCAAATTGCAGTTGCAACTTGGAGTCGGAGTCAAAGGAAAGTTGTGCAAGCGGCAGCATTTAAGTGTGTGTGTGTGTGTGTCCCTCTGTGTGTGCAGTCAAGTTGTCAGGCGGCAGAAAACTTCTGCAACATGTTTTGCCTGCCAGGCAAAGTTGATTTCAAAATAATGAGTTAATAAAACGGCAAAAAGAAAGACGATGCCTCATGCCATAGCCAGCCCCAGACCTGACACACACTCACACACACACAAGTAACAAGAGACAGTGACAGAGAAAGATAGAGACAGCGAGAAGGAAGGAGGAAAAGATATACAAGAGTTTTGGGTCTGATGATGATGATGATATCTTCTTCTTACACAGACAAAGTGTCAAATCATTCAAAATGTCACCGCAAAAGTAGAAATAAATCGAAAGTCATTTGTTTTTTTTTTTTTGTTCATTTCCCTCCCTTTCTTTTGTAATGTTTGCAATTATTTTGTTTGAAAATTAGGCTAAACAATCAGCAAATAGTCGAAAGAAAATTGAAAGTTTTTGTTTATCTTAAATCTTTAAATAGATCTTGAGATAATTGTATTGAACTTGAATTTGAGAAATAAATCATATAAGAAATATATATTGAAACAAAAATTGCATCGTTTATGCCCCACAGAAAAAAATTTCACTAGATTTTTACCATTTTTTAAGTCGAATGCTAGCTGGTTTGAAGTCAACAAATCTTACGAATGCACAAGATTTTTAGTTTAAAATTTCCAATTCGTTTAAGTGTCGAAAAAATGTATATAATAATTATGACTATGAAGATTTTACCAAGGTCTTCTAGTAATAGAACTTCCGATGTAAAATCTTATATAATCGTAAGATTTATTGGTCACAAGACAGCTAACATTCAGTTTGGATAAGATTCAGGGGAAAACCTTTAAAAATTGGTGTACAGAAATTTATTGAGAAATTCGCTAAGTTCCTCATTTGTGTCTTTCACCCAATTTTCCTTAAATTTCTTCTATTCTCAAATGTTGTTATCAAAAACGCTTTTGAAACGAAGGAAGTGAGCAATGGACATTTACTAGACATTTCACAAATAGTCCACAGGACGTCCTATGGACATTTGACAAAAAGTTCATTATGGTCATGTGAGCAAAATGTTTCTCTATTTTCTTTTTTTTCATCAATTTGTTGTAGTTTTTTTCGCTTCGTTTTTCGTTTTTGTTTTGCATTTCCGACTAATTTGCCTATAAATCTCACTCAAACTAATGAGCCCTGAGGGTGTGTTTTGGCAGCAAATTAACTCATTGCCACTCGCCATGGAGTCTTGGAGTCGTGATCGTCCTCGACGTGGTTGAGTTCATTTGAGTTCTCCTTTCTACCACTATCTTTTGTGCAGTTCTTTATGGGCTTCTCTTCTTCACCCACCATTTCCCTTTCTAATTTGTGCGGGTCGCTGTGTTTGACATTGAGACTATACAAAAAAAAAAAAAATGAAAAGGAAAAAACATTTGCAAGTTATTTGTTTGCCAGCGCCTTAATTAGACTTGTTATGACTGGTCAGTTTTGCAATTTTTGCAATTAAAATTAAACACGAGTGTGTCTCAGAGTCTCAGACTCAGAGTCGGAGTCTCGACATCGGAGAGTGCGGCAACATGAGCCAACACGATTTGGTACAAATATTTATATTTGCATTTTGCATTTTGCATTTGCATATGAGATATGTTTGCTTCAAATTTGTTGAAGGCTATTTAATATATTAGATAAATTATTAGTTTGGCTTAGCAGTTAGAGTAGTTGCCGCCATGAAAATGTAGTTGAAAATTGGAACTAGCTTGACAAGAAGTTCTCGACATTAAGGACCTGTCTGAAACCCATCACATGGAATATCATCTATTGCCAATTCAAACGAAAAAACGAAAAACTTTGGCGAAGCATTCAAATCTCAACTTTAACCTTCAAAGTGAGGGATAAACAAATACAAAAAACAAAACAAAAAACAACAACAAAGGAACAAAAGAACCAGCGCAAACACTTGATACACTTTTTTTCTTCTTTTTTTTGTGTGTGTGTGTGTGTGTGTCTAAAAGATGCTTCAAACAACAAAAATTCCATGCCAAAGATATGAGCATTAATGCGACTACAGTTTACTCTAACAAAGTCATGAATTCGAAGATTGGATCCACCTTGTTAGGGTGCAGATCTTTAACCCAAGCTAAGATTTGACGACAATATGTATTTCCAAGTGTTCCGACTGAATCTTGAGAAGTTTTTCAAGCTTTAGTTCATATGTGGTTCAAGAAAGGTTTAAAGGCTTTCAAGACTCTCTTTTCAAATAAACAATCAAAACTTTCGAAAAGTATGGGAAAATTTTTCGTAATCTTGCTTAATGCTGGAACTGAATAGAACCGAGTTTACAATTGACTTAGAAAATGATTGTTTGGATATAGATTTTTGTATTTGATCGAAATTGATGGAATTATTGTAATTATAATATATATAGTTATGTATAGACCTTTGTTAGGGTATATACAGATATGTATGTGGAGCGGACAGAATGGCCAAACATTGTTCCTGGCAAGACACTCTACTACAACACTCCTTCTCGTGGAACTCCACTTTGTTCTACTCCTCTCAGCATTGTCTGCTTGTTAACAAATTTCGAAATAAAACATTTCTGGGAATTCTTTCACACACGCAAATACACACACACACACAGAGAAGTAAGTAGCAAACAAAGCGCATGTGCCGACATAGCCTGACCTACCGCCCTCCTCTCCCCAGATTCTGTCTCTACTTGGGCTACTCTTTTGGCAAACTTTTTGGGGATTGCGCAAGCGCAGCTATAGGAGTATAAGAAGAAGACTCACACACAGACAAACAGAAGTAGACAGAGAAAGAGCAAGATAGAGGCATATGAATATTAAACTTAAACCTGGATCTCAGTCTCACAAAGTCAGAGAGATCTTGGAATTTTGATGGCATTTCACATGCACACTTGCACTTCCGCCCCAATCCAACCACCCCAACCCCCCTGTCCACCGAACCCCACCGCCAATTGCAGCAGCATGACATGGCCCATCAAGTACATGCAACAAAAGACTTGCACTGTCTCTTTAATCTATCTATCTCTTTTTGTCTGTCTGCCTGTTCGGTCTCTTTTGTTGTTGTTGTTGTTATTGTAGCCGGCGCGACATGTAAATTAGTGCAAAGTATTTTGCATTTTAATGCAAAAGCCACAAACAGCAACAACAATAATGCAAATTGCAATTAATTGTAATTGTTGCTGCAAAAGATCCATGAAAAAGGGATAGACACAATGTCGAGAGAGAAATTCAAATTCTCTTGCCCCAGCGAATTAAATGAGATTTGACTCTTTTGGGTAATAATGGTAAATCGAGATCAAAAACATAAAGCCGCCAAAAAGAATACGAAATTGCAATTACACTGATCAGCAAAGAGTTTAAAACAACAAGTGATAAATTGGCAATATCTGAGACTCTGAAACTCAAATTTTACCCCACAAAAACAATTCGGAAAGCCTTTTGCAAAGAATTTAATATGTATGAAATTGTCAAACCAAAAATGTTCAATAAATTGTTTACCCTAAATTGTTAACGGTATAAATGAATGTTGTTAAATTTTTTTTTTTTTAATCTTTTGTGTCAATTCTTGCTGATGATGATGGGGTGAATGAGATTTTGGTTGTTACCTAAAAAACTGTAGCTATACCCACTTCCAGCACGACGACCGGTTGTTTTATTGCAGCTCCAATTATTATTTTGTAAATTCACTTGATCCTTGGTGCTAGTGCCAATATTGTTGTTGTTGTTGTTGCTGTTGTTGTTAATGTTGGTTTTGGTATTTTTGTCGTTGTTGCTTTTGCCACTCGAAGAGCGGTTGGTTAGTGGGAACATGGCATGTATCTTTTGCGGTTCACTGTCTTCTGGGTTGCTGCTGCCTCATGGATGAAGATGGAGTATAAAGATCGGTATAGGATGAGGGGGAAAAGCAGAGGGATTCTCTTTTACTGTATCGGTAGGTATGTATGTATGGATGTAAGCTGTGTATACAAGATACAATTCCAGCTGCCAATGGTATGGCGAATCCTTTCAAGTCCGTTGCCCTAACTTGGGCTTGGACTTGGGCTTGATGTGTTGTTGTATCCCTTCTTCCTCTTCGTTGATTGTTCTCTGCTGATTCACTTTTCACGTTTTTCTTCTTATAATCTTGTAATTTTCGTTATTCAATTCGTTTCGTTACTCAAAACGCACTCACAGAACAGATAAACAAAATTTGATGTATAACTACAAAGATTTGAATGATTTTATTTTTTGTTCAAGTTAAGCATAAAATTTCATTAAAAAATGTTCAATATTTATTAGCCAAAGTTAATCAAATAATGTGGTCATTTTCCAAGTATTCTATATCATCAAATGTATTTGGTTTGCAAAAACTCTTTATCTCTGCTAAGAAACAGGGTTTTAATTTCTCTATCATGTCATATTTATAATGAAATTTATTGCTTAACTACCAAATAAAAAAACAAGAAATTCTTTTGCACACATTCTTTGATAATGATGCATACAACAAGCAAACACTCAATTCACTTCACTTCATATTCTCTTTTCTTTGCTTTTTTTTTTCACCCTGTATCTAGGTAAATATTCAGGTATATTATTACATTTCATTTAATGTATTCTCACATTACTCATACCCAACTTGGCGTAATTTCGTTAAATTTTGCAATATTTGCAGTTTAAATTTGTATTATTTTTTGGTTTTATTCGTTAGAAGAAGACAAAAATTAAAAATCCAAAAACAGAAAAAAAAATGATGCCGGGTCGATCGCGTTTATGGAGAGGGTTTATATCGAAGGAATCGCGAATTGTAATTCGTCGAGCTTCGAGCGACAAAGCGACCAACGAGCTTTGAAATGCGTTTCGAGACTGAGCCAACTGCCCTGGCCCAAGCCAAAGCCAAAGCCAAACAAGTGTTGTTGCAGCAGAGTAGAGCGAACAACTCTCCAACGAAGTCTACAAAAGACACATAGAGAGAATCTACCTCTCTCAGGCTTGCTCTCTCTCTCTCTGACGATGTCTCGTTATTGTTGGTGTAGTCTGATAGCCGATCTCTTTGCCTGGTTGTTGTTGTCGTTGTCTTTAGCTTATCAGTTCGGCTATCACACTCTTTTTTTTGTATTTTTTGTGTTTCTTTCTCCTTCTTTTAATTTTGTGTTAAAGAATTCATTCACGCTTTGTATTTATATTTGTACTTTTATGGAGTTTTGACTGATTGAGGTGATGATGATGATGATGTTGAGGTTTGCTCGTTGGTCTTGGGCTACCTTATCGCACGCTCGCTCACACACACACACACACACTACGGGAGGGGGTGGGGAAGGGCTAAACTAGTGACGCAAACCTTTAAATGTGACTCTACACACTACTCGAGCCGTTTATTTGCTGATAAGCAACCACTTGTTAAATTTATAGAGTAACTGTTTGATTCATCATTCAAAGGACTCTCATCCTTATTCTCTTTGCTTACAATTGATGTTATCGATAAATGTAGACATGGAAACATCGTTCTCTATATGACCGATAACCATATTCAAAATACCATGAAACTATAAAATTGAATTCTTAAAACTAAGTGGTATGAATACAAAAAGTTTCAGAGTTTTAAGTTATCTTGCTTACTCTTACAAGCACACGAGCACTTTGGCGCCTCTAGCGTCGAGGCGATTATACTCGTGGCTAGTTTTGATCCAATTTTTAAGAAATTGGGTTGTCCGATAGACGTTGTTAATTCAATAAGTACTGGATGTCAAATTTAATGAATATTTCTGCCTACAAACCACATGAGTCTCCCGCAGTAGCTCTAGCTCTTACAGTCTCCGAGATCACGCTGCTTATAGATGCGGACATAGAGCTGCCTAAAGGTTATATAATAAAGCGATATTCCATACAAATATCATGATTAAACCGATATCGATAACTGCCTTTACTACTTCTTCTCATCAAACTAATTTGGTAAGTGCAAATGAAAATAGTAATATTTTATACATTAGGAGTAAATAGAACAAATACTTCTTTTAAAGGATCAGCACACGATTGATAAACTTCGAAACCATAATCAATATATAGCATTCGATAGTGAAAAGCGGTTATCGCCTAGTCAAAAAGAGTTTACTATGCTCTATTACAATTTTTTTCAATTATTTATTATTCGTTGCGGGCTTTCCATTTCTTGCTCCACATTTGGCAACAAGTTGTTGGTTGGTTTCTTTCATTACCGGTGATAACACAAATCCATTGAAATATAAATTTCAATTAACATTTTTAATACATTTTTAATCTAGACCGGCCCCAGAAGGTGTATATGTACATACATACACTGACAATAATGGTTCGTAGTCATTAAGTCACTCAAGTGGTACCCCAAAATGAGCTAATACCTTTGACACAATCTTGATAAATGGGGCCAATGGCGATTTGTAATGTGTTTTTGGGTTTCATTTCTAATGGAAATCTCGACTAATTGCAAGAATCTATATGGATTGTAAATCAATAAACAATAATACGAAGCGAGATAAGATTGTATGTGGAAACCTTTTTTTTTTTTTTTGTAACTATAAATATATTTTAACCAAATTTCTGATATCTATCAGTTGTCGTTCAATGATAAGGTGAAATTTAATTCTATTTCCATCCATTTAAATTGCAGGGGGCCCCCCAATTTAAATTTGCACTTCACTTTCTTTAACTTGGCCAGAACTAACTATATAGTTTACTTATCCCATAAATTGCCGACCGCAAAAGCAATTGGCCAATTGCAAATTCAAGTCTAAACCATCACCGATTGTGGGAAATCGACTGGGCTGTTGTGTGCGTGCGCGGTTTTTATTGAATTCGTATCGTATCAGTGGGGCTAAACAACGACGCCTCAAAGTCATAAATAGTTAGTTAGCTCCACACACAACACACTTCAACAGAAGAGAAGAGATGCAGAGAGACGGTAAGAGAGATAGAACATCCGTGGGGCAACTTAGTTGCTATGACTCTAGCATCCGTCAGATACTGGGAGTTTGGACACAGCCGGTTTGTATCTACGGCTTCGGCTTGGGGTCCATTCATGGCAACTACCGTTTCGGATCTTTTGTTTGACTTTGTCTTGTGGCCGTCAGGTCTCGAGAGTCTATTTGTAGAAGACACAAGCAGCCAAACAACCGACTGCCACTGCCACTAAGCAGTTCTCTACCCCTCTCTCTCTCTCTCTCTGTCTCTCGTGATCTTTCTCTCTCTCGATCTTTCTCTGACTTTTTTTTTTGTTTTGTTTTCTACCTGTCCACATGGATGCGATGGCTATGGCTTCGGCTATGTGGCGGCGGCACTAAGTTGCACTTGGTCGCGCTGCACGTCGTTCTCAGTCGCTATCTCAAGTGTTTTTTAAAAGTTTTCCAGCGATAAGCAATGTAACTTTATGGTACCTCAAACTACCACTCGAATTCTATGCAACCATAGCCATGCAGCTTTTGCTGTGTCTATGGCTCTGACTGTGGCTCTAGCTGTGGGCCTGAGCATATGATCATCGTTCAGCCCTCTAGCGTTAGCGTTAGCGTCATCATCATCATCACAATCCAACCACCACTACCACCACATGGTCGTCGTCGTCATCATCATCCTAGTTTGCCATGGTGTGGTGCGATCATGATGTATATGATTCATGACTTTTCACTTTTGCGCACACACGCACGACTTCAGAAAAATAAAGAGCTAAAATGTGGAACCATTGCACCATGGGAATGAAAATATGATGTTATTCTTCCAGAGAATCTTGTGATCGAAATATATATTTCAAAAAGCTATATGTATGTACATATATATAAAATCTAGTACTTAAGACGGCTCGAAGATCAAGGATAAACAAAAACTTAGAAGTGTTACTATCAGCAGGTTATAATAAAGAAATCCAGAATTGCTATGGCCATACAATATATCCTTAACGCTAAAACTATCTGAGAATTACAGCTTACAGTAACAGAGTTTATCTTTTTGTGCCTAAATTGCGCTCTCCTTAAAACAAAGATCATTCTAAAGAACCCACAAAAATATGTCGTTAGTTCAGAGTGCCTATTACCTTGGCTCCTTCTTGTAACAGTTTATTCGAAGTGGTGATTGGGCTTGGTGACTTTTTGCACACAATTTCCTCAAATTTATCCACTATGCATGGGGATTTTTTTTTTTTTTTGGCTAGACTCTCTTACCATATGCAGCTGACACTTAACCCTTTGCATAAATTTTCATCATCAGTTGTTTTGTTGCTGTTGTTGTTGCAGTTGTTGCAAGTTGAAGTTGGCTTCGGAATGGCACGTAAATTACTGTGACATTGCACTTTGCTGCATCATTTGGCAATTTGTTGTGCTTTGTTGTTGTGTTCTGGTGTGCCGGTTATTTCTCCTCGTTTTATTGATTAGTTTTAAATTAAAAACGAAATCATCGACGGCGGCATAAATCTTAAGCAATTTTCTTATTAGAAACTGTCAATGTCAGTAAATTTCACCCGGAGGAGTTTTTTTTTTTTATACTCGATCCTATTACACTAGCTTCCCATCGGTCAAAAACCAACACCAACAACAACAGCAAGGAAAATGGATATATAAAAACTATATATATATATATATATTTTTTTTTTTTTTGATGATTTATGACCCTGGATGGTTTGGAAGGCTTGTTAAACATCTGTGTGAAATGGCTTTCTCTGGCTTTGTTTACTCAATTGGCAATTCAAATGGCCAGGTTAGTGTTTTTATCCCCTTTTTATGAGCGACGATGATGATGATGTGGATGTGGATGTAGTACCTGTGTTTTGTGTTTGGGGGTCAGACGCCGCCTTGCGGGCTACCTTTCTAATGCCAAAATGTACACACTGAAAGGAGTTCGGCCAGAGTGGGTCATTAAAATGTGTGTATGTCTATGTAATGAAGGATTGGTAATGATCAATTGATGAATTGCCTTTCAACGGAGGCAGACAAACAGGGAGTAATTCAAATAAAAGACAAACAAACAAACATGGGAAATGTGTAAGAGAAATTGCTTAAACATTTCTAGGTCAAGCCTTTGAACAGAAAGTTATTAGATAGTTTTTAATTTTATCTATATAACGTAAAATATCCTTAACTTACCACTCTCGGCTGCACTTAGACACTTGGCTGCCATTTCCTCGCTCAGTTCCTCGGCTGGATTGCCACCGCCTTTGTCTAGGACACAACTAACACTTGCCGAACCCCAATCGAGGGCACTAACTCCATCGCAGGACATCAATGATAGATCCAGGGGCGGCACCGAATTGCCACGCAGTGTGCTAGTGGCGCTTATACCACCAACACCACCACCAGCACCACCTACACCGCCAACACCACCGTTAACACCACCGCCAAGCGAAACACTCATCATGTACTTCAGGTCCAATGAAGAGTTCATTGAACCACCATAAATGGAGCTTGTCTGGGAGGCACATGTTGAATCAAAACTACGATTACATTCGCGACGTTTCTCTGGCGTGGCATATAATGGTTCCATGGACTTTTTGGGCGTTGTCATTATCATCTGATCGTTGTAGGATGATGGACCAACCGTAGCTGACATTTCATTGGAACCAAATGATCCATTTAATGTGCCATAGCAGGAGGTCATCATAATGTCATTACGATTGAAACTTGGCTGCCAATAGTCATCATGATCCTGATCCTCTTCAGCATTACCCGAATCGGCCAATTCAGGCGGCGGCGGTGGCTCTTCAGCTGCCACCAGCTCATCCAAATAGTCGGCATCGTATAGACGCGATTCATCTATCATGGCAATGGTATCATTGAGATTATCCTCATCATCCTCATCAGCATCATCCTCGTCCTCCTCCTCCTCCTCCTCTTGAGCCTCACAGTCCGAGGAGCAGGGATTGTGGTCACATCGTTTTTCCGCCTTATTTGTTGCATTCAGTTTCTGAAATGTTTCATCTGCCTTTTGCATAAGATCATAGGCAGCGCTATGTGGTATGGATGAGCTATGCAATGAATCCGAATCATTTTCTTCAATGCAGGATAAATGCCGTGTACGAAAACCATAGATGATGCCATTTGGTAACGCTGGCGGTGGATTAATGGGCAATGGAGGTGTCTGTAATTGATCCTCATCATCATCTACGAAATGGGCAGTGGGCAACTGCATGGCGGTTGTCATTCTGCAAAAGCAAACAGAAATTGACGGTTAAAAAAATTAACTTAAAAGTCAAATGAAAGGTCTTTAAATTATCTTTAAAGTATAAACTATTGGCTTCCGGATAGTGTTCGCTTAGTTTCTAGTTGTAGCAACTGTACTTATTCGAAATATTAATCTATAGACATTAAACATAATTTGACTTTTTTTTGGGTGTAATTTTAGATCTTAAGACTTAAACATTAACGATCCTCCTTCTCCTCCATTCGCCCTGTCATAAAAACGGAAATGAGCTGAGCTGAGCTCAGGTTAGGTCAGGAGAGGAATAGAAAATTTCATCTAGGTGCGAGCTTGTGTAAATGATAAGCAGCCTCAAGCCCCCAGTTGGGCTGTAGGCTCCACTTTTAATGCCACTTAATGCGGCAACAAAAACAACAATAACAACTACATGAAATTCTTTCAACATAAATCTCTCGCTCTAGCAGTTTGCAGACATGCGCGCGCACATGGAAGACGAAGACGAGGAACAGAGTCCCAGACGCAGACGCAAACGCAGACGGAAGTGGCCCCCAAATAGTTAGAGAATAAAGGGAAGAAAGGTGGTGGCAATGGCAATGGCAATGGATGAAATGGAATGGGGAGGGATGGGGGAATGAGGTGGATGGGGTGGATTGGATGGAGTAGAGTAAATGCGCACGCAACTTCCCCCATTTATGGGCACAAGCGGTGCGCATCTCGATGGCATTTGTTGGTCTATGTGTGTGAGTTTGTGTGTGTGTGCCCCCCTGCAGCGATTCTTTCTGCAGTTGTTGTTATTGTTGTTGCTGGCGGCGTCTGTGGGCAGATGCTTGACATGGCCTGGGACACACAGTGCAAAGAACTCAAAGTCGTAATAGTTCTGCCGACGTCAACGTCAACGTTGATGTTCCTGCTGCCGCTGTTATCTTTGGCATGTCGTCGCACTCTTGACATTCTCTCAAGTACGTGTTGCTCTAACACGCTTTGACTATATGCCTCTCGGCTCTCGATCAACTGGCTGGACATAAATTAACCCAAAAAATGTAAAATTGCCACCTGAAAAAATCCAAATGACCGACAAAAACCCAAGATATAAGCTATTATTCTGCGAAGAAGCATGAAAGAGGTAACTAAGAAAGGTAAGTTATCCTTGTAACCTATCCGAAGGTGTCCCTAAAGTTGGTTCTATTGGCAAAACTAACGCATTAAGAGCTGGAGTTTTGTATTTTTTCTCTTTTTTTCGCATTTTACTGCTGGAGTAAAGCAGATTTTTTTTTTTATGTTTGGTTTGTTTGCTTGAAGTTGATTTACAGTTTTTAAATAAACAATATTGGTTTTTGCTCTTCTCTGCTTTCCATTTCTCTATTTGTTTGCCTTAGAAATTGTTTTTTTGTTATGTCTTGGTTGCGGTTTTGACATTTTTCAAATTACACGTTAAAAAAGAAAATATATAGAAAACCAAGCCAAAATCATCTACACTCTATCGGGATAGTACGAGTAAAGGCAGCAATCGTTCTTGGATATCGAAAATTGAGCAGAAATTTCGCTCATTCCTCCTTGAGAACCTGCCCTACTGTACCACTGCGCTACTTATTACCACTGAAATTGAGCTGATCAATCAGAAAACTTGAACTCTGGTCAAAAAGTTTGAAAATTACAAATTTGTCGCCGAATTGTAGAAGTATTAAAATTTTCATTGCCCACATTTCTGAGTCAATGAACAATATCTCATATCAAAGATATCGAATTTGCTAGATCTCGATTGCTTTGTTAGTTTTTGTTTTAAAGGAACCATTGGAAAGCTGAGATGATATTTGTGCGATTTGATAAAAACTGAAACTAGCTCGACCTATATGCTATTTAAGATATCAAACCAACTTCAAATTTGTTGCAGTGTATGGAGATGGTGCAGCAAAAACTAATGCAACAAACAAATTACTTGAGGCGACGAAAAACTACACACATCACACACACACACAATACCCCAGCCTAGGCTCTAGCTATAGGTTAGGACCAAAAATAGATCAACCAAACGATCGGAAGATTGGGAACGACTGGAAACAAGGGGGGCAGGGGCAAAAGGAAACTAAATGACGCGACGTGGTTGTTGTCGTGCGCCAAACAGGGAAACTCAAACAAACTGGAAAGGAGAGAAGGAGAAGAAGAGGGCAGCGGTAGAAGGTGATGCAGCATAGATAGAGATGAAGATAGAAATGGAGAAGGTGGCTAGAGGGAAGGCGGAGAGGGGGGAGGACTGAGGGGTCTAGGATCCCCAGCAAACTGCATTAAACTACTTTCTGTAGTTTATTGCTTCGAGTTATGTGTGTGTGTGTGTCTGTGTGTGTGTGTATTTCTACTTTTAGCTATTACTTTTCCCTGTTTGTGTGAGAATCTTGAACTTGTGCTGCGTTCACTCTTTACATTATATCTCTTTATTTTTTGTTTTCTGGTGTTTTTGTGTTGTTTACATTTTTCTTTAATTTTTTTCCCGTTTGGCTTTGGTTTGGTGAAAAGTGAAATGAAATAAACTGAGAAGGGAGGTAGATAGGATGGAGCCTTTTTTTCTCCCCCGTTTCACCAAAACATGCGACATTTTTCTTATTTTCAATTTAAATTGAAAACTCTGTTCTTTCGTCGTTCGTTTGCCGACCTCTGTTTCGATTAGTCATTTATTTCGGTTCACTGTTCCAGACATTGGCACTTAAATGCATTGGGATGTGGTCACTTCACAATACATATATACATACATATATTGTATCTACACACATAGAGAAGGATCTATATTTGTCTTTGGTTGCTGTCGTGAAGGGATTTGAGATAACATGGAAAAGGCATGCTAATTTTGTCAAGTTGCGCTGTCAACAAATTACAAAGGCATTACTCATTCGGTTTCGTTTGGAAATTCTCAGACATTTTCACAGATCGATTCAAATTTCAATCCATTAAATTTGTTTCTTTCCTTAAAAACAAAACTGTCTCCTTGATCAAAAGAATGATCGTTTCGATTCAAAAGTAATCCCCAAATTAAAGCGAAGAACAAATACTGAGCAATGGCTATCAAATTAAGATCCCAAGGATAATTTTTATAAGTAAAATTCAAAGTATTATTCAGTTCTTTTTAAAGGTCAATTAAGAGCTGAAACTTCAATATTTATAGCATTTCCAAAGATAAGTAACCTTTAACCATATTATTAATCGTGGTTCTAATGAACTCTACAAACAAATTTTAATATTGAATATAGTCAAACAACATAATCCCATATACCGATTATGAATGATTCGAATAAGTATTCATATGTACCTACCCTCGATTGAATTGTCTTCGTTCGTTGTAGATATAAATCTTTGTCTGATTTCTTTGGTTGATATCAATAATAATAGTAGTTGAAGTAGATTTGTTTTCATTCACAATTGCTTGTTTATAGGAACTTAAAAAAAAATAAATCACTGGCAACCGATATGCTCAGATATTTAATATATATATTGCCAATTTTGTAATCTTTACGGGTTTATTAAAGTTATTCTTTTCATTTTGGTTGCACTAATGGGTTTTTTTGTTTTTTGCACTGATAATCCAAATTTGTAAATATTTGTGGTTTAGGTGTTTTCTGGTTTGTTGTGTGTGTGTGCGAACGGTTTTTTGGGACTTTTTCTTTGGTATTGGGTTCCTTTAGATGTTTGTTCCGTAAAAACAGTATCCACCCGTAAAACGTACCGTACCGAACGCGCGCTGGAATGCAATTGAAATTGAAAAGCAGTCCTCTGAGAGGAGGAGCGAGAAGAAGATCACGATCATGGCCACGAGCATGCTGCCAGGCAGCACTGCGACAGCTCAGCTCAGAGCAGCGATGCACCAACAGAACGGAACAACGGCACGGCCCTCGACAACAACAACAACAACAACAAGATGATACTAACTAGACGAAGATGCAGTCACAGCATATCCCATCTAAAATCTAAATATAGTATCAAGTCTTGGACGTGTGCAGTCACTTTTTTGTGTTCGTTTCTTGTCGTTGGTGTTGTTGTTGTTGTTAGATTCCATTTCCCGCGATGGCAGACGATGCGTCTGTTGTTTGGTTAGCACCCCGCGAAGTCGCCAAAAACCGTTGCAATTTCTAATTGGGGGAGAGCCTGGAGCCCATAGAGTCGGAGCTGTGGTACATGTATACGGTTGGTTGCCATTAAATTGCCGCCCAGGACTGAAAATACAGATTTTATGCCTTAACACACACACACACACACAGAAAGAGGGGAAAACGTTTTGCCTAAACGAATTTCTATACATGAATTCGCACATAATCTATATTGTATGTCTGAAACGGGAGTCCCCCCCCCCCCATTCACGGGCGAGATGTTGATCATTGAAAACTAATTCAAGTTTTTAATTAAATTTTGTTTTACCAACTGTACCTACTATTTGAAATGACAACAACAATTCTCTAAAATCAAAGTTCAATGTACTCAACAAAAAAAAAAAAAAAAGAAAAAGAAGAAGAAAAACCACCGGTTCTAACCTCTAGTTTCCACAGGATCTCTTCCCTACCATTAGTTCATTCAACTTTAGTACAAATTTTTCATGTTTTGAAATTAGATGACAGCAACAGGAGGTGCCTGCACTGCCCCTGCCCCTGCCCTCATAACGATTGCAACGCATGCGCAGCGTTTCGGAGTTTGTTCACCTTGGAGGAGAGAGATATACAGATACAGATGCACTTAGTAGTTCTAGTTACGCACGGATTGTATTACACGACAATACTAAATGCGCTTCATTGGAAAAACGTAAGAGAAAATGTTGTGGATGTTGGTTTCCTTTTCTTTCTTTCTTTTTTTTTTTTTGATTTTTCCAAGCAACTGTTTCAATTTCTCTTAGCCTGCCGCCTTTCTTTTCCGTAGTATTTATCTTTGGTTGTTTTAATTTTCAAAAATTGAGATTTTCACTTTTACATTACCAGCCACCGGATCAAAAACGGGGGAGGATAAGAATGGGTGCTGGGGGAGGAGAGCCAGTGAGAGAGGGAGGGAGGTTGGTAGAGCGGGGCACGAAGGTGAATGATTTGTGACACCTTTTTGATGACTTTGCTACGCTTGCAGTCTGATAATCTTTATCATCCGGGGTAGATAATTCAAGGACTTTTCTTACACCAAGAATTACTCTTTCTCCCCCTCTTTCTCATTCTCATTGATTGGCTTTTTTGACTCTATGATAAATTATTGTGGGAAAATCTCATAAATTTGTGTAGCGTAGGAAAATTATATGCATCGTATGATGGGATTTTCAAGGAAATATTCATAAGATTGTACAATTAAATTAAAATCCAGGTAATTACAAACATTTCCGATTGAAAATTGATTCGAATTTCGTTTTCTGTTTTTTTTTTTTGTGGCATCTTTTGGGGGCACCTGCGAAAAATATGCTAACTTTTTTTTATAAATTAAGCTAAGAAATAAATCTGATTTTGCAGTTAGTTTATGCACCGAAAGAAAAAGCTTTTTTCGAAACTTTACTGTTCAGAGAAAAAAGCTTTTCCGACTTAAGGTGATTATGAATGAAATATAATATGAACAGAAATCTACCATTCCAGTATATTTAAGATTTTAGTTGGCCGATTTTGATTAGCAACCAAATTTGAATATCCTCACAAAGAGTTATAGAGGAATTAGTCGATTTTAGAAATTATATTTGGAAGAAAAGATTTTGAGAAGGAAACAAAAGCATAAATACATGGAAATTCGCAATAATCTTAACTTTTGAGAAATCAAGTCCAAGTCATACAAAAACATGAAATTCTATTTTTCATGTTACATTTTTGATCAATCTGCCTAGGTCTTTAATTTCTAATCGATTTTAAAGAATTGTATTCCAATTTAATCAAAATTTAGCATATTTTAAAATGACACCAATCTCTTCAGAGTTCATTTTTAGAAGTAATTATATTGGCCAAAAAATATAAAGTTTTCGAGTTTTGTATGCGAATTATTAGATCACATTGCAGTAGGCCATTAATTTTTACAATCGGTTTAAAAGTGTGATGCAATTTTGCAAAGATAAGGAGTTCTTTAAGAGTTGTGGAGAATTTACCAAAGGGAAAATTAAGATGGAAGTCTAATAAACATAAATTTATTTGAATCTATACTAGATACTAAAATTCGTTAGGCCTTCATCATCATCCATCTTTGAGGATTTCCAACTACATAATACAAAAAAAACGCTGTATTAGAATAGATTCATTCATAAATTCAGCCTTTTTTGTTTGATACGTTTGAGATATGCTCATAAGTGTATATAAATCGAATCTACTCAACGGCAAAAATCATTTCTCTTTTATTAAAATAAACGCGTGAGAAAATATTTCAACTTCTTGTTCTTGCTACCGAGCAAGATCCTTATCTATAAATGTAACACTCATCAAGTTGTTTTGGAGTGATCCAATTCATCTCTTCTTAACGAACGTTTTAGCTATATTTAATACATACCAAGAACATAACATTCCGATTCTCATTACATTATACAGTGAAACCTCGATATAACGAACTTCGTTATAACGAAAAACCCAATATAACGAATTTTTTGTTAAGTCCCTTGTTATACTAAGGTTTTACATTTCAGTACCTATAGCGAATCAATAGATATAACGAATAATTTTGCGATCCCCCTCAGATTCGTTATATCGAGGTTTCACTGTATTTTTGTTAGTAAAACTCATTTTGTATATTTTAAATTTCAATGGGTGTTTTTTTTTTTTTGCTCTCATTCATATTTTTCATTCTTTAAACACTAAACTTTACAACATATTAGACTGTAGCTTAGACTAACAAAAAAAAAAAAAAGAAAACGAAAAAACTGATAAATTAAATTTAAGAAATATTTTGGACAACTACAACAACAAAATATTGCTTCAAATCGTTGCATGGCATAAATTTTGGATTGAGCAAAATTTTTAAATACTATTTATATATGAATATTAAAAAAAAAAATGGATGGGAAGGGATGGTTTTGGGGGGTCATTCAGTCTCGAATAAAATTAAACTTAAGTCAAACTAAAAAAAAAAGATCCATAGATAGTCCTTAAATCATTTACGTATATAACTATTACTTAAATGATGAAACTAACTTACTTAGATTAAAGACAACTTGGATCTTAATTACGAGACGACTCAATGTGAGTCAAATATAAAGGAACTTTTTGCAAGCAAAATGTGTGTGTGTATCGTTATCGTTGTAACATTCCCATATGAACTCTGGCAAATGATGGCACTAATTTGATCTGATCTGATCTCAGAGTCTCTCTCTCGCGATTCTATTCTATACACTAGAATTTCTCATCGTCCATATTGCTTCGGCAATTGTTTAAGGCCGATTGTCGTTTTAGTGTGCCCGTCTCACAGTCGTTGTAGGTCTTGGCCAGAACCTTTGGTGTATTATTATGATGCATATTGTTGCGATTAAGTGTACCATTGCCTATATTGCTAGTTTTGGCAGGCATGCGGAAGCTAGACTGTCGTTTTGGACGTTGATCGTAGTACTGTGCGAAAGAAGAAGAAAGAGAAGGGAAGCGAAAGGTAAGGATCAATTTGGTCAACTTTAGTGATTTGATATGCAACTTACATCCTTGGTGGGCAAACTGGAATACTGATTCGGATAGCTATCGAAACTGGCTGTCGTTGTGGTTGTCTTATTAAGAGCCTCTTCACTTGAAATTAAGAAACGACGCTTGGCATAACGATATGTGGCCAGGCAACAGGCCGCCGTGAAAATTAGGCATACAAATATGACAATGGACACAGTCATGGCAGAAGCACTCTGGGTTTGGTCTAAAGAAGACAGAAAACAAGTCAGTTATATTGTAAGATAAGGGGCAGAAAGAGTTAACCTACCTTCACATTCACCAGGCACACAAGCTGTCTTTTCGAATTCGCCGCCACGACACTCCATGGAGCTCGGTTGCTCAACGAGGCAACGACGATGTCGCAGTCGAATGCCATCACTGGAACAGGAGGACCATTCGCTCCATGTACTCCAACCTAGGAAATCTGCAAAAACCAAAAAAATGCTTAACTAGAGGCCTTTGGAATAGTCGTCTAGAGTCTAGATTTACCTTCGCATGGAACCATTTCGCATTTTTGCTCATCTAGAGCTCGTCCCTGGCATAGGCGATCATGTCCTCCCAGGCACTTTCGTGTGCGTCTACGTACGCCTAGACCACACGTCACCGAACAAGGTGACCACTCCGACCAACAGCCCCATTCATGGTCCAATTCATTATCAATGCTATTATCGGGTTGCGTATCCGATTCAGTAGGGCAAGCCTGAAGATTGCAGGCTCTACTCTGGGTACTGCCACGTCCACGTTGACGTTGCTGAGTGCCTCCCCCGCAGCTGACACTGCACGGTGACCATGAGTCGGCATCGTTTTCCGTGATGCTGGAAGATTCATGCTCGCCATGTCGTTGACAAATGCCATCGGACCGACAACTGCGTGTATCCTCCTTGGCTAGACTGATTCGCACAGAGCTAGCGTCGGGGCTAGTTGCCCGGCAGGCATACCTAAAGCGTCGTTCGATAATTATCGCATCCGTCGATGATGAATTGTTGTTGTCACCAGCTGGAACTGTGGGTGCAGCTGTTAGCCAAGGAGTCCATGCACTTAGCTTTCGTACTTCGCTACAACTCTGCATGTTGCATTCCTCATAGTCCAGGCGACATCCCGGACATTCTAGGCCACCATTCTGGGGTTGGGGATCATTGCATTCACGGAGACGCATACGAAAACCGCCTCCACACTGAGCGCTGCATTCACTCCACTCTCCCCAAGGACCCCAACCGCCGTCAATCGATGGTGGTTTGGCCACCGGACACGGGGGCAAGTGCCGGCAATACATTTCCGCCTGTTCAGATCCGACACATGTGCGTCCACCGTAAGCTGGCTTCGGATTGCCGCACGTACGTCGTCGAGTTTTGACCGCAATGCCACAGGTCTGGGAGCACGGTGACCAAGCCGACCAATCCGTCCATCCGCCGTGTTGGGTGCAATTGGTAACCTCAGTAGCGATTCCCTCGCAAGCCGCACCACCATGCTGAGGCCGCGGATTATTGCAATTCCGTTGACGGCACATGCAATTACTATCTGGCTGCTCATGCTGCTGGCACACGCTCCACTGCGACCACGCGGACCAAGCCCCATCGATGGGGGCATTGACCACTGGGCAAGTCATCACGGGAGCCTGCTGCCAATGCTGGTAGTAAGTTGACTCCAAAGGCTGGGGCACACAACGCTCGACCAGCTCGTTCCAGCCACAATAGGGATCCATGGCATTGAGGCAACTTGACTGAGATACATGACGTTGGCAACGTTGGGCTGGGATCTTTGTCAGGGCCAAATCTGTGCCCAAATAGAGAGAATCACTGACCTTCAAATAGGCCATGTTAAGGAACGTATTGCTCCCCGTGTCATCTGCTTGCCACAATTCCACAAGACAAGTCTGAGCCAACTCATTGCCATTTGCACCATATTTCACAGATAATTTTTTAATATGATTCCCACTGCTGGCCACGTAGATCATATGGATCTGCTCCGTCTTCGTTTGCACCACATCCATGGCTATGTGACTGAATTGCTCGAGTTTCGAATGATATAACGGCTGTGAACCGATTGGCTGTACGGCTTGATCCATCAATTGATAGCGAGAACTCTCTAACCAATGATCAAATCCTTGGGCTCCACTAGCGCACTGAAATTGGCTACGCTGACGTGTATTTACCGTCTGCCAGGCTTCGTCCGTATGCTCCTGATGACGAAAAGCTCCCTCGAAGGCATCATTAATGGCAGTTAGATTATAAGCACATACGGCAGATCCAAAAATGCTCGATCTAAAAAAGAAATTCATAAGGATTAGAATAAAAGCGCATCAGCATCAGTTAACCCCAAATCTTACCCCGATGTTCTGAAGGTGGCATAAAGTAGATGTTCCGATTCGGCATAGGTCATGCCTTGAATTTCATCAAAATAATAAGGATAATCACCAGGTAGAGAGCAATTCAAGCGTGCCTTCAAAAAGGAGGTCCAATTATCGCGCAACAATTGTCCACCGCCACCCACATCGTTCTTACAAACTCTTGCTATGCGTGAATAGATGACCTAAATGAAATTGAATTGCAATTTATGACGGACATTGCACAAAAAAAGTATTCCCATTTACCTTGCCACATGTCATATGCTCTGCTGCCGATTCGCGTAACAAAAAGTAAACAAAATTTCCAGCCTCAAAACTGCCAACAAATTGAGCACCATTTAGCCAATTATTATTATATTGTTTGGTGCGTAGAAAGCGCTAAAAACGAAATAGATGAAACTTGATAACTTATCTGAAGACTCTAACGGGGGAGGGATTGACTTACCTTATTAGACTGCACCTGAGTACGAAGTATTGCCACATCACTGCCTGAAAAATCAGTTGCAGTGCCCACAAACATATTGCCATTGCTAAGAAGTAAGCTTGTACTATTTGCCTGTGGATGAAATGGGCACTTGACCACACCATCATCCACTCTGGTGACGTTAAGGTTTTCCATCTACACAAAAAAAATAAAACATTTGCGAAAAACACATGCCAAAATGACGCTTGTTTTTAGTTGTCGCGACAAAGACTAAGACGACCACCACTCACCTGGCGCCATGAACAGCTCGGCTGGAAGGCGTTCGTCCCACACGCGTACAATTGGTTCTCACCGTTGCTATGGAGCACGCGTATATAGTTGCGACACCAACGCTCCGACTGGCCTTTCGCCTGGCACATGCCAATCTGTGATGGTGTCGCCTCCCAAATGGCTCGCTCCAGTGGCTCCAAATCGAAAGACATGCGGTACAAGGTGTCTCTATGAAAGAAAAAAAAAAAAAAACAACAACACATAAAATGTGGTTAAAATATGTAGTTGGGAATGGTAACAGGAGTAACTGTAACAGACGCGGCCCACAATTGTTTACAAATAAGGCAGACTTAGACCCCCCCCCCACCCCTTTCCACCTCCCTGCCGTCTGCCTACCCCAACATCTAAGCCAGAGCCCCTCTTTTCCGTTTAACTATATAGCCAGTTGTCATAATTTTCAACTGGTTGGCCGCCCCGATGCCGGTGCATTGAACTGCAAGGCAAACAGGTAACAAGTCCCAGGCACAGTGTGCCAAGCAAACATTTGTTGGCCACAAATCAAAGTTTTCTTAGAGCCAAAGACCACTGTGCTACGCAGAAACGAACACAAAGATCAATGGAGATCAAGTGCAATGCGCGAAACAAACGTTAAATGGTTACATCTCGAACGCCAAAGAACGCCAGGCCTGGCTGGCTGGCTGGCTAGCTGACTGGCCCCCTCCCCCTCAAGATCTGGGAGGCTTGAAGGAATGCCGACGACGACAACGACGACGGCTAGACGACGCCATAAAGCCGCCGCCACGCCACCACATGTCAGCCATCTAATGGTCAGTTTGAGTCTGAGTTTAGCAGCCTCAACGAGAAAAATATATTTTGAAACAACTCTAAGACGTAACCAGGTTCGCCCAATATCAATCAGTCATATGTATATCTATCTATATATCATATATATTGTATATACATACATACACATATGTATGTAGTTGGCAGCTGACTACACGATTGGCGCGTGGCTCAGTTCAGGTGGTTGGTAACCTGAGAGGTTCCCCTCGATGCTCAATGCGTGTGTGTGTGTGTGTGTGTGTGTGTATGCAAGAGTATTTCCCCTCCTTCATCTCCAGCTCCCTCTCACCCACCGTCTGCGACTCTTTCACCGTGTTTAGCTACGTGATGAGGTAATAAACACGCCAACATTTTGCAAAGAAGTTAAACGCCCTTTTTTATTTAATTTTTGGTTTTTTATTTGCCAGCTGTCAGCAAGTCAAATTTTTAGCCGCAAAAGGTGTGTTCCTCCAAGCCACAAAAGTTGACAATCACTTGGGTTGGAGCGGACTTGGAGCGTTGGCAGATGCATTTCATTTCAATGTCTAACCAACTTGACGGAAAATCTCTCTGAACCCTCTCTACTTATCAATTGGATTTTGACTTTTGATACGAAAAAGCTTTAAAGCGGCCCAAGTCATTTGCAATGATAAGATCGAAACGGAAATAGCAAACAAACACCATGTGAAAAAAAAGTAACGTGACAAAAGTCGCGTAAAAAAAGTCGTACGTAAAAATACCATATACATACATACATATTGTCCACAAATCGGGCCTAGACTTAACGGCTGCAAAATATTAATTATTGCTGATTGTGCACACTTGTTGTTGTTGCTGTTGTTATTGTTGAGTACTTTTTTACGGTGTGATTACATTGGCCTACAGCAGAAAGCGGAAAAAGTTTTTGTTTTTTTTTTGCGTTTGTTTTGTGTTTTTAATTTATTGTGTTATTGCTCACTTTCTTACCGCAAAAGCAAACAGATAAACAAGAAGGGGGAAAAGAGTTTGCCTACGTAAATGTTATACAACCGAAATGATTGGAACTAGTTCCGTTTTGAATGGCAAGGAAACGTTGTGAAATTTCATTCAAGAAAAACGTTTCTTGAGTAACTAATAGATTAATTTGTGTTTAGAGTTTTCCAAGAGCTACTAAATTTCATTCTAACTTTGCTCATTGACTAAGAGAGTAATTAAATGAACTCATTTAACCCTAAAAACATCTCCAAAAGCAGCACATCTTTTCTTCGTTTTTATTGAAATTCCTCAGTTGTAGCATTCTCGAGCCACATTCCGTGCTGCAAGAACATTTATGGTTATGCTTCACCCAAATAAAGAATGAGAGAAGCAATTGGCCAAAGAAATTTTTCTAAGCCAACCATAAGAGATTCTTCGCACCTGTTGTTGCCCCACCACCATCACTTTAACTCTAATGATAAGTTCAATGTGCGCTCTTTCACTCTGAAAAGCGATAAGCAACCAAACAAACGACCTTGTCAATTAGCATTGGCAACGCTCGTTTGGGTAAAGGCAAGGCAAAAAAACAAAACTTTTTTCAGCCTTCTTTTAGTGATTCAATTTTTATCTCTCGTTTCACTTCATGCCAATGGAGCTAGCAAAAATTCTACTTTACGAGCAGAGTATACAGACATACATACGTACATAAATATTGTAGGTATATCTGTAGTAGGTGTGAAAAAGTCTGTGATACATATGTTTTTCTATTTTTTGCTCTTCAAATATTTAGTTTTTGTTTTGTCAGTTGTTGAATTTTGTTTTATTTGTCATTAACCCAAGCGAAGCGTATGCGTGCAAATAAGAGAGAAACTATGAAAAATTATCGCAACATTTTTCCATGGAATTTTAATGCGCCCCTCCAAGCATATCGGCCCATCAATAATAAGTGCTTAAGGAAGTAATTAAAAGAGAGTTAAAAACGTGTGTCTACATACTTTATACGTCTATTAATCATACGACACAAGGTCTTCCTCCCTATATCTCAACTAAGGGCAGATTGCTCGACTTATAAGGTAATGGGAAGCTGATTTCATTTATTGAACTAGAAATATAGAAATTCACATATTTCGCACACCTTGCAGAGCGGGCATTCTATCCCCTTCTGACGGCCATCCAACCCTCCCACACCATATTTGATCATTGACAAGAGACAAGATAACAAAATGGTCTTTTTGTAAATGGCGGCAACTTGGCTTTAACTTGGCCAGTTAGATCAAACCAAAATGTGTATCTGTATCTGTATCTATGAGTCGCGTTGTGTGTGGGTGTTTTGGAGCGCGCCTGCTCGGCGGCGGACCCCAAGGCGAGGTTGTAATTAAAAGTTGGCTGGTTGGCTGGCTGGCTGGCTGACTGGCCATTGCGCCTGCGCTTGCCTGCCTAATCTTTGTGTATTCGAAGCAAACTGCAATTTTTTCAGATTTTTTGCACTGCCTACGCTGCCGCATTCCTTTTTTTTCTTATATAGAGACTGGCGCTGACTGTTTAAAAGTCACACAATTTTGTTTTTTAATAGAAATATGCAAAGCGCCTGCCTGCCTGACTTTACCTCCTACTCCACCTTCCTTCGCCACCACCTCCTCCTCCCCCTTTAATGCCTTAAAGTGTGTCAGTTAGAGAGTTGGAGAGGGGCTGGCTGACTTGCCTGGCCTGGCCTGGGTACCTACTTTAGGTGTAACATGGTTTGATTAATTTTGATTTCAATTTTCGTTGTTCCAGTAGCTGCCAAAATGACGTTGACTGGCAACGAAAACTGTCAGGTGCATTTTGTATCTTTTAATGGGATATATATAATGGTCGACGAAACTGAAGCATTTATAGCTAAATTGAAACTAGATTACAGACAGACATATATGCACATTTAACTCGAATATTATGCATTGTTCAATTAAATATTCCATATAACAGTGCAACAAATGAAAAGAAAATTTTCGAGTCTACAAAACGAATTCGTTTAAGGATAATAATGGATATATGTAATAGACTAACAGCCCTCAAAATAAAGGATAAAGAAGCGGCCAACACATTGAACATCGAAGTCTTTGATCTGTAGGTCTTTAGAGTCTCAAGAGCTAAAAGCGAATCTTACTCAGGCTTGAGTTATGTATGTATGTAGTTTAAACCATTTCCAATAATATCAAAACTTTTTTTTCATAGAACCTTGTAAAATCTGTATGTAACTCTAGTTAAACGTGGTTTCTTGTATTCCTAAATGGATGCTTCTATGATTTCCCATTGTAGACAATGTGGATCATTGAAGACCCACAACTGTCTTTCGGTATGTCTCTAATGCCTTGAGCGAAAGCCACCAAATGACCCTCAAGTCGTTGTCTTTTACAACAATTTAACCACTAAATCCACAACGTTAATCATATATAATATCGGTTTGCCATCTCACTCTTTTGTTTAACTCTTTCACTCATTTGCCCATAAACCGCATTTTAATTATGGCTATATAATTGTGTTGTTTTATTTCTCTCTTATGCGCATATGCCCTATAACTAGTTGTAGAATTTTATATATTTTGTTGATTTTGCGGTTACTATGTTCATAAAATAAACAAATAAAGAGAAGGAACAAAAGTTGGATGATCCGGGCATGACATGGCTCCTTCAAAGCCTGGTCACAGGCCACCACCACTTGACACGACCATCGGCTCCGATTACATCGCAACACAAATGAGAGGAGTCCCATGACGAGTGGAGTAGATGACGACGACGACAACGACTGATGGGAGTGAGGCAAGGAGGGAATGAGTAAGTAGTGAATGTATTGCGCCTGCGCTGCATTGCGCTTGTACATGAAGTAACAGTGCAGCAACTGGCCCGAAATTTGATATAGACTGCATTAAAATAATATGCCATTTTGTTTTCATTTTCCATGGCTCTCTTTTTGTTATTTTGCTGCCACTGCCACCGCCCCCAACCCTCCTTGAACTCCCTTTTTTTATAATTTTTTGGACTGTCGGTCGGACGTTTGGTCGTTTGGTCGTTTCGTCTGTCTTGAAGCATTGTTGTGGCTTGACTTGGCGCAAATGGAGCATGCAAATGACCCGCTCTTGTGGGAAGCATTTGAAATGTTTATACATATGGCTAAACATTATTTATTTATTTCGTTTATATACACATGATGATTACGTATTCGTGGAAAACAAGGAAATAATCCATATGGCAAACTCATCAGAGATTAAAGTAAACACACAGAAAACTCTAAAAAAATTCAATTATGCGAATGGATTGTAACGAAATTAAATCCTCCCTCTTAAGCTTAGTCAGTCAATTTTCTACAAAATTCAATTAGTAATCCTCGAAATATAAATAATCGTGGGTTTCGCAGCCTTTTTTTGGTGTAATCGATAATTTTGAAGCCTTAGTTGCTTAGTTTTTACTTAAGACTATATAAGAGTAGAAATAATTGCCAAGTCTGTTCTTCTTGCAATTGGAAATTTCTAATCCTTCTTTTCATTTAAGTAGACATTCTTTTCTTCGTCTTAACGGACATTTTCAGCTCACTTTGGCATTTGAGAAATATTCAAGTCTTCAATAAAATGGATATAATGATGATTTCTATATATACATACATATAAAGCCTATCGAATGCTTCTCTGATCTAACTAAACCTTTTGGAATTGCCATCTATGCAGACTTGGAGCGACCCACTTGTTTCAAAAGAAACAAAAAAAAACCAGTCTTTGTCCCTAGATAGTTTGTAATTTTATCAAAAAAATCCTACACATTATTATGATTATTGTTGTTGTTGTTGTGCCACATAGTTAACCAAAAACCCACCTGGCTATCTACCTACTTACTATATGTTTATTTTTTTATATGCCACGCAAGGCCCTTCGTTTAAATGGCTTAATATCTCAACAGTTTCTTATCACCTACATCATCTATATATAAATCACCCAAGTACTAGTTACGTTAAAAAGAAACCTCTAGTAGAAAATAGGTGAAATAGAGTACATAAAACATATCATAAAGAAATAAAGAATAAGAAAACGAAAAGCAAAAAGAACAAAATATAAAAAAAAATACAACTCTGACGAATGATTGACGACTTTTATGCCGCATGCTACACAAACCATCACCTGAAGCGTGGTACAATGCGACAATGGGTTAAATATTCTCTTCAACTCAAGACACGACGATCCGACGTAGTGTTTCTACTTTTCTTATCGCACACACACACACTCACTGGAGAAGGTGTCACATTTATAGTACATGGCTTCGCCTCCCCCTCCCACCACCACCTCGTGATAGTTCTTTTATTTTCTTCAGAGTAAATGTAAAGTAAACTGTATGAGAAATACTACGAGTTGAAGATACATCAAATTGCTTAACAAATAAGCAGAATTGTCTCTCGTCTCTCAATGTTTTCTGTTCTGTTTTTTTTCTTCAGATTTTCATTTCTTTAGTTTTTATTTCTTTCAATTTTTTTCTTTCTTTTTTTTTACGCTCAATTATCTTTATTTATTCACCATGCACGCAGGTACTTGAGATAAAGCTGGTTAAGGGGTTGGGGTTATGTTCTGTGTTCTGTTTTTTTTGTATATAATGTGGTAAAAAGCAAGGAAAAAAAGAAAAGAAAAATCACCACAACATAAAGAACCACCGAAACTTTATCAGTTTTAATTTGTAACACACATTGCATCTGTTTAAGTTTACGCAATACTTTTGCTGATAGCCTTAAAAAAGAAAGAGAATCGACAAAACTTTACGTACTTTTTAATACCCTTTGGGGATAAATTAAAAATATGTCTTAAAAATATGTAAGTTGATCACAAATTCTTAATGAAAGTTGACCAAAAAATGGGAAAATGGTAACTAATGTTTTATAAATTTACAATTTGCTAAAGGGACTTCCAAAACAAAAAACATAAAAGATAACTTTTCGAAAACTTATTGAGATTAACTGAGACAAAGTTAAAGTTCAAAGACACTACTTTAGTCTTAATCTTGCCTAAGCAAATACCCAATCGATGGTTTCTATATAGTCCCCTAATCTAGCAGGGGCTACTAACTAATAGAGTAGAGTAAAACAAGGGAACAAGTAGAACAAGTAAAGCTCATTGGCACACCAGGTTGGTTGAAGGGTATAAAAAAGTCGACAATTATAGTGTACCTAGTCGGGGGTGTTTTCCCAAAAAAAAAGGCAAACTTTATCACTTATCAGCAATTCAAAATGTGCTGACCCATTTATCATAATTTGTTTTTGTTTAATCGTTTCTTTTTTTTGGTTTTGGTTTTTTGGTGGGGGTTTCTGTGTTGTCTATTTTCGGTAGCGAACACTCATGATGACTTAAATCAAAAGACTTTAAACTGTGAGTCAAACTGACCGGATGGCTAGTTAATACAATTTGAAGACTTCAATTCGCGGGAACACTCACCTCGCACCCACAATGACTTGATTTCTGCCCACATCGAATAGAAGTTCGGAATACCATGTTGTATTTGGATCGTAAAATCGTTTAGCTGTGGACATTAAATCTGTAAAGAGAACGGCAAAGAAATATATGTAGGAACAGAATAAATAAAGTAAAGTCTAAGTAGAAAACTTATCTAGAATTGAGTTTCGATTAGTTTGATTTTAATTAATTTCGATATGATTTGAACCCTCGTTTAAGTCTAATGTGACACACTTCTGTTTAGTTTCAAATATCAATTAGCTATCACACAAATCTTTGGAGCATCACTGGATAAGGCAATATCAGTCATCAAGAGTAATCAAAGACAAACTGAAAACGATTGTAAATAAATCGGTGTTTTTTGTTTTGTTTTTTATTTTCATATTTATCCATAATTTTTGTTTTTTGCTGAGTTTACTCTTCTCTGAAGCGTACTTCAAGCTGCGCATTCCATGCGAAATGTGCAAATATTTAAACAATATAAAACACAAACAGTTTGGCTTTAAAATTCTTGTTAAAAAGAAAAACAAAAATTGTGTGGGGATTATTTGGGCGGGGGACTGAAGCAGCAACAACCTGCAATATGCGATATGATCTGATCAGATCTCTCCTTCTCTGTCTCTCTCTCTCTCACTTAAGATTGCACAATCAAAGTGCAGACTCTTAACAAAACCTGACAGCAGATGGAAGTAAATCAACCCAATTTTAATGTAAGTACTCTAACTCAAGTAGATTTACTTTAGGTCTTGATTGATTGCCCAGCAATTGACATAGTTTTCCTTCTTTTGATAATCTACAATGTTTCTCTCTCTCTCTCTCTCTTACACTTACCTTGATATGTGATATAACGCGAATCATTTTCCAATAGCTCGAAATTCGGTTGTGTCCGGGAATCACCCACAAAGGTCAGTCCATGTATGGAGCCGATTAACAAAAGAAGAAGCCACTGTATTAAGTGTGGCATTTTAGCAAATTTCAAAATTAACATGCTGCAAAACAAAACAAAAATAAATCAAAAATGAACAAACATTTCATTAAATTATATAATAATTATTGAAATTTTATTAATCAATTTTAAACTGAATTATGCCATTCTTGGGTAATTAATTCTTGTTTCGGAATAGTTTTTGATTTCAATCAAGTGAAAGGTCAAGTTCGTCGTGTAATCAAAATAGAAATAGACAAATGGATTGTATTTTAGTGTTTTTTTTTTTTTTTTTTTGTTTCTTCTAAAACACAAATACACTTACTTCTCTGTCTAGTGTATATATTATCACGTTATTCGCACGATTCCATTACTTTTCGAATAAATGGAGCACTTCACTTTTAACACCAATGACACCCAATATATAATGATAATAATATTTCTTGATCAATAGATTTCTTCTATTTTATAGAGGAATTTTTATTTCTTTAAGTTGTTGTTGTTGTTATTTCTGTGTGTTAAGTGAGACACTAAAAAAAAAAGTAATATTAAATGAAACGACAACCGCGCGCAACCGGAGATTGAGATACGTGACGGGTTTTAGTTTTCTTCTTCTTCTTTCTTTCTTTTTTGTTGTGCTGTTAAGTTCAGTTTTAGTTATGTGTGTATGTTGTTGTTTTTTAGCCGCTCGTCGTATTTAGATTTTTCAGTTCTTCTAGTCAGAGTCAATCTTAAGAAGTGAGTGAGTCGCGCATGCCCCAGAATAGGCGAAGTTAACCGCGCAACGAGTCAAAACAAACTGACTGCTGAGGCAACCGAGAGAATTTACAAAAATACAGTCAGTCAGTCGGAGTCTCGAAGCCGATAATGGAGAAGGCGAAGACCAGTGGAAACAACAAAATTGAAAAAATACACACAGAGAGAGAGAGAGAGGGAGAGAGAGAAAGAGAGAAACTGAAAAGCAAAGCAACAAACCAAACTAAACGAACGAGCCAAACGAAACGAAACGCCGACGCGAAGATGGAGATGGTGTTTTGTTTTTTTCAATACCCTTACCACTAAAGGGCATTTTACCTTTGGTTAAAGGCGATCATATACTGGCCACTTTCTACGGTCTATCTCCACAACTCAAATTCAGACTAGACTCGATTCTATTATACAGATTTAACCATATCAGACCAGAATCCCTGGGACAGTTTAACTCTTTTATTTTTCAAGTAATTATCATTAAACTTAATAGTTGTAAGTTTCCTATAAATTTTTAACAAGATTGAAACACCTTATGATAGGAAAATTGATGTTTTGCACAATAACTTTGGTATTCTTCAAGAGATTTTCAAAAAATTTAAGAATTATTAGTTCAGTGCACTCATAAATGATTGTGGCTAATTTCATAAAGATCGGGCAACTACAACATATAGTTCCCATAGAAATAATTTGGTTCTAAAAAACAAGTTTTAGTCGGGATTATCAGTTAGGTAAATAGCGCCTAAAGGATACATGGATAATAGACTACAGATAATATGCTGTCAAATTAGAATAAAAATGGGATAACTATACATCATATAAGGGTATACAGACATCGTTATGGCCGAAGTTAACCTGGCCAACTCTGGTTTATTTCTTTTTGTTTTTGAGTTTGCTGTAAGAAGAACCGGCTTGAGTTTGGGTTTGCCTGCGAGGCTTAAGATACTACTACTATATATGTAGATATATACATACATATGTATATATTCCGTTTATGGGCGCGGTTGCAGTGGCAATAGCCGGGGTAGGGCGCGCTCATATATCATGCGACAACGACGACGACGACGACGACTCTTCAGAATCTCTTTTCGAAGGATCGTCGTCGCCCAGTGGCTGCATTCAAATGAGATTTTTCGGTCAGGACACACAGATAGGGACGAAGACAGGGCAGAGAAACGCTCAGTGCCAGGGCCAGGGCCAGAGCTCAGAGCACACTTGCCGTTTGTTGTGTGAGTATTTGTGTGTGTGTGTGTTGTTGTTGTTGTTTCTGGTAGCCTGACAAATTGACATTAGAGCAGCAAACGACGCGATATTCTATAGCCAACCGCCGCGACAAGAGACTGACTGGCCCAGATGGTATCTCATTATCAGGGTCGAAAATTTGTGTTTGTTTTTGATTCATCAGCACAAAAAACCACTGAGCGGAATATTTAATATAATATTAGGTAAAAACACAAAGCAACAGGCCAAAAATTATCCACTTCAACTCTCCCGAATGTGACGACCACTTGATGGAATTTTCAAACATTAGTCCCTCGAAATATGATCTAGGCTAAACTTTCATTCTCATTTCTTTCAGCAAGTCGTCCATATACATATACCTACTACATACTAACCTTGACTTTTAGCTAGTGTGAAAACACAGCTGGATTCTCAGAGAAAAGACAACAAAAGATGAATCAATTGTACCGATATCTATGCTGAGCTGCTGCAACACGATTCTCTACGATCCTGGGGTCTCTCTTTTGAGTTCGTTTTCAGTTAATGTTTGTTTATGCCACAACACGCACCGAAACGACGTGCCTTGAGTTACCTAAACCTATTCTCTGGCAAAGGTCACAAAAGCCAAAAGAGACATAGAGAGACAAAGAGAGAACGAGAGAGAGAAAGAGAGAGAGAGAGGGCAAAGGAACAGTGGTCAAATATGCTAATTACTTTACTTCTTGTAACGATAATTTACAGCTTAACTTTAACTGTCAACCATCAACCGTCAACCATCGAATAGGTTCAGGTAGGTCTTCCTTCCAGTTGTAGATGGCTGTTTGTGAGTCATCAAGGAAATGGCCATAAATTTAACTACTGTATATATCCTTATCCACTCCTTATGCACTCTATGCAAAAATGCATTCTTAGCCCCCCTACTCACCATCCACTTCCCATCCCACCCCATCCGGTATACGATTTTCACCTGTCAATTTTTTGGTTATCAGAGCCTTTTGACAAAGGGTTCCATTCAAAAAGGGGATGTTAGTTAGCACAGTTGTGTTTACTAAAAAAAAAAATGAATTATGATCGATTGTGTGAGTGTGTGTGTGTGTGTGTGTGTGTTTGATCTGGATAAGTCTTTATCAATAAAACAAAAATTTGTTTTATGTGGTTTTTATTTCTATTTGAAACTGGATACTCTTTCTCTTTTAAACACATTTCACTCTTTCTTTCTTTCTATCTTTCGCCTTCTCTCTCTCTCATGTCTATGAATCAAAGTCTTTGTTGAGGGACAGGAGGAAAAGACGACTCTTTCGAATCGTTTGTCGCAATCATTTATTTACATAAAACTTTCAAACACACTAAAAACAAAATTTAATGGCCATTCAATAAATTTAATCATAAAATATTGAAATGCACAGTGCAGAATACTTTATAGGCAATAAGAGATGGAGACAGACAGACAGAGAGACAGAGAGACAGAGAGACCCACGTTCGACCACGGTTTCAATCAAAATTGCGCCAATTGAAAAGACCTTAAAATAGAATTGAAGCCAATGAAGAATTCTCACACAAACGCAAAACGATCAACGATCGAAATGAATTATCACTGAGAATGAAGACCAATTCCGCTGATTGGGGACACACCAAGTCATAAATTTCATGACAATTAAAATGCGTTGGTGTTTGCATAGTTAATTTTTGGTCTACCCCTCACCCTCCCCGGCTCACAAACTTTCCAAAGAAAATGCATACATAAAGCGACTCGTAAAAACACATAGAAGGAAAAACAACCAACCAACCAAAAAAAAAACAATTCACTTATCATTATACATAGTTTGTTGCTGCTGCTGTGTTGCTGTTGTTGTCGTCGTATTAAATCAATAAATTAAATAGTCGATAGAGAGTCGAACAGAGGTTCAAGCTCAAGTTGGGCAAGAAAAATCATTTTATTTATGACACCAATTTTGGTAGCGATAACACCACATCCCACCACCACCACCAACCACCAAAAAACCATCGACACGTGGCGACACGAAGTGGCTGCTGGCTGCTGCCCACTGTGTTCGACTACCGCTTCAAATAATATTAATATTCGAATATGATTTTCAAATTTGGAAAATCGTAACAATATAAAAGTGTCGAAAATATCAATAAATAACCAACGCCAACCAACGGCAACGATCGACGACGATCGCCAATGAGCAAAATGAACAAACTAAAACATTTAAGCGCAGTCATTAATTTAAGAAAATAATGCAAATATATGTATATATACTTATTTATGTATCTGATGTGTGTGTGTATGTGAACAATCGATTAATTTATGGCATTAGGGTGACTCGAAACGGGAATTCAATAAACTCAGAAAAAAAAGGAAATACCAAATTGTTCACTCCTTTTAACATAAAGTTTTGGAATGTTGTTTGAAAATATCTTATTCCAATTCTTCCAGGATGTCCGCCATACAGACCAACATCCGACAGAGAGATACGTTTAGTTCTAAGGTGAATAAAGGAATAGATGGATACATTAATAGATAGATTGATAGATAGGATTAAAGAAATTTCCACCCAAAGGCGAATATATCAACTTCCAGACAAAAAGTGCATACATATTTCAAAACAAAATGTTATAGCAGAGATTTCACGTGACTTCTGCCTAACCGACATATTAAAGTTAAAATTTGTGGCTTCATCTCTCCTACATCTGCGGACAGATAAACGAAAGGATAGATGAAGGCGATTTTGATTACTAACCAGAAATATATATATTTCTTATGGAATCAGTCAACCTCTAGGTGCGTAGTATTCAAGGTTAAAGTTTACCTTAAGAATCAAAATCGTATATAAATCATCTATTATCCAACTTAGTTGTCGTCTTTCTTACAACCATCAATGATAACTCATTGGCTGGGCATCCCTAATGTTTTGTAAAGCGATTTGCATATTAATTACATTACCATGATTTCATTTAAATTGACAATTTATTGTAATAAAACTAATTTATTATAATTTCCCTTCTTCTTTTTTATATAACTAATGCGTTTGTTGCTCAGCAGCTGCCAAATAAAATTAATAAATTTGAACCATACTCGCCGCCGCCATCGATATTCACTCACTCACATCTCATACACCTTATTTATTGTGTGTGTCCCCATGGTTTTGGATTATTATGCAAATGATGATTTTTTGGCGCTTTTGAATTTGTTATTTACGAATAAACTAAAGAAACACCATTTGAATCTCTTATGCCACTATACACTTTAGTCAAATGGGCATATACGCTGCAATATAACAAACCAAAAGAAGTTCCTTTGAGATATATAATAATTGGTGTCCTTTTGAGCTGCTCTGGCAAAGATCAATCTTCAAACGAATCTAGGCCAATGTGACTGTGGAAATATTTAGGCTCTAAGGGTATAGAAACTTCGTAGTAAAGCGTAGATGTTTGGTAAAATACAAAAAGTTTTATTTCAATTCCACCTGCTGTGGCTCTAATGATGATGGGATCTTTAAACATTCCCAAAACGCCAATTTTTGTTTTGATTTTGAAGGGGGGTATAGCTTCCATTTTGTTTGATTTTTGGTTTTTAAGTTTTGCGGTTTTGTTTTTATTTGAAACATTGAAATTTAGAGCTCGTCGTGTATGTACAGACTGACTGTCTGGCCATATTTGGAGTGAAATCAATTTACAACTTTTGCTCTAGTGAATTCAGTTTTGTTCTTTATTTAGACAGATTAATGAGTGGCTAGTCGAATGGCTCTATAGCTGAATGGCCGCCTGGTGTCATTTCATGCCTTTCAGTTGTCAAATTAAAACGGCCCAGTCAGTGTCTGCCTGGCAATATGTACGTGTTTATTGTGGAAAATAACAGCAAATGTCGCGTCGTCTTAATGGCCTCAACTCAAACTGACAATTGCTAAATCTCCTCCATTCAGCATATGACAAGCCAAAGTGCAAATTAAACCGAGAACTGCGAACAACAAATGTTCACTAAACTAAATTACAAATCAGCAGTCCATTTTTTTTCATTTTTGTTGTTTTGTTTTTTTATGCAGAATTTCTGATATTATTAAATGCATACGATCTCAATATTTATTTCTAAAACATTCCAAGACTTTTGGGTTTCTATTCGAAAATTGGACATTAAGAACTCTAGTTTTTATGTGCTCATAAATCTATTTTATTGATTTCTCGTCAAAATAAATAAAAACACTCCTCTTTCCAATGGCTTTGAATTGTGAGCCAATATTAAACAAGTTTACCTTACATTTTATGACTTTTTTTTTTGACTATTTTGTAAATACCATTAAAACCATAAAGAAAATGGAACGTTATTTAGCCTCAATTTTTGGCAAAAAAAAAAAAAAATAATCATAGAAAAACCTGTGAGGAGGTTGAGTTGTACTGTATTTTCAAAGTTCCTACTCAAAAAGAAACCACAGGGCCGGGGTTAACTTCGACCGCGTCAAAGTTTGTATACCCTTGCAACTGTTTTGCTAACTCTTTCCTTACCCATAGCCATCAAAGTGTAAAAACGTTTTATCTACAATGTCTGTGAAAGAACGGCCTACAATCATAGCATAGGAAATAACAAAGTTACTGATCAAAGTCACTGTCTTCGACCGATCATTCCTATGGGAGCTATATGGTGTAGTCACTCGATCTTTATCAAATTCGACACAGTCATTAACAGATATATTAAACTAGCAAATGTTAAATTTGAAAGCAATCGCGTCAAAAGTAACTAAGTTATTGACGAAAGTCACTGTCTTCGACCGAGCGTTCCTATGGGAGCTATATGATGTAGTCACTTGATCTTTATCAAATTTGGCACAGTTGTTTAAAGGTGTAATAGACTCACCAATATTGAATTTCACGATAATAGGTGCGAAAATAACGAAGTTATTGAGAAAAGTCACTGTTCGTGAGTTTGCCGTTTGTATGGGAGCTATATGATATAGTGGTCCGATCCGAGATATACAACCTGTGCACTATATACAAGCCTACATGCACAATTTCAACTCTTTGGCTCTTACGGTCTAGCGGGAGTTTGCGTTGATCCAGACGGACGGACAGACATGGCTGTTTGAACTTGTCTCGCCGTGCTGATCAAGAATACATATACTTTATATGGTCGGAGATTCTTCCTTCTATGCGTTGCACACTTCTGACCAAAATGAATATACTCTTTTTTGCAAGGGTATAAAACACAAAGGGCGATTCCTCATAGATGGACATGTAACTTGGGTTTCTACTTTAGAGCTGTGAAATTAACACAGTGGCTAAATTGTTACCAAATGATGAGCTAACTTTCTTGAGCGTACTTGATTTCAAATTATCAACAGAAAAAAACTTTCACAATTGCATTTTCAGTGGAAAAATGTATGAAACAAGTTTGGTTTTTGTTTATATCTTTTGTCACATGCAATGTACATACATATGTACATATGTTTTATGGCCAAAGACCACACGCAATATGAAGGGGTCACTTATGAGCATTTAATCCTTTTGGGCAACACGAAACATTCAACAAAATGAAAAAAAGGGTGCGCATGGCACGGAAGGGGGCACACATACAATTTGATTTATATGGCCAATCCGATTCATGGAATATTTCTATGGCTTTCACTGTCAATGTACAACAACAGCTAAAGAAATAAAATAAAAAACACAACAACAAAAACACCCACAATCGTCGAATATTCAAACACAAAATGAAGACATTATTGTATACCAAAAGAAAAAAAGGAAAAGAAGGTGCGCCAAAAATCTGAGACAAAATTTATGTAAATTTCTTGAGGGTTTTGGCTTTTTTTTCTTTCTTTTTTTTTTTTGCTTCTGAATTTGGAGTAAGAGCCAAATGCCTTGCCCTCGCTATTCTCAGTCATTACAATTAGTTGCAATTGTAAGCTTTCTATTTACATTTATGACTTGACAACATTTCACACACAAAAACAAGTAACAAACCTTTAACATCATGTGTGGTCGTTGGGCCAAAAAGCATTTGGTCTAGGGAAAATTGTTGTAATGGATCTTGGCTTGTTTATATTGTGTGTCCAAGTTGTTTTTTTTTTTCTTTTTTACAATTACAACAACTGGCCAAGCGACCGGGTACGTCTCCACATACACACATACATATATACAATTTACATATACATATGTATGTTTGTGTATGAAAAGTAGCACAAATCTATTAAACTACTAAACCAAATGCAATGCAACAAGTGGGAGCGGTTGTGTTTGTCCATAAAAAATAAATACAACAACAAAAACATATACATATGTACATATATAAATAGTAAACCCAAATTGCAAAAATTGGTCTAAGCTTTCTTGGAATAATTGAAATAAGATAAAGGAAAAGGAATACAAACAAACTTCGTCAAGGTGAAAGACTTTGGTTTCTTTTTCTATTATGATGACTAGAAATTGTTTTTACCATTTAGCACATTGAGCATTGAGCACATCAGCCACATCAACAAACAACAAAAAAAGGCCATTAGACAAAAAAAACAACAAAAAATTTACATAAATCAATATCAAAAATTTATCTACAAATGTAGGCAAGCTATTGATGCTATTGTCCAAATCAATTTAAATAGAATATATCGTTATGACAAGAGAAGACACACACACACACACACACATGATTAGAATAAAAGTGTGTGGCTTCACTTTGAAGGTGTGGATAATTTATGATTATTATTAGCGGGGCATTGTTTTATTTACCTACCAAATTTCTTGCCCATCACACTTTGTAAGGTGTGAAATTTTTTTTGATTTTCTGTATTCTCAGTAGGCTTAACTTGTCAAGGAGGTTGCCAATGTTTAGCAGAGAATCAAATCAGGCAGAACTAAAATTCCAAAATTAACAACACACACAACTAAAATTCGAAAATTAAAAATTCCAGTATTAAAATTGTAGACGAATAATAAATCCTTGCCAAAATTTTGAAGAACCATGAGTGAACTGGAAGTAATGCAATATCTGATGGATCAAAGGCACCGTGAAAGTGAACTAATTGCTAAGAAAGATGAACTTAAGGAGCGTATGCGTAAAATGACGACACAGATACAGTTATTTGAGAATCGTGATGATGATACACCTTGCTTGATAGCCGCTAACAATGTATATCAATTCTCCATTGTTCGAAAGGTGCGAAAAGCTCTATCGGGAAATTTGGCGAACGCAATGAGGACATTTTTAAAGACTCATCGCAAATTGTTGCGCGTCCAGCGACGCATGTACCATGTCCGCGAAGCATACTTTAATAATTTGTATCAGGAACTGTAATGCAATATCTGTTGGATCAAAGGCACCGTGAAAGTGAACTAACAGCTAAGAAAGATGAACTTAAGGAGCGTATGCGTAAGATGACAACACAGATACAGTTATTTGAGAATCGTGATGATGATACACCTATCTATCAGGAACTGGACAATCAATAGAGAGAAGGAAGGAAGGCCAAGGACTGGACAATCAATAGAGAGAAGGAAGGAAGGCCGAGGACTGAACAATCAATAGAGAGAAGGAAGGAAGGCCAAGGACAAGGTAGCCAAAAAAAAAAAAAAGATATTTTTCTGTGCCTAGTGCTTACAAAGTTCCTCTGCGTTATCTTTGTCATAATTAAATATGTAATTTTGCATGTGGCTTGGACTTTCGACACCTTTTTTGTTTCCCCCCTACTACCTAACTACTGTCCATTTCCATGGAAGACTATCACAAAACAGAGAGAGAGAGAGAGACGATAGACCGTCGGTTGGTCGGGTGGGTAAAGAAAATTCGTAAACACATTTCATCATCAGAGGGCCAAGAGTTTTAGTTCCGCTTGGCTTGGCTTAAAAGCGAAAAGTGCGTGGACCGAAGTTAGAGTCGTCGGGTCTCTGTTGTCTGTGTCCCATTGTTGTTTCATTATTTAACTCTTCTTTTAACTCTCTTTTGACTTGCATTATATACCTGTGGCCTTTTGTGTTTCTCCTTCTCACTGGCCAACAATGAAGGCACGTGCTTACATTTCCACTTGCCCTAGTGGAAAAACTACAGCCGCTTTCAGCTATATGCGATGGTATAGCAATGTTTCAATCAAAAGTAATAACAAGTTTGTTCAAAATGCTCTAGTTATAACTTTCAATGTGGCCGACTGAAAGTTTCTTTACTCTTGGCTTGTTTCAGAATTTTAATTCGCCTGAACTCGTCGATAATCCTTGGTACACTTATTGAAATCTCATTTCCAATTGGGGTTTTGCTTTGCTTCATCTGAATTTATCGTTTTGTGTATTATTATGTTTGCATTGTTATATTTCATATGCGTGTCTTCCCCCCTTAATTTCCCCTACGTTTATTTTATAATTCATCTTCATATCATCGAAGTCTTTTTTTCTTTTTTTGGGTTATTGTTAGGGCGTTATTGTTCCCCTTACCTCTTGCCTCAATGGCCTCAATGGCCGTTCATCTACCTTCCTCCCTCACGATTGACTCGTGCTCAAAATGTTGTTAACAAGTCTGATTAATGTCTGCGATTAGCATAAGTAAACATTAAGCAAATTACTGCTCGGCTTTACGAAACACACTATCGTGATTCAATATAAGATTTCATGTTGATTTTCTTTGATTTTCGGATTCGGTATTTTTTATTTTTTGTCTAATCAGCAAATAAACCACAAGAAATAAGAAAAAGAAACCCGAAAAAATATAAGAAAACTCATGCCAAACAAGTGCTTTAAAAAAAAAAAAAAAAAAAAACTTGACGTTAATTAAAAATGTACACAAAAATTTGCATTCAAGACAAAATTGGTTAAAATACATATATATGTATATACATATGTATATAAAATTCGATTGTCGGCGGGGGAGAGGGAGAGAAAAAAAGTGGAGTTTTGTCTGCCCAGCGGCGATTTGGCGTGCCAAACGCTGTCAACTGTCAAATGTGATAAATGCCGCTGAAAATCCGACATACATAAATAATTTTAACGTAATTGGAAGGCCCCGGAAAATAAATAATGAATATATACAATTAATTTTACAAAACAGAATACAGAATTCCTTAAATCGAACCTGCCGCTGTTGATTTGCTAGCTCTCTTGAGATGTCTATTACAAAATCATCAATGAAATTGAATTAGAAATACATAATTGATTAGTTTTTGACGAAAAATAAACAAAGTGGAAAGAAGTTTAAAACGAGTTAGGATATGAAGTAAAATATCAATAAGAAGTGTGTATAGGATTGATTAGATTTAGAGTCGTTGATCACAGTAATATATACAATTTTCTTTGTTATAATTTTAATTCGACTCACTTTCATCGCTATTAAAGTCTTTTTCTTTTTGAGCAGAGTTGGGCATGTTTGATAGAGTAAACAAGAATTAGCAGGTTGTCTATATGGAAGTCTATTTCAGGAACTATCAAGTGTACTCATCAGCGGATACTACTTATAGTTCATTCGATGCTAAAACTCGTTGGGAATTACAACTAGATAAAGCAAAAAAGTCAAACGCAAAACACTTCATCAGAACAGTTCCATTTCTTATGTGGAATAATTTAAGTATAGATTGTAATTTTTGCACACAGAAGACGCTTGTTTACTAAAAACGACTTTACACACGTCGAATTTGATTATATTTGAAATGTTGTAAACTGAGAATGGTTTCCATTGACCCTTTCTAAGTTCTTCGCGTTAAGTTGTGTCTAAAACTTATTTAGAACAAATATTTCGCTTCAAGTCAAGTTCAATGGCAAGTCAGACTGGTAGTAGGCACACATCTATTTCTATTATGTATTCCATTGTGATTAATTAATCTGCAGACTCACCTCTCTATTACGATTCCATTCATTAAATAAATGTTCCGCGAAAATAGTGGAGCTACAAAAAATGAAAATAAAAAACACAAAATTGTTGTTATATATCATTTGATTAATGGCTTTTACAATATGATTATACATACATATATAAATGTGTAGAATATGCTATATATGGGAAATAAGTGGACTGCTTTATTAGCAGACATTAATCAGGGGGAAAAAAAAACCAAGGGCCAAACGTGCGACACTTGCCGAATGCTTGCGCCCGCCCCCAGTTTTTGATCACGATCGCCATCATCATCATGATCATGATCTCCCCCACTCACATTATAATAAGAAGATTGCCATCATATAATATTTTTGGTGGCGCAGAGGTGGTGGCTCAGGTAGTGCCTGCCAACGCCAACAACAACAACAATAATGATGATCTGATGCTGACGCCTCCAACAAGATATAGTATATATGTATGTACACCCGCTTAATCCGCAAAAGTCTTCGGCGTTGTGTTAAGCGTGCGTCTAAAGCTCATTAATACCAAAACACTACAATACAGATCTAAGCCATATATCCACATGGCCTCAATATAACTTTTTAGTATCAGCAATTTGCTGCACTGTGGTTCAAATATGATACACCTCTATGATCTATACCAATCACATTCTTGTTTGTTACAAATCACAAAAGACAACATATCTCTAGATACAACTGAACCGGTTCAATCTCCAAAACTAGTTCTAAAATCATTTTAGTGGGTCTTAAATAAAGGTCAAACTGTGAGGCGAGTTATCTTTACAGTTTTAAGCCACTGTTAGTAGGTGAGATCGTCGGTCGTCGTCGTCGTCGTCCGCCCGCACAGTGTGCCTACAACCTCAGGCCAAAGTTTCATCGTTGCGTTGGTGTTGCTGCTGCAGTTTGAGTGTTGCAGTTGGAGGTGCAGTTGCTGCTGCTGCTGCTGCTGCGCTGCGGTTCATGCGATTTTGAAACGGATTTATGTATAAAGCCGAAAGCGGCAAGTTTTGGTTTGTTTTTTGTTTTTTTTCTACTACAAAAATTTCCTAAAGGGTTTCGTTTTCCATTATTTTTTGTTGTTGTTGCATTGCGTGGGCCAGGCCATTGAGCTTTTCATTTCGTTGCGATTGGCTGCTGAGGCCATAAATTCGATGTGGTTTTTTTTTTCTTTCGTTTTTCGTTTGTCTGTGGTTGTTGTAGCCGTCCGTGAAAGTTGCGTAAATCAGCGTGAAGTAGAAGAAAAAGTTCAATACATTTTGTTTCTTCGGTTTTTTTTTCAAAAATAATTGTAGAAAGTTTTCTTCTTTTTTTATTATTATTTTTTTACCTTTTTGATTTGAGCATTTATGCAATACATAGAGGTCTCCCCCCACCTCACCCTCGAAAGGTGTGTTTGCATCTAATGATTTTGATTGAAACCTTTTAACTGTTCGAATGAAAAAACTCTTTGATATTGTAATTATTAGGAGTATGGGGTACAGTTGGAACTTGTCTTTGAGAATATGTTAATTATATTATGAGAATTTATTACTTTAATGCAATTAGTTGTAACGAGAACAAATTGCAATTGATATAAATCTCGATTTGTGTCACTTTTAAGTCCCAATTGGCGCCATGCCACTTGCAATTAGACCTTTATACTATACATATAAGGTTATACAATTAGTTGGCCCGTTGCAATTGACATTAGACTAAGAGTTGTTCACATTTTCAGGGGCGGATTTGCAGATTTCCTCCAATATATTACCTCTTTATTGTGCTTGGTCAATTGAAACTCGGACTGAAATCATTCCATCATTTTCATATTACAAAAGAGAGATCTATAATTTAAATTCAACTCGCTGGTATCTTGTGCAGCTTCATGCTTGGTCCGTCTTAATGCTTTTTTAGTGGGTCATTAATTCATCTCCCAGACACATTCCTTTAGCCTCATTGTCGAGGATATTAAAGTCTCTTACCTTAATGCCAACCCAGTCCACTTCGTCTGTAATTGCGAATCATATTTCTCTTGGACGATAATAAATACATTTTGCTTACAACACATAATAACAGCTTTTTTGCGCGCCTTATCGTCACAGAAGAGGAAGAGGAGCTACCTACCGGACTTTTGTAATACATCAAGACATTATGTTTGCTGCTGAGCTCCCAAGTGTCGCATCTTGACCCACATACCAACCCAAAAAACAAAAAAAAAAAACCCCAAACCCAACCTCCCCAAAAACGAAATCAAAATAAAATTACGAAAAAAATATAAAAACAAAATAACTAAAAAAGAAAGAAGAAAATCACAATTTTGGTCTCGCTGACTTGACTGACTGACAGAAACGGAGCGATCGCAGTGGCCAAAAAGGAAACCAGTCGACAAGTTTATGATGGGAACCAACCAAGCAAAATCAAAACCAACAAAAAAAAAAAAAGCCAAATATATATATAAAATACATATATCGCATTACAAGGCTTTGGAAACTACATTTAAGAGGAAATTAAAAATCACTGCAAACATTGCAAGTTGACGTGGCCGACGTTTGAAATACCCTACACGAATTCATTTTAGTTTGCTCTTTCCCCCCCCTGTTAAAGGATTCCTAAAATGCATCAATGCTCTCCTGCTACTCCTTCATCCTCTTTTGACAAGAGCATAACGATTAATGCCAGTTTGATTGATATCATGGACGAGAATTCTCCCTACAAAGGGTATTCGACTGTCTTTGCATCGCATAGAGATTGTTATCCTTCATGTGGAGTTGTGATTTAACTCCGTGACCGTTTACTTGGCAAGTCAACATTCGCTCAACTTCAACAGCGTTTGTGTGGATACTTGTAATCTTTTAGAGCAATAGTAAGGCCAAAAGACTTGGCGATGATAAGCAGACTCCGTAGAGCTTCTTCATTAATAATGAGACATTTTTGGATTTCCTTCAGTTTTTAGATCTACTTGCAGAGCTTTTTTTCAACAATGGCTCGTTAATAAATTTTTGACAGAAGAATTGGAGTTTATTTACCAACACTAGCCTACGAAATGTCGACGATGCCCAACACTGAAATCAAACAGAACTTGAAGGTTGATTTTTAATGTAAATAGCTTAATCGATAATATTTACACTCAAGATTGTTCATTGATTTAGTAGAGTGAACATTGAAGTCCTAGGTGAAATAATTCATTTAGAGTTTTGAGAGCCAACGAAATTATCGATTGAGATAAAGAGTTTGTTTTTAGATAAGTATTTATGACATTTCCTCTCTTTAGTATACACTTTTCTAATGCTTAACGTTTATAAAGCGCCAGTCAACTAATAACTTTAGTCAATTAATGTCCATTTCGATTTCAACTTGAGCAGATAAAACGTGATTTTTTTACCATATTTAATTTTTTCCCATACATTATGTGGTTGGGGTTGTTTTTTTTCTTCTCTTTTAACCTAATGTGCTGCAATTACGTACATCGATTGGCATTTAATTAAAACAAATATTCAAAACAGGCATTTCTGTTTTTAAGTTAGTGGTGAGTGTGGAAGAGGGGGGGAGATGGAGAAGGTAGTACTCGTAGCGCATTCATTGAAATCGGTGCGAAAAGCTACATACGATCTCTCCGTCTGTTTGTCTGTCCGGCTTGGTTTGGCCAGCTTATCTCCTCCAATGGATTTGACAGGTTTAGGTTTAAATTTGTTGTTGTTACTTTTTGCGGACTTGCTGTCTGGGTTTTTTTCTTTTATTTGATTTTCTTTCTTTTAATCTGCAGAGATTTGCATTTGCTGTCCGGTCTGGTGAGAGAAGCCAAATGATTTATACGCTGTCGTCGAAATGGATTTTCATTATAAGTAAGTAACATTATGTTGTGTTGGGTTTTTGTTTTCATTGAAATGACGGCTTATTTGGATTTCAATCAATAACGGACAAGTCAAAATTGAAGAAATTTGACGGTCTAGAACCCCAGCATAGTCATTATAAGCTGTAAATACAACTATTTGGCTACAATATTTAAAAGGGAACCCTTCGTTTCTGCATCTAACTGTTAGAATTACTCAAAAGAAAAATTCACCATAGATTATATTGTGTAATTAAGGATTTAGTAGTATTTAGCTTTTAAACTTAATATTTTTTTCAGCTTGATTCACATTTGTAGTGGAACAATCATTTTGGTTGTTCTTTTGATTTCATAATGATAACAGGCAATGAATTATAACGCAAATAAGTAAAAAGCTTTATCATTTCTTTTTCGCATACTTACAAAATGACACTTTCAGTTAAATTGTTAAATGCATTTCTCATGATTTTTGACATAAAACAAGCTAAACAAATTATTTTTAATTGCCTACACAAACAACAACACGATGATCGCCCGAGGAAAGTGTGAAAAACTGTAAGAGATCTCTTGAGGTATAAATAATAGAAATGTTGCTGCCTGCCTCCTGACTACTGAAGATCGGGTGGCAATCCACCAAGTCGCTGGCTGGCTGGCTGCTGTTGGTAAATGGCAAACATTTGGCAGAACAACACACACCACATGTGGTCCATGAGGCGGGTAAAAGTCTGGTTTAACATTTTTATCCAAAAACAAAACTTGCAGCGGGGATTGGGAATGCAAAATGCAAAATGGAAATGGTAATGGAGATACCAAGTAACAGCAGCCAACTATATGATAGATGTACAATGTTATGACTTGAGAGGATCGGCTTTAGGCATTCGAATTGCTGTTTTAGATTAGACAACAAGAGATTAGTTATACGGTTTTCGACCAAACCAATAAAATGGACATAAAAGTTCTCGTTTGGTTTGTGATAAATGAACTAGTTCTGGACTATAAACAAGTTGCAGAACTAAGTATTTGTTTTAAATAGAACGTTTCAAGATTGACCAAGTCTGAGTGCCACTTATTGATATGGTGACGCTTCTCCTACTCCTACTCCTCTTTTGAACGAAGGGGCAAAAGGGTTGCACAAAGAATCGCATATTTTAGGCTGAAGCCTCGTATCGTGTTAACCTTGAGCCGATTCAACGATTCTAATGAGTTAGCACAACGAAAATATGGCTGAGAGGGTCCTGAGGGTTGGGGAGAGTACAACAAGTGTCAACATTAATTTAAAGATGTCTGCGATGTTCGTTTCCAATATATATGCGAATGTCGCATAAATTTCACAAATATGCACATGTGTTTGTCTGTATCTATAACTTATAACTCTCTCTATGGATGTGCGCGAGTATCTGTATATATTGTATCTGTATCTGCATGCTGCGCATATTTTGCCACACCCTCCAAGCTGAATTCTTAATTTTTCGGTTTGTTTGGCCCCGCCGCCTGTCAACTTGTATAAACAGCTAATTCTGTTGACGCCTTTAAGAGATTGAGAGAGTGCAGAGAAATACGATCTGCCAGAAATGGCATCACAAAAATAAAAAACAAAAACGATATATATGTGATACTTAACTTTAAGTCCCAGTCTAATTCATGAACTTAAACCTTTAGCAATGATAAATTGGTTTAACTTCCGCTTTGGAATTGGATTTCCAAGGGGGTTTAGCACACCATCGTCAAGAGTCATATATGTACATGTGTAATAAATTAAAAACTAGAGCCAATTTGGGAATGGGTGGAGTTGAATAGAAGAAGAGAGTATCCCAAGCTGGTTGCCGGTTAAAAGAGCTTGTAATTAGAGCAAAAGAACTTGAAAAGATTTATTTAACTAGTTATTTACCAATTGGGAATGCCCAAATGGAACATGAGAGTGAGAAGAAGGCAATAGCAAGCACTAATCTAGGCTTATTCACAATAATTAGGAGGTTTACTAAAAGAAAAAAAAAACTGCAAATTCATGAAACATACTTTAAAATATCATTAAAAAACCTAAACATTCGGAACTATGTCAGTTCCAAATACTCATATTCGAATACACAATACTCACTATTTGAATGAATATTGATTTCCCTTTTAGAAACTTCAAATAATAGGCGAAACCTCATGAATCTATGAAACTGAGTGATTGAATGATTGAATCATTAGCAAACTTTTGAATGAATGATAGACATGCTTTGAATACTCACAATATTTCATGAATAAATGATATCGACTACAGCAGTCAGCAGTTGTATTCATTCGAATCATTGTGTTAAAGTCCTACTCGTTCGTCTAATAATGGCAATGAATGTGTTTCAAATTTTGAATATTTTCGTCTAGATATGTAAAGCCTTTGCCTTAGTTACCATTTTAGTTTCGAACATATTCATATTGAAGGCAAATACTTGATGCTTATTCTATTTTGATGTTTTCTCACATTTCCTTGCAGTTCAGAAATGATACACATACATATGTAAGTAGTAAATGTGTTTGTATGTAAGTATGTCAGTTGGGTCTAAAGATCTTTTGTGTTGTTCTTTAGCAAACAACAAAGCAAAAGCATTCATGGAATAATTGTGCAAGTTGTAGTACATAGATCGAACGACTTATATATATGTGTATGTATGTATGTATGTATTCTATTTTTATGGAATGAGTTGTGTTTCTGTATACTATATGAAATACATTGGATAATGCCCAAAAGCAGGAAGTGCAACGTATGCTCACTTCTTGTCGACTTCTTCTTTTCGTGCAATGTTGCTCGTGTTCTTGTTGTTGTTGCTGTTGTTGTTTGTGCAAACAAATGTATCTCGGGGCATACATATATTGAGGCATGCTGCCAGATGATTTAGTAGGCGTTGCAAACATACGCCATATGCATGCAGCATGCGGAATGAGTTCGTCCCAAGTAAGCGAGCAAACGATGCCACTTAAATTTTTTAAAAGGCTGCCACGGAAAGAACAAAAACCAAAAAAAAAAAAAAGGGAAAAGGAAAACTTAAAACAAAAACAACCAACAAGAACACACTCACTTACTCTTCCCCGTTCTGCTTATTCTGTTTTTTTGCCACAATGCTCAGTGAACTTCTTCGCGCCTGCCTGTCTGCCCCCCGCATCGCCGCTTTGCCGCGTTCGGCCTCATTGGTGGCAACGCATGCGCAAATTGCTCGCCGACTGCTGGGGCAATAAATTCATAAAAAATCATTAAGCTGAATGTTTTTTTTTTTTGCTCTCTCTCTTGCACAAAAAAATCAACTTCTTTGCCAGGGGTAAGATATGTTAAGCCCATGCGGGAAAATGTCGCATTAATATCAAGCTAAGTCCAAACGGATCGGTGGTGATTCGCTGTTCTTTTATGGAGCTAGCATCGAATTGCGTATACTCTACACGATCAATGGAATAAACTTAAGCCAACTTGGCTCAAACATTGTCTAAAACAAACTTACATGACATGCTATAGTCCTACATGGATGGTTGCTACATATCCTGTGAAATGCGGTGCCCCCTAGAGTATGCAATAAGTTAAGAAAGTTATTATTTTGAACAAATTGTTAACTTTGGTATGTCTTTGGTATGAAGAACTGAAAAATTGTCTATAAATAATGATTGCTTTATAGTTTATTTCTTAATCCTTAAAACATTTCAAAATTCTGTTGAATTTGAATGGAAACTTATTATAGGCCTCCTTATTACATACTTTAAGAGACAAAGTTTCCATACTTCACAGTCCTAGATAAGCCAATGACACACATAGACCTTATTAATCCCTAAAAAGGCAAATTTTTAAGCGACTTTAATAAAGAAAATCTTCGCCAATCAGAATTCTAGAAACTAGAATTGCCCACTCTCTGAGAGATATGTAGAGTAGAGAAATGATATCTTAAGCACATCGTAAAGCCATAAATTGGATTCAACAGTATGAAAATAAAATACAGAAAAGATATCGAAGAAATTGTGTGAGTCAAGCCGAGTCATATAATGTGATCATTTGATGATGGAGATGTCACACATACTAGGTTGGCACTCTGATAAAAAACAAAAACAAATCAAAAAAAAAAAAAAACATAAACACCGAGCTGGCAACAACTTACTTGATTGCCAACCCTCCCTCCCCCGAAAGTAATGCCTAAATACATTTTCACACTCTTGTGTCTTGTGAAACGCTAAGGTCACGAAATGTTTTTTATAGACATTTAATTTTCCCGCCACCTAAGCAACTAATTGACATAATTTACATATCTTAGGTCTGCAATGGGGAACGCGGGGAGAGCAGTGGAGTTAAAGGTACATAGAGCGAGAGGGTAGAGGGTTAAATGGGCTTACATCACACACATTTTATTTTTATTGACCTTGCCAAAAGCGAAAAAGTGGTAGAGAACTTGACTATAAATGGCAAATGAAGGGCTCTTGCAGGTGTCAAGCAATAAAACAAAACAAAAACCGATCGTGTGGGCTCTCTAGCTCTAGAGCAGAAGAAGCCAAAGTCAATGACCATGAGGCGCCTCTGCCGCTTGCCCATGCCTCAACAAGAAGAGTGTGTGTGTGTGTGCGAGAGAGAGAGAGAAAGGTGGGGAATAGAGTGGCAACGTGTGTCGCTAGTTTATTATTTATCAGAGTCACAGCTGTGATACAATTTGACAAGCTCGACTTGCTGAAGTGAAAATGATTGCAGTTGAAAGCGAAGGCGAAACCCGATACGCCTTCAAGTAGTATCGCTAGCTGGGAGCAAACGAGGCGCAATGGGCGGCTGGGCAGAAGGCAAGGAGGAGGAGGTGCGCAGAGGCGGATCGATTGAACAACTTTTCTGCTATTATTTGTTGTTGTTTTCGTTGTTATTTCTTCTAGAGCCAAGTGCAAAGGCGTCAGTTTGCATTCAATGAATTCCAATCACACGCATATCATTCGCCACTTGAAACTCGGACTCAGACTTTGTCTATGCCCCCCCTAACCTTCCACTGCTCCTTTTCTGAATGACAAATGAAACGTATTGGCCATAATAATGAGGAATTAGTTAAACTCCTTACATGTATATGCTAGAACAACAAATTTAACTACAACTGTTGTAACATTAGATTCAATTACCTGACGACTGCCCTACTTGAAATTGGATATATTTTGTGTTGTTTGACTTCATTTCCTTAATGAAATGAGACTTTCTTTATTTTGTAGCTGAGTCAAAAAACTGTTCAAAATGTGATTCAAAAAGTTAACTTAAAATTGCATACCCATTAATTATCGAAAAACCTCAAAAAATATTGAACTAACTGTCACTACTTGGCAATCTTTAATACCCTTTTTATACCATACACCCATAGGGTGAAATGGTATATTAAAGTCGCCAAAATGTATGTAACAGGCAGAAGGAAGCTTTTCCGACCCCATAAAGTATATATATTCTTGATCAGTATCAACAGCCGAGTCGATATAGACATGTCCGTCCGTCCGTCCGTCCGTCCGTCTGTCCGTATGAACACGTAGATCTCAGAGACTATAAGAGCTAGAGTCACCAAATTTGGTACGTAGACTCGTGTATTACCTACGGTGGTCAAGTTTATTTCAAATTTTTGCCACGCCCCCCTCCGCCCACGAAATTTAAACAAATTTGATTTTCTTAAAGACTATTATAGCTAGAGACACCAAATTTTGTATGTGTATTTGTTTAATAAATGCGCATATATTGTATATGCAACGATTTTGCCACGCCCCTTTCCGCTCCCGTAATTTGGGAAAACTCGATTATCTCACGTAATTTTCTACCTTTTGTAATCAATTTTGGCACACTTGAATTTGATACTAATACCCAGCAAAACACCAAATTTGATCAAAATCGGACAAAAAACAACCAAGTTATGCATATAAACGTTTTTCCATTAGGCCGTAGTTGGCCGTTGGCTGGTGGGGGCGCTAGGGTGCTCGTATACTTGAGTGAGGGAGATTATAAGATATGCTTGTAATAAAAAGCATGTGAAAATGCATTGGTTTAATAAATTTGAAATATTTGTTTTACTGGTGTATGGTATACCTAAGTCGGCGAGACGACTTACTTACTTCATTGGTTATGGATTTTTATATTTACAAATGTATATATAAGTTGAGTATCTAAATGATAAAAGACCCATCTGAATCAATCTGCAGGACAATCTCAAAATACACTTTTAGAGGCAAAAACCCTTGAGACATGCTCATTCAGTTAAACCATAAAAATTTGGTGCGACCAAATAAAGGAAGTTCTTCGTTTATGGCTCCTAATTTGATCAATTTGAATAAGCTTCTTTTAGTTCAAACACAGAGTATTTTTCATCACGACTAGGTGAGATTAGATATAGCTAAAGATAATTTGACATCATCTTCCTTGAGTATGGGAAAGAAGATTATTTAATCTTTACTGACCATCGATAGATGCTAGTTATGGAAATTATAATATTATTTATTATTTAGCGGGAGTGGAGTTGCCTTTGCATTTTTATCTTAGTGCTGCGACGGGGAACATCAATCAAAAGAAAATTTTTCCAAATTTGCTTTTAGCGCTTCTATAAGCATAAATCATAAACACATCTAAGCCCAACTTGGCTTTGATCCCAAAAAAAAAGAATACAACACGAAAAAGAAACTACCTAAGCCATAAATCTCAAGATTCATTAGGTGCAACTTAAACAAAAACAAAATTTTTTGTTGAGCGCGAAAGTTGAGGTTGTGCTTCAGGTTCTGTTTCAGTTACTATTTTTGGCGCGCTTTCTGTTTTTCTGTGCTTTTCCTCCCAAAAAGTCAGCCATAAAAGCCATTGTGGCGACCTTCAAATGGTTAAAACTTCATGCCACTTCACACACACACACACACACACACACAAAGGTGGGGAGAGACCCCTACACTCACACAAAGATGCGGAGAGATCACGCCACTTGAAGTTGATGTTGTTGATGTTTTAGAGTTTTACCTGAAGGCGAAGGCGACAGCAACAGCAACGGCAACTCCGAAGCAATCGGTAACATGTTTTATGCATCCGCACCGAGAGGCAATGCCAAACAGAAACAGAAAATTTATAAGTATATAAGTTTGTATACATACATATATTGGAGGAACAACAACACTGAAATACTTTTAAAGGCTACGCAAAACAGAAAAAACAACAACACAACAACAACAAAAGACAAGAGCAAAAAAAAACAACAGCAATAAAAAACAGGAGAAGAAATTTCGCGAAGGTCGTTTTTATAACCACACTCTGCACCCATAGATACAAAAGAGTGGTATATTAAGTCGCCAAAATGTAGGCACTTAATCCCCTCATACATATATACTTAAGGTTTTTGTCCAGCTTCAACAGACATTTCGATTGAGGCAGATTCGCCTGTAAAAATATAAAGTTATTGAAGACTTCTGGGCTTGAATTGCTTTTCAGATTCGCAATATTGCGATGCTGTGCTTAGTAAAACGAATTGTTTGCTCATTGAAATTTAGGATACCTAATTATGCATTCAAAAGCTACCAATACAGAAAATTTCATCAAAATCCGAACCAAAGCAGTCAAGTTTTAGCATAGAAATGCATGTTCGATCGATGGGCTAAGAGCGAACGAGATGGCAAGGGTTTAGTGGAGTGCAAGGTATACCCAAGTCGCTTCAATGACTTTTTAAAAAGCAATGCAAATTTGCTGTGATTTTTATTTTGCTTAAATATTTTGTATGCCTCTAAAGATCTTCTCCTTTTTTTCATGGAAGCCCATTTTCACTGCAATGAGCCTTAAATCGTTCCTCCTCCATAAAAACAGTTTTTCCCATTTTTTATGTCTTAATTTTCATCATAGAAAAGGAAGAAGAAGAAAAAGTGCACTTAATCAGCATTAGCGGATGTTGTTTTTTTTTTCTTAAGCTCCACACAGATACACACACACACACACACTTACAGACTTTTCATTAGTTGATTCAATCAGAGTTGACCAAATTTACGATCACATAAAGTACAATTTAACGAATATTTCGCAGATTAACACAGTGCTCAACTATACTTAGCTGGAGGCACTAAGAAACGGTTATACAACAGTAGTAAAAAAAAAACTAAAACCTAAAAAATAAAAACAAATTTAATTTCAATCTGCATTTGCATTAAAAACAGAACTACTAAAACCGTTGAAAGATGCATGCTTTTAAGCAATTAAGTATAATTACTTGAAAACAAAAATCAATAATTACTATAATTGCAGCAGTATTTATAAACTGCTGATCCAAACCAAATATAGCCTTGACTATTTGGCTAATCTCTGGCAACGCCTTTGGGCCAGAAATTGGCAATTGAAGGCCCCGCCGCTGCTTTGGCTTTGGCTTTTGTTTTTTTCGGGCAATTAGGCGAGAATATTTTTATTTGTTATGGTAATTACAAAATAACAAAGCACAACGAACAAACGAACGAGCGAACTCTACAAAATATTATTATTATTAATACATTTTTTATATTATGTTGTTTTAAGCTCTGTGTATGTATGTTAGACTTGAAGCAAAATTATATTGGCATGAAAAGGTCAATGATAAACAATTTCATTTTGGGGGCGTCAAAAGCAAAGCCACAATGAAAACTAGATGAGTGGTTGGACAATTGAAATCTTATGGCCATGTGGAAGAAGTATTGGCCAAAAGGTTCCAATTCGTGTTGTGGTTGTTGTTGATTAATGTTGGTTCTTGTCGCTAGGTGGCGCCAATATGTTGAGTCAATATTGAATTCTTAGACTTTGTTTGACTCATCATCTTCATTATTATTGTTAACTACTAACTTGTTTATGTTAAACTCAAGATAGAATTCCTTTATCCGCATACCAATTCAAAAATAGAAACAAAAAAAAAAAAAAAAAATGCTGCACAATAAAATTTTATAGCTAATGAACGATTCGTGCCATAATGGCAATTAATCAAAATATTTTAATTAAAAGACAAAATGCCATATTAAAATGTGCACTTTACAGCTTACAGCAATTTATTTCAATTGCAAATCTGTCGCCAACGTGCAAAACTCACAAACATTCTCTCCATCCCTCTTCCAAGCCTTTGGTTGGTGTGGTTTGGTCTGGTGAGGTGAGTTGAGGTGTCTCTGTCTACGTGTGTGTGTGTGTGTGGGTTGCAATTAGAAGGCTGACTAGATACAGTCGGTATGGAAAATAAACGGCAAACTTGAATGAAGCTTAGTTATATAAATGTAATTCCTCTATTTTTGTAACCCTGCAGTCAGGGCCGAATTAACCGAAAACGCCGCCCCTTCTTTGCTTATTTTTCGATGCGAAATTGTTCTTAAATACTTCTTGTGAATATCGTTACTACTATAAAACCCGAAGGAATGAATGTGATTATTCCATTTATACACCAATTCAATTTCAGTTGAACTACTCTTATGGCTATTCTCGTTTGTAAATCTTAAAAAAGGCATAGAAGGATATGACAATTGGCATTAAAATTAAGGCAAGGGTATCGTAACTTCGGCTGGATCAAAGTATTATCGATCAAAAAACAATTGTGACAATTTAGGCTTGTGTTTAGAAGAACCCTAAGAATTATTCTTAAGAACTTGAACGATTAAATCGAATATACAAATGTAATGCCCAAAGAAGAGAGAGAGAGAGCGAATCGTTACCTTTTTTTGAATTGCAACTATGTAAAAAGGCCTAAAGTGAAGGTTAACTGCAAGTCACATGAAAATCCTATGAAGGCTAAACCCTCTTTACCCCCTCTAAACGTTTGCTGACTAACCCCTATAAGAAAAAAAAAACAAAAAAAAATCGGCAACAACAACAACAACGGCAACATCTGTACCATTATCATTATCGCAGCATGCGATCTCGAAGCGTGCAATTTGAAAATGTTTATCGATTTCCAATAGTTTTTCCACAATCTGCATACATACATACATATACATACATACATCGAAGTTGCACCTCCGAGGGGAACAGCAAAAGCAAAAGCAACATGCAACATGTTTCGGTTTCATGCAAGAATTTTCCTCTTTGCCCAAACATGATTTCGTGCTTTCTTGGCCCACAGATGCATTCATTAATGCATAATTATAGACAATTAACTGCACAGATCGAACCGATCAAACGGTTCGAAGCCATCGATCGATCGTTCGATCGATCCAAGCTAAAAATGGTGACGCTGAAAATTGCCAATCAGTGAAAATTGCAACAATTCCAATTGCAATAACAGCAACAACACAAAAATCTAGAGCGTTTTACAATGTTTGTTTAAAGTTTATAAGTTGTGTGTGTGTGTTTTTTTTTTCTACTCCTATGGGGCGTCGATATCGTCGTCGTCATCGTCGTCTATGGAACGTGAACCGTCGAATTGTCGAACTCGTTTTCCCACGTTGGAAATTCTTCAATTTGCATGCACAAATCACAATCTCAACTGACACCTTTTCAGTACGTACCCCACCCCAAATATATACATACATACATATACCCATGTACATATATTTTTTAAATACTTCAACCTAGAGAGACCATTTTTTTCCATTCGAAAATTCATTTCGCAATGTTCTCCGCCTTTTGACCAAATTTCACTCAATCTCTCTCACTCTCTATCTCACGTTCCCAAAAAAAAGGAAAACAAAATCTGGCAATGACAATGTCCAAATCAATTCAAACAAATTGCACAAAATCATTATAAAAACAAACCAAAAGCTGCTGGGAACAAAACATAACGAAAACAACAAAAAAATAACAATAATTGTGCAAAAAGAAGAAAGCCAAACTAAGAGAAAACACAAAAAAAAAAAAAAAAAAACAAACCAAACCAACAAAATAGGTAATTGTGTGAAAAATCTTATGACACACTCTCAATGTGCCAAAAAAAAAAAAAAAAAAATGAATTTTTTTGGATGACACAAAGCCACAAAAGAAAACACAAAAAACGTAATAGTAAAAAACAGAGCCAAAGCCACCAAAGGCCACCCCGGTTTTTGTTTTTGTTCTTTTGTGGTAAATAATAAAGTAAACACAATTTCCCCCCATCTCCGAAACATGTAATAAAAACGAGAATTAGTTCTAATAAATGCTTAATTTAATTATCAAGTAATATTTTCAGTTAAAGCTCAAGAAAACAAATTTGTTGTGTTTTTCACAATCTGGACAAGGTGACAGGGTGAATTTTTTTGTTAGCTCGAGAAGACAAAAGTAATGATTATGTCAGAAGATAAAACTGGGCTTAAAGCAATTAATGCAAGTTGCCTGAAAATGGCATCTTTTATGTATACAAATTTGTGATCATAATGATTATATTTTTGCTTAAATCTCGAATAATATTAACAAGGCGGGCCCACGATGCGTATACGTTATATTTTAAGATAGGCTATAGAAACTTTCGGAAAATTAGGAAACTAGACAATTTTTAGCCCAAAGAAAAAAGACTAATAGATAAAAGACCCGATAAAATGGCTGAGACTGAACGCAAAAGGCTTCTTACTAAAAAATTACGTATACGCAGAGTGTAACGAAACAAAGCCTCTTGTATTAAAAACAATAATATTAGATTCTGTGACTAAAAACATGAGTCACATAACAACACATTTTGTTGGCCAAAAGAATGGGAATTAAAACCACATTTAGACAGCAGCAAAGAGAAATGATCATGGTGTAATTAAACACACATTTCGTATTACACATTCATATAAAAAAACAACCTTATCAAACAGTCTACATAAACTAAACAAATATGTTTTAAATGAAACGAACAAATTCTATTTCGGAATTCATTGCGTGCCAACTCTTTCCGGTTTCGTTTTAAAACAAAACAGCAACAAAAAAAAAAAAAAAACCAAAATCGTGTCAAAAATGCTTGAAAAATCAACACTAAAACAAAAACGACAAAGAACTTGACTCACAAAACTCATGAATATTTAATATGGCAAACTTTTTTTGTTTTGTTTTGTTAGATATTTAAACTTAAAACAAAGATCAACTTAATTAAAGCATAGGCATAGGTTCAGTCAACTTGTTTAGATACCCTGAGGTTAGCAAAGAGTATGCTTAATATTTTCCTTAACTCTGAATACTAATGGGTTAGTAACTAAGTAAGGGTATAGAACCAACGACGTGGAATGTGCAAATGTTTGTAATTCTCTGATGAATGTCTCCTCGGCTCATTAAATCAGACAATCAAACATTTTTTTTCGCCGGTTTTTAGTTGATATGCATACATATATATTAGTTTTTATTGTAATTTGTACATTTTTGGAGTGAGAGTGACCATGAATATGTCCAGCATAATGATTAATGTTAATTAAACGCGCTGCTGCTTCATTTTCCACACAAACCAAAAAAACAAACACACAAAAAGGAAAAGCAAATTTGTATAATGAAGTTGTAGATTTCAGATTTGCACACATGCAAAATACAAAATACAAAAAAAAAAAAAAAACAAGAAATTATGGTTTCATTGGCAGCTAATCGCATTTGTGGAATGGAGACATTCGAGTGAAATTGCCTCTAAGAGTGGAAACAAAAGATAAACTTTAAAATCTGTGAGATGATTTATAGAGAGGCAAGCAAGCAAGCAACTAAAGCTGAACTGAACTGAACTGGAACATAATCATCATGCAGATTTATTAATTTATGAGGTTGCTCCTCCGAATGTGGGTTAATCTGAGCACGTTTGGCTGTGACTAGATCAATGTGGAGGGGAAATCCCCAAAAATGGAAAAAGAGTGTTGACTTTAAGGATCCACTTTTTCAGATCCTTAGTTATCTCAAGCAAGTTAGTTAAAATTTAACTTAACTTAACTTGAATCTTGACCAATTTGTGTGTGCTTAACGGGGATTGATAAGAGAAAGTCCCTGCCTATGTTTTGCGTGTAACCACAGCCAAAACAGCCTGCCAAGTGTCATCTATGGAGCAGTTCGTCGGAAACTTGTCACTTGTCTTACACACACACACACACACACACATGGAGAAAAGTGAAGAAGAAGATCAAGTGTGGGGAGAAGGAGGGGCAGGAGGATCATAGAAAAAGACAGACCATCGTGGTATGGCCTGGCATCACATTGCATTGCGCTTGTCACTAAATTGACCCATTTCAAAGCTTAAGGCAATGCCAGTTGTAAATATAAATACAACAATTCACCGACCACTTTGATACCCTACAACAAAATACACATTCCTCTGGACTTTCTACACAAACGAGAGAATGTTAGATAATATTCCAACTATCTTAATGTGCACATACCCTACTCATTGTAAAGAGTATTCCAAATACGGGGGGAAAACCAGACTGACAAGTCCAGAAAGAACACAAAAGCTTAGAACCAGTTGCACTTACACCACACTCACATACACACAAGAAGTTAGTACACTCACACACACACATGCATTCTTTTAGAAGAATTCTTCCTCTTGGATTTGGCAAACCCAAGTGACTAGAGTTGAAGGTAGTGGTGTTTGGGGGAGGTGAGAAGGGGAAAGGTGGCACACACTGACCACTGATCACTGCACATTCTTATCTTAATATGCACAATTTCTTTCGTGCTTCTGGATCGGCAGTTGGTACATACTTATGTACATACGTATGTATGTACCTACCATTGGTTACGTGCGTTGCTTACCTAAGACCTCGTTATTGCCGCTCATTAGCGAGCCAAGAAGTTAACTAACGGTATACATTGTTGTCGGCCAGTTTTGTTGCATAACTATACTTTATGGGCCTATAGATGAGACCTATTTATATTAGTATTGGTACAGAAAAACAACAAACATACCAAACTCTATGTAGATGTATTTGATAAATCAACGTCAGCACACAGAATTCTGTCCACACAACAAGTCATCGTTGTTGTCGTTGTCGTTGTCGTCGTCTGCAACAACGTCAACTTCTCTTGTTCTGTCCATCTCCATCTCCGTGTCCGTCTCCGATTCCGTGTCTCTTCGCTAATGACACAAATTGCCCCACTGCAAATGGAGTGGGGGGACTACGAGGGGGGATACAGACAGAAAGAGAAAGAACGAACGAACCATGCGACTAGTCTTCGGCATTTATTGACGGCTTAATTATGCTGATGAGTTCATTTTCGCAATTATTATGCCTGCAAAATGCGTGCGTGTTTTTTTTTTTTTTCTTTTTTTGCTTTTCTCTTAGCTACAATTGAAATGCAAGTACAAGTTATTGAATTTGATTATATTTTGGCTTTGCAATTATATCCCAGTTGACCCCATAATACTCAGGATAGTCACAGAAGCCGATATGAATCGACAAGTCACTCTCATACGTGCCGAACGTGTGCCTAAGTGATGCCTATGGCTTCCCTTTCGCTTTCTTATTCGATCATGAACCGAACAGAGTCGGCAAGTCACAACCACACAAGCCGAATGCGTGTCGAAGTTATGCCGATGTCTTCGTTTTCACGATCTTCTCTTTTCATTTTAAACAAACTTCTCTAAAACTTGGAAAAAAGTTTCATTGTTTTCCACTTAATAGAAAATCATAATCCCTTGTTGAGCTTGACATTTAATATCAAATTTTTTTGTTAAATTATATATTATTTACATTGCCATTATTTGTTTTCTAATAATCATTATTTGCTTTTCATTTCCAGGAAATTGAATAAAAATATGTAAGTACGAAACAAAGAAAACTACTTATAATTGATATAAATTTTTAAAAAATGTACTTTGTTGCGACATAAATATATGTATGTATATGTATGTGTGTATGCATTTTCTTATCATAAATAATTTTGAAAATGCACTGAAAATTCACAATGACTGAGTGACGCATTCGGGAAGTTAAGTGATATTAACTTTTATCGACAAACAAAAACATTCAGATTTATGCTGATTATATACATAGCTGGGTGGGTGGTTTGGGTTGGTTCTTTTTGGGTCTTTTGGGTGCGGCAGATAGTGTACTTAAAGTAGTGGGCTCTTGACCCACGACGCGTCTAATCAATTAAGCTCAAGAATTATGGGCTCGTCTAGGGCTAGCTAAACACTTTGGTGAAACTCGGCGGTTGGCGGTTGGAGGTTGGAGGCTTAAATAAATTAGAGCAACATTTTGGTTTTTGAGCTGGTTTTTGCTGCTGTTGCTGCTGCTCTGTCATTTTTATCAATCGAACAATTATATCTTAGTACCTTAAAAATGCATTGCAATATACATAAGTATCTTTGCCATAAAGGCCGGAACAGACATTACCCAAGCCAGCCCACTCGAGAGACTCGCCAACTTTACACAAAAAAAACATCGATTCGGTATCGACTTTGGGGCCGCCACAGCACGCAAAACGAGTCACGAAATTTTTTCTTTTTTTTTGATCACAAAAGAAAGAAAAACCATTGGCAGCTGGCATAAAGATGACGCTGAAAAGCGACCAGCAAACAATCATTGGGTCGGTTTTCTTGGATGCGGGGGCGATGAAGGTGTCCGGGGCGGTCGCTGGTTTGGGGAAGAAAACGCCTTTACTTATTAATTTAACCTACTTTAACGATCGTGTCGCAGTTCAATAAAAAGAAATGAGATTATCCACCAAATCGATCTAATGAATTAGAAAATAATAATGCCAACCATAAACGAAAAGAAAGTCAAGCTAGATGTATGTATAAGGAAAAAAAGGAAAGATACTACCATTGAATGAAATATATTTTAGCTTATCGAGAAATTGTATTAGCCCTTGGACACTGATATATCGGATCTAAGTACATAATTGATGGGAGGGAAATCTGTCACTTCAGGATGGCAAAGGAAGTAGGTAAATAGAGTAAGAAACTTCTGAAACAATTGGCCATAGATTTGAGAGGAAATGATTCAAAGTTATTTTCCAATACTTCTGCTTTTGCTCCCCTTGGATGGACTGGGAATTCCAAATAACATGGACACTTTTGTACATAGAACACAGTCTATGGTAGCCTCAAAGGTATTGCATACTTTTGATTGCACACCAGTCAATCACATGGGAAAGAAGTTGTAACTACCAAGAAGTCACTAACCCAGCAAAGCAAATCATTAGGTGATGGGATCCTGAAGTTTTCTCTAATCAATCAACTTAATCTTTCTCTAAATAAGTATATAAATATATAACTAACTTACCAATTGTCTTATTCCAACTGAATGAATATATGTAAATGTTTATTTTCTTTGGACTTCAATAGATGAATCTTATAGAATCAAGTATTCACAGAGAAAAAGAAGGCACTAAATAAGTTTTGCAGATCGGATGATCTCTGATCCTATCGATTTTATTGGATCTCACAGTCTGTTGCACATAAATCAATAGTTTTTTTTGTTTGTTTGTTTATTTTTAATAAAAAAAAAAAGCAAATAAAATAAAATAAAAAACAAAAACAATTAAGTAAATAATGCTTAGAGATTTGAAATGGGATGAGATGAGATGTGATGATGATGGAGAAGAATTTTCAGCGATCACTTGAAAACGCGTCAAAAACGAACGAACCTTAAACGGCGACTGAACCAGAACCGGAGTCGAGCTTCAAATTGAAGTTAAGATGAGAGAGAGAGACAAATCTCTTTCGCTCTCTCTCTCTCTCGCCCCGTGTGTGTTTCTCTAGCCCTCTCTTTTTGTTTTTGCTTGATCAGTGTGGGAGTGCAAAACCGGATTGTTTGGGCTGGCAAAAGCAGAGCTTGTTGTTGCTTATACCTTGTCTTCCTCGCTCTATCTTCCACCAGCTAGCCGTCTCCACTCTCTCTCTCTCTCTCTCGCTCTCTCTTTCTTTCTTTCTCTATGTGCGTTTCTCTCTCAGTCTGTTTGTTTCTACTCTTTCTGTCTTTCTTTTATGCTCTTTTGCATTGTGTCGCATAACCAAAACAAACGTTCACGTTCTTTGTTTTTGTTTTGACTTCTGGTTTACCCCCGCCCACCACATGCCCTGCAATTCTTCTTCCTTTACATTTTGTTTACTCCGTCCGCAGCTCATTAAACTTTTTACAGCTACTGTTCCTTCACTTCACTCTAAAAACCCATGCGTAAATTAATTTGATGGCCTCCGAGCGCTTAGTCTGTCCGACCGTCCGTCCGTCCGTGCGTCTGTTCGTCTGTTCGTTGTTCGCCTCCGCCCTTAGTTTAAATCGCTCCGATAAGCGCGCTTGCTTTGCCTGCGCTTGGTCGATCCATCCATCCATCGTCCCCCCCACGTTCTCGGCCTTTTTTATTTTGTTTTCTTTTTTTTTTTTTTTGTGTTTTTGGTAATTGACTTTCGTCAAATCAAATTAGTTTCTGTGTTCAATCTAAGCACAGGGCCAGGCATTAGCAGCTGATGTTTCTTCTTTTTATTAGTTATCTCTCTCTTGAGTCTACTACAACGAACTTGGCCTTTAGCGCTATGTCTCTGTCACTATGAGTCTCATTTTATGTTCTTCACAGTTAGATGCAGTTTCTGATAGGGCTGATAGAATATACACACATGCATACAGAGGTGGAGGTGTATCTTTCTCTGCCTTTTGAATTGATACTAGTTGGTGGCCCTACCTAAGCAATCAAAAGGGTAGAGTTTCTTTTTTATTACTTTAGCATAGTTCTACAAATTAAGTGTATTCGATTTGATGTCTGTATTATGATAATATGCCGATGAAACAGGTATTTTACAATCGTGAGCCGCTTACATTTGAAAGGATGTTAAGCTAGAGCGTTGGAACCGAGGATCTTACTAATCTCAAAGACTGTTTTAAGTCGAGTTTTAGATAGGAGATAAAGCAAAGTTAGGTCATGTCAATATTCGCTCAAAAGCAACCAACTTTGTATAAGGATATAACTAGTCTCGAAGAAAAGTTGGGTTGGAGAAACCCAAAATCTTCGTCCAATGATCTAGTTCCTTAATTTCTAAATATTCCTTGAGGAGATTCGAAAAAGTGTAAGACAAGTTGATGTAATACACAATTCCTCTCGGTCTTTTGTTGCTGCTGTTTCCTTCGTTCACGAAAACTGAGGTTCAACTATTGGTCTCTCGTCATTGGCCCCCAAGCAAACTTAATTGTTTCTTGCGGTTGTTGCTGTTTTTCTTTTTTTTTTCTTTTTCTTTATTTCTTGTTGTTTAACATTCGCTTTGCTCTTGTCATTCGTTGCAGTTGTGCGCTTGTATAGGAGGTGGGCAGGAGGTTTGGGGGTAGTACCAACGACCATGACTTTGTGCAACTGGCGACATCGACATGATGTTGAGGCAACATGGCAACTGGCAACTTGATTATGGCCCCATGGCATCATTATGAAGCTGAGGAGCTAACACATACATATGTACATACATACACTCACAAACAAACAGAGAGAAAGACAGAGATAGAGAGAGAGAGAAAGATAGTTCTAGTGGGTGTGAGAGAGAGAAGGCAAGGGAGATCTTATTTGTTTGAAGCATAAATTAAGTTTAAAGCTCGTGCAAATGTCGCGCCATAATGTTGTTGCATGCAGCAGACTCCGATGATGATTCTGATGATAATACCAATGATGACGATGATAATGATGATGGTCTGTCCGGGGTTTGGCCCCGGCGCTTGATTGCAGGTTGCCATCCACATCCCAATGCCCAAGCTAGGAGTTCTCTTCACCATGATGTCGCCGTTTCTTCCTCTGCCTAATGTGGGTTGGGTTGGGTTATTTATTTTCATTCTCGTGTCACGCTGCCATATCTGCGCAAAATTACAGTGGCTCATATCAAAAATATATAGATCTATATATAAAATATCTATATGAAATATAACATTTTCTTGTTTATTAACTTTGTCGTTATCATGCATCTGTAGTGAATCATCAGATGTTGTAAATGGTTAAACAAAATCTTACTATGTAAACCCACTGTGTTGGCCAGATCTTAAATCTTGTTCTATACGTGGGTGGTTTGGCTTGGATTGAATTGGCTGGCTCTCTTGGTTGTTGATGCAGCCAGATAAGATAGGTAGGTATATGTATGTTTGCATAACTCCAGCCGAAACAACAAAATCTACATAAATGTGGCACAGCTAAAAAAATGTTTACCCAAATGAGAGAGTGTCAGACTTTTCACATAAAGTAATTGACCCTTTTTTTTGTTGCTTATTGCCTGTTGGGCTCTATACGCAATTTACCTTGCCCTTTTTGATCCAGACTTAATATGTTGGTTATATGTACGTATAATATGTATTAAAAACTTAAACGAAAAAACATCTGCCCTACTATCATACAACCAGGGCACGCGCCACAAAACGAAATATAATCAAACAAAAGCAGAAGTCCGCTTGCAGCATACTCGATTAAGTGACAAGGTAAATGCTAAAACCTTATAAAAATATATGTATTTTGGCCACAAAAACAGCTGGCCATATTCGAGCACGAGCCAAAACAGAAGACCGATCAGGACAGGGTTCAGAGTCAAGGACAAGAGAACACAAGCTGCAAAGACATCAAAAGTCCAGGCGGCGGCTGCTGCTGCTCCTGCTGCTGCTGCTGCTTGAATAACCGGTTGCATTTGTCTCCCACAGGCGAAAAGCATAATTTGTTAAGCGCTTTTCAAGAAACCCAAAATGAAAAGGTATATCAATTGGTTGGAAAAGTTTGCTAAAATTAGAAAAACTGCAAGTCAAAGAATACATCTTTCCAAGTCTATACACTTTTATCCTAGGTATATGAATAGATAGACCATGTATGAAAATTCAATATGCCTAACCTTCAGCTCTGCGTCTCTAGATTTTACCTCTCTTTGGTTGATGGTTGATGCCTGTCCAACCGGCAGTAGCGGATCTACGGGGGGTGAAATAGGGTAAATTTCCCCCTAAAACCCCGAGTCGGATAGGAAATCGGAGTTTGGTTATGCAATTTTACTTGGTCAAACAAAATTTTGACTTCGATTTGCCCCCTCAAAATCGTACGCACGATCCGCTACTGCCAACCGGACACTACTTTTTCTATTGAAGTAGACATGGACTTGGGGCAATGACAGCAACTAGAACAACTATCACCATTAGTCGTAATCTTTGGCCAATTGTCGTTGATTGTTGCCTCTGCCTTTAGAGTAGTATGTCTCTAAATTCGCTTGATTAGCTTAAAATTGCGTGCGAATCGTCAAGTTACATTTACCCTCATGTATTTTATTTAGGGCAATTGTGCGTTGCTCTAACTATTAAATAATTTAAAGACTCAATTGACGATAATGAAAATAAATATTTAATACAAATGTAACACAATTTGGCGTTGTCAAGGATTAAATTTAATTGCATTTGGCTTCGTTTTTGTTTTAAAAATGTTTGTCTTGGCGCCAAACAAACCTAAAATCGATAATTCAGTCAAATCGATTGCTGTGGCAATGTGGCAATGTCATGAATTTATATCGATAAATTTGTATCTGCTCGCGAGCCGCGATAAATAATGAAATTTGCTCGTCACGTTATGCTTCTGCAAGAGACAACGACAACAAGAATCCGTAATGCGTCCTGGTAATCGTAGCCATACTCGTAGGAGCCAGCAGCAAAGCCCACGTCAATCACGAATCCTTTCCGAGAGCGAGGAGTATCAAGAGGAGCTTGATATTGAGGAACTCAACAGACAAGCCCAAGATGAGGAGCGACAACAATCAAGATATTTGACAAGAAACACATCTAAGCGTCCACTTTTCCAATTACTTGCCGAACAGGAAGAAGATGAGTTCGAGTTAGAGGAAGAGGAGGACCAAGACGATGAGGATGACGACGAAGAGGGTGTAATTGATAGTATCGGGGACTATGAGGCACAAGACGATGAAATGGGCATTGAGGAGCTGAACTCGAAAAATGAATGCATTAGACAAATAAATGCAATTCATCCACAACCCCATTACAATTTCAAACCAAAGGAATCGCGAGTCCTATGGAGTCCAGATGCAACACGCTTACTCCTAGACCTTTGGAAGGCAAGTCGAATGGAACTTGTAACTATGTGTAAAAAGAATACAACCATATACAAAGCTATTACTGAAAAGTTAAAACACTATGGACTCAGGCATTTGGAAGTCAAGAGCAAAATGGACAATATGGCAAGAAAATATAGGTAAATTTATCAGAGTCCATTCTACTTGAGAACAATTAAATATTACCCCCCTCTTCTAGAATCGAAGCGGATAAAGTGCGTAAAACGGGCCAACCTTCAAAGTGGGAATATTTCCATAAAACCCAAGCGTGCCTCATTGGCACAAAAAGTGTCGATGTCTTGGAGGAAATTATGTTTGAGAGATCAACAACAGCAGCAGCAGACGGTAATGAATAATAACTGGTTAAAGAAATTCAATATCAACCATTAACATATTGTATAAAGAATCACGCATTTCAGATACAAACTCTCGCTTTGACGAAGATTCGGAAATAAATGATGAATCTACTACAAATTTCGTTAAATCGGAGGAGGAAATTGAACCTGAACCAGAACCAGAGCCAGAAATTCCAATAGAAGATGAACCAAAGGAGAAAAAATTTATTAATAATAGCTTAATCAACAATCAAGAGAATTTCCATGCAAATGAACAATTGGATAACTCATGTGTTAAATCGAAAAAGAGAAAAATTGCCCATACATTGATGCGAATCGAAGAAGAGAAACTTGCGATTGAGAAAGAGAAACTGCAGATAATGAAGCAAACCTCACATGAGTTAAAATTATTCCATAGAGATTTATTACGAATGTTTAAGGAAAAGTAAAACTAAGTAAAAAAAAGTAAAAACCAAACTAACAAAGAAAAAGTATTCAGAAATAAATGTTAGAAATTAACAACAATCTTTTGTAAACCAACAATTTTTTAGAACCAGTGCGAAGGAGGGTGTCTGACATTCGATAAACGATAAATTAGCTGGTTCTCCCTCCCCCCACATAAAGCCAAGCAAGAACGCCGTAATAAACATAGCAATGGCAAACGTCAGGAAAACACAAGCTGAAAAAGTATTAAGTCCAAATATTATTAAAATTACTGCAACTCCTATCCCCACGCCCGAGCTTATATGCAATGAGCCTCAAGCAAGTATTTTGTATAAACTGGGAAATGGCGAGTATTCACTAGTGAAACGCAACGTGTGCAATTCGGTTTGGAAAATATTTCGCGATATTCTGCGTCCGGATGGTACAAAGCTATTGGGTCGGTACTATTGTGTTGGATGCAATGAGATTTTAAAGTCTGTAGGTGCCATACCATCAAATTTACGCGCGCATAAATGTCATTTCGAATATTTAAAGAAGCAAGCAAATCTATCAATCTCGACGACAAATAGTACTAGAAATAGCAGTATAGCCGCCAAGAATACGGCCCCCCAGGAAACGCAAACTCGGATTTGAGATGGCAGATACCGAGTGCAATGCAAACTCTGATGATGACAATAAAAAGACCGCGCCGGTTCCTGTGCGGAACCAGAAAAATGATATAAAAAAGGTAATATCTGCAGGACATCTGGCAAATTTACTTAATATAACACGTGATGTTTTTTGTTGGGTTTCAGAAAAAACCAAATTTAAATCAAACAATAGAACTGCCAAAACAGAATTCGAGATGTGCGTACAAACGTTTCAAATGGACTGAAGATGCCACAAGAGTGTTTTTACAGTTATGGGCAGCTCATATAGACGATTTACGTGGTAATCGTATGAAGAAAGAAGTATATCACGAAATGGCCAATGAAATGAAAAAATTCGAAATCACGCACGTTGAGGTTAAGGCTAAAATAGTTAACATGTCCAAGCGATATAAGTAAGTTTTATTTGCTTTTTAAGTGTAGACATTGATGCACTACAATGTTTTGTTTGTTTAGACAAGAATCGGAAATGTCTAGTGCAACTGGTGTACCCTCAAAATGGGAGTATTTCTATAAGCTCCGATCTATTCTAACTGTCACCGCATCGACAGTTAAATCTTTCGAAGAAATAGTCGTTAAACAGCAAGGTAAAACCTCTAGATAACCAGATTATGATATCAACATAAACATTGTAAACAATTGCATTCCAGTTTCTGAAAGTGATAATGAAACTGAACGTGCTGCATCGGTTGAGATGGAAAATGAAGAGAATCTAATGAAAGAGGAGAATGAAGAAGAAGAATTGTGCAATGGCATGATGCTGCGAGATGAGCAGCAGACGAATTTATCAACAGGGGGACAACACATGGAAGAAGATGACGATGATTTCGAGGAGCAGCATGATCTAGACACATCCGCATCACCATCACACTTAAGTCCCAAAGTAAATCGTGCCGAACGCCTATTACAAATTGAAATGGAGAAACTTCAAGTCGAAAGGGAGAAATTGAGTGTAATGCGAACATTTAAAGAAGATTTGGCATCATTTCATAAAGACCTTATGGAACTATTGCGTCGAAAATTTAATAAATAAAATAAGTTTAAGAATAACCACAAAAAAAAAAAAAAACATATTTTTGGCTTGTGAAAACAACAACAAAAAAAGTAGAAAAACAAAACAAAACGTTCCAGTGAATCAGTCATCAGCTGACTGTACTAGTTCCAAAATGCCTAAAAATGAACCAGTTGTTAGGTCCACGCCAGGTAACAGCTTGCCTGCCTGCAAGTTGATAAAGAAAAATCAAACGAAGAATAAAACAAGCAACAAAGAGATGTTTTATATAAATGTTCAAGAGGAGGAGGAGAAATGCACGGAATCTCAGTTGGATATATTGCTGAAAATCAGCAAAGGCGAATACAGACTCATCAAGAAGAAGAAACGTAGCTCCGTGTGGAATGTGTACCGGGAGATTGCACGTGCCGATGGTTCCAAGCTAAAATGGCGCTACTATTGTGTGGGCTGCAAGCGAGTGATGCAGTCAACAGGCGGTTCCACATCCAATTTACGTATCCACAAATGCCATGTCAGGTATCTGAAACAGAATGGCAATGGCATGACATCAGATACTGCCCCTCCATTGACCCAGAAGCGTTTGGTATCATCATCTACATCACCCATCCCGGCGGTGGCAGGCTCCCACTCCTCCTCCTCAGCTGTAATTGAAAATAAAGATTTCTATGAGATTCCCAAGTTGATAGAGGACACAACAGAATACGATGATGTGGAAGAAGACGAGGATGCTGACGACAATTTGGAAGAGGAGCGCATTAAAGATGAGGCACCGCAAGTTATAAACCAACAAATTTCTTTACCTACAACCGCCAACACCACATTCCATGCGCGTCCCCTACTCCAGCTGTTAACAGACGATGAGCACTGGTCCGACGCCGACATGGTCGAAGTGCAGCTGCCCATTGAATTGGATAGTGCTACCATTAATGTTCATATGCCACCGGAGGAAACGGAGCTAGAACAGGAGCATGAACCCCACGAAGCCGAGGGCGAGCACGAACTCCTTGAAACGGAAGACGAGGAACCAGCGACAGTCGAGTTGGAGCACACCATTCATTTACCACCTCAACCTTATCACGGCAGTACACCATTCGATTCCAGCGCTCTGGCCGAAGCGGAAAGCTATGCCCGAGCCTGGTCTCATGCCTTTCTTAAGCTAACCGAAGAGCAGAAATTCTATGCGAAGCGTTCAATTGACGAACTCCTTGTTTTGGGTCGTTTGGAGAAACTGAATATATCCACAGTGACGGCATTGACAACAAATTTATAAGTCAGATTGAAATTCGAGACTTTAGCCCGATAACAATTAAGATTAGGAATCAATTGTGAAGGTTTATTACTTCATTTCATATTCCCAACATGGGTTCATCCATAGAATCTCTCTACATATATAAATGGTAGAAGATTCAATGAATTCACTTGGAACATTTTTTCTAATTTATTTTTGTAATACTTTATTTTACGCCAAATGGAAAGTGTTTGAAAGTATTTTGTATTACCTTTGATAATATTTGGATAGATTGCGAATAAAACTAGTATAAAAAAAACTATGAATAATAAAATAAATTTAAATAAAAACAAATTCAATTAATTTTGAACTTATATATGTAATTCTAGATCATCTAATATAGGTTTACATTTTGATTTTGATGATTTTTGGCATAAATTTCGTTTAACATTTGTAAATATATATAATTTCCTCTGTCAAAAAGGAGTATTGCATTTGGAATGCAGCCAGTGAGCAGTGCAACAACAAGCTGGTAAGAAAGAATGCCTGGTCGCATTTGATTCCCTCTATGATCATTCCGGGACATTCAGTATCGGAACAGAACAACAAATCGAATAAATCACGCTCCATATGGAAATTTGTCAATGTTTTGGCCTTCCTTCTGCCGGTCCTTATCAATATTATGCCGGTGGGATCGGCTACCTTTAACTCATCCATTGAGAATAGCAATGATAGTGCTTTGAATGTCTCATCGGCTACAGGAAAAGAGGTCAACAGGGGTCAAAATTTAACACACTCTCAGCTATCGGCGCCATCGTGCTGGAAAGTATTCGCCAGCTGTTACATTTCCATGCCAGAGTTGAGGGATCGGGATGTCCTGTCACCTGTCCAACATCTGCAAAGTGAGCTGCGTTCCCTGTCGGATCATATGGCGGGTGTTGCTGGAATTCAATGAGGAGCAGCAGACAACAGCAATTAATCCAATGGATAGTGGAATTCCCGATTTAAAGTATGCTGAAGGAGTCAAGGATATATTTGAATAAGCTGGCGGATTAACCAAATCAAGGGGGATCGGATCGAAGTATTATAACGAATATCCAGGACAAATTGTAATATATTTAAGCCGCCCCCAACAGCAAAGAATTGACTGAATAGTTTGGTTTCTTTTTTATATGTATGTATATATATATATATAGATAATAGGTTTTACATATATTTATTATTGCAGGTTTTTTTGTTTTTTTTGTTAAAGATTTAGTTACTTGGCTTTACATATAGACATATATCTGCCATTCACTTGTGATTTTGGTTATCAAAAAAAAAAAAAAAAACGGAAAAAAAGACGAAGATGTAGAAAACTTAACGACAATATTTTGTTTTTGTTTTTTTTTCCGTCAGTTCCCTTCTTTTCGAATACTTCACCCGCACTTTGCCCCAGTCCAGCCACTACATCCCCCATTTTGATTTAGTTCGCCTGAGTTGTGGCCGGTTGGGAGTGGTTGTGGTCATGGCTTGGTGCTGCTGCTGGTGGTGGCGGGGTGAACACATGCGCCATCTGTGGAGGCAATGGCGTTGGCTGGGTGGGAAAGAGGCCTCCCATTGAGGGTTGAACTTGCGGATATGAGGGCACTGTTTGGGCAGCAGCCGCAGGATAAGAGAGAGCAGCAGGAGCAGACATGTAGGCTTGTTGGGGAGCAGAGAACATAGGCACAGCAGGCACAGATACCATTGTCGGAGCTGGGGCTGGTGCTGGTGGTTGTGGTTGTGCAGTAGCTTGAGGATAGGGTAATTGAGCAGCAGGAATGCTGGGATCTAAAACGCCGGGTATATAAATGTTTGATGGTGGCGGCACAGCCACATTCGGTGGTTGTGCAGGAACTTCAAATGGAACAGGAGCAGGAGCTGCAACAACAGATGCTTGTGACGGAGCGGCGGGCGCTGGAACCTGAAACTGTGCCTGAGACGACGGCGGCGGTGCCGCTGCCGCAGTGCCTGGCGTGTTGTCATTGGTGGCAATGGTGGCTTGTGTTTCTAGAGCAGCAGTTAGAGCATCTGTGGCATCGTCTGGATTGAAATATGTTTTGAATAGGCTCTGTTGTTGCTGCTGTGGGGGCTCAATTGTGGTTGGTTGCTGTTGTTGTGTTGCTGGTGTCCTGATCTCGGCATTTGTGGAACCAAATGTATTGGCCAATGGTGGTATGTAAGGCATCGTTGGTGAAACAACCGCAGGTGGAGCAACTGCAGCAGCAGCAACTGATGCTCCTCCCCCAGTTAACAATGGAGCCGCAGCCTCATTGACCGATGATCCTGCTCCGCCGCCTCCTGACGTCGCTTGTGGCTGAACTGGAATGCGATGCAAATAGCCGTAACCAATACCACAGCCCAGCGCCCCCCTCTCCACCCCAGGCGGTATTGGGTTTAATTGTAACCTCTCGACAGGCATCGTCATCCAAATTGTAGACATACATTTTCAATGGCTGCTGCTCGTGCATCTCGATCAGGGTAAAGAGATCATCGTTCTCATGTCTAATGGCATCCGCTCCGATCACATAATCACTGTAGGCCCTCAGACCAGCCAACTCTGCTGGTGAATTCGGATGCACCTCCAGTATATGCCATACACTCTCATTCGCTCCCTCAAACGAACAGAAACGTATGCTAACACCGAGCAATCCCTGGCCACCCCAACTGTTACTCGGTGTCAATGTCAGCTCTCGTACGCTTTGTGTCTTACTTGAGTAAACAGTAAGTCGCACTGGTTTGTCCACATTCTGGCGCAAGAGCTCTTTGAGCATATCATTGTCCTAAAGATAGATACATGTAGATATAGTAAACCGATCTCATGACTTCATTTCTTTTTGTTTACCTGGTCAAGTCTTGTCCCAGCTATTGCGACAATGAAATCAAAAAAGGCCTCTAGTCCGGCTTTCTGTCCCGGCGAATTGTCCTGTACTTTGAGTACGTGGTATCCTGCATAAAAATCAACAACAACAATTCTATGTTTACAAAACTTTCCTATACAACACTTATGTATATATGTATATATACATACATATGTGTTCTAATTGGAATACCGATAACGTTTACGTGGTCTTCCTTCAATAATGGAAATCTTTCTTACGTTACCTTCTGTGCCACCGCCGGGTACATGTACACTGTGACTCGAGCCCATGGTTTTGGCCTTAACTATGATTATGTGGTTCCTTCGTTAGTCCAATTGACTGGCGTGTCTTATAAAACTCCACAGTTTCCTTCTTCTTGCTTTTTGCCAACACAAAATATAAAGTACTGTGGCACTTCGTGGCAAGTTCTAAGTGTGACCGGGCCGGATTACATCTAATAGACCGTCAATGTTATCGTTATCGATTGATTCTGTAACGTATAAGAGACACCAAATACCACAAAGTGGCATCACTTCAGCACAGTTATCCCTATAATTTTCAAACCATATTAATGAAATCTGAAATTAATAATTACCCTATGCTTATGTATATGTACAAACGTTTAAGAGTTCCCCTAAAAAAAAATAGGCGACAGTATATAGAATATTGGTTTATCATCATCTTAGATCCTCTCTGTGGATGATTATCCTTCATTTAACTGTTAATGTAACTGTAAATATTTATATTGAAACAAATGGTTAATTGCACTGTAAAAATATATATATATATATATTCATACTTTATTCAGCGACTCTTTTTTTTTGTATACATTGATTTTATATATAAATCTTTTTTCTTCTCACGGCTTGTCTATGTGTGTGTGTGTGTGTGTGTGAGGGTGTGTGCTGTCATGAAAATTATTACTTTATGTGCTGTGTGAGTGTGTGTTGTGTTTGAAGGTGCTAAATATTAAATGGATTTGGAATATTCTTTTTCTTACATTATTCTTTTCTCACTTTCTCGTTTTTTGTATATATATTTTTTTTGTTTTTTTTTGTTTTTGTTGTCGTGTCTTAAAAAAATATTCTTTATAGACCGACTTTTGTATGTAAAAGAGATAAGATATATGTATATATATATATATATATTACTCTGAGCTAATAACAACTTTAAATCCTTTTCGGTTTTTTTTTTCCTTTTTTTTGTTGTAATTTTTTGTATAATTTCGTAAAACATAATTGTTTAAATTATGAGTTAATAGCGTTAAGTAACTTGCATTAAATCAAAGTTAAAAAAAAAAAAAAAAAAATTTCAAGGGGGTGTGCGAAGTGGCGGGGGGTGTGTATACAAATGTGTAAACAGAATGTTTTAAGATGATATAGAATAACACAACATAATAGGGATATAAAAGTAAGGGTATTAGTATGTCATAAGTTGCCCTGGCTGGGCTTACTACATTTCATTTTGCAAGATCCGAGATCCCCATCGATTACCCATCGTCGTTGCAACATATCAATAAGAGCAGCAGCAACAGCAACGTCGTCGTCGACGCTTGCGTCAGCGCCTCTCATACTTGGCCATCGGCACGGAGAGCCGTGTTCGTACTCCTGCTCCACCTCCTCCTCCACCAGTGGCGGCTGCGTTGCTGCTGCTGTTGCTACTCGTGTTGTTTAACGACGATCTTCCACCACGCTCCGTGGTTGTGGTTCGTCTACGGTCAATGAGGCGCTTACTACTTGCTGGCAGTGTATGATTGTTGCTCTTATTGCTGTTGTTGTTGCGGCTAGCTCCTCCTCCTCCTCCTCCGGCAGCAGCAGATTTTCCAGCATTGCCCTCACTATAGCGCTGACGTTTATTGATCGCCGCATTATCTATATATATTATATATATATGTATGATATAAGTTAAGTTAAGAAATGATAAAAATGATTTTTGTTTTTTGCGACACATATATAAATATATATGATCCTAAATCTCGTCACAAATTGCCGCCAACTCTCACAATGTTGGCACAATTTTAACACCAACTTCTTCTTCTTCTGCATCATCATCATCATCATCTTCCATATCAACATTCACATTAACATCCACATCCACAATATCATCAACATCAACAGCATTGTCATTGTGAGCCACTAGTTCGGGCACATCCAACTGTTTCTGCTCCACATCTGCCAAAAACGTATCACAAGACGGTAAAGGGAGGAGACAATAAAGAAACAAAAAAAAAAAAAAACAAAGAGCATCCGAAAAACAAGAGAGAGAGAAAGAGAGACAAAGAAGAGGATAAAGAGAGAGAGGGAGAGAGAGAGAAAGAAACAGAACATTTGATAATGAACGGCAAGGAACATTATCAAATGGTTGTAATAAAAAATTTTGATCAAAATCAATTTTGAATTTGGATTTCATTTTTTCGAGCTGATGGCGAGCAATGTGGATGGAAATTCTATGTGGGTATGCGTGTGGTAAAGCAGGGAATGCCCCAACCGTAACGGAATTACCGGAATGCCGCGGGAATCCCATGGATAATCTCAAATTACATCCATTGAAATACGTTTCGGTTCGGTACTCCCTGATAAACAATGGCAATAAGTATATATGGTTTTTGTTCTGATGCTTTTGTGCTGTGCGAATATGTTGCAAGGATTTAAGTGTGTTTCACTCCATGACCAGGTATGATGATTGAGAAGCGACCCCCTGCCAGAGATGAGACGATTGATTGACATGGCTTGAATGGACTGATGGAATGATGATGATGTGTAATGAGATGATGTTAGATGACAGCGAGATGTGTGTTGTTGCTTTCCTTGTGTGCGAATACCAACCTTTAGCACTCATTTTGCGTTTCGATGTAACAATGCCCGAGCTGGAGCTGGCATTATTTTTTTGGCCATCATTTGAGCCCAGACGTCCTCCCGTTATGGTGCTACGACGTTTCAGACTTGCATCGGAGCGACGCTCTCGCGTATTGGCCAAACTGACGCCTAATGCTGCTGGTTGGTCTGCCGACTTTTTGGCTACATTCTTGCTATTGTTGTTGTTGCTGTTGCTGCCACTGGATGATGAGGATAGTGACGAGCCGCCACTTGCCGCCAATTCTTGGGCTGCTGTTTTAGCGGCTGCTGCCGCGGCTGCACGTTTGAGATTTGCAGGCATGCGTTTAGGTGGCTGCATGGTGGCATTCGACCCAGTCGATGTCGATGTCGAGGACGACGACGACGATGTTAATGATGAGGTAGTAGTATTGTCCGCCGTGGCGGATGATTTTTGCGGCGATGAGGTCTTGGGCAAGGCCTTGAGGTCATCCTGCTTCTTATGCATGCCCACCTCAAGCCAAAACTTGAGCTGAGACTCACGTTGACGCTGCATTAGCTCCTGGCCGGCAGCATATTTGCTTAGCAATCCCTGCAGCTTCTGGACAGTCTTGTATACAGTTTCGGCAGCAATTAAACCATAATCAAATAGCGAGCACATATGCAAAATGAAATTGCGATAGAGATTCTTGCGGACAATCTCATGGCCCTTGGCGTCGAGGAACATCTCGCAGGCCAGCGGTAATTGGCAATCTCCCACAAATCCATGACGCATCACATGAAGATTCCAAAGTTTCATTAATTCCTTTTCACCCTCATTGACATCGGAGAATTCATCGATCATTTGAATGGTCTTTTGCCGCAACCATAGAGGATCACTCTCGCCCTCTGAATCAATGTCCAGCTCTTTGGGATGTACGGGTAGGCAGGTCTCCGTATGATGGTATAGCCTTCAAAAGAAAGGAGAGAGAGAGAAAGGAAACGTGTAAGATATTGGAATTGTAGAGATTATCTCCCGGTTCCCGGTCCTCTCACCTGTTGTGCCCGGTTATATACGAACGCTGATTGCTAATATCATCCTCATCCAGTTCAAGAAACTCATCTAGGCACGTCTTTTGACGCCTTGGACGACAGACCATTAAACTGGTCACCGAAGTGCGTCGCACTGGGCCGCAGGTTCGCGCAAATGAAGAGCCCGATGGTCCAGCTAGATCATATGGTGAACCGGCATACGAACCATCATAGGCATCGTTGATAGTAACATCGATGCGGGCTCCAGTTCCGGCCGGTTGGTACGTGAAATTAAAGCGGGCATGACAAAGTTTCAAATGCTTGAGTAAGGCATATAGACGCAAGCAATCCAGACCACACCAAGGACAATTCAATTCCTGGGTATATTCTGTCTGTTGTCGCGTATTATTGCTGTACATAAAATTGTAGACAATTTGTGTGGTTTGCTGCTCCAACTGGTTGCTCGACGAATTGTTGTTGTTATTGTTGTGTGTGGTCGAGGCAGTTTTATTGCCATTTTTAAGGCTGCTGCAATTGTTGTTATTATTATTATTGTTGTTGTTGTTATTATTATTATTATTGCAATTGTTATTATTATTATGATTTAGGGCAGCGGCCGCCGTATCGCTAACATGTTGAACATAACGCTGCAAATCAGGAGCTGCTATAATCTCCGGCAATTGCTCATTCGATAGGGTCAAATGGAATTTCAACATTGGACTTTGCTGATAGACATCATAGGTTAACGATAGTGGAATGTAGCTATCGGGTATTGCATCCCAGGTGCATTTCTTTGGTGAGAAGGATTTGATGCTTGTGGAATTCAATGGTTGGAGCATGGCCTCGTATTCGCCTTCGGTAATGAAACCCGTGGATTTCTCATACAATATTAACTCGGAGCCATACGTTTTCTCATTGGGGCGAGATCGTTTCGGCGTTGGTGGTGGCGGCAGTGGAGAAGCTGCAAGTAGAATTCAAATGATAAAGAAATCCTTTGGATTTGTTGCCATCTAGACCCGATTCTTACATAAATTCTCATCATTGCATGGGGCAGCTGGCGCTGTAGTGGCTCCTCCTGAAGTTGCTGGCATCATTTTGATACGGAAGAGCAGCTTGTAGAGTGTATGCTGTTCCCCCATGGGTCTCATGGTCTGCAATGGTATACTAATGGTGGCATACTCGCCAATCCCATTCTTGGGATTGTATATAATTTGCGAACTCTTGCTCAGAAGCTCTTGAAAATCGAGAGTGCTATCTTTGCGTTTGCTTCGTGTTATTTTGTAAAGCGTTGTCTCAACGCATACCGATTCGCCGGCCTTGCATAGCAACTGCTCCTGCAGCAACTCATCTGAATCCTGGGATTTTAGTTTCTCATGCAATGAATCGTAGATAACATGCAGGTAGTTTTGTGTCACCGCCTCAGATTTTTGTAGGACGCCACCTAGTATGGAATTAACCTTGAAGTTTGCTCTTTTCTTGTTGTTCCTAGACATGCGCTCCTTCATGTAGCTGAGTGTGCGATTCAGGAAGATTGGCTAAACGGGGCAGAAGAAGATTGATAAATCAATAGAACTAAACCAGATGGGGGCTAATGACTTATATTACATTTGTCTCATGCCGATTCCGTAGATAGCGATAGATCTGCGTGGGCTCTGAAAAAGAGAAAATAAACTCAGTTAAAGAATAGGCAACTCGGGGACTAAGCCGGGAGTGTGATATACTTTCAAATGCCTGCAAAAAGAGTTCCTGCTCTTGTTGATGTCCATTGAGTTTGACTTGATTGCTGTTTTCGGTGGCTCCGGCAGTTCCAGTAGCGGCGGCTCCCCCACATTCGTTGTGGTGCTAGTGTTTGCTGTTGCATCTGTTGCTGCTCCGGGGCCACCACCATTTGTGGTTGGTCCATGGCCATGTCCATTGGATGCAGTTGCTGCAGCGCTATCTGCATTCTCTTTGTCGCGTTTTTTCTGTGGTGCCATTGTTTTTGTTGCAGGGGTGCGGGGCGGGTTTGCGGAGCGTCAAACACACAAACACACACACACACGCGCACTGAACTCTCACGCTACTTCTCTCTCTCGATTGCTCCGTGTTGCTCGCGTTTGCCAGCTCACAAAATTCTTAATTAATTAAGTTGTTTAACACATTGTTTATCAAAATATCAGTTCTTCCGCGTAGTTTGTTTAGTGTTTTTTTCTTGCTTTTTTTCTGTTTTCCTTTTTCTTTTCGGCGCGAAACAATTTGCTTTTGTCTCAGGCTGCCCTACACACTCGATAAATTTCATTCTTATCGAATATACAAAATACACTGAAAATAATCGATAATTGTCGATAGTCATTCACGGCAATTATTTGTGATAATTATTGATATCGTCATCGTCGTCACATGGAATTTCGGCAGTCACCCCCACACATTTTTGTTACAAACTATTAGTAAATTAAGTGCAAGTATTTAATATTAAGCAAAAGTAAGTTGCATAAATGAATTAAAACTTTGTCCCATTAATATAATTTAAACGAGGAATTTGTACGAGCGGCATTCGCTCACCCATAGAAATTCGCCGCCCACACACATACACACACACACTCATACTCTAAGTTTGTTAAAAGTTGAACAAAATTTTTTGTTACAGTCAACTGTTTTGAAATAATCATAATTCGAATATATCATCGTTGAGAAAATCATTGAAAATGGATAAAAACAGCGCAGCGTTGTATAAAAAAATGCAAACCGAGGTTGAGTCATACCAGACCCTGCAAAAATGTGAGTTATTCTCGAAAGCCCATAAACCATTCTGAATACTAAAAATTTCGATCCCCCTCCCATACCTAGCCTGTCTTAAGATGGTCAAACAGCGTGCCCTGCTAGAGAGTCAACTGAATGAGAATAAATGTGTCCTGGATGAACTGAATCTGCTTGGACCAGATAATAAAGTCTTTAAACTTTTTGGTCCTGTTCTGGTCAAACAAGAGCTGGAGGACTCACGCCAGAATGTTGGCAAGCGCATTGAATATATATCCAAAGAACTGAAAAGCTCCAGTGATACACTAGAGAATATGTAAGTGGGCCCAAAGAATTGCACTTTCGATATCTAAAAACTTGTTTACCCATTTCAGGGAAAAGGATATGCTGAAACATAGAGAGGCAGTTGCCAAATATCAACAGCAATGGCAAGTGGCGGCAGCCATGAAGTAGAGTAGTCTTAACAACCTCCCCCCCCACCCCATTCAAATCGCAACAAAAATTTAAGTTATAATTTATTTTCGGAATTCGACAACAACAAAACAACTAAATACGAAAATCATTTCATTATCGTATTCGTTTTGTTTCATTTTGTTTCAAGTTATATCGATTTATTAAGTTAAAATACTTCTTTTGCAATCAAACAATATAAAAAAAAAATATTTTAATAATCAAAACTTCTCTCTCGGGTCTATATGAAGTGAATGTAATAAATAATATTTGAGTGCCTGCTGCAATTTGATCAAATAAATGAGCAACAATATGAGTAAATTATAATTTCAACCGAACCAAGAACTAAATGGCCTCAATGTTGCCATGTTTTGTTGTCGACTTGTTCATAAATTATTTGCCTGCCTAAGATGGAAACCGTATTTATTTGATATTCTTGAACCTTACGTTATTCTAGATCATGTGTACAGTAAACGAGATTATGAAATTGTAGATAAATTATCTGATTTTATTTGTGTTTTGTATAAAATTGTCAGTTTTTCGATAATGTAGTAGTTTTTAACCGATTCTAAAGGAAAACAGAATTTTTGGCAATTATATAGTCAATATCGTTCGTCCAGGGATTTTTAAATGCGCGCCATTCGCTCTGCAATTGTATGTAGCCATTGTCCTTGCAACGAAAACGATAAACCTGAGTGGTGACCTTCTCGGGTACTTGCATGACCATTTTGTGGGATTCCACCAGTGCGCCAATATCCTCACTGTGAAAATACTCGTAGAAACTAGTGCCCAGAATCTCCTGAGGTAGAAATCCGATGACAAGGGTTGCACTAAGATCACAGAAGAAAGAACATTTTGTCAGGGGAGGAGGGGATATTATGAATCGCTGTTCTTACCGCTGATCGACAAAGAGAAATTTGCCTTCCGCCGAATGGCGGGATATAAAAAGCACATGCCGTATATTGGGATGAGTGTCCAGCGAAGATGGAACACTGGAGTTAAGTGCATTTGGCGGTATACGTCCGATGGCCACTAGACACGAGAGATTTGTTGTCTGATCATCGCTATCGCCATCCTGATCCTCATCTTTGATGGGTGTCCATGATTTGAGGTAGCCAGTACACTGTATAACCCGGTATTTGTGATCAATGCTCAACTTTGATTTACGTTTGGTGGAGCTACGTGAACTGGAAGATGTGTCCGATTCTTCTTTTATTTGATTGTTGGCCGCACGCAATTTCATGCGACAGAAAAACGAACGTCTTGCGCCAGGGCACAGGCGGCAGAGGCTCTGTGGGACATCTGTCTTAACAGGAAGCATGGCTACAAATATAGTTGGATTAGTCAGTTTGAACTAGAAAATGTTGCACTTGTTACTTACTCTTGGCATCGATAAGACGTTCACGTGGGCATTGCTCCAAAGAAGATAGCTGCTCCTTCACTTTACCAATATCCTTGGGATGGAGCACATCGAACCAACTTTGGCCCAATAGATCCGATTGTGTACAATTCAACACACTTGACACAGAGTCCGACACGTAAAGTATACGTCCTCGATCACAACCAACAACGAACAGGAATCCTTCTGATGCCTGCAATATGATCATTTTTAACTCCTGATCGGATAGAAAACTCGGTCTATAGTCGGCTAAGGGATGAAGGCTGCCACTTCCACGTATCCCCCGTAAATGCTGCACCGCCATCCGCAGGACAGTCAACTTATCCAATTTCCGTTGCATAGCATAGCACATGGGTATCATCGATGAGAGCTCGTTGATGTAGGTGTTCATTTTATCCCGTCGCCGTTTCTCGATCTCACTGTGATTTTGTCTTGAATATTGTAAATATTTAACCATATTAACAAAACTATTGCATACCTTTGGGGCGTACAGCATATCGTAATTAATGGGATAATTATATGTAGTAAAAGGCCTTTCAAAACTTAATGTTCATTAAGGAGGAAGTATTTTATTAAAGTTGATTTGAATTTTTAGATAAAAACATTTATGAACACTATGAAACAGTTTTCGAGGGGTGTTCCTACGCAACTAATACTTAATTATACACATACTTGCGATTTTCATCTGAGGTGCGAGCTGATTTCTCCTCATCATATGTATCATCCTCCAATTCTTCCAGATTCTCGCTGTGGCCCATGTGGAAGGATATATAGAAAACGAAACCAGAAACCAAAAAATCAACCCCATTAGAAAGAAAATGGCGCTGAAAAGCAACTGTTGCTCGCTTTTCCACAAAGCGAACAATTTTCCGAGTTTGTATGCATGTGTGTGTGTGTAGACTTGAGTGTGTGGGTTCTAGTCTGCACACACTATTAGCTAAATTATGCACACATAGGTACGTATTCAATTTTATGTAACTCTTGTAATTTCCAGATATATTCAAATCCATAGACTTACCAAAACTCTTGCATTTCCATATTTTCCAAAAAAAAAAGCCTTGCTAAATTTCTTGGCTTCTGTATAAAGAGATTTGTGTAATATTTGCTTGTTTACAAACACGGAATACGAAAAGTATCTGGGAGGGAAGCTTTTCCCACAGCTTCAACCACTTCCCTTCAAATAGTTGGGTGGGTGTTGCCAGACAAACCGTGAGACATCGTCTCAATGCATTTCTCTTGTCTGGCAACGCGGAAAGCGGACTGCAATGAAAGCTTGCATGCTCTCTGTTTCACATGGGGGTGGAGTGGGCATGTGCCATTTCGCCCCGCTCAATGGAAAATTTTTGCAAAAAGCTTTCCCAGTAGATTTTGTATTTGCAACTTTACCACGTCCCTCGAAAGTGAGGAATATTTCTATCCTTCGAACAACGGTATTTTTCATAATTTCTATAGCCTACTTTGAAAGGTCTTTGCATTTGTTAATTTTTAGAAATCACGTCATGAAAGTCACGTTGATGTCCATCCATTAAAAGTTAAACAAACATTCATTCAAGTTATTAATATATTTAATAAAAAACAGATCTATCTAAACTAAGATTAACTAAATTACACGCTATTTCACTCTTATTGCATCATATTTGATTTTTTTTGGGGAAAAAAAAAAGAAATGCCAAATAAATAACACACAAAAACAAAACAATTTAAACATGATACATTCTATCCAAGCATATGGTAATGACTTGCATGTAACGATCCCACAAACATCGAGTCTCTTGATCTCTGTCAAATTAAAAACGAGAGAGTTAAATTTGAAATTCACTCCATACAAATAGTCGAAAAATTGGAATCCTACCTGGATATTTCTAGGTCCAGGACACTCTGCGTTATGGAGGCAAGAAATTTGTTTACTTGCTCACGATTCCAGCCGTTCTGACGCCAGGGATCAATTAATTTCTCACAGAGATCAACAAAGAGATCACGCAATTCACGATTGCGATGCAGATTACACGCAATTGTAATTAAAGCACGCCAATATGATCTAAAAATTAAAAAGCAAAAACTATTATATTTATATTTTTGGTTTACTAAAGAATCGAACCGAAAATTGTTGTCCAATTCGTGAAAGGCACGTTCCAGCAGGACAGGCTTGAGGCGCAAACAGACAAGGCTGAGGGATCAAAGAATACATTATTAACATATGAATATTATTTGAAAATTTGTACTCACTGTTTGATCTCTTTTTCCTTATCGAGCAGACAGCGCAATTCGCGTAGATCTAGAAGAAATTCCTTATCCATTTCGGTATCATAGTACTCCGGACCCGTGTGCTATTGGTTTAGAAAAGAATGCTTTATTTCAGTCCTTTTATTGAACACCATATCGTTTACCTGGTAAGTATACGTCCAATAGATCATTATGGAGTGCGAGCAGGTTAATAAATCGCTAAAACTCAGATATTGCAACTTTTTCTTTGTCGTCTCGAAGCGCAGGCAGGCCAAGAATACAATGCATGCATATTTCCTATTGAAACAAAGCGAAAACAAACCAAATGAAGCTCATCTCTTTGATTGTAAACAATGATGCTAGAACTACTATGCCTACTTGGCCAGATCATTGGAGATGAAGAACAGATGTTTTATGTTATTCGTCAAAGTTCCTGGCAGCTCCTCCACAGCCTTGAAAATGCGTTTAACATTGTCAAATTGTCGGCGACATGATTTCAGCTTAACACATGTCTTTTCAGCTACTTCATCCAGATCCTTGCGATATCGGGATGTCAGTTTTTTGCCCAATATCTCACGAGCCACCACATCATCAATCGAATAATATTTTTCTATGATCAAGTCTCGTGTGTGAGTTTCCAGTTGAAAGCAGGATTGTTCCTTAGAAATAGAAGAATACAAGAGTTATCATTCAGTATTATTAAATTGTTATCAATAAATACCATTAATTTGGTGGGTGCATGGAGGTAGAGCTCAATGAGCGAATAAGTACGATAGTGATCCAAGACATCAGAGGCAATCAAGTCAATTGGAGCGCCCATGGAATGTCCGAATCCTTTCTGCTTTAAATAGCATACAGCTTCGCTGGCTAGAAGATAATAAAAACAATTATTTATGTACATATGTATGTCTAATTGGTTATTACACGAAAATCCTTCGATCCATAACTGATAGATTTCTGGGTCGACGAGGGTGTAGTTGCTTATAAAGACATCGACATCGGCCTGAAACATAGTAAGCCATGATCTTAAATTACAAAATATCCTCCTAACCCATTATCATTCCCATGCTCAAGTTTAGAATAAAACTTAGTTTATAGTTTTCTGTGATTAAAGAACGATTGTTGAAACCAATTCCATGGCGTTGCATTTAGGACCAAAATGACAGAGTAATATTAAGTGTGTATAAGCTTCGTAGTGGTAATTTTGTCGTATTTTTTAAAACATTTACTTTATATTGATAAAACCAGAAATTACCATTTTATTTTAATGTTATTTTTGTTGTTTTGTCCCTTTGAGGGTTGTTCAGGAAATTTGTGTCTTTCTGGTATTTTTTAGGGAAATTTGTCTCTTTCTGGTATTTTTTGATAGAAAGAAATGTTCAGGGAAGTGTAAAAATGTATATCGAAAACCTCAATATCGAGCTATCGATAATCGTTTCTATTGTTTATCTGGCAACGCTATTTGGTAGGGATGCCAATATTACTAGAAAAGCAAATGCAATATTCTGGCAACCCTTGACTATGAGGAAGAAGAGGAGGAATAAAAATAAAATATAAATTTTAAAGCAAAAAAATGTGAATAACCAAAAGCAGTGCAATGTCAATAAACAATAAAATATACACTATGAGAATATAAATATTAAGCGCGCGCGAAACACACACACACACAAGCGACAGTTAACGAAACGAAACAACAGCGCAACACAACAACAGCGCCAACGCCAACAACAACAGCAACAGCAGCAGCGCAAGACATCGGCGGACATCGTATCCAATTGCAAGTTGCAACAAAATTCGATGAACTTCGATGAAAAAAGAAAAGTAAAAGCGAGTGCAATATAACAACAACATTTAACAACACAACAACAATTGGCAGCCGAGAGTGTAGTGTATGCGTGTGTTAAGTGTGACTGAGATAGCGCGAGAGAGAGAGAGAGAGAGCTGGTGTGAGAGTGGAGAGCGCGTAAAATTATGGAACAAGTGGATTCCTCAACGGAACTGCATTTGAGCAGGATACGCGAAGTGAAAGATTTGACGGCACTGGCCGACGACGTGGTAAAAGAAGAGGTGATTCTCGAAAGTCCACAGCATCATCATCAAACACATCATCAGCATCAACAACACCAGCAACAGCAGCATCATCAGGTAACGAAACGCACACAAAACTTTTAGCACGGCTTTCAATTTGCGCGGCGATAGCAGCAGCAGCAGCAGGCAATAAGAGAGAATGGTGAGAACGGAAGCAGAGGGGGTTGGGAATGTGTAAGCTTCTGCTGCGTCCCAATCCTGCTCATGTCTCCTGTGCTTTGCTCTGTGCTCTGCTCAACTCAACACGACTCGACTCGACTCGACTCTGCGCAGTTGTAGAAAGCTGCCTGTATGTATGTTTGTGTATGTATGTATATGTATGTGTGTGAATGAGAGAGATAGCGTGCGCCCAAGGAGAGGTGAGTGCGGGAAGGTTAAAGGGAGAGGGGAGAAGGTTGGGGGTGTGTGTGTGTGTATGACGGCGCCGGAGAAGGAGGAGGGCAAATGTTGGCCCAACGGCGCAACAAAAATGCGCGCGGTGCTCCAAGTCTAAGCTAGGAGCAGCAGCAGCAGCATAACCCACCACCCACAGGCCCAACCACCCCTCCTGCCTTCCGCCTCTTCGCCTTCGCCTTCACCCGTACCCCATCCCTGATTTTGTGGCGCAAATTGTTGTGTATACCGATTTTCATTTTCCCATGCTGTGTGTGTTTCTTCTGCTTGTGTTCTGTTGTTTACTTACATTCGAATTTTCTTCTCCTTTGGTTTTTCCATTTTTGCGTACACGGAAATTTTGGTAACAAAAAACAACAAAAAAAACACAAAATAATATACGGAAAAAAACACCAACTAACAAAAAACAACAACAACATCAACGACAACGACAACGGCGACACCAACAACACAACGTTGTTCACATGAAATTCATGTGACGCGGGAAATCATCATCTCGTGTCCCGTGTCATTCCCGGTACGTGCATAATAATATGTGCGCCATGGTAATGCAGTTGGATACAAAAGTTCGTATGGTCACATCCTCCTCCGTTAACAATACCGACAATAGCGGCAGCGGCGGCGGCGGAGGCAACGGTACAGCAGGCAGCGGCGGCGGCGGAGGCGGCGGCGCTAGTGCTGGTGGCGGAGGCGGCGGTGGTGTTGTCTCTGTGCCAGTTTCACTGCCCATTGGCTCGATGATAACCGGCACAGCGTTTAATGTGATTACCCCCGATCAATTGCCTCACTTCAAGCCGATGCTGTGCGTCGATAACAATGGCTATCTCTCCGGCAGCACAGTGAGCATGGGTGGTGACCTCAAAACGATTGTCATCCAGCAGCAGCAGCAACAACAGACGCAAACCCAGAGTACGGCTGGCGGAGGTGGAGCAGGCGGCGGCGGTGGTGGTGCTGCCGGTGGTGGCAATGGCAGTGCTGGAACCAATACAACCGCCACAAACACAATTGGACTGAATCACGATGGCTCTGGTAGCAACAATAGCCATGACAGCAGCATGGCCACTCTGGAGCACTCGGGCGGCGGCGGCGGCGGTGGTCCAGGCGGCGGCAGTGGCACCCATCATGCACACACCAATTCCGGCTCCACATGGACGACAGAGAGTGCCACCCAACATATGGAGGTCTTCCAGATTCGTTGTAAAACCACCTGCGCCGAATTGTATCGCAGCAAACTGGGCTCTGGTGGCCGCGGACGATGTGTTAAATATAAAGATAAATGGCACACACCCAGCGAATTTGAACACGTATGTGGGAGGGGTTCCAGCAAAGATTGGAAACGTTCCATCAAATATGGCGGCAAATCATTGCAATCTCTCATCGATGAGGGTGCCCTAACGCCGCATGCCACCAACTGCAGTTGCACCGTGTGTTGTGACGATGAAGCAGGTGAGTCAGGTGAGAGATTCAACACACATACACCCCGCACCCACTCAAAACCAAACTACCCACCCATCCATCCATCCATTGAAATTCTCTAAGCAATCCAAGGAGAGCAAGTGCAATACTGGACGACTAAGACTTAAGCTCCAAACCAAACGAACGAATCCAGTCGAAATCCCAAGTATCAGACATTAAAACATTACGGATCAGAATTTTATTGGGCATCACAGATATCCTTCTCGAGAACGAGAAAGAATCGTCGAGATTGCTATGTCTCAGAGATTTACTCAGTAATTTTCCTAAAGACCTTTCAAGACCTTCACAAGAGGTCCAAGATCATTAGAGTTCCATATTCGTTTGGCGAAGTAATAGCCTCTGGTCCGTTCCACGTTACATTTGCTCCGAAATACACCTTGAACCACATCGTGCCTGAGTTAATATGGTGTCATTTGATTTGATCTCACCACTATTCACTATACGTTCCGTTTTCAATTTCACAGCTTCCGGCCCTGTACGCTTGTTTACGCCCTATAAGCGACGAAAGCGAAATCAAACGGATCTCGATATGGAGCCGGGACCCAAACGTAAACGTAATGCCCATCATAGCAACAACAACAACAGTAATACCAACAACAATAACAACACAAGTGGCGGAGGGAACAGCAGCAACAATGTCGATGTTAATGCAGCTGCTGTTGCAGCTGCCACAGCGGCAGCGAATGTTGTCGATGAGAATAATATGTTCCTCGCTGAGGATAATATCACATCCAAGGATGAGCCATGGGCCGCACTGAATGATAGTTTGGATACATCCACCGAGCTGGTCGATCAATCCCAAATGGGTAATCCCTACGAGCGTGAAACGTTTGTGGTGAATATCAATGATGCGGCCTCCATTGCCGTCTTGGATAGCAGCCAATCAATGAAGAATATCGAGCATGTCTATTGCACCATGGTCAAGGCAACGAATGACTTTAAACGGTTGCTAAACGATATGAAACAAAACTTTGATCGCCGCATTGAAGTTCTCCAAAAGGAACGTGATGCGGCTGTCAGTGCGATGCGTGTCCAAGTCCATGCGGATATCGATGATCCGAATATATCTGGCTCGTTGCATGGCAATGAGATCATATCGGCCAAGAAGGTGAGCAAATGAATGAAAACCCGAACTCGAACCACTTCGGAATTCTAATTGGCACAATGGTTTAAACCCAATGTTGCTCCTTCTCTTTCCCACCCACACTCATTCACCATCTGTGTCACTGTCTATTTTGTTTTCAGTGCGCCAACTGTAATCGAGAGGCATTAGCCGAGTGCTCACTGTGCCGAAAAACGCCGTATTGCTCGGAATTTTGTCAGCGCAAGGATTGGAATGCTCATCAGGTGGAATGCACGCGAAATCCACAGACGACAACGCAACAGGTCATGCTATTGATCGACGATCAGTCCTAAGCCCACATAACGAATTGTATATACAAACACAACACAACAACAACAAAAGCAAAACAAAACAAACAAAACAACAACAACAAACGACAACAACAAAAAATGATAAAAACATTTTACTACTAATTAAAAAATACGATTATACAAAGTTTCCACCTGCCCCCTAAGAAAAAAAACAAAAAAAAAAATAAACAATCCCCGCCCACCCACCACTCTACACCCTAATCCTTTTCCCACTACTCTCACTCACATACCCAACCGATGATCCATTGTCATCATCAAACTGATCCCCGATTCTAATCCGTTTTTATCCTCCCTCACCCACCCAACCCCCTCAATTATATAGAAAGCCTATAGCCAGCCAGCCCTCTTAGATTTATGTCCTATATTAATGTAATTCTTAAACGTACATATTACTATATAAATATTATATATAATTATATATATACACTTATATATATATATATATATATATAAATATATATATATATACATTTTACTATTGAACGTAGGGCAAGTCAGCAAAGAAAGAAAGAGTAAAAAAAACCCCCCAAAAATGGAACGAAAGCAAAAAATTATACAAAATTACAAAAACACAACAAAAAATTAAGTAAAAAAAAACATAAAAAATTCAAACGAAATAAACAAAGCAAAAGATAACGAAAAAAAAAAAACAACAAAAACAAAACATAAAAAAGTAAAAGAAAAAAGGAAATGTGGAAAATAAATTTTGTAGCAAGCAAAAATCAAAGCAAGTGCAAAGGCGTAGAAAATTAATTAAGCTACAATATTTGATGAAAAATAGAAAGAGAGAGAAAGAGCGAAAACACGAGGAATTAAGAGAAACCCAAAACACATTACTTGTAATTCAATTTAAATTAAATTAAATTTATAAATAGTTGCAAAGCGCATAGCATAACTTACAAGGAACCCACGCTTCCCCTTTCCTCCCTCCCCCGCAACACCCACGTATCCCCTCCAGTCCCTCACACACACAGACAGACAGACAGACACACTGAGAGAAATTACCCCATACATATTTGTCTATGTATACATTTTTTCACTAGACTTTAAGCATATAGTTAAAAACTTTTAACATTTTACAATTATAATTTTTATGATGGATCTACTGCCGCCTATCCCAATCTGCGTTCTCCACTTAAACCACCATCAACAAGAAACAAAAACACAAAAAGAACAAGCGATAATACAAGAGTATCCCCCCTTTCCCCCACCCTCTGCCCGTGTCGTTACAAGCATCCAAATAAAGATTTCAAGCAAAGAAGATGTTAAACAAAAATCAAACTAACCCACACAGATGAAACCAACCAACCGATCTATCCTGATCTCTCTCCCCCTAGAATGACAAATCGATCGAACTTAATATGTAAAACGATTAAAACAGAATTGTGTGTGTAAATTGTGTGTTTCTGTAGGGTTTTCCTTTCTTTACTTTTTTTGTATTTTTTTTAATTTCCATATCCATCCAATTGTAAAGTTTTTGCCGTCGCCCAACCAACCAATCAACCACTTCATGTAGTCTGTAGTTTCTCTATATGCTAATACATTCAAATATGTAGTATATACATATATACAACTAGCTATATATTCCGATTCACGCACACACACACACACACACACGCGCTGATACATAACCACCACAACACTGACGCCGATCCCCAAGTTTTGGGGATCTCCACTCAAAAGCCGAATTTGAAATCTTTATTCTTATGTCTGTAATGGTTTCGCATAAATGGGAAAATTATTAAAACAAATATCAAAGAAGCTAACTTCGGCAATGCCGAAGTTTATATACCCTTGCAGTCCTTGGCAATAATTTTTGTACATTTTGGAATTTCTTTCCCTGCAACTCAATTCATTAATACACAAACCAAACATTCAAATTGTTTCTCTTATTACTACAATTTTTCTTCTTCTTCCATCATTCTCTAAGCAAAGCACAACACGCATACACATAGCGCTGCGTCTGTGTGTGTGTATGCATTCCGGCAGCGCTTGAACCGATATGTATTGACTGTAACTTGTGTTCTATTTATCCGATCAAATTTTGGGATCTGAGATTTTATATCAAATACTAACATATTGGTAAATTTCATGGGAATACTCCAATTTTTGCAAAAATGTTTGTTCTAGAGCTATATGATATAGTAGTCCGATCCCAAAGATTTTCATACTTTATCTCACCCGGGTAATAAAAAGACCCCAAAAAGAATGTCATCCCGATGGCTCTTAAGATGGCTGAGAAAAACGCATACGCACCGACGGACAGACGGACATGGCTATATCGACTCAGCTTCTCATGCTGATCAAGAATATATATGCTTTATGGGGTCTGTGCCAATTTTATAATACCCTCTGCAAGGGTATAAAAACTTAACGAAACTCTTGTTAAGAGTAAAGACAACCAAATCCGCACACACACACACACCCACACTCATAGAACACTTACAAAAAAAAAATCAAGCGCAATTGCAGATAGATAAACGAGTTGGAAGAGATTGGAGATTAAGAGATGGCTAGAATGAGAGAAGAAATGAAAATATATATATATACATAAATTTAAATTGTACAACGCTTACGTTTTTGTTTTGTGTTTTTTTTTTTTTTTATTGTCTATTTTTTTTTTTTAATTTTCATATTTGTTGTCGTTTTGTTTCGTAAATAAGTCTTATGTTTAAAGAAAAGAAAAGAAAGAAAAAAATAAGAATTCTTTGAGTCAGATCCGAGAATCGAGTTGCTGAATGTGATTTTAGTAGAAGTTCTTTCACAAGGTAAGCATTTAAGTTAGCACTCGCACTCGAGACTATAGTATAGTAAAAATGGACCGAAAAAAAGAAATATTTCAAATAAATCAATTCAATTCCTAATTCATTTTCTATTATTTTGATAAACAAAAAAGAAATGTTTGACATTAAAGCCTAAAAGTATGCTTCAGTTTGTGTCTAAGGATACAACCGGATATGGGGTATATACATACATATATGTACGTAGAGTATGCCGGATCCATCAGCACTGACAATAAGCGAATACAAACCCACAGTGCTTGGCTTTCTACAATTATGTTTCTTCAAAAACATTTATCACATTTGCACACGATTTATTTATAAGGCTTCCTTATTGCTTTCAGATGAATAAACCGTTAAGACGTTAATGGAAAATTTATAATTAAATTCTCGTGGATAACTAAATGACTAAGTAAGTAATATTATTAGTAATCATTTATTATCGGATTTACGTACCAGCTTTTCATTGACAAATATAACCATATTTTCATTAAATCGTCTGTGAAAGATGTTTAGCATTAAATTTATTTATTTTCTGTTTCAAATTTAAGAAATGTTTTGTCATCTAAAGTTCTTAACAAAATATTGAAAAGCAACTTTGCAAATGTAACATTCAAAATGTTAGATTATATGATTAATCGTGGGAACTGGTATCGATATCGAAAAAAAAAACGGGTTTACATGTTATCGTCATCAGTGAGTTAGTGGTTCAGTTCTAAGCCAAGATCACTAGTTCTTTTGTTGTGGCTACTTTATTCAATGGTGCATAGCCTTTTTTTCAATTCGAAAGACATTCTTTTTTATATAAATATGTTTATTTCAAAGCTGAATTTTTAACTGATAATAAAGAACAGATAATTAAGTATTTAAGTAAGTTTGATGACTTAAGCGGAGCTAAATACTATTTCATCGAACTGGTTCCAGCGTTGAACTAAGGACGTACCCCACACCCCCACACAGACACACGCACACATACTGGCAAACACTTGTAGCTCAACAATTTGATTGTCACGCTTATCGTTGCTTATCTGAACGAATACGAAATATAGAAAATATAAAAATCAGCCAATCATCGTTACAGAGGTTTGCATAAATATTACCAGTGTTTCACCATCCGTACACGGAATCGCAACAGTAAAGAAAAGCTTATAGAACAGAGTGCAATATGGCAGTTGTTGATATACTTCATGAGATTTTGACCAGTCCTATGAATATAGGACTGTTGGCAATAATCTTTTACTTAATATACAAAATAATCCGTGATCGTAACGACGGCGGTCGTGGACCACAGAAACCAGCCGAACCGGAATTACCCAAATTGAAGAGAGATTTCACCATTGAGGAACTGAAGGAATTTGATGGCAATCAACCCGATGGTCGCGTTCTGGTTGGCGTTAATGGCAGTGTATACGATATGACCAAGGGCAAACGTTTTTATGGTCCCGGCGGACCATATGCCAGCTTTGCCGGTCGTGACGCATCGCGCAATTTGGCTACATTCAATACCGAGCCCAACGATAAGACGGAATATGACGATTTGAGCGATTTAACTCCCGCCGAAATGGATTCTGTACTGGAATGGGAATCACAGTTCAAGGTGAAATACGATTATGTGGGCAAGCTGCTACGCCCTGGCGAGAAACACACCAACTATGATGAAGAACTGGAGAACCAAAAGGATGAGCCCGAAACGAAAAAGGAGAACTAAGAGAACCATCTACCTACATATTTACATACACATGCATATGTAACCACCATACTTATCTATGTCTTGTTTTTACTAATTGTTTATTGTTTTCAAAATCTTGCTGTCCCAATGAGACGCTCTATTGCGGCTTCGTTTAAAATTTGTTAAAGGGATAAGAGATACCAAAGGATCGGGGACAGCAGATACAGGAAAGGGTTTATATTTTCTTCCACTTAACGACTTGTCGTTTTTTTCTCCTTAGATACATACATATATATACTATATATACATATAAAGTAGATTTAAAACCAATAGTAAACTGTTAACACAGTTGGTTAAGTAAAATAAACCAAAACGAATTAATTTCAATATATATACAAAAATGTTGTTTCAATATGTATATTCCTACATTACGAAAACATATTGGAAATGGATCAACCAAACGTTTTCGAAATTGACGAACATCATTCTGTCTGAAAAATTTTAAAATGAAAACTTGAAAGCATTTTCTTCTCTTTCTGTTTTTTTTGTTAATTCATATTATGCACATGTTTCATTTATTATTGCATTTTTCTCAATTTTCTTTTTTTATTATCTTTCGTTTTTTTTTGTTTTCTTGTTTTTTTTTTCTTATTTTTTGCGTGTTGCATTATTATCCGTATGCATTATTCTTATTGTTATTATTAGAATTCTATTACCAAAAATAATTTCTTAAAACTTTTTCTTGCTGCTGCTGTTGTTGTTGTTGTTATTACATACGTTAATTAGTATTTAAGTTTGCATTATGCAACTGCTATCCGTAATTTCGATATCGAATTCTGCTTTCCTTATTTCTTGTTTTTTTTGTTTTGTTTTGTTGGTAACTTTGAACTACAATTATTACATGGAACTTAAAAAACTTCAAAGGGAAGAAGAACTCTACAAATTGAAAGAACTTGAGGGAAAGATATTTTGCATCATCTCTGTGAGGATTTTGTTTGTTTTGTTGGAGTGGTGGGTGGGGATCATTTATGTATATAGAATAGTACATAGAACGAAACCGATATATATAAATATATATAATTATTATTGCTGCTGCTGATCTTGTTGTTGTTGTTGGATATTTAGTAACTAATTTGTGTGATTAAATAATGTAATTGATCAAAAACAAGTTTTATCGGTATATGTAAATAACGTGCCTAAAAATCTCAAAAAGAGGCTTTCTCTTTTCCTTTTAACCCAAATTTCGATCCGTAATTCCGTAAATTGAAATTTTCATATTGTTCTAGTTGGGAAAAATTTGTGTTGTTCCCTTTTCCGGGAATTACAAATCGAATTTTGAGGGAGACAGAGAGCAAAAGAGATAACCTTAACATATATTTTGTTTTAATATTTTATTTTAGTTTTTGTCAATTGGCTAAATGATAAATGTTAACTGAAATTTTTTCTTGTTATTGTTCTTGCTGCTGCGCCCAATAAAGAAGGCCAGGAGAAGCAATCAATATATATTAAAACAATTGCCAAAAAAAAAAAAAAAACAACTAAATATCAATTGTCAGTGTATAAATATATATATAGATATATATATCATAGACATATACAGATGGACAACGTTTAGGTGGTTAAACAAAGCCAAGGATAGTGGGTTGTTGGTGGTGGTTAGGGCCATGGGTGTTAGTAATAGCGTTTAACTTAATTGAAGAGGCTGCAACGATGACGATTTTCGCTTCGTTTTGTTTGCTCGATTTTTGTTTCATTTTTTTTGTTTTGTTTCGTTTGTTTTGTTTGTTTTTTTTTTTTTTGGAATCACAAATGTTAGCTAGTATTTAAATACACATGTAGGTAAGATATTCAAAAAGGAAAATTAAATTTGCTCTTGGTGGTGGTGATGGTGGTGGCGGCGGCGGCGACGGCGACGGCGACGGTGACAGCGGCGGCTGCGGAGGCGATGGTGTTAGAGAGACAACTTCACGTCGACGACGATGATGAGAACGACGACGACGACGAGGAGGAGAACGACTACGCCTACGACGGTGATAATGTGGGTGGCAAATTGTGGCAACCATGCGGCGGCGGTTGGTGCTGTTCGCTTCACTCCAAATTTCGCACTTCGAATCGCTTGTACGTATAGTTAATGAAGACCCAATCCTTGGCAATTTCACCGCCCTGCGGTATAGGGGCCGATGCTGTGGGGATGTAAACAAAAAAACAAATTCAACATAAAGTTAAAGTCGAGAGAGTTTAACACTTACGTATCTCCAGTGAGACATCGGGAAACTCATCGAAATTGGACGTATCATCGATGGAGCGCACTTCAACGGGTATTGCCGCTGGACGTTCACGTATATGCTCCCAATCCACGCCACGAAAGAACGGCACCGATTTCAAATCATCGAGACCACGCTGTGAGCCAAGGCGACGATCCGCCTCGCAACAGAAATTGATAATCGTCTCTTTGGCCTCCTCAGATATGGGAATTTCCGGTGGAAATATCAATGTTTCACGCCAATTCATTACTTTGCGATAAGTATCCTGTGGATTATCTGAACAGAATGGCGGATAGCCCATTAACATTTCGTACATGATGACGCCCAGCGACCACCAATCGCAGGCGGGTCCATAGCCAGTCTGCAGGAATACTTCGGGGGCTATATAATCCGGCGTTCCCACCGTACTGTAAGCCAAGGCGCGCCGATTTCGTTTCCAGGACTCGGCTCGTCGCTTTGAGTCCATGGGGCTAACAAAAAGAAATGTTTGAATTACTATCACCTTCACCTTCTCTCTATATAAGTGACCTCTCTTACCTGGCACAGGTGCCAATGAAATCGGATGGTTTTGCTTGCGACAAATCGCGATAAAAGTCTGTGCGATGTGACTTCTTTAAACCAGTGCACAAACCGAAGTCAGAAAGCTGCAAAAAAGACAAACACCAAAAATTGTCTCATTATTATCGTATTTTGTATGTGTCCAGAGTGGAGGATTCTACCTTGAGATGCCCCCGTGCATCGAGCAGTAAGTTATCTGGCTTAATGTCCCTGTGTATGAAACCGAGTTTGTGTATCGAATCGATCGCTAATGCCGTCTCACTGATATAGAACTGTGTGCACTCCTCGGATAGTGTGTCCTTTTTCATTAATAGCGTCATCATGTCACCACCGGGCAAGAATTCCATTATCAAATATAAATTGACCTGGTCCTGTATGGGCATAAAGAGCATAACAAATTGTTTAGAACTTTGTATAAATTGTTCATAGCCAGGCATCACCGTAGATGTGTACGTTTTTATAGAAGAACTTTCACCCAAAACACAGTCTGAAGGGTAAAAGGGAAGAGGTGTGATGACATGGGATGGGTATGGGAGGGGAAGGGAAGCGAAAGCAGAAGACCATATGATTGGCAAGACACTTTCGGTGTTTGCCTCTCTCTGCACTTGTATTGGTTTATTGATTTTCTGGATGTGTGTGATGTCTGTTTATGTGTGTGCGTGTCCGAGAGTACATGTGTTGTTTGTTTGTGTATGTGTGTGTCTCGCTGTGTGTGTGTGTGCGTGTTTGTGTGTTTAACACAATTCTTTTGTTTTGCGTTGTGTTATTGTTGGTTCTTGCTGCTGCTGTTGTTGCGGTTAGCTCACCTGAAAACTGTAATACATCTTGACCACCCACTGATGATCGGCCTCGACAAGCACATCCCTCTCCGCCCGTACATGCGCCACTTGCTCCTTCTCAAGCATATCAGCCTTACGCAGCACCTTCATGGCATACACATGGCCCGTATCCTTTTTCTGTACTAAACGCACCTCACCGAACGCACCGCGTCCAATCACTTTGAGTGCCTCGAAATCCTCGACACCCAAACGTAATCGCTTGAGACGTAAATATTCCGTCTCCTTTTGCGCATGTTGCAGACGTTTCTCTTGCCTTTGCGATTCTGTTAGACTTTCGTCCTTCAGCTGGGCCTCCAATTTGGCCAGACGTTGCTTACGCTCGCCGTATTGTGTCACCAAATTACTGTAGTAGTTCTCCAATGTTACCTTGGCCTTGGTGGCTTTGTCCAGTGTGTGATCGCTGAATCGTATTGAGGAGCCGTCCGTCGTGCTGTTGTCCGTTCTGCTGCTCATCATCTAAACTGGTTCGTGTGTGTGTTGGTTGGTTGGTTAGTTGGTGTTGTTGTTGTTCTTTCTGCCAATTTCTGTGATTGGCCCTAAATCTGATCTGGTTGGCTAAGGATACGCGGGGTGCTTTATATAGGGTCTTTAGAATATGCGTCTATGCCCCAAGCACACACACACACACACACCTGTTTCGATCAAATATAAAGATTTTATTGCTGTTTTTTTTCCTTATATTTTATTGCAATTTGTTAAAAATTCCTCCCTCACTCTGCCTTCCTCTGCTTCCAGTGTGGCCAGATTTCGTGTATAAAAAATACCAAATAATAGTGTGAGTCAGAAAAATTACAAAAAATACCGTTGCACTGGAACAATCTTTTTCATCTCACATTTAATTTATATTTATTGCACATTATTATTCATCGGTGTTTCTATATTTCGATCTTGGTTTCAAATTGTTATCCATCCCATTCCAACTAAGTGAAAGAACAAATAAAAATATGAAAATTTATGTAAAATCTTTCTCCCAGTGCTAGTGTCATACGGTTCTTAGGTATCATTTGAGCATTAACTGTTTTAATTTCGATTGCGCACTGAGAACACTAGTTAGAACGAGATAGAAAGAGAGAGACAGTGCGAAGGAACGAAAGAAGAAGAGCAAGGGAAGAGTTAATTGAGAATCACTAATAATAAACAAACTGTGAATGATGCACGTAATAAAATAATAATTCTCAAAATGGCTCGCACAACGAACCTCTCGGACTTGAGCCCCAAATGTCTGTTAATGATATTTAAGCTCCTCCCCAATCTAGAAGATCAATTAAATTTAGCCCGATGCTGTCGGACTTTGCGGGATGTTTTCATTCACCTACATCAACAGCATTTCCATGAGATTCAGGACAGGCACATTAATCTAAAGAGCTTTGAAGATTGGCAAACTTTCCTGTGGCTTTGCGGTAAGAACGTGAGGAGTCTGCACTCCTATTACGACGATGATCATCCTCTGCAGCTATGGCCATTGATTACCAAATATTGCACACGACTGGAGAGTCTGACAATACGGAATGCCACAGTGGCCAGGACACAGTCGTATCTGTTGCGAATGACGACATTGCAGCGGGTGCATATCAGGAACTACAAGAGCACAAGCAAAGATTTAATCAAAAATATCTTACTGCGACTGCCATATATTATAAGTCTAGGCTTGGAGAGCTTCGACCGCAGGGAATGTGAGTGTGGTGGAAATCGGAACCTAGGAGATTCGTTTGTCTAATTCAATTTCAATTTTTGCAGTGCAAGAGCTGCGTCATTTTAGAAATCTTGAGGAGCTCCTTATATACGACGATATCCAGTTATCCGGTTCGGAATTCACAGCAATCACCAAATCAATGAAGAATCTGCGTGTCTTACAACTAGGCAACGCGAAGAGGTTTCTCACCACTAGCATACTAAAACAGTTGTCCTCCTGTTGCCCCAAACTGGAGAAACTTTCGTACAACGATAGCACTGCTGATCCCATGTGCCTGGTGAATTTCACCCAGTTGCAATATCTGCAAATATGGTGCCCCGATGAGTTGAAGACCCGTTTTTTCAAAGCCTTGGCCAGCCAGTGCTCCATGCATTTGGCATTCCTGGTACTCCAGCGCAAGCGTTGGATCAATGAGGAGCAGGCCCAACATATCAGTGCCTTGCGATCGTTAAGATGGCTTGTCTGTAAGCCGCGCGACGATAGATCTGTTCATTGGCTGTCTGGGCTGACGAAGCTCGAGTCTCTATCGGTGCAGTGTGCTAGGGAAATTGGAGAAACGGAGCTATCACTTTTGGTGGCAAATAATGAGAATTTGTGTTATTTGAATATTTGTTATTGCTTGGGCATAACTGATAGTTTTATTGTGGATACTCTGGTTAACCTGGCCAAACGGCAGAGTCACAATCCTCTCGAGCTATATGCTGCTGCCACGGATATTAGACACGATATTCTAGAAAGAGTGAGTGAAAATAAGAATCAACATCAACATATTTCTTTGTAATTAATTGAAAAAATAATATTTTCAGCTGCCAAACGCGAATTATCCTCTTCAAATGCTTCAAGTGCATTTTGAGGTGAGTGACGGCATGCTCCTGAATGATCATTATTTTAACGATGAGCCCGAATTCGATCGATAGACGCAAGAGAGGCAAGAAAGAGGCTTACTTTCTCATCCAATCTTTATATATCAAGCTTTATACGCCAGTTTTTACGTGATTTTAGCACTCAAAGTGGTATTTTTATACATACTGCACACTCCAGTACCAATCGCATATTCTGTTTAATAAATTAAACTGTTTTTTATTTGTTATAATTTTCATAAGTGTTCAATTTAACGAAAATATGCAGCTTTTGTATGGCCAATATCAAAATAACGAACAATACAATCGAAATTTTTTGATAATTGTTAAATAAAACCAATTCATACTGTATTGCATTTTCAATTATCCCGCCTAACATCTTTTGTATGTTTTGCTATCGTCAAAAAGATGACAACCCTGGATTAAAAAATAATCGTTATCGTTTTTGCTATGTTTAGCACATCTCTAGTTGTTGAAAGAAAAAAAGTTAGAATTTTGCAGAATTTGAATTGAATTTCTCTTAAAATTGGTGTATAGAGCAGCTTCGCGATGCTCTCCATGCTGCAGGAGAAGCGCCCGCTAAAGCGGACGCGTCTGGGTCCGCCGGATATCTATCCGCAGGACGCCAAACAGCGGGAGGACGAGCTGACGCCCACAAATGTAAAGCACGGTTTCACCACGACGCCGCCCCTGTCGGATGAATTTGGAACAGCACACAATTCGAATGTGAATGCCAGCAAAGTGAGTGCCTTCTTCAGCGGCGTCCTGGCCAAGAAGGAGGAGCTGATGACCCTGCAAGATACGGGACGTAAAAAAGCAACAGATTAACTGCAAGGACAACTTTTGGCCAGTGTCGCCGCGTCGCAAGTGCACGGTAGATGCCTGGTTCAAAGATCTGGCAGGAAACAAACCGCTTCTGAGTCTGGCCAAACGGGCACCATCGTTCAACAAGAAAGAGGAAATCTTTATAACGCTCTGCGAGAATCAGGTGAACATGCAGCGAGCCACTTGGTTCATTAAACTAAGCGCCGCCTACACCTTGAGTTTCACCGAGTCGAAGAATAAGAAGCGTAGTATTTATGATCCGGCAGCAGAGTGGACTGGCAATATGATTAAATTTATGAAAGAGCTTCTGCCCAAGCTTCAGGAGTACTATCAACAAGGTAAGTGGAAGCATTTTTTATTTAAACAGATTCTTCATCTTGATTTTTAATTCTAGATCATCACAAGCCTGCTGCGAATGGCAACCAATCAGCTAGTTTGACTGGAGGATCTGGACCTGGAATGGGTGTCACTACCAATGGGAACACTTCATCCGGTAGCGGAGCTGTAAGCAATGCTGTGGCCCCCTGTAGTGGTCAGCCCAATGTTATCCCTGTCCCAAGCATGGCCAGTCCGTTGCCACCAATACATAGTCCAGCCAATGGCGGAGCTCCAGGAGCGAGTGGTGCTCCGGGATCGGGAGGTGTCAACTCTGCTGGTAATGTAATGCCTCCAGCTGGATCTGGGGGGCAGTATACCTCCAGGATCGTCCTCTTCTTCATCCACCGCCAGCGGTGGGGCAGTGGGCGCTGCAGCTGTTCCGCCTGGATCCACGATATCGGGCATTGGCAGTCAGTTTGAAGACAGCCGAAACGCCTTGAAGTATTGGAAGTATTGCCATCAACTGAGCAAATACATGTACGAAGAGTCCCTGTTGGATCGGCAGGAGTTCCTCAACTGGATACTCGATTTGTTGGACAAGATGCGAACCCAGACCAGTTTCGATGAGCCGCTGAAGAAGCTTGTGTTGAGCTTTGCTCTTCAGTATATGCATGACTTTGTCCAGTCGGAGCGTCTGTGCCGGAAGATGGCCTACATTGTGGCCAAGAAGTTGGCCCATTTACTCAATTCAGCCGTGGAACAGCAGGGCCTAAAAGAGCTGGAAGCTGGTGGAGGAGACAAGGCTCAAAACAACCATCAGCACCATCATCATCCGGATCCGTATGAGTTGGCCCTACAGGAGCAGATGAATTGTCCCCATCATCGGGATATTGTGCTCTATCTGAGCACCATTCTTCAGATCATAACAATTGAATGTCCTACAGCTTTGGTCTGGAGTGGCATAGCCGCCCATCGGGCTCCCTCGTCGCTGGTGGGCAGTCCGTTGGATCATTTGCCGCTGGCGCCTTCCGTTTTGCCCATGCCTACACGTTGTCCTCGGACCAATCAGGAGCTGCGGCGGCAACTGCGTGCCGCCGAAGCCGACATAGTCGTAAGGACTCAGCATGCAGAGCAGAATTGGTTTGCTTCCAAGTGGTTGAGTGCCGGGAAGAACCATTATACTAGTGTCCTGGCCGCTCTGGATTATCTGGACACACATTGTTTCGAGCGCATGGATCAGTGCAACAGCATGGATACTCTTTATGCCCACATCTTTCCCAGCAAACGGCGAGAAGATAGTGAACCCGTGGCAGTGGTTTCTGGATCGGATCAACAGCAGCAACAGCAGTCGCAACGTCCCAGTTATGAACCTAAGCAGGACAAGGATACTGTCAGGATTCTTTGCGAATGGGCCGTTTCGAGTCAACGGTGGGGCGAACATCGTGCCATGGTAGTGGCCATTCTGTTGGACAAGCGGCAGATCGATGTCACCAGCACTCCTGCTGAGCAATCCAACGACAAGGAGGACAAGGATTCATTAGCCTCCGGGGCGGGGTTGATTGACGGATTGCCTGTATTCCAGCATGTTTTGATGCAGTTCCTCGACCACGATGCACCCGTTTTAGATGAGCATTCCAGCAGTCCGCAGCAGCGCACAGAATTCACCAATTTGGTGCAACTTTTCAGTGCTCTAATACGGCACGATGTCTTTTGGCACAATGCCTACATGCACACGTTAATCTCACGTGGAGATCTGCTACTAGAGTCCACACTGGTGAACAAATCATCGGTAACCACATCAAAGACATCGCCACCCCCGCCTGCTCCGCCGCCGCCCACGACAAGCCATGGCTTCGATGATGATGGCTTTGGCGGCGGATTGGACTTCAAGCACAACGAATTCGACGACTCTAATGTCGATGACGATCTCGATAAACTTGTGCAGAACATAAAGGAGAAGGGTCAGCAGCATGAGGCGCCTGACAGTCCAAAGATTGGGCCTCCAGGCGATGGTGATGGCAATGGAACTGGCAACGGTCACTCCACTCCGCCCATTTCCCGGCATTATGTGTACACCAAACACTTTCCCATTCCCCAGGATGATCCGAGCATGGCCAGTTACAGCACTGAGAGCAACCAGCGATACATTCTTCTCTTTGGAGTCGGCAAAGAGCGAGACGAGAAGAAGCATGCTGTCAAGAAGATGTCTAAAGAGATTGGCAAACTCTTCACCAAGAAGTTCTCCATCGATGTGGCCGAGGGTGGCAAGGTGAAGAAGCATTCCCGCAACGAGTTTAACTTCGAGGCGACCACCGCCAAGTGCCAGCACATGGCCTACTTCGATCAGCATGTCGTCACCGCGCAATGTGCGGCTAATATTCTGGAGCAGCTGAATGGCTTCGCTTCGGGTAACAATAACTATCTGCCCGTACAGGAGCATGTCGCCTTTCTCTTTGATCTCATGGAGCTGGCCCTAAATATCTATAGTCTGCTGGAGCTGTGCGATAATCTGCTCAAGGAGCTGCCCGAAGTGGAGCATCAGTTGCAGCTGAAAAAATCGAACATGGTCCGTGGGTATACCACCTCATTGGCCCTCTACATTGTGAGTATTCTGCGACGCTACCACAGCTGCTTGCTCCTTTCTCCGGAGCAAACGATGTCCGTGTTTGAGGGTCTCTGTAGGACGATACGCCATGTGAACAATCCGAGTGAGTGCAGCTCAGCGGAACGCTGCATTCTCGCCTATTTGAGTGATCTGCACGAGTCCTGTGTCCTGCTGCAGGGCAAGGAGCAATCCAATGAGTATTATCAGCAGCTACAATGCATTAAGCGTTTCAAGGACATCTTCAACACTCCGGAGCAGTTGAGCCTGCCCCCACAGGGCTATAATCCTCAATTCCTGCAAGAGGTCTTTGTGGCACCGCGCCGTGGAGGCAAGATTGAAGCCCATTGGCTACGCCAACTCCACGAATCACCGGCGAATGTGTATAGCTTTGTGTCCAATGCCCTCATCGCTGTCTGCCGCGAGACGGATAACGAGCGCTTGAACGATATGGCATTGGCCTGTGCCGAGCTAACGGCCAGTTGCAATGTCCTTTCCGAGGAGTGGATAGCGGCCCTCCAAAGTCTGTGCAGCGGAAGCAAAAGTCCACGGTATCCCCATCTGGGTGGACAGGTGGACATTGGTCAGGGCAGGACGCACAATGCCCTGGCTGTGTTTGTGTGCATTTTGGTAGCACGTCATTGCTTCTCTCTGGCGGATTTCGTTAGCAAATTTGCACTGCCCACGTTGGCCCGATCGGTTAGTAGTGGAGCCGGCGGCGGCAGTGTCGGCGAACTGAGCGGTGATGCCGAGGCTGGAGCCCGTTTGACTTGTCATCTGGTGCTAAAGCTCTTTAAAACTCTGGAGATTCCACAGCCGGGTATGTATTCGGTGAGCACATCACCCAATCCCCTGCACAACGTGGGCAGTGACTTTAGCATTCGCTTGAGCTGTGATCGCCACCTTCTGGTGGGTGCCCATAAGACGATACCCATTGCCGCTGTCCTAGCTGTCCTAAAGGCCATTCTCATAGTGGTAGACAATGCGGCGCTAAAGACCCCGATGGGATCCTCCGTCGGCGGACTCGGTTCCTCCTCGGTGGGTGGTGGGGCATTTGGTAGTGGGAAACGTAGCGGTTTCAATACTCCCGTCCATCCTGGCAGCACACCCAAAAGCAATGAACAGCGACCCGCTGATCTCAGCCAAATTTTGGGCACCAGCGACCTGCAATTGGGCAGCACGAGTCTAACTAGCGAACAGGAGGCTCTTCAGCAGCCTTCGGTTGGTGGATTAGAGCAAATCTCTTTGCTGGAATTCGCCCAGGCGGTGCTCAAACAGATCTGTGCTCAAGAGCATGTTCTGGAGCGTTGTTTGAAGAATGCAGAGCAACTGTGCGACATGATCATAGATGAGATGCTTACGGCCAAGCAGGCACAGCGAGTACTCCATATGATTTGTTATCCCGAAGCTGAATTCAATATAATCTCCGAGCTGGATCAGCGAGCCATGATTGTAAGGATTCTTGAGAATCTGGGCCAATGGACGTTGCGTATCTCATGGCTAGACCTGCAGCTGATGTACCGCCAATCGTTCAGCAACACGGCAGAGCTGAATGTCTGGCTAGACACGGTTGCCAGGGCGGCGATTGATGTCTTCCACATGGAAGAGGTTGTTCTACCGGGAGCATTGAAAGCCACACATAAACCCAAGCCATCCACCTGGCTAGTAGCACCATTGATAGCCAATCTAACGCCAGCCGTCCAGGGTCGCATTCTCCGGGTGGCTGGCCAAGTCCTGGAGTCCATGAATTACTTTTCTAAGGTTCCCAAATCGGATTGCAATAGCTCGGGAAGTGGCGATGAGCGGGAGAAGAGCAATAGTTGTCACAGCAGCAATAGCTACGGGCTGGGAGGTGTGGCCACAAGGAATAAGAAGATGCCACTTAACTATCAGCCATTCCTGGGCCTAATCCTCACCTGCCTAAAAGGTCAAGATGAGTACAAAGAGAACTTACTCGTATCCCTCTACTCGCAGCTATCCCAGTGTCTTCAATCCTTTGCCGAGGTAAGCTAGAGTCCAATAGACGACCCAATGAAGAAATCAATAATGTGTTCTATTCGTTCATTTAGTTGGATACAATTGGTGGTGTCGATGAGCCACAGGCACGTGAAGAAATCCTGGATGCTTTGCAACTACGCTTCTCTCTGGTTGGTGGAATGTTCGAGGCCATCCAAAAAAATAGCACTCCCACCACAGATTGGGCCATTCTGTTGGCCCAACTTGTCTGCCAGGGTGTGGTTGACCTCAGTTGCAATCGAGAACTCTTCACCACAGTGGTGGACATGCTGGCCACATTGGTTCATTCGACTCTTGTCTCCGATAGCCAGTCGGAAAGGGATGAGAACAAGAAACTTTATCTCAATCTGATGAAGAAATTAAAAAAGGAAATCGGTGAGAAGAACAATGCCTCGATAAGGGTCATCCGGCAACTGTTGCCACTCTATAAGCAGCCAACTGAGGTGAGTGCCATCGATTCTAGTCGTGATCTGACTTACCGATCTCTTCCAACAAATCCTTTTCAAGGTCATTGCATGCGAGCACGCTGGAATGGATACAAAGGGCAACAAGATCTGTGACATGGACAAAAAACAATTGCGCATCTCGGATAAGCAACGCATCAGTGTTTGGGATATACTCGAAGGTCACAAAAATCCGGCGCCCTTCTCTTGGGTTTGGTTTGGAGCTGTAAAGCTTGAAAGAAAACCTTTAACTTATGAGGATGCTCATCGTAATCTCAAGTATCATACGCACAGTCTGGTTAAACCGAGTAGCTACTATTATGAACCATTGCCCCTGCCACCAGAAGATATTGAGCCCGTCCCAGAAAAGATTTGCATTGTGAGTGTTGAGGGTTTCCTTAAAAGGTTTTCTTAGTAAAATTTTCTCCACTTGCAGAAGGATGAAATGATGAAGGCGGACACGCCCTCATCGGTGGATCAATCTCCTAGTGCCGTTGGTGTAGGCACTGGCCGAGGTCGTGGTAAGGGCACAACCACACGGAAACGTAAACCTAAGAATCCCAAGACGCCGCCGGTGGTGAATACTCAACAAGGACAACAGCCTCAATTGGCGCCTCAGCCACAACAACAGCAACAGCAGCAACAACAAATGCAGCAGCAGCAGCAACAACAGCAGCAACAACAACAACAGCAGCAGCAGCAGCAACAACAACAACTCAATATGCAGCAACAGCAAATGCAAAACAATCAAATGGGACAAATGCAAATGAATATGCCAGTGAGTGATTCTCTTGATTTTCCTATTTCGCCTCATCAATCCACATATTTCTTTTGCCTTTTTACTTTGAACACAGATGAACATGCAACAATTTGGACCCAATCCAAATGCCATGATGCAACAACAAAATGCCATGTTGCAACAGCAACAGCAAATGCAACAAATGGCACCAAATCAGCTGCAACAGCAACTTAATGTGGGCGGCGGTAATGGTCCATTGAATCAACAGGTCAACTTTATGCAACAGGGTCCAGGTACTGGCCCTGGAGGTCCCATTGGCGGTGGGCCACAGCAGCAACAGCAATGGCATAATGCACCGCAACAGCAGCAGACCCCGCAGCAATATCACAATCAATATGCTCCACATCAACAGAATATGCAAAGTGAGTGAGCGTTTTTTTTAGCTCCATCACATCACACCACAATCTAATGTATTTGTCGTTTCAGTGAATCGCATCGAAAGACCACCGCAAAATACTAACTCCAAGCAGGCTCTCTCTCAGTTGTTGCGGCAACGTGCTCCTAGCTCTTTCCAACAGACACAGCAGCAGCAGCAGCAACAACAACAACAGGGAGTTGGCGGTTTTAATCCCATGCAGCAGCAAGCACAACAACAGCAACAGCAGCAACAGGGTGTTGGACCTGGAGGACCACAGCAACAGCAAATGAATCCTCAGCAGTTGCGCCAGCAGCAAATGAATGCCCAGCAAAATCCTCAAACTGTGGCCGCATTCAATGCAATGCAGCAACAGCAACAACAACAGCAGCAGCAACAACAACAACAACAACAGCAGCAGCAGCAACAACAGCAACAGACTGCCCAGCAGCAACAGCAAATGAATCCGAATCAGCAACAGCAGCAATTTATGCGTGGCGGCAATATGCGACCCGGCATGACGCCCAATCAGATGAATCAAATGAATATGGGTGGCCAAGGTATGTCACAGAATCCCATGATGCAACAACAGATGGCTCAAGGAATGGTCGGAATGGTGGGCAATCCCAATGCCAATCAACTGATGCAAAGCGGCGGCGTACAAGGAGGCAATGGCGTGGGTGTTGGTGTTGGCGTTGGCGTCGGAGTGGGAAACAATCCGAATATGGGTGTAAATGTCGGTGTGGGCATGGGCGCCATGCCACAGCAGGGCATGATGCAGCAGCAGCCACAGCAGCAGGTGCAGTTCCAGAATTTCCAAAATCAATATCAACAACAACAGCAGCAGCAGCAACAGCAACAACAGGGCATGCAACAACAAGGCGGAGGAGCCGGCATTGGTGTTGGCGTGGGCGTTGGTGTGGGCGTGGGCGTGGGCATGGGACCTAATCAGCAGCAGCAGCAACAAGCCAATTTGATGGGCAATTTCAATCCTCAAATGCAACAGGCGAATCGAAACAACCCGGAGTTTATGGCTGCAGCCGCCGTGCAACAGCAACAGCAGCAACAACAACAGCGAGGCAACATGCCCGGCAGCATGATGGGCGGAAATCGTGGCCAATACATGAACCAAGCACCCAATGTTACAATGTCCAATATGATGGGCCCCGGACCGGGTGGTGTGGGAGTTGGACAGGTGCCACCTTATGCCCGACAGCAACAAGCTGGCGGTGGTAAACCCGGTGTCCTGCCCACACAGCAACAATTCCAGCAACAACAACAACAGCAGCAACAGCTCCGACACCAGCAAATGATGCAAATGCAGGGCATGGGTGGCGGCGGTGGTGTTGGTGTTGGCATGGGCGGCGGTCCACAGGCAGCCGGTGGGGCTAATGCTGTTGGTGGCGGCGGCATGGGTGTCGGCGTAGGCGTCGGTGTCGGTGTTGGAGTCCAACAGCAGCAGAGCATGAATCAACAACAGACCCCCAACCTTGTGGCTCAACTGCAGCGCCAGAACATGATGGGACAGCAGCAGCAGTACCAACACCAGCCGCCACCGTATTAGAGAACACTCCTCCTTGCTAATTTTAAGACAGAATTATATATATATATATACGAATATTTATCTATATTTTTTTTTGTTTTTTGTAATAAACAAAACATTTTCATGATTTTTATTTATTATCAACAAATCCTATTTAAGTTGCTGTAAATTTAAATGCATTTGCAATCGATTAAAAAATACCGCCGATAAACGATAACAATCATTTTTTCTCCTCTATCTGATAGAGCTGAGCCAAATGACGATTTCAATGAATTGCTATTAATCAAGAACTATGTGAACATGTAGTGCAATAACAATTTATTGTGATTTCGTGTTGTAAAATGAATGGTGAATTTTATGGTGAAACTATTAGAAAAAAATTATAGTTAAAAAGCCAAAGAGCAGTTTCTCATCTCCAGCAGTTGAACAGCTGATCGCTGTCAGTGTGGCTGCGTGACTGCGCCCGTGAGTGAGTGTGTGTGTGTTTGTGTGTTGTGCGGGAGAGAGATTTTTTGTATAAAAATTTTATGTTAACCATTGATTGGTTTTTGATTTGCTAAGTTTTTGCAATAGCTCAATTGCAATAAAGTGTAAAATATCCATGTGATTCAATCGTGCGGTACTCACTCATCGTTTTTCTCCCGCGTCACGTACCATCGTCTTTCATTCATCAACAGTTACAAAATTGATTGTAGTCCGTAGTTCAGTGTTAAATTCCTAGCCGTAGCGACCAAGAGTGATTTTCCGCGATGATTGCAGCAACACCTGAGAGCAGTAAGAAACGTCAAAAAACGGTGAGTAAAGGAAAAAGAAAAACATGTTAGGTACGTGGCCAGCCAGCCTCAGTGTCTTCTGCTCCACCCCCCTTGCCATTCCACCTGTATTTGTACAATTGTGTCAAGGAAAGGAAATAAAAGACATGCAACGGGCAAACGCACTTCCCCCCACCCAAAAAAAAAAAATTTTATTTTTTATTTGGGAGCACCTGAACTAAACTGGAACGCGGATATGATGTTGTACCTATGGATGGGGTGCGGTGGTGGGTTCTTATTTATTATAACAGCTGTTGACACCATTTCTTTAGAGAGTTCATCTGTATCACAATTCCACTACACTCTCTCACCTACTTCTCCAACCCCCTTCGCCTAGTTAATGACAACACGTAAACTTCCCCCGACCTATCACCGAAAATTCCCAAAGAACCATAATCAGAAGCTAACGTCACTTTGCCATTGAAACCCGTTCATTATCTTATCATTCAATTCCGAAAGAGTGACCCAAATTCGAGGCAATGCCCGGTTTTTTTATTTTGTCTAATCGTTGATAGTAGAGCATCCCGTAAGTAAGCATAAATACTTTATATGGGAATGAATACTGTAAGACTTGCTTAATCAGACTAAAAAACAAAAACTGCAAATTCTGCACAAATCTTTATTTATGTACACAAGGGCACGTGTAATCAAAAAATTTCTGAAATAGATTACTACCAATTACTCTTACAAAGTCATCAGGGAGAGAATGTACAGGGAATGTACATACATATGTCAGAAATCGGCAGAGTAGAAAATTTCTGGTATTAGATATTATGTAAATGGCGTTCTATTGTAATGATTACAAAATCAATAGGCAAAGTGACGTAGTGGAGGATTAATAATGAGTTGAGTAATGCGTTAAATAATGCGATGCATAAAAGTTTCCTTTTATTTTTTAATGGAATTGGATTTTTTATGTACGTCTGCAATTACTTTTAGCCAGTTTTATGATTATTATATCTTTTCTTATGCAATATCTAAGTTAGTTGACTTCCTAAATTTCAACAGGTTTTTATTATCTTTATACACACACACACACACACACACACATACACCAACTTAGTAAGTGCGAGAGAGAGATAGAGGGAAACAAGTTAAAATTAAAAAGAAAGTATCCCCAAGTCTTTTTCTTTTTTTTGAGGGGCCCCTGTGCTAACGAATTGTAAACAAGTTGAAGATACTTTTGCGGATGGATACAAAAACTTGGTCAGATTCCAAACCTCAGACCCCACAGTGAAGTCAGTCAAAAGTTGAATGACCACAACGAAAACGATGACGACTTCTCATAGTACATAGTTCCATTGTTCCAATTCATTGCCGAATTTCATTTAACTCCATGTTATATAGGTTAATATACACACACACATACATACATATGCACATGCATAGACAGTAAGTACTTAAACTTAGTTGTCATTAACAATGTTGGATCTCCTACTAAAGTTAATTGTTTTTTGCAATATCTTTTAATGGATTTTTGTGTTTTGCTCACTACGATGATACAACTCAATGACTTTGATTTTCAAATTTTGAATATACATATGTACATAATGTGCGGCGGATTTATATACATACATATATAGATAGAGTTCATTCGGGACTTTCTTTACTTTTCTTATCGTAACAGAATAGAATAGAATTCTGCAGAAATAGTTGTCAGTTTAATGATAAGGAAACCCAAGTACCAGGCAAATGCAAAATGACATTTAATTGGCCTAATTAGATCGTACGTATCTCAAACTTTTGCACCTTCCTGCTATCTCAGAGGGGATGCGGGGCAAAGTATTAACTATTGCGTACTTTTGCCCTCGTCTAAACTTTTAAATATTTACATTTAGCCAAAAATTGTGTTCTGTTTTGGTTATTCTTTCTTTTTTCTTCTTCCATATATGCATAAGTATGTACTCAGTTGGCAATTGGGTTAACTGAAAATACTAAGTTAGAATATACTATGAGAAACAATAAACATTTGTGTGATGGTAAACAAATGCTTTAATTTTTCCATGTTTTTTATCTCTCGGGCAAATGTTAGTTGCCTCCATTTCACATTGAGGCAATGCCTGTTGGTTGGTTGGCTGATTGGTTAGCTGGTTAGTTGGTTGGTCGCTTGACTTGGTCGTTTGTCTGTATCTCCTCCTGACGGTTGCATATTCAATTTAACTTCAGTTGCAGTTTTGAGCTACGTCGAGAAAGTTCACCTGTGTGTGTTTGGTTTCATTTTGCGCTTAACAAAAAACTATAAACCAAAAACAACACGAATCACAGAGACAAAAAAGAAGTCAACTCTCACTTGTTGTTTAATTAACGAAAACGTTGACGACGAAAAAAGAAGAAAACGCCTCTTTGTATATACCACGTCGGAATCGCTCTGAGATTGCTTTCTATATACATACATATAGATATATGTATATATTTGTTTATCTTACTACTTTGTTGGTGAAGAAAAATTCAAAAAAGGAAATGTTTACTAAACGGGCCAACTTGTTGAGCCATTCCAATGTCAACAATAATAATAATAATAATAACAATAACATTATCAGTTCTTCGCCGGTGACTAAATGTTGCCTATTAAACCATGAGAAATGCAATGAATTTGTAAGTTGAAAACGAAATGTTAAAAAAAAAAAAAAAACCAAATGTCTTGGGATGACCAAGACCTAAGATCTCCATCCATACATATATGAATTCATTTATGTAGATTAGACATTTTTGTCGTCACTCTAAGAACTACGAAACATATGTTTAAACATTTGTTCCCCCCCACCACCATTTCTTTTAAGCCATTAAATTGATATATCGAAATGTGACAAAAGACCACAAAAAGACGACGAGACATCTGGATCCAGAACACGGTTAGTTAATATTTCTGTGATCCAATCCGGCTCAGCTCGGCTCGAGCGAGCTCTTCTCTTTCTCTGTTTCTCTCACTCTTGTTTCTGCTCTCCGCCTTTTTTTTGTTTTTTTTGTTTCTCTTCTCACTACACCATATAATTCCCGTAAATATTATTAAAACTTTCAGTTCGCTTTCAACGCTCGTCTCGCGTTTGTGTCTATGAGAGTTGAAAGCAAATAACAAACATATTTCCCTCCGACTTGGTTGGTTGGAAACTGGTGAAACTTTGCACAACAACCAAAACGCGCTGCTTGTTGTCCCCATCATTTCATTCTGTTATCAGAATCAATTAATAATAAAAAAAAAAAAGAGTGCGTAAAATCTATATATATATCAATACATAATGCCGAATCCACCCATTGGATTTTATCCTCATATCAAAAGACGGGTAAGATCGATATAGCCAATAAACTGAACAATCGCTTAAGGCAATGAATAAGGGTCATTGAAGAATTGAAGTCAGTCAATCGTCAGTATATTAAACTAAATGTATTCAAAAACTGATCATCAGCTTCTTAAACATGTAACATCATATATGTTTTGGAGTTTTGTTGGAGAAAATGAATCTATAGAAGGCTCGAAAGAAGTAATATGAAAATAACTGATGGGATTCGAAATCTCAGAGTATTTTTAAAACATCTTAGAGTCACTTCAACCAAAAGAATATTTTACCTCACACACAATAGTTTATTTTGTTTTTGGTGGTTTTGTGGAGAAAATGAAACTTGGAAAGTCAGAATAATATTGATTTATGGGATTGGAAGTCTATAATGGTTTAATCTATGAGCGTTACCAATTCTATTGAATTGTTTTTAAATTGTCATCTCATATACACTCACTCACACTTACTTACCACAAATATGGATGGATGACTTGGTGTTTATCTCATCGCAGTGCCATTTGCCTCCGGCCTGCTTATGAAATGGAATAAAATAGAGGGAAGGGGTCAACAAACTGTATAAGCGGCTGAGATTCTGCAAAAAGAAATGAAAGAAAAACGCTCGAGGGTCAAATTCAGCAATTGTTCAAAGGGGCCACAGCTTTAGCTAGAGCTACCTAATGGCACCTGGGGCATCATCATCATTATCATTATCATCATCATCATCATGGTCGCGGCATGAATATTAATTTATGATAATTTTGCACCAAAACAAGATTCAACAACGAAATTCCCCCCGCTTCCCTCTGCTCTCTTTTCCCTGCCCACAGTGTCTACAGGTGGCAACGAATGTGACGGAACAGAAGCATCATGTTACACGAGAGACGCGCGGAAAAAAATCTGGGTCTATGTCGTGGCTTTCGTGGCTGCACAGTGTGGCTAACCGGTGAGTGAGGATCTGTCTCAGATCCCTTCCCTAACACCCTAGAGTGATTCAAACTACTTCTCAGGTCTAAGCGGTGCTGGTAAAACTTCGATCGCATTCGAACTGGAGGCGTACTTGGTGTCCCGGGGAATACCCGCCTATGGCCTGGATGGAGACAATATACGCACTGGATTGAACAAGAATCTGGGATTTACGCCCGCCGAGCGTGAGGAAAATATACGGCGAGTGGGCGAAGTGGCCAAATTGTTTGCCGATAGCGGGGTTGTGGCCATCTGTAGCTTTGTGTCCCCCTTTGCCGATGATCGGGAGATGGCTCGCAAAATTCACAAGGATGCTGGTCTTAAGTTCTATGAGATCTTTGTGGACACACCGCTGAATGTGTGCGAGACCCGGGACGTGAAAGGGCTCTACAAGAAGGCACGAGAGGGTACTATCAAGGGCTTCACCGGGATCACGCAGGAATATGAGCGACCACAACAGCCAGAGTTGGTTGTGAATACGGATGGGTATACGGTGCGTGAGTCCACACAGGAGCTGGTTACCCTGCTGGAGCAGGAGGGTATCATTCCACGTTCCCTGCGTGATGTAGATCAGCTACCCGAATTGTATCCAAGCGATGCGATTGCCTCGCAGACTTTACGTCACGAGGCCGAATCGTTGCCGGGACTCGACATTAGTACGGTGGAATTGCAATGGGTTCAAGTCCTTGCCGAAGGATGGGCCTTCCCTTTGCGGGGATTCATGCGTGAGGATGAGTATTTGCAGACGCTGCACTTCAATACATTGCAAAGCGGCATGGATGGATCCTATCGGGAGAATCACTCAGTGCCCATCGTGTTGAGCGCCACAACAGCGGACAAGGAGCGCCTGGAAGGTGTGTCTGCCCTCACATTAAAGCATCAGGGTCAGGCTGTGGCTATATTGCGGCGACCTGAATTCTACTACCAACGCAAGGAGGAACGTCTGGCTCGTCAATTTGGCACTAGCAATCCATCGCATCCGTACAGCAAGCAGGTCTATGAAGCAGGCGATTATCTGGTCGGCGGTGATCTGGCCGTCATTGAACGCATCCGATGGCAGGATGGTCTCGATCAGTATCGCTTAACTCCGAATGAGTTGCGACGCAAATTCAAGGAGCTTAATGCGGACGCTATCTTCGCCTTTCAGCTGCGTAATCCCATTCACAATGGTCATGCTCTTCTTATGCAGGATACCAGGAGGCAGCTGTTGGACCGGGGTTTTAAGCAACCGGTTCTGTTACTTCATCCATTAGGCGGTTGGACCAAGGATGATGATGTGCCGCTGCAGGTCCGTATGAAGCAACACCAGGCCGTCCTCGACGCCGGGGTCCTGAGGCGTGAGGACACTGTGCTGGCTATCTTTCCATCGCCAATGATGTATGCCGGTCCCACAGAAGTCCAATGGCATGCCAAGGCTCGAATGAATGCCGGTGCCAATTTCTATATTGTCGGAAGGGATCCTGCGGGCATGCCGCATCCAGATAAACATGCCTATCCTGATGGCAATCTCTATGATGCTACCCATGGAGCAAGAGTACTAAAAATGGCCCAAGGACTGGACAGCATGGAGGTGGGTTGCACACACACACACACACAACAACAACTATCCATTTACTATCCATCCATACCATGATCATTCCAGATCCTGCCCTTCCGAGTGGCCGCCTACGATAAAACTGCCAGCCGCATGGCTTTCTTTGAGCCACATCGCAAGGATGACTTTGAATTCATATCAGGCACCAAAATGCGAACACTGGCCAAAACTGGAGCCAGTCCCCCCGATGGGTTCATGGAGCCAAATGCCTGGCAAATCCTGTCGACCTATTATCAGAATTTGCCTCAGGCGTAACCCTTGGAGACAGCTCGAGAGCTGCCGTCGCGTGCAATTCCTTTCTTTTTCCCCTTGGCAAACTATTTACTTACATTTACTCAATCGCATCTTGTCTATATAATCCTAATCCGAATCCGAGCCTTGTGTGTTTGTTACTCTAATGTATGTGTATGTATGTATGTATGTCGTGGTCTACTCTCTTCTATTTCTATCTCCCTTTAATATCTATTCCAATGTTCGTAACGTACAAGTAATTGTATCTCTATATATACATATTTTTAAGCTTGTCTCTTTCTCTGTTTATCGTTTTAAGACAAAAAATCAAGCAGTTTTTTTTTTTAAATACATTTATAAAACTTATTGAAACTCTCACAGGCTCAAATTGGATTAACAGTATCCGAATGTTATTAACATATTGGATGCCGGCTGTTAATCGGCTGTTAAATATTAACAGAGTGTAATACCCTTCCATTCTTTGGGGCTATATCAGTTTACTGATGCATTTGGACCTTTACTCTTATTATTTATTTAGAGAAACAGAAAAGAAATGTCATCGCACTTTGAGCTTATAAGTTGTGGTCCAATTAAACGATATATGAAAAACAAACTACTATAAATTACCAAGTTTGGATTCTGTGGTGTTTTAAATGTAACAGGATTTTCAGAATTTGGTAAGTCGCTCTAAAACTATTAACTTCTGGCCTAACCAGACTAGGAACTTGCAGGTTCACCTACTCAGTGACATAATGGCTTACGATAGAATCTTATTTTACTGCCTATTAAAGTAAGATATTATATGACACATATTAAATAAAATGATATTTCTCAGATAATCGAAAGTATAATGTTCTGTATAAATGCCCCAGTGCTGAGATACTCTCATTTTTGAGGGCCCAATACGCAGGTATAAACATAGACTGAGTCTTGTCTGACATTAGAAGCAAGAATTCTGTAAATCCTTTTTGCCCTGCCGATAATTTAGTCCTGGGTAAGTCAGACAAGATTCAGAATGAATTTGTTTCTTGCACGTGTTTTTATTTTTATAAAATTGTATACGTTTAATAATTAATATTACAAGTAATTCATTAATATCAAATATGCATTTAGTTATCAATTAATTTCACAATATGTATTTTGTTTTTGTGTTTTTCTTTTACTTTTACTGCGCTGTATGGATTTCATTTCAATTTTAATATTAAATATATGTATATCATTATTATTATTATTATTACATATTATTATCATTATCATCATCCAATCGTATTACAAATAGATACATACATCTGACCCCATGTACTACAAATTTCCATATTCACGATTCTCATACCTTTCGTACATATATTATATATTTTTATTAGAAATAACGCTTTATTCTGTTTGTTTGTGTGTGTGTGTGTGTGTGTGTGTGTGTTGTGTGGCAAATAAACGAGAGCAATAAATACAGTAAAAACTAGAAATTAAGAAAATGAAATGTATGTGAAGAACTAGAGAAAGGGAAAGGAGGCAGGGAGTGAGATGTAAGCACCCGCATGGCTAGGAAACGGATCAAACGGAATGGTCAATCCATCAATATTAGAGTGCAGGAGGATTAGGAGAGAGGTCAAGGAGTAAAAGGAACAGGCATATTGGAATTGTGCGTCTGAACACCTTGTATATGTGTGTGAGTGTGTGTTAAATTATATATTTAGTTATATATAGTATACGCTTAACAAAATGGCAAAGAGGGTGGGAGGACGAGGAGAGATTGAATCGATTGAGCAAAAAGGAACCAAGGAAACTAAATGATATGCATATAATATATACATATATTTATTTTACAAGTAATTAATTACACAAATTGACAACAACCAAATAAGAATCTTCGAGTTAGAGGAGGTGGACTAGGATTGGATGCAGATTGGATTAAATTGGTTCGGATTTTATGGGCTTAATTTTTCATTGAATTGGGTTAGATTGCATTGCATCGGTTGCTATTCATTCATTTTTGAAACTTAATTTTAATTATACTGCTTTCTCGATAACTGTATAATTTATGTATATATATATATGTATATATATATCATTCGTACACCAAGTCATGTTCGTTTAATTAATAATAGCTGGTATTATAAGTGTATAGTTTAATATTACAATATTTCCATTATGTTGCATGATGGGTAGGGATTCAGGAGGAGCAGGAGAGGTGAGAAAAGGACCTGGAGCTGTTGTTGTTGTTGTTGTTGCTGCTGCTGTGTGTTGTTTGTTTTTGTTTTGTTTAGTTGCTGTTGTTCGAACTTAACAAGAGTTAAGAAAACTACTACCACATATATTATCAGAATTATGACCACCTTGCCGCATCAGTGCCAATTGAACATTGCCACGTCAAAGCAGACTGCATCTGGACAACCAACTATCCTTTGGTCGGCTCTCGGTAAGTTTCAGTTGATGTCCTCCCTTTGGTGGGTTGTTCGCCTCCTAGAAAATAACAATAATAATACGAATAAACGTTTGTCTTTGTCTGTGTGACTCTACTCGGACTAACCATTCGTTTTTCCGTTTTCGCTTTGATATCACTGGCGAGTGTGAGGAAGGCCTCTTCCACATTGATGCTAGCTTTCGCGGATGTCTCCATAAACTTGATGCCATACTCAATAGCCAATTGCTCTCCACGTTCTTTTGAAACCTGTACAAAGGAGAACAAAACGAAACATTAATAAATAGAAGTAGAATGTTTTGCTTATTATATGGTTGATATATTCCCATCCCCTTTATCCCGTTTCGAGGAACGATAGTCGTGGTTTGATCATCGTTTATTTTGAATTCAAACAAACCTAAGCTAACCGAAGGTCGATTGTTTTTCTTTTTTTTGGCTAAGAAAGTGCTCAAACTTATCAACGATATTGGTAGTACTTGTGTTTAGTAGCCATTATTAAGCACTTGATTAATCACAATAAATAAATTTGAATTCGCATTTGGCGTTTCTTTGCCTATCTTTACCTGTCTCTTATCATTCAATTCACATTTGTTGCCCAACAGCATTTTCTCCACATCCGCTGAGGCATTCTCCTCGATATTTCGTATCCAGTTTTTGATGTTCTCAAATGATTTCTCCTGCGTTATATCATAGACCAGCATAATGCCCATGGCACCTCTGTAATAGGCCGTGGTTATTGTGCGGAAACGCTCCTGGCCGGCAGTGTCCCTAGAAAATGAAACCAAAGACGCTATCAAAGAGTTTCAAAGATGATAATGAGCAAAAACGAACTTACCATATTTGCAATTTGATTTTCTTGTTATCTAATTCAATTGTTCTAATTTTAAAATCGATACCTGTAAGGAAAAAACGACAAATTGAATTCATTAGTAATTCTTCATTTGCCAAAATCTTGTCCACGTCTTTAATGGTGACGCAGACGAAGGGCCCCTGAATCCCACCCGAAAAAGACAAAATGCAAACAAAACTAAGAATTCTCGGCAGCAAATCGCAATTGATTAACAAACAATGTGGCTACTTGGTGTTGTTGTTGGAGGAACGTGCCAAATGGTCGAAAATAAACAATTTCTTGAGCAATCTTGCACTATCATGGCCCAGCTGCTGTTGGCTCGGTTGGGTCGTGAAAGAGGTAACTAGGAGGGTAGGGGGAATCAATAAATAATTATATGTAACATTATTTACATCAAAGCATGACCTAGCCCTTTCTTCTCCTTTCCTTCCCTTCACACCAGTATCATACATACAGTCCAGTATCAATTTCCAAATGAGCCCCCCGTGGCAGCTACTTTACTGATAATGAGCAGCGTAAAAAGTTTAATGACTTTCAGAGAAGACGAGAGCAGGAAAAGAAAGATTTTTTTGGTCGATACCAAGATGCGGGAGTGAACAATTTTGAGGGTCAAATGACGGAAATCAGATGTATACGAGGGGAATTGTTTAAGTTTCTAAGGATATCCAAGTTTCAATGCTAATTTGGCTGGTAAACTGATCCCATCTGCAGCTTATCGTCTAATCCTAGTCTTTAAACTTTATTTATTTATTTTCCTTTCAATGGGGCGATTAAAAGTTCTTTGTGTTGCCATAGCCGGATACTGGGAATATTGCTGATAGCTGTTTGTAGAAGAAATTCCTTGCCACGCCTATTATAGGCGCCCTTATGGCATTCCGATACCAGTAACAGCAACAACAACAACAACAATATTAATAATTATCATACTAATTATGACAAATAAAAGGCAAGACAAGGCAAAAGAAACAAGGCCCAACAAAATAAAGAAAAACATTTCGTTTCGATTTACGAAATGAGTCACAATTTGAGTGTGAAATGTGAGTGCGAGTTCCCGAGTCCAAATCCGAGAGCGATAGCTGTTGCTGCTGCTCGCCCGGCGGCGTCATAATTAATTAAAAAACAAGACAGACCGCAGCCGGGGCCGGGCCCGGGACCGAGAACCGAGGGCAGAGAAACAAATATGATGATGATGACGATGTATGTTAATGATGTTTGGGGCGATGATGTATGCGGATAGGAATGGTAGTTTGCTCTGGGTGTCTCTCCATTCTGTCTCTGTCTCTCTCTCTCTCTTTCTCTTACCTATTGTAGATATAAAGGTTGTATTGAACGCATCCTCGGAGAAACGAAACAATATGCAGGTCTTCCCCACTCCAGAGTCGCCAATGAGTAGCAGTTTAAACAGATAATCATAGGTTTTGGCCATTATTCTCTGTTGTTGCAACTGCTGCTGCTGATTCAATCACAGGTAAACTTAAATTTCGTCGATTGGATGGGGTTAGATTGGGTTGGGTTGGGTTTAGTTCCGTTTCGTGCTCCTCCTCCGTTTCCTGGACTGATGGTGATGTTTTTGTTGTTATACACGGTGGTTTATTTTTAGTCAGTGTATGATTATTACTATTTACTACTACGGATCACGCTGCGTGCTATAACAAACAAAAAAAAAAAAATTCCTCGACGTAACCAAACAGACAAGCAGACAGCCACCAACAAAACACTGTATATTTCGGTTTTTTTTCAGAGATCTCTGAGTGTGTGTGTTGGTTTGATAGTGTGTGTGCGTGTGTGTCACAAATGGCGACGTAGTTTCGTTTACAAAAAAAAAAAACACACACAAAAACTCCAATTGCAATTCACAATTTAGCCGCGTCGCGTTCTCAGCGTTCTCTGTGCGGCTCAGCTGCACTTTGGGAATATATTGTATGTTTGGGGCTGCTGCTGCTGTCGTTGGCGGGACTTAAAAATTACGCTAAATTATTGCTTTGCTTTCTAATTTACTTTTCTAATTTACTCGAGAGTAGGGCTGCAAACCATCGAACATCGGGAAAAAAAACATCGATGTATCGGTTTTACCCATCCCAAAATTAAACCATCGAACCGTTGTATTGATATAACGCAAACACCGAACTTAATGCTTTATTAAGTTTTCTTTATAAATAATTAATTAATGGCAGGAAAAAACACACAATTCAAAAAGTTTTATTTTAATTTAAAATTTATTTATTTCCCTGCAACCCAGTAAACATTTAATACAACTCAACTATTGTTCGATAACAAAAACGAAATAGCCCAACAGCATTTGTTATGCTTGTCTTTCATGTTGCTGGTACCCATAAATCCTTTACCTGGAACAGTCCCCTGGGTTTACCATGTAATTTTTAATAAATTTATGTATTTTATATGGCTCTCACATAATTTACGAAGCTTATACCACCATTTAATTTGAAAACAGCCGGCAACTCATTCAGCTCGATTCCCTCTATTTTTTGAGCACTGCTGGCTTAACAGCTGGCAAATTAGTGTTGCTTAACAACAGACAATGTGTCAGTCAACAGACTCCAAATATGTTAACGTCTCGTAATGAGTTAACAGTGTAAGGTGGCTGTAAGCGGTAACAGCAGATTTTGCCATTTTACTGAAAGTTTATTCTTATTTGTTTTTTTTTTATTGTTATTGTTATTCTGTTTCGGTCAGAATTTTCTCAAGAATTTTTCTTCAGAAATTGTTGATGGTCCACAAAAAAAAAACATAAACAAATGTGAAAAGTGTAGTCACAAAACGACGACGACGTTGTTGTTGTTGTTGTGATTGTGTGGTTGCAGGAGCGAAAGAGAGAGAGTGAAATTGACAGAGGGAGCACCTCCACCTTGCCCCGCAATTAGCAATGGGCACAAAAGAGTCTAAACACGCCTGCATAAGTTACGAGGATGCAGTCAAACGTGGTAAGTAACCACTTGGGTTAACCTTCATTACTTTGGTCACAAAATGGGTCATCACGGTTCTCTGCGGCTGTCGTCTACGACGTCAGAGTTCTAGAATCCGCAGCAAGAAGGCAGTACCAGCAGCACAGGGCAAAGCAACAAAAACAATTATACATGTGTGCATGTGTGATGTGACTAAATGTGTGTGTGTTTGTGTGTGCATACCAATACAGGTGTAATGCGCTTTATCGATTCTATTGTGTTCTTATTCCCAATCTATTTCCATTTCCATGCGTGTTTTCTGCCTGGACTGGTCATTTTTCCCAATTTCTTTTTCTCCTCTTTCTTTTCGTTTTGCATTTGGATTTGCTGTATTTTCATTTGCAATTTTGATTGCCTTGTGTGTGTGTGTGAGTGTGTGCTGGAGGGTGTCTGTGTTCCCGTCCCACAGTCACACACTTTGTATGTTTGTATGTGTGTGCATGTGTTAGCATCTACGTCGCCGTCATCACACGTCGTGTGACGTCACAATAGAAAATCTTTCAGCCAGCAGTTTTGTTTTGTTGTTGTTGTTGTTGTGTTGCAGCATTCCATGGGTGGTGCAGGTTCTGTTAATGGGGGAGGATAGGCAGTGTGAGAGAGAGAGAGACAGACGACCGTCTCTGAAACAAAGAAACCTCAGTGTTCCTTTTGTTTTCGTACCAAAGTTAAATCGCAAGTTTACATTAGAAATAGAAATTCCTAACATTTTATTCAAGCCAATAATAATAATTTGTTTATTAAAAATTTAGATTAAGTATATGTATGTATGTATGTCTTTGTGTCAGTTTGTATGGAATTTAGGTATGTATCGAATTCCCTCCGTTTAATGAAAATTAGAATAGAATGTGAAATTTTGGTTAATCTCTTAAGATTAATGCTCTATTATTATTATCGTCATCAGCTTCCACAAGCATTGTTGTGTCTTAAATCCTAATCTCAGTGACGTCGGTGACCAATTCATCTGGCTACTGATCCGTTCAAATGCTGTTTTTGTTGCTATTTTATGGCCAGTTAACAAAAGTAAAGAAAAATGAATGTGTCTCTGATAAGCCGTTGGTTACTAGATCGTTACGTACTCCTCCTCCTCCTACTACCCTCCGCCCCCTCACCCGGCCGCCTGCAACCACTTCCACACCCATCATTACGTTAAGGTGGAGCGATGCGTGTGTTTCTTATTAGCCCATACGACATGTTGAGAGCATAAGTAATTGAGAGCAAGACGACTGTTTGGTTTCCCTTTCGCCCACTTTCATCATCTCTCCAGCCGTTTACCAACCGGGCCGCCAGTCATGATGAAAATTTGTACTTTTCTTCCGTCTGTCGTGGGTCGCGTGACTCCACCACATAGCTGACCAATTCTGTTCTCTACAATTGCAAAATATAATATACATGTACATATACATGGGCTATAATCACAATCACGCTCAGGTTGTGATTATCAAATGGTGATTTCTTTTCTTTAGAATTGAAAAATATCATGTATTTGATTAGGCGGAGGTGGTAACTAGAACAACTTTGACCAAATGATGATATAATTGTTGAAGAAGTTGGCATTGGCTTGCAATCTGTAGTAAAATATGGAGAGGGTATACACTATTCGATTTGATCCTTTCTCTTTTACAATTCTATTTCTATGACCAATCTTGCGATTTGCGATTTATAACTTGAAGAACTACGTCAATCGGTTTATATAGAAATAAAACATGGCTGACCATTAGTTTTTTAATAATATAACATTTAATGATCCTCCCTTCTTTATCTGACGTCACAACCAAGTTCACTCATCGGCATTCTCTCCACGTTGTGATGTCGTTGATGATGATGATGACGATGATTATGATTATTGTGGTCGTGGAACGCGTGTGAAACCACAAAGTCATATAATCCGAGTGGTGTTCCCCCATGTAGAAGACGAAATGTGCTTGTAATTAAGCTTCTAATTAAATGCATCATGCATAAGTTTGGGTTAAACCCAAAATGCGAGTGGCCCATGAATTATAATTATTTGTTTTCTTTCTTTTTTTTTAAAGTTAGCGACGTCGAGCTAAGACGTCTTAAGGATGCTTTCAAGAAATGTGCCGGCGTCGGCCGGCTCTACCTCAGTCGCAATGCATTCCAACAAGATGTACTCTGTGAGGGAGTTCCGCCAAAGATTACTGATATGCTATATGCCGCTTGCGGTGGCACTCAGCGTGGCATAACCTTTAAGGATCTGCTCTGTGGCCTGGTGTTAATCACACGCGGCAGCCAGGATGAGAAAACCAAGTGAGTAAACAAAGGAATGTTTTTCTAATATCCAGAACTGAACAATTCATGAATTCTTCGTTTAGATTTCTTTGGAATCTTTACTGTAATGATGCTGGCACGTATATAGTCAAGTCCGATTATGTACGGAATGTAAATTTGGCACCCTTTGAAAGTGTATCCCTATTTGCTCAAGGTGAACGGGTTAATTTCGAGCAATTCCAGGATTGGATAGTCAAACATCGAAATGCGACAGTCCTGTCCAAATGGCTGCTAGCCGATAATTGTGTGAGTCTCACATCTGAACTAGAGACACCTACATTCTATCAGAGTCTGGCCGGTGTTACGCATCTCGAGGAGAAGGTTGGTTGGTCAAATTGGAGTAATATAGCAAAATCCATAGTAATGTGTGTATTGCATTCCACAGGATATTGGCGATTTGGAAAAAGAGTTTTGGCGCTTGAAGAACACCTCACAGAATGGTCAAATTGACTTGCAATTTCTTGGACCGTTGATTAGTCCACCCATACCAAAGAATGCTCTGGCCGGTCTGTTTAATGCTTTCGATGAGAATCGCGATGGGCATATTGATTTCAAGGAACTCTGCTGCGGAGTAAGTGCCGCGTGCCGTGGACCAGGAGTAGAACGGACTCGCTGTAAGTTATCGCTGGAAACTTAATTGAGACATACATTAAACTTATTGCCCATTGATTCGATTCAGTCTGCTTCAAAATATTCGATGTGGATCGTGATGGTGTCTTGAGTCACGAGGAGACATTGCAAATGATCAATGTCCTGTTGAATGTAGCCAAAGAGAATCGCGATTGCCAGCAATTTAAGGACCTAACCAAAGATCAGGTTATTGGCGATCTGCTGGAGTTTGTCCAACGAAAGAGTCCTGATGGCGTGCCCTGTACGCTGACCCGTGACAATGTACTTCTCACGGCCGAGGACTTTATGCTGTGGAATGTGCAATGTGGCCTACGCCTGATGCAGCCACTGCTGGATCTAATCTTCGAGTTATGCCATATTGTTTTTGGCCTCTGGCCACAGTGTCGTCACATGGAGAACGACATTGTCCGGGGTTGGCTGCGGCGTGAAGAGCGCCGTCCGTATCGAATCGGCCAATTTTGGTATTTGATTAGCCGTGATTGGTATTTAAATTGGATGCAGTACACCCAGCACATGTCGCACACCTGTGACTATTGCAAGCGAACCGTGAGCCAACGCAGTACCGTCGATGAGGCACTTGTCTGTGATGAGAGTTTCAATACCCATAGTCTGGAGCAGCATGATAGCTACTCCCTTGGCTCGGGATCCGGCTCTGGCTCTGCCAGCAGTGGCATCTCAGCTGGACGACATATTGCGCGTCCCGGGCCAATTGATAATGGTAATCTGATAACGAGGAATCCGTATCGTAATGTGCGCACTCTGACCGGCGAGGGTGGACATCTGAAACGGGATACCCCTCTAGTGCAAAGTCATGACTTTGAGCTGGTGCCCAAATCCTTGTGGAAAGCTTTGAATCGTTGGTATGGCGATAATCTGCCACTACCGCGTCAGGTAAATCTAAATCTGCAGTGAAACCGGGAAATCGGGAATAACATTGCTTACCTTTCTTTCTAGGTCATACAACCAGTCAACTCTGAGGTGGAACTGGAGCTGTATCCACTCAATTTGCGGATATTGCTGCATCAAGCACAGCCAGGACAGTCTGGAGGAGCTGGTTCCGGTGGCAGCGGCACTCAACTTAGCAGTTGGGGTTCTACTGTAAGCGGAGGCTATGGTGTTCTAGCATCGGGTGGAGGGTATGCCGCCATTGCTGCGAGCAGCGTGCTGCAACCGCCTAAACGATATTTGGCCTATACGGCTGCCTTCAGCCGTCTGGCAACTGTGCGCCAGGTGGCCGACTTTCTATGCGAACATTTGCGTCTGAAGTCAGAGGACATTAGGCTGTGGCATGTGCCGCCGCTAGAGAATCTACCTATTCTTCTAGAGGAGGATACCATGAGCCTAAAAGAGTTGGTCATTCGGGACAATGACCAGTTGCTGCTTGAGATTCGCAACAAGGATCTAACGTGGCCTGAAGAGCTGGGCTCTTTGGCCACAGCACAGAGCGGTCAAGGCGCGGCCGGGGGACCAGCTGATCGTCGGCGTCTAACACGCAGTTCCATTATGTCGGTGCATGCTGCGGGCGCCACTGGATTGCACAATCTGGGCAACACATGCTTTATGAATGCCGCTCTGCAGGTCCTCTTTAATACCCAACCTCTGGCCCAGTACTTCCAGCGCCAGATGCATCGATTCGAACTGAATCAGAATAATAAACTTGGGACGCGCGGCCAATTGGCTATGCGCTATTCCGAGCTGCTCAAGGAGGTGTGGACAGCGACTACGCGCTCGGTGGCACCGCTCAAGCTGCGTTTTTGTGTAAACAAACATGCGCCGCAATTCGCTGGCGGGGGTCAACATGATTCGCAAGAGCTGCTCGAATGGCTACTGGATGCCCTCCATGAGGATCTTAATCGCGTGACCGAGAAACCGTACAGCGAGCTCAAGGACTCAAATGGCAGGCCAGATAAAATTGTGGCCGCCGAGGCCTGGTCCCAACATCATGCACGCAATCAGTCAATTATTATTGACCTATTCTATGGCCAGCTTAAGTCCAAAGTAAGCTGCCTGGGCTGTGGCCACGAATCGGTGCGATTTGATCCGTTTAGTTTGCTCAGTCTGCCGTTGCCAGTGGAGAATTATGTCTATCTGGAGGTGCTGGGTAGGTAGAAAATGAGAAAAATAAACAAATTCTTGGATTCAATTCATCAAACATTCAATCCTCATCTTAGTAATTCTTCTGGACGGCAGTGTGCCCATCAAATATGGACTGCGACTCAATTCGGAATGCAAATATATTGATCTAAAGCAAAAGCTGGCCACTCTTTGTGCACTGCAACCGAGTTTGATGCTAGTTTGCGAGCTCTGGAATTCACAAATTCGTCAAGTGCTGAACGATGAGGAGAAGTTGCGAACGCAAAGTGCCAAAGATCTGTATGTCTATCAATTGCCCGAGCAGAGTAGTGCCAGGACACGTTCAAATTCGGCCCTGAGCATGCACATTGAGCAAGGCCTCAAGGATATTCAACGAAGTTCTGGTTAGTCTTGTGTGATCAATTCCGCGGGATCTTTCATCCAATTAGCAATTAATATACTCAATTGCCTTGTAGCTCTTATCACTGGCCAGGATTCGCTCTCATCGCTGAGTACTCTGCAGACTTCAAACAGTCAGCGTAACTCGTCGCGCATCCTGTGCAATGGCCATCTACATCATAGCCAGGACAATAATGAGGTCGATGCCGAGATCGAGGTGGCCCGCTACATAAACAACAACAATAACAATAACAGCAACAATAACAATCACTCGAACAGCGGCCAAGAGCACGAACTGCTACCAGATGATGCCGGAAAGGTAAGCCGGTGCTTTGGAAAAAGAGAGTGCATGCCCCACAGCCTTTTTTGCTTCAAGGTATGGCTTCTAAACTATATTAACATACACGTATTTAATATCTTAGCGATATATAACCATATATATGTTATATTATATATGCTCCTCTCACTGAATCAATCAATCGATTCGATTGAGTGGATGAATTTTCTGAATCAATTTTCCATTTTGCCTAGGATAAATCTTGCTCTCGTTACTTCAGCAAAAGACAAAAAAAAAAATGAAAAACAAAATAAAAAAATTTAAAAAAAAAAAAAAAAAAAACGGGCACAAACGTTCGATCACACATTGTGCAAGCACTTGACTTGATTCCATCTCCGATTCCTACTCCTCCGATTCTGTCTGTGTGTCAACTGAACGAATCGAATATAGACGCGAAATATATATATATATATTAAATACCAATATGTTAAATAAAACAGTTGCCGTCTGCTGCGTGGTTTGTGGGCTTCCCCTCTTAACTCTTAACTAAACTCAATATCAATTCAACTTACATTCTTTTGTATCTATATAAATTATATATCCTACGCACACTTTGTTAAAACGATTTGTAATTTGTTGTAATTTCTCTATCTTTCTTTCTGCCTTTCTATATAAGTTATATATTTGTATATATGTACATATACATATATAGTTAATACTAATCACATTTAATATGTTGTTCGCGTTGCCATTTATCTTACTATATATGTTTATATATATACATATATACATTTATATTTACATAAAAATCTTCAATTAACTTAAAATATTGTATATTTGTTTTTGCTTACAACAATTATTAGACTCACCTTTTGCTACTCCTTTGGTATCTCTCTCTCTCTCTATCTCTCTCTCTCTGTCTATCTCTACTTCTATATGTCTCTTTCTCGATATTGTTGGTTCTTTGAATTATTGAAAGATTATAATTTATTTGTAGTTTCCTTTATATTTACACTTTGCCAAGTAAAAACAGAAATTTTGTACGTATTTAATGCGATTTAATAAGTTTTTAAAATTAAGTAACGTTTCTTGAAATTCTCCTATATGATGTTTGGAGACTTTTAACCAGAGTCTTATAGCCCACTTCTAGAATATTCAGTTTAACAAATCTTTTCATTTTGGCTACAATTTTTTATCTTCAAGATACTTTAAAACTGAGAGATTTTGTCTGAGAGATATAAAAATTCAGCTTTAAGATCAATTCATTTCGTTTTTTCAATCATGTTTACCATTTGTTTAACTATTGTTAAAAAGCACTTTGTTGCATTTTTTCGGCTTCTCTATGCAAGGACTTTAACGAAAGTGGCCTGATTCTTATTATTTTCGATATTCACCTTATATCTTAATATGTAGTTGTATAAAGTCCATTCCATATTCGAATAATTTTGAATTTTATATTTTCCGATCAATATTTTTTTTTTGGAATCACCTGTAATCAAGCTGTACAATAATCAATCAATGAATTGTTGCCCACAAAATAATCAAACGAGTTTATTAATTAACTATGAGTTGGAGACAATAATATACTACACAAAGAGCAAAAATAATTTAATCTAAAACCCAATCCAATTATTAACGTTGATTGTAGAATTTGAACGTTTGAGCGTTTATCCTAAAAAGTAGATTTTAAAGTTGGTTCCTTTATATATTAAACCAAGAGCTTTTTTCACAATCCAAAAACACATTTTCTCACCCACCTACACACACACACCTACACCTAAACCAATTTGAACTAAAACTAATCCCACTAATGACGAATTTATGGTCCAGGAGTCGCTTATACTGAGCTGCAGTCCGGAAAACAATTTCATGCATGGCGCTGCTGCCCAACAGAAGCGAGTCTCATCAGCCAAGCTTCTCCACACGGAGAGCAATACAAGTTCCACGTCGTATACGAATCATTCAGGTGAAAATTCAATGGAGAGCTCCCTGACCGAACCCATGCCCATTGTTGACTTGGCTCCCATCAATAGTAATAGCAGTAGACATGGCAGTGGCAGTGGCGATGATTGCTCCTCATTTCGAACCACTCCCAACGATTCGAGTGGCTTGAGCACGGCACATACTCTCGAAAATGAGGATGTTGATGAGCAGGCTGTGGGGGAGGAGATTGACGAAGATGAACCAGACCCGCAGATAACCACATCTCAACCGGAAACCAGTAGCAGCGGTGTCTATTCCCGTCGCTCCTCGCAACCCCACAAAGTCGGCAAATATTTAGTGGCTGTGCATCGTAAGATTACACGTCACGACAGTTACTTCCTATCCTATCACAAGACCCGTCCGAGTCTGTTTGGAGTGCCATTGCTCATACCCAATAGCGAGGGTGGAACACATAAGGATTTGTACTGTGCCGTTTGGCTTCAGGTTAGCCGACTCTTGAGCCCCTTGCCAGCAACTACAGATCAGGCGAATCATGCGGCCGACTGGTGAGTAGGAGCTCCTCCTCCTTGATCTCTTTCGTTCTCTTTTATTGAATACACATTTCTTTTGCAGTGATGACAGCCTTGGCTATGATTTTCCCTTCACGTTACGGGCAGTGCGTGCCGATGGTCTGACGTGCGCCATTTGCCCATGGTCAAGTTTTTGTCGTGGCTGTGAGATTCGTTGCAACAATGACTATGTGCTTCAGGGAGCACTGCCGCCCATTATTACCATGGCCAGTAAGTGAAAATCGAGAGGAGAATGTTGTCTGGGTTTGGGAAATAAAACATCTCTTCTCTTTTACAGGCAACACACCCACACCAAAAATGAATGCGAAATTCCCATCGTTACCTAATTTGGAGGCGAAACGCCCGCCAGAGTATACAGCATCGCTATCGTATACAGCCACCACAAAATATTTCGAAGACTTTACCATTGCCATAGATTGGGATCCAACAGCATTGCATTTACGTTACCAAAGTACTTTGGAGCGGGTAAGTACACACACACAAACACAAATAGTAATGGGAAACTCTCTAGAGGAAAACTAATTTCCATTGTGTTGACGTTGCTTCAGCTTTGGGTGGATCACGAAACGATTGCCATATGCAGGCGAGAGCAAGTGGAACCCGTCGATTTGAATCATTGCCTACGCGCCTTTACCTCCGAAGAGAAACTAGAACAGTGGTATCACTGTAGTCACTGTAAGGGCAAGAAACCTGCCACCAAGAAGCTGCAGATATGGAAGCTGCCACCGATCCTTGTGAGTTGACTGGAAAAACAAAAAAAAAAACACATTAACTTATTTAACTTGACTCTCAAATGATATTCAGATTGTTCATTTAAAACGGTTCAATTGCGTGAATGGCAAATGGGTCAAGTCGCAAAAGGTTGTACATTTTCCTTTCGATGATTTCGATCCGGCACCTTACTTAGCCTCAGTGCCTCAAGAGACAATATTGAGACATAAAGAGCTGTTGGAATTAAAAGCAGATGCTACGACCACAACTACTGTTAGCGAACTGGACGAGCTAGAAGCACTGGGCGGCAATAGCAGCAAGTCCCACAAGGAAAAGAATGATGACGATCAAATTAATAATATTCAGACAGAGGTGGAGCGTTCGGTTGTCACCGGGAATGTCCTGCGCCAAAGTAAATCGATCAATGCAGCCAGACGACAACGCCTGATCTCGACCAGCCTCACCAAAACGCCCATTGTGGATGGGGAGTTTGAAGATTATCATCAGCATAGACTGAAGCCAGATGTGGATGAATTTGATCCCAAGTACAAACTCTATGCTGTCGTGGTAAGTGTTAATCTCCTAGCTCTTGGTCACTTTTCGGCATAATCTTACCTGACCTTTTGTTACAGTCGCATTCTGGAATGCTCAATGGTGGTCACTACATTTCATATGCATCAAATGCAAACGGTTCCTGGTATTGCTATAACGACAGCTCATGCCGTGAGATATCCCAACAGCCTAACATTGATCCAAGTGCTGCCTATCTGCTCTTCTATGAGCGCAAAGGTCTCGATTATGAGCCCTACTTGCCGAACATTGAGGGTCGGCCGCTGCCGAATGCAGCCAGTCTGCAGATGGACTTGGACGAGACTGAGGAAGGGCTAAAGAAAATGTGTGCAATTTCCTAAGAAACAGCACCAGCAGCAGCAGCAACTGGCGACTATAACAGTTGTGGGACTTTCTTTTAAACGCCTATAATTGATTCTTTATTTGTCTATTATTGCTTATATTTCAGTTTACATTGCTGTTCTTTTTATTTTACTCTTCTGTTTTGTTATTTACTATTCTAAGCTGAATTTTCGATATGCTGTTAGTCATAAATGTTAGAATTAAGTTCAATTCCTCTATTTTTCCTATTTTTGCTAAATGATTATTGTTGTTGTGCCCGCACATTCAAGTTGGCAATGTGATTATACATATATATATATATATATATATATATATGACTAATTTCAATTTAGTTTCTAATTTGTTTAATTTGATAATTTGTTTTTTTTTTTCTCAATTTTTGTTGTAGTTGTTTCTGTTGCGTGTAAATTGTAAAATTATATATCTCTATACATATACATATACGTATATATATACAAAATAAGTATATATATATATATATATATATATATATATATTTACTTTTATTGTATTAGGTCAAACAAGAGGCCGTCTTTTTCGTATTTGTAATTATTATAATTTATGCCTATGCTTGATATATGCGATACATAAAATATTCCATTTAATTTGTAACTTATGTAAATAACAGCAAGATTCAAGATGATGAAGAACAAGTGTATACCGAATTCGAAACGATATTATTGGATTAATCGTCAGGCAATAGCTATACTGTTACTGTTACGAATTTTGTTCCACCAACAAATAACTCTTTTTATATTTTGTGTTTTTATTTTCGATATATTGGCATTACTCATATGTATTTACTGGACGTATTTGTATTTGTGACGCACCAACTCGGTTCTAAAATTTAGTATTGCGCTTATCAAATGACTTCATTATATCTAATGATTATTTATTTGATATTTACAAATTATACATATATACATACACAGACACATATATACAAACATACTTAACTAATTTATATAATTATACAATACAACAACTTGATGAATTATTTAAAGAAGGAACAAGTTCTAAATAAAACCGTTTTATCGCTTTCAACATTGATAGCATTCCATGCTGCAGATGTCGGATGTTTCGGATCGAGTTTTTTTGTTTAATTCTCGTTTATGGGGAAACAAGGCAGGCGAAAATTTTTGAACATTCTGCGGACTATATGTAAATAGTTACATATGTCCCCCTGGTATTGTCGGCGTGGTATTTCAAAAGTCTCTCTAGTACAAAATTAGTTGTTAAAAGTTCAAATTTCTCCGCCTGTTTAATTAAAAAAAAAAAAAAAAAACAGCCCTGTCAAATTTGCAAATTCAAATGCCCAACAGTTCGTAACACATTCGAAAAAAAAATTCAAAACCTCCCGCCAACTTCTTATTTTTGTTCGCCTGATATTCTGCTATTCGAAGGACATTTCAGGACATGGTGATGTTGGTCGACCCGCAGCAACAAGGACTTCCATCTGGACAAAGGACATCTCGCTTATAATGATCAAGTTATGAGCACTTTTCTGTTTTTTAATTTTAAACTAACATTACTAGACACTTTGTAAAGCATACTTTTAGGGTGAATAATATGAATTTTTTAAAAATGTGTTGCCTACTTATTGGGGGTTAAGGAATTTATCAAATATTCCACGTATCCTTGGAAGGATCGGGACGAAAGTGGTGTCAAACGCATCCACACATCAAGGACAATAATCTGTAAAAAGGACATCTCGAAAATTCTGCAAAGAGCTCAGATACATCTACATCTCTTTGCCGAACCATCCGCTAAATTCAAAAATTCAAATGTCCGTTGCACGCAAAATACAAATTTTAAACCAGTTGCCTACTAAGTGATTCTGTTGGCCTGGTATTTCACATTTGCTCCAGAGCAAATTCGTCGTTAAAACTTCAAATTTCGTTGGCCGCGAAATTCGAAAAACCGCCAACCCCAAAAGTATGCTACACACTTCAGAGCAAATTCGTCATTACAACTTTGAATTTCGTTGCCCGCGAAATTCGAAAAAACCGCCAATCCCAAACGTATGCTACACACTTTGAGAAATTCTAAAACCAGCCACCTACTAAGTAATTCTGTTGGCCTGGTATTTCACATTTGCTCCAGAGCAAATTCGTCGTTAAAACTTCAAATTTCGTTGCCCGCGAAATTCGAAAAAACCGCCAATCCCAAAAGTATGCTACACACTTTGAGAAATTCTAAAACCAGCCACCTACTAAGTAATTCTGTTGGCCTGGTATTTCACATTTGCTCCAGAGCAAATTCGTCGTTAAAACTTTGAATTTCATAGCCCGCGAAATTCAAAAAATGCAACTGGCAGTTAAATTTAAAAATTCAAATGCCCAACTGTCCGTTACACATAAAATAAAATTTAAACCAGTTGCCTACTAAATAATTCTGTTGGCCTGGTATTTCACATTTTCTCCACGCGTAATATTTGATAGCTGTTTTCCACCCCAAATAAGTACGCAACACTTTTTTTATAAAATTAATTTTATTCGTCCTAAAAGTATGCTACATAAATTTTCTTCTTCCATCACCTAAAAATTACAAGTCCAAAAAGCAGAAAGGTGCTAATAACTCAGCCATTTAAAGGATGAGCGGGATGTCCTTTGGCCAGATGGAAGTCCTTGTTCATTCGCGTTGACTGACATTAGCAGGTCCTGAAATGTCCTTCATATAGCTGGAAAAAAGGACCTTTTCAGAAAATTTCATGTCCTGCATCCTTAGATGACCCCAACTTTTTTTGATGCCAATCTGTAGAGATCATCAAGGACATCCTAGGGAACCATGTCCTTTCGTCCTGCGGCAGGATTTGTGGATTCTAGAGATAAAAAACGGAAAAAGGTTAATTTTCTCGAGGCCATATCTCCGCAGGACATTTCCTGATGTCGACAGGACATACTTTTTCTGGTCCTCCAAGGTCAGGACTACCGATCTGCATCCAAGGATTTTCAATATCCTTCCAAAAAATTTACTCGAATTTTTGTAAGGGGGTTAGTCAGAAAAATGGCCAAAAATCGCAAAAAAAACAATAAAAGTCCTTATTACTCAGCCATTTCAAGGACGATCAGGATATCCTTTGGTCAGATGGTAGTCCTTGATGACCCGCTTCGGCTGACACTAACAGATCCTGGAAAGTCCTTCGGGAAGCTGAGATAAAAGGACATTTCTGTTTAAAGAAAAATGGCAAATATCTCGCGAGTCCTTTAAAGGATCAGGACGAAAATGGTCTCAAAAGATTCGAATCATCAAGGACTATAGTCGGTGTAAAGGACATGGCGATAGTCCTGCGGAGAGCTGAGATATTAAGGATTTTCTAGTTTTCTGTAGTTTTTTTTGGTTTTCCGATTCAATTTGGGACTTGGAAAAATTTTCATTAAATTTGGGACTTAGAAAAATTATAAGTCCTGAAAGGGCAACAACAACAACGACAAGAAGAACAACAACAACAACAACCACGACTACAACAACGACGACTACAACAACGACGACAACAACAACGACGACAACAACAACAAAAACAAGAACAACAAGAACAACAAGAACAACAACGACAACAACAACAGCAGCAACAACAACAACAACAACAACAACAACAACAACAACAACAACAACAACAACAACAACAACAACAACAACAACAACAACAACAACAACAACAACAACAACAACAACAACAACAACAACAACAACAACAACAACAACAACAACAACAACAACAACAACAACAACAACAACAACAACAACACCAAGCACTCCTTCTGGACTTGTCATTTTTCCAAGTCCCAAATTTAATGAAAATTTTTCCAAGTCCCAAATTGAATCGGAAAACCAAAAAAACTGCAGAAAACTAGAAAATCCTTAATATCTCAGCTCTCCGCAGGACTATCGCCATGTCCTTTACACCGACTATAGTCCTTGATGATTCGAATCTTTTGAGACCATTTTCGTCCTGATCCTTTAAAGGACTCGCGAGATATTTGCCATTTTTCTTTAAACAGAAATGTCCTTTTATCTCAGCTTCCCGAAGGACTTTCCAGGATCTGTTAGTGTCAGCCGAAGCGAGTCATCAAGGACTACCATCTGACCAAAGGATATCCTGATCGTCCTTGAAATGGCTGAGTAATAAGGACTTTTATTGTTTTTTTGCGATTTTTGGCCATTTTTCTGACTAACCCCCTTACAAAAATTCGAGTAAATTTTTTGGAAGGATATTGAAAATCCTTGGATGCAGATCGGTAGTCCTGACCTTGGAGGACCAGAAAAAGTATGTCCTGTCGACATCAGGAAATGTCCTGCGGAGATATGGCCTCAAGAAAATTATCCTTTTTTCGTTTTTAAGCTCTAGAGACCACAAATCCTGCCGCAGGACAAAAGGACATGGTTCCCTAGGTTGTCCTTGATGATCTCTACAGATTGGCATCAAAAAAGTTGGGGTCATCTAAGGATGCAGGACATGAAATTTTCTGAAAAGGTCCTTTTTTCCAGCTATATGAAGGACATTTCAGGACCTGCTAATGTCAGTCAACGCGAATGAACAAGGACTTCCATCTGGCCAAAGGACATCCCGTTCATCCTTTAAATGGCTGAGTTATTAGCACCTTTCTGCTTTTTGGACTTGTAATTTTTAGGTGATGGAAGAAGAAAATTTATGTAGCATACTTTTAGGACGAATAAAATGAATTTTATAAAAAAGTGTTGCGTACTTATTTGGGGTGGAAAACAGCTATCAAATATTACGCGTGGAGAAAATGTGAAATACCAGGCCAACAGAATTATTTAGTAGGCAACTGGTTTAAATTTTATTTTATGTGTAACGGACAGTTGGGCATTTGAATGCCAGTTGCATTTTTGAATTTCGCGGGCTATGAAATTCAAAGTTTTAACGACGAATTTGCTCTGGAGCAAATGTGAAATACCAGGCCAACAGAATTACTTAGTAGGTGGCTGGTTTTAGAATTTCTCAAAGTGTGTAGCATACTTTTGGGGTTGGCGGTTTTTCGAATTTCGCGGGCAACGAAATTTGAAGTTTTAACGACGAATTTGCTCTGGAGCAAATGTGAAATACCAGGCCAACAGAATTACTTAGTAGGTGGCTGCACCAAAATTTTTCTCAATGTGTAACGGTCAGTTGGGCATTTGAATTTTAAAATTTAACTGCCAGTTGCATTTTTTGAATTACGCGGGCAACGAAATTTGAAGTTTTAACGACGAATTTGCTCTGGAGCAAATGTGAAATACCAGGCCAACAGAATTACTTAGTAGGTGGCTGCACCAAAATTTTTCTCAATGTGTAACGGTCAGTTGGGCATTTGAATTTTTAAATTTAACTGCCAGTTGCATTTTTTGAATTACGCGGGCAACGAAATTTGAAGTTTTAACGACGAATTTGCTCTGGAGCAAATGTGAAATACCAGGCCAACAGAATTACTTAGTAGGCAACTGGTTTAAATTTTATTTTATGTGTAACGGACAGTTGGGCATTTGAATTTTTAAATTTAACTGCCAGTTGCATTTTTTGAATTTCGCGGGCTATGAAATTCAAAGTTATAACGACGAATTTGCTCTGGAGCAAATGTGAAATACCAGGCCAACAGAATTACTTAGTAGGCAACTGGTTTAAATTTTATTTTATGTGTAACGGACAGTTGGGCTTTTGAATTTTTAAATTTAACTGCCAGTTGCATTTTTTGAATTTCGCGGGCTATGAAATTCAAAGTTTTAACGACGAATTTGCTCTGGAGCAAATGTGAAATACCAGGCCAACAGAATTACTTAGTAGGTGGCTGGTTTTAGAATTTCTCAAAGTGTGTAGCATACTTTTGGGGTTGGCGGTTTTTCGAATTTCGCGGGCAACGAAATTTGAAGTCTTAACGACGAATTTGCTCTGGAGCAAATGTGAAATACCAGGCCAACAGAATTACTTAGTAGGCGGCTGCACCAAAATTTTTCTCAATGTGTAACGGTCAGTTGGGCATTTGAATTTTTAAATTTAACTGCCAGTTGCATTTTTTGAATTACGCGGGCAACGAAATTTGAAGTTTTAACGACGAATTTGCTCTGGAGCAAATGTGAAATACCAGGCCAACAGAATTACTTAGTAGGCAACTGGTTTAAATTTTATTTTATGTGTAACGGACAGTTGGGCATTTGAATTTTTAAATTTAACTGCCAGTTGCATTTTTTGAATTTCGCGGGCTATGAAATTCAAAGTTATAACGACGAATTTGCTCTGGAGCAAATGTGAAATACCAGGCCAACAGAATTACTTAGTAGGTGGCTGGTTTTAGAATTTCTCAAAGTGTGTAGCATACTTTTGGGGTTGGCGGTTTTTCGAATTTCGCGGGCAACGAAATTTGAAGTCTTAACGACGAATTTGCTCTGGAGCAAATGTGAAATACCAGGCCAACAGAATTACTTAGTAGGCGGCTGCACCAAAATTTTTCTCAATGTGTAACGGTCAGTTGGGCATTTGAATTTTTAAATTTAACTGCCAGTTGCATTTTTGAATTACGCGGGCAACGAAATTTGAAGTTTTAACGACGAATTTGCTCTGGAGCAAATGTGAAATACCAGGCCAACAGAATTACTTAGTAGGCGGCTGCACCAAAATTTTTCTCAATGTGTAACGGTCAGTTGGGCATTTGAATTTTTAAATTTAACTGCCAGTTGCATTTTTTGAATTACGCGGGCAACGAAATTTGAAGTTTTAACGACGAATTTGCTCTGGAGCAAATGTGAAATACCAGGCCAACAGAATTACTTAGTAGGCAACTGGTTTAAATTTTATTTTATGTGTAACGGACAGTTGGGCATTTGAATTTTTAAATTTAACTGCCAGTTGCATTTTTTGAATTTCGCGGGCTATGAAATTCAAAGTTTTAACGACGAATTTGCTCTGGAGCAAATGTGAAATACCAGGCCAACAGAATTACTTAGTAGGTGGCTGGTTTTAGAATTTCTCAAAGTGTGTAGCATACTTTTGGGGTTGGCGGTTTTTCGAATTTCGCGGGCAACGAAATTTGAAGTTTTAACGACGAATTTGCTCTGGAGCAAATGTGAAATACCAGGCCAACAGAATTACTTAGTAGGTGGCTGCACCAAAATTTTTCTCAATGTGTAACGGTCAGTTGGGCATTTGAATTTTAAAATTTAACTGCCAGTTGCATTTTTTGAATTACGCGGGCAACGAAATTTGAAGTTTTAACGACGAATTTGCTCTGGAGCAAATGTGAAATACCAGGCCAACAGAATTACTTAGTAGGCGGCTGCACCAAAATTTTTCTCAATGTGTAACGGTCAGTTGGGCATTTGAATTTTTAAATTTAACTGCCAGTTGCATTTTTTGAATTACGCGGGCAACGAAATTTGAAGTTTTAACGACGAATTTGCTCTGGAGCAAATGTGAAATACCAGGCCAACAGAATTACTTAGTAGGCAACTGGTTTAAATTTTATTTTATGTGTAACGGACAGTTGGGCATTTGAATTTTTAAATTTAACTGCCAGTTGCATTTTTTGAATTTCGCGGGCTATGAAATTCAAAGTTATAACGACGAATTTGCTCTGGAGCAAATGTGAAATACCAGGCCAACAGAATTACTTAGTAGGCAACTGGTTTAAATTTTGTTTTATGTGTAACGGACAGTTGGGCTTTTGAATTTTTAAATTTAACTGCCAGTTGCATTTTTTGAATTTCGCGGGCTATGAAATTCAAAGTTTTAACGACGAATTTGCTCTGGAGCAAATGTGAAATACCAGGCCAACAGAATTACTTAGTAGGTGGCTGGTTTTAGAATTTCTCAAAGTGTGTAGCATACTTTTGGGGTTGGCGGTTTTTCGAATTTCGCGGGCAACGAAATTTGAAGTTTTATCGACGAATTTGCTCTGGAGCAAATGTGAAATACCAGGCCAACAGAATTACTTAGTAGGTGGCTGCACCAAAATTTTTCTCAATGTGTAACGGTCAGTTGGGCATTTGAATTTTTAAATTTAACTGCCAGTTGCATTTTTTGAATTACGCGGGCAACGAAATTTGAAGTTTTAACGACGAATTTGCTCTGGAGCAAATGTGAAATACCAGGCCAACAGAATTACTTAGTAGGCAACTGGTTTAAATTTTATTTTATGTGTAACGGACAGTTGGGCTTTTGAATTTTTAAATTTAACTGCCAGTTGCATTTTTGAATTTCGCGGGCTATGAAATTCAAAGTTTTAACGACGAATTTGCTCTGGAGCAAATGTGAAATACCAGGCCAACAGAATTACTTAGTAGGTGGCTGGTTTTAGAATTTCTCAAAGTGTGTAGCATACTTTTGGGGTTGGCGGTTTTTCGAATTTCGCGGGCAACGAAATTTGAAGTTTTATCGACGAATTTGCTCTGGAGCAAATGTGAAATACCAGGCCAACAGAATTACTTAGTAGGTGGCTGCACCAAAATTTTTCTCAATGTGTAACGGTCAGTTGGGCATTTGAATTTTTAAATTTAACTGCCAGTTGCATTTTTGAATTACGCGGGCAACGAAATTTGAAGTTTTAACGACGAATTTGCTCTGGAGCAAATGTGAAATACCAGGCCAAGAGAATTACTTAGTAGGCAACTGGTTTAAATTTTATTTTATGTGTAACGGACAGTTGGGCTTTTGAATTTTTAAATTTAACTGCCAGTTGCATTTTTGAATTTCGCGGGCTATGAAATTCAAAGTTTTAACGACGAATTTGCTCTGGAGCAAATGTGAAATACCAGGCCAACAGAATTACTTAGTAGGTGGCTGCACCAAAATTTTTCTCAATGTGTAACGGTCAGTTGGGCATTTGAATTTTTAAATTTAACTGCCAGTTGCATTTTTTGAATTACGCGGGCAACGAAATTTGAAGTTTTAACGACGAATTTGCTCTGGAGCAAATGTGAAATACCAGGCCAAGAGAATTACTTAGTAGGCAACTGGTTTAAATTTTATTTTATGTGTAACGGACAGTTGGGCTTTTGAATTTTTAAATTTAACTGCCAGTTGCATTTTTTGAATTACGCGGGCAACGAAATTTGAAGTTTTAACGACGAATTTGCTCTGGAGCAAATGTGAAATACCAGGCCAACAGAATTACTTAGTAGGTGGCTGGTTTTATAATTTCTCAAAGTGTGTAGCATACTTTTGGGGTTGGCGGTTTTTCGAATTTCGCGGGCAACGAAATTTGAAGTCTTAACGACGAATTTGCTCTGGAGCAAATGTGAAATACCAGGCCAACAGAATTACTTAGTAGGTGGCTGCACCAAAATTTTTCTCAATGTGTAACGGTCAGTTGGGCATTTGAATTTTTAAATTTAACTGCCAGTTGCATTTTTGAATTTCGCGGGCTATGAAATTCAAAGTTTTAACGACGAATTTGCTCTGGAGCAAATGTGAAATACCAGGCCAACAGAATTACTTAGTAGGTGGCTGGTTTTATAATTTCTCAAAGTGTGTAGCATACTTTTGGGGTTGGCGGTTTTTTTTTCGAATTTGGGGGGCAGCGAAGTTGGAAGTTTTAACGACGAATTTGCGCTAAAGGAAATGTGAAATACCAGGCCAACAGAATTAATTAGTAGGCGGCTGGTTTAAAATTTTTTTAAAGTCCTTATTTCTCGGTCATTTTAAGGAGGATCAGGATGTGCTTCGGTCAGATTGTAGTCCTTGATGATTCGCATGGACTGGCACTATCAGATCCTGGAATGTCCTTTAGGGAGCTGAGATAAAAGGACTTTTTTGTTTATGACAAAAACGCATATATCTCGCAAGTCCCTTGAAGGATCATGACGAAAGTGGTACCCAAACATTCCAATCATCAAGGACTATAGTTGGTGTAAAAGACATTCCGATAGTCCTGCAGAGAGCTATGATATTAAGGATTTTGTAGTTTTCTCCAGAATTTCAGATCTCTTTGGGACTTGGAAAAAATTACAAGTCCAAAAAGCAGAAAAGTGTTAATAACTCAGTCATTTGAAGGATGAGCGGGATGTCCTTTGGCCAGATGGAAGTCCTTGTTCATACGCGTTGACTGACATTACCAGGTCCTGAAATGTCCATCGAATAGCTGGAAAAAAGGACCTTTTCAGAAAATTTCATGTCCTGCATCCTTAGATGACCCCAGCTTTTTTGATGCCAATCTGTAGAGATCATCAAGGACATCATAGGGAACCATGAAATTCTGATCCCATGCTTTTTACAAAGCAAATATACATACCAAATTTGGTGTCTCTATCTGACCCTATCTACAAAAAGTTATTTGAATATTTGTACATTTTTTTTATTAGATTGATATAATTTACAGGCAGAGCTTAATATAATAATGAAATAATCTTTAAAGGCACAAGCTATACACAAGATTGTTAAACTAGTTCAAAAACTTAACACTATAAAATTGGCATTCAGTCGGGCATACATCTAGCATACAATTTGATTCACTCAATTCATTCAAAACAGGAGTTAAGCACAAAGTACATTCGAAAAATATGGGGCTAACGGCTGAGCTTTCAATTTTGCGTTGGCTTTAGCTGTTACATTTTTCAAATTTTGAGATTCTCTCAATGATAACGCGAAAATTGCGATATGCTATCTTCATTTGGTGGCGCCACTAGCAAAATGGGCTGCAAATTCAATCCTGTGATGTGTGGATTTGATTTCCTTGATCCTGCCAAGCTGATGGCGTCCGTCAGATAGGCATTATTGATTTCACCTGCAACAAATGGCAACAGAATTAGAGAGTGATATTTGCGTTTCTTTTCGATTTAGAAGTTACAGATGCATACCTTTATAAAGGGAATTCTGATAAATTGGATCTGGCTGGAGACGTACATGTCGAGTGGCCAAAATGAATGCTAATGTGGCTAATACCACACCATCTATGCAACCAATAATTGCCAGCGGATACGCCCAACGTATACCACAGAGACCCAACTCAAAGCGATTAGCCTCCGGTCCGCAAATCTTGCGGAAATCATCAGAATTCCAACCAAATGGAAATGCCGCACAAGCCACAATCATGCAAAAAGCTAAAACATTTATAGAAAAATGTCAAAACGTGCTTAAATGCCCTACATAACATTCAAATATAGATGAATAGAAAAATTACCTGAGATTATTTGCATCCAGCCACAAATATAGAAAACTCGCGTAGACTTCATAAACATCAAGCATACCAAAAAGAAAATTGTCAACAAGGCCAGGCCAATGGCACTCAGCATGAAGAATGTGGCCAACTGAAAGGGTGGACCCAAATTCGATTTGTATCAATCATACAATTAGTTAGCCATAAGTTACTTACCTGAAATGAAAATGTTGGCACTGCCAAGATATTCTCCCAACGGCGACGACAATTGTCAAAGATCTCGTCACGTTGACATTGCTGCCACAGACCCAAACGGCCAGCTCCATCATTGTCCGGATCGCCTATCCACTCTGAGCAACAACAAAAAACAAAACAAATAGCACATAGAGAAAGAGAAAGAATATGAAAGAAAGATATATGTATGAGTCCCGAGATCCGTCTTTGTTTTGTCTCTTAATTCATCGTGGTCTCACCTGGCGTCACAAATGCCACAATGCCAATGATGGCATAGCAAATCGTGAAGATGGCCCAGAGTACTCCAATCGCTTTCGAGTTGCGTATATACTTGGAGGCGTACAAATGCGTGGTGTCCACGTACTCGATTTTTGTTCCCATTTTGTATTTACTTCCAGCACGCTTTGTCGTTGCTGTTGTTGTTCCTCTGTGGAATGAGAGTGTTAAACGTGATTCCAAAGTTAATAATGATGTTGGAGTAATAATAAATGGCCAGCAGAAGTAACTCCAAACACAAACAGCAAACAAAACAAACCACAAAAAGAATTCCCTGCAATTCGACAAAAGACAAAGACATGAAACGATTTGAACTGAGTCTCTGTCATATCAACCCACAATCAAATTAATTTCAATTACATATTTAAAGTTTAATTTTTGGAGGAGTTGGAAAAGATTGCTCGATGGATACAAAACATTCTAGATACAACTATTTTGTTATTCTCCATTTGCTAATTAATATGCCCGAGTACTTGGCTATGCAGGGTATTAAAACAGTTGCGTTTTTTGCTGTTGTTGTTTTGTTTTCAGTCATAAATGGCTTTGGTTAAGCTTATTAAATTGCCCAGATTTTAGTTTAATGACCTCGTTTAATTTTTATTTTTTGTTCATCTCGTCTTCATTTTTTTTTGTTTGGTTTGGTTTGGCTTTGGGAGCCAGTAATGAGCTTAAGATTTCGAACTGGAGCTTGAAATTTGAAGGCGACATTATGATGTAAAGTGTAATAATCATAAATGGAATTCTTTTATTGCTATCACAAATGGGTCGGCCTCTGTCTATCTATTCACCTTTCTCTCGAACTATTTCCTACTTTGTCAATTCATGCAATTTAATTGTTTATCTGCATTTGTCGTACGTATGTATGTATGTGTCTACACACATACATGTGTATGTATGTATCTTGAACCATTCAAATCATGATCATTAACAACGTTTTATTTTTTATTTTGTTTATGAAATTTTCCCCTTCACTTCAATCATTCAACAAATGCCATTCGCCAATTCAACTCTTTTGGCCAACAACTTATGTAAATCATAGCTAAAGATAATTGTTAACAACTTGGATTGGATTGTTGCCTTTTTCTGTTTCTCTGTTTTGACCATTGCTTCACTAATTCTATAGCTAATGATTAAGCCAAAAGATCACATGCCCAAAAACCCAGTGAAAGAGAAAATATTATGCAAAAAAGAAGCAATAATTGTATTTCGCTTTAAAGATGGCAGCGTGTTTTCCTTTAGTCAGATTCATATATATAATATCTTTTTCTGCAGAGTTGGGATCGATGATATAGTTCATTTATTACAAAAAGAACCTATATAGAACCAATTCATCATCAATTGTGGACCAAAGCATGATCGTTTTATACATTAAATGAATGTTTGAATGAATTATTCAGTTAAAGATTTTATCTTTTGTGGCTTGTGTGTGTCACGCTGCCATCTCGAAATTTACTTAATAAATCTTCAACCGTCGGTTGTCTAATTTTAACTGTGATTCATGGCAAAAAGCTGCAAAAACCGCCAAATCAACTAACTGGATTTTTGGCTAGCCTGGCCTATCAATAAACTTGTTTTCATTTTCAAATAATAAACGAATAAAAAAATATATGTAAATTTTGAAAGTCTTAATGATGATCACCAAAAAGTGTGTGTATTTTCAAGTTGAACGAGAGGAAAAACCAAAAAGGGCTAAATAACCGAAATGTGTTTACTCTAACAAGATGAGATTGATCACTATTATACAGACATTGATCAAGACAAGGGCTTAACTCAACTATTATTGAGAAGAACGTTGATTACGCTGGTTAAGACTCAGTTGAGATTGAAGTATAGGATAAACATTTAAAAAATATAGTCCCATTCCGGTCCCATTCTTATGTTAGAGTGTTTCGGTTGCTCCTTAGTTGATATACCCGATTACACAAGGGCATCACTATGTGAAGGAAAAAATGCAAGTGAATTTTTGGTTTTAATGCATTGTCTTGTCACGAACTCACGAAATGAATTGCGTATGCTTAATTTATTTCATTTTTGGGACGGAAATTATAACACAAAAGCAACAAAATACATTAAATCAAAATCATAAAGTCTAACTATGAGAAATAAGACCAAAAACAACAACAACAACAACAGAAATAAAATAAAAGAAAACTGAAAAATTAAACCTTGTCTCGCCCAAGATTAGTTCATTAAAGTAAATTAAGCCAAACACACACACACAAAGACAGACAGAAAGATCATGCAGACAGATATACAGATTCCATTATCTTCAAGTTAAAGTCCAAGGCAAAGCGAAATCGATTAGCATAACAATGTTAATAGAGAAAGAGAGAGAGCTCTGGCATTACCTTAACCCATATAAGCAGGTATGTATAAATACCGCCGAATGAGATCTTAAATGGAAATGGAAATTGCAAAAGTCCAGGCTAGACAACCGGTCCCCCCTGGTTATGAGTCACACAGTAAGTAAACTGCAAAATCTGGTCTAGGAAAATTATAGTCAGTGGACACACACAGCTAGTGGAAGCAGACAAACCGCAGACACAATAACAATTTCCCTCCACTTTACGTTTTTCCATCAAATTTGTCTGAGATGTGGTGTAATTGGTAATTGCACTCGAAGCCACCAGCACCACCACCACCACCACCAACAACAACAACAGAAACTGGTTAAGATTTTATTTTGTTTTTCTTTTTATTATTATTATGTTTGCATTCTTCATTTCCAACTCCAACAAATCCAAGTTTCGGACGTGACCAAAAAGAAAGTGACCAACGGACGAACAATATAACTTTGAAGTACATGCCCAATACCCGTACTTGAATGACTTGCCATATAATATGGTCGTTTCTTTCCAAACTTGGCTTACATCCGCTCACCGGCCGGCGGCACCTTCGTCCAAGAGTGTTGCTCCCTAGCCCCCTTTTTCACGTTTACCCCTTCCCTTTTCGATATGTATCTATATTTACTCATTCGCTCATATCATCACGGTTGTTGTTTTGTTGACGAGTTTCACTTGCACAAACAGATGGGACAAGAGCCCCAGACCCAGTGATCAGTGGTCAAGATCGCAAAGATGGAACATGAGAAATAACACAGAAATAACTTTGATTTCAAAAAGAATTAACCAGAATTGAGTATAAGCAAAACCTTGCATCATTTTAACAATTGCAATGCCATTAAGCAAGCTCAAAATGCTAACCAGGCAAAGATCTACACATATGTATGTGTACAGCTATAAGGTATTTCCAAAACAAAAAAAAGAGAAGCAAAATAAGGTCGGTTGGGTAATGTGCACGTTACCTTAAACGTGGCAAAATGCATTAGCCAAATGCAACTTTAGCTGCAAACTCATGGAACTGGCTTTCTTTTCAGCACTCAAAATGCCTAGTCAATCAATTTGTACACTGGAAGAAAAAAAAGGTGTGTAGATGACAAAAGTATGTCGCCATATAAATGGTATTTCATGGTAACCAATGATACATATAATCAAATAAAGCATATAAGATCAGGTGATCGTTTTTATATTTCTTCCATTAACTGATATCGTTCGGCTTTGGATTTGAAATTGATAAAATATCTTTTGAATTCGTCTATTCAATCACAGAGTGTTGACTGTTTAGGCAAACAATTCATCTTTGGCTTAATGACTTTCTACATAAACATAAATTTCACATTAGGCATATGTAAGTAGCTTGCTGATGGGGGAAACTCCCCCCCCTTTCTTTCTACGTCTCCCACAGTTCAAGTCCAAAGCGGCTTTTGACTTTGATGGCCCCCACCAACTGCCCGTCGGGCCCACAGCAAGCCACGCACTTGCAATTAATTTTCACATTTAAGTTTTCTCAAAATGCTATTTTCTCAGTTAATTAAACTGTTTTAATGGCGGAAAAAGTTTTTCTTTTTATTTTGATATTGTTACGCCTTACGATTTGGTTGGGTTTTGTTTTGTATCTTGTTATAGTACCTAGTAGTTGTTGCTTGTTTCATGTCTTTCCTTTCGGACCAACCGAGTGGAACCTAAAACAAGTTGAGACGCTTGTAAAAATGGGCCTGATTAACACGGCTATATGTAGTTAAGAGCCGTCTTGCTTTTTGTTGGTTTTTTCTGGCTTTTGCTTATATTTTTTTTTTTTGCTTAATTTTTTTGTTCAACCACCAAACTTGTTTCGAACAACCACAACATTTCAGAATTATGCGGAAATGTCTTTAAAAGTCGTTTTATACCCTTACGAAAGGGTACATCATTGGTATCAAAAAAAAGGAAGGTTAGCCAAGCAAAAGTCCCTATTCTTTGAGATCCATAGAAATGTATTCTCATTGAGCTCAAGAAAGGATACAAGTTTAAAGTCACTTGGAATGATCCTCTCATAAATGTAAATGACTGAATGTTAATACAAGACAGAATCGTAATGCTTTAGGGCATTGGAAGTTCGGCTTAGAAGTTGTCACTAGAGTTAGTCCCCGGCCCTCAGTTTAGTTTTTGGTCTGGGCCAGGCGTAAAAACATGTAGAATGTTTTTTATATGCGTATGTATATATATTTTTTCGGTTTTCAGTTTTCGCCTTTACCCATTTCTTTTTGTTTTTTACCCCCTTTTGTGATCAGTTTTGCATACATTATGTAGGTTTTTGTTTTTGTAAGACGGACAGAAGCGATTTCTTTTTTCTTTCACTCCTGTTGTGGGCAATGGGATGGCGAAGAGAACTTGATCGAGCCGGCAAAAAACCGAAAAAAAGAGAGTCTCCTCAGTGTCTTTATTGACAACATTTTGTATTTGGCCCGATCTGGCAGCTGGCAGAAGACATCACAAGTCGCGCAAAAATTTATGAGCGAATCTTTTGCATTAAGTTTTGCGAAAGTTGGCGGCAGCCGTTCTAAGCCTCCGTTCCAAAGCTGGTCCGCTCACTCATTCAGTCGGTTTAGTCGGGGGCTCAGTCAGTCAGTTAGTTGTGGCTCTGTTTTGCTTCCTTTTCTTTTTATTAGATCACGATTTTTATGTTAGCAAACATTCGCGCATACCAAAGACCAAGTCAGCTAGCAAATAACAGCAACAACAACAACAACAACAATGGGCCTTATACATAATAGTATAACTCACACCAAGATTCTTCAGCAATTTTTTACCTTCGAAAACACAGGAGCGGTTTCACTAGTTTCAAAAGGGAATTTGGATAATTGAGAAGAGATCAATCAGTAATCAATAAAATAAAACATAAATATATAGGAATATAGGTACAATAGATTTGCTAATATTTGGTTTATCCCAAATAGTCTTGTATCTAGATAAGTTTTAATATGAGACAAAGATCAATCACTTTTGATAAGCTTGAAAAGTTGAATTCAACTCAATATTTTTCTACATTTCATGAAGTTATTTTGGAACACAGGAATTAATTCGAAACCATTTCGCTGAATAAACCAATTTTAAATCAAAATTGTTTTCGCAAATAGTTGTCGAGATTCGATGATGCTATTATTTTCATATATCTATGTGTGAATTCGTCTCTATAAGTTTATATGTAAGATTAAAAACGTATTTCCACTTTGAATATTTATTAATTTTAGGCTGAAGAAACTTATTATTATTTATTTTCCAAAATTATTATAGCAAAGTTTACGCGATTTCTATTCTCATCTATCTTCCAAGCTATGCTCTATGTCAGCTTTAGGATCGTTCAAGTTTTATCCCAAATGTCTGTTGTATCTTTTGCTGAGACTCTAAATTGTCCTTCAATTCACATAAACACACATGTCCCTTTTCTCTCTCTCTCTCTCTCTCTGATTTCACTGAATTTTAGCCATTTTTTGCTGGTATTGACGCCCCAATTTTTGCTTTTTATTTCTCTCTTTTGGCCCTTCTTTTGAGATCACATGGGCAGGCGGCAAAGGCCGTCACTGTGGCAGAAGTTTCAACTGGGATGCTCGTTTGCCTTAAATAACAAAAACAACAACGAAAACACACACACACATTCATAAAACAACACAACAAAAAATGGATAAAACAAAAAAAAAAACTGTGCCTCTTTCTGGTTTTTCATGTTGGTCGGGAGCGCGGTTTTTGTTGCAGTTGCAGTTGCAGTTTTCAGTACGCACGTCTTCCAAAGGGGTCTCTCCCATATGTGTGTGTGTGTGTATCTGAGAGTGTGCATATGTATCTGCATCTGCATCTATGGCTGTTCGGCTGTGTGTGTGAGCTTAAATGTGAATGTTGCCTGCAGTTTGCAATATTGTTGCTGTGTCTAATGTTGTTTTGTTATTTGTAGGTTTTCGCGTTATAATGCTGCCTGAACTTTGATGCCCGTTTGTTTTTCTTTTTGTCTTTTCTTCTGTTTTGTTTGCGGTTTTTTACTTATAATGTCAAATTGGCAATTCGGGGCGCAGTTCTGCTGACATTTAATTTTTTGCCGTTAAGTTTGAAATTCATTATTTTTTTTGTTGGTTTTTGTTTTTCAAGTCGTCAATATCTTACAATTCTTTTGGAGCAGATTCTGGAACTGGTTTGGATTTAGATTTTAGTAAACTTTTCTTTGAATAGCTTTAAATAATTTTGTTGATTATAATTTGTTGCTATTGATTATAATATGTGTTTGGTATTAAAATATCTTGTTTCCAACTAAAAGGCGAACGCAAACAAAAACAAAAAAAAAACTGTTTAAGATCCGTTTACGAGATGGACCAAGCGCTTGAACCAACCGACGCGTTTGGCATATGAAAACGAACTGAAAATGCGGCTTAAGTGTTAACACTCACCTGGCCCAAACCGAAACATAGACGGCCAGAGAGAGAAAGAGAGAGAGAGAGAAGTGGAAGAGTAAGAGGGAGATAAAGAGAGGGCGGTATGGGAAAGAGAAAGAAGAATAATCAAGAAATATACGAGATACTTGAGCGATCTTGGCTCGCCTTCGATAAGTGCAGCGTAAATTATTTGAATTTCTTTTCAATTATTTTGCTTTATGATAAATGCAAGAAAGAATTTATTTTACAAATTTCTCCCATTTATCGCAGACTTTCAGAAAAACATAATGTATGAGCTAGCGGGGGGCCAGAAAGAGAGAGGAAGAGGGAGAGAATTTTCTACCTGCACAGGATGTTATATACTTTCTTTGTGCATGGAAATGCCAAGGTAAACATCAGACAAGGAATGCCATCACATCCACAAAGGGAAATGGCCAAGAAAAACAAATATCAGGCAAACATATTGTTAACACCATAATTGCTGATCAATTAATATATAAAAATCGTTAAAACTTTCAAACGACAAAGTGATTCTAAATAAATACATTAATCTAAATCTAGATAAATCATAAAATTGACTATAAAGTATGAGTTTGTTGTCGATTCTGAATAGGTTCTTTGGAATCGGAATTGATGTCTGTTTTATTCAGAAACAAGATTCGCTATTTGCTTGCCTTGTTGGGCTGAAATATTTCGAAAATAATACGGTTCTTTCGATTTTAAAAATTTCAATGGAAATGACAATATGAATGTTTAACATAAAAGGTTTATAAGGCTTACCTCACACTTTAGGTACATATATGTATGTAGATAGGACTAATCATCAAGTTGGACCAAAGATAAGGCCAATCATCTTTATCTATCTCTCTGTATTTTTCTATGCTCAAGGATGATGCAAACATAAGTGATTTCAAATATAGCGCACTCACCTCCACCACAGCGTTGAGTGTGTTGAGTTTATCAGCAAGCCGCTCAGTGAGACAATCAGCTGAGAGCTGCAATCAGCTGACAACCTAACAGTTGGTTTTAGCACGCACTCACGTAGCCACCGATCCGAGCAGTTTGCTAACTAAAAAGCACAAAGAGAATTGGTTGTAAAAATCGAATTAATCGCAGAATTAGCAAGTACAAGAATAAATAAAAATGAGTGAAATCAATGCGGAAGACAAACTGACCTATGTCAAATCAAAGATAGGCGAATATCCAGATTTTCCAAAACCGGGCATTCTATTTCGGTAGGTCAAAAAGGTTATCACACCCAAATATTACTACATACATATGTACATATGTATGTATGCGTATGTATGTATTAGTGTGTTGGCTTATCTACATACATAAGTATGTATGCATGTTAATACAGATAGTAATGATCGGGTCAAACATGACTCTTATCATACCAAAATTTACATGTGTTTAACAAGGCAATTCAATTCTTATCAGCGATATATTTGGAGCACTCACCGATGCCAAGGCTTGTGTTTATCTAAGGGATTTACTTGTGGAACGTGTCAGGCATAATCATCCGGATGTTGAGATCATTGTGGGCCTAGATTCACGTGGCTTTCTATTCAATCTTCTCTTGGCCACCGAATTGGGCGTCTCATGTGCTCCCATACGCAAGAAGGGCAAATTGCCCGGTGAAGTGGCTTCTGTTGAGTATCAATTGGAATACGGTTCGGTAAGTTGACACTTTGAATGAAAATTGTTCGTAATTGTATTTAATTTACACTCATTCCTCTTCAGGACACATTCGAGATCCAGTTAAATGCCATTAAGCCTGGCCAAAAAGTGGTTATTGTTGACGATCTACTGGCCACAGGTGGTTCCCTAGTTGCTGCCACCCAATTGGTCCGAAAAGTCGGTGGCGTCATACTGGAGTGCCTAGTTGTCATGGAACTAAGCGATCTGAAAGGACGCGCCAAAATTGATTCAAAAGTGCATTCCCTTTTCGAATACTAAAGACACTGATATTGCAACGGATTTAATCATGATAATGGAATGGATTGGAGTGGATCTGTGTGGTTGTTAAACGAGCCTTCCATAATTAGCATTTAGCAAAAGAAAAAAAACAAGAGACATATTTTCTTACCTCATATATAGCGAATTAATCGAATTTTTCTAAAAACATTTTATTTTGTTCCATAGAAAATACAACTAAAATATTCATATTTTTATATAAAATACAATTTGTTGTTTTGACACTTTCAATTCAAGTTTTGGAATATACAATAATGTATCTAAAGAACTTAAAAACATAGATTTGCTTTTCGATCTATGCCTCTTAGTTCCTTAGATATATGTAGACTTGATAAATTCTGTAATTTCCTATTAAAGCACAGACAATGTTTAACTTCTATTATTGTTATAAGTCATAGAAGATGACTATATATAAAAGAATTCGATATATTCAAAAGATTTTTATCTAAATGTATGATTCATTTAGTTCCTTGAAATAATTTGTTTATTTCAAATTTTGCGACATTTTAAGTGTGTGAAATCTTTTCCATATGAATAAGGAGAGGAATAAGCAAGGAACTTCTCGATTGTCCCGTGCCCGCCAATTTGCTTCTATGACAACCCTGTTCCATGTGGTAACCGCTCACTGCGCAACTCCCCCGTTTGGTTTCACCTCTTTGTCTCTCTTCGACCCATAGTTGTAAATTGTCCTTTTTTGCCGGCTCTTTGCTGAGTTATAAACAACAACATTTTTTGTATTATTTTTTAGAGAGGGAGAGAGAGAGAGAGAGCGAGAGAGATAGAGGAATGCTACTTGGCTATAAACAAAATCAAAGGACTCCCTTCCCTCCAAAAAAACCCCTTGTGAAACAGAATGGCCAAGTAAACAACAAACAATGTTTCGAGTAGGGAAAATGGGAATCGCATGCGCTGGGCAGAGAGATGCGGTCGTCGGCGTCGCGCTGCGCTGCCTTTTGGCATGCAAACTAAACTAAACTGAACAGAAACTGGGCAATATAGCTAAAGACAGAGAGTATAGGCAGAGCAAAGCAGCGGCAAACCGAGTGACAGAGCAGGGCAATAGCACCCAGCCGGGCAGGCAAAGAGGCAGATTCGGTGGCAGTGGCAGAGGCAGCAACAGAGGCAGAGACAGAGGCAGAGGCACTGGCAGTGGCACAGAGCCGCAGCCGCAGCCTGTGCTCATTTCGCATTTGATTTCATTCGTGAAATGTGCGTTGCTCGGCAATGACGTTGACGGTTTGTGTTTGGAATCTGTTTTCTATTGTGTGTGTGTGTGTGTGTGTGTTTTTTGGTGACTGACCCCGTCCATCTATTCCACACATCCCCCCTCCCTCCTAAACACTTACACCTGCTTCAAACACTTCCATCCTATATCCTATCTGTCGACTCTCATATCTTCTCTTCTCTTCAAAGGGGGGCTACCTTCCTTTTAGATCTATCTCGGGGCTACGGACAGAAATCACATCACGCTTCTGTTTCAATTGTGATATTGATTGCGGGTTTTTCTTAGCTCAATTGGCAAACAATTGAATAACAAAAGAAATTGTTTTTTTTTTTTGTTTTTTGTTGTGTTCGTTTCGTTTAGGCTTATTGTTGCATTTGATTACGTATACGCGGCGTATACGGACTCCCCTCACCAAATACGAAAAATCAAACAAAATGCTGCTCATGACGAAAGTGGAATAGAAAACAGAGAAATATATATATTTATTTAAATGTATGGAAATTTTTTTGTTTGTGTACACATACATCTGTGTGTGAATTGATAAACAAATTAACAAAACTTTTGAAAATGTGCTGACAGCAAGAGTTTAAACAATCGAAACAATTAAAACCCCAAACAGAAAACATCAGCGAATCACAAAGAAGCTGAAAACCAACAAAAATTTCAAAGTCAACTTCAACCTGCAACTCCAATTGAAGTTGTCGACAAAAAGGGCACACGGTTATGAAGCTTCACGAAGAGAAAGAGAGAGACAGAGAGAGAGAGAGAGAGAGATAGAGAGTGAGGGGGGTAAAAGAGAAAAAAAATCAATAAACGAAATCTTTGCCTCATGACTTCCTGCCTCTTGCAGTTTGGCCTAAAAAACACACCCCCAAAAACACAACCAAAAACAAGAAAAAAATAAAATAAAATAAAAAGAACGAAAACGCAACCCACAAACGAGAAACAACAACAACCATAGTAATAAAGAATATCAATAAATACTGCCACAGTGGAACAGCTAAAAGCCTGATAGATCAACTTGATGATAGGCCGGATCAGAAGCATTAAACACATTTATGTTGTGTTTGGGAACATAGTAAAGTTCATTAAAAGGCCATTTGTTACATTAGCCATGAAGAATTGGTTAGAGAAATATGTTAAATATAAACACTTGCCAAACCTCAAACTAACTGACTCTAATTGTCGTTCTAAAAGTCAAAATTGTTTTTTCTTTGGGATTTCATGTTGATAATGGCTTGCAAAGTTCACGAACATAATAAAACAAAAATAATTAAGTTGAAGCTTAAATTAATAAAATAGAAACATGTACAATGTCTATTAAACTTACTGAATCAACAATTTGAAATCTAATAGTCATCAGATTTCTAATGCATTATTGTTAGAATCATTCGCATTTTATTAAGGTTAAAAGTGTCAATAAAAATATCAAATCAAAAATATTACAAATATTGCTAGAAAATGAAATAAAAATAAACACATTTTGCATTTCTCATGAGTTGCATTTGGACCTATAACTAATGTCATTTCCTTTCTCGATTTATTTCTGAGCGTGTGTGTGTGGGTGGGTGTGTGTGCCTTTTTTCGTGTTTTTTGTTAATGTTTTTTCTCCTTTACCCACAAATATAATTTAGCACAAGAAACTAAATTTAGCCAGCAAGCATACGCAGCTATGAAAAACGCAGCAGTCAGAGAAAACCAAAAAAAAAAAAAAAAAACATGTCTCATAAATATCAGTAGTCCCCCCATATATACCAAAAATAAATAAAAATATAAATCAACAACAAAAATCAAACCAAAAACGAAAAAGCAACACAAGAAGAAGAAAAAGCAAACAAAAAATCAGTTCCTATGCATTTAGCCTTGTGTTTAAATGAAATTGAGCAAGAGCTTGGCAAATTGTCGCGCCATACGGCGTTATTTGCTCATCTTTACGGTCATCTCGCTGCTGCTACTGCCACTCTCTTTGGTCTATCTGGTATGGAATGAGCAGCTGCAGAAGATCCGTGGATTCGAGGTGAGTTTCCTCTGTATGGCCAAGGCCATTATACTTAATCTATTCTAGTAGTTGTAGTAGTAGTAGTGCTAACTATAGTATATAGTAGTATTTGCAATAGTCGTAATAGTCATCCATGAGAACTTGCATCCAAGTTTATGTCATTGTCAACCCATACAGTTGGTAGCCCTCAAGGGCCCTGCAAACATGCTTTAAGAGTACTCCATGAATATGCCTTCTATCTATGAGTGTGTGTGTGTGTGTTTGTGGTGTGTGTTGTTGCCAGTGTGCGAGGCCTGGGAACAAGCAGAATGCAGTCAATCGATTGCTTTTTGTTACTTAACTCAAATGTGCTGCAAACTAAACTAAAACACTTTAACCATCCCCACAGAAGATTCACTTTGAATCAATCATAAATATTCATTTATTTATATCAAGAAATGAAAGAATTCGTCGTCATTTCGAAACTAATAAGTTTCGGTTTCATTCATTGCCAATTGAGACAACTCAGTCTAATTATAATGCCACTGTAAGCATCTATTATAGTATAAATTTGTCTCTCTTTGCAGTAATCAATCTATCTATTAGTTGCATTTCATTAGGAAGTCAATGCAGATACATTTCATGTAATATAATTAATTTACCTATCAATCTGTCTATCTAGCAAACAATCTCTATATATGTACATATATATAGTAGCAAGTCTGTGAGACTGATTTAACATTGTGTGTGTGTGTGTGTGTGTGCGAAGGGCATAGTGGAAAAGTGGATTATATGTTTGTTATAAATACATTATTTATAGCAATTCGATTGCACTAAATCAGATTACAATTTTGTTAAATATAAAACATATATGTACATACATATGTACATACATAGATGCCTACTGTTATATATACCATTTAGATTAGGTGTATTTACAATATCTCGCAATTGGTTAGCGCTTTTTGTATGCTTGTTTTTCGGGTTGCTGCTGCTTTCACACCTCATTGCACGTTTAGCGCTTCAATTTTTCCCATTGAACAGAGAATTCCAGCACACGGGGGAGGTCAAATTGAATATTATTCTAGATACATTTGCAGGCAGATAGCCATCAATTATGTGCTAATTAATGCCAAATTAACTAAACGTATTAGCTGGTCTTAAATGTACATACATACATACTAATACATATATTCTTTGTGTATTGCTGATGTATTGTATTCAAAAATAACAATCGGTACACACACACACACACACACAAAGGGAATGTAATGCATATCGATAGAGAAAGAATATGCCATACAATTTTCAGGTTTATAATCTCATAAGCTGGCTCAAAACGCCCATTTGGAGACACGCCCTTTCCACATAACCAGCCAACCAACCAACTCTTTGAACCAACCCATCCCCCAAGCGTCTATTTAAGCCGCTTAGGGCGTCACTTGACTCTACCTTTGAATGGTTCTCCCTCATCGTCTCAGTTTCCTTAGTTTTGTACCCTTCTCCGCCTATCGTCTGTTATTATCGTCAGAGACACTTGGGCGCCCGTTTCTTTCCATGCCGACCTTGGCCAAATGGTCGTCAAATATTACATTACATTTAATTGCAATTGGCTTCATAAAAAAGTCAGCAAATGCGGCCATTAAATATCGATTCCCCTTAGGCCTACCGCCCGCCCCCTCTTATTCGACGCAACCCTTTGCGATCAATATATATGTATGTACGTATATACATATATACTATGTAGGAAAGAAGAAATACTTCTGGTAATTTGTGTTACATTATTTAAATGACTAATGGTTAAAGGGAAGCGCGCACACACAAAAAAATAAAACACGCATACGCCCAGCTATGTGCTCCACTTTTAGTTTTGTTTTTCGCCAACCACACCATACGCATAATTAAGCACAGCGTTTCACAAACAATACATACACACATGCACACACACACACACACACATGCTTTGTGATACGCCTTGAAGCCCCTAGGGGCCTTCTCCTCACACCATCCTGCTGCCCATACATACAAATATCTGCCAAACAATTCACGTCATTCATATAGCGCCACTGTGGCTTAAAATCAAATGGACGGAAACTATTTTAAGCAAGTGCATTGCTCCTTTTTAAGCCCGACCTTGAAATTGCCCTAAACTGATTCAAAAAGATCCATTAAAAATTCTATAATTATGGGTGTAAATCAGTCTAGAGAATTGAAGTTTGAGCGTGATTGAATGCATTGATATGTGGTATATATAAAACACCAATTCTTCATATAATTAGCACCAAATACATACAAATATCTGCCAAACAATTCACGTCATTCATATAGCGCCACTGTGGCTTAAAATCAAATGGACGGAAACTATTTTAAGCAAGTGCATTGCTCCTTTTTAAGCCCGACCTTGAAATTGCCCTAAACTGATTCAAAAAGATCCATTAAAAATTCTATAATTATGGGTGTAAATCAGTCTAGAGAATTGAAGTTTGAGCGTGATTGAATGCATTGATATGTGGTATATATAAAACACCAATTCTTCATATAATTAGCACCAAATCTTACAAATTACATAGACATTAATTAGCCAAAAGGATCGTAAGCAGTATAAAGAATTTTAAATATCTCAATCACCCATAACGTATACGACATGTTGACCACCTTTCGTAGTTAGCGATTGGGCCGAAATTCCTTAATGGATGCAAAAACATTTGGAATTGATATCATTTTAATCGTTTCGCTAGTAGCTAGTAGCATTTACATTAGATTAATTGACTATTGATTAGTTAATTGCAACTCAATTTAATTGACTTGATGAACTTATTGCGAATCAACAGACTTTGTTGAAGGACAGACAGACATAATTTTGATAAAATATCGATCAAGCATTTACTAAAGTGGGTCAGGGTTCGGATTCAATTCGGTGTCATTCAGTTTTAAACGGAAATTAACTTCTAATACTCAACTGCGAAAGGAAAACCAACATATAAAAGTAGATTTAGCTGTATTTGTAATAATTGCTAGTTGATTAAATGATATCCTATATGCTTCCTAGCAATTCATGTTAGATTATTGTAAAAGTCATGGTCATAATTATCAAAAAGTGATTCTTCTTGCTAATTTCATTTGATTTCTACGATTGGGATATATTTCATTTTTTTACTTTACATCCATAGACTTGTTATATTTTTAAAGGATTTCATAAGACCCATTCGAATGGATATAAGTAATATAGAATAATATGCTAGTCACATGCAAATTGGCAGCCGTGACTCCAACTTGACCGCTCTAGCTGGCTAGTTTATACATATATGTACTTGTATGTATAAATAAATGCCAGTTGACAGACAATACAAAGCTGTCTGAACAAAATTTTAATTAAGATGCTTAGCCTAGGACCTTGACAATGCTTAAAGCTTGCGCCATTAAAGAAAACAAAAAATAAAACGCTTGTAAATTACGCATACGCCACGTCATACGCCAGCTTCGCTCTATCTCCCCCACTTTGACTCTCTCTCTCTCTTTCTCTGTTTAATTGTTTCTATTTCTCTATCTCTCTGTTGTTGAATGAATCCAAAATGCCACTGCTTTTTTAGGCCTTTAATATGCAGCAGCCGCAGCAGCAGCAATCGCAGCAGGCACAGGCGCAGCCAATGAAGCAAACATTTCGCTATCCAGTGCTGCTGTTGAACAAAAACAAGAACAAGGAACTGACTGTGGTGGCAACGGGCAAGACAAAGAACAAGTGGCGCTATGTTGATAAAGTAAATATGTAAACGAACCTTCACAGTAGCGAAATACAAAACACACACACACACACACAAGCACACCCAGCACACACACCAAACACACAAAATGCATATACATACATACATACATCACTTGTACATACCATGGCCTGGCACTCGTATAATTAATGATGTAAACAAGTTTCCCCGAAATTAAAAGAAAAGCTAAATTGATGAAAGGAACGTCAAGTTCCTTCTGTGCGCTCGCTGGCTCGCTTGCTGCTCCGCACCCATCCTTGACCTCGTCCATGCTGTAGCTCTGTATCCCTATCGTGCTCGTTTGATAGTCTTCTTCAGGCTATATATGTATAACCATTAAATTGCTTATTGTATTTTTTCCAATATATAATTTATCCGATATTTATCCATTTGTACATACATACGTATATTTGCCTAGGACATCAATCAAACGCATATACCACTTATACCGGAAAATGCCGTTCAAACACTCACACCGCAGGAAATGTTGCAGGTGGAACAGCGTATGGACGAAAGGCGGGAACGCTTAAAGGATAAATGCTCAGCCTATGGTCTAGATGTATTGGGTGAGTTCAACTAACAAGAAAATTCGATTGCCTAGTGAAATTGTAAGGCGAACTCGAACTCTATTTACAGGTCACGATGCCTGGCATACGCCAAATACATGGGAATTTTTGGTTAACAAAAAATATCATATTATCTGGTGAGTTTAGCATATCAATAGCGATTGAGAGAGAAACAGAGAATAGAAAACGATACTAAAACAAACATGTCTGTCACCTGTCCAGGTGTAATGTATTTAAGGCAGCATCGTCCTCATGGATGTTTAATTTTAATGTTTTAGCTGGTTACTCACCCAGTTATTTACGTAAAACTAAGAAAATTCTTCTAAACCTGGCCAGAGAACGCTATCCGCGTGTGAGCCTAGAAGAGGTAAGTGGTCCAATGAGATATCTCTTAATTGCAATATGCAAATTGATTAAATTTCTTGCAGCTTCGTGAGGCACAAAATGACTCATTGACATTTATCATAGCACGTAATCCCTTCGAGAGACTCTTGAGTGCCTATCGTGATAAAATGGTGTTCGCTTTACCATATACCTTCCATGAGAAGCTGGGGCGCAGCATAGTGCGAAATTATCGCAAAAAGGTAATTGCCACACACACATCTTCAAAAAAAAATCGATGGATTATTGATATTTTAACAAATTAATCTCTCTTAGCCCTCGCTAGCGGCTCGTTCGTCAAACACAAAGTATCCATCATTTCCGGAATTTGTTAACTGGCTGTTGGATCAGGTGAAACGTGGCAGTTTCATAGACATGCACTTTGTGGCGGCAACTTCATTTTGCACACCATGTCTTATCAAATTTGACATGATATTAAAGTTCGAGTCACTGACCGAGGATCAATTATATTTAATCGAAAAGACTGGCCTGAAGCGGGTGATAGCTCCTGTATGGCGCAATATGGGCAAAGGGGGCCGCAAAACTCATGAGCTACAGCAGCAATTCTATGCCCAATTAACTCGACAAGAGATGCTCGAGCTCTATGAGTATTACAAGTAAGTTTCTTCTTTAATATGGTATATTTCCATATGTAATAAATGATCAATATTTTCATTCCCTCCGCAGATATGATTTTGAACTGTTTGACTATGATATCCAGGAATATCTGCAGGTGGCCCGACCTGATGAGGGCCCCACAGATGTTAGAAACTAACCAAATATAACTTTGAAATTCATAGAACTCAAAGAGAAAATGCAAAAACCAAAAAAGATAGAAAAACCAAATGAAAATACATATTAGCCGTCACAGTACGTAATTGCAATTGTTGATAATAATGAAAGATAACAATAATAAACTTAAATAACATATAAAAACTACCATTATGTTATTCATTTTATTAGAAAGTGAAACTGTTTTGAAATCTCACCTGTATTAGCCACCAGTCCTTTGATTGCATTGTATCGTGTTCATGTAATTAACCTGTCGGATTTAAGTTTAATTTCCGTTCCTATTGTTTCGATTCCATATACATTATAGACCATTTTGCTAACTTATACAACTTTAGATAAATAACCGAAATCGCGCTTTTTTTCTGAAATATTGAAAGCACTTTATTATTTGGCGCTTGCTACCGATATTTCATACTCACGATTTCCCTGTATTTTATGTACACACTGGCGACCAAGCAAGCTAGTGTTGTAAACTACTGCCATGTAAATTCAGTGCTAACTAACATACTAGCTAACATTTTCTTAACAGTGTGTTAGCATATGGTGATGGGAGTTTGAACACAAAACGGTTAATAACCCTCAAATTTTATTGTTCGTTTTAGAAAATTAATTCCATCACCTTTTAAATTGATTATCCCCTGCTTAACTGTATATCTTACAGTTTTCTTAAATTAAAATAAATCAGATATACACATATATTTGTATTTTTTCTTTTCGTATTCCTCGTACAAAATATGTCTCCTTAAAGAAATCGTTTGACAACTAAAGAAAAAAAAATTTTTTTAAGCATATATTGAAGTTAAGTTATCAACTTGTTAAGAAAAATTTAAAAAGTGGAAAATTCATTGAAAGTGAAAATTTAGTTGATCTAGACAAGATTGCATTTACATTTTATATGTAAATTGTCATATTAGTATTAATATTAAAAACAAAATGCGAATCGTAATATGAAATACTGCAAAATATAACATTTTTGTCGATTCTCTTTGAATTTTTCATATTACAAAAAGAATTTCATGTAGGAAAAAAAAATCATCCAATTTATAATAAGAGGATAGTTACATGTTTTACTCAATTCGATTAGAATACGACATTCGTCCCATCTATACACATTTTCACTGCAAAATTTGCACTTTCAATAAATGGCCAGTTCGCTATATGTATTATGGTTGCAGCATCAATTCACATTTAAAACCTAAGTTGCTACAATTTTTCACGCTGTTTAGTTGTTGCTTAAACTGCAATTAGGAGGCGTTTACAAGTTGCCAAGCGGAACATAAGTGTTACAAAAAATTTAATTTACACATCAATATGCAGATAGAAAAATATTCAACATATTTCCGTTTCTGTGTTACTTAAAACTACATACATAATGTTATAGTATATATGGATTAATTATATATATGTATATATTGTCAATATATATATGTATATATTATGACAATATATACATATTTATATATAGAAAACTATATAAATCTAGTCAAATTTTATAGAATTGACGCCAACGTCAATTTGGCCTCCCCGGTAGCTACCGCGCTTCTTCTTGGTCTTCTCGTGCTTAAAGGATTTACCGCGGGTATGCTTCAAATCCTTATTTGCACGATCGCCCCAGGAACCGGCTGCGTTTTTCTATAATGCGAATAGTTAGCAAATTGAAACATGTTGCATGTGACTGTGTGTGTGTTGCGTGTGGCGTCTGTCTGTTTCTGTATGTGTGGGGGGGGATGTGGTGGGTGGTTTTAGAGGGGCTACAAACTAAGCTAAATTTAATTATCAAAGGTGATTTTCTTGTTTTGCTTTGGCCCCGAATCAAAGGATTTGTTACCAAAGCCACCACCGCCGCGTCCACGTCCACCACCACCACCTCCACGACCAAAGCCGCCACCTCCACGGCCAAAGCCACCACGTCCTCGATCGCCACCGCCGCGTCCGCCGCCGCCACGTCCGCCGAATCCGCCGCCGCCACCACGTCCACCACCGCCTCCTCTCTGATTGTTTCTATCAAAGCCGCCAAAACTCTTGCGTTCGCCAAACTTCTTAAAACCGCCGCCGCCTTCACCACCTGCAGCATCATTGTCACCATCGCCACCGCCTCCGTTTTGTTTATTTGTCTCCCATTTGCTGCGATCTGGTCGTCCAGCGAAACCAGAGCCGCCACGTCCACGTCCGCCGCCACGTTTCTGGAAACCACCGCCGTTGTTATCCTGTGGAGTAGCGAAAGAGAAACGCCAAAGAGGGGGTCAAACACAAATCATTGTTTAAAAGGGAATTGCAAATGAATTGGCCCAAAATAAAGGTGCCGCAAATGGATTTGAGTTTCGTTTGAGTTTCTTTCATATGTAATTTGTGTGCATTCCCTCTCTGTACGTTAAACTTTCTACACCAAATCCCTGCCCCTGCCCTGTCCTTCTAAAACCACTGAACCACACTCAACCACACATGCCACACGCAGCAACAACAACACTCAAATGCATTTGCGGCACTCACCTTGGCCTCAAAGGACATATCTTGGACGCGTTTGTCGACTTCAATGTCTTCGGTGCGTACACGTCGAAACGGAGAACGACGACGCCCGGCACTGCCTCCTCCACTGTTGTTCAATTGCCTATTTCGGTTGTTCTCGTAGTTGTTTGGCGTGGAGTTTTGGTAACCATTCTGTCAATGGTTTGATTTTCAAATTTAGGCACAAATTTTCATCATTTTTTGGGGATAATTAATATGAAACAATTACTACTAATCTTCCCCAAAGTTGAACTAAATGCAAAAGTCCCTAACATCCTAGTAGAAAGAGGACAAGTCCTCTCCCACATTTAGCCAACTCACCTGTTGCTCTCCGGACTTGACAAAGTTGTTGTATTTCTTATTTGGTGTAGCCTTGGTCTCCTCGTCGGCATCACCACCGCTAAACTTGCGTTTCTTAGCTCCGCCATTGGCCACAGCTGGCTGGGGCTTAATCTCACCGGATTCTTCTTCAGAGTCGTCGCTATCATCAGAGCTGCTGCTCTCTTTCTTCTTCTTGGCAGGCGCAGCAGCCACGGCGGGTTTCTTCTTTGCTGGCTCATCGTCATCGGAAGAGTCATCATCACTGGAGGATTCTTGCTTCTTGGCTGGTGCGGCTGCTGCTGGTTTCTTTACAGCTGGCTTGACAGCGGCAGGGGCATCATCGTCTTCGCTTGAGGAATCTTCTTCACTGCTGCTCTTGGCAGCAGCCTTGGCAGCTACTGGTGCAGGTTTGGCCGCCACCACCTTAGCCTTGGGCTTCTCTTCTTCGGAGCTATCGCTATCATCAGAAGAGTCTTCGGATTCAGCTTGCTTCTTAGCAACAGCTGCTGGCTTTTTGGCAGCTGGTTTCTCATCTTCAGAGGAGGAATCCTCACTGGAGGTGTCTGCCTTTTTGGCCGGGGTTGACTTTGTTGGTGCGACTGCCGCTGTTTTTTTGGGCGCTTCATCTTCTGAAGAATCTTCTGAGTCACTTGAGTCATCTGCTTTCTTGGCAGGCGCCGCCTTTGCTGGCGACTTCTTTGCTACTGCTGGCTTTTCATCTTCAGAAGAGCTTTCCTCACTAGAGGTGTCATTTTTCTTGGCCTTTGCTGGAGGAGCAGGTGACTTTGCCGCCACGGGTTTTTTAGGAGGTGCCTCTTCTTCGGACGAGCTATCCTCACTAGATGACTTGGCAGCCTTCTTGGCTGGCGTAGCAGCAGCTGGTTTCTTAGCCGCTGGCTTTGCTGGCTCTTCTTCGGAGGAAGAGTCCTCTTCGCTGGAGGAAGAGGCGGCTGCAGCTGGTTTCTTAGCTGGTGTTGCAGCAGCAACTGTTTTTTTAGCTACTGGCTTTGCTGCCTTTTCTTCTTCGGAGGAGTCATCTTCGCTGGAGGAAGAGGCTGCTGGTTTCTTGGCTGGTGTAGCAGCTTTGGCAGGTGTTGCTGCTACCTTTTTAGGTGCTGTTTCTTCTTCTGAGGAGGATTCTTCACTAGAGCTGTCGGCTTTCTTGGCCGCAGCAGGTTTCGCCGGAGCAGCCTTAGAATTGGGTTTGGCCGTCTCCTCTTCAGAGTCACTCTCCTCACTACTGGACTCGTCTTTTTTCACTGCCTTGCCATTGCTCAAAATCGGCTTCTTGGCAGCGGCTGATGCTGCTGCCGGAGTTTTTCCCGAGTCTGAATCGCTGTCATCGTCGTCACTATCGCTATCCTTAGCTCCAGCCTTGATTTGTGGAATCTTTGTCGCACTTTTTGTTTGAAAGAACTGTAGAATATCTGTCAACTTTGGTGTATTCTTAGCAACATTAGCCTGGAAAATAATAAAATGATTATTGCTTGGTTAGTGCACAAAAAAAAAAAAAACACGTGGTCGCCTTAACCAGTTGATGCCTTCTAACCCATTTGGCGTCCATCATGTGCGACGATATCAATGGATTGCATCCCCCACATGGCGGCATATTCAATCACTCACACACAGACACATTGTCTGCGACACCCGCATACATTTATACTTTGCAGTTGCAATTTGCCGCACAACACAACAAATACAAATACAAATGCATACACTTACGAATTTACAGTACAATTTGCTTACCGCTTTCGTCTTTTGTTGAAAAACCTTAGCCAGGTTTTTGTCTTTGCTTTGTAGATATTCAAATACTACCGCATCGGTAAGTTTTAGCAGATCCGCCATTATTTTAATTAATAAACTTATATTCTTTTTTTTTCCCAGTAAAAATTGCTGCTTCGTCTTACACACGTGTTTTTAAAATGTTAACTAGGAACGCACTATACTGTTAAGCAGTTTACCAGTGTTACCGTTTTCAAGCTGAAAATTACCAGGGCTGCTCAGTTTAACAGTAAATTAACATGTTCTGTTAATTAATGAAAAACGAGACACACACACTTACGCATGCAATGATGTTGAGTATGTAAGAGCGAGAGCACGAAAACTGTTGCTCTGCTGCTCGATTTTAAATTTGCGTTGCGTATATTTAAGTGGGAGAGGGAGAGGGAGAGTGGTAGCTTCTCTTGATATGAACTGTCAACACATTTTGAGTCTGTTAATACATTTTTGAGCCTGCTAACTAATCAGCTGTTTCATCTTTATCAGCTGTTTTTTGCTATCAGTTTTTTTTTTGTGCCACAATTTTTTTTTTATTGTGTAAAATTGTAAATGCGGAATTCCAAAATGCTTCATTAAATGTTGACCAAATGCAATGCAATATGAACGATGCAGGATATCCAGGCTACTACAGTGTCATTGGCAACCAGGTGAGAGACGAGAGAGAAGCTCAAAGAGAGAGAACAGAGGTTTTGATTCTCCACGTCCATGCCGTGTATTGTTTTCCAACAGTTGCTACCACCGCACCACCCGCACCCGCCAGCTGCCGAGTTGCTATCGCTCTCAACGCCTATTCATGCGTTGGAGCCAGATACCAATTTCACCAATTTCTTTGACGATGACCAAGCGGCGTTGAGCAGCTCTGTAGCTGCTGCAGTCACTGCGACGGGAGTAGCCGTTGGAGCCAGTGCAGCGGCAGCCGTTCCCCTTTGTGCAAATTCATACAACGGATCTGCAGCTAGAGACGCAAGTGGGAAAGAGCTATCGCAATTTTCGGAGAAAAACTGCCGAAATTAAATCAGAAGCCGAGCTTATAAAATCCGAGCAGGCAACAGATGCAGCAGCTAAAGAGCGACTTAATGCCACGCCCACGCCGCCCACACGTAACACCAGTTGCCCAAGCGTAGAAGGAAAGTCAACTGTGGTTGTAGGGGACGGCAGTACTTCGGACAACCGAGTCCTACACAGATGTCACAGTTGTCCTTACTTGACTCTGTGTCCAATGAAGATGCAATCGCATATGGCCAATTGCTTTGGTGAACAGCCCAGTAAACAGTGTCCAGGTGTGTAGATGTCCATAACATGCTACCAAGATGCAACTAAATATATTGATATCTTTCCAGGCTGCCAGAACATTTTTGTTAGCCAGGATGTTCTGCTTATGCATCTCAGCCTTGATCATCATTTGGAGGAACATGAGATTTCGGCTTTGCTCAAGAAGTCGTCGGTCCGGGAGCAGACCAAGAGTCGAATTTTCATTAAGAACGTTGCTTGCCTACAGGAGCCACCCCCACCGCCGCCTCCGCCACCACAGGAGCAGAACTCTCTTCCAGATTTTTTACCTTTAATGCCACACAATGAAAACGGCGGTACTGGAAGCAATATAATGGATTTACTCGATGACGTCACAGAACAAGTAGCAGCTCCATCCAAACCCAGTCAGAAAATCTCTATTAAAAGTGTCGATGTCCTGAGAGAGCCAGCTCTGTTGCCCTTTGATTTTCAATTGCCACAAACGGAGCCAGCCTTACTCACCGACAATGATCTTCTAGATGTGCAGGTGGTGGGTGTAGAACCAGAGAAACCACGTCAACCTAAGATCTATATTAGAAACGTGGACATATTAAAAGAGCCAATGGTGCTACCATCAGCTCTACCGGGCATGGGTTTCAATGGCACAGGCGTAACGGGGACCACCACTCCTGGCACAAATGGAGCAGTGGCAGGAGATGTATTCCACACGGATGCATTGCTAACACCAACTGGTCCGCTGCCGGGATTCGAACCAAGTTTGGCTCCTTTGGCTAATATGTGCAATGAGGCCTTTGCATTTGATGCGGTCTTAGGTTGTAATGGTGGTGTAACTAGCACCGCTGCTGGAATGGATACAAGTCGTTTTAGTGCCTTGGATTTAGATTTCGCTGTAGATTTCGATCATGGAGTGGCTCCATTGGTGACAGAGGCTACGCCGCCACCGCCATCAGTGATTCCGCCGCCTCCTCCACATCCCATCACATTAGAGCCACCGACTGTTGAGTTGGGAAACTTTATACCGCCGGCTTCCAACACCACCAACAGCCAATCAAAGCAGAAGATTTTTATTAAGAACGTTGATATCCTTAAAGCACCGCAGCGCGGCACACTTCACCTTCGTACCGTAGATGAGCTTAATCTGATGAATCGCAACGAAGTTGAGCATCTTATGGTACCCCTAATGGAAATACCAATTGATCAGCAGCAGCAGCAGCAGCAACCACATCATCATCATCATCAGCAGCAGCAGCAGCAGCAGCATCATCATCATCACCACCAACAACAACAACATCAACAACAACACCACCAACAACATTCCCAGCAGCAGCAGACTCTTCAAGAGGCATCTGTAGCTGGGCAGACCTTGAGTGATTTTCAGCCTTCGCTAAGTAACAGCTGGCCCAGTGAAGAAGGTTATGATTTAGCTGAGGATTTGGAGTGCTGGCGCTGGATGGAGGAACCATTGCAAGGGACCAGTGGCCAGAGCCATGAGGAAACTCCTGCATCTACACAGTTGGATCCATCAACCGAAGATCTACTGGTTAAAGATTTTGCTCAATTATATAATGGTGCGCCTAATCCTCCTCCTCCTCCTCCACCGTCATCGGTTCAGTTACCAGCAGTAACACTCGACCAATTGTCATGTGGTGTAGGAGGTGTAGGAGTCGGAATCGGAGATGGAGGAGGAGGTGTACCTCCGCTTGTGCCTGTTACAGCCTCTGGCGGAACTGTGATGACCTCGTCCAGTTCAAATTTAAGCAGCTTGCCGGTACCACCATTGGTTCCCCTGGCCTCGGAGGCAACAGTTTCAATCACATCAGAGAAGCCAGCCCGCATCTATGTGGCTAATAATTTATTACCCGCTGCCGTCGAGCCGCCATCGGGTGGCACATCCGTACGAGGACGTCCGTATGGTGCCAAGCAGGCCGGTGGTAATTTGGCCAAGCGGCGTCCACCACCAGGTGCTCAACAAATACCAGAGGGCGGTAAGTGTCAAGTCGATGGTTGCATGTTCCGCTTTAAATCGCCTTCCACTCTCGAGTACCATGGTCGCTGTCATAATGGATCCCTTGGCTCCGCCCAGCCCATGATTTGCCCCGAATGTCAGTCCAGTGAGTTTAGTAATTGGAATTGCTTGCACACCCATCTGTGGCGGACACATCAGATTGACATGGAGCTCTATTGTTGTCAATTGTGCAGCTTTAAGACGCCCATTTATTCGCGTCTGGTCAATACCCATGCAAAAATCCACTCCGAAGAGCGCAACTACAAGTGCGAGCAATGTGGCAAGGGGTTCAAGAATACAAAACAATTGAAAAATCACCGCCGACTTCATCGGACACAGGGCTTGGGCATGGGCAAACCACCAACGGCAGCACCGCCTCCGCCGCCCAACTTAAGTCCAAACAATCCACAAGAACAAGCTCTTGCTCCCTTGTTGCATCGTTGCGAAGATTGTGGTGCTGCCTTCAAGCAGCGTAAGACCCTGCGCGAACATCTCTGCAAGGAGCGTAACGAGCAACCGCAATGCCAGACTTGCCAACGTCTTTTTAGTTCCAAGAGCAGCCTAAAGCTCCATATGCGTAGCCATCAGTCGATAAAACGCTTCAAATGCGAGTCCTGCGAATATGAGGCTAGCGATCATAATGCCTTTCGGCGGCATTTAGGCACACATAAGGAACGCAAACGTTATGCCTGTCCACACTGCGATTTTCGGGCTATACAAAGCACAGCTTTTCGGGTAAGTCATTTGCTTATCTATCTATGTATCTTATCTATCTTTAATACTATCTTATCATTCAATTTTCAGTTGCATCTTCAGAAACGTCATCCCGAAAAGGAATTGTCATCAATTATACACAAATGCGATGTGTGCAGCTTCTCCAGCATTAATCAAGGCCTGCTGCTGGTTCATCAGGCCAAGCATGAGGCCAATCAATCCAACATCCCAACACCAATTAATAATCGAAAATCTGTACCAGGTCACATATCACCAGCTGTGGCAGCAATCCCATCGCAAATCAAAGTGGAAAGCAGTTTACTGCTCGCACATTCCAGTACAAATGCCAAGGAGCAGTCGGCAGATGCAATTGATGGATTAACTTTAATGGATCCCTTGCCGACATCCTAAATAAATACATCTAAAAGCTACAACAGATGAAAAAATATCGTAACACAAAGTGCTGTCTATTGCAATGGACATAGAACATAGTTTTTACTTACAAATGTAGATATATGTACATACATACATATATCAACTTTTATACCAAAATCAATCAATGTTAACGTTAATGATTAAGGCTTTTTTTTCTCTTTTTTGCTTCTCTTCAAAGTTTACACCATACATATACACATGCATATATCCTTTCTATATTTTTCTAACTAGTACTAACCACCCTCTCCTCTTTCAAACACAAGTGTAAATAGATTTTAACTCTAAGAGATCAGCATATAAAAATATGTTTTTTAAAGCAGCTTCTGGAAGCTTCGGCTGGCATCGAAGATATTTTGTTTTCTTGATTAATTTAGAATTAAAAGTCATTTGTGGCTTGTCTTATTTGTTATTGTACATATGTATACGACGTTGGTGTTGTTATTAAAACAAAAAAAAAAAAAAGTAATAATAATAATTATTTGATTACAAAAATGACATGGTCTTGGGTTTTTCCTATGTGTCGGAGTATATTTTAAAGTTTCAAGTGTGTAGCTTGGATTACCCGATCTTTACTTCTATAGAGACAACCTCTTTAGTCCTTAACTCTGAAATCGATTCCGAGTTGGGTTCACTTCACGGTCTTTATAATAGGAATATTGATATCGATACATAACAGCCTACCTTTTGCTTTGATTTCTCCCTCGTGGCCTCCAATTCTAGTCATTATCCTTTTTGAATTTCCAGGGAAACAACTATTGGTTTTTGTTTTTGTTTTATGACATATTTCATATTGTGTGTGTAAGCCTTTAATTTAAGGGAAAAAACAGAATACAAAATTTAATTACACTTGTCCTTTAGCTATTCTTTTGGGTCGTTGTCTTTCCAAAACGTTAAAATTAACTCTTTCAATTTTTTCGTTTGTTTTTTTGTTTTTCTTTTTATTATGTGTTTTTTTTTTTCCATTATTGTGTTGTTGTTAAATATATTATTTATCAACATCATCGATGCACAAGAATAGACTGGACTCGGATCTCGAGAGGCTTATCTTGGCCTAATAAATAAATCATTTTTATGTATATTAAAAAAAAAAAAAGGAAAAGCTATTTGTTTTGTTAGAATTACATCTCATTAAATATACATTTATAGTTATTTTATTTCTTGTTTTTTTTTTTTTTTTGAGTTTAAATTTAAAATTTTAGGCGAAATTTGAAAAAACAAGAATAAATAAAACAAAAAAAAAAAAAAAAAAAAAAACATATTCTTATTTAGCAGAACTCTTAGAGATAGGGAAAAATATATATATATATATATATATACGATTTATATATATAGATATATAGGTGTATTTATAATATATTTAATTGGTAAAATCTAGAAGAGGAAGCATTTGATATGTTGTAAAAATGTTAAATTTATATATATATATATAATTTGTATGCAAATTTATTTATATTAGATATACATATATATATATATATATATATATATTCATTTGTATGGTTAGAAAAAAAAGATTACATTTAATTTTTAAATAATTAATAACAATTAGATTTTTTACTGGTTAAGAATTGTTGTTTGCCGTTGTTGGTTTTTGATTTTTTTGTTTTCTTTTTAGTTTTTATGTTTGCATTTCATTTAATTGCTAATATTCATTTATTTGAGTTTGCGTTTGATCTTCGCCCTTTTCTTCTTTTCGTAATTACTTTTTGTTATATTTATTTTTAATATATTAATCTTGTTTCTGTGGTGGCACACACATTATGCAAGTCTTATATAAGATTAAGTTTTTTGTTTGATTTTTGTTTTGTTTAATTTAATTGCATATTTGCCGAGTATTTTTTGTAGTTTTGTATTCTTCGCATAATTTCAATGGGTTCTGTGTGAGTGAGTTTTAATGTTTAAATTTACAAAGCTTAAAAATTATTTAACAACATTGAATGTTTTAACGTTTTGTTTACTGTTTTTTGTTTTGCTCTATTTGTCGTCGTATGTACAGTCCGAGGGCCAGAGGATCACTCAAACTCGTGGTTGGGTGAGAGATTGGGTAGTCGGAGTCAACGAATAACTAGCAGTACATACCTCGTCATCGTCCTCCTCCTGCCTTTCCTTCTCATCATCCTACTGGCCACTTCCTTTGCGGGCACTGAAAAACATACGCGCCACCTTGCCCAATGCCCCGACTATATCCCAGCGTTCCGTTTGCACATCCGTCGATGGATGCGTTTGGTAGTTTGGTAGTTGCTGCGTCAATGTTCCTTGCATTTGGCAATCGGCGGTGGCGCCATCTTCCAAAACCTAGGATGGTGTGGAATACCAACCGCTGGCCGGGCTACCCTTGTGATACAAATGGAAACTGGAGTGTGGGGCAAAGTATTGCGGTTGATCCAGATTGCTATAGGTGACACCGCCCTCTGTTGTGGTGGTGGCATGGCCGTGCGGATGCATTGTTGCTGTATAGGCTTGCGGTTTTAGGGGTAATGATGTGGCAGCCACATCTCCAGTTGGTGTGGCATATTGTCCCCTCAATGGATCGGCATACTCATAGCCACCACCACCACCGCCGCCCCCATTTGTGGTCAGCACTGGAGCCGCCGAGGGAGCCACTTTGGCCGCATTGTTGCTATCGCGTGGCGACACCGATGATGGCGGTGTCATGGCATTGTGATAGTCAATCGAACTGTGATAGCCACCATAGGTGGATACTAGATTTGTGAAGGCATCCGCCGAGGTCTTTTGGCCACCGCTTCCAGGATGTCCAGCGGCGGCAGCCGAATGCAACTGTAAGTATTGATTCTCATAGGATGACTCACTGCCTGGTGGTGTGGGCAATGGACCTGTCTGTTGTTCTCCATAGAACACACCCGGGCCCACGCCTGTGGGCGTCTGTCGTGCTGTGGCCCGGATGACGCTCTCTCTATTAGCATACAGTTGCCGGAGTAGAGCCGTTGCTGGCATTGGAGCAGGTTGTTGATACGGTGTACCTATCCATTGTATTGTGCTGCTCTTCTCATTGGGGTCATGTGGTTGTTGTTGTTGCTGCTGCTGCTGTTGTTGTTGTTGCTGCTGCTGCTGTTGTTGTTGCTTAATCAGGGAATCGGCGCTAAAGTCAGTGCTTGGCGGATTATTACCAGTCACTGAACCTGGCGATGGCAAATGCTTGGACATTGCATGCTCCAAATCCTTGACTGCAGAATCTGCCGCCGAATTCGTTTGCTCCTCAACAATCGATGGCAGACGACTTCGTGGTGTTGCCCCACCATCACGCTGCTCCATGGCTGGTAGCTTGGTCAATGGCTGCTGCTCGGCACTAATCTGCTCGGTTTGCTCTTCGGCCTGCTGCGCCGCCTTGCTCTTGCGCTTCCGCTTCGTTGTTGTGGAGCTTGTGGAGGTATTAGCTGGTGTTGGTGCCGGTACAGGGGTGACCACAGTAGCTGGTAGAACTCCCACACCCGTGTCTACCTCTACGCCCAGTGGCGTTGGACTGTCTTTGATCAGCGAGAGATTATTCAGACTACTGCCATGGGCCGACGTTGCACTACGCCCGCGACCACGATGTGAATGGCCTTCGGAATCGGTTTTGGGTGAACTTAGTTTCATATCACCGGCACTGAGATGAGGATTACCCTCGCCGGATGCATCACCGCTGGGTGAGCCACTGCTCTTGTCATTACCCAAGCCCTCTTCATGCTTAATGCTATCCACACTAGGTTCCAGTTGGCAGCAGTCTAGAATGAGGTTCTCGTTTTCGCGATTACTACAATAGAAAAACAAAAAAGACAAACAATTATATAAATTATTCAACTTAGTGGAAATGCAATTCTCACCTAATCACATAGTTAACGCATATTATGTTCTGCTCATCGGCATTTTTGGTACTACAGACGACAGTGGCACAGGTTTGTAGCCAAGTATAGCCACCACTTTTGTTCATCAGACGATAGTAGCCCGTCAAAACTTGACCCTTTTCGATTACTACAAAATCAAGGGAGATTCATAAAATCCATGAAGTCCCCTTTGGAATTTCAAAATATACTTACGATCTGTGTGACTTTTACGTAACCGGTTGGCATCTTCGGCATGGCACAGTGAATACAAGCTCTTGTTAACCAGATCCTCTGGTGCATAATCCAACAAATCAGAGACTCTGCATGAGGGCGAAATCAATAGTTAGCCATTGAAGTATTAAGCCACAATTAAGCAAAAGAAATGGTTGAAAATTACTCGCTAAAGTATGCAATATGCAGTAGAAAAATGTAATAGCTAAGGATCAAATGAGAATTCTTTGCATATTTTAGGGGCGTTTGCTCCATTTCTTTAGATCTGATTGACTAACTCACCTGGGCTCACAGTGAGCCACACGTAAATCAAAATTGACACGTGTCACAAACATATCGCACTCCAAACGAATCTCATGAACCGAAGGCGGTGGCAGGGCAATGGCCAATGCCACCATGCCAAGCAGCGGAGGTTGTGACTTTCGTGTGTGGGAGAATGTATATTGAGGCCTTAGTTTGCATAGCAGGAGGACAACCTGTAAATGTTCCAAATAGGCGAAAGGTATATGGTTAAGCCGGTGGGCCACACAGTGGTTACAGCTTACAAGGCTAAAACTGACATATACATATATACTCTGATAATAGTGATTGCCATCAAGATCGTAAAGACACATTTCACAGAGAACCAAAAAAAAAAAAAATTATAATAATAAATAAAGCTCAGCTCAAGTCATGTCATAAATATTTCGTTGCAGCGGAATTTGCTATTGGAGTTGAGTGTTCTAAAGGGGCGGAATAAAATCTCTCGAACCTTGTGGATGGATTGAAAAAGTTGGTTGATTATGATGAAGAACAATGAATGGATAATGCAGATGTTGGGATGTTGATGTTGTTCACAATGATGATTGATGTTTTTGCACTTTTATTCGATACTGATCAATCTAAAATCAGTTTTTTTTTTTAAATATTTCTTTTCAATTTTTCATATATACATACATATGTACATATATGTGTATGTATGTGTATATATTTATATAGTATTAATGGCCGAGATCGAAATTAAACGAATAACAAAATCGTTTGTAGTTAAATAATTAGAAAGAAAATTAAACATTAAAATTATAAAGTAAATCCACAAATTTGTTTTGAGATTTATAATTTTGCCTTTTTTTGGTTTTGTTTTTAAAAAAATTTGAAATTTTGTTGTTGTTGTTCATTTTTTTTATATTTTTGTTGTTTTTTTTTTGTACTGATTTCAATTGATACGTACCGAATAGTTTGAGCCCGGATTCTTAAGATTTTTAGCATTGTTATTGTTACCATTGCAATTGCTCGTTGCATCGTTGGCCTGTAGATAAGCAGTGGATGGGATGGTAATACGTAATACATAATGAAGACTAAATGCTAATTGACAAAACAAAAAAAAAAAAAAAAAACAAAAAACCAACCGAAACACACACACACACACAAAAGGTTAGTCCTACGACCCCAGACAGAAACCCGAGAAGAATAAAGACCAAGCTAAATAGTTAGAGTTCAGACTACAAAAAAAAAAAATTAAGAAATAAAATAAACGTTAAATAAATATACGTCTAGGGGTTTTTTTTTTTTTAAAGAGGGGTCGTTTCTACAAAACGTCGACTAGAAATTATGGCACTTTGGCTTAAGTTACAAATAATTATATTAGGCAAGTTTTAATTGGCTTTTTCGATGCTTACCCGATAGCCAGAAGATTTGAAATGGCAACCACGTTTGGTCAATGTGGACTTCATTCTGACACAAAAGCTACGATCATAGCCCTTGTAGCCAGCTGTCGATGCCTGTGTCATTGAGGCGGCAACTGCAACGAAAAGATTGACAGAAAAAGAGTTGGAATTTATAGAATCATTATAATTAGTACTCCGACAGTTAATCCGAGTGCAGATCTTTGTTTGCCCCTTCATTCCCATCTCAAATTGGACTCGGACTTGACTCACCGTCGGGATTGTTCGTACCGTGTGTGCCACTGCCATCATCTGAGGCTCCCGATGTGGGTGAAGCCATGCCTGCAGCGCCACTGCCGCTGCTACCACCACCACCAGCACCACCACCGCCAGTTCCACTGGTCAAACTGAGACCCAATTGTTCGGCAATTTCTGAATGATCGGCCTGATGGATATAATCGAATATACTGCTGCCAGTCATCTCCACTTGCGATAAGCCCAAATAGATGGACACCGTTTCCGATATGTACAGGAAGCGTCCATCAGCGGCCACAGCCAAGGCGAAGCCATCGAGTGACTTTAAGAAAATGGAGAGAATCGAATAGAATTGAAATGAAATGTTAATGATATGCACAAGATGGCTGCGGGCTGCACCTCTCTATAGAGGTCCGCCGCTCCCACTCCTCCTCTGACTACGTCTCACTCTTTCGCACTTATGGCATTGTCATTTACCTGCAGTATGTGGGTGCCCTGATGTTGTTCAAACAAATCAACGGCGGGACTACGCCGAATGGCTGCACCTGCAAATGAAGATCGGGAGAGAGAAAGAGAGAGAGAGAGAGAAACAAAATGAATGAATGAATAAACATATGGAAAATGAGCAGAAGAAATTCTTTCTACAAAAACAAAGAGAGAAAATAAAGTTTACAGTAAAATGGGAAGAAAGAATTTGAATTCAAAGCTTTCTCTTATTAGTCTCTCAAAGGGATTCCAAAGAACTTGGCTAAAAGTTGCACTTTAAAATGTTTGTGTGCCGATTGAAAATTGAATTCATGGCAACTTCTATCAGTAGCAATGCCGCCTTCCTCCGACCCATTATCGCTATCCATAAGCCACGTCATGCTCCAGAGGTCGACGACAACTACGACAATTGTATTGTCACATCAAAAAGCATTCCAAGCAAGACGAGAATGACTTTAGGAACTAGGTGGACACGGAGACGGGGGCGGCGTTGCCTTTTTGAAAGCCAAATGTACAGGGCAGAGCCAAAGCAATGGAAAATACAAAAATGAAGGTAGTCAAGGCACTAAAAATATAATCCAAAATCAATGGGGCGTCATGTATACATACACATACATACATATATGCAGTAAGAGGGAAGAGAGAGAGAGAGAGACAGAGAGGGGAACAGAGTGTTGCTCTGTGCCAGAGAGAGGAAAGTAACGCCTTCCATTCAATTGGATTATTATACAAAAAAAAAAAGAAAGGAAGGAGGCAAAAACAGAAAAAAAAAAAAAAACAACATACCTAAAGCCCAAAAGAGGCAAAGGCGGATGGATAGCCACAGCCAGCAACAAGCTACGGGCAATAAAAAGCACTTCAATTTGACCCACAGCCACAAAAAAGGAAAAGCAGCAGCAAAAAAAAAAAAAAAAAAAAAAAAAATGAGGGGTGGAGCATACATATGAGCATTACTTGAAGGTCATTAAAGCCACTGGCCCTCTCTACCCACCCACCTAGCCACATATGGCTGTGGAACGGAACCGGAAACTGTTTGCCAACTTAGCGCGTCCAGAAATCGCTGGGGATTTAGCTGGCCAAGTGAGAGGAGATGGAGATGGAGATGGTGTTCGTGTGGGTAAAGTAAAGTAAAAATATGTGGACGGGCTAAAGCGATTTGCACTTGTGCGAATTATGACTCTTTGGTCAGTCGAACGAGAACGAGAAGAACCATAATCGTAAAATTCTATAATTGAATTAAATAAATATGGTCAAATGGGCGCATCAGCTGAGAAAATATTGAATGCTTACTTATATTTATTATGAACATTGCTTACATTGCGGTTCCCTTCAATTGTCTTTGTTTGGCCGAGACCAAGAGAGGTTGTGGGCGTGGGATTGGGCATGGGTATGAGGGGATGGGAATGGGAATGGGAATGGTCATCATATTTTTTGTTTCTTGGGGTTGCTCGATGAGTGTGCCGAGTGGCGAATGCATCATTTATGACTTATTTTTGTTTTGGGGTTAAGCAATATAATCATCATAACTAGTGAAATTTATAGTTAAATGAAAGCACCTGAATAGAATGCAATCAATTTGTGAAACGTTTTCTTTAAAATTAAGTTACTTACTAACAAATCTGATATATGGAAGATAAGACCTCTGATTTGAAATATAACTAGAAACTAATTTATGGAAACTATTGCATCAAAAGTGATTTCAGGATGACAATCTTATTCCTTGCCTTGTTTTATATAACAAAATTAATTGAAATTAATTTCGAAAACCCATTTCGTCGCATTGTCTGGGTTGAAACTTTCATTTACTAATTTGCATTTTTGTTGTGTGTATCTGTGTGTGACTGTACTTGAGAGTTGTCATGTTAAAGTGCCGCCATATTGGCGGCCATGTCATCATCAAGACAACTGGAAATTTCTATGAGGCAAAGCGGGGGACAATCCAGAATGCGCAGCTAGCAATAAAATGGGGGACGAAGGGGGAAAATTACAAAAACTGAAAGCAGGAAACGCACATTCGCCTAGATTTTTCCCCATCAACGGATTGTGAATTCCTTTTTCGGGGGCCTCTTCAAACTACTTAAAAATAAGTGAAATCAGAAACATTTGTTTCTAAGTATGCCAAAAACAAAAAGAAAAAATAAATATGCGTACACACCTAAAACCACGAAAAAAAACCAAAACAAATTTATTGGTTTTTATGATAATTTTGTTTGGTTGTTGTTTTTTTCGGTTTTTGGTGGGGCCCATATTTGCATAAAATGTCACTATTAAAAGCAATTTATTTTTATTTGTTGCGCATGCGCAGCCATTTTGAATTTCGTCTGCCGTCACAATTTGTGGATTGGAGGCGAAAATAAAAAGGTTTCAATATACAATATTTTATTGTCATTGAATTGGAATTGAAATTGGTAATGGAATTTCGCAAGGCCTTTGCGTTTAGGACTTTTTTTTTTTGTTGTTTTTTAATTTTTGTTAGCAACAAACAAACTTTCTCTAGATATATGTACATTTTCAATTAACTTACTTTTCAGTTTACTGCTACTGGATGCCTCACGGGTCCATGGTGGATCACCATGACCGGAAAAGTCTCTCAATTTCAAATAGCTTATGGTCAGTCTTATTATGGAAGCCTTATCCAATTGGCTGGTAATAGCAGCCGGCAATGGCAACATTTTGGCCAGCTCATAGAATTCATAATTCTCCTTGCCACGCCTTGAACGAGCCGCATCCCTAGACTTTTCTTTGCGCAGTTCCAGGATGCTACAAAAATATAAAAGAAGAATACAGATCAGAGATGGTAATGAAATATTATGATATTTATGTAGTTCTCTTTTTTTTTGGTATTTACCAAACAAAAGCATCAAAGCAATAAATATGTATGTACATAAGTAGACACTGACGAATTGAGCTTCATTTGAGGAGGAGGATGATCTTCTCACCTGTCCCTTAAAGGTTTTACAACAAACTATCTCAAGGTATGGTACCCACGCTATGACCACCACCAAGACTACTCCTCCCTCTTCTCTCTCTCTATCTCTCTCTGTGTCTTCTTTACTCTTTTGTGATGGAATGGTGTCAGGTTAGGCTAACTAATTGCTTAACATTTGTCAAGTCTTTCAACAGCTCAGCCAATTGTTCCAATCTTTGGACAGTTTTTCTTTTACAACAAATACATATATACAAAAAAAATTGCCGTACTTAAAAGATTTTTCTTTGTATGCCGAGTTTTCCACATAAAAAAGACGTGAATAAAGTTTCGTCTTAGTTGATATTTTCATTATTTGTTTAGAAGAAGACACACACATACAAAACGGTGGACGGACATTGGATAGACAGAATGGATACAGAATGAAAGAAAGAATAAAGATCTACATCTATGTATCTCGTCTCTGTGTGTGCCACTGGCTTCTCAGTTTCTTAGTTCGTTTGTAATGGTTTTATATGAAAATGCCGCCTGCCTTTCTTGGCTTTGCCTTTTGCCTTTTAACTGATGCGCATCTTAAGAGTGTTGTAGCCGCAGCTTTATTTCCCTTAAATGCACAAACTTTTCATTCACAAAACTTGCTGCAATGTCGGCGGCATAAGTCGCATTATGGCTTTACCTTTTTTCCCTTACATTTGGCTGCTATCAGATTGTTGGCATCTGGCAATGGAGTTGGAGTTGGAGTTGGATATGAAGACGAATACGAAGACGTTGTTGTCATCGTCGACGATGATCTTCGCCAGAAACTGCGGCTTAAGGCCTTCATAATTTAACTTTGTTGTCATCGCGTTTTGTTGTTGTCGTTTGCGTTGTTGGTAGTGAAATTTTGTTCGCTACTTTGACAACGTACAACATCTTAGTTAATACTTGAATATTCCCAAACCCTCTAAAGTACAAAGTTAAGACTTCTTAGATTGAGTTTCCAAGTTCTAAGCCTAGTTTATAACATCAGAAGTTCTACAAAATGTTCCTTTTATTCCAGTTCCTCATTATATCATTTGTATTATATAGTTTTGGATCATCTTAAAACAGATGTAGGGCATTTGTCAACCCACATTAACGCTATCAGACGGCTTCTTCATTTCATTTCAGTTTTTTTTTTCCTCTTTTGGCTGTTGCTTTCTTCATTTTCAACAGTTTGTGGTCTTTTAAATTTATTTTAATGGTTTCTACAGGACAGGGGCATCTGGGTAAATGTGCTCATCACACCGATCTTCAAGCTATTCTACGTTTTTTGTTTTTGGTATAACTTTATTCAACTGAAGCGGGATCAGCGGCGGCTTCTTCATAGTAGGGAACTGAGCTTAGCAGAGAAGTGAATTGTAAGAGTGACTGACTGACTGACTGACGGACTGACTTGCCTTGGCTCTCTCATCTCTCTGTGTGTGAGATTTTAATCTTGTTGGGGGCCGTCGGCCATAAAAATATTTTTGATAATTAAAATGAAACCGGCGTAAAAACACAAGAAAAAAAGCCAACAAGAAACCCGTACAACATGCGTCTGCCACGGGCCAAGCTAGTTTCCACTTGCTTTTTGGTTTTTACAACGAGCATACAACAAATTTTTAATTAGTTGTCTTGAAATTGTGTCTTAAATGATTTCCTAATAAAAAAAAAAAACTACACACATTCATATGTATGTTGATATGGTTCAAAAAACCCATGTAAAATGTGCAAAAGCAAATAAATTTGCTCAACAATTTGCCACACGTAGTGCAAATTAAATTTCCTGACAAGACCGACGACAAATGACAGACAAAGGAACATCAATCTTTGCATCATCAATATCAACTCAAATGTCATTCAAATTAGCCTAGCAAAATGTGGAAAATTCTTGATCAGAATACAGTAAGTGAAACTAAGCAATCTCTCTTTCTCTCTTCCCCTCCTCAAGCAATTTGTCAACATGAGAATACAATAACAAAACCAAAAAAAAAAAAAAAAAAAGAAAAAAAGGTGTTGCCTTGATAAATGATGTTTGCCCTCTTTTTAATTTCGCACAAAATGGAGGAATAAAAACGCAAACCTTAAAAACAAATAGCCAAGACAGCGACTAACAGGCGTGTAAATTGCATGTCATTAGCAAAAATTACCGTATATGAAGAATTGATGTTTTGCCAAAAAAATCGACAAATGCAAAAACAGTAACACAGGAAGCAAAATGTTAATGAAACACCAAGACATTATCTCAGAGAATTACGGGCCTGCAGATCTTGCATGGAAATCTGAAAAGCTTTTTTATTCATCTTATTTCCACTCGAATGCCTGGGAATGGCAAATATTTTAGCGACTTAATGAAGGAATTAAAAACTCTTTTATGTACACATTAAGCGGATTACATGCGGTTTTCTTTACTTATCAATCTCAATCGAACGATTTTCGCCAATCTTGCATGAAGTCATAGTGAAAATAAAGGAAAAAAGTGTAGCACCTTTCGTTTGCGTTTTCTTTTTTCTTGTTCGCCCTTCTTGAGGTCGATGAAAACCTTTCTAAGGACACACACACGCACACACAGAAACACACAAGAACAACTGTCAACAGCAAAGGATAAGCATAAGGATAAGGGAGCATGACAACAGGGACATTGTTTATGGCCTGACACAAGTACCGTTATTGCTTTATCAGTTTTTTTGTTTTCGATAACTATAAGAAAACAACGACAACTTCAACAACAACAAAAAAAAAAAAAACAGCATGAGTCGAAGGACTCTGCCAGTTGACCAACGTAATATATAATACCAATTTTAGTTGTGATTCTTGGAAAGTCACAAGAAACATTTCCAATCAGAATTGGTCAAAAGTGTCAAAAGTGAAATTTCAATTATAATGTTCATAATTTCTTGGTAAAGACATAATCAGATACAATGATATCCCATCTCTGGGAGTTTTGATAACAGAATTAGGCACAATTAAACAAAAATACCTCTAGGGCAAAGTTCTTATTTGTCTAAATTCAACTTCTTTCGAGAAAAGAACATCATCTATAAATGCTAAGGATTACTACTCGATGAAGATACTTGTTATCTATAGCTGGATTTGATCTATTTCATTTACGCTGGTCTAGTTTTAAATGGAATTTGTTTCAGCTCTAGATGCACATAGAAAAATAGATTCCAAAAGGAAACTTTTTCGATAGAATCCTTTGACTTTTCTGTCGGGAAAAACTTCGCGTTGATTAATTCGTCTTCAATCGAATGAAAAAAAAGAAGCAGAAGAGATGTAGAGTTTATAACTAACCCAGGCTCGATGGGTTGCTGTTGGGCATGCATTCCGGGTCCGCCTGGTTGATGTTGATTGGGCATTTTGTTATATGGTGGCATGGCGCACAGATCCTGTGTGGGCACCATCCAACTGTGTGTGAAGGGCACCGTGGGCATTCCCAAAGAGCCCATGGTGGCAGCCATATGACTGCCAGGATGTCCGGGCGTTGGTTGACGCTGATAGCCGGCATAATCCATTGCCACGGCAGCCTGATAGGGCAACATTTTGAGGATATTGCCAAATATTTCAAGTAGTTTGATTCACTTAAACACTAGTTTATTGAATTTAGCTAACACTGGCACATTTTTCCCATAGATCCTATGTAGACGTCGAGTATATATGTATGTAGATTGTAAGTAGGTTGATTGCACTTGGTATTTTCTTTTATTTTGGGGCAAAAGGAAATTTGGTTATTTCTATTGCCTGATTTGCTTTTTGTTTTGGTCCACTTTGGAGGTCAATGACGATCCGTAAACACTCACATAGACACACACACACTCTAATAATGCACCGTAAAAAAAAAAACAAACGGAAAAATTCACCAACATACGTTTTGTACGTGTCAGTGGCTGTCTTCAATTATCCTTTGCATCACGCACGCACGAAACGACACAAAACTAACGTCAAGTCCTTCGATTGGCATTCAAATTTTAGCGCGAAGCGTCCAGTTAATTTTTTTGGGGTTCAGACGAGACTTGAACTTCGGACGTATGGGTGTTTTGCCGTAATTGGCCACGCACCAGACACACCGAAACAGAACAGAACAGCACACAGAACACCAGAACAGAACAGAAGCCGAAGTAGAAGGGCAAACCGGGCAATGGCAAACGTTTAATGGGGAAGGAATACGGCACACATACAGATGATACTACGGCGTAACCGGCGTACGTGAAAACTGCAGTTGATGACGATGACGACGACGACAGCGACTGAAGCGATGAAGAAGAATACTACAATACTACTCTCTGTGTGTGTTTACGTTGAGTACGTCCGTTGCTGGCAACGAGTACGTGCAGAATAATTCAGAGTCACGTTCACGTCACCGAACAAAACCAAAGTAAGGCACAAAAAAGGCAGCAGCAGCAGCAGTGGCAGCAGCAGCGGCAGAGTTTTCGCTGCCCGAAAAATCGCCCCCACAATAGTGAGCAAAGAGACAGTCACGCACACTAGAGAACAACAGCAAAAGCAACGACAACAACAATAATAACAACGGCAAAGCCGAAGATATTTTGGGGGTGACATCTTTGACTCGACACGGACACGAACGCTAAAGCTGAAGCCTTAGCCAAACGAAAGCCACAACGAACGAGAAGAACGCACGGCGCCAGCCCTAAGAGCAGCGGGTGAGCGCACCTGACACGCCGCTTGGTCATGTACTGGCTGCACCAGTAGCATTTTAAGCAGCCTCACGCTCCAATTCGCCGTCGTCGTCGTCGTTGTTGTCGCTCTCTCCCGTTTATATGTATGCATGCATATGTGTGTGTGCGTGCAAATGGGCGGGACGTGACGTGCTGTCGAATCGGAATCGACATAGTGCGCATACCAAATGAGCCGAGAGAGAAAGAGAGAGAGAGATCGCATATAATGTGAAAATGGGCAAGTGCGACTGAGATGTAGCTATTGCTATGAACCAAACTGGTTTCCCTCCCTCAGCCATTTATCTCATTCGCTCTTGCTTGCCAGTCGCAACATGCCATCTCTTTCATTTATATAAAATGGAGCCTTTGTTTGGGGCTGCATCACGCGCAGCAATTAGTTTACTTCTTTACACACACACACACACACACACATACACACATTTGGGAATTTGTTTTTAGCCAAGAGTGGGGACTTGTATCTTGGGCTCTCGCTCTAGCCCGTTGTGTTGGGTTTTGTTTTATGTGTGTTTGTGTATGTGACCGAAATGCCAATGACAAAATACTACCAAAATGGTGGTGCTGGTGCTGGTGGAGGTGGTGTCAGCACTGATAGAGCGCAATTCCTGGATCCTGAACCTGGGCGGGAGCACTAGCCTTTGGCGGGCTGGCAGGTAGCTTTGAGTGTGTGTGTGTGTGTATCATCTGACGGAAGGTGCAAATGTGCAATGTCTTTGTTAGGTGGGGGACAGTGGGGGGCGTTTTAGTATTCCACACGAGTATAGGAATACACAGACAGAAGCTGTCTCTCTCTCTCTCTCACTCTCTGTATCTCTGCTCTATGCTGTTATTTCTTCCTCTTGGTTTCCTTTTTATGTGTTTATAACAATTTTAGAGAAGAAAAATTGTTTAATTTCCATCAAGACGAACATAAAAAGTTCTGTGGCCATGGATAGTCAAAAGGATGAAAATTGTAAATTTTAAGCATACTGATCGTTTTCGAAATTGCCACTTATATAATTTATGCAAACATCCTAGCAAGTCCTTCCCTTGAGAAATGACAAAAAGATGTATTTGAATAAAATGGATTGAAGTTTCCTTTTGAAAAGTTATTAGAAGACTTTGCTAGGACGATGGCATTTGAGAAGATTTCACTTCAAAGCCTTGAAGCTCTGTAGATCGTATTTGAGTTAAGGCTTTCGATCAGAATTTTTGGTATAATCCTGATCTAGAGCCATGTTAACTCAGAGGACAATGTAGGCACACTTTCATTTTCTAATACCTGATTTGGGGTCGGTTGCTACTTTAATATTTTCCCACAAAAACTAGAGCAGGCATGATTTTGCACATGCAATTTTGTCGGTAAATACCGCACACACACATACGCCCGCTACACACACACACACACACACCATCCATTCACATCTCACACGGTCTCATGAAATTACGTAAACGTTAACGTAACTGGAACATGTGTAGAAACTGAAACGTGATCGATTTCTTGAGCCACCGCCACCAACAGACAAGTTGGCGTAGCGAATTCTCCCACAATTACGCGCGGCGGCAATTGTGAATTTTAAAAAGGAAACGTGCCAAGTGCCGGACCCGGACCAGACCAGACCAGACCACACCAGACCAGCTCAGTTCAGAGTAAGTAGCAAGCAGCCAGCCAGGAGGTGGAAATGGCAACAAAAAAAAGCACATACAACTCTTGGCGAGAAGGATGGCGAAGGGGGCGGGTGGGCACTGAGCTGAGCTGTTGTGCCTGTGTGTGAGCTGAAGGTGTAGACAATGAATGAGGAACTAAAATTCAACGCCGCGCCATAAAAATCGAACGTGAACGTGGCGGCGCGGCCGCTGAGAGAGCGCGTTTCCGGTTTCCAGTTTGCGCCGCTGGCATTGCCGTCCACCACGTCTAAATACATCCCACGTCCACGTCCACGTCCAGACAGTGAGCAGACATCATCATCATCATCATCGTCATTGCCATCGCCAGGCATTGAAATTGGGTAAGGGAGATAGAGACAAAGAGAGAGAGAGAGAGAGAGAGTGTGTGTGTGTGTGTGTGTGTGTGTGAGAGGAGCCATCCAATGGTTGGTTGTAGGTCGGAAATTGAGCATGTGCGTGTGGATTGTATGTGTTTCTGGGGCTGAAGAGATGCCGATGCCAATGACGATGACGCTGATGCCTCGAGGACAATGGCCATGGACGTGCAACGATGCGTGCAAAGGAGTTGGGAGGTGGGTAGTGGAGGTGGTGACACTGGCGGTGGCAGTGCCTCCAATGGCAATGCCATGGCCATATAAAGGTGCGTGCGCCGGGTCTCCCGGTTTTTGAGTGCGTGCTGCGGGTGTTGATGGAATCAACAAAACCCATTGGACATGAATTTTCATTTTCGGTTTCGGTTTCAGTTTTAGTTTGCTGTATTTGGTTTTGGTTTTTCAAAAGCAAAATCATTTGCTTGTATTCCAGTCAGGAGCAGAAATTGTTGCATGACTTTTATGAATGAGAATATCCAAAGACTTACTGGGCGACGGCACGTTCCTTTTCTGAGACCCACAATCCCTCCCACCTCCCCCATCAGAGAGCCACCTCTCTCAATCCCATTGTCTCTCACTCTCTCACACACACACTCTTACTCTCTGGGTCTAATCAACTCATACGGAGAATATCACGTCTACTATGAATCAGGAGGAACCCCAACAATTGGTCAAGAGAATACACAAAACTTTAGCAAGTTATCCATCACGTTTTCTCGGACACACGAGTCATCCATTTCAAATAGGGACGTGATTGCAAAAAAATAAAGCCAACAACAACAGTAACAACAAAACTAAATACAGAAAAATTAAATAAATATAAAAAACAAATAAATAAATTTGAACAAAAACAAAACAAAAACATATGTAAACTGCACAGAGAACTGATTTGGCAGCCAAGTTTTATAGGCGCCAACTGGAATATGATCGATCGATCAACAAGGTCGATCAATTGATAAACGCTTTAAGGCAAAACAAGGAAGGAGGCAATCCTCGATTCTATTTTCCAGAGGCCACAAAAAGGAAGCAATAAACTAACCACGATCACTGATCTGTCACGATCCCTTCCAAGAGGTCCAGAGAAGCGAAAGCAATAAAACTGACAGACAAGGTGATAAAATAACAAAACGAAATTATTTCTCTTTTTCTCCTTCTGCTGCTGCTGCTCTTCTGTAGTAGCTGGGTAGAAAGGCATTTCACCTTATCGAAGGTGTAAGATCTTAACTGAGAGAGAGAGGTTTTTATGACCAGAGAAAGATTTGGACTTAACTGTTTTTCTGTCTGTTACACAATCGAAAACACTCTCTCACACACACAAACACACAACAAAAAAAAAGTTCATAATTCAAAAACCACAAAACAATTAAGCAATAAAAAAACAAAAGGAGTGACACTCCATGGAAGACCTGGACAAGTATGAGGATGAGGCCATGAAATTGGAGTAGTGCAGTTCGGGAGCACGATCTTTATCGCCTGTAATTGTGCGTGAGCGCTTCTGCTGAAAAAAAAGAAAAGACAATCTTTTCGATTCTTGATTCTCTGTTTGTTTTCCCCCAACCCAACCCTCCACCTCTCCAGGTGGCGCAGAACTGTCCCCTCAATTGGGGAACATAATATTTTATGTGGCTCAAGATGATGATGAACTGCAGCCAACTTGAAGTTTCGTTTTGCTTTTTTTTTTTTGTTTAGTAAGAAATAATGGAGAGGGATTCAGGATGTTTGTATGTACATATACCTAAGGAACAAGCAGCATAAAGGATTCAACAACTTAACTGGAATTTAATCTAATCCTCTAATCCTCGCTTTGCTTGCAATATGTGGGTATACAAAGAGCTAATTATTTAAATAACTAAATTTTAAATATTGAGTGTTTATTAGATTGAGTTAACTTTAGCACTACTTTAACAAATTCTTACATATTTGAAACTTATCTGACTAGGTTAACAAACAATTAAATAAAATTAGCTAAAAATAAATCTAACTAAGTTTAATGACCATTTCAAAACGAGAAACTGGCCAACAGAAATAGATTTTATATTTTCCTAATACTTGTCTTAAACTAATCTTTATGTGTAAAAAGTCTTTAATTACATTAATTCCTTTTTTTTGTTTAATTTTTTCTGTCATTCAGAATTACTCAAGGCGGAAGAAGAATATATTCTTCTTTCAGTTGGTTCAATTTAACTTAAAGTATACTAATCGGAAATCCAAGAAAACGAAAGACAAATAATGCAATAAAATTGCAACACTCTTTGCTGAAATAAACATGAGTTAAAGATAAATGATTATGTTTCTTTTCTTGCACCTTCTACATATTTATGAAACCGCCAACAGGTGATGCTAACAATGCGGACAAAGTGGCTTCAGTGTTAACCATAAATAGTTTCGATTATAATGATTTTCTTTATATAACAGACAGAGGTTTGAGGTTTAGATTTGGGAGACAGTCAATTTAAGCCTTAGCTAAATATTACCCTAGATTATAAAGAATATATGCAGCATTTCTAAAAGCATTTTTCCCCTATTAAGACAAAGCATCATTTGTTTAAAAGCCCAACTAATTTTAAACTTGTTTTTTTCTTTTGGCAATCCAATTTAGTTGAAACTTCAACACTTTTGCATTTCACACAGTTAATTCGTTCAACTTGATATATTAAGTGCTCAATTTCAATCGATGCTATATCGTATACGATAGATAATGCAATATATTTTGTCTACAATTCCATTGATTGAACAATTTAAAAGCAATCGTTGACATTTTTACCGCTATAAAGCAATAAATTAGCTTTTGTTATCGTGCATTTTCAACATACATAAATAAGAAATCCCAAACTCAGACACAACCTAGACTACTAGACAAATATCACTGATTTCACATCTTCTGACTTCCCTCCTCTGTTGACCGCTTCATCATTACAATTGCCCATCTCTCCTCACCCGTGACCCGTGGCCACTTATGATCGGCTGTTTGTTCACTTTTCTGGTATTTAGTGAAACAGAATGAAAAAAAAAAAACAGAATTCGCATGCCAAACCGTAGCCGTTAAACTGCGGCAAACACAAAAGTGTTCAGTTGTGATCGGAATTATTAATTAATATTCTTGCACCTACCCAAAACTGTGCCGAGATTGTCGAGAAGAGACACACAAGAAACTAGTGCACACAGCCAGCCAGCCTGGTTCGAGGTGGAATCGAAGGCGCGCGCGGTTATTTGGTTGGTTAGTCGCCGCCAACAGTCAACAGTCCGCCGCAGTCAGCCATGACCGTGACAACTTGGCAAAAGGCGAGCAAAAACAAACTAAACAGAAGAAAAAAACACACATGGAATGGCATGGACAGTAGGAGGAATATGAGGACAAAAACAAAACCATCCCAAAATTACATAATGATCGACCAAGCGATTCCCAGCAAAACATCGAAGTTAGCCAGATTAAGTTAATATTGTTTTTAAACTTATTTAGGTACGAATAGTAACTTGAATATAATCAATATGCCAATGTAACTCAGTTTAAAATCTTAATTCTGTATTTGGAAATCATTTGAGAATGGGAAACCTCTTGCAGTGTTCTCGTTTAAGTCAGGCTATTAGGATAACGCAATGCCTTAATTAATCTTAGGCCAGTTATAAAAGCTTCTACTGGAGAATTTTGTCTTTAGATTGAGAGATTCTTTCATCGCTTGGTAGCCTTTTTGTACCCTTTGATATACCCTCTTAAGAATCGAAAATCGAGCAAAAACCATGGCTTTAGATCGCGAGCTGGAAGCGTGTTCAGGAGCAAAATGCATTCCTCGCATGGCTTGAGGTTGGTTAACGTTGCTGGACTGGACATGAGTGGACTCGGCTTGGATTGGAGGGAATGTGCTCTAGAGGTTTTTTTTTTTTGTTTTTTTTTTTTTTTCATTTTCTTTTTAGCTTTTGTTCATTTCATTTTATATATATATATAGTGTTTTTGTTGTTGTTTTTGTCAGTTTGTCATTTGCGTTGTTCAATTAATTGCAGAAATCAATTTAAGCAATGCAACTTTACCTCATTGCTGCATTGTTATTTGTAAAGTTGATGCTGATGGCAATGATGATGATGATGTGGCTGATGATGATGATCGATTCATTGGAAATGGGTTTCGGGACTGAGAAATGAGACTGCTGGGTTACTACTACCTTTATGTTGTATTTAGCCGGCTAATTGCTACAACCGACAAAACTCTGAGAAACTCTAGCAAAACTTGTCGTTGTCTCTAGGATAGACTAGAAGAATTGTGTTCTCGTTCGTTTGATTTTCGCTTGCATCTTCCGGCAACTTACCAAGACCAAAGAGAGAAAGAGGGAGAGAGAGAGAGGGAGAACAAAAAAAAACATAAGAAAACAGAGTGTGACAACGCGCGACAGCCTCGAGATAAATCCAATTAGTCTGATATTTGTACTTTTTATGTGAGAATTCTCATTAAAAATGTAAAATGTCATAACGAAACGAGAACAAGACAACAGCGGCCAACAGAAGAAGCCAGCGCCTTAGATAAATTTTAATAGATAGTCGATATTTGCCATACACTAACTAGTATTGAGCGATTAGTACAAGTCTAAGAACTCAAGTAAGATTCATATGAACTTTGGAATCTCAATCTAAATGACATAGGGGAGTTATTTAATTGAAGGCGTTTAACAAATATATTCAATTTTAAAACTATTAATATACCAGATGGAATAATGTGGATAATTAGAATTGTGCATTTGTTTTAGTTTTCTTTGACCTAATAGGAAATATACCCAATTCAATGTGATGGGCTAACTTAGAATCCGTCTGACAACGGTTTCTCTCTAAGCCTGAATGCTGGGATACCAAGTATCTCATAGATGCAACATGCGAGCCTTTGACGTCTTGTCGCCGACGATGACGACAGCGACAACAACAATAATATTGGCAATGACAACAGACTTGGATGGGATTCAAACGTCGTCGCCAGCGATGACTTCGGACTTCGTCTTTGACTTTAGCTTGGCATTCAATAATTTTATGCTAACAAATGCGTCGCTGTCAAGTGGCGCTGATGAAATGGTATTGGGAAGGATAGTGGGGTGATTGGGAGAGGGTGGGGACAGGGGCAGGAGGGCCAAGGAGCAGCAGCACATAGCATTTACGGTAACATTAACACTTACCGCGCATTCACCGATGACTGAGCAGCTCCAATCTCCTCCATGGACTTTCTGCAAGACAAAGCAAGAGTTAAAGAGAGAAGGAAAAAGCAAGAGAAGAGAAAAAGTTTAAATAAATAAGTTAAAACACATTTAGTCGGGCTTGTTGAATTCGATTAGGAGGGGAATCACAACAAAAAAGTTGGCATTTTCTAAATAAATTAAATTAGCCGATAAATGTCTCGGCTCTTAACTCACCTGTCGCCCCAACAAAGTGCATCTTCCCGATATCTGCAATGGAAATGATGAAAAAGCCAAACACATGAGCAACACGATTGATTACATTATCATTCCTCTTTCTCTCGCACTCTCTCTTTCTCTCCCTCTCACTCCTTCTCCTTCTCTTAATATGTTTGAAAGTTGGTGGTTTTGTGTTTTTGAGCAAGGTCAACAGGAAGTTGAAATCAAATCTAATAAACAATAATCTTCTGCTGTACAAATTATAGCAAGCAAAACATTTTTGTTTGAACCAGAACTTTATAATCAAGTGCATCTACCGATATAGCAAAATTTATTGATTTGTCCCGTCTCAGTCTCAGTCTCGTTCTTAGTCTCTACCTTAGTCTCTTAGTCCTGAGACAGCGCCAGGGTAATTTTTTTTTCTTTCTTTCTTTATTATCAAACACACACTCTCTAAGAAACCGAGACCGTAAATCATTTGACCAAAAACCAAAGAAGTGGAGGAAAAAAAGGAAGCAAAAATGTATGCCAAAGACCCTCGCAATTTTAGCACAAAAAAAAAAAAAAAAATTTTACTCACTGACCCTTTCGTTTCCATTGCCCTTCTTCTGGCCCCAACCCTTTCCTTGTCATCCTTCAGCGAAAGCGTTCAGGTTCACTAACTGATCGAATCGAAGGGTAGAAAATGATTCCCAGTCTTTCATTCTCCCTCTCTCTCTCTTCTGGTGTCCCTCTTTTAGCTTGTTCATGGCAATTATCAAAATTGTAATATTCATCAGGTTTTCATTTTCCTTTTTCGTTTTTAGTTTCGTTCCCCCCTCCGTCATCATCATCATCCACTTTTTTTCTTATTTATTTCATTTTGATTGAGTTCATTAAGCTCATAGGTCAGACAGAGAAGGAGAGAGATGCCAACTGAAACTAAACTTTCAATTTGTGATTAATTCATCGCTTCATCATCACTTGCAATATGCAGAATATTCTACTATATATGCGCTGACAACTTTACGAATCACATTTTAAGTATATACAAACAGTAATCACATTGTCTACCAACTTCCAGAATGCCCTTACTGTCACAAAGACTTACAATTAGACCGGCGGCTGGCATCCCATATGAGGACAAAATTGCATACCCAACTCCTCCACTTAATTGGGTAGGCCTAGTTAAATGTGGAGATTACACACCTTATTATTATGAAATATGTTCCATAATTATGGCCACTTTTAGAAGGCAAAGAGTCTCGCCCTTATGTAATTTTAACTGTTGCCCAGCCTTCCACCGATTTCCGCCCCACTCTTTCTCTCTATCATCTTCATCGCCATCCGAATCCCACATCATCGTTCAAGACCAGATACCAGACCACAGGACATAACCGAACCCTAGACCTCCTTATATTGACAGAAGTGGTGGCGGCATCGTCATCGTCGTCTCAGTCGTCGTCGTCGTCGTCGTCGTCGTCGTCTCTTGGCTTGGCGACAGCAATGTCTGGACAACGATGAGGTCTGAGAGCTGAGCTCTGAGCTTCGACTCCTGTCTTCCTCATGCCAATTTATTTATGGTGCGGTACAAGTTTTTACGCACTCAAGTGCTCTGAGACTAATTGGGCACGAAACGCAATCAAAGTGACGACGACGACAACAAAACGATGTATTGGCTGCTCCATGTTGGATGCTGGCGGTACTTCGGCGAGGGGGGGACAAAAACACCAGAAAAAAAGAAAAAAAAAAACCAAAAACAAAAAAACAACACCGATGCTTGATCAAGTTGAGCGTTGTTCGATCACTTGAACTTTTATATCGACGACTCTGTTGGGGCTTTGATTTGTGGTTTGCAGCATAGTTTGTGGGCAAAATAGTTGGGCTATGTTCTACACAATTATCTGTTATTATCAAGAGTTTTTCGTTGTTGCAATGTTGACATCTCATTGCTGTTGCTGCGCTACTGCAGCATTGCAGCACTCAGAGGAGTCCTCCTCATTCTCCTTTAAAGTGGAGCTGGGGCCACCTTTTATGCCAACACTTAAAAATAGCAGCCACAGGAGATGTAATTCGCCTTCTCTACACCAGCTCACTACTACTGATCGTTGAGGGAGAACACGTGTCGATACCAACTAGGAAAGCAAAGGCAGATCGCAGATGATGACATTGTTTGACATCGATGGAAAATCCCAAGAGTTGAAAGACCAATATAAAATCTGTATTGTGGTGACCCCGACCAAATAGTAGAAAGAAAAAAGTATTCTCTCTAAAAATCTCTTTACATAAAGAAGTAAATTTGATTTTGGTGACCCCGTCGTTTGAATTTTTGAGATTATTTCACTGCCTTGAATTGTCATCATTCCCTATACTTAATTGGGCAAAGTTAAATCTTACGATTTTTCCCCTTTAATTGACTGAAACGTATTAAGTTCCACTGTAACATGGTGTTTTGGTATGGCATTTTTTGATTTCTGCTTTTGAATGATGCTGTCAAAGGCCCCAAAGCGATTTGTGATTGGTATTGGACATTGATCGCACACACGTTTTAAATGACAGTTGCCTCTCTGCACCTTTGTCTATCATGTTACTCTGATTATGGTCCTAAAAAAAAGATCGTTCGGTTAACGAACAATTATTTGTATTAAGCGGTCTATGATTGGAACAGCGAATGGAACTGGATCATAAATTGGTGGTTGAATGACGAAGGGTTAGAGGGGGTTCAAACTTATTGATGTTTTGGTCCAGGTCGCCTCAGCTGTGGGGCGTTTACTTCTGCTTAAATTTTATTTTTGAACAATTTTTTTTCTTCCCCTATCTCGTTCTCCCTCACTCTCTCCCCCTGCTTTTCTGCTGGCCTTAATATCAAATTTTCGCTCTAAATTCCTCTGATCAATGATTGCCTTTTTTGCCTTCTTCCTGCAACATCGAATGCCGCGAATCTTGGCTGCTTCCTTGGGCCTTTCCCTCGTTCTCCTCCTTTAGCCTGTCCTGTCCAGTTTTTTTTTTTTTTTTTTTTTTTGAAGTTCAAGTCGTTGACTGACGAACTGCCGCTGCTTCAACTGATCGACTTGGACTCTTTTGGACTGATCATCATCATCATCATCATCGATCGCTCGATCGATCGCCCTGTCTGACTGTCTGTATTCCTACCGACCTTGTATTGCTGCCTTTGTTGTTGTTGTCGGCAGGGATTCCAACAATTTTGAAACTTCTCATACATATTTATAAGTTTGGCAAAGTTTTGTGAACAACGAAAAAGAAAGAAGCGCAAAGCTCTGCCTACAACTTTTTTTTTTTTGCTGATATACGCTCTCGCCAATGGGGTAACACACAAATGTTGAGGCATTCGAAACACTTCGAAATATTCTATCCTAATTTGACTCTTGATAGACCCTTAAATACTCAGAGAATCTAAATTTAAACGGTGGTCAGTTCAGTTTCAATTATGAATTAAGTTTAAGAGTATAAAATATACAATATTGTTTTTGTTTTGTGGAAAGACTAAGAAAATAAGTTGCGGTTGATGGTTTTCGGCTCTCACAACTTTTATCTCAATTATTTGATCGTCTCGCCATAAACGGTATAGGCCAAACTAACTAAGTGGGTTCTACTTAGTTAACTTTGTCGTCAATATGTACACAATACATACTGTTGACCCATTCCGATCGATTTATGAATCACAGCTAGCTAACTAGCGATTAGTTAGTTAAACGAACTCCCACTCTTTGTTATTCCAAACAGGGATTTGTACTTTTGCACTTTGGTGTAAAGGAAAGGTAAAAAAATGTGTGCAATTGGAAGAAGTGTGGGGAGAAGGGGGAGAACTGTGTCTCAGTCTTAGGGCCAGGCCCTTGCGATGTGTGTGCCGTTTAATCATTGTTATTGTAACATGGCATGAATTTCAATTAATTTTACGCGCTACCAGCAAAAGAGAAGGAAAAATGAGGAAGGAAAAAGAGGAGCAGCAGCAGCAACATCAGGCAGGAGTCATCTGATTGGTGGTGGTGCTGCTGCTGATAGTGCCCCTTCAACGCTTTGGCGTTGATGAAATTGTTGGCTCACTTTGAATTTGCCGGCAGCAAGGACATGTATCCCACACATCTACATCTACAACCATATCCACATCTTCTACTGCTGTAATAGCTTTATGCCTGGCGGCTGTGTGAACATCAAGCTCATCAAAAGAGCTCCTCCAAACCGGCAGCCGCAAAACATCAAGCCATCCCAACCACAACAACGTTGTAATTTACTCTACAACCTGCAACCTGCAACTTGAGCTTCAGACTGGAGACTCTTTTGCCTCTTGGCGGAGTGGGTGGGTAAAGTCAATTTCCAGTGTTTTTTCTTCGTCCTGGCCTTTTTTTTTTTTTTTGTTTTCTCAGAGTGTTGCGCTTCATTTACATAATTTAATTGAATGTGACGTGGCTGGGTTTGGTCGAAAGATGTGGACTGTTGGGCACCTCCTTGCCTGGTCGCCTCTTCCCTGGGTGCAAGTGTAGCTCGTAATGCATTTGAGGTGGGGCATTTGTAACACCTTTTTGCAGCAAACGATCGAACGGATTGGTTGAGACAAGATGCCGGCCAACCAGGAATAATGTGGGGAGCGGGAAGTTGAAGTTTAGTATATTGAAGATTATAGATTGAAAATGTAAATATCTATCGATTAAGCGCATAGATTGAATAAACAAATTGCCTTTTTTCTTTTTTTGGTTGTTTTGTCATAATCTCAAAATTAATAACAAAATTTATGTGCAAATATGTAACGGATATCTCAGAACATTTCAGTTAGCAGAGGTTTATGATTTTATAATCAAGAACTATAACATTTAACATTTTTCAATTAAAATTTCTCTTTTACATAGAGCTTAGTTGGTTATCAGTTTTCAAATTTGTGGCATTTCCATGCGATCATCAACATTTCAGTTGATTTTCATTTAGTGTATTGAATGAGGAAATAAAAATATTAATTAATTTGGACATCATTAAAAGTTGAAAGGCTTTTTTGGGTTAATCTCTTTAATTATGGCAAATTTCGCATGTTGACGATATTTTCTGCCACCGATTTGCTGACCTAGCAACCATTTTCAACTAACAATAAGATTGAAGTAAATATTCATTTCGTTTGACCAGTTTCTTTGACTACTTTTTGTTGGTTTATAAGCTTTTGTGTATGTGCAGATAATACATAAATATATGTATAAATGTTTGTGTTTGTGTATATGTACATTTTCATCATGAATTTTATATGCCATCCTGTGCAGACCTTCGCCTCTCTTATGTTTGGTGGCCCCTTCACAGCGTATCCACAGCATAATCGTAATCATAATCTACTGCATTTTATTTCATTTTCTCGCGTTGAAGTTATGTTTCTGTCTTCGGTTTTTTTTTTGTCTTTCTTTCTTTAGTTCAGTTTCATTTTGCTCTTTATGCTTTACTGCAATTTCTTAATGGCCGTGTGGCCTCCTCTTCCCTCCCCTCACTTCCCCTACCATCACCCTCTCTGCAGATTTTTGCAGTAACAACACTCCAACCAATCACGTTCGAAATATAAATTGTGGAAATGATGGTTTTTTCACTGCACATTTTGCGGTATTCCCGTTGTCCAGAGGAGGATGAGTCCAACTTCAAGTCCAAGTCTAAGTTTGAAGTCATCAAAACCGCAAGAGTTGAGTGGTCTATGACCATGGAAAATTTGTGTGTTGTACTGGTGGTGCTGATGGTGGTGGCGGTGGTGGTGGTGGTCGATCGCTTTGTAGAATGAAAATGCTGATCGTGCTTCTGGCGCGGTTCTAGGGTCCGCTACTTAATGAAAAACAAACGTCCCAACAATTTTCCAGTTAGGTCAAAAACCCATTTCTCTCAGTGTAATGGACAAAATGCAACTTTAACGAATTGAAGCAAAGGCAAAAAAAAAAAAAAAAAATACAACCAACAACAAAGTAATAAAAAAATGTAGCTATATAAAAATAAAATGAAAATAATGGGAAAAAAGACCAAAATGAAATTGAGGCACAGGAGGCAGATGAGGAGGAGAAGTGCTTGATGCATCAACATCATCAAGGGGCAAAGATTGTGACGGGGTAGAAGGGAGGGGCTAGCTGGCATTGAAATGGTGTGTGATGGTAGGCTTTTGGGGGAGATTGAAGTGAAGATTCAAAGAGGAAAGGCGTATGGTTAGGGGGATATCCCCAACATAACACAACACAATCACAGTTTAGATTTCTTTCGTCTTCTCCGACTTCTTCGTCTTCGTCTTTCAGTTTGGTTGCTTGCTCTTTTAATATTACTTCCACTCCGCGCTGTCTGTATGTATGTAGGCATAGGTATATGTATTCGTATGTCTTCGCCAATATTCGCCAAGGTAATAACTCAGGTGATTATAGTAATTATGCGTTCTGACGCGATCCAGCCACGGATAACGCTATTTCGATATAATTGAAAAATGCTGATAGACGCTGATTGTGTGAGCACTCTGAGGAGAATCAAAGTCAGACTCAGTCAGAGTCGAAGTCGGAGTCACAGTCAGAGTCAGAGGGGGTAAGGATTACTTTGTTGGGTGTCGGCAGTTCAAGCTAGTTGTTGGTCAAAAAAAAGTAAGAGATTTTGATATTAGAGCGTATTCCTCTTCTGTCAAACCAATCCTAATTTTTACTTGTTAGAAATTCTTATTAGAATATAACTAACTAAAGACAAATCAAAGCCAATGGTCATATATTTGCTATAATGTATGATTGAAAATAAATATATCTAGAGTCGTGCGTGATTGTGGATAGTTGCCCATCTCTAAAGATTGATGTGACTCTAACTGACTGCCGGCTGCTGTATGTACTTGGCTCAATCCTGCAGCTTCAGCTTAATGGGCTGGTGCTGTTGCTGGATGGGATGCCCATCACCAATCACAGTTCATGAATTACAACGCCATCGCCATATTGTTGTGGGAATTGTTTTTGGTTTTCGTTTTTTGAAAACAAGACTTGGTCGTCGTCTTGAACATCATGGCTAATGCGGCAAAATGTTCTTTGATGCCGATTTCATTTTTGCGATATTGAAAATAACCATGCATTATATACCAGGGCTGAGAATGAAATTCAACTTGACTGAACCGAACCAAACTGAACTGAAGTGAACTAAAATCTCTGTGCAACTCATCAGGCGAATAAATGGAGACATGGCCCAAATGAAAAGCGTAAGGTAAAACGTGGTAAAGAGAAAAGGGAAGGGAAGTTCTTTAAGTTGAAAAGTTTCTCAACTCAAAAAAACTTATCTCGTGACAATCGGTGAAGCTCCGTGAGGCGTTCATCGCATCGTCCGTCCGTTCGTGTGTCCGTCCGTCCGTTCCTTCGTTCATTCGTTCCATTCGTTTCGTGTGGCATGTCGAAAGTGTTATTGTCACGTAAATTCAATTAGTTTAATTATGAGTTTCATCGATGTTGGCACCTCTGGCTAAGAGTCTGCCAACAACAGCTACAACAACAAAGAAATATTATTTTGGTAATACTTTTTTGTTTTGGATTTTCTCTTCTTGTTTTTAAAATTAAATCGGATTGCGCAAGCTTATCGCAGATTTTGCAATTACTTTTTTGCACCAAGCAACAATGTGGATAGATACATAATTGCGCGGGTGGCAATCAGGGCGGTTGGTGGTGCTGGTGGTGGGGCACTTTTGGCATGTCTCAAGAGGAAAAGGTGTAGTAAATTGTAGTCACGAATCGTGCCTTTTGCTGAAATTGGATAACTAAAGTGGAAGCTAAATATAATTCACAATAGAATTGACCAAACAGAGAAACAATTGATTTAAATGCCAACCAATAAGTGATCATCATCATAATAAATAGTTGAGATCTAAAATACATGTTCAATAAATTCAATCATATTTAAGTCAAATTCTTTCAATTTGTTTAAAACGATGGATCCCTACATGGATTTTTCTAATGAGCTCAATGCATATGTTTCTATGAATGAACTAAACGATCATTGCAGTGATCGGTATAGTTACATATGGATCTTATTTTGAGATTCATATATTTCCAAATTTCCGAATAGCGAAATACATACGTGAGTTCAAATTTTATAATTTTTCGATCCGAATTGTATTTTAAAGACGACAAAATGTATGCAGCACTTTCTAATTGAATGAAAATATTTTAGTTTACGAATAATATTTCTTGATAAAATATTACGTATTTTTCAATACAAAAAAAGGTCTATCTAAAGAATCTGTTAAGGCCAGATACAGCCTCGATCCGTTTGTACAAGCTGAATAATTTCTCTATAGAATTCAATCCACTCAGTGTAAATATGGTGAATCAAGAATTTGATCATGTAAAACATGAATGATAAAGGAAGCAATATATAGACGGTTGTTTTAGCGTCCATTTTGCTTGCTATCTAACCTTTTCTTTGCGACATCGACTTTTTCGACTTTTAGATATATATTTGTAAATATAAATATCCTAATAAATTTCGAGTTTGGCTTGGTGAAAGAAACGATATATACCGATATATGCAGAAAAAAATGTTAGATGTTTTTGGATATAGTTCTACTTATAACAGAAATTAGAAACTAATCCTTACTCGATTTTATTCAAACTTTTCAGAATTATGTTTAAATTTAATAATTAAATTGAATGTTAATAACCAAGTTTGGTACTTTTTTCAGAACTGTAGGACCCTAAATAATCTACATTTTCGAAGGTTTAAAAAATACTGAAATATTTCGAGAATTTCGCAGCCCTTTAACAATTTGCCAGCGAGTGCATTTATGTATAATAAAGTTTACGTTAAGTTTGCTGCTGAATAATATGATCTCAAAAAAATAATAAGTACTCATTTGAAAACTTTTGCTTTGCTAACAAACTTCAGTGACTTCTAGTCATCAATACAAGTAATGCTAATTTGAGTATTTGGTGCTGATCGAGACGAACAGTCATTTATTATAATATCACTTTTTGCCGAAAATAATAATAAATTAAGCTTCAAATAATTGTTAAATAGAGTGAACTTAAGAAATTATTCAATATAGATTTATGTTGTTGAGCTCTGCCCTATTAATTGGGGCACTCATTGGGTATTATATAATAAAATATGTGGTTCTTTATTTGAAAACCATTTTACACTCATACCGTGTTTTGTATGTGTGTGTTTGGAGTTAAGTGAGAGATAACTTCCTATGTATAGTTTGTACATGAGTATATCTTTATGTACGTATTGGCAGGACACCATAACGATGACACTTTCTCAGTTCGGTTTTGGATACGCCCACCACATTGAGTGTATGGCATTTGCATATACACAGATACACACATGTATATATTGTATGTACATTGTGTGTAAGAGAAGGGTGACGAGGACGAGTGCATGCACCTTTATTGGGCATTGCCTTGTTATTTACCTATAGTAGGGAAATCCCTGCGGTACATGCAAATCCATGGGCATTCCACCTTGGGCAGCGGCAGCAGCGGCCAAATGATGAGGATGCGAATGATGATGGGAATGGTGTGGATGATGATGATGATGATGCGAGTGTATAGGATGTATGGGATGATTCTGGACATGCGCTGCAGCGGCAGCAGCAGCAAATCCGGCATCCGAAGCCATCGAATGATGACCAAGGACAGCAGCCCAGGGTGAGGCAACAAACCCACTGCCATGATGCTCCATGATGATGGTTTGATGGAATTGGGATGATGCTATGGATTTTTGTTTATGTTGACGACGACGCCGATGACTTTGACTTCGACTGCTTCTTCTTCTTCTTCTTCTTCACACTTGGCACTGTATCTTGCTGTCTTGCTCACATACACTTTTTTTGCTTTGCTCTAACGCTCGATCTATATGTATATACATATATATATATATCTATATTATAGCTCTTAGCTATTTATCTTTGATTTGATGTCACACACAAACACACACACACACAGGCACACACATATTCAATCCAAGATGGCGGCCATTATTTACCGTTAACGCGCATGGCCACAGCAAAGGAGCCAACAAACAGAAAAAAAAAACAAAAAAAACAATAACAACGGCAAAAAGCGGGAGGAAGAGGAGCTCGCGCGTTGCCACCGACGGCGAACTATATATAGTTTGGACGTACTTCGTACCCCGACGGATGGCACGGCGCACCACCACCGATGGAGTATTTTGTGAACCAGATGGACAGACCACCACACCACCAAAGCAGGCAAAAAAAAAAAAAAAAAGAAGAAAACTCCGTAAAGGAAGGAAGGAAGCAAGTTGCAGAAACCAACGTACACGTTCCGTGTGTAGCACTACGGATGGATTTTGTGTCTTCGTAATTTTCGTTGGTTCGGCGGATTGGTTTGGTTTGTGTGGCTCTATGTTATTTTTTTTTCTTATTCGCTTCCTTGTTGATTTGGATTTTTTAGGTTTACGTTCACGGTTTACGGTTGCGATTGCTTTGCTTGGCGATTTTTGTGTGTGTGCTTATATTGTTTTTGTTTTTGTGGTTTGTTTCGTTCTTTTCGTTCTTTCATGGGGGTTTTCGCACGTTTTTTGGTCCGCGTTCACCTCTGCACGGCACGAAAATTGGCGATAAACTATCGCCTCGCATCAGGAAACATGGTCGGTTGGTCCGACTTGGTTGGCTGCTGGCTGGCTGCTGGCTGGCTGCTGCCTGGTGTCGGACCCCGACTCTGTCTCTGGCTTTGGCTCTGACTCTGGCTGTGGCTCTGGCTCTGGCTCCGACTCCGACTCCTCTCTCATCGCATGGCATCGCATCGCATCTCGGTTGCGTTGGCTGCGCTGGCTGGGACTTGCATCTGTGCAAACTGCAAATGGTGGTAGAGCAGGTTTTTGTGTTGTGTGTGAGTTCGGGGCCTCCAACTGAACGGAGGCAAAAGCTAAAGCCTCGGAGAGTAATCGAGAGCAGCATCCAACAAATACACACACACACACGCCACACAAACACAGCATCCAGTTATTGTTTTTGCCTGCCTCTGTCTCCTTGTGTGTGTGTGTGTGTGATTTTGGCCCATCGACCAAAGTGTTGCACAAATCGGCACTCGCTCTCTCTCTCACACCCTTGAGTCGAATAAGCGGCGAAACGAAACGAGCCCCATAGCACCAACAAAAACAACAACACTTGCCACACATTTATGGCCATCTCATACACATTTGCAGTCTCTCAAGTCTCCACCACGACAACCACTAACACCACCACCACCATCATCGCCAGTAGCACCACCTGTGCTTGTCTCTTCTGCTCTCAGTGGCACTCATCAGGTAAAACAACAACAAAAACAACATAGTGCCTCTTCCGAACATCCTCGAGAGAATTCTCAATTCTCAACATTGAATTGTGTGTGTTTTGTTTAGTTTTTCTTTTTTTTTTTTGGTGCAAGATAAGCAAACCTACTGGGGGCAGAAGCAATACCATTTGTTGCCTATTGCGGTTACATGTCGTATTTATATGATAAACATCCTTTGACAGATTGCTCCATTGAAATAAGTGATTAAATTATATATCTATGTATCAACTTTGATTAACATTTTTGAGATGAACATTATCATTTATATTTATGTATTCTATAAACACTGACTGATGAACTTTAACTATTGCGAGGGAAAATGTAAATCGTTTAGTATGCAAGAAGCTTTAATCGCAGAATCACCATATTATATTATAAACTCTAAAAGGACTAAAGTGATTAAGGAACATAACTCTCTAAGCTTACAGTTAGTTTAGGCCAAACTTGTGGGAGTGCATACATCCTTCTCTCGTCTCATTCACAGATCTCTTTATAGATTATTTGACATCTTGAAATCTTAAAAAAATGCAACAATACAAAAACATATAATTCCCAACTTGTTTCAGCATATATCATTAACAGATTAGGTAATGAAGAGAACTTCCTCAACTCTATTTGCTCCTATAAATGACCTCAAACCTGCTCATTGAAACGATATTCAAAAATTTTGATATTTCTGATGAATTAAAATAACCAACCATACTTTTTGCCATTACTATTTCCGAAACTTACATATTTTTATAATTTTTTGGTCAAGGCTTAACCTTCTAGTTTCTCATGCCAACCGATCAAATAGAATTTAACGATTCGTTTTTGATCCTTGTTTTAATCCACATCAAATTGAATAGTTGATAGATTTTGTCCTAGCATCGACCTATAATAATTAGGAATGCTTTGGGATAAAAATAGTTAAGCTAATGTATTTCAAATAAGTATTTCTTTAATTTTTTAACATGAACCATTCAGTTAACTCTGCAAAAACCAAAAGAATATTGTCTTTTATGAAGAGAGAATTTGTTCGGGATTTGCAAGAACATTGTTCCCACAAGATTTTCTTTTGTACAATTTCTTTGGTTGTGGCTGTGGCCGTGTGGACGTGGCCAATTCTTTTGCTGACAACTTAGTTAAATAAGGCGCCACCTGTCAAATGATTTTCAATAAAAATAAATTCGTGATTACACGACACAATATCGAACGAAAAATCGAAGATCAGCAACCGCAACAATAACAAAAGACTCCCACGGGGAACGCTTTACCTACCTCCTCTACTGCCTTTAGACAGAGACTCGGTCTCAGTCTCATCTTGGTGGTGGCAGCAGCACCACTGCTTTGGGGGCTATTCGCACACGACTTTAACTTCCAGTTGAGGTCCAAAGGAATCCTTACACATACCCACACACACACACAGATTCAAACATATACATACATACAGAAAGTGTATGAGGAGTACATACACTCATCGAAGATTCGCAACTTCTGAATCGCAGTCGCAATCGTGCAGGGTCAACGTCAATACTGCTGAATGCTGTCGTCCGCCTGTTTGTCCCTCTGTCCCTCAGTCCGGCAATCTGTCCGTCTCGGTGTCTGTCTGTGCCTGTCCCACTGTCTTGGCTTGTTTACAGTGTGCAAAAATCATTTAGACAAGTTGACAAAAGCTCGTTTGGAACGTGAGTAACATGAGTTGGCTTCGACTGCGACTTCGACTTGAAGTCGACTGTTGTTGGCTTTTGGTCGAAGTCGTTGTTGCCGTTGCCGTCGTCATCGTCGTCGTCGTCGACGACCTGAGGCTACTTGGAATGATTCTGTTTTGGTTTTGCTTTTGGCTGAAGTCTTAATTCTAAACATGGCAAATGTGCTTGGAGCGTGCTGCTTATGCCTCATGGCACAAAATTGAGGCCTTGCCCCCAAGTTGGGTGACCTTTTAGTATTTGGCATGAAATTGATATCTAAACTATATATGAAAAGAGGGAGAACGGAAGGTGCTTGAATTTTTTTGTTTGCTTTGGTATTCTAAAAAGGATTACTGACTTTAGATATAGCTGGTGCTTCAATGGGATAAGATGTAGTCAGGACTGATATTGATATGCATTGAAAATTTCTACTTCTCACTAACCCAATCATTTCTCAATTTCACTCAAGTAGAGGTCGTTTTTGTTTTGTTTTATCATGTAAGTAATTTTGAATTTATAACTAGATCTGAACCTTCATGATAACCTCCACACCCTTTAGAATCCACGATTATCCAGCACATGGTCCTAGCGAGGCTTATCGTTTTTGTGTTTCAAACAGTGCAAATGCAAATTGGTCAACTTCTTTATATTGATCCTATTAAACAAAGGTTCTCATTTGTCATTTGCCAATTTTGTTTTTGCCAAATTGAAACAGAAATCATTTAAGTAATTTGATAAAAAACTAAAATTGCAAAAAATAAATGAGATACTTTCTTCAATAACTTATTTAATGAAACAAAAAGTATGTACATACATACATATATGCTAACATATATGAAACTAAAATTCATAGTTTAGTTAGTTGGACCTATAAAAGCTTCGACAGTCACACAAATGGTCCAAATGGTTTCTGTTAACCAGAGCAAGAAGTGTATTTCTCAGATACTAAATGATATTATCAAAGGAATTCGAAGGATCCCTCAACTGGCCTGTCTAGGCTGAGGACTCTACGCTTATGCTCTCTCTCTCTCTCTCTCTCTCTCTCTCTCTCTCTCTCTCTCTCTCTGTCTCCCTTTGGTATATCAAATGCAAGTGCAAGAGATATGACTTTGCCTCCTTTCCGTCCTCATCTTCAGCTTCCTGCTGCTGCTAGTGGAGGAGAAAGAAAGAAAGGAGGAAAAAAAAATGTGCTAAAAAGTACACAAAACTTCTACTTGATGGAGAATATTTGCTGCCAACAGTGCCAACGTCTTTGGTAGTACGTGATAAGCATACATGAATGGGGAGGGGGGAAAAACTTTACGTCAGGATTACAATTTTCCAAGAGGAAAGATGCAATGACTATTGATTTTTCCTTTTAGCTAAGTTTAATGAAATTTTTCGTTTCCTAAGAGTTTTTCATGTAATTTGTGTGCCACCGAAAACTTAAAAAGGCATCAAAACTCAATACATCTGGAATATACCTACATATGTATATATAAATATGTACATGCTCGCAAGTAGTTATACGCCGATTGATTTATGCACCTGGTATTGTGGGCATTTGACAGCTTTATCTTTGGATCAGAATGTGAACAACAGCAGCAGCAGTAGCAGCGGCAGCGGCAGAGGCATAGTCAGCGGGACCTTCTCCTAAGGTGATTGATTCGACTGTAAGTCGTCGAATGGAAATTAAAATTGAAAAACGCAAAACAAACAAATAACTTGCAATGAGTTCGAGACTCGGACTTGGATTCGGTCTTGGTCTTGGTCTCGGTCTCCGTATCAGTATCTGTAACGGGGGGGGCTTTAACGATCCAAACGAACCGTTCAGGGGAAGACGTGCCTATCATACACAACCATTCTCCAGTCAGTCAGTCAGTCAGTCAGCCAGTCCATTTTGTTGGATTCCGAGGGTTGGGCCATATTCACTCACTCACTCACATTCACATACTTTGCTTACTTACATACAGTTGGGCCTACAATTTTGTATGTTGGTTTTTGGTAGTTGATGTTTTGCATTTAAAGCGTCTGTCCACCTGCCAACCAAACCATCCAAACCAACCAACCCTGAGACTTTGACTCTGACTCTCTGACTTTACCAATTCGTAGAATTTGTCGATATTTATGAGTTTTGTTTTTTTTTTTTCGTTTTCATTGTCGTTTTGTCTTCTTTGGGTTGTGATTTCTTAGATTTGCATAACTAGGTCTCCTCTTTTTTTTTGTAAGGTTACAAGTTGTACATTTTTAATTTCTCCCAAAAAATAAACGAACAAATCAAAAAAAACTTTCGACGCCCCCGAAAAATTGAATCGAAACGCAAAGAATCAAGAAATTCGCCTGCTGAGAATTGAATGTGTGTTGAGGAGGGGGCAGAGGGCCGAGATTAAGGCGGAAGTCGAAAAGTAAAGGAAATTGCAGGTTCTCCAAGATTCACTTTGATGATATTGATTTTTCCGAGCTCTTTTTCTCTCTTGCGCTGCATCTCCCTCACTCTCGCTGATGGAAACGTGACTGGCATATGAAAGTGGCCAAGATGAGCAAAAACCAAAGAAGTAAAGAGATGCGGTCAGCCTTTTACTCAAACTCAAAGTTCCTTCAGACTCTTGTTGTATGCAAAAAGTAGCACCTGGACGAACGTGTGAACAGTTTTTAGCAATTAACTGGAAGCTGGTTCTTCCTCTATCCCTATCTCTCTCCCACTGTCTTTGTCTGTCTGCGTTTTTCTCCTCTGTCTGTCTCTGTCTCCCGTTCTTTTCATATCAGTTGTCTCCTGCGGCACGCGGCGTCATGCAGTCTGCGACTTTAACTTGGAGCAGCATGCGCCAAAAGAAACAGTGTTAAAAAAAACACAATCCGAAGAAGGCCGCCCCAAAAATACAAAAAAAAAAAAAATAAACATTCATCCTAATTGGCGTTCAATCTTTTGCTGGCCGCCTGCCTTCGATTTGCATGCACGCGATGCTCAAAAAGTTCGGTAGCCACGTTCTTACATTCCATTCGTCTTTTGCAATGCAGCGAACTGTGGGATAATCTCTACAGAAAACTCCAAATATAGTTGAATAATTTGTTGTATAAGTTGAATGCATTAACATTCATTTAATTCAACACATTTGAATCCCAATATTTGTATGTTTGTACATAGATGTGGATTAGAAATTTGACACAACCATTAGAAATTTTAATGTACAACCGGAACTCGAACATTTTTAGAAATTCGCATTTACTTAAAGTTTAATCCTTCGAATTTCAAAAACGCTGTTTATTGAAATTCAAAAAAAAGGTGTTAAAAGAGTTTTTTAAATTAGACTCAAATGGTAAAATTGAAATCGAAAATGGGCAAAATCCTATTATGGTCCACACTTTTAGGGAAAGTTTTTATAACTATCTAGGATTTCAGTTCACGTTATAAATTGAAGCAAACAATATTTGCAATATTAGTGTTGGTTCTCTTTAAATCTTTGCTGCATCTACGGGAAACTGATTTTTGAGCTATAAAAGCTTCAGACTGTCCCATAGTGCGCTCTTGCAGGCAGTATATGTAGTTGTGGCTCAATCGCAATGTTTGCTGAACTAATTAACATTTTTAATGGCGAATCCTTGTAAGATTTTGTAAGAAGGAAATCTTTTGAGCCAAATACACCGTCGGCCAAAATTGAAAATTGTCTGTGTCTGTGTGTGTGTGTGTGTGTGAGTGTGTTTTCAAAAGGATTTGACGACGCTCTTGTTGTTGTTGATGTTACCGGTGTTAGTTGCTGCTGCTGCTGCTGCTGTTGGCCAATGTCAAATGTTTTTGTTTAATTTAGATTCATGCCGCTTGATAATTTATGCCAACTTCTGAGTCTGAGCAGAGTTTCCTTTCCGTCGTCAAGTTTGCCGACGGCGCTTTTGATTTAGGATTGTCATATGCTCGTAAAGCCGGGCGCGCGCTTTTTATGTTGATTAACATCTTGGCGGCGACTTAAAGACCAACAAAAACAGAAAAAACAAAAAAAAAAACTCTCGTCTCGTAGATTAGGATTGCGGCGATCCGAGAAAGAAAGAGAACTCTGAACTAAATCTTAAGTTTATAAATAGCTACAGAAAACTAAAAACAAAAAAAAAACCCAAGGTTGTAATAGAGAAATATATCACTCGAAGGATACAAATATTTGGACAAGTCGTCGTGTCGCCTATCAGCAGACATAATCGATAATGGCATTGGCCTGTCTTGGCAATGTCCTTGAAGCAGGTCTTTTTACAGTTAGACGAAAATTCATTTCACTTTCTAAGGAAAAACAATAGACCCAAATAATGTCATAAATTTCATAAAGTGTCAAAAGGAACACCTGAACACAAATATGTTGCACAACAATATGGTGTGAGAGTGTGTGTGTGTGAGTGTGTGAGAACAATCATGTTTCATGTAGGTATATTTATATAGGGGCGTTTCGTCCATTTATCGATATCAAAATGCCATCTATTGTCAAGTAGATAGATTTAGGATACGATTTTCGAATACAAATATATGTTACTGCATTTTCTCAGCTTGCTTTGTTTTAGCAATACTCATCTCAACGGTTTAGGTCATTGACCATAACCATCTTGGACCAACCCACCCACTCACCCACACACACACCGCATTCTCATTACCTGTTAATAATTCATGACATTTTTATGCGTTTTTCTTCTTTTTTTCTTCTTGTGTCGTTTTTGGCTGCTGACTCGTTTTTTGCCAATGCCGCACAATAAATTGAAGTAGCAATTTCCATTTTATTTTTATGATCGATGAAATTCCCAGTTCGAACATTTCGAACTTTTGCTGTTGCTGTTGTCGCTGTTTGTTGTGTTGCGTTGTCCACTTTCAGTTGGTCATCAATATCGACAGACAGACAGACAGACCGCCTTGTGTGTATGGGCAATTGTCAGTGCCCTCAATAACAGTAAACAAACCCTCTTACTTCTTGGCAGATAACTTTTTAGCCGACGGGCTCATCATAATCATCATCATCATCCCTTAATCAACTGTCGATTGTTGTTTCTGGTTTTGGTGTGTTAGACCAAAAAAGAGTTGAAATTATTGAGTAGAACAGTTGATTGCAACTGCATAAGGGACATATGGAACAATTTTCCATCCACATCAACCATCCTCTAACCCCCTCTCATTCCATTACTATGTATTACAACTATGTAAACTATTTTTAAGAAATTTATAAAAAAAAACACTTACCACTTTTTATTCAAACAGATTTATATCCTGTAGAGAGAAAGAAATAGATAAATATTATTGGATAAGAACTACTTTTAAATTGCCTAAGTTAAAGGTATCTACCAGTAGAAAATATCTATTATAATATTGAAGAATAAATTGTTTTCTTAAGACTTCTACCGACAGTTTTAGTATTCATATTAAAACTGAACACAAATATTTACATGTACATACAACTAAATTGTAATAGTAAACTTGAAGTTTGAAATACGCCTTCTTTTCAGGCAAAAATAATGTTCAATTTGGAATATTAAGTAGTTGACATTAGCTACATGTTAGATTCTTAATTTCTAGCTTACATAGTCTAATCTATCTTATGATCTGTTGTCAACCTGAACTCGTATCTAAACTAGCAACTCAATCCAAATGTCTCTCCTCCCGACCGAACCACCGCTCCACTCATTGAATGGGCCATAAAATTTGTTAATTTTCCATACCAAAGTAACAAAATCAGGCCAAATCTAAACGAAATTAGAGCAGTTTTTTTTTGTTGTTTTTGTTTGTTGTTTGTCTTTATGGTCTTTTTTCGTTGTTGTTGTTGTTGTTGTCGTTGTTGTGCTATACAGAAGCACAGTTGTCCAGCTAAAAACGAGAGAGATATGGAGAGTGAGAAGAAGGGGGACATTTCTACCTAGGTTATGGAGCGCACCTTATCTCAAATGGGAAATCATTACCGCGTTTTTATTGTTTTACAAATCAGAGATTTCGTAGCTCTTTTGCCATCCATTTTGAGATTTTTTATGGCACAACTTTTGCTGTAAACGAAGAGCGAAGTAAAAAAAACGAAACATATTTTTAACAACATTTCACGTAATTTTCAACAACAAAATAATTACATTTTTTAAGTACTTACCAAGTCACACACTTACAAAATGGATTTCTCACATTTCGAAATGTGACATGAAATTATCTCAAGTCGAGGATATATATCTATAAATTTCTATATACCTAATGGCACAAATGCCAACATCAAATTAACATTGCTTTGGGGGAGGGGGGGATTGTTTTAACTTAGTTTTTAGAGGGTGGTGGGGTGCGAACAAATTGCAGTTTTATTTAAATGAATTGTCGTTGTAAAATTGCAAACTTGAATAATATGCCGTGAAATTGCCAAGAAATTCGCAACTTGATAAATCTGCAACAATTTGGCACACTCGCGTTTTTCCTATGCCACTTGCTGTCTCACTTCTTGTTCATTGGCTTTTCGCTTTTCTCTCCTTGTTTCACTCTCTTTCTCTCCTGGTTGTTTTTTTTTTTTTTTGTTTTTGGTGACAGTTGTTGTTTATTGACACGCCCGCAGCCACCGTGAAAACATTTTAAAATTTTCCAAAAACATAAAAAATAAAAGTACAACGGAAACGAAAACAAAACCAAATCACAGATAGGCCAACAAAAGAAAACACACACACACACACATACACACAAAGGGAACAAAAATTCGCATAATATTTCACACCATTTTTTTCGCGCTTGAGGGTTTTTGATTTTATTTTATTTTTTATTTTTTTGTCTTTTTAGGCTTGTTAGAAACCCACAACGGCTGTTGGATTACCATTTGGTTGGGGGATGAAGATTCTATACATATAGATAGATGTATGGATAGATATTCTGTTCAAAAGATATATAGATAGATAGATAGTTCGAGGCATATGTCATTGATGGGCAAATCAGCCCTAAGGGTTACGACAAGTGGCAAAGGACGACAGAGCCAACTTGCTGGAATCGACTAAGTGGGGGGTAAATTTAAAATTTATGATAAATTTGGTTACATTTCATTAGAGGCTTATTGCTGTTAAGTAGGCAGGGGAAGGGAAGTATTAGTAGGTATTAAAGAGAATCATTCAACTTGAAAAAGAACATCTCAAATATCTCTCACCTAACGACAAGAGTAAGTTAAAACCACTTAGAGATTAAAAAAAATTTATAAACTCACAAAGAAAGTAAAAAAGGATATGAGTAGACTTCCTTTGTCATATTAGTTTTCATATTATAACCAGGCCAGGCTAATGGAAATGAAATGGAAATAAAGCTCTTTCTTTCCTTGCAGGTTTTTGAAAGTTTCAAGAATTTTGGGATTTTCTATTATAAGTATTAACCATTAAAAATGCATTAAACTCTGTGCATGAACTTCAAGTTGTTTGTCTAATGGAAAGTAAACTACTTTCTGTTTACCTTTTCTCAACTGTTATTATGGCAAGTTCTCATGTGAAATCATCATTCCTTCCTTTCAATTAGAAATTTGCGCACACTCAGCACTAAAGGGACCAAACACAAAACAAAGACACAACCACAATCATTTCGACTTACTTTCTTTTGTCCTTCTGCAAGCGTCATAAAATGTCAACAGGAAGGACCACAAGGAGATGCGTGTCATGCCAAGAAATTCAGATGCCCCTTGGTTGTGTGTGTGTGTGTGGGAGGAAAACCAAAAAGGAATTGACCATGAAATTATATATTCGGGGAGTCGGATACACCAAACCAATGAACTATGCATAAATAACTACTTTGTCTGAGTATGTGTGATAATTTTTTTGGGAAATCATCGGAGGAAACAAAATGAATTGAAATTGCCAAAAAATAAAAAAAAAACCGAAATAATAATTGTACAATTGTTGAGTCATGGCAGTGGCTACCGTTTCTGCGGTTTTCCTTCTATAGCAACTGAAGTCAAGTCGACCATAACCATGACATGGAGATTGGTCATTTAGATGGAAGATTACGTTTTATTGGCCTCCGAAAGCCTCTTCCAAACGGTTCGCATAATATGGAAATCGTGATGGCAATGGGCATGGGAACTCTTTTAAGAGAAAATCTTCAAAACTTGCTCGGTTTTTTGGTTCGGCTTTGCATTTGTATTTTGTATTATGTGATAAAGGAACTTTATATTTGATACAAATTTTTGCGTGTGTTTTCCACATTTAGCTAATATTTTACTTGAAATCTTTTTAGATTATTTTTAGATTATTTAAGACATGAAAATTTGCATATGTTTGCAAAAATCCCCCAAAAGCAAGCAAATCAAGCTCGGATCGCTTTGAAGTTGTTTTCTCGATTTCGCCTGATGAATGCATAACGAGGCATGGCTAACTCACTCACTCACTCGCTCACTAATTCAAACGCACTCACAACATTCATTCCATTCACTCAGTCAACTCCTGAGTGACAGTTGGAAAGAAACACGGCGAGGCAGGTGGTTTGCTCCTTATTCCCAGGGGGCTACCCCAACCCAGAAAGAGAGAGAGAGAGAGAGTTAGCGGTATTGTAGGTGATTATGGCTTAAAATCTATGGTGTTTTGCTCAGTTTGATTTGATTTCCAGTTCAATTGATTGACCCTTGACCTGTCCTGTATTCATATGTGTTGGAAACATCAGTTCAATCCAGGACAAGTGGAGGTAATTTGCTTCCTGCTCAGCGTATGTATATGCCCCCAAGGCAAGGTATGCCAAAAGTTAATCAAGTGGAAGTGCATAAATATTTTTTGGGAGGGCGGTGATGCCAGCAGCAGGAGTTGGAGTGGTTGGGTGGTTGCGGTGTGACAGTCCTTTTGGCATTGCTAAAACAGCCTTTAATATTATTACAAGAGTAACTTGCTACTTGGCTGTCAATGTTTTTTTTTTTTCTCCATACTTATGACAAATTGAGTTATTCGCATCTACATAGAGAGAAACTACAGAAATTTTGTATCATTAGTATTCGTAACGTTGATTGCATTTTAATTAACACACGGGCGCCAACCCCCACAAAATCAAACCCCAAGCCACCAAAACCACCGCGCCTACTTCTTACCCCCCTTTCCCATTCAACACTCCTTCTCTGTTCTACCCCTTCTCTACCCCTTTTATTTTGTAGCTACAAACAAAACCCGTTTGAGAATCACTCTGACACTCTGTCTATTTTGATTGAATTAAAACCGAAACGAAGCTAACGAAAAATTGAAAGAATCTTTTAATAACTCAATTAAAATTGCCATCTATCTGTCCCGTCCCCTCCCTCTCTTCAACCGTAAACCCCTCATTCAGTGTGTGTGTGTGTGTGTAGCTGGTTTATTAAATTGTTATAGACGGCAATATTAATTGGATTGCAAATTTCAAATAAATTATCTTTATAAATTATGTACATACAATCATTGTGGTCTGTCTCTTATACATATGTCTGTAATTATACTTGATTATAGTGATAATTTGTAAATGAATACTTTAATTAAACTAACTAGCAGTCTCACTATATTTAACAGTTCAGTAACCAATGCATCGTAGTCCTAATTGACGTTTTTCATTAAGTATTTCTGATATAATCGATCTTATAATCTAAATACAAGTTCTGTAATAAAGTGATTTTCATATCTAATATGGCAAAAAATGGGCCAAAAATCTTTAATTTCATAGTCTGCTAAGTAAACTTATCTTTTACTCTATTTTAGTAATGATTACGTCTACTTTGACTCGTTTATCTTAATGAGTAGATATTTGATTAAGAGGAATTTGATATAAAATCAAGTATTGAGCTATGATTCCGGTATATATCATCGTTTATAATAACAAATGCCAGAAACAAGATTATTTTGAGGGCTGTCAGGTGCAGCTGGTGAATTAAAATGTCCCAGACAATAAATCAAAACTTAATATAATAATATATAGTTAATAAAGTCTATGTCAAGACGCTTCAGGTTTTCAGTTGTAACTTTTAATTTACAGTTTGGATGGCAAATGATCTTTGCCAAAATCTCAAGTCTAGTTAGCTTCAAATACCAAGTTCATGTAAACCAAATGAACCCCTTCACGGAGATATAAAAAAACCCTTAACCCTTTGTTTTTTTGTTTTGGTATGTGTGTTTTTCCAGCTTTTTAATATGGACGAAACGTTGTCGTTTTCTGTATTCTACTTCGTGTTTTTTTTGAATACTTCTTTCTATTTGTTGGACCTATTTGAGGTTTATATTATTTTGGGCTTCCCCTTTACGATTTACAGTGCTTTGGTAATTTGTCTACAGATCAAACAATTGCCGAATACCGGCTAAAGGTTCTTATGTAAATTCTATGATTGATGGGGAAGGAGAAACGGAGGACGGGGGTTGAGTGCATAGAGATGAGCAGACGAGCGAGCTGCCAACCAAATTGCAGCTTGTAATTGTAAATGTACTCATGTGTTGGTTATTTATTCATCAGTCAGTCACTCGACACTAATCAACTAAAGTAACTTGGCACGGCAACGGCAAAGGCGACGGCGACACGCATCCTTGGCAAAAAGGAATTATGCAGTTGTAAGTTGGAAGAAGTTGCGGAGAGCCTGAACATAAAACATTCCGTTGCATAATTGAAGAAGTTTCCCGGGGTGTGAGCTGTGTGGCATCCATAAAGCAACCACAAGGAGTACACAAGGTGGGTAAAACGCGGCGGCGGCGGCGTCGGCCAAGTAGTCCAGGATGCCAACGAATTTATGGCAGGCAAACGCCCATATGTCTTTGGAGACTTATTTGCTTCTTTTTTTTTTTGTTGTATGGCCCAAGAAATAGAAGCGGAATAGAGCAGGCAGCGGCAGCGGAGCAGCAATTGTCATCCGGGAAACAATTCTTTTGCATTAAATATTTTTATTGCCTTTTTGCCTACTTCAAGTTCATTGTTTTATTGTCAGAGTGTTTTAGCTTTAGCTTAAGCCTACCAACATTATTCATGAATATTTCAAATGAAATCTATAAAAACACCACAAAACACAGACAGACAGACCGACAGAGAGACTGACGAAAGGACATACAAACAAGCAAGAAATGGCAAATCTCTCTTCTAGACAAAAGTTAATAATTTGAAGTAAAATCTTTAGTGAAATTAAAGTGGTAGCAACAGCAGGTGGAAGGGGAGTTGTACACGCTCATATGGAGGTATATCCACAGTATAAGACGCATTTCAAAGTTGCTGCAACCGAGCAAGAAGTCAACATCATAATCATCATCATCACCAACATCATCATCATCGTAGTCATCGTCGTCATCGTCAACCAACGACGCTGATGGCGGCGCGGCAGCTCCTTTGGCAGAGACTAACGTTCCACGCACGTGACGCGCATTTCCAATTAGATTTATGATTTTAATACTTCGTATTTTTTCATAAAGTCTACCGAAGAAGTAGTGGCATACAACATACTCTTGTACTTACTGCATGCATACTCCAACTCCAATTCCAGCTCCAAGCTCCAAACACCAACACTGACTCCGTCTACGTCTCCGACTCCGACACCATCTCCGGTTTCGTCTCCGGCATAGAAGAGAAGACTGTTTTCCCTCGAAAATTTACGGCATGGGAATGCCATGGCGGTAGAGTCAAAGTTTTTCTTTAGTTTAAGACACCAGAGCGAGGTGAAGCAGCAGCAAGAGCAGAAGCCATGAGCATAAATATGATGACCAACAAGATGATGATGATCCATACATACATAAGTATTAATTAAATTGCAAGTTTTATGTAAATTTCATTGCACTGACAAATGAGAAATTGTGTGCTGAGGCATTATTCAATAAGCATCATCATCATCCAGAATTGGTATTACTTTCAAATCGGATAGATTTTCGTCATTTAGTAATCCTTAGTTTCTGAGGTATAGATAAGGTAAAGATTCAAATTGAAGACACGTCGAAAAGCCAAGGACCAAAGCTTATCCTTGCTTGAATTGTAGATCAAAGGTCATTTAAACAGATTCATAATTTTTGGTCTTCTTCATTTCTAACTTAATATTCAGTACAATTTGAGTAAGTTTTACTGTTTAATGTTTGAGCTTAAAATTGTAAAACACAGTAATAATTTAGATTTAATTTTTCAAAATTTAGTAATGTAAAATTTCCAAAACTTGGCCATAAAACTCGACCCTTCAAAGAGGAAGAAAGAGTAAAAAAAATCATGACTTCTAGAAAGTGTCTAGAAACTAATTAAATAACTAGCTGGCGAGATCCTCTAACAACTTTAAGTTTTTCTGTTCTTGCGTTCTTTCAATATAGTTCTAGCTTCTATCTACGACCAGGATGGGCAGGCAATAAACTCTATCTAATCAATGACACACAAAATTTGGGGGCCAGCAGTGATAAGCAGATGAATTACAGGATTAGAGAATTTTATTGTTTACAATCAATTTCCTGTTTTACAATAATATGAAAATTTGAGGACCGAATTTTCCAAGCAATTTCTCCCGCAACCATTAACAACTGATTCACTTAAACAATTTCAAGTATCTTTTTAACAAATCTTTAACCCATGACCCTTACACAAACTGACCTCACATACATTTATATATATTATATATATGTATGTATGTATATACCTGGTTCAAGTTGGGAAAAGCATTTTGTTTCGATCTCCTTTTTGGCCAAAATGGCAGACGTTGTTTGTCATTAACAACAGCCCCCGGCAATAGCAACAACAACAATAACAACAAACAATTCCAGCTACCGACGCAGTAATCAGTCACATCGACCATCGACTTTCCAAGTGAATGGGCGGGACGTGACTGAGCTTTATACATACATATGTATGTATGTATGTATGTATGTGTGTACATATGTGTATGTACATAAGAGAGAAATACATATACGATCCCAAAAGTATATAGAGAGATGGAGAGACACAGAGAAAGAGACAGATGCCCCCCATGTGAGAGTTCCTTTTTTCCTGTCCTTTTCTTTCATTTTATTTGCTTATGTAAAACCAAAAACCTCTCCCGCACTCACAGCTATCTCTCTCTCTCTCTCTATTTATCTAGTCCCTTCGCATTCTATCTCTATCTGGTATTTTTGTGTTTTTTTTTCTTCTTGCTTCTTCTTCTTTATTTTTGTCTATCTCACTTTATCTAGTATCTGCTCCTTGTTTACTTACTCGTATTTACTTTGGTCTGGTTTTCCATGTTGTTGGTTTATTTCTATATCTCGTTTTTCTTTTTCCTCGCTTTGAAATGTGACTGAAATTTTAATGCCGAAAAATGTTTGCTGTCTGTATATACACATGCATACATACATATATGTATATATAGGAGGAATGTATATATACATATATCGGATTTTGTTTTTGGCCTTACCTTTTTCACTCTCAGCCATAAGCCATGTTTAGTTTTTGGCCATATTTTTTTTTCTTTCTTTATTTCTTTTTTTTTTTACTCGCTGTTCCCAACAGGAAGATGGGCAAAGGCTCCCACCACATAAAGCCATGGAACCTCTATGTATGTATATAGGAGAAGGTAGAGAGTCATGTGTGGATTTATTATGCCGATTTTATTTGTTGTCGCTTTTCATAATAAACAATAAAGAAATATATAATGTTGAGTTTATTTATTTTTCTGTCATATATTCATTAATGATTAATAAAGCACAAAAAAAAAAAAAAAAAATATTTAAAGCCATGACTCAGATATGACGCATTTTATATAGAAAGACCCATGGGTATGTCTCACAGTGGACACCATTTTTGAATTAAGTATCTTGAGAAAATTGCCAAATAGATTGCTTAGATTAAGAATTCGAAATCTTTATTCGGTAAATGGGAAATCTTAAGTCGGACCTTACGTCAATAGTAGTTAAGGACACTAGTTGACCCATATAAAATGGCACTTGTGTAGTATCCTTTACTTTTCTTCGGTTATCGGTGAATATAGCATTACATTTTACATTACATTACATTGCACTAAGTTAGCAGTTTCTTTTTAAATCGAAAGCAAATTTTAGATCAAACGTTTTCAAATCTAGTTCTGTTATTGCTGATAGGACTGCGTGTGTTCTTTATTAACGTATATCTACTGTAATTCAATTGGCATTCTTATGGGTAAATTGATATCTTTACATTCGTCACTTGAAATCAATGATGGCTATCGCGGTGCCTTCCCTTTGGCCTCTCATTCTCATTCCCCTTCGTTTTCCACATCATTTCAATTCTATGCATAGCTAATGAAGCAACATTTCAATCACATACTCAACCCCCTCGCCCTTCCCACACACGCACATACTGAAAACGCTTCAATCAACTATTATACACTAAATTTTGCACATTTTTTAAGCTTTTCACATAGTTTCTCATTTCGTTTTTCATTTAGTTATTTATTTTCTTTTTGGGGTATTTCCTTGTTGCACTTTGTGGTCCATGCGGACAGGAAGAAATGTTGGCACATTTATAATTTGCATGTACAATACCCCCCACCACCCAGTCATGTACTCCTTCCCCTCTTGCATCTCTCTCTTGGCTTCCTTTCCAAGGAGGAGTCAACTTTTTAATGAGATTTAATGGCGCCACTGGGAGAGCTTCCACTTTTTTGGCCCAGGAGCCGGAACCGGAGCCACTGCCACTGCTTCGACTTGTCCTTGTAAGTGAGCATTAAATCATTTTATACCGAAAAAACGGATAAGGAGTTGAGCCTGGAGACCTTAAAACTCAGGCCAGGTATCGAGTTACGTGGGCCTGAGGACCATAAATCTTTCCCTCAGCGATAAGCGGAAAAATATTCAGAAATAAATTATTAAAGTGGAAGAGAGAAGCGTTTTGGAGCCCAGAGGGTAGAAAGATTCATCATTTCATAATTAGACTTCAATCTGCTCTGCCAGCTTTTTGGTCAGGCCAGCTTTACACACACAAACACACACACACACACACTCAAACACACACATGTGTGTTAAACCACAAAGTTTTTGGAGTATTTTTTGCTTGACTTTTTTTTTTTTTTTTTTTGGCCGAATTTCTGTGGTCACAAGTGTTAATAATGGCATCCTGATGCCTGCTTCTTTGACTTCTCGGTAAATGAAATTAAATTGTCCTTTGTCATTTCGATGCATATCAGCAGTCAGGGCCAGGGGAAGAAGGGGGCAGGGGAGCCACAGTGACAATAAATTAATATTAGCGTGCGCGTTTCGTCCAACCCCCAAAAACCCTGTATAAACTAATAAAGCATAAGGAATGGTCCTGTCCTCCACTCCCCTCCTCCCACGCCCCATGTCCTCCTGATGTTACATCACATATGGCCAAGAGAAGTGGCAGGGAGATTACATGACAGGGCCAGAGCATGGGCATGGCCATGGGCACGACCGATATGTGCCTGAAGTTCGACTGGTGTCAGTTTGCTCCTGTCACACTGGGTGTGGATGTGTGTGTGTGTGTGTGTCGAAGGGAGAAGGTGCCAGCAGTGGGAGTGAGCATGAGTGGGGGGATGGCGGGAGGTGGATGAAACATCAGTGTCAATCAATTTGAGTAAACAGAACAAGCTTAGTTGATGAGCGGAAACCTGCTCTGTGGCTAATTGAGGCAAATTAAGGATAGAACGGAATAAAGGACATGCAATTTGCTATACACTACAAATCTGTTCATTAAAATTGTTACTTCATCAGCTAGGAGCTTATGAAATTTTGTTGTTCTAGCTAAAAATCAAAATACAAATATCCAATTGAAGTCGAATTTTGCTTAATAATTTCTCTTACAATTTGCACATTATTCGATATCTCTCCGATTACTTTATCCTGTTTGGTGTATATGGAAATCTAAGCAGTATCTCTGTCGATTTTTTTTAAGTTGAAATTCCTTAATAGAGACTAAGCCATAAGTGATGATGAGATGACTTCAAAATATAGATAAGCGTTTTCTAAACGCTTCTAGAACTTTAACTGTCCGAATAAAATACCTCAAGTATCAGCAGACTAAAACTAAAATGATATGATTAAAACAAAATACTTTTTTTTTTGCCTTTAGATATTTATGTCTATGACCCTTTTTCATGCAGGTGTACAAACTAATTGGTTTGGATAAACGGGAAAGTGCTTAACTAGTTTTGCCTTCCCTTTCCGTTCCTTGGCCGGGCCGTCGGCCAAATGAAAATGATTGCCAAAATCGCAGGAAGTTCGTTAGTCTTGGCTTTAGTAAGAACAACAACAACAACCTACACATGAGGAAAATACGATAATTTCTCTTTATTAAATTTTCACTTGCTGCTGTTGCTGCTGCTGACGAGGAAATTTCGTTTTTCCCGGTAAAAACATAAAATGAGGAAAAATGCGTGAGGCCGTGTAATGAATAATACATGAAAATTGTCTTCACAACAAAAGCCTTTTAAATGATGCACACACACACACAGTAGTAGGCGTGGCAGACTTGGGGGAGAGGCGGCAGGGTTGCAGTGATTATCTGTGCGTGGTGTGAGTGTGATTAAATGAGTCTCATTCACATGTGTGTGTGCATGTGTGTTTGTCCTATGAATTGGTTACAATTACCCTAACCAGTTGGGAAAATTGATTGGCTTGAAATGAAAATGAAATGACAATGAAAACGTTTATAGAATCACAAACAAAAAAAAAAAAAAAAGAGAAGCGTGAAAATGTTTGCCACAAAATCCTTGAAATCCTCTAATTGAAGTGTGCATTATTTCCATTTCCAGTTCAGTTGATCCATTTATTCGGTATAAGTGACCATCATACATACATACATACTTAGGATCACATCGTATCGGATCCTATTCTGTTTCAAAATACCTCAATACATCGTTGTCATCAAACATTTCATCGGCAATCACAATCGCAATCGCAATCCTCGTATAGAATCTCACACATTTGGAATGTTTGCTAAATTACTCATTCCCTTGCTTATAGGATTTTCTTTAGTGCATTTTCAGTTTATCTGCACTTTTCTCCAATTTCGATGACTCTCTTATTGGCACTTTGGCAACAATCTCTGCATTTTGATGTGCACTTTTTTCTCTCTCTCTCTCTCTGTCTCCACCTTTTTGCACCGTTGTCGTTCCAGCGATTTCTATCAAAAATCCATCGACGTTGACACTTTTCCTTCTTCTTAGCGAAGCAGCAGCAGTAGGAAGTAGGAAAACAAAACACGATGCTGAAGAAAAACAATTTCCAAGCTAATGCTAAGCAACAAAAGAAGAGTCGAAAATGGAAACACGTGCAGGACACACACACACAACTTCCTCTCTGACCTTCTGGCCTCTCCTCCCTCATGGCCAGCTTGGTGAGTCGTCGAGGCAGCGAGGGGTGCGAAAAATTTGTTGGGTGCCAACATTAATTTTATGTTTGTTAATTTTCTTCGTTTCTGTTCTGTTCCGTTTCGGTTTTTTTTTTTTTTTAAACATTTTTTCTACCAATTTCTCAACAATTTCATGGACATTTGCATATTCGTTTCTCTTTTTTTTTTTCATTTTCCTACAAATTCCAAGGCGTTTCAAAAGTTTAGAAGGAAAAAAACGAAAGAAATTAAAGGTTAAAAAATGGCATAAAATTTATCGTCTGTAAACGGGCAACGAGCAAAAAAAAAAAAAAAAAAGTAAACCCCGAAAAAAAGGAGTAAAATTAGTTCAACTAAAGGTTATATTAAAAGAAGAAAGTGGCAAAACACAAGGTCTATAGAGGAAAACTCAAGCCAACCCTATCAAGCAACCCTTCCTCCGACCATAGCCGCTTACACATATGTTCCACTTGAGTTTTTAGGTAAGGGTTAAGGTTCCACCCATTAGACAACCATCCAACACACACACACACACACACACACACAACATGGAACACTTGTTGTGGCTGTGAAATAAATCTTCCATTTCGATTTAAAAATGTAGCAACAAAGATTTATGACCAACATTGTCGATCTGTTCGATTACAAGCCCATCTAATCGAATACTCGAAATCAGTCCCCCACCAAAACAACCCACTCAACCACCCACCCAAGACGCATTTGCTCAAAAAGAAAGTGGAAAATATATCCGCCACATGATGTGGGCCATAAATCTTAGTTTCAATATTATGACTTGTCAAATTATGTTGTACTTGTGTCTCATCTTTAAAGCATTTCTCTATGTTTTTGTTTTCTCTGTTTTCTATTTCTTTCATGTTTCGTGTTTTTTTTTTCGTGCAGTTGCTGCGCTATTTAACTCTTGGAAGATCTCCCAGGGGCACAGTTGCTGGCTCCGCCGCCACTTGCCATTGTGAATGACCAATTAATGCTAATTTTCAGTCCAAACCAAAAAAATAAAGGGTTGAAGAAACCCTTCTTATATATATTTTGGTTGCAAACCATTTAACATTTGATTTTCCGACTCCTGTTTAATTAGCGAATCGCATGACCTTTTTATGGTCATCTTAAGGTGCCAGATGTTTTTTAAGATTCCTTTATTCTCCACTTTCCTCACTTGGCATTTAAGCGCTGCCAATTGGTAATGATAGAATTTAAAATAGCAGAACTGCATCTAAAAGTTACGGACTTAATTCAAACAGTTTTAATTTCCAGCCCTAAATCTGAGTATTTAGATGTAGTTCTGTTATTATAATCACGCATTCGCAGTGTTGGCACATGCGACTAATGAGCCTAAGATGTTTTTTTTTATCTCTGACGTTTTCTGAGTTTCTGCGTTAAAGTGCTAATTTGCTAATTTTCCCCAGATTTTTCTTAGATTTAAAGCACATATGTCATAGGTAGACAGTGTCTTGATTCCATCTTTATCCTTATTTCATTTGAAGATGGCTGCCTTCTGGGCTCTATAGCCAGCAATATTAATTCAAAAAGATTGACAACACTCAAATAAATCTTAAAACTATTTAAATATCAAAACTTTCTCTTGAAAAAGGGTCAAGACAAACGCTGATAAGGATAACAGGATGACTTAAAGACCTCAATGCTAAAACTAGATGAGAATTACAAATAAGCAATAAACTCGAGTCTAGATCGTTTAAACGAGTAAATGTTTTAAAATTTGATCAACATTAGATAGTTATCTATATGAACAGTCAAAAGTATCTTTGTGGCCCTCATCTATTTTGTGTTATAACTTCTCGAAAGTCAATGTCAATTAAGGATCTCCTGGCTCTGTATTGGCCCATCTTCCATTTGTTCACATATTGACGACACCAAAAAAAAAAAAACTTGAAAATGAAACTTAACTCTGTCAACCCCTTTTTCGAATTTCGAGCAACCCTTTCTGACTGGTTTTACAAATTAAGGGCTTTATTGTTTACACGCCTCCCCTTCCCTTCCCTCTCACCCTGTCGACTTCCCGCACCGTCATATGTTATTTGCTGTTGTCTGTGCAATAATTTTAAAATCGAATTTGTGTACGAAAAAAGAGTTGGCCTCTTTCAACGACGTCTGAGGCCGAAGTTTCTGCCGCTTTGCATAATTGTTAAGTGTGTAAACAATAATTTAATTTTGGCACTAATGCTACGAATTAGTGGTTTCATTTTGAAAACTCAACAAGAAGAGAGCGGGGCAGAGAGAGAGAGAGAGAGAGCAGGGTGATATGTTAATTCAATTCACAGGGTGTTGACAGTTCTGCCTTGCCATACATACATACATATAGACACACACATTTACACCGATAGTGTGGTCATAAATGTCTTTTGCAATTAAACGGAATTAAGATGGAATTATGAATCCCAATTGTCCCCAAGACAAATTGATCACGTTCGATTTGTTGTATTGCTAAAGACGACAAAAGATGATGATGAAGACAGCAAAGACAGACAGAGACAGAGATGGAAATGGAGTTCGAAATTGAGATGATGGTTGGGATGTAAATCATGATTATCATTTTATTGCTGACACATGTTTTCATTAACATTTGCCGCCCCTGGTCTTGGCACTATTGACTACAACTACTGCAACAAGACTAGGGCCTGGCATTATCCACCAACAACAACTGTTCCAATGACAAATGATGTCGTTTCGCATCGGTTATCGGACATTGGGCATTGACCATTTTCATAATTCTGCAATTCTGCACACTTGCTGTCGAAAGACCCAAAAGGTCATTGGGATTTACATAATCGTGTAATCAGAGCAGACTGAGAAGGCGAGAGAGAGCGAGAGAGAACGAAGCTGACCAAGCTGACTCTTTGGACATCAATCAAAAATTGTCATTTGGCCCTTGGACCCTGACACACACATACATACACACACACACACTCCAGTCCAATATAAAATGACGAAAAATTGACAAAAAATTGACGAATGATTTCAGCATTAAAAAGATTATGTGGCGGACTCAAATATATCCATGTAATTCATAGATATATTTTTCAGGATAATTCAGATTAGAATAGAAAATAAATTAGATAAACGATGCTTCTCGCCCTTACGAAATGTTAACCGTTTAGTTTTTCTCTTTCTAAATGGCATTTCTTCTTTTAGATTTCTCAATTTTCTCATGTGTGTATCTTTAAATTTCGATCTTCCTTCCTTTTATTCTTGGGGCTTAATTAACATCCTCCCCTTCGACAAGCCGTTTTCTATGCCCTGCCATAAAATCTGCCAAATCTCTTTGCAAAACGTTGCCTCCTTTATCAAAGTGTTTTGTTTGCACTTTTTAATTTACTGCAATTTTGCTGCCAAATCAAATTCAGATAAGAAACGCATAAAACTTGAACTTCTGTACAAAGTGCTCCATGTGTGCTTAGCAACTGCAATAATTCAAAGGACTACACACACACAAACACACTCACACACACACACTCACAGAGAAAAGTCAAGGCAACCCAAACCCAAAGTCAGCCAATGCCCTGGCAAACAAGAGAGTTTTGGCCTTTTCCCATTTTCATCTGCATTTCCATTTCCATTTGCGAAACGGATTTATTTTTTAAAATGCCGCAGGGATCGATTATTACCGTTCAAATTCGCATAAAACGTGCAAGTTGCCAAAAACGAGAAAGAAAGAAAAAAAAACAGAAAGCGATTTTAAAATTCAAGTAAAAGAAAAGCAAGGAGAAGGACGACAATCCCTCCATCTGGATCTGCTAAGGGTAGGTGAGTATGTGTCTCGTCGTGTGTGTGTGTGTGTGTGTGTGTGTGTGTATGGGGTGTGGGTGGGTTAGGCAATAATTTAAGGAATTTGAAGTCAATTCAAAGTCGCATTCAATTCTCTTTTGTACGATTTCGCGATATGAATCTCAATAAAAATGCATTTAAAATGTTGACAAAGGACTTGGAAATGATTCTCCTCAGTTTATAAAGAAGATTGCGATTGCTAGGAAACTTTTCACATGGCACGCAATTTACTCGTAACTCAGTTACAGCTGAGTCCAGAAAAGCGCAAAAAAAAAAAAAAACATGGGTGAAGTGAATTGGAACCAGAAAATAAAAATCTGTACAAAAAAAACGGGGGGCCACTTTGCCGGCCTGGGCATAAATTTTAAAGAGAATTATTCAAATTGCTAATTTGCAAAAGAAATTTGTTTGGCAACAAATTGTAGTAAGCATATTGAAATGGCACAAGGCGAAATAAGAGAGAGGAAGGGCAGGGAAAGTTAAGAGTCTAGCGATTTGGAAAACTTTATCATAGCCTACTTCAAGGCTGACTATTCTAATCGTTTGGGGAAAATAATTCATAGAATGGATTGGTTGACCAAGGAAGTTGACTGTAGATATTCAAATTAAACAATCTTCGAGACAAAAGTCACTTCAACTTTTGATATCGACTCATCTTGACCAAGATATGACTTTGTAGGAGATATTGGCTAACCATTGTCCATGCCAATTAAGCCTATTTCTTTATCTTTTCTAATATTATCTGTTCAAACGAAATGGGGGGCGGAGCATTGGGTTTGTTATTTTGTCTCGTAGTTTACCATAAAATTAAAATCAAATTCCACGTATGATCACTTTGGCATCTTTGGCTAACCACGAATGGACTCAAGCTGGTAACCATTTATGGTTACTTCTAAATGTGGCATGGTTGGTTGGTTGGATGGATGGATGGATCTCTTCATAGTCATAGCTAGATGATGGACACGTGCCTTAACGCAAGTCTGTAATTTAAATTTTAATTTCCTTTTTTAATTGCATTCAATTAGCGATGCACTCTATTTGGTTTCGAGATGGCAAAACTGTCAATCAGACTTACTCTTGGCCATCAGCTCCTCATCATCTGAGGCATCTCTTGTTCTGTTTCTGTTTTTTTCGGCCAACTTCAATTCCTTTTGGTATTAGTAAGTATGATTTTTGATCACTTTAGCGACAACATTATTTAAGTTGTCTCTCATCCCAAAAAAAAAAAAGGAAAAAAAGACCAAAACAACCGCAAGAACAACAATGCAAAAGAATGAGGGGGAAATGGAAGTGCTTTAAGTTGTTCTGCGGTTAAGAATCCATGTCTCTCTTTCTCCCCCGCTAATGTATTTGTTCTTTTGTTCGTTTTGTCTCTCTGATCTACCTTGTGGGTTGTATCATTCAATTGACCATTTATGGTTAGGAGCAAGTTTTTCGTTTTTGCTCCTTTTGTCGTGTAATGTGACTAATTGGAACTTGCAGTCAACTCTGGAAATTGTTGCTCATTGTTGAACATAATTACCTTGCCCGCACTGACAACTTTTCATTGGCATCACAAATCAGAACTGATGAGAACCAAGAACTAAAGATATACGGTCCATCCCGCCACCCCCATTATTCCTGCCCCTTTCGAACAGGTATATGTACATGTATTTACTACCTTTGATTTTGGTCTTTCCCCTCTGACTATCTCTTCTGGGTTTTTGGCAGGTGTCTGGTGCTTGGTTTGCTTGGCCCAATGACAGTTTATGAAATTTATGATCTTTTTTGACCTTTCTTTAGAAATCACTTTCACGGTGGCTAACTGTATATGAAGTACTAACAACGCTCACTTTTGTTTAGCATCAGCAGGAGCCCGAAGGTTCGAGTGAATTGTTTCTTCTTTCTTCGTTTTTTTTTTTCTTGTGGTCTTCTTGCACCCATCATAAATGTCAAAATATTAAAATGCAACTAAAAATTGTACAACTTGCAACTCAATTCTTTTCTTAATTGTTAGCCCTTTTTGGTTTCTGATTTCCAGATGACATTTCCTCGATAATCAATTTCCGTTGCCACTGCAGTTAATCAGGCTGTCATCGGTGGAAAAGAGTTTCATTCACTTAGTCTGTCTACTCGTTTACCTGTTTGTCTTACAAATTTCTTATGAATGAACCCATCAACCTCCACTCTCAGCCCCATCATCAACATCATCATCATCATCATCTTCCTCATCTGAGCTGATGATCTCAATTGTCGCTTGTCGCCAGCACGCGCTCAAATACAGATACAAAAATTGAGAATATAAAAACTTTTCATTCACATTTCTTATTTACACCCGCACCTTTTTTTTTTTTTTTTTTTTTGTTTGGTTTATTTCATTCTTGGTTTTCTCTTAATTTTGAGTTAATCTTAAATTCTGTTTCATTTTGAAAAGATGCTATCAACTTTCCTTGGCAACATATTCGAACGTGCTTGAAATTTTGAAATCTATTCGTTTAGCCTCTGGCTCCTTTTATTTTTTCGAATTTTTATGAATGAAAGAAATAAAAGAAATACTTGTTTCATTAAATACTATCAAAAAAAAATTTGTTACTGCCGGTATAAGCAGGAAGTCAGTCTGTCAGTCAGTCAGAGAGCCAGCTAGTCAGTTAAGCATTTAGTCAACCAGTTACCTAGCCAAGAGACTCACCCTCAAAATGCTCACTTGTTTGTTTCTTCTATCTTTTCGATGATTTATTATAGTCAATAAATTGAGAGTCAAGTTGGTTGGGTTTATTTCACGCTCTAATTTTCCTCGATAAAGCATCCTCCTCATGCCATTTGCTCACATGGTAGCAGATGGAAAACTCGTAGGCACACATTAATTCTGCATAATTTTCCAATAATTCAGTTAGCTAGTCATACAAATTGTCAGCACCAATTAAGGCAAGCTGCGAAAACAGAAAAAAAAAAAAAAAAAAAACACAAGAAATCTACAAAAGAAAAATCTGCAATAATCTTAAGCAATCAAATTAGCTAGAAATTAAAATTGACCAAACACACACATACCGTAAAAAAAGAAGAAAATCATAAAAAAAAGGGTTTGTAATTCCTTGGTTCATGTCCTGGCATAATATCTCCCTCTAAAATGTATCTAAACCATAACTCATCTTAAATCTTCAAGCCCAAAGTGGTCATTTATTATGTGTCCTCCCCCTTTAAAAGAAAAACGACAAAAAAAACCGAATCTCATTCTATTGCATGACGAAAGTGTCGCATATTTGACCCACGGTGACATATGTAGAAGTGGTTATGAGGGTTCTTTCCATACCCTTACCCATTAAGGATATGCTCACTTTGATCACATGCTTGTGCAACAGGAAGGATATATCCTTATGATATATGTTGTTAATCAATTTAGTTTATGTTGGGATATATCCATTTTAAGAAGTAAGAACTTAATTTTTCCTTTTCCTTTTTTTTCTAATCTTTAAACTATTATAAATACTAGACTTCAGATATAATAATAATAGTATTAAGTATTTACTTACTTGGTTCATTGTTCAATTGTTGTTGATCTGCCAAAACTTCAATAGACCTAAAATGAAAAGGTTAATTGGAAAACTTAGTAAAGGATTTGTTCAGCAAGGGTATAGAAACGATGTGTAACATCAACAATAAAATCTAAAAAATTTCTAGTTCCTTTTTTTATTTCTGTTTTGTTTTTTTTTTTTTTCATTTTATGGACCATGTCTTGGGGATGTTTGACAAATGATATGAAGGACAACTAACTGCACTCCATTGCGTTGAAACAAAGTTCTCTTGTGATTTATCAAAAAGTCAAAATTTTCCCAAAGAGAACAACATAAGAATATTTCTGCAAACGTTGCCAATTGAGAATTAATGGTTAGCAAAAAGGTTAAGTCTGATAAATTTTTGAAAAATTATTGCGAATCGGAGAGAAAGATATTAGTTTAGATGTAGATGGTGGGCGGTGGGCGTGGGCGTTGGCATAGGCATAACTACATAGTTCATTGCACTACGGTCAGCTAAAGCCAGCTGCTTTTCTTTTCTTTTCTTTTTTTTGTTTTTTTTTTTGGTAGCTCACTTGCCCTTTTGTCCGGCTATTGTATCGATTTTCCTTTCTTTATATACCTATATATATGTATATAGATATATATATATATATATATGTATGTTTATATATGTGTGTGTATATTCCCAGACATGGCAAACGTGACAAGCATTTTCAATTTGCAAAAACCTGAAGAGTCCTTTTTTGGTTTTCAGCTTAAAGTTCAAAGTGTCAAAGAAATTAGTTAATAATTATTTTGGCTATGACTTTAAGAGTTGGCATCCAGCGTCAAGCTGTCTGGGCTGAGATTTACACCTCCTCCCCCCACCACCAACCCTTTGTCTCCATCATCTACGTTCATCCTACGTTGGCCCTCTGGCTTTCGCTTCCCCCAGTCAGTTTTAGCCACTTTTGGTCTCTCTCATCACCATGTTGAGCTTAAGTGCGAACATGCTGCGAACATTTATCTTAATTGCCATTCAATTGAGGACACGACCAAAAAGCGACAGCAAAATGAATTCAATTTGCATACACGCAAGGTTTAACTCTGGACTCGCTCATGGATTTGGACTTGCTCTTGGCTACTGCAATTGGGGGATACCATTGAATCTGGTTTTCTGATGTTGTTGCTGTTCCTTCTGCTTCTGCTGCTGCTGCTGCTGCTGCTCCTGCAATCACCGATGCTCAATGTTTGTGCAACTAATTAACATTTTTAATGGGCAATCCTTGTAGGCATCGGGGAAATGAAATGGATCAATGCGTTTTTTTTTTCTCTCTTCCCCTCTCTCACTCAAGGTATTTGTTTCCGTTTTTCTTGTAAGTTTTAATACTTAGATTTGATTTAGTGTGCAATTAAGTTTGGTTTTAGTCGCTTGTAATAGATTAAAGAGCTTAGCGCTTTAATAAATCCTTATATTTGTATTTGATATAGGAAACGAAAAAGCGAGAAAAAAATGTCATAAGTAAATTATTCACAATAGATTTCATTGATTGACACGCACACGCGTCAGTTGTGGCATTCGTTTTGATTCGCTTTCTAATTCACTTGATATCAGAGAAGAAGGAAAAAAGGAAAATTCGGGCAAAAGAAAAAAAAAAAACGCAACTAGAAAATTATCAGGAGAAAAGCAAGGAAATTGCCCAAAGGCAGACACGTGTTAAGGGGCGTGTGTGTGTGTATGGGTCTCTCTCTCTCTCCCTCTAATAGGTAATGCAATAAATGAAAAAGGCAAAAGAAGAAGAAAAATATGCACAAATACTCATAGTTTAGTTTCCATTTAGTTTCCTTTTCGAATTTCCCCATCAAAGTGTACGAATGAGCTTATTAGGTATATATATATTTTAATAACTTAACTAAATGTCATGACATTAAGTTGACAAATGTCTTAATAAGCAATATTGCAACAATGTCACGAGATGAGCTAAAATAATTTCACTGATCCCCCAAGGGAGTCAACTGAACAGAACTGGTCTAAGTCTGGTCTGGTCTCCCCCTCTCTCTTTTCTCTCTTTAACTGAAGAAATGCAAAGTAGTAAGGAAAGAATTTATCACTCATGATGAGATATCGTCGCCTTTTGCGCTACTTACAAGTAACAGAGACTCGCTCAAGTGTAAGACTATGAATAATAAAAAGGGTTAAATTAGCATTTTCACATTTATTTGAGCGATGACATGGCAAGATAGGACGATATAGAGACGACAGTCAACCAAAATCGTCAACCATCTAGCCTATATGGGAAGTGGGTGGGAGGGGGAAAGGGTTAGTCCTAGGGTTAAACCAGAGTTAGAGGGTTAGGGTTTGGGTTTGGGTTTATTAGCGAGCAGCGCGTGCAGCGGCAATCATGAGGCGTGTTAGCAATGGTTGGAGTTTTTTTTTTCGGGCCAAAATGGGCGAAATGGGGGCGTGAAGCAATTTCCGATGACATACATGAAAAGACTTTAGCGCCTTGGGATAATCACTAATGATGAGTAGACGGAAGTTCCAAGGGCAGTTTAGGCAAAGTGTGAAGAGATTAGAGAGATTTCATGCAAAAGCTAAAATATATAAAAAGGATTGAATCAATTGGGAATATAATGAAAGCACACATAGGCATTCATATCAAGGAGTTGGACTAAAGTTTATAAACCAAATTTCAGTATTTCTAGAGTTAATTCCAAGCTTCTTTTTCCGCCACTTTGAAAAAATCTCTTGTCGTAATTTAATTTGACATTTCCCTACAACAGTCAAACTCGTTTATTGAACCTTTTTTTTTTTTGAAAACTAAATGTAATAATAGAAGCAAAATCGTTTCCTTTTTCTTTGCATCTACAAATGCATTATAAAAATTTGAAAATTGTCTTCCCTTTAGCTCGTCTTGACTTGTCCTCGCTCCTTGCACGCGTTAAACATGCACAAAAATTTGAACAATTTGATTTAATTTAACGAAATGTTTTGGGGTTTTGGTATCAAACGATTCACTGGCATCACCTGAGAGAATAAGCTTGATCGACTGACAGAGACTGCGGAGCATTCGAAGGGTCTCAGACATACTGGACAACAAAAAAAACACCGAAAATGTATTTCGGTTTTTCATTTTCGCAAACGCAAAAACGACTAAAAAGACGCCAGAGAATCAAAAGTTTTGTACCACGAGTACAAGAAATTCCATGCATATTTTTTTGGGCCACAAAAACCAAACCAGTAAGAGAAAGAAAGAGAGAGAGAGAGAGGGAGAGAGTGAGAGATAGAAGAGACAAAGACCCTGTATCCCTTCATCAGACAGAGCAAATGTTGCTTAATTCTTTTCCCCTTTCCAACTTTTTTCATACCTGAATGTGGCATTTCAGTTTCAACCCATTTAGTCGTAATATAATCTGTGCCTCATTATCTGTGATAATAATAACAACGAAAAAGAACAACAACAACATTAGAAGGAAGCAACCTTAACCCTAATAAAGTACAAATGGGACCAATTCTATTTCATTTGCGGCAACATTGCAAAGTTTTCTTGGTTTGCCGACTGCCGACTGCCTTTTTGTATGCAAAATGCAAATTACACATGCGAGTCTCAGATAAAAGCACTGTGAGCCATAAAATATGTCATATTTTAACAAAATGCTGCACCAAAATTACAATAAACCCATTTGCCATGCCTCCCAACTTCCCCCCACACACACTTCACATCACTCCTTACGCCTTACTGCCACTCTGCCAAACTGAATGCTGGGGATTCTCATATGGGACAGATAACAACGTCGGCGGCGGCATGTTGCCTGTAATTAGCTCATACCATCCAAAACCATTGAGGTTGAAAAAGCCGAAGCCACACACAATATGAGCGTTGCTTGACTCTGGTCCTCTCTGCATGAAAAACAATTTCAAAAACTTCCATTATCTATTAGGCCATTAATGAAGAGATACTAACAAAAACAAAAGGTGTCGGCAAAATGTTTTCCAAGACCAATAAATTCTTTAATTCACAGAATTAGTTAATATGAAAATGGTTAAATTTTAAATTGAAATTGTATTAAAGATTTTTAGAGAAATTGTAGAAATAACTTAAGATTACTTAAGATTGACGATCAGAAATAAGTTAATCAACTTAACTTATTAACTTTAAAACAATTGAAAGGAATGGATTAAAAAATGTTTCAAAACAAACACGTCTTGAATAGCTTCAACAATAATTAGGCATATAAACACAATTCACATAGGCATTGCAACAGTGTACAAATGTTAATCTTAAATTAAAATGAAAAATGATAAATACAAGTATTTTAATAACAAATTACATATGAAATAAAGTCAACAGGATTTCCTTTGATTACTCTTTATGGGTTTAAAGGTTTGAAAAGTCATAAAGAAAACTATATCAAAGAAAATCCGCGACTGACTTAGAAGAAGAATATGTCAAACGAAAATCTGAAAAGTATAAAAAAACTTGCAAGGACAAACGATCTTTGCTTTAGCTAAAGACTGTATAAAGAGAGATATCAATTATATTCCTGAACAACTCAATTAGTTTCAAAAAATTTTCCAAATTAGTTGAACTGTTTTAATTTCAATTCGACAAATAGCTTCATTTAAGTTGCATTTAATGAAAGATTTAGCTAACCTTTAAGTACATCAATTGCATTGATATGCCTGTGTTTTTTGTAGGTAGGGGGAATTGTAATTTCTAATGGAAATCATTAAACCGATTTGATTAGACCGCAAATTTTCCATTTAGTTTTTATTGCTAATGAGAGAAGCGAAAACACATCATAAAGTTGCTGCTGACCGTATCAACGAAACACAAATCTCTCAATTAGTTTTATACAAATTAGTTTAACGCCCGAATGGGAATACAATTCCCCACATGACACTCCCACCGTCCACCGTTTCTCACTACCTAACCCTCCCTCCTCCACCTCATCCTATACTCCTGGACCAGAAAATATATATCTATGTATACATATTTGTATATACAATTCCCTGGGCAAAGTTAATTAGGTTTTTTGTTTATACAAAATGTCAACTAATTAAATGAAATCGAAAAGTAATCCAAAGTAAAACAAAACAATAAAAGAAAACGAAACAACAACCGACCGACTGACAGACAGACAGACTTACAGACAATATGAATAGAAGTTCAATTACCATAAAAAGAGATTTGTTTACATTTTACACCTCGCCAGGAAAGATTAATGAGATTTTCGCCAGGAAAGAAAAAGAAAATTTAACGTGTTCTTCCTATTGAGCAAATGGGGCAGGTGTCAAAGCTTAAATGGCTGCTCGACCATTTAATTGCTGGCCCCCCATAGAATGGGAGCAATTTTCTGTTTGCCTCTCTCTATAATTAATATGCTAATAAAACGCTTGAATGACAGTTGAACAAGCACTTTTGACAGCATCCAAAAACTCCAATAAAGTTCTAGGAATGTTTTTCACAAAAATTCCACACACACACACACACACACGAGAGAAAGAATTAGAGAGGGGGACAATATTGAAGTTGGCGGTAAATCATGATTATCTTTTTATTGCTGACATTTTGCGGGGCGACTTTTATGAACCATCCCATCATACCCTCCCCCCCACACTCTTCGACAATGTCAGCTATGTTAAATGTACTAAGCAGGGAGGGGAAGGAGTAAAAAAAAGGAAGGAAGGAAAGTTCATATATAGTATAAGCAAGAGAAGCTGCATAACGAGATTTGAAACGGTTTTTGCGCTTTGCTTTAATGGATGGGCCTCATCGAACTGGGGGAACTCGAACTCTTGGCGTCCAAAACGTATTTCAACTAATGTGCGGTTATCACATTGGGGTCACCAAACAACAGTTCTATCTCGCTGTCTCTGTCTCTTTCTTTTATTCAGTTCAATTGCCAACAGGCATACCTTAAGGCGCTAAAACCGACTGAGTGAGTGAGTGAGTAAGTGAGCGTGCTTATGCTGCCAAAAGACATTCCAATCGAATGCCATTCGATGATAAAAATCGTGCCAAACGATAATCCACTAAAACATTTACACTCACACATACACTAAAAGAGACAGAATGTGTGTGTGTGGGCTCCTTTGGCCAGCAGGACATCTCGCAGCGTGCCAGGCCACGGCAAAAGATTAGCAAAGGACATGGGATGTCCTCTTGTCGTCTTTCGTCGGTCGCCTGCCGTTGGCCTGGGCTCAAAGTGCCATTCCAGGACAATGCAACATTACAATAATGTGCACTTTTATGGACAGTTAACGACTGCAGGTCCCATAAACGCATTATCCTGAGCACAAGTCATCGGAATGCGGAATTTCTTTTCGCACTTTGCCAACAGGATGCTAACACATACACACACACACACACACACACATAATAGAGGTGTTAACAAAAATAATTCGCAAAAAAATAAAAAATAGGGAAAAAATACTTTGGGCCAACTTTAATGTAATTTGAACGCAACTAACAAAACTTGAAAACTTTCACCTTATTGCCAAGAACTTTTAAGAAAGCAAAGCGGACTTTTTTAGCGTCTTAAGTTGCTTTAGGAAAACTCAACTAGAATAAAATACAAATTTCCCTTAGCCTATGATTCATTTGTCCATTTATATTTAGATAAAACGACACAGCTGAAGCAAGAATGAATAGTGCTTAGTTAATTGGCTAGCTTAATCTTAATTGAGTGATCAATAAAGTCTTCTCACTCATTTGTTCAATAAGTTTCTCTCAAACTTAATTGATCAGTTGCCTAATTACTACTTCAGTTTCTCTTTCATTGTTAACAAATTAATGCTGAGCTATGCCATTACAAATGTTCTGAACTGTTTCAATAAGCAGTAAAAATTGGGTAAGAAATGATCAAGCTATCAGAGAACAGCTGAAAAAGTGAGCAAGCGTATCAAAGGGCTCTTAACCAAGTGAGCAAATGTGTAAATCAAAAAGTATAAGCCTAATGAACTTATTAATTTACTCACTGAAGAGAAAATCCTCCAAGTATTATCCTAGCGTTCAATACAGATCAGGTGTAATCCGCTCACTTGTCCTATTGAGCACACATACATATTTCGATGACGTTAACTGAAACTGCAAAGTGGTTAATCCTTTGTTTTAGAGAAAAATTACATTTGAAAAGTTTCCTATTGGTCAAGACGAATAAATAAACCAAAATCGATTGTTTGTACTTTGAATAATTGCTCAATACAGGGTTAAACTCAGGGTGAGTATTTCTTGGAACCCTTGCAAGGATGTGCCACAAGTTGCTTTGCCCCCATTGCCCATTGCCAGCCTCCCTTTTTCAGTTATTCAGTTGTAGTTCAATAAATTTTTGGGCTAGGCAATAAAAAGGTAATCTCATATCTAAATGGCTCTAACTCAACCACACAACCTTTGACTTTTTGGGGCCTTTGGCGACCACAAATCTTTTCGATTTTCTCTGGAAGCAACTGGTCCTGGCCTTGGTCCTGATTGTGATACTGGGTTAAGCAGTGCTCGCCCAGTGTTCCGACCATAAATAACCAACAGCGGCCAGGAACGTCCTGGAGAGACAAAGCAAACATCTAAATTAATTATTTATAGTCCAAGAGCAATTCGGGGACTTGGCTGAATAATAAAACGATTTGCGAGCCGCAATGAAACTAACTAAATATGATTCATGTGACGGGCAAGTTGAAAAAATGTGAAAGATAAGATAGGCAAAAATTTAAATTATGTGGGTTAAATGTTAAATGGGGCAGGGGACAGGGGACAGCGGACAAGATGCATCTAATAGGTAAGTACAACTACCTACCTTTAAGAGCAGAAATGAAATACTCCAAAATGGAACTAAGACGAACGGGTGGATTTTCAACGAGAGTAAATCTAATTTTAAGAGGTCCTCCTTCTGCCAACTTTTGCTTATTCTGGCTAAAAAACAGCCCCCCGGCTCAATTATATTAATACAGTTACTCGAATTTATGACTCGAAGGAACGAAGACATGGAAGAGGGTGGAGGAATTGGTGGTGCTGGTGTTGGTGGTGGTGGCAAAAAGTGTCTCAAAATTGAATTTGCATAATTTTAAAAGCCTCGAACTGCGGCTTCCAAGTGGCCCAAGCATATTGACAGCATACTGAACAATTTTCTTACTGAATGAGACGAAATGGTGGAGTGGGGGATGTATAGGGGGGCAGGGTGGGAATCGAAATGGAAATGATGTTTTTGATTTTGATTATGCAAATTTAAGTGTCGCCAACAATGTTTGCTCATTGGAGCTGAAAGTTGAAGCTGAGCCTGAACCTGAACCTGAACCTGCAGCTGAAACTGTATGAATGAATGAATAGAATGGAATGGAGTTTCATGGATGTCGAACCATTTCTATGTGTAACAAAAACTTTTGATTATATATGTAATTATCAAGTTGCTTCATTTTGCAATAGAAACTGTATTAAAGCTTATGCTTAAAGTATTCGCCTTTTGCTCTTGTTTAATGCATTCTAATTGCAAATAATTCAACCCTCTAAGTACTGCAATTTATTTTCATTTTTTTTTTTTTTTTTTTTGGTCAACTACACTATACTGGACGAAGGAATGAATGTATGGGATGGATGGGGCAAGGGCAAGACAATTGGCGTCGCTTTTATGGAGCACCCCCTTTAGCACAACTATTTCAAAATTTTCCCTTCTAATCCATGCTATCCATATAAATGACTTCATTACAAACCAAAAACCAAAAAAGAACTTTCATTTTCTATTAAAAATATTTTTGCGCTTCATGTGAACGGCGTCAAATTGTCTAGAGTATTAAATTAGAATTTCATTCTTCTTTCAACTAGTTGACATCATCGTCTTGGTAATTTCTTCGACACACTAAGTCAAAAGGACAAACTTTAAAATCAAACTAGATACAAAAAGAAAAATCGCCATTGCCAGATAAAAGATCATTCACCTTGACAATTGACGTTTGCCTTTTTATTGGTGAATAAATAAATTTCCATTGTGAGAGGTCGTTTTGGCAAAATTCTTGAAATTATCAGACACATATGGAACAATCCGCCAACTCATAAAGGATACGGGCTTCTCTCGTTTGCAATTGACAATAACAAAAAAAAAAAGAGAGTTGGAAAAAATATTATCCCAAAAGCGTATCTCCTTTTGGGCCCAGGCACGTTTTATTCGAATTTGAACGGTAATAATCGATCCCTGAGGCATTTCCATGACAACAACACAAAAAAAAACCCCACACAATGTCAGGGTTGAATCGAACTTTAAAGTTATGTTTACATTTGTATACATGGATGGCAATTCTACTCTGACTGTTGACTCTTCATTTAATACTGTGAAATCCTCGAGGAGGATTAAAAACAAATCCACTCAAAATTGAATACGATTAAATACGAAATTGACCTCACTACTTGGCTGACCATATATGCAAATTTTCAAACCAAACCAAAAACAAAATGGAAACTCCTGTGCGTTTTATTCTTCCTTCATTTATTCGAGCTGCGAAAGTCACAGTCACTGCCCATGCCCAAAAATCAAGGACAACAATTGTCCTTTTTCCTCTACACTCATATACACACACACACGTTTTAAAATCGAATTTCAACAACAAAAAGGAGAAATAGAGGGGGTATAGGAGTGGTGGTGGTGGTGCTCATCATATGGTTGCACGCGTTTTTATTGTCATGCAACAATTTTGTGGCAAAGTTAGGCATAAGCCAGTCAGTCGAAGGGTTGCCCAACCAAAAAAAGGGGAGGAACATTCTTTTCAAGTGTCTGACTTTCCGTGTGAGTGTGTGTGTGTGAGTTGTTGTATTAAAAAAGGGATTCCAAATGCAATTGCATGGCAAAAGGGGGAGGGCAAGGCTTGTAAGCAAGGGGTTAGGGTAATTACGTGCATGTAAACAATAATTTAATTTTGTACTAATGCAACAAATTTGTGGGCTGATTGCGGGTTTTGTTAACGAAGTTACATGCGACCTAAGCCAAGAACAGGCAATTCTCTTTCACTCTACGCTCTCTGTCTCTCTCTCTCTTTCTCTGCATACAATTGAGAGAAATTCGATTAAAAAGGTTGAACAAATGTTGATTAATGTTGGCAATTCTAAATTTATAGAATTAAGATTGGTAAACCAGATTAAAAGTTTTCTAAAAACAATAAGAATAATCACTTATGCACAAGAGACATGAATTAAAGGCTGTATTTCTCAAGAATATACACCAAATGTGAGATTTAACTAAATGCTAAATGAATGCATTTATCTTTACTTTCCATATTTGAAAGAAGGTTCCAAACTTTTTTTTTAAATTGCCTAAAGGCTGTTTCTGTCATTTTGTTTTTTACCCCAAAAAACTAGCATCTCAAAATCAGATTTCAAGAGTTGATATTTATATGTATATATTGAATTTTTCCTATTGTACTTACATATCTAGACTAACTCTTGGTTTGGATTGTAGGCGTGTCACTTAAATGCAATCGAGTTGAAACATCAATGCCAAAAGCAAGAGAATTTCAATTGAAACTCATTCAATTGAATGAAATTCTCTCTCTGATAGTTTATCCATCACAATCAGCAACAGCAGCGGCAGCAGCATCAGTCGTAGTCATAGACGGAATGAAGTAAGTAAGTCGTCTCGCCGACTTGGGTATACCATACACCAGTAAAACAAATATTTCAAATTTGTAATAACTAATGCATTTGCCTATTTTAAGAAATTCTGTTCACATGCTTTTTACTAGCATATTTCAGTATCTCGCGCACTTTTGCATATAAGCACCCTAGCGCCCCCACCCGCCAACGGCCATCTCCGGCCTTATGCAAAAACGTTTATATGCATAACTCAGCTATTTTTTGTCCGATTTTGATCAAATTTGGTATTTTGCTGGGTATTAGTATCAAATTTAAGTGTGCCAAATTTGATTGCACAAGGTAAAAAATTACGCGAGATATTCGAGTTTTTCAAATTTCGGGGGCGGAAAGGGGCGTGGCAAAATCTTTATACATGCAAAATGAGCGCATTTACTAAGCAAATATACATACCAAATATGGTGTATCTAGCTACAATAGTTTTTGAGATAAACGTTTTTTTTGAATTGCGGGGGGCGGAAAGGGGCGTGGCAAAAATTTGAAATAAACTTGATCACTCTACATACTACATGAGCCTACATACCAAATTTGGTGGCTCTATCTCTTATAGTCTCTGAGATCTACGCGTTCATACGGACGGACGGACGGACGGACGGACAGACGGACAGACGGACAGACGGACAGACGGACGGACAGACGGACATGGCTAGATCGACTCGGCTGTTGATGCTGATCAAGAATATATATACTTTATGGGGTCGGAAAAGCTTCCTTCTGCCTGTTACATACATTTTGGCGACTTTAATATACCATTTCACCCTATGGGTGTATGGTATAAAAATCTTTTCTGCTTGAATTAAGACCAGAAAAATGGGAAAGAAGAAGGAAGAGAAAAATAGAAATAGAAACAGGATGTTCATTAGGTTCGCTGCATTCGCTGTTATTAAATCTAGATTTGAGAGAACAAACCAATCAAATACAAAAACGAAAGGCAAACTAACTAAGTAAATGATGAATAATACATGAAGTAAAGAAAAGTATAAAAGAGAAAGTTCCTTGACTGGGATTAAATGATTATCATCTGGCCTATGCACTGATGAGAGGGTAGGGTGGGTGGGTGGATGGATTTGTGTGGTGGGTGATGGCAGGGCATTTAATTTCGTCACTTGACCAAGAAAGAATACCGAGGCAAAAATTCGACTATTACAACTATTTGAAGGGCGAACGCCATTCATGGTCATTGTAATTACCCAGGCCGGCCATGCAGTCGGCATTCTTCATTGTATTATTAGATGATGAACTAGAGAAAACCAAAACTGGTCAACTTGACATTAATGATTTACTGCCTGGGCAGCACAAATAAATTAGTGAAAATATTTGCACAAATTAGTGGGCTGACGAAAGTTTCATTTTCTTAACATTGAAATGTTTATACAATTTATCAAAGGCACAAATTGTTGGTATATGTATGTCCCCAGTGTTCTTTAGGGTACGGGTGTGGTGTAACCGGATGCTCCACACACACACACACATGCAGGACACACAAATGGACCCATGAAGCTCCCATACCTCATGCCTTCCCACATCAGCATACGTAATCCAATGAAACGAAATGCTTTATTGGCTTAATGGAGCTGACGAGGATGCGGCAGGATACACAGACATAAAGTGTGTCCATCCATTCCAGCCAGTTGGTTGGTTGGCTTGCCCCTCCACTCACTCTCCAGAGGATTCGAAAGTGTATCGAAATGAAAAAGGACAATTTAATTTAATTTGCCCCGGCAAAACGCAGAGGACATTGCCATACAAATATGCAGAAAAGGATGTGTGTGTGTGTGGTAATAATTCACACTTGTGGCCAATACACCCACACGAGTGGTGGATGGATGGAGGTTTTTGCAGAAGGACCCTTAATTTATGGCCACTAATTACATTGATGATAAATTTAATTTCGAATTATGACACACACGCACACACACAACAAACGATAAAAGAATATATGTCTGGGGATGGGAGCAAAGGGACTCGTCTTTTTTTTAAGCTGACAGAGAAGAGCTAAAGTCTGCGGCTGTCAATAAAAAAAGGATAATCATGATTTACACACATTTCTATGGGGATTGTCCTCTCATCCCCATGAACAACCTCCACACCCATCAACCAATTTGACTCAAATATGCTTGTTCAACTGTCAGCAAACAATTTAAGGTATTTCTCTCTTCAAGAAGGACAAACTGTTTTGAAAAGTTTTTAACTTTTAGATGGAATCATTAATCTTTATAGAGAACAAACAAATGTCAAATAATGCGAATTTCTGGGTGCACTTTAAACAAATATTTTTGCTCAAGTTTTATTTATTGGATTTGTCGAAGAAGTCCAAAAGGTGGAAAGGTGGGGGAATTGGCAAAGAAATCCCTAAGCAACTTCCAATACACACAAACACACACACACACCAGAAAAAAGAAAACGAATGTCCATCAAAAGAAATTTCCTTTTGCAGTCCTTTCCTATGGCCTCTCTCCCACTGACAAGACGCATAAATTATCCTTTTTCTCTCTTTTTTCTTTTTTCTTGCTGTGTTGTTGTTGTCTTCCTCCCCTTGAAGGAAGTGTGAAAATTTGCGCCAGACAAGTGCAAAAGTAATGATATGCAATCCAATTTGGCCAAAAAAGGAAGAGGAAGAAAAAAGAAACGACCCCCTCTCAATATAAAACTGGACTTTCGGAAGTTGCACATTCATCACTTTTGTGATGAACCTCCACAACATTCGCATGGCCAGCCAGCAAGTGCCCAAAAAACAAGTGTCAATTTGCAAGGCATTAGAGGAAAGAGTGGGGGATAGAAAGAACAAGGTGCATGGCATCATTCGTAGTGTGTAGTAAGACACTTCTCGTATTCGCTTTATTCAAGAGAAGCTAAAACTCGCCATTTATAGTCATCGGGGATGATGTAAAAACTTCCGAAAGACATAGCGAGAGAGAGAGAGAGAGGAGAGGGCTAGGGCAAGGAGATATGAGTGTGTGGCAAATGTTTTCACGCCACAAAAGGATTCCTTATTTAGCCCATTCGCTTTTGTTGTTAAATTACGTTTAATTACCTTTATCTCTATTACATGTGAGTCGAAAGTCAGGACTTCTTAATGGGTTTATTGTAATTACTGTGTCTCAAAATAAAAAGCATACAAATATGACATATTTTACGACTTGCACAGAAAAAGCCGTAGTGGGGCAAATAGAGAGAAAGAGAGAGAGAAAGAAGGAAAGTGCTTGACTCCATTGAGATGAACAAAGTAAAATTTGCACAGTTTTGACTAACGTGGTTAAGGACATTATTACTGTATCAATTTTTGAATCGCTGTCTTTGTTTTCATTACATCTTATTGGGTACAAAACAAAATATTTAAAAACTTTTTGAAGCCTTTTAAAATTTATGTAAGACCCTTCTCAATCTCTCCTCAAATTTGTTTTCACCGAACTTAAACAGATGCTAACTCTTCATGTAACCTGTAGCTTTTTATGAACTAAAATAGAGCGGCAATTTCATTACTTTTTCTAATAGTAGATACAAATAGTAGTTGTAAATTCTTTGCTCAATAAAAGCTACGATACATTCATACAGTCATGAGCTAGATGAGGTGAATCATTACCGTTACCGAGAATCTATGGAAAACTATTCCATGCATTTCCATACGGAAGGTTAACAGCCCCAGCCCCCAGCCCATCCCCTTAACATATTGTAATTCAAATGGCTACAATTTTTATTTCCATTCTATTTTTTCTCCCCACTTTCGAATTTGACTTTTTCTTTCTAATTTATAACGCTCTAATTTCATTTCTTTTTTCCTATTTCTTTGCCTTTTTTTGTGTTTTAAATGAGAAAAGCATTTCTCAGCCCATAAAATGCCAACATAAAATCATCCACCTGTGAGTTACCTACAATAAAAAATAGAAGAAAAAAACAGAAGAGGAAATTTCAGCATCAAGAAAACTTTGTCAGCCCTTGCAAAGAGAATTCCTTTTATTTATTTTTATATTTTTTTTGTTTTTTTTTTTTTTAAATTTGCATAGAAAAATCGTAAAAATATCGTGCTTTTTCCAACTGCAATTTGGGCGTGACGATATTGGTAAAACGAATGGGACCAGAAGTAGAAAATGGAAGGGTGGTTTGGATAGAGATGAAAGAGTTAAGTGAGAGATGAGTGCACTCAGGTCAGCTTTTTTCGTTTTGGTTTTTATACCCTTGAAAAAAGGGTATATTAATTTTGGTCAGAAGACCATATGTATATGTATATATATATTCATGATCAGCACGACAAGACGAATTCATATAGCCATGTGCGACTCTCCGTCCGTCTAGACTCTAGATTAACGCAAAGAAGAGGACATTCTATAAAAAGTCTCAATGACATTTCATGTAATGACAATTCTGAAAAAGTCATCGATGACTTGCCTGAAATTTCGTAGATGACTTTTCCAGAAATGTCATCGATGACTTTTTCAGAATTGTCATCGATGACTTTCTCAGAAATGTCATCGATTACTTTTCCAGAAATGTCATCGATGACTTTTTCAGAATCATCGATTAATTTTTTAGAAATGTCATCGATGACTTTTTTAAAAATGTCATCGATTACTTTTTTAGAAATGTCATCGATGACTTTTTCAGAAATGTCATCGATTACTTTTTTAGAAATGTCATCGATGACTCTTTTAAAAATGTCATCGATTACTTTTTTAGAAATGTCATCGATTACTTTTTCAGAAATGTCATCGATTACTTTTTTAGAAATGTCATCGATGAATTTTTCAGAAATGTCATCGATGACTTTTTCGGAAATGTCATCAATTACTTTTTTAGAAATGTCATCGATGACTTTTTCAAAAATGTCATCGATTACTTTTTTTAGAAATGTCATCGATTACTTTTTCAGAAATGTCATCGATTACTTTTTTAGAAATGTCATCGATGACTTTTTTAAAAATGTCATCGATTACTTTTTTAGAAATGTCATCGATGACTTTTTCAGAAATGTCATCGATGACTTTTTCAAAAATGTCATCGATGACTTTTTTAAAAATGTCATCGATTACTTTTTTAGAAATGTCATCGATTACTTTTTCAGAAATGTCATCGATTACTTTTTTAGAAATGTCATCGATGAATTTTTCAGAAATGTCATCGATGACTTTTTCGGAAATGTCATCAATTACTTTTTTAGAAATGTCATCGATGACTTTTTCAAAAATGTCATCGATTACTTTTTTAGAAATGTCATCGATTACTTTTTCAAAAATGTCATCGATTACTTTTTTAGAAAGGTCATCGATTACTTTTTCAGAAATGTCATCGATTACTTTTTTAGAAATGTCATCGATGACTTTTTTAAAAATGTCATCGATTACTTTTTCAAAAATGTCATCGATTACTTTTTTAGAAATGTCGTCGATTACTTTTTCAGAAATGTCATCGATTACTTTTTTAGAAATGTCATCGATGACTTTTTTAGAAATGTCATCGATTACTTTTTCAGAAATGTCATCGATGACTTTTTCAGAAATGTCATCGATTAGTTTTTCAGAAATGTCATCGATTACTTTTTTTGAAATGTCATCGATTACTTTTTAGAAATGTCATCGATGACTTTTTTAAAAATGACATCGATTACTTTTTTAGAAATGTCATCGATTACTTTTTTAGAAATGTCATCGATGACTTTTTCAGAAATGTCATCGATGACTTTTTCAGAAATGTCATCGATTACTTTTTTAGAAATGTCATCGATTACTTTTTTAGAAATGTCATCGATGACTTTTTCAGAAATGTCATCGATGACTTTTTCAGAAATGTCATCGATTACTTTTTTAGAAATGTCATCGATTACTTTTTCAGATATGTCATCGATGACTTTTTCGGAAATGTCATCGATGACTTTTTCAGAAATGTCATCGATTACTTTTTCAGAAATGTCATCGATTACTTTTTTAGAAATGTCATCGATGACTTTTTTAAAAATGTCATCGATTATTTTTTAGAAATGTCATCGATTACTTTTTTAGAAATGTCATCGATTACTTTTCCAGAAATGTCATCGATTACTTTTTTAAAAATGTCATCGATGACTTTTTCAGAAATGTCATCGATTACTTTTTTAGAAATGTCATCGATTACTTTTTCAGAAATGTCATCGATGACTTTTTCAGAAATGTCATCGGTGACTTTTTCAGAAATGTCATCGATGACTTTTTCAGAAATGTCATCGATTACTTTTTTAGAAATGTCATCGATTACTTTTTTAGAAATGTCATCGATGACTTTTTTCAGAAATGTCATCGATGACTTTTTCAGAAATGTCATCGATGACTTTTTTCAGAAATGTCATCGATGACTTTTTCAGAAATGTCATCGATGACTTTTTCAGAAATGTCATCGATTACTTTTTTAGAAATGTCATCGATGACTTTTCCAGAAATGTCATCGATTACTTTTTTAGAAATGTCATCGATTACTTTTTCAGAAATGTCATCGATGACTTTTTCAGAAATGTCATCGATTACTTTTTTAAAAATGTCATCGATTACTTTTTCAGAAATGTCATCGATTACTTTTTTAGAAATGTCATCGATGACTTTTTCAGAAATGTCATCGATGACTTTTTCGGAAATGTCATCGATGACTTTTTCAGAAATGTCATCGATTACTTTTTTTAGAAATGTCATCGATGACTTTTTAAAAAATGTCATCGATTACTTTTTTAGAAATGTCATCGATTACTTTTTTTAGAAATGTCATCGATGACTTTTTCAGAAATGTCATCGATGACTTTTTCAGAAATGTCATCGATTACTTGTTTAGAAATGTCATCGATTACTTTTTTAGAAATGTCATCGATTACTTTTTTAGAAATGTCATCGATGACTTTTTCAGAAATGTCATCGATGACTTTTTCAGAAATGTCATCGATTACTTTTTTAGAAATGTCATCGATTACTTTTTCAGATACGTCATCGATGACTTTTTCAGAAATGTCATCGATTACTTTTTCAGAAATGTCATCGATTACTTTTTTAGAAATGTCATCGATGACTTTTTTAAAAATGTCATCGATTATTTTTTAGAAATGTCATCGATTACTTTTTAGAAATGTCATCGATTACTTTTTCAGAAATGTCATCGATTACTTTTTTAAAAATGTCATCGATGACTTTTTCAGAAATGTCATCGATGACTTTTTTAGAAATGTCATCGATGACTTTTTCAGAAATGTCATCGATTACTTTTTCAGAAATGTCATCGATGACTTTTTCAGAAATGTCATCGATTACTTTTTCAGAAATGTCATCGATTACTTTTTCAGAAATGTCATCGATTACTTTTTCAGAAATGTCATCGATTACTTTTTCAGAAATGTCATCGATTACTTTTTCAGAAATGTCATCGATTACTTTTTCAGAAATGTCATCGATGACTTTTTTAGAAATGTCATCGATGACTTTTTCAGAAATGTCATCGATTACTCTTTTAAAAATGTCATCGATGACTTTTTCAGAAATGTCATCGATGACTTTTTCAGAAATGTCATCGATGACTTTTTCAGAAATGTCATCGATTACTTTTTTAAAAATGTCATCGATTACTTTTTCAGAAATGTCATCGATGACTTTTTTAGAAATGTCATCGATGACTTTTTCAGAAATGTCATCGATTACTTTTTCAGAAATGTCATCGATGACTTTTTCAGAAATGTCATCGATGACTTTTTCAGAAATGTCATCGATTACTTTTTCAGAAATGTCATCGATTACTTTTTCAGAAATGTCATCGATTACTTTTTTAGAAATGTCATCGATGACTTTTTCAGAAATGTCATCGATTACTTTTTCAGAAATGTCATCGATGACTTTTTCAGAAATGTCATCGATTACTTTTTCAGAAATGTCATCGATTACTTTTTCAGAAATGTCATCGATTACTTTTTCAGAAATGTCATCGATGACTTTTTTAGAAATGTCATCGATGACTTTTTCAGAAATGTCATCGATGACTTTTTCAGAAATGTCATCGATTACTCTTTTAAAAATGTCATCGATGACTTTTTCAGAAATGTCATCGATTACTTTTTCAGAAATGTCATCGATTACTTTTTCAGAAATGTCATCGATTACTTTTTCAGAAATGTCATCGATGACTTTTTCAGAAATGTCATCGATGACTTTTCCACTCAGAAATGTCATCGATGACTTTTTTCAGAAATGTCATCGATTACTTTTTTAAAAATGTCATCGATTACTTTTTCAGAAATGTCATCGATGACTTTTTAGAAATGTCATCGATGACTTTTTCAGAAATGTCATCGATTACTTTTTCAGAAATGTCATCGATGACTTTTTCAGAAATGTCATCGATTACTTTTTCAGAAATGTCATCGATTACTTTTTTAGAAATGTCATCGATGACTTTTTCAGAAATGTCATCGATTACTTTTTTAGAAATGTCATCGATGACTTTTTCAGAAATGTCATCGATTACTTTTTTAGAAATGTCATCGATTACTTTTTTAGAAATGTCATCGATGACTTTTTCGAAATGTCATCGATTACTTTTTTAGAAATGTCATCGATGACTTTTTTAAAAATGTCATCGATTACTTTTTTAGAAATGTCATCGATGACTTTTTCAGAAATGTCATCGATGACTTTTTCAGAAATGTCATCGATGACTTTTTCAGAAATGTCATCGATTACTTTTTTAAAAATGTCATCGATTACTTTTTCAGAAATGTCATCGATGACTTTTTTAGAAATGTCATCGATGACTTTTTCAGAAATGTCATCGATTACTTTTTCAGAAATGTCATCGATGACTTTTTCAGAAATGTCATCGATTACTTTTTCAGAAATGTCATCGATTACTTTTTCAGAAATGTCATCGATTACTTTTTCAGAAATGTCATCGATGACTTTTTCAGAAATGTCATCGATTACTTTTTAGAAATGTCATCGATGACTTTTTTAAAAATGTCATCGATTACTTTTTTAGAAATGTCATCGATGACTTTTTCAGAAATGTCATCGATGACTTTTTTCAGAAATGTCATCGATGACTTTTTCAGAAATGTCATCGATTACTTTTTCAGAAATGTCATCGATTACTTTTTTAGAAATGTCATCGATGACTTTTTCAGAAATGTCATCGATTACTTTTTTAGAAATGTCATCGATGACTTTTTTAAAAATGTCATCGATTACTTTTTTAGAAATGTCATCGATGACTTTTTCAGAAATGTCATCGATTACTTTTTTAGAAATGTCATCGATGACTTTTTAAAAATGTCATCTATTACTTTTTTAGAAATGTCATCGATGACTTTTTCAGAAATGTCATCGATTACTTTTTTAGAAATGTCATCGATGACTTTTTCAGAAATGTCATCGATTACTTTTTTAGAAATGTCATCGATGACTTTTTCAGAAATGTCATCGATGACTTTTTCAGAAATGTCATCGATGACTTTTTCAGAAATGTCATCGATTACTTTTTTAAAAATGTCATCGATTACTTTTTCAGAAATGTCATCGATGACTTTTTTAGAAATGTCATCGATGACTTTTTCAGAAATGTCATCGATTACTTTTTCAGAAATGTCATCGATGACTTTTTCAGAAATGTCATCGGTTACTTTTTCAGAAATGTCATCGATTACTTTTTCAGAAATGTCATCGATTACTTTTTCAGAAATGTCATCGATGACTTTTTAGAAATGTCATCGATGACTTTTTCAGAAATGTCATCGATGACTTTTTCAGAAATGTCATCGATTACTCTTTTAAAATGTCATCGATGACTTTTTCAGAAATGTCATCGATGACTTTTCAAAATGTCATCGATTACTTTTTTAGAAATCCACCGATGACTTTTTTAAAAATGTCATCGATTACTTTTTTAGAAATGTCATCGATGACTTTTTCAGAAATGTCATCGATTACTCTTTTAGAAATGTCATCGATGACTTTTTTAAAAATGTCATCGATTACTTTTTTAGAAATGTCATCGATGACTTTTTCAGAAATGTCATCGATGACTTTTTCAGAAATGTCATCGATGACTTTTTCAGAAATGTCATCGATTACTTTTTCAGAAATGTCATCGATTACTTTTTTAGAAATGTCATCGATGACTTTTTCAGAAATGTCATCGATGACTTTTTCAGAAATGTCATCGATTACTTTTTTAGAAATGTCATCGATGACTTTTTCAAAAATGTCATCGATTACTTTTTTAGAAATGTCATCGATGACTTTTTCAGAAATGTCATCGATTACTTTTTTAGAAATGTCATCGATGACTTTTTCAGAAATGTCATCGATGACTTTTTAGAAATGTCATCGATTACTTTTTCAGAAATGTCATCGATGACTTTTTCAGAAATGTCATCGATGACTTTTTCAGAAATGTCATCGATTACTTTTTTAGAAATGTCATCGATGACTTTTTCAGAAATGTCATCGATTACTTTTTTAGAAATGTCATCGATGACTTTTTCAGAAATGTCATCGATGACTTTTTAGAAATGTCATCGATTACTTTTTCAGAAATGTCATCGATGACTTTTTCAGAAATGTCATCGATGACTTTTTCAGAAATGTCATCGATTACTTTTTTAGAAATGTCATCGATGACTTTTTCAAAAATGTCATCGATTACTTTTTTAGAAATGTCATCGATGACTTTTTAAAAATGTCATCGATTACTTTTTTAGAAATGTCATCGATGACTTTTTTCAGAAATGTCATCGATGACTTTTTCAGAAATGTCATCGATGACTTTTTCAGAAATGTCATCGATGACTTTTTCAGAAATGTCATCGATTACTTTTTCAGAAATGTCATTGATTACTCTTTTAAAAATGTCATCGATTACTTTTTTAGAAATGTCATCGATTACTTTTTCAGAAATGTCATCGATTACTTTTTTAGAAATGTCATCGATGACTTTTTCAGAAATGTCATCGATGACTTTTTCAGAAATGTCATCGATGACTTTTTCAGAAATGTCATCGATTACTTTTTTTAAAAATGTCATCGATTACTTTTTTAGAAATGTCATCGATGACTTGTTTAGAAATGTCATCGATGACTTTTTCAGAAATGTCATCGATTACTTTTTCAGAAATGTCATCGATTACTTTTTAGAAATGTCATCGATGACTTTTTCAGAAATGTCATCGATGACTTTTTAGAAATGTCATCGATTACTTTTTCAGAAATGTCATCGATGACTTTTTCAGAAATGTCATCGATGACTTTTTCAGAAATGTCATCGATTACTTTTTCAGAAATGTCATCGATGACTTTTTCAGAAATGTCATCGATTACATTTTCAGAAATGTCATCGATGACTTTTTAAGAAATGTCATCGATTACTTTTTTAGAAATGTCATCGATGACTTTTTCAAAAATGTCATCGATTACTTTTTTAGAAATGTCATCGATGACTTTTTTAAAAATGTCATCGATTACTTTTTTAGAAATGTCATCGATGACTTTTTCAGAAATGTCATCGATTACTTTTTAGAAATGTCATCGATGACTTTTTCAAAAATGTCATCGATTACTTTTTAGAAATGTCATCGATGACTTTTTCAGAAATGTCATCGATGACTTTTTCAGAAATGTCATCGATGACTTTTTCGGAAATGTCATCGATGACTTTTTCAGAAATGTCATCGATTACTTTTTAGAAATGTCATCGATGACTTTTTAAAAATGTCATCGATTACTTTTTTAGAAATGTCATCGATTACTTTTTTAGAAATGTCATCGATGACTTTTTCAGAAATGTCATCGATTACTTTTTCAGAAATGTCATCGATGACTTTTTCAGAAATGTCATCGATTACTTTTTCAGAAATGTCATCGATGACTTTTTCAGAAATGTCATCGATTACTTTTTTAGAAATGTCATCGATTACTTTTTTAGAAATGTCATCGATTACTTTTTTAGAAATGTCATCGATGACTTTTTCAGAAATGTCATCGATTACTTTTTAGAAATGTCATCGATGACTTTTTTAAAAATGTCATTGATTACTCTTTTAGAAATGTCATCGATTACTTTTTTAGAAATGTCATCGATGACTTTTTAGAAATGTCATCGATTACTTTTTCAGAAATGTCATCGATTACTTTTTCAGAAATGTCATCGATTACTTTTTTAGAAATGTCATCGATTACTTTTTTAGAAATGTCATCGATGACTTTTTTAAAAATGTCATCGATTACTTTTTTAGAAATGTCATCGATTACTTTTTCAGAAATGTCATCGATTACTTTTTAGAAATGTCATCGATGACTTTTTCAGAAATGTCATCGATGACTTTTTCAGAAATGTCATCGATGACTTTTTCGGAAATGTCATCGATGACTTTTTCAGAAATGTCATCGATTACTTTTTAGAAATGTCATCGATGACTTTTTAAAAATGTCATCGATTACTTTTTTAGAAATGTCATCGATTACTTTTTTAGAAATGTCATCGATGACTTTTTCAGAAATGTCATCGATTACTTTTTCAGAAATGTCATCGATGACTTTTTCAGAAATGTCATCGATGACTTTTTCAGAAATGTCATCGAATACTTTTTTAGAAATGTCATCGATTACTTTTTTAGAAATGTCATCGATTACTTTTTTAGAAATGTCATCGATGACTTTTTCAGAAATGTCATCGATTACTTTTTTAGAAATGTCATCGATGACTTTTTTAAAAATGTCATCGATGACTTTTTTAAAAATGTCATTGATTACTCTTTTAGAAATGTCATCGATGACTTTTTTAAAAATGTCATCGATTACTTTTTTAGAAATGTCATCGATGACTTTTTCAGAAATGTCATCGATTACTTTTTTAGAAATGTCATCGATGACTTTTTCAGAAATGTCATCGATTACTTTTTTAGAAATGTCATCGATGACTTTTTCAGAAATGTCATCGATTACTTTTTTAGAAATGTCATCGATGACTTTTTTAAAAATGTCATCGATTACTTTTTTAGAAATGTCATCGATGACTTTTTCAGAAATGTCATCGATTACTTTTTTAGAAATGTCATCGATGACTTTTTCAGAAATGTCATCGATGACTTTTTCAGAAATGTCTCGATTATTTTTTTAGAAATGTCATCGATTACTTTTTTAGAAATGTCATCGATTACTTTTTTAGAAATGTCATCGATTACTTTTTTAAAAATGTCATCGATTACTTTTTTAGAAATGTCATCGATGACTTTTTTAAAAATGTCATCGATTACTTTTTTAGAAATGTCATCGATTACTTTTTCAGAAATGTCATCGATTACTTTTTCAGAAATGTCATCGATGACTTTTTCAGAAATGTCATGGATGACTTTTTCAGAAATGTCATCGATTACTTTTTTAGAAATGTCATCAATGACTTTTTCAGAAATGTCATCGATGACTTTTTCAGAAATGTCATCGATTACTTTTTTAGAAATGTCATCGATTACTTTTTTAGAAATGTCATCGATTACTTTTTTAAAAATGTCATCGATTACTTTTTAGAAATGTCATCGATGACTTTTTCAGAAATGTCATCGATTACTTTTTTAGAAATGTCATCGATGACTTTTTCAGAAATGTCATCGATTACTTTTTCAGAAATGTCATCGATGACTTTTTCAGAAATGTCATCAATGACTTTTTCAGAAATGTCATCTATGACTTTTTCAGAAATGTCATCGATTACTTTTTTAGAAATGTCATCGATTACTTTTTTAGAAATGTCATCGATGACTTTTTCAGAAATGTCATCGATTACTTTTTCAGAAATGTCATCGATGACTTTTTTCAGAAATGTCATCGATGACTTTTTCAGAAATGTCATCGATTACTTTTTTAGAAATGTCATCGATGACTTTTTCAGAAATGTCATCGATGACTTTTTTAGAAATGTCATCGATGACTTTTTCAGAAATGTCATCGATTACTTTTTTAGAAATGTCATCGATTACTTTTTAGCAATGTCATCGATTACTTTTTTAGAAATGTCATCGATTACTTTTTTAAAAATGTCATCGATTACTTTTTTAGAAATGTCATCGATGACTTTTTTAGAAATGTCATCGATGACTTTTTCAGAAATGTCATCGATGACTTTTTCAGAAATGTCATCGATGACTTTTTCAGAAATGTCTTTTTTAGAAATGTCATCGATTACTTTTTCAGAAATGTCATCGATTACTTTTTCAGAAATGTCATCGATTACTTTTTTAGAAATGTCATCGATTACTTTTTTAGAAATGTCATCGATGACTTTTTAAAAATGTCATCGATTACTTTTTTAGAAATGTCATCGATTACTTTTTCAGAAATGTCATCGATTACTTTTTTAGAAATGTCATCGATGACTTTTTCAGAAATGTCATCGATGACTTTTTCAGAAATGTCATCGATTACTTTTTTAGAAATTTTTTTAAAAAGTAATCGATGACATTTCTGAAAAAGTCATCGATGACATTTCTAAAAAAGTCATCGATGACATTTCTAAAAAAGTAATCGATGACATTTCTAAAAAGTAATCGATGACATTTCTGAAAAAGTCATCGATGACATTTCTGAAAAAGTAATCGATGACATTTTTTCAGAAAAGTCATCGATGACATTTCTAAAAAGTAATCGATGACATTTTTAAAAAGTAATCGATGACATTTCTAAAAAATAATCGATGACATTTCTGAAAAAGTCATCGATGACATTTCTAAAAAGTAATCGATGACATTTCTAAAAAGTAATCGATGACATTTTTAAAAAAGTCATCGATGACATTTCTAAAAAGTAATCGATGACATTTCTGAAAAAGTCATCGATGACATTTCCGAAAAAGTCATCGATGACATTTCTGAAAAAGTCATCGATGACATTTCTAAAAAGTAATCGATGACATTTCTGAAAAAGTCATCGATGACATTTCTAAAAAGTAATCGATGACATTTTTAAAAAAGTAATCGATGACATTTCTAAAAAAGTAATGGATGACATTTTTGAAAAAGTCATCGATGACATTTCTAAAAAGTAATCGATGACATTTCAAAAAGTAATCGATGACATTTCTGAAAAAGTCATCGATGACATTTCTGAAAAAGTAATCGATGACATTTCTGAAAAAGTCATCGATGACATTTCTAAAAAGTAATCGATGACATTTTTAAAAAAGTAATCGATGACATTTCTAAAAAGTAATCGATGACATTTCTGAAAAAGTCATCGATGACATTTCTAAAAAAGTAATCGATGACATTTTTAAAAAGTCATCGATGACATTTCTAAAAAAGTAATCGATGACATTTCTGAAAAAGTCATCGATGACATTTCTAAAAAAGTAATCGATGACATTTCTGAAAAAGTAATCGATGACATTTCTAAAAAGTAATCGACGACATTTTCTGAAAAAGTCATCGATGACATTTCTGAAAAGGTAATCGATGACATTTCTAAAAAGTAATCGATGACATTTCTGAAAAAGTCATCGATGACATTTCTAAAAAGTAATCGATGACATTTCTGAAAAAGTCATCGATGACATTTCTGAAAAAGTCATCGATGACATTTCTGAAAAGTCATCGATGACATTTCTGAAAAAGTCATCGATGACATTTCTGAAAAAGTCATCGATGACATTTCTAAAAAGTAATCGATGACATTTCTAAAAAGTAATCGATGACATTTCTGAAAAAGTCATCGATGACATTTCTGAAAAAGTCATCGATGACATTTTTAAAAAATAATCGATGACATTTTTCAGAAATGTCATCGATGACTTTTTCAGAAATGTCATCGATTACTTTTTCAGAAATGTCATCGATGACTTTTTCAGAAATGTCATCGATGACTTTTTCAGAAATGTCATCGATGACTTTTTCAGAAATGTCATCGATGACTTTTTCAGAAATGTCATCGATGACTTTTTCAGAAATGTCTTTTTTTTAGAAATGTCATCGATTACTTTTTCAGAAATGTCATCGATTACTTTTTCAGAAATGTCATCGATTACTTTTTTTAGAAATGTCATCGATTACTTTTTTAGAAATGTCATCGATGACTTTTTTAAAAATGTCATCGATTACTTTTTTAGAAATGTCATCGATTACTTTTTCAGAAATGTCATCGATTACTTTTTTAGAAATGTCATCGATGACTTTTTCAGAAATGTCATCGATGACTTTTTCAGAAATGTCATCGATTACTTTTTTAGAAATGTCATCGATGACTTTTTAAAAATGTCATCGATTACTTTTTTAGAAATGTCATCGATGACTTTTTCAGAAATGTCATCGATTACTTTTTAGAAATGTCATCGATGACTTTTTCAGAAATGTCATCGATGACTTTTTCAGAAATGTCATCGATTATTTTTTTTAGAAATGTCATCGATTACTTTTTTAGAAATGTCATCGATTACTTTTTAGAAATGTCATCGATTACTTTTTTAAAAATGTCATCGATTACTTTTTTAGAAATGTCATCGATGACTTTTTAAAAATGTCATCGATTACTTTTTAGAAATGTCATCGATTACTTTTTCAGAAATGTCATCGATTACTTTTTCAGAAATGTCATCGATGACTTTTTCAGAAATGTCATGGATGACTTTTTCAGAAATGTCATCGATTACTTTTTTAGAAATGTCATCAATGACTTTTTCAGAAATGTCATCGATGACTTTTTCAGAAATGTCATCGATTACTTTTTTAGAAATGTCATCGATTACTTTTTTGGAAATGTCATCGATTACTTTTTTAAAAATGTCATCGATTACTTTTTTAGAAATGTCATCGATGACTTTTTCAGAAATGTCATCGATTACTTTTTTAGAAATGTCATCGATGACTTTTTCAGAAATGTCATCGATTACTTTTTCAGAAATGTCATCGATTACTTTTTTAGAAATGTCATCGATTACTTTTTTAGAAATGTCATCGATGACTTTTTCAGAAATGTCATCGATTACTTTTTCAGAAATGTCATCGATGACTTTTTCAGAAATGTCATCGATGACTTTTTCAGAAATGTCATCGATTACTTTTTTAGAAATGTCATCGATGACTTTTTCAGAAATGTCATCGATGACTTTTTCAGAAATGTCATCGATGACTTTTTCAGAAATGTCATCGATTACTTTTTTAGAAATGTCATCGATTACTTTTTTAGCAATGTCATCGATTACTTTTTTTAGAAATGTCATCGATTACTTTTTTAAAAATGTCATCGATTACTTTTTTAGAAATGTCATCGATGACTTTTTAAAAATGTCATCGATTACTTTTTTAGAAATGTCATCGATTACTTTTTCAGAAATGTGACATGACATTTCCGAAAAAGTCATCGATGACATTTCTGAAAAAGTCATCGATGACATTTTTGAAAAAGTCATCGATGACATTTCTAAAAAAGTAATCGATGACATTTCTGAAAAGTCATCGATGACATTTCTGAAAAAGTCATCGATGACATTTCTGAAAAAGTCATCGATGACATTTCTGAAAAGTCATCGATGACATTTCTGAAAAAGTCATCGATGACATTTCTAAAAAAGTAATCGATGACATTTCTAAAAAAGTAATCGATGACATTTCTGAAAAAGTCATCGATGACATTTCTGAAAAAGTCATCGATGACATTTTTAAAAAATAATCGATGACATTTTTAAAAAGTCATCGATGACATTTCTGAAAAAGTCATCGATGACATTTCTGAAAAGTCATCGATGACATTTCTAAAAAGTAATCGATGACATTTCTGAAAAAGTCATCGATGACATTTCTGAAAAAGTCATCGATGACATTTCTGAAAAAGTCATCGATGACATTTCTGAAAAAGTCATCGATGACATTTCTGAAAAAGTCATCGATGACATTTCTAAAAAAGTAATCGATGACATTTCTAAAAAAGTAATCGATGACATTTCTGAAAAAGTCATCGATGACATTTCTGAAAAAGTAATCGATGACATTTCTGAAAAAGTCATCGATGACATTTCTAAAAAGTAATCGATGACATTTTTAAAAAGTATATCGATGACATTTCTAAAAAATAATCGATGACATTTCTAAAAAGTAATCGATTACATTTCTGAAAAAGTCATCGATGACATTTCCGAAAAAGTCATCGATGACATTTCTGAAAAAGTCATCGATGACATTTCTGAAAAAGTCATCGATGACATTTCTAAAAAGTAATCGATGACATTTCTGAAAAAGTCATCCATGACATTTCTGAAAAAGTCATCGATGACATTTCTGAAAAAAGTAATCGATGACATTTCTGAAAAAGTAATCGATGACATTTCTAAAAAAGTAATCGATGACATTTTTAAAAAGTCATCGATGACATTTCTAAAAAGTAATCGATGACATTTTTAAAAAGTAATCGATGACATTTCTAAAAAGTAATCGATGACATTTCTAAAAAAGTAATCGATGACATTTCTAAAAAAATAATCGAGACATTTCTGAAAAAGTCATCGATGACATTTCTGAAAAAGTCATCGATGACATTTCTAAAAAAGTAATCGATGACATTTCTGAAAAAGTCATCGATGACATTTCTAAAAAGTAATCGATGACATTTTTAAAAAGTCATCGATGACATTTCTAAAAAAGTAATCGATGACATTTCTGAAAAAGTCATCGATGACATTTCTAAAAAAGTAATCGATGACATTTCTGAAAAAGTAATCGATGACATTTCTAAAAAGTAATCGACGACATTTCTGAAAAAGTCATCGATGACATTTCTGAAAAGGTAATCGATGACATTTCTAAAAAGTAATCGATGACATTTCTGGAAAAGTCATCGATGACATTTCTGAAAAAGTAATCGATGACATTTCTGAAAAAGTAATCGATGACATTTCTGAAAAATGTCATCGATTATTTTTTAAAAATGTCATCGATGACTTTTTCAGAAATGTCATCGATGACTTTTTCAGAAATGTCATCGATTACTTTTTTTAGAAATGTCATCGATTACTTTTTTAGAAATGTCATCGATGACTTTTTTCAGAAATGTCATCGATGACTTTTTCAGAAATGTCATCGATGACTTTTTCAGAAATGTCATCGATGACTTTTTCAGAAATGTCATCGATGACTTTTTCAGAAATGTCATCGATTACTTTTTTAGAAATGTCATCGATGACTTTTCCAGAAATGTCATCGATTACTTTTTTAGAAATGTCATCGATTACCTTTTCAGAAATGTCATCGATGACTTTTTCAGAAATGTCGTCGATTACTTTTTTAGAAATGTCATCGATTACTTTTTCAGAAATGTCATCGATTACTTTTTTAGAAATGTCATCGATGACTTTTTCAGAAATGTCATCGATTACTTTTTTAGAAATGTCATCGATGACTTTTTTTAAAAATGTCATCGATTACTTTTTTAGAAATGTCATCGATGACTTTTTCAGAAATGTCATCGATTACTTTTTAGAAATGTCATCGATTACTTTTTTAAAAATGTCATCGATTACTTTTTTAGAAATGTCATCGATGACTTTTTCAGAAATGTCATCGATTACTTTTTCAGAAATGTCATCGATGACTTTTTCAGAAATGTCATCGATTACTTTTTTAGAAATGTCATCGATTACTTTTTTAGAAATGTCATCGATGACTTTTTCAAAAATGTCATCCATTACTTTTTTAGAAATGTCATCGATTACTTTTTTAAAAATGTCATCGATTACTTTTTTAGAAATGTCATCGATGACTTTTTCAGAAATGTCATCGATTACTTTTTTAGAAATGTCATCGATGACTTTTTCAGAAATGTCATCGATGACTTTTTCGGAAATGTCATCGATGACTTTTTCAGAAATGTCATCGATTACTTTTTTAGAAATGTCATCGATGACTTTTTAAAAATGTCATCGATTACTTTTTTAGAAATGTCATCGATTACTTTTTTAGAAATGTCATCGATGACTTTTTCAGAAATGTCATCGATTATTTTTTAGAAATGTCATCGATTACTTTTTTAAAAATGTCATCGATTACTTTTTTAGAAATGTCATCGATGACTTTTTCAGAAATGTCATCGATGACTTTTTCGGAAATGTCATGTCACATTTCTGAAAAAGTAATCGATGACATTTCTAAAAAAGTAATCGATGACATTTTTAAAAAGTCATCGATGACATTTTCTAAAAAGTAATCGATGACATTTTTAAAAAGTAATCGATGACATTTCTAAAAAGTAATCGATGACATTGCTAAAAAAGTAATCGATGACATTTCTAAAAAGTAATCGATGACATTTCTGAAAAAGTAATCGATGACATTTCTAAAAAGTAATCGATGACATTTCTGGAAAAGTCATCGATGACATTTCTGAAAAAAGTAATCGATGACATTTCTGAAAAAGTCATCGATGACATTTCTAAAAAAGTAATCGATTACATTTCTGAAAAAGTCATCGATGAATTTTCTGAAAAAGTCATCGATGACATTTCTAAAAAGTAATCGATGACATTTCTAAAAAAGTAATCGATGACATTTCTGAAAAAAGTCATCGATGACATTTCCGAAAAAGTCATCGATGACATTTCTGAAAAAGTCATCGATGACATTTCTAAAAAAGTAATCGATGACATTTCTGAAAAAGTCATCGATGACATTTCTAAAAAGTAATCGATGACATTTTTAAAAAGTCATCGATGACATTTCTATAAAAGTAATCGATGACATTTCTAAAATAGTAATCGATGACATTTCAGAAATGTAATCGATGACATTTCTAAAAAAGTAATCGATGACATTTCTGAAAAGTAATCGATGACATTTCTAAAAAGTAATCGACGACATTTCTGAAAAAGTCATCGATGACATTTCTGAAAAAGTAATCGATGACATTTCTAAAAAAGTAATCGATGACATTTCTGGAAAAATCATCGATGACATTTCTGAAAAAGTCATCGATGACATTTCTGAAAAAGTCATCGATGACATTTTTAAAAAGTAATCGATGACATTTCTAAAAGTCATCGATGACATTTCTAAAAAGTCATCGATGACATTTCTAAAAAAGTAATCGATGACATTTCTAAAAAGTAATCGATGACATTTCTGAAAAAGTCATCGATGACATTTCTAAAAAGTAATCGATTACATTTCTGAAAAAGTCATCGATGACATTTCCGAAAAAGTCATCGATGACATTTCTGAAAAAGTCATCGATGACATTTTCTAAAAAAGTCATCGATGACATTTCTGAAAAAGTAATCGATGACTTTTTAAAAAGTAATCGATGACATTTCTGAAAAGTCATCGATTACTTTTTCAGAAATGTCATCGATGACTTTTTCAGAAATGTCATGGATGACTTTTTCAGAAATGTCATCGATTACTTTTTTAGAAATGTCATCAATGACTTTTTCAGAAATGTCATCGATTGCTTTTTAAAATTGTCATCGATGACTTTTTCAGAAATGTCATCGATTACTTTTTTAGAAATGTCATCGATGATTTTTTTCAGAAATGTCATCGATGACTTTTTTCAGAAATGTCATCGATGACTTTTTCAGAAATGTCATCGATTACTTTTTAGAAATGTCATCGATGACTTTTCCAGAAATGTCATCGATTACTTTTTTAGAAATGTCATCGATTACTTTTTCAGAAATGTCATCGATTACTTTTTTAGAAATGTCATCGATTACTTTTTCAGAAATGTCATCGATTACTTTTTTAGAAATGTCATCGATGACTTTTTCAGAAATGTCATCGATGACTTTTTCGGAAATGTCATCGATGACTTTTTCAGAAATGTAATCGATTACTTTTTAGAAATGTCATCGATGACTTTTTCAGAAATGTCATCGATTACTTTTTTAGAAATGTCATCGATTACTTTTTCAGAAATGTCATCGATGACTTTTTCAGAAATGTCATCGATTACTTTTTTAGAAATGTCATCGATGACTTTTTCAGAAATGTCATCGATGACTTTTTCGGAAATGTCATCGATGACTTTTTCAGAAATGTCATCGATGACTTTTTCAGAAATGTCATCGATGACTTTTTCAGAAATGTCATCGATTACTTTTTAGAAATGTCATCGATGACTTTTTCAGAAATGTCATCGATGACTTTTTCGGAAATGTCATCGATTACTTTTTTAGAAATGTCATCGATGACTTTTTCAGAAATGTCATCGGTTACTTTTTTAGAAATGTCATCGATTACTTTTTTAGAAATGTCATCGATGACTTTTTCAGAAAATTCATCGATGACTTTTTTAAAAATGTCATCGATTACTTTTTTAGAAATGTCATCGATGACTTTTTCAGAAATGTCATCGATTACTTTTTTAGAAATGTCATCGATGACTTTTTCAGAAATGTCATCGATGACTTTTTCGGAAATGTCATCGATGACTTTTTCAGAAATGTCATCGATTACTTTTTTAGAAATGTCATCGATGACTTTTTTTAAAAATGGCATCGATTACTTTTTGGAAATGTCATCGATGACTTTTTCAGAAATGTCATCGATGACTTTTTCAGAAATGTCATCGATTACTTTTTTAGAAATGTCATCGATTACTTTTTTAAAAATGTCATCGATTACTTTTTCAGAAATGTCATCGATGACTTTGTCAGAAATGTCATCGATTACTTTTTCAGAAATGTCATCGATGACTTTTTTCAGAAATGTCATCGATTACTTTTTTAGAAATGTCATCGATTACTTTTTTAGAAATGTCATCGATGACTTTTTTAAAAATGTCATCGATTACTTTTTTAGAAATGTCATCGATGACTTTTTCAGAAATGTCATCGATAACTTTTTTAGAAATGTCATCGATGACTTTTTCAGAAATGTCATCGATGACTTTTTCGGAAATGTCATCGATGACTTTTTTCGGAAATGTCATCGATGACTTTTTCAGAAATGTCATCGATTACTTTTTAGAAATGTCATCGATGACTTTTTTCAGAAATGTCATCGATTACTTTTTTAGAAATGTCATCGATTACTTTTTTTAGAAATGTCATCGATTACTTTTTTAGAAATGTCATCGATGACTTTTTTAGAAATGTCATCGATTACTTTTTAAAATGTCATCGATGACTTTTTCAGAAATGTCATCGATGACTTTTTCAGAAATGTCATCGATTACTTTTTTTAGAAATGTCATCGATTACTTTTTTAGAAATGTCATCGATGACTTTTTCAGAAATGTCATCGATTACTTTTTTAGAAATGTCATCGATGACTTTTTTAGAAATGTCATCGATGACTTTTTAGAAATGTCATCGATTACTTTTTAAAAATGTCATCGATGACTTTTTCAGAAATGTCATCGATGACTTTTTCAGAAATGTCATCGATGACTTTTTCAGAAATGTCATCGATGACTTTTTCAGAAATGTCATCGATGACTTTTTCAGAAATGTCATCGATTACTTTTTTAGAAATGTCATCGATGACTTTTTCGGAAATGTCATCGATGACTTTTTCAGAAATGTCATCGATTACTTTTTTAGAAATGTCATCGATGACTTTTTTCAGAAATGTCATCGATTACTTTTTTAGAAATGTCATCGATTACTTTTTTAGAAATGTCATCGATGACTTTTTTAGAAATGTCATCGATTACTTTTTAAAAATGTCATCGATGACTTTTTCAGAAATGTCATCGATTACTTTTTAAAAATGTCATCGATGACTTTTTTCAGAAATGTCATCGATGACTTTTTCAGAAATGTCATCGATTACTTTTTTAAAAATGTCATCGATGACTTTTTCAGAAATGTCATCGATTACTTTTTAAAAATGTCATCGATGACTTTTTCAGAAATGTCATCGATGACTTTTTCAGAAATGTCATCGATGACTTTTTCAGAAATGTCATCGATTACTTTTTTAGAAATGTCATCGATGACTTTTTTAGAAATGTCATCGATGACTTTTTTAGAAATGTCATCGATTACTTTTTTAAAAATGTCATCGATGACTTTTTCGGAAATGTCATCGATGACTTTTTCAGAAATGTCATCGATTACTTTTTTAGAAATGTCATCGATGACTTTTTTCAGAAATGTCATCGATTACTTTTTTAGAAATGTCATCGATTACTTTTTTAGAAATGTCATCGATTACTTTTTCAGAAATGTCATCGATGACTTTTTTAGAAATGTCATCGATTACTTTTTTAAAAATGTCATCGATGACTTTTTCAGAAATGTCATCGATGACTTTTTCAGAAATGTCATCGATTACTTTTTTAGAAATGTCATCGATTACTTTTTTAGAAATGTCATCGATGACTTTTTCAGAAATGTCATCGATTACTTTTTTAGAAATGTCATCGATGACTTTTTTAGAAATGTCATCGATGACTTTTTTAGAAATGTCATCGATTACTTTTTAAAAATGTCATCGATGACTTTTTCAGAAATGTCATCGATGACTTTTTCAGAAATGTCATCGATGACTTTTTCAGAAATGTCATCGATGACTTTTTCAGAAATGTCATCGATGACTTTTTCAGAAATGTCATCGATTACTTTTTTAGAAATGTCATCGATGACTTTTTCGGAAATGTCATCGATGACTTTTTCAGAAATGTCATCGATTACTTTTTTAGAAATGTCATCGATGACTTTTTTCAGAAATGTCATCGATTACTTTTTTGCAAATGTCATCGATTACTTTTTTAGAAATGTCATCGATGACTTTTTTCAGAAATGTCATCGATTACTTTTTTAGAAATGTCATCGATTACTTTTTTAGAAATGTCATCGATGACTTTTTCGGAAAAAATGTCATCGATGACTTTTTCAGAAATGTCATCGATTACTTTTTTAGAAATGTCATCGATGACTTTTTTCAGAAATGTCATCGATTACTTTTTCAAAATGTCATCGATGACTTTTTCAGAAATGTCATCGATGACTTTTTCAGAAATGTCATCGATGACTTTTTCAGAAATGTCATCGATGACTTTTTCAGAAATGTCATCGATGACTTTTTCAGAAATGTCATCGATGACTTTTTCAGAAATGTCATCGATTACTTTTTTAGAAATGTCATCGATGACTTTTTTCAGAAATGTCATCGATGACTTTTTTAGAAATGTCATCGATTACTTTTTTAAAAATGTCATCGATGACTTTTTCGGAAAATGTCATCGATGACTTTTTCAGAAATGTCATCGATTACTTTTTTAGAAATGTCATCGATGACTTTTTCAGAAATGTCATCGATTACTTTTTTAGAAATGTCATCGATTACTTTTTTAGAAATGTCATCGATGACTTTTTTAGAAATGTCATCGATTACTTTTTAAAAATGTCATCGATGACTTTTTCAGAAATGTCATCGATGACTTTTTCAGAAATGTCATCGATGACTTTTTCAGAAATGTCATCGATGACTTTTTCAGAAATGTCATCGATGACTTTTTCAGAAATGTCATCGATGACTTTTTCAGAAATGTCATCGATGACTTTTTCAGAAATGTCATCGATTACTTTTTAGAAATGTCATCGATTACTTTTTCAGAAATGTCATCGATGACTTTTTCAGAAATGTCGTCGATTACTTTTTTAGAAATGTCATCGATTACTTTTTCAGAAATGTCATCGATTACTTTTTTAGAAATGTCATCGATGACTTTTTCAGAAATGTCATCGATGACTTTTTCAGAAATGTCATCGATGACTTTTTCAGAAATGTCATCGATTACTTTTTTAGAAATGTCATCGATGACTTTTTTAAAAATGTCATCGATTACTTTTTTAGAAATGTCATCGATGACTTTTTCAGAAATGTCATCGATTACTTTTTTAGAAATGTCATCGATTACTTTTTTAGAAAATGTCATCGATTACTTTTTTAGAAATGTCATCGATGACTTTTTCAGAAATGTCATCGATTACTTTTTCAGAAATGTCATCGATGACTTTTTCAGAAATGTCATCGATTACTTTTTTGGAAATGTCATCGATTACTTTTTTAGAAATGTCATCGATGACTTTTTCAGAAAATGTCATCCATTACTTTTTTAGAAATGTCATCGATTACTTTTTTAAAAATGTCATCGATTACTTTTTTAGAAATGTCATCGATGACTTTTTCAGCAAATGTCATCGATTACTTTTTTTAGAAATGTCATCGATGACTTTTTCAGAAATGTCATCGATGACTTTTTCAGAAATGTCATCGATTACTTTTTCAGAAATGTCATCGATTACTTTTTAGAAATGTCATCGATTACTTTTTTAGAAATGTCATCGATGACTTTTTAAAAAATGTCATCGATTACTTTTTTAGAAATGTCATCGATGACTTTTTTCGGAAATGTCATCGATGACTTTTTCAGAAATGTCATCGATTACTTTTTTAGAAATGTCATCGATGACTTTTTCAGAAATGTCATCGATTACTTTTTTAGAAATGTCATCGATTACTTTTTTAGAAATGTCATCGATTACTTTTTTAGAAATGTCATCGATGACTTTTTTAGAAATGTCATCGATTACTTTTTAAAAATGTCATCGATGACTTTTTCAGAAATGTCATCGATGACTTTTTCAGAAATGTCATCGATTACTTTTTTAGAAATGTCATCGATTACTTTTTTAGAAATGTCATCGATGACTTTTTTCAGAAATGTCATCGATTACTTTTTTAGAAATGTCATCGATGACTTTTTTGAAATGTCATCGATGACTTTTTTAGAAATGTCATCGATTACTTTTTTTAAAATGTCATCGATGACTTTTTCAGAAATGTCATCGATGACTTTTTTCAGAAATGTCATCGATGACTTTTTCAGAAATGTCATCGATGACTTTTTCAGAAATGTCATCGATGACTTTTTCAGAAATGTCATCGATTACTTTTTTAGAAATGTCATCGATGACTTTTTCAGAAATGTCATCGATGACTTTTTCAGAAATGTCATCGATTACTTTTTTAGAAATGTCATCGATGACTTTTTCAGAAATGTCATCGATTACTTTTTTAGAAATGTCATCGATTACTTTTTTAGAAATGTCATCGATTACTTTTTAGAAATGTCATCGATGACTTTTTTAGAAATGTCATCGATTACTTTTTAAAAATGTCATCGATGACTTTTTCAGAAATGTCATCGATTACTTTTTAAAAATGTCATCGATGACTTTTTTCAGAAATGTCATCGATGACTTTTTTCAGAAATGTCATCGATTACTTTTTTAAAATGTCATCGATGACTTTTTTCAGAAATGTCATCGATTACTTTTTAAAAATGTCATCGATGACTTTTTCAGAAATGTCATCGATGACTTTTTCAGAAATGTCATCGATGACTTTTTTCAGAAATGTCATCGATTACTTTTTTAGAAATGTCATCGATGACTTTTTTGAAATGTCATCGATGACTTTTTCAGAAATGTCATCGATTACTTTTTCAAAATGTCATCGATGACTTTTTCGGAAATGTCATCGATGACTTTTTCAGAAATGTCATCGATTACTTTTTAGAAATGTCATCGATGACTTTTTTCAGAAATGTCATCGATTACTTTTTTAGAAATGTCATCGATTACTTTTTTAGAAATGTCATCGATTACTTTTTTTAGAAATGTCATCGATGACTTTTTAGAAATGTCATCGATTACTTTTTAAAAATGTCATCGATGACTTTTTCAGAAATGTCATCGATGACTTTTTCAGAAATGTCATCGATTACTTTTTTTAGAAATGTCATCGATTACTTTTTTAGAAATGTCATCGATGACTTTTTCAGAAATGTCATCGATTACTTTTTTTAGAAATGTCATCGATGACTTTTTTAGAAATGTCATCGATGACTTTTTTAGAAATGTCATCGATTACTTTTTTAAAAAATGTCATCGATGACTTTTTCAGAAATGTCATCGATGACTTTTTCAGAAATGTCATCGATGACTTTTTTTCAGAAATGTCATCGATGACTTTTTCAGAAATGTCATCGATGACTTTTTCAGAAATGTCATCGATGACTTTTTTCAGAAATGTCATCGATTACTTTTTAGAAATGTCATCGATGACTTTTTCGGAAATGTCATCGATGACATTTTCAGAAATGTCATCGATTACTTTTTTAGAAATGTCATCGATGACTTTTTCAGAAATGTCATCGATTACTTTTTTAGAAATGTCATCGATTACTTTTTTAGAAATGTCATCGATGACTTTTTCAGAAATGTCATCGATTACTTTTTTAGAAATGTCATCGATTACTTTTTTAGAAATGTCATCGATGACTTTTTCGAAATGTCATCGATGACTTTTTCAGAAATGTCATCGATTACTTTTTTAGAAATGTCATCGATGACTTTTTCAGAAATGTCATCGATTACTTTTTAAAAATGTCATCGATGACTTTTTCAGAAATGTCATCGATGACTTTTTCAGAAATGTCATCGATGACTTTTTCAGAAATGTCATCGATGACTTTTTCAGAAATGTCATCGATGACTTTTTTTCAGAAATGTCATCGATTACTTTTTTAGAAATGTCATCGATGACTTTTTTAGAAATGTCATCGATGACTTTTTTAGAAATGTCATCGATTACTTTTTAAAAATGTCATCGATGACTTTTTCGGAAATGTCATCGATGACTTTTTCAGAAATGTCATCGATTACTTTTTTAGAAATGTCATCGATGACTTTTTCAGAAATGTCATCGATTACTTTTTTAGAAATGTCATCGATTACTTTTTAGAAATGTCATCGATGACTTTTTAGAAATGTCATCGATTACTTTTTTAAAAATGTCATCGATGACTTTTTCAGAAATGTCATCGATGACTTTTTCAGAAATGTCATCGATGACTTTTTCAGAAATGTCATCGATGACTTTTTCAGAAATGTCATCGATGACTTTTTCAGAAATGTCATCGATGACTTTTTCAGAAATGTCATCGATGACTTTTTCAGAAATGTCATCGATTACTTTTTTAGAAATGTCATCGATGACTTTTCAGAAATGTCATCGATTACTTTTTTAGAAATGTCATCGATTACTTTTTCAGAAATGTCATCGATGACTTTTTCAGAAATGTCGTCGATTACTTTTTAGAAATGTCATCGATTACTTTTTCAGAAATGTCATCGATTACTTTTTTAGAAATGTCATCGATGACTTTTTCAGAAATGTCATCGATGACTTTTTCGGAAATGTCATCGATGACTTTTTCAGAAATGTCATCGATTACTTTTTTAGAAATGTCATCGATGACTTTTTAAAAATGTCATCGATTACTTTTTTAGAAATGTCATCGATGACTTTTTCAGAAATGTCATCGATTACTTTTTTAGAAATGTCATCGATTACTTTTTTAAAAATGTCATCGATTACTTTTTCACAAATGTCATCGATGACTTTTTCAGAAATGTCATCGATTACTTTTTTAGAAATGTCATCGATTACTTTTTTAGAAATGTCATCGATGACTTTTTCAAAAATGTCATCCATTACTTTTTTAGAAATGTCATCGATTACTTTTTTAAAAATGTCATCGATTACTTTTTTAGAAATGTCATCGATGACTTTTTCAGCAATGTCATCGATTACTTTTTTAGAAATGTCATCGATGACTTTTTCAGAAATGTCATCGATGACTTTTTCGGAAATGTCATCGATGACTTTTTCAGAAATGTCATCGATTACTTTTTTAGAAATGTCATCGATGACTTTTTTAGAAATGTCATCGATTACTTTTTCAGAAATGTCATCGATGACTTTTTCAGAAATGTCATCGATTACTTTTTCAGAAATGTCATCGATTGCTTTTTTAGAAATGTCATCGATTACTTTTTTAGAAATGTCATCGATGACTTTTTCAAAATGTCATCGATTACTTTTTTAGAAATGTCATCGATGACTTTTTCAGCAATGTCATCGATTACTTTTTTAGAAATGTCATCGATGACTTTTTCAGAAATGTCATCGATGACTTTTTCGGAAATGTCATCGATGACTTTTTCAGAAATGTCATCGATTACTTTTTTAGAAATGTCATCGATTACTTTTTTAGAAATGTCATCGATGACTTTTTCAGAAATGTCATCGATTACTTTTTTAGAAATGTCATCGATTACTTTTTTAGAAATGTCATCGATTACTTTTTTAGAAATGTCATCGATGACTTTTTCAGAAATGTCATCGATGACTTTTTCAGAAATGTCATCGATTACTTTTTTAGAAATGTCATCGATGACTTTTTCAAAAATGTCATCGATTACTTTTTTAGAAATGTCATCGATTATTTTTTCAGAAATGTCATCGATGACTTTTTCAAAAATGTCATCGATTACTTTTTTCAGAAATGTCATCGATGACTTTTTTAGAAATGTCATCGATTACTTTTTTTGAAATGTCATCGATTACTTTTTAGAAATGTCATCGATTACTTTTTTAGAAATGTCATCGATTACTTTTTCAGAAATGTCATCGATGAATTTTTCAGAAATGTCATCGATTACTTTTTAGAAATGTCATCGATGACTTTTTCAAAAATGTCATCGATTACTTTTTTAGAAATGTCATCGATTATTTTTTTAAAAATGTCATCGATTACTTTTTTAGAAATGTCATCGATGACTTTTTCAGAAATGTCAACGATTACTTTTTCAGAAATGTCATCGATGACTTTTTCAGAAATGTCATCGATGACTTTTTCAGAAATGTCATCGATTACTTTTTTAGAAATGTCATCGATGACTTTTTTAGAAATGTCATCGATGACTTTTTCAGAAATGTCATCGATGACTTTTTCAGAAATGTCATCGATTACTTTTTTAGAAATGTCATCGATGACTTTTTCAGAAATGTCATCGATTACTTTTTTAGAAATGTCATCGATTACTTTTTTAGAAATGTCATCGATTACTTTTTTAGAAATGTCATCGATGACTTTTTCAGAAATGTCATCGATGACATTTTCAGAAATGTCATCGATTACTTTTTTAGAAATGTCATCGATGACTTTTTCAAAAATGTCATCGATTACTTTTTTAGAAATGTCATCGATTATTTTTTCAGAAATGTCATCGATGACTTTTTCAAAAATGTCATCGATTACTTTTTTCAAATGTCATCGATGACTTTTTTAGAAATGTCATCGATTACTTTTTTAGAAATGTCATCGATGACTTTTTCAGAAATGTCATCGATGACTTTTTCAGAAATGTCATCGATGACTTTTTCAGAAATGTCATCGATTACTTTTTTAGAAATGTCATCGATTACTTTTTTAGAAATGTCATCGATTACTTTTTTAGAAATGTCATCGATTACTTTTTCAGAAATGTCATCGATGAATTTTTCAGAAATGTCATCGATTACTTTTTTAGAAATGTCATCGATGACTTTTTCAAAAATGTCATCGATTACTTTTTTAGAAATGTCATCGATTATTTTTTTAAAAATGTCATCGATTACTTTTTTAGAAATGTCATCGATGACTTTTTCAGAAATGTCAACGATTACTTTTTCAGAAATGTCATCGATGACTTTTTTAGAAATGTCATCGATGACTTTTTTAAAAATGTCATCGATTACTTTTTTAGAAATGTCATCGATGACTTTTTCAGAAATGTCATCGATTACTTTTTAGAAATGTCATCGATGACTTTTCCAGAAATGTCATCGATTACTTTTTTAGAAATGTCATCGATTACTTTTTCAGAAATGTCATCGATGACTTTTTCAGAAATGTCGTCGATTACTTTTTTAGAAATGTCATCGATTACTTTTTCAGAAATGTCATCGATTACTTTTTTAGAAATGTCATCGATGACTTTTTCAGAAATGTCATCGATGACTTTTTCGAAATGTCATCGATGACTTTTTCAGAAATGTCATCGATTACTTTTTTAGAAATGTCATCGATGACTTTTTTAAAAATGTCATCGATTACTTTTTTTAGAAATGTCATCCATTACTTTTTTAGAAATGTCATCGATTACTTTTTAAAAATGTCATCGATTACTTTTTTGGAAATGTCATCGATGACTTTTTCAGCAATGTCATCGATTACTTTTTTAGAAATGTCATCGATGACTTTTTCAGAAATGTCATCGATGACTTTTTCGGAAATGTCATCGATGACTTTTTCAGAAATGTCATCGATTACTTTTTTAGAAATGTCATCGATGACTTTTTTAGAAATGTCATCGATTACTTTTTTAGAAATGTCATCGATGACTTTTTCAGAAATGTCATCGATGGCTTTTTCAGGAAATGTCATCGATTACTTTTTAGAAATGTCATCGATTACTTTTTTAGAAATGTCATCGATGACTTTTTCAGAAATGTCATCGATTACTTTTTAAAAATGTCATCGATTACTTTTTCAGAAATGTCATCGATTACTTTTTCAGAAATGTCATCGATTACTTTTTTAAAAATGTCATCGATTACTTTTTTAGAAATGTCATCGATGACTCTTTCAGAAATGTCATCGATTACTTTTTCAGAAATGTCATCGATGACTTTTTCAGAAATGTCATCGATTACTTTTTTAGAAATGTCATCGATTACTTTTTCAGAAATGTCATCGATGACTTTTTCAGAAATGTCATCGATTATTTTTTAAAAATGTCATCGATTACTTTTTATACCCTTGCAAAAAGGGTATATTAATTTTGGTCAGAAGTGTGCAACGCATAGAACGAAGCATCTCAGACTATATAAAGTATATATATTCTTGATCAGCACGACGAGACGAGTTCAAATAGCCATGTCCGTCCGTCCGTCCGTCCGTCCGTCCGTCCGTCCGTCCGTCCGTCCGTCCGTCCGTCCGTCTGGATCAACGCGAACTCCTCCGAGACCGTAAGAGCTACAGAGCTGAAATTTTGCACGTAGGCTTGTATATACTGCAGGCATTGTATATCTCGGATTCAGCCGGATCGGACCACTATATCATATAGCTCCCATACAAACGTCAAAGTCACGAAACAGTGACTTTCTCAATAACTTCATTAATTTTATAGCTATTGTCATGAAAGTTGGTATTTGTCAGTTTTATATTCTTGTTAATGATTGTGCCAAATTCGATCAAGATCGGGTGACTATATCATATAGCTCCCATACAAACGGCAAAGTCACGAACAGAGACTTTCTCAATAACTTCATTAATTTTATAGCTATTGTCATAAAAGTTGGTATTTGTCAGTTTTATGTTCTTATTAATGATTGTGCCAAATTTGATCAAGATCGGGTGACTATATCATATAGCTCCCATACAAACGGCAAAGTCACGAACAGTGACTTTCTCAATAACTTCATTAATTTTATAGCTATTGTCATAAAAGTTGGTATTTGTCAGTTTTATGTTCTTATTAATGATTGTGCCAAATTTGATCAAGATCGGGTGACTATATCATATAGCTCCCATACAAACGGCAAAGTCACGAACAGTGACTTTCTCAATAACTTCATTAATTTTATAGCTATTGTCATAAAAGTTGGTATTTGTCAGTTTTATGTTCTTATTAATGATTGTGCCAAATTTGATCAAGATCGGGTGACTATATCATATAGCTCCCATAGAAACGATAGGTGGAAAACAGTGACTTTCATCAAAAAGTTCGTTAATCCTATGCTAAGATTGAAGGCCGTTCATTCGCAAACATTAGTCTTTTTGGATAAAACGTTTTTACACTTTGATGGCTGTGGGTAAGGAAAGAATTACCAAAACAGTTGCAAGGGTATACAAACTTCGACGCGGTCGAAGTTAACCCCGGCCCTCTGGTTTAGAAATGTCATCGATTACTTTTTTAGAAATGTCATCGATGACTTTTTTCAGAAATGTCATCGATTACTTTTTCAGAAATGTCATCGATTACTTTTTAGAAATGTCATCGATTACTTTTTAAAAATGTCATCGATTACTTTTTCAGAAATGTCATCGATGACTTTTTCAGAAATTTTATGAAAAGTCAAAGTTTAGTCAAAAGTCACATTTGCATATTAATGACTGTACCACATTTGATCAAGATCGGATGACTATATTATACAGCTCCCATGGAAAGCTCCCACTGTCGAAAACAGTGACTTTTATGAATAACTTAGTTATATTCTAAGCTATTGTCATATAAGTTTATATTTGTCAGTTGAATATACCTCTTAATAACTGCACCGAAGTGAATCAAAATCAGATAACTATATTACATAGCTATCATACAATGAAATGCTATATGCTTCAAGTTGCTCAAGACTAAGATTGTAGGCTGTTTTTTCGCGAATATAAGATATTTTGGATAAAACCTCATCCGACGTTGTCGTTGACGTTAGGTAAAGAAGGATTACCAAAAAAAAAAAAACTTGCAAGAGTATACAAACTTCAGCCTGGGCGAAGTTAGACCCAGCCCTCTGTTTTGTCTTTGTCCTGGACAAATTCTTATGTACAATTACAAGACGGAATTAGTTAATCCCTTTAAATGTGTAAAACGTGATGAAATTTTGTTTAAAACGAGTTTTTTTAAGACACAGCGGCAGGCAAAAGTAAAAGCCTTCTCAGCCCTCTATTAGCTTGGATTAAAAGTCTGAAATAATATGTATTACAACTAATTTGAAAGTAAGAGAACACCCATTATATGATGGTTCAAGAATATGTCATAAGGTAAAAGCTAAGCGTTGAATGCTTTAATTGTTGTATGCCTTGCCATCTTCAATTCGAATGCTGAGTGTGATAAAGTGTTTGCCTTCTCCTTGGGGAAATGTGCGAATGGTCAGTCAGCTTGCCTCACAAAGGACATTCAAACAGAAGGCATCAGCCGCAATGTTTACGCTGCGGTTCCACAACTCAACGATCCTGATGATGGTAAAGGAGAGGGAGAGAAAGGAGAGAGAGAAAGAGAGAGAGCAGGGATGGAAAGGGAATAACCATTGAGGAGCTGTCAGTTTTAATAGAAGGCCGGACACTTTCATAGCGTTGACGTTCCATGTGTCCATGTGTGTGGCCATCGTCGTCGTCATCATCGATTCGAACTTTGCCGAGCAAATTCTCAATACCCCAGAGGGCTGTTTCTAATGAAGGACAACAAACCAGTGGGAGGGAATGGAACATATATGTATATGTAGTCGGAGAGTTGAGAGTTCGAGGTGGAAGTGAAGGTGGAGATGGAGGTCAGGAGTTTGCTTGCTCATTTGACGAAATTTTTGACGCTTTATGAGGTCCCTTTAGTGCTGAGTGTGCGCAAAAATGTAATTGAATGAATGAATAAGAGAGAGAGCCAGAAAAGGGAAGAAGGATGATGGGGAGCAGAAGCTGAACCAGCAGTAGAAGGTCAGGCAATAAAATGTTTGTCTTCCATTAGGCCAAACATATGATGACCGAAAGATGATAAAACAACGTTTTTTTTTTTTTTTTTTTGTTGGTTTTGTAGCTTCTTCGTTTTATTTTCGTTCGTTTGGTTTTTTGTTGTTTTGGTTTGAATTATTTCAATGGTTGAATAATAATTCTGCCTGGCCCCTTGTCAACTAATGTAGGTTCAACAATAAAACTAAAGTTCTCTAAATTCACTTAGGTAGACGACTTTTGCAATACCCTGCAACAGGTGGTAAGTTGGTAGACCTAATTAAAGGAACTCAAGCCTATTGTTAAGCTTGGCATATCCTCTCAACCTGCTGCCTAAAGTGGGTATCAGGCCAACCACATGACAGGAGTTATGAGTTTTTGCCTTTAAAATGTGTCTCTTTTTTGTGTGTTTCTTTTTTTTTTTTTTTGTTAATTCGCGTGACTCGCGTGTCTTTGCTGGGTTTTTTGTTTTTTTTGTGTCGTTTGGTTCTTCGTCATGATTTCAGTTGAGGACACGAAGGCAAATGAACATGATACCATGAGGAAAAATATGAACAAAAATCTCATGTTACGATCATCAAATAAATATCTGCTGCTGCTTTCCAATAAATCGAAGTACAAGTCAACGCCAAATTATCATGACAACTCACTTAAGTTCAACGTCGTGGAGAGCCTGGGATCGTCGATTGGTCCATGACATTCGGAGGGAGCTTGACCCGAACATTGGTAAAAGTTTTTAAGCAAAGTTTTTTATCAAATGCTAATTGGCATTTGAGCCGCAGTAAAAGACAAAAAACCCAAATTTAGGATGAGGAAAGTTTTCTCTTGGCACTTGACACGTACATTTCGCAAGCTGACACTTTACATGAAAATAGTTTTCATAGTCTCTTTAAAATATTTCGCCTCACCTTAAATAAACATGAAATTCTCTACTCCTTAACCCCCACACACACACACAGACAGCATCCCTCTGTCCACTTTTTTTGCCCTTCGTTCAGGTCATATTATGGGCCCTTCAATAAAATTCGATTCTCTCGAAGAAAAAAAAAAAAAGAAAAGCAAAAGGTCTTTGGCCATTAAATGTAACTGCACTGTAATTTGCATAATTTTCTATTCATTACATAATTCTGTCAATTTCCAATACATTATAATTTGTTAAAAGAAAAGAACACACACACCGAGTGAGTGAAAGAGACAGCGTGAGCAAACAAGGGCAACCCCCGAAAAAAAAAATATGCAAAATAGTCTTATGGGAGGGTCTCTTCGTGGCCCGTTCGTATTTGTAATTTGTTTTCGGCTTAAAAAGATTATTTTATGGTGAAAACAACCCGAGGACAAGTTGTTCAATTTTTTTATGCACAATATGTTGAGAAAAAAAAATATATAAAAGCAAAACAAAAAAGGGAAATTAACCAAAGGAGAAGATTCAAGCGGTGAGATAAAACCGAAAAAAGAAAAACAAAAAAAAAACCAACTAAATAACCGAAACCGTAACAGGAACCAATAGGCTGGTTGGTTGGTCCGTCGAATGGCCACAAAAGCAACCACAAATCGAAATAAAAACCTAAACCAAAATCACGTAGCCATTATGAATGCAAATCAAGTGTCAATATTCTCGATGGGATTTTCATTATTGAGAAAATTTGTTGCAAAATGGCATGGAAATCGAAAATGGAAATCGTACATTTTTTTCTGCAAAGCAAAAAGATTTGCCAAAATCAGCAAAACAAACAAAAATAGAACCAGAGAGGCCAAGCAAACAACCAAAAATCTATGAATCTAGGAAAAGTGAAATGCGAATTGCGAATCGAATGAAATCAATTGGAATTTCGAATCCCAAATGTCAACTTTGAATTGGGCATTTTTCTAACAGCTGGCCAGGCATACTGATTAGTGTCTTTCCTTAGGAGTAGGTGTGGGGGGGGGGATGGATTTAATTTACGAAAAAGTTTTTCAATAAGCAAAAACGGATCTTTGCCAAGTATGGCTAATAGTTAATCTTTTCTATAAGGTTATCGTGAATTCATTAAAAAAATACATATATACATTTATATATTAAGTAGCTTCTTTTTGTTTAACTTTTCCGCCCTGCATATTGTTAATTTTCTAGGAGAAAATCTCGCCCGGAAATGATGAAAAGCCTAGTTCACTTGTTCATTAAATGTCCCGTCAAGTTTATCGCCACTTGGGGAGCAATAAGGCAAAGTTTTTTTTTCTTTTTCCGTTTCTCTCTATGTTCAGTTTTCCAGTTTTTCTTTGGCTCGCCTGTGTCGTTTTTCTTTTCTGCCCATCCCATTCCCCGCTATTCCCACTTATCACCTCATCCTCTGCCATCTCTATCATCGTTTTTCATATTCAAATATTCTTGTTCTTGTTGTAATTAATCATCTTGGTAGAGACACAGAGAACAGAAAAAGAGAGCAGCAAGCAAGGCAGACAGAATGGGAGCACAAGGCAAAAAAAAAAAAACACAAACAAAAAAATGTCTCTCGAGATAATGTCAACATAAATTGTTTCGGCAATTTTCTACAAATTTTTCTTGCATTATTTATGAAGGTTAAGCCAAAGCCAGAAATGTGAATTTAAAGGCAAAGATGTAGGAAATTAGCCTTCTACTACATGGCAGGAGGCGTGCCGCACAATTTTTGGTTTCTGCAGCCAACAAGAAGTGAGGTGGGTGGGTGGGAAGGGGGATGGAACGTTGGTCTTTGGGTTCACAGAGCATTTCAATTTGATGTGATGTTGATGTTGACTTTAGCCTATGGCCAAGCTTACTCTTTTGGCAAGGGGAAAGGACCACATCCCGATTCAGGTCCAGTCAGTCAGTCTGAATGCGGCATTTAATGAGCCTGTCACCAGTGGCAGCAGTCAATGTCCGCCTGAATGGGCTTGGGTTGCTGTTGGTCCTTAAACGTTCGCTCATATGTGTCCCTTGTGTTCCCCCTTTATTTTTTTCTCTTTCTTTTTGTCCTGTGGTCAGTTTAATCACAAAGTTTAATGAATGGATTAGGGGTTGTGTGTGGGTGTGTGCCGACCAAGGAAAGATCAGGGCACGGCTCACTTGCAATTTTAGTTATTGGAATCCATTTATTTACCTGCATTTCCATAATCCAAATCACAAAACCATAATTCTTATTCCCAAAAACCGACCCTCCTTCCCAAGTCTCGTCTTTGTAGTACTAAGTTTCTCCACCTTTTGCTCATCAAGATTTTCATCACTTGTCAATGTGCCATCTCACTTAACCCGAGTCCTCCCTTCCTTTTTTGAAAAAATTATGCAAATTTAATTTTCTGTACACTTCCGTTTTGACAAGCGAATCATTCTGCTTCTCGTTCCCCACCCGTCCTGACACGCCTACTTCTTTTTCCGCTGTGTATTGAGCGAAGTAACCTTATTATTATTACAATAATTGAAGTTACTTGAAGTTCTGTCAGTTGCCATTCCCGCAATACAAAATTATATTTTCATTGTTATATCACTTGGTGGTGACTGAACTAACTCTCTTTTTCAAGATTTAAAAGTTCATATCTGAAAGGTACTGTAGCCAACACAGTAATCTTCCTCTGATAACTTTTCAAGGTACATAGTTGTAAACTATCAACCTAACTATATTTTAAAAGGCCTTAAGGCCTTCGCCTTAGGCGAAAACTACATCCATCCGTTGTTCAGTTGACTAAATGACTGGGCCACTTAGACAACTCATCTACCGAGGACTGCGAATGTAAATATATAAAGACACTAAATATGACAAATGATTTTCAAAAGTGTCAAACAATATTCAGCTACAGAGTGACCAGATTTCACATAATTCCAACTGACTAACAGCCACACTGTTTACGATTACTCTGTCAATCGAGTAGGCCTTGTCTGGAACTTTAGATAACATGTAAGTCGCTTTATTTCTCAGAAATTTCATTAAGGTGCTTGCCTCCGACAAGGCAACATCTAATCATTTCATCCTTATTAACTCAAATGACCAAATAAACTTTTAAAATATTTTGGCCTTATTGGTTTATACTTTACTAATTACCGAATATCCCCATTTACTGGGGTAATAGGCAAAGCTCAGTGGCTCTTATTTTCCTTAATGTTCATTATAAATACTTCACTCTTCTAAAGTTGCAACTTGGCCATAATGGACTGTTTATTAATGGAGTGGGACCAACTTGGCCTATTTTTTAAGCTGATAACATTTTCCTTAATTTTTGCTTATGAATTAGTCTAAACACCGAAAATCCATTAACCATTATACAATCCACTATCCCACGTTCTTAAAAAATTCCTTCCAACATGTGTATGGAAAATTACACAAATTGTATCACGATCAAGTTTGTTCTCCTTTCCGATTCCGAAGTCCAAATTAGTCGGTTTAAAATCGTTTTCGACAGTTTACTTTTCGTTAGGAATTTTCCCGTTTAAATGAAACGGTTTAAAATCGTTTCCGACAGTTTACTTTTTGTTAGCTATTTTCCCGTCTAAATGAAACGGTTTAAAATCGTTTCCGACAGTTTACTTTTCGTTAGCTATTTTCCCGCTTAAATGAAACGGTTTAAAATCGTTTCCGACAGTTTACTCTTCGTTAGCTATTTTCCCGCTTAAATGAAACGGTTTAAAATCGTTTCCGACAGTTAACTCTTCGTTAGCTATTTTCCCGTCTAAATGAAACGGTTTAAAATCGTTTCCGACAGTTTACTTTTTGTTAGCTATTTACCCGTTTAAATGAAACGGTTTCAAATCGTTTCCGACAGTTTACTTTTTGCTAGCTATTTACCCGTTTAAGTGAAACAGTTTCAAATCGTTTCCGACAGTTTACTTTTTGTTAGCTATTTACCCGTCCAAATGAAACGGTTTAAAATCGTTTCCGACAGTTTACTCTTTGTTAGCTATTTTCCCGTCTAAATGAAACGGTTTAAAATCGTTTCCGACAGTTTACTTTTCGTTAGCTATTTTCCCGCTTAAATGAAACGGTTTAAAATCGTTTCCGACAGTTTACTCTTCGTTAGCTATTTTCCCGCTTAAATGAAACGGTTTAAAATCGTTTCCGACAGTTAACTCTTCGTTAGCTATTTTCCCGTCTAAATGAAACGGTTTAAAATCGTTTCCGACAGTTTACTTTTTGTTAGCTATTTACCCGTTTAAATGAAACGGTTTAAAATCGTTTCCGACAGTTTACTCTTCGTTAGCTATTTACCCGTTTAAGTGAAACAGTTTCAAATCGTTTCCGACAGTTTACTTTTTGTTAGCTATTTACCCGTCCAAATGAAACGGTTTAAAATCGTTTCCGACAGTTAACTCTTCGTTAGCTATTTTCCCGTCTAAATGAAACGGTTTAAAATCGTTTCCGACAGTTTACTTTTTGTTAGCTATTTACCCGTTTAAGTGAAACAGTTTCAAATCGTTTCCGACAGTTTACTTTTTGTTAGCTATTTACCCGTCCAAATGAAACGGTTTAAAATCGTTTCCGACAGTTTACTCTTTGTTAGCTATTTTCCCGTCTAAATGAAACGGTTTAAAATCGTTTCCGACAGTTTACTTTTCGTTAGCTATTTTCCCGCTTAAATGAAACGGTTTAAAATCGTTTCCGACAGTTTACTCTTCGTTAGCTATTTTCCCGTTTAAATGAAACGGTTTAAAATCGTTTCCGACAGTTTACTCTTCGTTAGCTATTTTCCCGTCTAAATGAAACGGTTTAAAATCGTTTCCGACAGTTTACTTTTCGTTAGGTATTTTCCCGTTTAACCCATTTTAGAAAATATGTTTGATTTTAATATGCAAAGTAGCATAAAAGGGATCAAGTCTGTGGTCGACTGACTGTTCTGAAAGCCAATTTTGAAATTCATTGGATGCAATTTGTTTTTTGTTTCAAGATTTTAGACTATGTGCGAATATTATGCACAATTTGCAGTTAATAAAACTTGAATTGAAAAGTGATATTTGAAATTGTATACTAATATGCATTGTTATTTTTAAAGCCCCCCTTTGATGTGAATATAATCGAATGAAATAGTTTAAAAAACATTGATACAAACATGAATACATTCGTCGATGACAATTATTGATGAATATTTGTTTCGAAAACGTTTCAAAGCGATTAAAGCGCAAAACCAAAACTAACTTAACCGATTAATGATGTCCCAATTTCAAAAATTTTGAAAATACTTTAATTCATGTTAAGATGGTTGTGTAATTTTAATGAATTTCAATCCTGCGATTCTTTATTTTGGGGTCTGATAGTCAAATGTTAAGCTAAATACATCCCCAAAAGCAGGCAACAGAGAATTTGATGAAATTTTTGCTTGTAGGGGGAAATGGACGCACGTTGCTGATTGGCCATTAGATGAGCGCTAAGGGGAAATGTTGCTTATATACTCGAATCAATTCTGATTGGGCAATGGGCGTGTATATAAGTAACAAACTGTTTGGGGGTTTTGGAGCCACGCCGCTTTTCACATAGCATAGCTTTATGTATGTGAGTGGGTGGGTTGGGAGGTTGGTTAAGGGAGCGGGTGTATGCTTAAATGCTCCAACCGTCTATATCTCGACATTGAAGGCCGCAGCATTTCATTCTGCGCAAATCTATCATCGTCAACAGACGTCCCAGACCGAAGCTATAACTGAAACAGGATATTACGAAAACTATCTGTCGGAACTGTTGATTTCGTTTTTCAAACACAATAAGTTGTTTAACAATTGCCAACCCTCAAAACAAAACCAAATCCAAAATCAACGAGTATAGCATAAAAAAAAAAAACAAAAATAGTGTTTGTCGTATTTCAAAGAGGGTTGAGATTCATCATCGATTACTTATTTATGAGGCCTAATAATCCAGTTACTCATAAATTTCGACAGGGTGTGACTAATGCCCATTACCCCGTTATTGGATTATTCTCACTGTGATTTCCCAAAATCGATAAGATATGGGAAATTCCGAAATATTTTTTAAACATTTCCAACTGATCAAAATTGAGCCCACAAAAAAGGACCTCATCAGAAGAGTGCTTCAACATTTTGTTAACCAACGACCAGGAAAATTCATTAGACATTTTGTATCAATTATCATTGAGAAACTGGAAAGCAATTTATAAATGAACTTACTTCAATTCCATTCGTTAGGGTCAGGTGTAATATATTTGAGTGCCTTCCCATTTTGTTTTTGTTTATATTCCAGCGACGCCGATTCCACCACTAATCCTGACGTCAGCGCAGGCGGCGCAGTTGTGCGATAAAGCACACAAATCGTTTGACATTTTTTCTCCATTTCAATAGTATAAAATAGTTTCCAATTCATTTTATAGACATCAAAATGCAAAGTTTGTTTTGTTTTGATTCCACAGTGATCGATAGCAGCGATGCGGACGCCGACGCAGCGATGCGGACGCCAATGCAGCGACGCCGACGCAGCTTTCCAGGGAAGCGCACCCAAAATGTTCTTAATATTTGTTGGTGTCTTTAAAAGGTTTCCTTTGTGTACGCCCCGCATTGTGTTTGTTTTTTTTATTGCTTTTTATGATGAAGGCGTCCATTTATCAATCGGCAACCAAAATCGACGATCCGCCAAAATTGTTTTCCATCCGCTGCGCAGACCGTAATCCAAAAGAGTTCCTTCATACTAAGATGTACATATCAGAGTTTTTAGTTGTACTTTTAAAGAAAACGTAAACAACTCTACCTTGTACGACTTAGATAATTATTAACCATATTTAAAGGAAATTTTTCAACAAAAACATTGCTAAGACAAGCTTACGTGAGGAATAGCGCTTTTACCTCCAAAAATGAAAATCCCAGTATTTGAGCACAGCTCCCAGTATTAGATCTAATACTGCTAACACAAACAGCAGTGTTGATTAATACTCATGCCATACTGATCTTAGAGTTGAAAAATGTTCAATTTTAACGTAACGTTAGAATAACCATTTTGAAATGATATGATCACCATTCAAAGTAAATATTAACTTAAAAAAAAAAAAAAATCGGCAAAAACAAGACGAAAGAAAATTCCCTTTAGGAATTTTCTACTTTCTACTTCGTACATTACAAGATAAAAACTAAGGCAAATAATAAAAATCAAATCGATTTAAGCTTTAAAGCTAAGGGGCTGTCCATAAATTACGTAACGCATTCAGGGAAGGAGGGGGTCTCTGTGTGTGTGACAATTTATGACATAGGAGGGGGGGGGATTGGAAAGCTTGTGACGTAACATATATTTTTATAACCTTTCAAGACAGAAAAAAAAAAATTTCAAAAATTGTCAAAAATCGCGTTACGTAATTTAAGGACAGCCCCTAAAGCGAATTTGCTTCGCTTCTCGAATCCTAAGTAAATAATTTTGAAAGAGGGAAACAACGACCCTTGAAAAGCACAAAAAAGAATGGATCAAGGCAATAGAAGACGACTTTGTGCATAAGAATGAAATATTTATAATAAAAACTAAGGAAAAATTGCATCAAATTCTCTGTTGTCCGCTTTTGGGGATGTATTTAGCTTAACATTTGACTAACAGACCACAAAATAAAGAATCGCAGGATTGAAATTCATTAAAATTACACAACCATCTTAACATGAATTAAAGTATTTTCAAAATTTTTGAAATTGGGACATCATTAATCGGTTAAGTTAGTTTTTGACGTTTATTCAACTATTGATTTAAACCATGGATATTTGGTTTTGCGCTTTAATCGCTTTGAAACGTTTTCGAAACAAATATTCATCAATAATTGTCATCGACGAATGTATTCATGTTTGTATCAATGTTTTTTAAACTATTTCATTCGATTATATTCACATCAAAGGGGGCTTTAAAAATAACAATGCATATTAGTATACAATTTCAAATATCACTTTTCAATTCAAGTTTTATTAATTGCAAATTGTGCATAATATTCTAAAATCTTGACACAAAAATAAAACATTACAGTTTCCAAAAAACAAATTGCATCCAATGAATTTCAAAATTGGCTTACAGGACAGTCAGTCAACCACAGACTTCGATCCCTTTTATGCTACATTGCATATTAAAATCGAACATATTTTCTAAAATGGGTTAAACGGGAAAATTTTTGACGAAAAGTAAACTGTCGAAAACGATTTTAAACCGTTTCATTTAAACGGGAAAATAGCTAACGAAGAGTAAACTGTCGGAAACGATCTTAAACCGTTTCATTTAGACGGGAAATTAGCTAACAAAAAGTAAACTGTCGAAAACGATTTTAAACCGTTTCATTTAGACGGGAAAATAGCTAACGAAAAGTAAACTGTCGAAAACGATTTTAAACCGTTTCATTTAGACGGGAAATTAGCTAACAAAAAAGTAAACTGTCGAAAACGATTTTAAACCGTTTCATTTAGACGGGAAAATAGCTAACGAAAAGTAAACTGTCGAAAACGATTTTAAACCGTTTCATTTAGACGGGAAATTAGCTAACAAAAAGTAAACTGTCGAAAACGATTTTAAACCGTTTCATTTAGACGGGAAAATAGCTAACGAAAAGTAAACTGTCGAAAACGATTTTAAACCGTTTCATTTAGACGGGAAATTAGCTAACAAAAAGTAAACTGTCGAAAACGATTTTAAACCGTTTCATTTAGACGGGAAAATAGCTAACGAAAAGTAAACTGTCGGAAACGATTTTAAACCGTTTCATTTAAACGGGAAAACAGCTAACGAAGAGTAAACTGTCGGAAACAATTTTAAACCGACTAATTTGGACTTCGGAATCGGAAAGGAGAACAAACTTGATCGTGATACAATTTGTGTAATTTTCCATACACATGTTGGAAGGAATTTTTTAAGAACGTGGGATAGTGGATTGTATAATGGTTAATGGATTTTCGGTGTTTAGACTAATTCATAAGCAAAAATTAAGGAAAATGTTATCAGCTTAAAAAAATAGGCCAAGTTGGTCCCACTCCATTAATAAACAGTCCATTATGGCCAAGTTGCAACTTTAGAAGAGTGAAGTATTTATAATGAACATTAAGGAAAATAAGAGCCACTGAGCTTTGCCTATTACCCCAGTAAATGGGGATATTCGGTAATTAGTAAAGTAAACCAATAAGGCCAAAATATTTTAAAAGTTTATTTGGTCATTTGAGTTAATAAGGATGAAATGATTAGATGTTGCCTTGTCGGAGGCAAGCACCTTAATGAAATTTCTGAGAAATAAAGCGACTCAGTATACCAAAGTTCCAGACAAGGCCTACTCGATTGACAGAGTTGTAATCGTAAACAGTGTGGCTGTTATTCAGTTTGAATTATGTGAAATCTGGTCACTCTGTAGCTGAATATTGTTTGACACTTTTAAAATAACCTTTTTTTATTCACAATACTCTCATAGGTGAAGATCTTTTAGATCTTCATAGGTTACACACACTAAAAACATTATTTTTTAAACACATTAAATTATTGCAAAACAACTTTTTTTTCTCATTTAATACTTTTTATTGTTTTTTTGTTTTTTTTATATAAATGAATATTTTGTTTCTCATTTTATTTTTTCTCTGCCATGAAAGTTTTGAAAAACGCACACGAATACAAAACCTTAAAAATAGATTACAATTTATATGTTTCTTATTTACTTTATTTATATTTATTTTTTTGTTGTAATGCAAATAAGTTTTGCCTGTTTTTTTGTTCTTTCTTCACCGTTGACAAAATTTGTATAAATCATAAATCTAAAATCTAGGCATTTATACCGTGGACTTATATAGTTTTTGTAGTAAATGTTTTTTTTTTTTTTGATTTTTCGTTTCTTTCTTGCTTTAAAGTTTAGATGCAAAAAAAATCTCATTAAACAATATCCTATTAATATAATAGACAAAAAAAAACTGATAATATATAGGGAGAGAAAGACACAGAGAGCAATAAATCTCAGAGACTCTCTTTTGTTTGTGTATAAATTGTGTGGCATATAAAAATAGAAACTCTAATTCTCAACTTGTTTAAGGTTTTGTTTTGGCAGCCACCTCCGCCCATGGGAGGGTTGCTAACGCGGTTCGGATTCTGGCTAACCTTTCCCTATCCTCTTTTTGTTTGTGTGTGTGTGTTTTTGTTTTAGGGTGGTGGCAGTTAGCTTCTAGGGGCTCTGTATGCCCATTATAATTGGATTTTTCTCACCTTTCACTCGATGTCGAGCTTTTTGTTCATCTCCTACTTCAATTCCTTCTCTTTTTCTTCGTCTCTCAACTCTCACAGTTCGCATTTGTAGGCACTTTAGTGTTTCTCAAACAAAAAAGTCTTTATCTTTCCATTTCATTTCAAACAAACGAACGCAAGTAAATCAAGGATTTAAGGTTTCCATATGTATATGTTGGATATATCATTTCCTTAGTTCTCTCTATATAAATCTTTATATTCTAGTAACTGGGGCGTTGTTTGTCATGATTTCATTTCTTCGCTTGCCGGGATATGTTGATTCCATTTTCATTCCGAATCTATATCGGCATAAGTACAGGTTGCTCTGTTTTCCAAATGCTCTCTACTTGATTTCTTCTTCTTCTCTAATATCTAAATTGAGCTTAAATTCTTTTCGTTTGCTTTCGCTTAATGCAATAAAACAAAAAACAATAATTAAAAAAAAAAAATCATATTCTTAGTATTAAAGTTGCTCAATATATAGATTAGACGTATAAAAAAAAATTATATATAAATATTTAGTTAGTGCTCCGTTTTTTTTCAATATTATTGAGAGCTTTCTCCGTTTTGTTTTGTTTCATAAAAAAAAAAAAAATCTGTTTTTCCGGTGGCTTTTAAAAGCGCGCCCGAAACGCATGCAAGACGCGTGATCAGCTAGCTGCTAAGTAAGCCTCCAAATCAAGTGGCGGCTAATACGACGGCGACGGTGGCGACGATGGCTGCGGCTGACGACGGTTACGGGTGGCGGTGGCGATTCCACCTTTTACCTTACCGATTAGGTTACATTAGTTAAATCTCTTAACATATGTAATTGTACATGATTAACTGGTTGGTTTGCCCTCCTCCTGGGGGGACAAATGTTGCGACACTTGGATCGATCGCTCAAATTGGAGGCGGTCCGCGTATGTAGCGCAATTGGGGAGTAAAACTCATGGACAGATTGTTGAGATTGTCACAGCAGTTGGGTTGCATCAGGCAGGCGGCACAGAAGAAGGTGAACAAAGCCAATTGCATGGGAACAGCGGCTCTGGCAATGCGCCAAGCCCAGCCGCGACGCTGAACCTTGGACTCATCATCGATGTCGTCATCTTCCGAGTTATCCTGCAGGGTGCAGATAATAGCTGGATCATCGGATGGATCATCATCGCCCCCATCGCCACCTCTGGCCACTGAGTGCATAAGATGATCGATGTCAAGAGCATTTCTCTCATCCAGCTTCCTTCTACTATTCACATCCATTTCGCCAGATTTCTTTGATTGTCTCGTTTTCTTGGAATTCTTGCGTTTGCCGTTCAGTGAGTGAGTGGACTTTAGAATTGTCGCCTGCTGTTCCTCACCATCCTTGTTGTTATTGTTGTTGTTTGGCATTTTCTTAACATGTCCATTTAGCTTGACATGTCCTCCATTGGCCAGAACGGAAGCAGATGTAACATGCTGTTGCTGCTGCTGCTCCTGTGCCTGTTGCTTCTGCTGATGCGAGGCAGCTGTACGGACAATTAGATCACGGCATGTGTTTTGCAAATGTTTCAATTCCGCTTCGGCACTCTCCATGCGGGCGGCAATCGAACGCATTGCCTCGCTGCCTGGTGCCAGGGCCAATTCCAATTGCTTGGCCAAACGACGCAATACGCCCAGACGACGTTCTCGCTCCGAGAGGCCACCATCGGAAGTGGCACCGCCATCCGAAATGCCCGAATCGGATAGTGAACCATTGGAAGCCGTAAATTTGGCAATATGATAAATGTGATTGGGATCCAAGTGCTGATGCACGGCCAGTAATTGCTCTTGGCTAACATGGACCTTCTCGGATAGCAATTTGGCAACCAATTTGACATTCTGGGCCAATTCCCCAGGTGTGGCCTGTCCCTTGTCGAGAGCACCCTCCAAACCTTTTAGTGTGCCGCGATCTTGGCCCAATGCCAAGTGGAATTCACTCAATCCAGATTCCAGTTCACGCCAGGCAATCAATGAGTTGGTTAACATTTCCAGCTGTGAGTTTATTCTGTAAGAAATAATATAAACAATATAAGTATTTGACGTTGTTTATTATTTACTTAAAGGGTTTCATATTCCCCAGACTGTCTGCTCATCCACATTTGTAAACAGAGAGAGAGAGAGATGGAGAGAGAAACCAATTTCGTTTCCTCATACCTGGCATCGGCTTCGTCCCAGGCGCTATACATATCGCTGACCTCATCCTTCAGATGCTTATGGAACTCCTGTTCGGCTGACATCAAAGAATTGATATCCCAATTGGCAGTGGTGGTCGTGGAAGTTGAAGTGGATGTTGTTACACCAGTCATTGCCTCCACCTGATTGCCATTGCTATCGGTTACAGTGATGGCCACTGAGCTATTGCCTGATACCTCGATTCCTTCAATTGTATCCAATTTATTTATTGTCTTCTCCACAAGCACATCATCTCCGTCGTCTTCCTTCTGTTCGGACTCTTGCTGTTGATTCAATTGCTGATTATTTTGTTCCGCCAAAGCGCTCTGCAGACGCCTCTCCTGACGCGTTAACCAACTGTGAACAGAGGCGTTTAGGCGCAACATATTCGTGCGATAGCTGGCCAATTGTGTTTGCTCCGTCTGCGATATGAAGAAAATCCCCGAAATTAATTAACATAAAACAATAGATTAAGATAAGGGGGCCGCCCCCGACTTACCTTTAAAGCCTCCACAGCAATCTGTATAGCTGGCTCAGTGTCCAGTAATTCGGGTGTGGGCTTATCACCTAGCCTTTGCAGTGTATGCTTCAATGCGCTCATCTCTTGCTGCAGTTTGCGTGCGGCCGATGCATTCTCGCTCCAGCCAAGGAAATCCTCCCAAGCGGCTAATAGATCTACATAAAATCGAACAAAGAAACAAAACAAAAACACAAAATGAGCAAAAGCGGTAAATTTGAGAGTTAATAGTGCACATCGCGCATTGGGGAACTTTGAAGGTGAGGGAGTAAATGGAGAGGAGTTGGCAGCAGAGAGAGATAGAGGGACAGAGAGAGAAAAGGAAGGCAATTTAATTGGGTGGCAACTTCATTTCCATTCAACAGCATTCGGCATTCCCATTTCCATTCCCATTTTCGTTTAGTTTAGGCCCTTGGTAATGAATACCTTTCGCTTTACTCCAAACCAAACTAACCCAAGCCAAAAACAAAAAACTCAAAAAAAAAGTGAAACTTTTGTCCAGGTAAAAAACTTTGCCCTGCTTTAAAAAACATTGTGGTAATGGTAATGATGGTTTTTAGTGGAGAGGTGGAGAGGTGGAGTGGTGGTACTTTATGTGGGAGCCACAAAGTGTTTCTAATTGAATAATAAACAAAGTTTTCGCTTTTCCCGATACTCATGACATCTGTTAGCGCGTTCAGCTCAATTGCTCGCCCCCTTTCCATCACCATCAAATGGTGTCCCTCCCCTCTTCCTCGTAACCATCTATGCAACCGCCCATTCTTGCATTTCCGTTGCATAGAACAAACTTTGGCATTGAGATTGTCTGATTCTGATTATGGGCGAGGCATCTAAGCTTAACCAGGGACGGATCTATCGTTTTACTGGCCAACAATTTACACTTATTCTCAAACAATTAGAACCCTTTGTTTAGGTTTAATATAATCTAAATTATGTTTTGTTTTATGCCCTAAACTAAACGCTTTAAACAATCGTTAAAATCTAATTAAATTCAATCATTTAAACAATTACTAACTAAATGTATGATACTTTTTTAGTAATCATTAAGAATGAATGCGTAAGGCATTTCGACCCATGTTAAAAGAATCTTTGTTTTTTTCTTACTCAAACAATTTTCGATTATTAATTGAACTCAATCGATTAATCTATCATTTAAGCTATGTATACTTTAATTATTAGTTGAAGTTTAAGAAATAGACAGGAAATCCTAAATATACAAGGCATTTCGATCCATCTTAAGATGATCTTTATTCAAGATGAATATCTGAATATTCTTGCCATATATTCTTCTAAAAACAACCGAACTTAGCTTCCATATTAGTTACAATTTCAGTATTTCTTGACAATTTCACTTAGGATCCACTTAAGAAAGAATCGAAATGGTTAAATCTTGGTTAGATTGGTCACACTATCCACAGCAATTCATATTTATTGTAACTATCAAAGATCACAACAATTCACAGGTCTAAAGCCGCTCCTGACTTTAATAACAAATCAAACATTGTTATTAAAGTCATTGAAATGAAAGGTTCTAAAGCAATAAAGTTTCAAGGAATTTTTGATTCCAAAGAACTCACCCAAAAGTGATCTCCACAAAGAAAAAGCAAAACAACCGCCCACAGTCACTCACAGAGTTGGTCAACTGAATGAAGCAAATATCAAGAGTTTCCTCCTTCTATATTGACACAACAAGTGGCAAATCCGCTGGGCTTTTGTGCAATTTAAATGCAATGCGTATGATTTGTAGAAATTACTTTCACCTTACACAACTCTCGATCGATGCGATGCGATCGATGGGTCAGCCAAAAACTGTATTCTCTTTGTGTTTAATGTCTGATAAGGCAAAACTGAGATACAAATTGACAAAAACGCACTGAATATTGTATAGTATCGGGGGAATATACATATATATGTATATATATAAAGTAACCGAGAAGCGAAGCAAACTTGTTGGCTGCCAAACTGAAACTGGTTGAGTGAACTTGTCTGCAAGCTGCAAAATGCCCAACTGGGAGATTCGTTGTGCCACGACGATGTGGGTAGTAAAGCAACTCGAGCGCAACAAAACTGATCGACGAGGATCGACACTAGGATAGAGAGAGAGAGAGAGAGAGGGAGAGATAGAGAGACACTTCCCCTTAATGGATATGTTTATTATGATATCCGAGACATCGCAATTGTCGCACAACGCACTTTTCCAGAGAAAACTTGCGTGGATTAAATGCAGCAAAATATATCTGGTCTGGTGTGTTTGTGGGTGCCAAAAGTTGGCCAAGAGAGGAGGTGGGTGGGTTAGCGGGGTGTGGAAATTTCACACCCATATGGACGGTGGGGACAGTGAATCGGCGGGGCGGCACCTGCTTAACGACATTAGGATGGCATATTGAATAATCTTTACTCGATAAAGATTTATTGATGGCAGCTGTTGGATAAAAATTGCACACACAACCAAAATTGATTAACCATTAGCAAGAGGAGGCCAAGCACGATGAGGAGGAGGAGGGGGGAGGGGGCCATCATGGGAGGAGAGTGCAAAAATTAAGATTGAGAGACTTTCACTTTAGTAATTAATTGCACATTTTACAATCCCAACCCCTCCCTCATCATTCACTCTTGACTGAGTTACTTACTATATTGCAATTAATGATGCAATTGAATAATGAACTCTTCTGCCACTCCTCCTCCCCCTCCAACTCTCACAATCTTTTATCATTAGCCAACACAAATTGCATTAAAATTGTGAAAAATTTCTACGAAAATAATGATAAATAATTATTATCTTTAATATTCATATTTCCATATTTTCTTCTCCTAACATGCAAAGCAGTGAAAATGTTTGTTGTTGTTTTGTTTATCTATTTACATTTCATCACGAAATTTTAAAAATAGCAAACTGAAAAAAACAACAAAAGCAGAAGCAACCAATAATAATAATAGAAAAAAGTGCAAAATTGCATTTTGTGAAAACATTTAAAACCACAAAAATAAAAAAGGGGTGTGTGGTTAAGAGGCAACAGAACGGGGGCTACCTTGGGGGTACTGAAGGGGAAGCAGCAGGGGCATATGGTCTATTGCCTCAAGGTCGTTGACATGTGCTGCTGCTGGTGGGGGGCAGGAGTAAAAATTGTATAAATTTCCATTGACTATTGTACAATTTTTTTGTCATACAAAGAAACCTCAACAAACCTTTAAATACCCTTTCTAGTTTAAACAGGGAAATGTTGAGACGAAAATATGTAAATTTATGACAAACTTTACACCATTAACTAAAGTTTTATATGAAATTTTAGAGCTGCTATGATAGTTGCTATTTCTAGAAATGGCTAGCCATAATGACAAAAGGAATTATACTCGAATAGTTATATTAGGGTACTCTTAATGACTTTATTTTATACACTCTTCTAGGAATTGTCTTGGCATGACAAATGGCAATAAAATGTAAACCAGAAAGCAGCACAAGGACGAGCACAAAAGGAACGTAGCAGAAGGAATAGGACACAGGAGTGCCAAGGCACCAAACGATTTCAAAGTTTGTTTTTCCTTTCCATGTTGTATTTATTTATACAGATAACCAAAATAACAAAATAGAAAAAAGCAAACAATGCGCCAGGTGAGGTAATCAAAAGTTGACTTCGGTCAGTTGGCGGCGGTCTCTCTCTGGTTCTGTTGACCCAAGTTAAGTTATCAAGTGTCTCTTTATGCTGCTGGCTCAAAAATATAATCTTGAATAATTATGGGATTATTTTGATGTTGTGGCTAGCAACAAGCAACAACAACAACATTAATGGTAAAAAATCATCATCAACAATTATATACAATTAGCACATATGTAGAAATATATATGTACATACATATATGTAGCTAGATATTTTTAAAATGCTGATTAAGAGTGAGAGGGAGACAGAGACAGACAATGTATTTAAATGTTCTCTGTCTCTGAATTTGTCATTAATTTGCTATTTTTTATTGATTAACAGCTGGCGCCATCTAGTGTTAGAACTTGTCTCTTTTTTATAAGAATTTAAAGATCATAATGCATTTCGAGAGTCCAGTACACTAGTGACTAGTCTCTCTATCTCTCTCTCTCTATTTTTGCCTCAACGATTTTCTGCTGGGTTGAGAAAATTTAGCATAGTTATGCGAAAACTTGAAAAATTTTCTGATGATGATGCAGACAATTGTTAAAAACCTTCAATAAGAACTAACTTTAAGGTCTTAACGATCAACTATCTTCCAACTAAAATGTCTTTAGGGTTTTAACGATTGACTATGGTCTAACTAAAATCATCATCAATCAATTGCCATAAATCGGTATGAACTTCCGTTTGTTATTTATGCAAATAACCAAATACGTTCAGTTTTTACGCATGAGTAAGAAATATGGCTAAAGAAAAGGAAACACGCTCTGGAAACAGAGAATGCAATTTTCGCAAGAGACAGCATAAGAAACCAGGTCGGTCAATGAACCCAACCCACCCACCCACTCACTCAATTAACCACCAGGTAAATGTAATGAAACCACAAAATCAAAACTTAAAAGTTGAAAGTGTGTGGTGTTGGTTTTATAAATCGTTTTGAAATGGAAACCCCCGCCCCAATTCGATTTCATTCAAGACATTTAATATTTCTAATGAATTCAAGGTCAAGTCGCAAAAGTTTTTGTTGTTGTTTTTTTGAATTTATTATTGAAATTGGAATCGGATGACGGCACAGTTTCTATAACTTTGAACTTGTGAGCGAATAATGAAGCAGTAGGCAAAAAAAAAAAATAAAAGAAAACTTACTGATGACCTAACTGAATACTAGAACCGGTACCGGTTTCTGTTTCTATTACAATAATGAGTTGGCCCATAAAAAATATAACTATACTTAAACAAACACACACTTTGACGCACAACAATTGACCATAAAAGATAGTTTTGCCCGCTGCTGATGTGTACCGTTAATCATTGTTTAGCTAACCATGAAACTATAAACTTCTTTAGTTAGATATATGTATGTACTTTACTGAAAGAGTATCAACCGGTGCGTCATGTTGCATCCATAAGGCAAACACTAAATGGCAACACGGCCTAACCTTAATTAGTTGGCCATGTGCAGCCAGCAGCAGTTGAAGTTGGCAATGGCTGGAATTGATGGCTGCAATTGAAGTGGGTCACTCACACGGAGTCAGTGTCAGGTCTGGCAAATCCAAACAAAACAGAAAACATTACAAATGGGCCCAGGCCATTGGATAAAACACACAAAAAAAGCAAATAAGCTAAGCAGCTACTTGAGAGATCACTTCAAAAAGAGAAGTGCGGATCATTCCATCGAGATGGAAGTGCAAGATTTACACAAAGACAAACAACTTGCATACTTTAAAGGCCCCTCCCCCTAGACCACTTTAAATCAAATTTCTATTCCATATTCATTTAAAGAAATTGAAAACTTTCTATCGAAAAGTCAATTGATATCCCTCAAGCAACTGGCGAATCCATAGGGAGGGAGGAAATTTCCCCAAGAACTACATGTGAGCTTTTAAATTGCTGAAATTACGAAATCCACTATCGAATTTCCACTCTATGATGACTTATTTCACTCAGCAACATGGTAACTTTGACTCGCCACTGATTAAAAGTCTATATAAAATAATGAATTGAGACTTTAGTAACTTAACAGCATCAGATTTGATCAAAAAATACTAATTTTCATTACCCCAATAACTTCAAATTTAGATCAAGAATGTTTCATTTCTGCATACTAAAGAGAGTTTCCCTTACGCTTCTGCTTAATAGGAAGGGAATCTTAAAGTCTGTCAAGTTTGTAGAATATTTTGTTGAATTCGAAACCATTAACTAATAACAAGGGTATCTTTAAGTCTTTATTAACTTAGATTCCTGCTCCATAAAGAGGGCATAGTTTAGTCGTTACTTCTTTTGTCAAGATTGTAATTCAAAACCATTAGGGTTTTTTCTTTCATTAGCTAGATCAATGTTTGATATCATCATCATTATCATCGATTTCAATTATGTAGTTTCTGGCTATGTCTAAATTTAAGTGAGGGTTCTCCTCTACACCCCTCTCTACTTTCGCCCTTTTTTCTAACTCTTTGTCTCGCGGCACCAATTAGCTTTACCTCGTTTTTTTTTTTTCAGTCTTATCTGGCGATCTTTACTGTGTCTCTGTGTCTGTCTATGGTTGTGTTTGTGTTTGTGTCGTCTCTGCATCGTTTACACCTGTTTCCCAATTATGTTTACCCATGCCATAACATCATCTTTACTGTTATATTTCGTTTACCTTGTTCCGAAGACGAACGTGATGTGGTGGCCGATGAGCTGGCTGAAAGCATTTCGGATATATCCGTTTGTACGGCGACACTAACTTTTATCATGATGTATATACACCACCCTTACAGTTAGTTAGTTAAAAAGTAAGTAAGGAGTGGGGAGAAGTAAGGAACTAATGGTAGTAGTAGTAGAACACGAGGTCAATATTTAGGCGGCTCTCTCAATGCGACCTGACCCACTTTGATTTTACACACACACGCACACACTCAGAGGGCGGCAGACACATATTACACTTGAAATCAATTTTCGTAATCAATTTGCGTATTTAAACATTTTTCAATTTGTTTACTTCTCCACACACACATCCATCCAAGCATATCATCTGTTGAGTAAGTTTTCCCACAGATGACCTCGAAAAGTTCACATTTGGTATTATAAGGGTAGCGGGAGGGGGTTGGTTGATTAAGAAACTTTCCCTCAAACTCTTATACACCAAAAAACTAATAACTCTTATACACGTTTAAAAAGAAAACACGCTTCATTTCCAGACTATTTGGATTATTGGCGGAAAGCTAACGATTAGCAATGGTTTCATTCGTATTATAGGATATGAGATATATGTTAAAATCACAGTTTGATGCAAAAACAAGAAGAGATTCGGCGTTATTTCAAAAACTTTTCGGGTTGAGAAGGTTCTGGGAAGCACGTAGAAAAAAAAAATTGTTAATGTTCATATATATGAGGGCGGGGGGAGAACAGACGGAAACAGAACCACTTGGAACGCGCACAGAAAATCAACTGAGCGGCGGCGGGACACACAACGTGCGCAGCAGCTTTCAGGTGGTGGCGAGAGAGAGACTAGCGAGAGAACAAACAAGCAGCTGAGAAGCCCACAGAGAGAGAGAGAGACAGACAGAGAGAGTATATGGCGGGCACAGTGGAGCAGTGTTAACTTTTGAACTTGGCTTCGACACAGCACGCAATCGCATCAAGTCCATGTGTCTGTGAATAACTGTATGTGTGTCTCTGTGTGTGTGTGTGTGAAGGTTTTAGGGTTCGCTCATTAGTTTCGGCAGCTCAGACAACAAAGGCCAAAAACAATAAAAACAACAACTCTAGAAAAGACGACGTCATTTTCATAGCCCAAACCAGAGCAACTGAGCAACTGAGAAAGCAAACTAAAAGTCGACTAAGTTGATACCCTCCCACCTAGATTGTATTTCTCTAGCAATGTGTGGCTTAGCTTTACCCAATCAAATCTATCCAAGGTTTCAGGGGAACAAGTCATGGGATCAGGACACTCCTGACTCCTCCCCCTTTTGACTCTCCTGGTGTAGCTCTCTCTAGCTCTTTAAGGTGTAAAATCTTAATGCCTGGATCCATCTTCAAAGTCTTTTTCAATTTCGAAATGGAAGACAAATTGGTTTAACTAACTAAACAATATCTATTACCCTGTAAATTAAGTGATAAGTGGCCTACTATAAAATACAAATAATACCCTGTAGCTAACTGAAAATGACACTTTTTTTCTTATAAAAATACAATTCTTTAAATCATACGTTTCCCTTTTCGGTTCTTGCCCTTTGATCTAGGCTAAATCATTCTTTAAAATGAAATTTATTAGACATTTCTATAAGACAATTTAAAAACAAACTAACGAAATTCTTCTACACACAAACAAACAAACATAAATACCTATATTTGTATATTGTGACGTACTTTATATACCCTATTAATGATTATAATAGGGTATACATTCGTATAGCAACGAAGAAAACGAGAACAAAAATGACGACAACTTTTAGAATAAACATACAGAGAGACAACAAAGAATAAGAAAAAATTAAGAACTGAACATTGCAAATATTTGTAAAAATCTTTAAAAAACATTTCTCTCAAGTCATTGTATAAACATCTACATATATGAAAGATTTATATATTGTTTTAAATTTTCATTGCCAAAAAGCAAATATGACGTCAGCTGGCAAAAAAACGAAAGAACACAAAAATTTCCTCAATCTTTTAAATAAATTCAGCAAAACAGTTTGAGAAGCAACCTCCGAATTACAGTAACTCCAAAACTTTAGCCAAGACACAGTTTGCCTAAAACTGTGTCTTTCAGTTTTTTTTATGGCAAACTAACATTAACTCACAGTTTGAAAGCTTTTTAGCCCAGAATAAGTCCATTATATAGACAATATATATCATCGGTTCTGAAAACGTATGTTCTATAGTTCCGATTCGTTTGTTGGATAAAAAGTTATACAAAGATTTGCAAGCTATATATACTAAATATGTTTGATTGAAATGAATTGTGCAATCTTTAACTTTGAATATAGAATGGAAAATAATATTCAATTCATTTAACCAAACAAATATATCAATATTTTTGATTAAATTAAATTTTAAAATCATTTTAGATGGTCAGTTTTGAGTTAAAAATATTTCTTGGCCAATTCGAGAACTTTGCAATAAACATTTTTCGGTTTTTTTTTTTTTTTGGTTTGACAATTAGTTCAAGCTACTTAGTTAGATGAAGGCAAAATGACTTAATTTTGTTAAAACATTTGACAAAAACACAAAAGCATTAGCATAAATTAATAAATTAATATAAAAAATTAAACGAAAAGGAAATGTGGAAAGAGTAAAAACAAAAACAAAACACCAAAATATTTATATAGAAAATAAACAATAAAAAAATATAACAATACAAACGTAAATCAACTAAATAATAATAATAAAAAAAAATAATTATAACAATTTCAAATGCTTTGGTGTTTTTTACATATTTTTTTTTTTGTTTGTTTTATTTGCCAAAAAAAAAAAAAGGAAAAAAGGAATGCGCAAAAAAAACAAAGGTATTAAAAAAAATATTTTAAAAATATAATTATTAAACAAAATGCAAAATTTATGCGCAAGGCGTTTTGTCAAATGCAAAAACAAAATTTTTGGTGTAAAAAAAAAAAAATAATAATAATAATATTTATGTATATAAAATGTATAAAAATATTAATGTAGAAAAAAAAAATAATACAAAAAGCTTCGCTTTAAGAGAAAGGCCACGAAAAAAAACTGTATACATGTTGAGAGCAACTGCTCTTAGAGCAGGCCTCTAAAACTGGCAAATAAACGTTCCAATCGACCCATGGGTCGATTGACCAAGGCATAGAACGATCGCAGGGTGCCCATCAGGAATCTATAGAGCGTAAAATGCTCTAGAAGATTGCTCACATCCGTTACAAAGTCTATGATGCGGGCCACAAAGCGTGTAATGGGCGCGCACTTGCATTCGGGGGCCAGTTGGACAATGAGCTGCTGGTGGTCATTGCAGACGGAGTTGGATGTCTTGGTTCTGGCTGATGCTGATGATGATCTGGGCTGGGACTCACCTTTTGTCTGGCCGGCGCAATGGGTGGATAGCACAGTGCCAGGCGGGCCGCGTAGAACAGCCTCCAGGCAGCGTATATTATCGCGGCAAGTGTTAATTATCTCATTCTACGAATAGAACAGAGCCCAAAATAATGCAAATTATTAAAGGATACAATTGAGCATGGGATTGGACTTACATAATCCTCGGGTCTCAGCAGATGACAACGTATCTTCAATGCTCTGGTATCCTCCAAACGATCGCGACTCTGCTGCAATAATGAACGCATCTCCTGTTCACCATCCTCGGAGTCATCGCCACTCGATGACGAGGTGGCTGGTATCAACTTAATGCATTTCTCCAAATTACGTGACGAACGGCGACGCTCATCCGCCGTGACGGTGCGACGACGACGTGTGGATGTATCACTCTCCGATGTACGCCTCAATAGAGACTGAGCCGAGTGACTCATTCCACCACCGAATTCCAATTTACGACCCACCGATTCGGTGCGCTGTGGCGGCAATTGTGTATTCTGTTGCATATTCTTCGGAGTCATCAATGCCGTGGCCGAGGCGGATAACGAAGATTGACCGCCGCCAGCATGATGACCCTGTTGATGATCCTTTTGTTCATTCAAAGATTCATCCATATCTGAACAAAAGAGAAATGTGTTTAAATTCTACATAAACATTATAGAAATTTCAATGTAAACTTACCCTGACACGATTTACGGCGAACTTCCAAGGTTTTGCGACGACGCTCGTACTGCAATTCTAGGGCACGTTGACGCCTGGCGTGATCCACACTGCTGCTAATGGTCTCCTGATTGATATGCAGAGCCTTCAGTTCATGCTTCTGCAGTGAGTCCATGCGCGGTGGCGAGAATGAATCAAGATTATTGGCGGCCGACAGTGAACTGCAGCAATCCGATTGCGAGTCGATGAAATTGCTGCAAGCAAAATTTAGATCAAAATAATGAGCAATTTATATTTAGCTCATATACATGTATGTTTCGTGTTTTCTTTTTCTCTTTTTGGCAAGGCAATGAAGGTTGCCCATCCCAAGAGACTTACCGATAATCATCGCCGAATTCTAAAAGACGTCGGGCGGCATCTGAATCAAAACCTTCAGAATAATTTTCTGAATTATATTTCTCTTGATAATTGTCCCAGGCGGTTTCCGAAATGCTGCTATGATGATCCTCAGTGCTGAGTTCTGTGACGATTAAATAATAATAGTTGTTAATGTTAATTGTATTGAATTTACGAGAGAGAGAGGGCGGGTTGGTCAAACAAAAAAAAGAGGTGGGGTGCAAGGGATGGGTATTATGTAGTACCTTTCTGCTTGACTATTGGGGGTTTGAGTGCTTGTGTGAGAGAGAGTTAGACAAAGACAAATAGATTTACGTATACACACATTTATATAGTTAAGATATTGATTAAACCAACTCACCTGCTTGCTGTTCATCTTCATTCATATAGTTGGAGAGGGCAGCCAGGGCACCCAACCTCGATTCGCTGGCCATTAGGGCAGCTGTTGTAAAGGATCCCACACGGAAATTGGGCAACATCAATTGAGACTCATTCTCGGGATCGTCGGCGGTTTTATCCAATTTGGGGCTACCACCAGACGAACCCTTTTGTATGCTTAGCAGGGCATTTGTGAATTCCTGCAATTGTTGCGATGACATCGATTCGCATGACTTCATCAGAGTCTGGGTTAGATCACCGACAGCCACCTCCGAACCGGAATCGGATTTACGTCCAGCCGAAGCAGCCGACATTCGCTTCTTGCGTGCCTTGCGGCGTCTTAGAGAGCCCTTGCTATCGGCCTTGCGTGCCGCATTGCTGCCTGTGCCCGATGAGGAGGCCGCCCGTGGTCGTGTTCCTGGCGATAGGGAGTCCAAAGCACTCTCACTTATCGAGTGACTGGCCAAACCGGGCGGAGAACTTTCCACAATTGTTGTCGTCAACTGAGCGGCATCGGTGGTCAATTGTGAGAGACAGGACACGGACCAAGGGCGTTCCGATTTACGTCGCGCCTGTGGACGCTTCACAATTTTCACATTCAAACTCTGATTGCTGCTGCCAAAGCCAAGGGGTGTAATTGGTTGTCCAATTGGCTCGGCAGAGCCACCAATTCTCTCTGTGGAATTGCCATACGAATTGGTGCTAGTTTGCATACAAGTTGCAATTGAATCGGTGAAGCCTTCTGAAGTATCCGAACCGGCACCACCTCCAACTGGTGCAGGACCACCCACACCGATGCCATTGGTAGTTTGGGGTATGGAATCTGTTTCGGAAGCCTCCCCAGAGGCTTCACAATCATCTGGCTTGCCGCCTCCCGATAATAGTTCATGTGTTTGACTGCGCGTCAATAGCTGTGGAGTGGATGGCTGATGCTCTAGCCATTCCTGTATAGAAACGAAACGAAATTAATGACAAATATGGAAGGGGATTTGTTTTTTCAACTCACCTCAACACGCTGTTTAATGGGTCCGGGCATATTGACCTCACGTTTCTTGACCGTCGAAGATATCTTGACAATGGAATGTTTCTGCTTGGTTGGTGTCTTCATCAATGCGGCGGCTGCCTCTTGAGCGTCGCGCACCAAATGCTCCGCTTTAAGCACAAGCTGTTTGATTGAATCATGCGAGACCTTGCCCTATGAGAAAGACATAGACAGAGAGAGAGATAGAGAGAGTCAATATTAGCTGTGGTGAATGAATGAGCGTAGCGAATTTCATTGTGTCCACTCATACGAAGTCAGAGAAGGAGAGAGAGCCAGAGAAAAAGTGAGAGAGTTTTGGAGAGGAAGTGCAGTTAAGTTATCAGCTCGGGGGTCCCATCTTATCGCTAGTTTGTGTCACCCATTTACATTTGGCTTGGCAACGTCATCACTTGAATTTGCAATACATTCACCCAACCTTATTTCTCTTGCATCCCCTTGGACCCACATTTACCCTACCCTCACACACACACACATACGCACACACACACACACTTGTTGCATTTGGAGTTGTCGTTGTTGTTATCTTCATTGAGTTTTGTTTAGTTTTCCTTTATTATTTGCCCGTCTTTTTGGTTTCGCTTCTTTTTCTTCTCTTCCTTCTTCATGCCGTCAATCAAACATTTCTTTTATCTTGTTCCTCCTTTTAGTTTGCCTTTATTTCTATTTGTGTTTTTGCGAACAACATGACTTCATTTTAGTTGCTTTTGACACGAGGAGGCGAAGGAGGAGACAAAGACATTGAGTGACATTATTATTAGAGCTTAAGAAAATGAGGGTGGGAAGTTGACTTTGATATACAACAGATTTCACCCTCCCCATGGTTGATATACCATGACATTTGTTCTTCAGTTCAGCTAAACTCAAGATATCCCAAAAACAATATAATCACCAAACGAAAAATTGTATTTTTCAGCCCATTTTCAAAATGTCTTGCTTGCTTGATCAAGATAACACTGTGCGGAATCTGAATTTACAGGCAGAGGGGGGGATATCAAGAAATGTTGAGATTAGTGTGAGCAATCCAATCATAAATTTAGCTAGGTTTATTTATTCATGTGTGAAAATTTGTAAAAATAAAACCATGAGCAATTCATAAACTGACTGATACAGGAGGACAATGCATGATATTCTCGGAAACTGCGTATCAGTTGAAAACATATAATTAGATTACCTACTATTAGTAATTATGGAAGGTAACAATAGATGGTATTAGTTAATTCTACTTGCAGTAAAAGGTCACTAAACTAGCAGTAGATTTCCTTTAGAACATTAACTATAGACTTTATTTACGATCATTGAGTTCTCAGTTATTTTGGAAAATTTTTGACCAAGATTGACGTCGAAATTTAGAAATATACAACATTACATTACAAACACATAGACTTGGGTTGACAAACTTTTGGCCGAGAGATAGTCTCGAAAATAAATATGAAAACTGTCTAACCATAAATAAAATCTGTCCTGTAATGATCCTTCGCTTTGTACTTCGGACTTTGGCGCCTTTGAACAACATTCCACATTCTGTTTTGCTAATGGAGAGCCTCTCCAATGAAGCACTGTTGCTTCTTCCCTAAATGCAGCCCTAAATCTCCTCCCTAATGAAATATATCCTCTAGAATTAATCAGTTGAAATAAAAACAAATTTATTAAAGAATCAGAAACCCAAATTTTTAAACTAAAAACTTAATTCTCGAATTTGTTTATATGACAAAATTATTTTATAGAACTTTAAAAACTTTGCCACGGCCCTTGAGAGGTTTGTCATTGTCTTTGGCACTTATGTGTGCCTAGGGACAACTGTGTGGGGAGTTAAGGCACTCCTATGTATGACCTGATATCACCAAACCCGAAAAAGAATTGACAGTTTCCATATATGGGAATGGAATATGAGGATGATGGGGGGAGGTATTTTGTTGATAATTTGACACAATCAAATAATTTGTCTTGAAATAGAAGTATAAAAATTCTACGTAGAGGAATTTGTCAATAGAAAATCAGTGGACCGTTGATAATTATGTTGTCTGTGTGTGTGTGTGTGTGTGAGTGTGTGTGAGTGACTTTAACCTTTTCACGCAAAACACATTTTCAGATATCTTTCATTGCACAATTTAAACACACAAAAGTCGAAGGTTGTTTTTATTTTATTTTTGTTTGTTGATTTGTTGTCTTTCCTCCCCCCAAAAACTAAGCCAAAACCAAGTCAACTCAAGCAAAGCCAAACTGTTGCTCTGTTTGTTTGTCTTTGTCTGCGTTTTAAATTTAATGTTAATCTTTAGGCTTAATTTAATTAACCATTTCCTGTGGCACGCGAACCGAACGCAGTATTTACAGTTTGCACAGTTTGGGAGTCATAGACCAGGAGGACGTTGAGGAGGTCGAAGTGAGGTTGATGATCATACACACACACACACACACACACACACATGTGGCCCCCTCCTTAGGCGTTTAACACAAAACGGAAACGATTTTCTAATGCGGCAACTCTGGTGAAAACTTGACCGTTTCACAGTTGGACCCGAAACCTCACTCCCTGCCGTCCCTCTGTCGGTCTTCTCCTCTTGTTCATCCGCCGTTCAAAGTGTGCAACTCTGGCCTCGCCTCAGAGATTGGGCGTTTGCGATAATTAAAGGCAATTATATGAGTTTAGCTTCAGTTTTTGTGTGTGTATGTGCGCTTTTTGTATGGCCAATTAAGAAGACAAAACTGGAAACTTTTAACTCAAAAAGTCCACACAACTCTCGCCCTCCTCCTGTTCCGCCTCCCTCCCATCCTCCTCCTCCTCACTCTTTGGGCCTTGACAATTGCTACTGTTTTCTTTTTTTTTTTGGTTGTTGGTCACTTTGTTTTTGTTTTTATAGCGGCACGCACAAAATACAACAAAACAAAACAAAAAAAAAAGAAGGAAAATAAAATGGCAAATCTTATCGCAAAAAAACTAACCAAATTGAAATCGAGGGCACACAAATGGCAAATAGTTTGACAGTCACTGTTTCGATTTGCAGTAGTTAGTTGGATATATATTTGTAGTTATTGTTGTTGCAATTTTCGCGTTTATATAGTCATTGTTGTTGCTTTTGGCTTTGGCTTTCTATTGTTTGAGTTTTTACTGGCCAGGCCAATTCACGCTCTCAGTGTGTCTGTTAACGGCAACGTTGCGAATCAAACTGAAAGGTAGCCCCACTAGGCTCTTTTGACTGCACTGCACGCTCCCCCCTTTCCTGCCCCAAAAACCCCACCTGTAGTTCCCTCGACCGCTCCACGCACCACTGAAGCAAATTAAAATAAACCAAGTTTGATAATGACTCTTCAGAGAAACAGAGAGCGAGAGAGAGAGGGCGAAAAAGAGAGACTCTCTCGACTCTAACTAGCGACAAACTAGATAAGATAAAACCGCAAAAATCGATTTGAAATCTCTCCATCTCTCTATCTGGACTTTATTTTCTTTTTCATTTTTGTGTTTATTTCTAATAGGATCGTCATAATAATCATTTGGAATATTTACCATTACTTGAAATTTTTAACAAAGAATATATATGATGATTAGTAATTTGCGACAATCACATGATAATATAATATATAGATAATGTTGGCCCAAGAAAGACACACAAAAGCAAAAAAAATTACCGTTTATACACAATATATCAGATTGAACGTCATCAACCTTAGGCTTGATAATATAAATGACTGGCAGGAAAAAAACCAACCGGCAAACTAAATTTGCCAAAAATTAATCAAAGTTGCACAAATTTCACTCTCAATAAATCAACATGAGTGTGTGTGCGTGTGTCTGTTGCACAAACATGCGTAGCAGGTCTCCAGATTGGCCCTCGGCATGGCAATGTCTGGCTCACTGGCCAGTCAGTCAGTGAAAATTTTATATTGCGTGTGTGCGACAAATGCAAATTATAGCAACAACAACAAGACATGACCAAAAAGTGAGAGTGTCCACACTCAGGCAGACTAGAGGCTCCAAACACGTTGACACTCCACCAAAAGGCATTGATATGAATCCCAAAGACCGACCACAAGTTAAGATTAATCGACGATTGAAGTCAATGAATTGTTCATCTATGTAGCATAAATGTTGAAATTTCTCACTGATCCCTAAACTACTTTCTTTCTTTTTCCAAAAGGAGTCTGTACTTAGGGAACTTCCGAAAACCCAAAATTGTGCATGGGCATCGAAGAGCCTGAGCTTTACTCAAGACAAATGCATAAATAAAAGGAAAGAACAAGGAATATTTAAGGAAACTTCCTAAAGAAAAGGGCAAAAGTAATTTAGTAGAACATTTCATGACAAATTCCTTTAGAAATTTTGGGACCTAATATTGGGGTAAGAAAAGTATAAAAACTACATGTCGAGTTCGAAACGAGGTTTTATTGTTTTATAGGCATGGGGAAATATCAGAGTGTTAATATCTAGAATAATTTAGTAGTTTACGCTTTTTTTCTTCCCATTTTCCTACTCTTTAGCTCTTCATCTAGGCAAACTAAGGCGAATATCGTACGCGACAAACGATAATCAATGATTTTGAATCGAAAATTTTAGTAATTAGATGGAATCACTTTGATAATAACTAATCGGTTATGGCGAGCGATTTCTTGAATTTCTTTGAACTTTAACCAACTTGTTCTAAAGTTTTCTCAGCAAATTTAGAGTTAAGAAACTCAATCAATTGCCTAACAATCGAATTAAAAATTAACAAAATTTCCAACTAAATTTGTCTGTGACTCCAAACATGTAGATCAAACTTTCTGAAGATTAATTTACTTATGGCAAAGTAAGAGCTCTTTATTGAATAACACGAGTTTATGAAACTTTTAAAGATATGTACATAGATGCCGTATATGGAAAATTATAAGCCATTAGGCAAACTAATAACATCTTGTTAACTTGCTTGTTTTACCGTCAAATAAACATGCAAAAAAGAAACGAAAAGAAAAACAAATATCGTAAAGCAATAAGAGAAATTTGAGAGCCTATCAAAGTGGACCACCAAGTGGAGCCAGCAGTAAGAGCAACAACAACATTTTGCGATTGCTTGAATGAATTTCAAGCGAAATTGAAACCACACAAAGGAGCCAAGCCGCCATCTACTCAGAGAGTGACTCTGAGACCTGGAGGAGTCGAGTCTGACTTACTGACTGACTTGGACACGCACCTTAAGTGTCATATAAAATGATTAAGTAGTGCAACGACGACGAAAGGGTAACTTACAAATGCAGTTGCACTCATTTATCATTTTATGCAATGGATATGGCGTGTGTGTGTGTGTGTGTGAGAGACAAATTTCAAGGAGGTGAAAGCAAAAAAACCAACATATTAGAAGTAAATTCATATTAGTAAACTAAAGAATTTCCTCTACACTTACCTTGACTGGTGATATGCAGGCCGCTGACATTGTGGCATTGCTGCTGCTTGCCTGGGATTTTGTTGATTTAGCCGGGGATCTTGGTGGCAAACGATTGCCATTTGTATTTCCATTAATTGCTGTCTCAGTGGGCCAAACACTAATGTTGCATATATCGGCACGACTATAAAAATTTGTGGTCTGCTAAAACCAAAAACGAAAAACGAAACGAAAATGGTGAAATTTAATTAATAATATTAAACGAAAGCGAAGTCAAATCAATCAGCTGTCGGTTAAGTTGACTTCCTGGCAAAAGGAAAACCCAACTAAAAATTGAGAAAACTATAGAGATTGACAGATGCCAAATTCCCTGCTATAAATCTATGACCTCCCCTCCTCTATATATACTTATACATATATATTGTTGTCCCTTTCAATTGTTGCTGAAGATGAAGAAATAAATCACACGTTTTTCTTTTTTTTCCGTTTCCTTTCTGTAAAGTTAATTTCGTTTTACTTTCCACAATTTTTGCAGTAAACTCTTGAAGTTACTTATAGCTAGTGCATGATTCGCTTTCATTATGCCATTTGCTTAATCATTTGAGAGAAGGTCCCTCGATCAGTCGGTCGGTCGGTTGGTCGGTTGGTTAGTCTTCTTGGGGTTTTAGAGGTAAGGCGGTAGCCATTTATTGAACAGCAAAACAAAACAAAACTTTATTGACACAAGTCACAGAGAGGGCGAAAGAGAGAGAGACACTCTAGACACAAGACATGGACTTGGACATGGACATGGACATGATCGAGACTTGCCAGTTGCATTTTTGACTTGAGAGTCCAAATGTCTGTGGGAACTTGTGCAATATTTGCAGCAGATTTGTTGGTTTTGTTTATTATTTTCTTTCTTTTTTTTTTTTTTGGTTGTTTTTTTGCGATTTGTTTGCTCCGATTGTGGTCTATAAATGGCAAAAGCTGCCTTTTGCCTCTAGCTTTTAGCTAATGGGCCCAAGATTGATTCTTCCCGAGAGAAAAAAACAGACCTAAGACCATGCATTGTCTCTTTTTCGCAATTATTTAAACTAATTATTTGCAATGGAAAAAACAAGTCTGAGTTTATCTAAATCATTGACATTTACTTGTTCGGTTCGGTCGTCTTCTTACTTCTCTTTTATTCTACTGTATGTTGATTTTGTTAACCTTTTTTTGTAAAGTATTTTTACATTCAACCTATTGCAAATTGCTTACCTGTTGTTGCTGTGCATTTCCATTTGCCATATCAACAGTTGCCTCATCAATGTTCTCCAAGTCCACGCCCATTTTTGGATGATTGCAGTTGTTATTGTTGTTATTATTGTTATTGTTGTTGTTGTTGTTGTAGCTGCTGTTCAAATCCGACTGATTGTTGTTGTCGCCTGGCAATTGTTGATGTTGCTGTTGTTTGTAGCAATTGTTGCTAATGATGTGTCTTGCTTCATTGCTGCTGCTGCCGCTGCTGGCATTGCCATTGATTTTGCATTGCAGCATCTGCATGTTGTTGTTGTCGTGGTCGTCCATGTCGCATGCCCCAACAACAGCAACGTTTCGTTGCATTTGTGTAACTCGCGATGTTGCCGATGTCTCTGTGTGTACACCGTTTGAATTGGATGAGGAGCAGGCACTGCTGCTATCGTAGTTACTGCTGCTATTGTTGGTCAATGTTGCTGCTGCTATAGCATTAGTATTGGTGGTCGCGGTGGTGTTGTTGCTGCTGGTGGTGGTGGTGGTTGTAGTAACTAAAGTTGCCTCCTTATTCTCCTTATCAGAATCGTCACTGATTGAAGTTTTAACTCCAGAAGATGATGTTGTTGTTGTTGATGAAATGTCTGTCGATTGAAGACCATCCACAATTGTTGTTACTGATGTTGTTGCCGTGCCTGTAGCTGTTGTTGCTGTTGCTGTATAAAGCCAACCCTCGTCGTCGTCATCGGTAGAGGCATCAGCCGATTTAAGTATCTAGATATGTGTAGATGGTGGGGAGAGGAGTAAAGGAACATTGAATTCAGTCATTGAGTCAACTCTCAAACAAAGAAACACAAATATATGTATGTACGTATGAAGATGAAGATGAGGTTGAAGAAAATGAAGTTTAATTAGCATTACTTGCGCAAAATGGCAAATTGTATCTTGTAGTTGTAGTTGGAGTTGCAACTTCAACTTCAGCATGAAGTGGCAAAATAACAACACCAGCCACCAACAACAACAACAGCAAAAAGTAACAAATCTTTTGAAGCTCTGTCTTCAAATGCCGACAGAGAGGAGGAGAGTTAGACATCGACGACCTACGCCATGAGCAACATGGTCGTCAATTTGCTTTTGGCTGTTGCTGTTGCTGTTGCTGCTGCTGCCAGTGACGACGCCTTTCTGAACCAAATGGTGTTACCTCTTTGCCTGTGGCTTCTCAGTTTTTTTTTTCTTCTTCTTCATTGTGTTTTTGCTATTTATTTATATTAATGTCGACCTTATGGGTTGAATTTAAATATGCAGAAGTTAGAGTTTTTCTTTAAACAATGTCTCAGTTATTAAAGTTTCTCTCTTTTTTTCTCTTATTAATAACCCTTCACCTTTTGTTTATAACGAGATTAAAACAAAAATTATTTAAACGGAACAGCTCAAGGGTGTAAAAAGAACTTGGCCTCCCTGACATACATTTCTCTCTCTAAATTAAACCCTACGGCTAAATTATATTCAAATATATAGTTTTTTTTTTTCTCAATTTTCGAAAGTCCACTTAATGATTAATGATGGATGATAACTTGTAATACTATTATCCAAATAACAACAAAAATAACAACGATCAAGTTAATTAAGAAATTTTGTGTTAGACATGCCAAAAGAAATTAGTTATTAAAGGTAATTACAAGCCAAATATATATATATATAAATGTTGTTTATAAATATAACGAATCATGCCAAAGAAAAAAAACACAGAAACGATTGGGGGCAAGGAGGCGGCTGATTGGCTGTTTAACCATGATGATATATCTTTTTGGGAGGGTTTCTGTTTTTCAATTTTGATTTTGCGAGGCTGAGGATAATGTTTACCAACACCAAATCATTGTCACCAGCTCTAAAGAATTGATTACTTACATCGCTGGCTCCCACCAATTGCGGGTGGCGGTGGTGGTGGTGCTGGTTGTTGTGGTGATGGTGGTGCTGGTGATGTTGATGATCCAATTGGATATCCACTTCCCCATTGTGATCTGTACCCGCTCCACTTGCCGTCTCATTATCGGTATCCAAATGTTTAAAGTAGAAAATGGCGCAATTTTTCGATTTACGATTGGAACGATTAAATTTGGATGTATCGTTATGATGGCGAGACTTCCTCAACACGGAAGGTGATTTGGTCAAATCATTGTGATAAGTGGAGTTGCTGCCATTGGCATTATTGCTATTGGCATTGCCATTGCCATGCGAATTGGGTGTAATAACAGCGACAGCAATGCTTTTTGATTTTGTTGAGCAATTGCCGGCACCGCCGACGACGCCGCCGACACCGACACTCATTGAATGTGAGGGAGGCAACATTTTGTTACGCATCTGAAGCATGGAATGATGATGATGATGTTGCAAATGGCTTGTTGAACCCGAACTATTGGCCTGTGACATGATGATGTCGACAGTGTTGTTGCTGCTGTTGCTTGGAATGTATGGCCTATACCGTGGATTGTAATAGTTTCGTCTTAATTGCTCTTGGATTTGCTCTAGATCACTGCTCTCGGAGTCAGCTTCAAAATCGGTTAGAGTTGCCACTGGTTGGATATTCGATGACTTGAGCGTTGGACGCCAGCAACGTTTCGCAATGACAAAGTCAACAACGTCTGCTTCGTCAGCTTCTGTTTCTTCCTCCTCCTCTTCGTCGGCTTCGTCGCCGGGCTGAATATATGGAGTGGAGGAGTGGGTTTAAGAAGATAAAGGTTAAGCGAATGCGGGGTGGACAAACAAACACACAAACAACGAAAGAAAGAAACAGAAAAACATAAGGAAAACAAGGCAAACACAACAGATACTGCTCTTCCTTCTTCATCTGCTCCTTCGTTTGCCTTAAGCAGTGCTGCCAACTTGTTTTGTGTGTGTAATAAGGAAAGGACAGGGTTTGACTTTTTGTTTTCTTATTCTTTTTGGCCAAAGATCATTTGTTAGTACCTTTTTTTGGGTTCTAGGGTTAACGGGGTTTGCTTCTTGTTTTTTTTTGTCAAACTCAAAAAGTTGACATTACTTTTTTTGTTTGTTAAGATTAGAGGAAAAGGCAGGCAGCAGGCAGTCACATGCATAAATAGACATCAAAGAAAACAACAATAACTATACGAAAGAACATATGGCAGTAACCAAATTTAGTCATAGCCACGAAAAATACAAAAAAAAAAAGAAAACAAAAAGGAAGGAAAAATAACTCAAGCATATGCAAATGATCCTTACCTTTTGAGTTTTAATACAATCGCCTCCTGATGCCGTCTGGTGATGATGATGTTCCTCAGACGTTTGATGCGACTTTTGTGAATCTTGTTGTACTACAATTTCAGTGGTTACCACTTGACAGCGTTGCAATTGCTTCTTTGTTAATGGATTCTTGTGGATTATGATATTAATATCGGTATCCAAATCTAGATCAGAATGATGATCAATTAGATCATCCTCAGTGGCTCCATCGTTGACATCTTCACCTTCATAGCCATATGAATCGTCTTCAGTGTCTTCATCTTCATCATCGTCATCGTCATCATCGTCTTCGTCGTCGTCGTCATCCAGACCATTCTGCAAAACCAAAAACGAAAGAAAGGTTAATAAACAAAAATCCGGAATTCAATATTTAATTGGTCTGATCTTGATCACTGTCATGAGAAAAACATATAAATATACTTATATACATACATACATAACTTTTCAAATATAATAAATTTTTCTTTTTTACTCCACTTGCTTTAGAGCTCTTAGTTAGCCATGGTCAATCTTTTTAGCTTTTCCTGTCTTTTTTTTCTCCTTCTCATATCACGTAACATTTCGTTTGAAAGAAAATGTGAAAAAAAATATTTATAATTGCTTTGAATTTTCCACATTTTTTTTTTTTGAGTTGAGTTGCTGAGTCTACACACGAGACAACAACGACGAGCGGGTGGACAGACCAAAGTGGCAGACAAACAGTTAAACCAGACAGATGACAGATAATCCAAAAAGGCGAGAAATAACACAACAACATAAACATGTGGCTGGCAAAAAGGAGAATGGAGGGAGGGAGAGTGGCTTTTCCTAAATACATTTACTTTTCCCCCATCTGCTATCTATGTTACTTAAACCTCATTTGACCTTGAATACCGCCACGCCATCGCCATTCCCCCTTCTTTTTACCCAACCCTACAACATCTAATTTAGTCATTAAACTTTACAGTTTCTCCTATGGCAAGAATTTTTGTTTTTAGCACTCAATAAAAACAAAATTTACATTTCGGAATTTACAATTAACCCCAAAAAAGAAACAACAATTTGATGGCTTTTCATGGAGCACAACATCCAATCCAAAAACCAATACCCATTATCACCATCAGCAGCAAAAGCAACACCAACAGATGATGTTAATTAATGATTTTGCGTAATTTTTCCCCATAGAAAATGCGAGGCCAATTGAAGGTCGAGTTCTTATTTTTAAGATCTTACATCTTAACTAGACGTCCTTCTCCCCTACCCCATACCCCCTCCGCCACTATACACTGCCTATAAGAAGCATGAGGTAATTGTCCAGATGATTTATGAGGAGGCGCCATTTGGATTAAAACACACAAACAACCAAACAACCAGGCACAAAAGGTGAACTCACAAAAATGGACCAATCTCGAACAAGTTAAATAAACAAAATATTGAAAAATGAAAATACCTACAAAGAATCAACAACTAAGAGGAAAATGAACAAAGAAATGTAAGTGCCTCATTTGGTACAACTTGAAGAAGAAGAAGGGGAGCAAATCCAAAAATGATCTAATCATCTCGAAACAGATTTCAATTCAATTAAGTTTTATAGCTAAATTGAAAGCAATGCCAATCGAAACTTCGATTGAACTTTTGAGGTAAGTTTACAATTCACAATCAAAGACAGAGGGATAACAGATTTCATGTTAAAACATTTATAAAGTGTTGCCAAGTCTTTGAAAAATTAAATACGACTCCATTATCTATTGAAGGATAGGAAGGAGAAGACAGAATCTCAGGATAGCATAGATAAGATTAGATAAGGGCAGATAAGCATTGCATGGAATAGAATAGGAATAGGATAGGTTGGGATAAGATATATAATATGTTTACTTTGAAATGTCATTGAAGAAACATGGCCAAGAAACTTTTTGACAGGATAGGATAGGATCAAGTTTGTAAAGTCTATTTACAAACGCGGCCATGAAAATTCATTAACTTCTTCTTTAAATAGAGGAATGTTATATGCCTTACTAGAAACTGAATGAAAATGATCAATTAATAGGCTCTAAATAAAATGTTTTCAGATAAAGTAGACACAAAGTTGAGATTGTTCCGAAACGTGATGACTTCTTCTTTTCGGCATAATCTTGTTTTGCTTTCCAACAAATTAAGAATTAATTTCATCGGCTTAATCTTGTTATCATCTAGGTAGGTGAACTTTCTATTAAATTAACATAACGCCTCCCGCATTTGAAGGCAACTAAATCTTGAAATTTTCTACAAATTAACCGGAAAAGCCGTTGATAAACGGTATAATCTCTCCGTAGAAGAAGATGATGATAACCCTCCGTCCATCCGCACCTTTTACCCGATTAGGCCATGTAACAATAATTCTATATATGCTGGCAGCGGCTTTAATCTTTTCTTGTTCTTCGTCAACTCCAACTCACAATCACAGCCGGTCGACCCACAGTTGTCTCGTTGTGTCGTCGTTTCGGTCTTGTTTCGTTCTATCCAATTTATGGGCTTATTATGCTAAATAAAAAAAAAAAAAAAAAACGCCCGAGAAGAAATTGAATCCAATATGCAAAAGGCAACGCCTGGCACCATCAAGAGATCTCGAGCCACTAGAGCCTAGATATAGTATAGGGGCCTTCTTTTAGCTGGAATAAATCAGTTCAAGTTTATCTCAAGCGAGTTGGAGCATTTCCAGTGAACTCTTTAAAGGAACCAAGTTATTGTTGTTGTTGCTTCGTGTTGTCTCACTTAGCACCTCATTTATCCAATTCTCATGTGTGTGGAAGGGATAGCATGGCATGGGGCGTCTAGGGAAAACTTTTTCCAAGATCTCAAAAAAAAAAAAACAACTTGATACAAATCTCTCATACACGCAATTCTGCGCTTTGTCACAATTTCTCTTCAGAAACAAACAACGTTTTTCATTTTTTCCCTTTTTTTTTGTTTTTCTTTATTGTGGGAAACTTTGTTAAACACTTGCGTTTTGTTTATTGCCTTATTGTTGTTTGCTCAGGCTACTGTAATTGTTAGTTTGTTGTTCGTTTTGTTGGTTGTTGGTTTCTATATTTTTGTTGAATTTATTTATGAATTTCTCACACATCGTCGTCGTCGACGTCATCGGCGTTGGCGGAGTCAAGCGATTAATTATCATTAAACGCTTTCACGTCATCGATATACATAAAAGACACAAAAGGAGGTGGGGAGGTGGAGCACCAGTGGAAACCTTCATTAACATCTGTTTGTGTTGTAGCAATTATCATGCAATCATAAAATATTACACCACAAAATAAGAAAACGTGAGCTGAAATTGAAAATTTGTTCTTTCCCCCTAGCTCAGTTGCATTAAAAATGTATATATTATAATTAAGAAGGGAGCAAGAGCAATAATAATAAAGCATTGAGGGGCTCTATCTACGTTTTATGCACAAACAATACAAATATCAACATAAATGTCATTCGATATGAAACCTGATTTTCAACACGAAGTTCAAATCAAGTGACAAGAATAGAATTTGTGATTCTAAAAAGAAGGAATGCAGCAAAGTCAGGTGAATGTTTTTCGTCGAGTTTATTGGTCAGATGAAACTAAAAGACTTTATTTTGTGTGTCCATAAAAAATTTCAATTTGTTGTTGAAATTTATAAATTTTAGTTGAATTTGTGTCAAAAAATGTGTTGTAAGTACTTCTTCACCATAAGTTAAATCAATCGTCCTACAAACTGTAAATTTTATAACCCTATATCTGACCCTGTATCCCAGCAGCATGTCCTTCTATAAAGTGACTGCAAAAAATCTTACTAACTTTAGAAAATATAAGTTTAGTAACCGAATCAAACAAATCTCTTTAAACTAAAAGCTAAGACTGACACAAAGAGAAGAAATCTCCTTAATCGAACTGAAGAAAAAACCTCTTTAAACCTATGAATGATAAAGAGAAGAAGATATTAACCTTGCCAGGTAAAAGTTTTAAAATTAGTTCCTATGTAAAGCATTTTTTGAAATATTTTCTACCCAATCAAGCAACTTCGACTTAGCTTGGTTAATAACTGCTTCTATATTTTTCTTTACTTCTTCTTTTCCTAAGTTTCTTTTATTTTTAATAAAGAATTATTATGTAAGCAGCCTGTGACCATTAATTGGCCATACAATAATTATAATCCTCAATGTATTCTCAGGACAGTAGACAAAACAAATACCAAACGAATAAACAGCTATTGAAATACATTGCATTTGGTGCTGCGACAAAAAACTGCGACAACAACAATGACAAAAAAAAAAAAAAACAAAAACGCGTTGAAAACCCGCAGCAGCAACAGCAATAACAACAACAGGCAATGCCAACATTTGGACAAGCGACATGAGCAACATGAAATTTTTCAAGTCATATGGAAAACGACCAGCAACATGCACAAATGCTTGGCCCACTCCTCCTTCTCCTCCTCGTAGCCCCCTTTTCATCAAGTCGACTAGACGCGACTTGACTGGAGTCAACGACGACGACAACGACAACGACGACGCCAACCCACAGCATTTGGAATCCAACATCACCCGCGACTGCAGCGACAATATTATTACTTTCATTGTTGCTGCTGCTGCTGGTGGAAAAACATTTCCTGGTACGGCAGCAACAGCAACAGCAACGACGACAACAACGTCCACAATTTAGCGCAACTATTACAAATCGCATTAGATGCTAAATTTAGCAAAGCCTTCTCTTTGTTTTTACTAGCCACCCCTTCATGTCTCCTCCCCCTCCCATCCCCGACCAACACCATGGATGTCATCTATATACAATTTGAAGTTGTCACATCGCAACTTGGTCGGATTTAACGCCCTCTGCAAAAATCGACAGTCGAGCTGTCGGCAACATTTTGCATATTTTCACTTTACACAGACTAAAGATTAGTCTGGTTGTTGTTCCTGTTTGTTCTTAAATCATGACCCTAATATGTTGCTGCAACATTTGCAGCTTGCCTGTTGCCAGTGTTGATTGCGTGGGTGTTGTAAGCCCACTCGAAGAGTGGGAGAGATTTTAATGCCTGATTCTGTCGTCCACCACGCAGCAATTGCTCATAATTTGCAGGTTGTTTAGTGCCTCCTTTTTTTTGTTGTTGTTGTTTTTGGTTGTCTATTTAAGGTGTTGCTTTGATTTACAGCAGCCTGACTGCCGGCTGACGGCAAATAACAAAGGAAAAATAAAATACTAATAAAAAATCATTTCATCAGAATAGGAAAGAGACGGAAACAACAACAACCACAAAAAAACACAAAAATGGGCAAACAATGCTTATTTGACATTTGGCAAATGTCAATATGACAAACAGACACAGACCCCCAACCAACAATTGTGAGAAGGAGAAGATGATGTGAGTACGGATCGGTCGTCGGAAAGAGGAAAATTTGCCTTGTTGACTTGAAAGAAGTCTTCGAGGAAGATGTCTCATGGATAATGTTGCAGCAGCATGTTGCTTGCTCTATGTGTCTGCTGCTCTCAATGTTTACTTTTCCCCCAAACCAATGGAAGAGGAGGCGGGGAGCAGCTGCTCCTGCCGTTTGTTTACCACAGCTGCCGTCAATTTGATTTTCCATTGTTGTTATACTGGTTTTTATTTTCCTTGTATCCATTTGATCGTAAATCATCATCATCATCTAATGTTGACCAAGAAGAATGCCCTCAATTTGACTCTGATGACGTATTCAGCAGGAGGAGCAGGAGGGGAGGATGACTTTTGGCATATTGGTGATATAACTGCCTCCAAATTTAATCACAAAATTTACATATCCCAGGCAATTAGTCTCTAACGATCTCACTTATCGACTTTCACATACTCTGTTGTGTGTGCTTTAATTTCAAATCAATCAAACCAAATCAAAAGGGGCACATCTATCATAATCTATGTAAGTATTGGTAAATATTTTATTGTACAATTAATTGCCTACTAATATGCTTTTAATCATCTTCAAATTACAGGGTAGTCGTAGGTTATTACCACTAAAAAAAAACTTATAAATTTAATTGGCTCTCAACAACAAGACATCAATCAAATGGTCGGCATTAATCAATCGAAAAATGTGTCCACACCCAGAAAAAGAAAAAAGGAAAGAAAAAAAACTATGCAAATATGCCATAGTATATACATATGTATATATATATTTATACTATTCACAATAAATCAAATAAATGTTGTATGTATGATTCGTGTACATAAATGCCATCATCATTATTTCATGGCATAATAATTGCTGACAGTGTGAATCCGACAAAAAAGTCGAAATCGGAACTAAAAAGTTTATGTCAAAAACATTTACTAAATGCTAAACCCCGGAAAATTCACTCACACAGAGACAGAGTTGAAGACAGTGGGAGAGAAAGAGAGAAGGAAACAAAAATTAAATCACAATAATTATGTAAATTTTTTGTTTTTCTGCAACAACGATAGAAAAAGGGGCGTGCCACCCACCACAAGCAGTTGGAACTGGCAGCAGCAGCAGCAACACGGAAGCCTAAATGCCTCATGCTTCATGCCACACACACACACACACACATTAAATGCCACAACATTCCATGGAAGCCAAACAATGGTTCACAAGTCATACACATAGAGGATAGGTTTCACTTTTTTCCCATAAACAAAAATAGAAAAAAAATGTTTCTTTTTCTTCTCTTCCTTTTTCCTATTTTCTCTCTCCATCTTTTTCTCTCTCTCTATGCTTTTAGTAGTATTTTTATGTATCATTTTTGGTCCAGTTTTGAAAAATAATTACCGCCTCCTCCTAAACAGAGTCTCACTTTCGATGAGGCAACTGGGAGTTGCGCGTGGCGAGTTTGCTGGTGTTGCAGTTGCAATTGCCGAGTTGCAAAGAGGTTTTTGTTTTTTATTTCGGACAGTGGCCAAGTAATTAGCCGCAAGCCAAAATAAAAACAGCAGCAGTACCAACAACAATAAAGGAGAAAAAAAAAATGGTTACAAAAATGGTTCATGTAATTGGAAACTTCAGGTTAGCCTTCAGTGTGTTCAGTGTGGTTAGCAGGCAAATTGGGCGGATCGGTTGTTGTTGTTGTTTTTTTGTTCGTATTTAGAGTGAGAAATTGTTTTATAATGTGGCCAAACACTTGGCTTGAAGCAGAGCAGCGGCCAAAAGCAATACCGTTAGTTGATCTACTTTTAGTCCACAAGTTAATGACACACCAACTGATAGTATGATGACAGAAGAGTGGAGAGCGGAGAGAGGAGAAAATTCCTTGAGGTTTCTCCCCCCTTTGTATTTTCAATTATCCAAGATAATGCTAGCTTCGTGTGGTTATTCCATGCTTCATTATTGCCTATTGAGATGATCTATTTAAGCTTGTTTTGGGGTGGTGCAATAATGCAACAAAAAAATAACAAAAAGAAAAAAACCTGCCTTCATATCCTGTTTAAAGATTCATTTACATAATTACATACACTAGAGTAATGATTTTTTTTTGTGGGCGGAGTGATAGGAATTTACAACCAAAGCGAAAGCATTTAGCAACAGAATGTTAGAAATCTGTTTAAAGGAATATTGCCCAAGTTTTTAGATATTTCATAAAAATCATTAATGCATTCCGAAAATTACTATAAGAACTGTGCTCATTTTACTTCAAATCTAATTCAAAGTTAAATTTTAAACAAGATTTAATTGATGTTATTAACAAATTCCTTAATGTTATGGTTAACTTAAGTTGTCTAAATTGGGCTAAGCCTTTCTAACACTTAAGCCACCTCAAGCCACTTAAAACTCATTTGGTTTGTTAATTTTAAATCCAAAAATTTCATTTGCTTGCTTTTGAAAAACGCTGCATGTTTTCACTGTTTATTAAATCATATGACAAGTTCTCAAAAATGTCTGAAACTTTGAGGGTTAAGCAGAGATTATCTTGTAGTTAACAGATTGAATGCATTATTGATTTTCTTTTGCTTTGTAATGGCATCGCGAAAACTCATTGTTTGTGTAGAAGTGACGAGACTCTCAGTTTTGTTAAATCACTCTTCTGTGTGAAGATGAATTCAATCCTTTGACAGCTTAATATGCCACATCCTCACATTCCCATCATTTACCCCCAGACAGACACCGAGTGGAAGCCAACTTTGATTTTGCATTCATTGCATCGATTTCGTATCGTATTTTAGCCTAGTAGTGAAAGTCTGGGCCTTATAAACACATTGACCCAGTTTTGTCTGCCTGCTGTTGTTGCATCCTCTTTTTGCTCTAATCGTTTCCTGGTTTGAAGTTCTTCCTCTTTGGCCCATTGGTTATAATTGGAAAACGTTTTGTAAACAGGCAACAATTTAATTGTCTATAATTTGCAAAGATCAGCAGCATCATCAGTAACAGCAACAGCAACAGCTACAGGAAAACTGCTGCAGTAAAAGGAAGACTCGTGCCGAGTGCAATACATATATGTTCATACACTCTGCCGACTTGCCTTGTGGTAATACATTCAACACACGCATCACCATCGCCAACTAAGGCAAGCCAAACAGCAACAACAACAAGCACAACTAAACTCAAATCTGACCCACACTATATAATCCACATCTCTGGATCTATTCGCTGTCAGTCTATCCTAAGGCTATGGAACAGTTCACAGTGGTTGTTGGTTGGTTGGGGAGGCTCTCTGCTAGTCAAAGTTTTAAACCGCTTCATTTGATGCGGCGGCACCAGCTGGCGGGCATACCACGGCCACCGCCACCGCCACCACCACTCCTGCTCCTGCTTCCTCTTTTCTCTCCGACCGGTGGTGGTTGTTAGTGGAGAAACAATTTCATTTTCCATTGCTGCACTCTCTGATGCAACAATTTGCATTTGACTTGCCTCTAGCCAGCAGCGGCATGTTGCCGTATCAAATACCGTGTTCATGTCCATGTGGAACAACACAAGCCTTGGCAATTTTCAACACTTTCCGGCCAAGTTTTTTTTCCTTTTTTTTCGTTTTCCTTTTTCGTTTTAGGCCCCATTGGCCATTAAACCATTTTGTGCTCTACATTTTTGTAGCCACAATAATCTAGCTAATTTTGTGTCATAAAGATAAGCCATGAATTCGACAGACATCAAAAGGCGGCAACATAACATAACATTATATTACATTAAATGGCAAAAAAGAAACAACAAAAAAAATGCATCTCTTGATCATCTTTTATTCCTTTAGCTTTACCATTACCATCATCCTCTTGCTCGCGATCACTCTCTCTCTCTCTCTTTTTTCTAATTGAACCCCATACTGTCAAAAAAATTGCAGTTTTTATGAAGTTATAAATCAGGGTAAACATTAAAGTAGCTGCCAGAAAAAGTATATAGAAATAAAATTAAATTGCATACGCTTTGGGTTCGGGGTCGAAAAGTAAAAGTGAAATTTATGCGCCCTCACCTCGGCGTCTTTAGAGTTGCTGCTGCTGATCCACGAGAGTTCACAAAAGTCACCCACAAACTTTAACAACTGAGAAAGAAACAAAAAAAACTCCTCGTTGTTGGTTGGCCCAATGAAAGTGACCGAAAACAAAAAAATCCCCAAGATAACAAAAAAATTGAGCACAACCAAATGAAAATAAACCAAATCAAATTTACGACGTGCCTAAAAGACGAGACAAGACGAGATGTTTTTTTGGCCTTTGTCTCTATCTCGTCACGTTGTGGTTGGCAACATGTTGCTAGCAACATGATGGCTTATTGCATTGAAGCAAGATAAACAAATGCACTTGAATTACATTGATTATGGTTCATTATTATTATTATTATTATTGTTGTTGTTATTATTAGCATTCCCCTTGTGAGCCTTCCCTTGTTATATGGCAATGTTTATTCTTATTTGTTTTAATGGGGGAAACAAGGGCCAAGGACCCCTCCCATTCACATCTGCATCTTTGTGTCTAGGCTGAAGGCCCTTCTCATCATCATCATCATCATCATCCCATTATTGAGGGTGGTGGAAGGTGAAAGTGTCTTTTGTGGCAGAAGTTTTCTTTGTTGTCCGAAATGGGGGAAAAAACTCCATTTCCCATCAACTAGGAACTAAATATCTTACGTTTATGTATGTATGTAAGCATTTCCCCTCACCAGTTTCACTCTCTTCATCTCTTCATTTTGGCTTTCCATCACAAATGAGACTCTTCATTGTCGCATTGCCAACATTTTCACTAAATGAATTAATTAAATCAAAGTGAAGTTGATTTAACAAACTTAATGAGAAATGCCTGCAATTGGCAAAGATGTTGGCAAACTTGGCGATGGATAAAAACTAAAAATGTATAGCAAAGGAAAGCGACTGTTGCAAAGACATTGGTGCCATTTCTATTTTCCAAGAATTTGTGGTATGCATTTTCAAGAGATTTTCTTTTCTTTTTCTGCTCTTTTCTTTATTTTATACTATTTGAAGAGTCAGGGTGTGTGCGAGTGTGTGAGAGTGTGTGTGTATGGAATTCCATTGACATTGATTACCAATTCAATTCGAATTTATGTTCATTTATCCTGATTCATAAACTAATTTTAATCAAAAAGAGGCTTTATCTAGTTTAGTTTTTCTAGTTTTTCCCACAGCAATTAGTTTTCGATTTAAAAGTAATCATAAGATTGCATAATCTAAGCTTAAGATAATAAAATAAATCAAGGGAAATTGTCTGACATGAGAGTTAAACTTCAATACGTTTAATTTATTTATAGTTTTGATCAAATTTTCAAACTTACCCCTGTAGAGCTGCGTTTTCTTAGTAGATTATCCAAACAGAGTTGCAATTCAAAGGCTTTCAAATATAATAGATGATAACGATCTCTCAATCTTTCCAAATTTCCTTCACCTTTCTTTGGATGATGAACTGAAGGTGTTGCTGTTGTAGTTGTTGTTGTTGCTGCTGTTGCTGCTCCTCCAGCCGCAGTGGTTAATAAATTGGCATCAGAAGAGGCAAAACCACTGCTAAGGCTATTCGATTTGGTCACCGATTCGCTGTTAGTTGAATCACTAGAGCAATTGCTGGTCAATGAGGCGGGCTGCTGTTGCTGTAGTTGTTGTTGTTGTTGGTTTAACAATTGTTGCTGCTGCTGCTGTTGCTCCCTTTCGGAGGCGGCACGTATGCAAGAGCTTACCACTCGTGCATGTGATACAATTTCATGGTACAACACCTGGAAGCAAAACCAAAAAGGAAAAGTGTCAGTTGGGTTTTATAATGGTCAAATAATACGCTCTATAAATGCACATTGAAAGCTTACATACACACACACACACACACAACATAATACACATGATTTGGTTGGGCTGTAAATTGATTTTAAGGTAAATGAAAGCACAATAAGGCAAAAGGTGTGGTAGACTGCAACCAAATGTACTCTCTAATAACTGTGAAATAAATGTTTGCATTTCCTTTTGATTTCCCAAGTTTGGCTTATAGCTAGACAAAACTCACTAAAGAACTTGCCAGGTTTCCTAATATTTAGACACAATTTATTTAAATTACTGTAATTCTAGTATCTAAATAGAAGATAGCCTTGAGTATTCAAATCAGTTCTATGTAGACTAGAAACATCGAAATTACTTATCGATCGTTGAAGACCTGAAAAAATATTCCAAAAATTCAATTAGGAACAACCTTGGAGATAAGTCTCAATGTTTAATACAAGAAATCTTTTCCCCGTTTCCCTATGTCCTCTAACAAAACTTAGAAACTGCCCAAATATACATACATTTACGTGCTTAAATATTTTTGCTGAATTATGAAAGTTAAGTTCCTTGATGAACAAGTTAAACACTTCCCATACCATAGGCGCGAGCATCATCTTCAAGTTAATTTAAAGATTTCCATCTCTTATTTGTCAATTTAACAGCTGCCGACCTGCCTCCTCAATTAATGGAGGAGGCAGCCTCTTTCGCTCTTTTGGGGAGTTGTAGGGAAAACCACATCTTAGACAAAGGTCAGTTAGAAACCCACGCATTGCATAAGTTTCTTTGTCTTTGTTACTTGGCATTCGGAAGATTTATCGATAGATAAACATTTTTGTGTGTGTTTTTTTTTCGTTCGTTCGTTTGCAATGCTCAAAAGGAAGGAGAAGGATGCCGCCATTGAGCCAAAGAGCGATATTCAATTTATCAAATATGGAAAAATAATTACAAGGTAATTGACACGATGGGGTCAACCACAAAAACAATCGTTTAAGACAGAGGTGTATGCGAAAAGGTAGGCGTGGCACAATGACACCCACCTTAACCACACAGCTGAATGTAAAATGCAATGCATTGAACATGTGGGAGAGTAGCCGCAATCCGTTCGTTGATCTCCATACAACAGTTTAACCTTAGATTTGAACTCTTGCATCATGCGAGGAGTAGAAGGAGGAGGAGGAGGAGAAGTCACAGCATAAGGAGTTGATGTCTGTGGCAGCAATAAAAAGTAAACAGCAAACAAAAGCCACACAATGGATTAGAAATCGTTGACTAAAAGGCCTCTCACCTGCGCCTCTCTCAACCTGCCGTGTCCTTCTTCAAATCATAAATTACAATTTGCCACCTGTTGAATAGCAATCGATGAATGGAAAAACCTTAATTTCTGTTTCTTTCTCAAACCCTTTATTTCTTTAGCCAAATTGAAATATCACAAAAGTTAAAGTGAAGAAAAAATAAAAATGGAAATGAAATTGACATTTTACAGCTGCTTCATCTCCATTTTTAATGATTTACTTTGCCTGATGGCCAAATTGACACTGGCAAAGGCAGCTGCCAATTGTTGACTCTGACTAACTAACTAACTCACTGACTGACTGACTGACTGACTGAAAGAGACTTTTGACTATGATTTCAAACTCTGTTGGCTCGAAGAATGATTTGGGAAAGCGCCACTCAAGCAAAAGATTTATGGGAAGCCTGGCGAGAAAGTTTTGACAGCGCGTCTGCTTCAAGCATCCAAGTTAGTTTTACTTTCAAAATAACTTAAAAATTGGCAAAAAAAAAAGACGAAAAATCACAAAAATGTTATTGTAAATTTTGCAGCCATCTCTTTCCTTGTCCCTCTCCTAGTCTCTCTCTATCTCTCTTTCTTAGTGGAAACTTTCTACATATTTGTTCTAAATATTATACCCCACTGTACATTCACTTTTCTTAAAGATTGCAATCCAAACTAAGTAAAAAAAAACTCCGAGACTGCAACAAACTCTTTTGGCTAAACTCGGTGTTCTTTTTATTTCTTTTTGTGGGCAAATCTTAACAATGAAGGCGCCACAAATGGAAATATTTGTCTCGTTCGAATTGCAATCAGAGAAAGAGAGAACAAATAAATGCTGGCACAACTCAAGTTCATTTTGCAGATTAGTCACGAACTTTGCATAAAATTCTTAACTCATATTTCGTTCTCAGTTCAGTTCTTGGAGTGGTTATAGTTCCTTTTTGTTGAATGGTGGCTGGTTGGTGGGTGGGTGGGTTTGTTTTTGAGTGAGCGTGTGCAAAATGCATTAAATAAAACGAAGAAAAATCAAAAAAGAGGCTCGCCGAAAATTGCCTCAACCCGCGCATGGAATCGTGCAAAGATTGGGAGTGGTTCGCCAGCAAAAAGAAAAAAAAAAAACAAAGCAGAAACAAAGAGAAAGGCGTTTCTAAAAGACATATTGTTGGGCTCTAGCCAGAGCTAGAGCTAAAGCTTGAGTTAAGGCTAGATCTAAAGCCAGAGTTCTCTTATTCCTCCTACTTTGACTTCTCCTACTCTTCGATTTTGCAGTAATGAGCCACAACTAGCAGCAGCAGCAGCAGCAGCGGCGGCAGCATCATCATCATCATCAACCCACACCTGCCTTGAGTCCAAGCCCAGACCTAGGCCCAAGCCCAGATCCAACTAGAGGCAACTTCTGACTCCTCTTCATAGTTGGTCGTCATCGTCGTCGTTGTCGACATCGCTGATGTTTGATGATGATGTGGTTGAAGTCTCACTTAAAGGTTCTTATTCTCAACTCCGCTGCTGCAGGGCCCTATGTCGAACTTAGGTTCATTTTTTATTTGCCAAGCCTGTAAAAAAACAAAAAACAAAATTTAGAGCCGAACTTGGTCTTTTGTTTTTAACTCTGCCCTGTCTCTCTCTCTCACTCCCACCTTCCCTTACTCCATCTCTTTCTTCTTGGTGCTTGCAGTGTCTTATAATTAGATATAATGATAAAAATCATAATGCAAACAATTTTCAAGTTGTTGTAATGACGCAGAAAATTGCTTAGCAAAAGCAACAGCAACAAAAACAACAATAATTTAGAAAGAAAAAGCAAAAAACATTGGATAGAAGTGAAAAGATTATTTAGGAAAGGAAGTTACTAAAAGAGGCAAGGTTCGAGAAAGAGTAATAGAAGGAAGTGCATTGAACTGAGTAATATTCAAAAACTGCTATACTTTTTCAACCCCCAGCCCTTCTCTTCTGTGTGCCACAGCATAATGTGGGTCAAAAGTTCAAATAATGATTAAATAATAATAATTCTTAAACTCATCAAATCAAGTTTCAAGTGCCGACTAATTTAATGTAAAATTGCTCAACCAATGCGAAGAATATTCAGTCCATTTTCTGACACTTTCAATTAGAGAAACACTTTACGATCAAATTGAAATTTGAAAAGTAATCATAATATAACATTTTGTTTCTTTTTTTTCCAGAAAATTATTTGTAAATCAATCAATCTATAGGAAATGGGAAAATCAAAAGTAACATTTAGCTACATAAACTTTATTTAAGCGCTGCAAATTAACAAGTGACTAGTAAAACCAAAGAAGATCCTCTGACATCTATTTAGTTAAAGACTAAGTCTCAAAAATGAAGCATCTCTAGAAACTAAAATATGCTAAGAATTAAGAAATGATTTGATGAATTTCTATGAGTTTTGCAGTTTTCATTGTTTTTGTTTTGTTTTTTCTCACTTACTTATAGCAAGTGTATTTTTAGTTTTGATTATGATTTATGTTTGTTCATTTAGAAATAGAATTTCCAGTAATGAAAATGAAAAATGAGTTTTCCTTACATTTTGTCTACCAGTTGCTAATTGGTTAGTGGCCCATAAATATCCCCCACTTCACAGCGAAGCATACAAGAAATTGCAACACAGACACACTGTCCTCCAATTGTCTATGGCCACTGTCCGCAACAAGCACACCAACATACACCAACACACACATACACAGTGTGTATTACACACACATATATACTGTATGACTAATATGCAAAAGTATTGAGTGTGTGTCTCTTGGTGAAGACGCTTTGAGAGTGAGTCTAGCCAAAATGTTTCATCTAATGCGTGTTAGGGGCTATTTTTATACGAAGAAAATCATGTACTGGGCACGTCGGCGGTATCTATATCTCTATATCAACAACAGCAACACCATTAACAAGAACTGAGGTTCGTTGACTCAGAATTTGTTGCTATTCGAAAACTTAACGCGACCCAAGCAACAACAACAACTGATCATAGACGAGTCAGCGCCATCTAATGTTGGGCAATAATATGGCAAAATGTATACATTCATTACATATACTATGTATGTATGTATGTACATATGTATATATTCTTGTATTGGGGAAATGTCAGTGCGTGACCTCGACCGCGTTTTTTAAATTCTTTTATTAGCAACGCCTTCGACCAACCAACCATTGTCTGTGCTTCAGCTGCGCGGCCCATTAAATTAATATAGAGATCGTGACCAAATCTTTTGCTATTCTTATTCAACAAGTCGCACCCCTCCCAAAAATAAAAACCAAAGAATAATAAACCATTGCAAACCATAACAATGACAAAGTTCTTTAATAAATCTTCTTACCTGGTTTTTCTTTTAGCCCCACAGAAGGAAGGAAGTCAAATCAAAAGAGTCAACGAACCAAGCCAAGCAAAAATTCAATGAAATTTGTTTGTCCTGTTTTTGTTTAGAGGCTTTTTGTCTTTCTCTATCTCTTTTAGCAAATTCTATGGTAAATAGTCACGAAAATATTTGGAACACTTCCAAAAAATTTAAATAAAAATAAAATTTTAGAAAACCAGCCAGTCAAGAGTGGGGAAAAAACCAAAAGGAAGTAAATGTAAGACAAAACGCCAAATCATGCTTTAAAGTCGTCTAATTACCTTAGCTCTATCTCTCTCGCACTATGAAAGAATAGAACTTTTGGAGAAACGTGCAAGACAAATGACAAACGGAAAGAAAAAGACAACAAAATTGACACTCCGAAAACAATGTTAGAATGAGGAAGGGGTGAAAAGGTAGAAATAGGAAATCTTTAGATTAAATTCTCTTTGGGAAATTCTAGAATTGAGCATAGGTTGCCACAAAAAAAAAGTGCAATTAATCAGCTGGAGAGCTCACAATTGACCCAGAAACATTTCTCACACACACAGACACACAGAGAGTTCTTTATAGTATTTTATTCGAATTGATGTCAGTGCATTATCATCATGATGATTATGATCATGCTTATGATCATTATGGTGGCTATTGCAACGTGCTGTGACCAAATGCTTGGGGAATTAGCCTTGCAAAGAAAACAAAATGTAGAAGAAAAATACAACAACAAAAAACAACCGCTTTAAAGAATGTGTGAAGCAGCTAGAAAAGATGCTCGTCCATAGTCTTCCTAGAGAGAATCACAGTTAAAGTCTCGCGACATTGCCCCTATTGAGTAACATATCACACACAAGATGATGATAATGGGTAGAGAAGGCGGTGGTCCGGGGGTAGAAGAAATCAAGTCAGAGTTTGAGAGATATACTGCATTTTGAGCTCTACTATGGTTGACATAATCACGTCCGAGTGTCACGTTTTAAGTCGCGCCAACTCTCCACCCGGCACGATAAAAACCAACCACTGAGGAGAGGTATAGATGAGCCACATGATGTAGCTCTGACTGTGGCTCTGTTTGCAATCTCTTCTACTACTCTTGGTGACTGTGTCGCCGTCGTCATCGTCGCCGTCGTCGTCATCTTTGGTTGGATTGCCATTGTTGCCATCACGTTCCTAGGCCAGAACAAGTTTCTCTTCGTTTCGTTTGTCTCTTGTTGTTGTTTTTGTTTGGTTTAGTTTTTTTCTCCCTCTTCTTTTTCTTTTTAATTTTGTTTTTGGTTTTAGTCTCATTAAAAACATGTTACATGGCTTTTAATGCCTCAAAACTGATTATGAAATTGTTAGGACTTTAACTGTTTATATAATTATTTTCAATGAAAATTAACTAGAAAACTCAACTCTATGGGTGTGAAAATTATTTACAGAGACAGACAGAGAGAAATAGAGGGAGAGAGAGAGAAAAAGAGAGACAGATAGAGTTTAGTGTGTCAATTGGAAAATGATGGAGAAAAAAATAGCATTAGAAGTAAACGGAATTGACAACTCTCGCCTCAAAAAGAAAATAACTGAAGAACTTTAATATCAAGCATATCTATAAATATGACTTTTCCTTTTCGAGACATTAAAAGATTATAGATTCGGAAGCTATATACATATGAAGAGGATATATGTATGTATATATGCTCTAATGTAATGTGAGCGATAAGGAGGAAAAGTTGGCTCCTTGAAAATGTTAGAGAAATATCCAAAATTTATATTACCTAATGAGACTTAATGAGATAAGGGAATATGAGATGAGAAGATATCTCTTTTTCCTCTCATTCGATGAGCGTCTCCATCTTTCTTTTCTTGGGGTTTAGGTTAACATTATTCTATTTCAGTTTGATAAGCCTTGAAAGTTTTATCTGTTCTCATAGAGTTTGTTTATGAGTCATCAGCATTGAACTCTTATAGTGGTTCATCATAGCCATCATCATCATTATCATCAGCAATGTCTGACCTTCGACAGAGTATGTAGCCTAAAGTGTAGATTCTGTATTAACTTCTCTATTGTAAATTCAACCTTCAAACAGAGAATGAGAAGAAGTCACTGTAAGGGGGCCCAATTAGGTGCAGTTTAACTATGTAAATGGCTAAATACAAAACTTAATGACGCAGCTTAACCCCCCATCACCGATCCAACTGCTGTCCCATTGTGCGAGAAGACACGACAGACAGACAAACTGACAGACAGACAGAGAGACAGGCAGTGAGACAACTGAAAATTGACGTACAAATCCAAATTGTAATTGTCCAATTAATTGTATATAATTTTATAGACACGATTTGTAAGCAAAGCCGATACGCTAATTAGCCAAAAGGCTTTTTTGAGTCACACAAAATGTACATTCATAAACTGTGTGCAGGCAGCATTTGGCCATTTGGGGGCAAAAATGAAAATATGGTCAAGATATGTGAACATTTGTCAAAAGGATTATCAGTAAATTGTTTAGCCATGGCAAACTCTTATTTTTCCCCCTCGCTGCCCAATCTCTTTCTGCCATTTGGCATTTGATATATATTTGCCATTAACAAGAATGAGTAGAGTAAGGTAGAGGAGGGGGGAGGGGGGGAGATTGGAAATCGAATTCGGATTTGGAATTGAAGAAACAAAACGGCAATAAAAAAAAAAAAACCCGATCTCTGCACTCTCCACAATATGTGTATTGGCAATTTGTGATTTTTCCTCAATAATTCAAAATATTTTTTCATTTAAGATGCATTGCGTTTGACTTTCGCCTCGTCTCATTTCTTCTCGTCTCTCCTCCCACTCTGTCATCATCTACTCCAACTCCAACTCGAAATCCAACTTGTATGTACAAATATGTTTATGGCTCTGAAACTCTGTGGCTCTTGATCCAGTTTGCTATAGTTGGTACTGTAAGGAGAGCCCTTCTTGACTCAATTGCAGGTCGCTGAACTTGTTAAAATACCATTTTTAAGCAGACCTATCAAATTTTGATACCAACGCAGCACCAGCAGCAACAGCAGCAGCGACCACCTTCATTGAAGTTGTTGAAACTATCGGATTACCACAGTCTTTAATGGATTTGTGCCCCCAAAATCTCATTAACACTTTTGTTTTTGCTCTGCTCGAACGAAAATCATTTTCAAGAGCACTTCAAAAACATTTGATGCCAAAATAAAATAAAAACCGAGACAAGGTCACAAATATGGTAACAAGTTGTTGGCATCAATTACTTACTCGCCATCGCCCCCGACAATAAATGTGAACGAGGATCCATTGCCGCCCAAGGCTGTCCGTTTTCTGACTAGGGTCAATGCAAAAGGCACTAAGGGAATGAGAAACAGAGAGAGGAAAGGAGAGACAACCAGACTGACCGCTGACCACAAGCAATTGAAGCATGAATTTGCTGCTTTTGACTTTAGCCACACAAAATAAAATAAAAAGAAAATTAAGAAAAGAAAAAAATATAAAATAAAATGAAATTTTCATTAGCTTAACTTTCATTGAGAAAAACCTCTCTTTTATGCTAGCGGCAATTAAAATGAGATTATTACCAAATGGTTTATGGTCAATGTACTTGGAACTTGATTTTGTTGTTATTTTTTTTTCTCTCTTTCTTTTTAGTTTAGCCAGAGCAACAATGAAACCAAACCAAACGGAACGGAACCGGCGGCAGGTACCGCTAAAAAAAAAACCTTTAAAAGACCCAAAAAAAAAACTAACGAGTTGTTAATTGTGTAATGAATAGAAAGCTGAATGCAATCATGGAAACTCCAGAAACAGAGGGATAGAAACGGTGGGAGGGAGGAGGAAATGGATAGGATAATAGATAGGGAGAAATGGTGTTGTAATAATTGAAATTTAATACTGTAAGAAAATAAGAAGAAGAAACAAAGGCACAAAGAAGAGCGAGAATGAAGAGTGGGTTAGATACCTATTCTTTACAACTCAAAATGTATCAAATTACATTTTCATTTGTTGTTTGTGTTTCAAATAAAACATAAATCTCAATTTCCCTACACTAAGAGTGTTAGCAAATAGATCAATATGAATTCTTTTTGTCCTGATTTGCCTAAAGGTCTGTAGAATCAATATTTTAACCTGTCACCATTCGAATTTCACAAGTATATTACTGAAAATTCTTTTCCAACAAGCACTTAAGTCAATTTAATTTGTCCAGCTAACAAAACCAAATGGCTATAATTATATGAGGGGTAAAAAGTTATTGCACCTGTTTGGTAAAAATGAAAAACGGCAAACAAATTTCTTGTCATTTTTGGTTATTTCGTTAACATTGCAAATGAGTTTTTTCTTTTTGTGGGAGGAGGGAGTTTCGTTTCAGTTTCTTAACCGCAGGCGAAGAAGCCGCCGCCTTTTGAAGATCGGCGCCACATCAGAGGCCAAAACAACATCAGCAACAATGGAAACTGTGGCAAAGTTGCGCTGCACTTTCACTATCGCGTTGTTTCTTGTTGTCCAATGTGGAGATGAACAAACATTGAACATCACATTGCATTGCATTGTATGGTGCGGCGTTTTTCCACCATTACGACACCTCAATTTGGCAATGCCCAGAAGCTACAGAAAAAACAAAAAACCAAAAAACCATCTACAACATCATGGCACATAAGTCAGACCTCCTCGGGCACCGCCTCATACGGCAGCTCAAACTCCCCCTTTTATTTCTACCTTTTTTTTTTTTTGGTTGTTTTGTTTTTTTTTTTTTTTCGTGTAACTCATTAAGTTGGCAAACAAGTTCATAACTTTTCAGGAGCTTGGGGGTCACAAAACTTCACTTTTGGCAAAAAGGTAAACTTCCGAAAGGCTTTAAACATGTGCGACCGAGCGGCACCTGTGTGTAAGCCACTCACGATCGCTACCTCTGGACTCCCTCCTTCTCTATCAATAGAGTAAAATTGATTTTTAAAAGCGATGAGCATGGGGTGTGAGTTGAAGGCGATCGTCGACGAGGAGATGGAGGAGGAGAAGATCAAAGATTCATCCATCCACCAAACAGCAAAAGAAGGCGGCGACGCCCTCTCAGCTCCATCTCTTCTCCTTCTCTTCCGCTCACTTAAAGTAAAAGTTCATAATATAGTACTTTAGCCATGGCACATAATTGATGACGGTTTTATGGTCATCGCGCGCGCGCTCATCGCCTTGCCCCCCGCCTTCCTTATACCCCACCGACAAAACACTTTTATGCGATTATCTCATGGGACGTGATTGGCTACCAAATATAGTTTAAAGCATTTGATTTTTTTGCCTTGGCAGGGCGTTAATATCTAATATAATAATAATAATACAAGTAAGAGTCACCTCTTTTGGGTTCAATAGCATGTGAAAATCGAAATATTGAAGATTATGGGTGAAAGAAAGAAAAAAACCGCAACAAGGAGAGCAGAGAGAAACAACGAAAAAAAAAAATATAATTTTAATGTTCAATTGTTTAGAGTTCATTCACTCTCTCCTCACTCATAAGTTAGTGTAAACTGAAAGTCTCCATCAGCTCCATCAAGTGTGACTTCTTGAAGAGAAATATGTACATAAAACATTCGATAGATTAATACTCAATGAAAATAGTAAATATTTTAATCGCCAAATTTCATTACGGTCAATGTGGAAAGCTTGTAAAAAGAGGTTGACTAATTAAACTTCAGGTAAAAAGATAAAATCGAAAGTTATATAGAATTTATAGTTGCAAAAGTTTGGAATATTCGAATGGATATCTAATTATCGTTGTTACTATAAAAATTACTTCCTTTTTGGTCGATATCTATTACGTTTTTGTTAGGAAAAATCGGTTTACTTTTCACTTTCGTACATCCAAAAATCTGTTAACATCTTAATACTTTCGACATATAAAATAAAGCATGATTTTTAAAATAAATGAATGAATTAAGTGTTTCCTAATATATTTAAATTATTCATATTAACTTGGCGACTGCATCCATAAATAATGTATAATAATTTTTTTCTCTGTTTCTAGGGGCTCTAATGAAATTCTGATCTCATTGCCTTCTATGTCAATCGAACTAGGATTTTGTTTACTGTGCCAGTACTTTTTTTGCACAAGTCAAGGGATTAGTTTTCTTTTCCTTTTAATGTAAGCACATTATAAATATGAAACCCTTCATGATGATGATGATAAGAATTGCAAACAATTATGCTGATAAACGTAAACATTTAATGACTAACCAACGAGCAGGCAAATAGGTTTTTTTTCCTTGCTCTTAAAACTATCCAACTCTTGGCAACTTCAATTCCAATTTCGAGTCCTCATCTTCATCTTTGGCAGCTGCACATTTCGAGAAAATGCCAAGAAGCATAAACAACAACAACAACAACAGCAGCGACAGCGGGGAAAAAATAAAGAGGAAAAATCAAGAAAAACTAAAGGAAAAAAAGATGCGCGCTAGTCAAAGCTATGGCAAAGCCCTATCTCCCTGGCCTATCCTATGCTGCCTATACATGCATTTGCCCCCCGAATCCCTCTGCCCCTCTCCCCATCCCCTTTCCATACATTTTATAGCTCCATCTGTCGGGTTTAGGTCTTTGGACTTGGCTGTCAGATTGTTTATCTCTATGCTCTGACTGCAACATCGAAATGTTGCTGTTGCTGCTGGTCCGATCTGTCTGTCAAAGGCAAAAAGTGCATTTCGATATTGGAAACAATTCGAACTTTGCTTCAAATCTTGCTATTATTGTTGTTGTTTTTCTTAGTCGGTCTCTCTCTCTTTCTGTCTCTGTTTCTCTGTCGTTTCTTTCTTTTTATTTCTTTCATTTGCTAGCTTGGCCGTGTCTTCCGGCAATGTTACAATGTTTTTGTTGCATCAGTTTTGCTTCATGTTGTTGCTGTTGCTGTTATTGTTGTTGTTATTGGTATTGCCTGTTGTTAGTGTTTTTCCTTTTAGTTGAAGGCTGTCAAAGAGATTTTGTCTCAGCCGATTTGCCCAGTTTGATATGCCAAAAGGTTTTTTTTTTTTTTTTTTCTTATTTTGTTTTTGTTTGTTTACTTTTGCAGTCTTTTTTACCATTTTTCTATCTTCGTTTCCGCTGTTTTTCCTAGACGCGCGGATTGAGTCACCATATTATTATCACGACAATTCGAAACAAACAGTTGGCACCTTGCCTTTCCCAGCTTGCAGCATATTTGCATTTGTTCGCACCTGAATTTAACCCCAGGGCTAACCCTCATATTTGTTACGATCATTCATTCCGACAACAAACGACGTGACACATTAGATTTTCCACCATTTTCCGATCAAGCGCACCGCGGCGCACAAATTATCATAAAATCGCCACGTGATCAAATTTTGTTGACAAAAAATAAATACATACATACAGACAAATAAAATAGAAAAGACTTTCTAATGCTCTGAGACGCTAGATGATGTCAAGGGTGCATCTGTAATGATAATTTGTCTCTCGTTGCGATTGAAAATTGATTCACACATCATATCTTTCGTTTGATGATTAATCCTTGTTAAAGTCTTGCAACATGCCACAAGGTGCAGCATCTTGGCTGCTGCTACCTACCCAGACGCAAACGCAGACATCATAATTTCCATGCAACGAGACTTTGGTTTGTCACTGTTGCTTGTTTCTTGTCGTTGTCGTCGATATTTTTTGTGCCTAGTCTCTCACATTGGTTTAAAATTGCATTTCTCTTTAAAGAACTAACAAAAAGTAGTGGAAAATATTAGACGTCGAATTAACTTCTTCTGTCTATGGAAACTGTTTCGTCTTGCCCTATTTCTCTTCGAAATGTTTTATCTATCACATTTAAAAATCTTTTTGCACACATCTTTCTTTAATAATTTCCAAGACTTTGGTAAACTTACGAGACTTTAGTTTGTTATTTAATTAGGTCTTCTTGCATTTTCGATTGACAACTTCTTAACCAAAGTATTCAAAAGTATCGAAATTTTATTTTTGAGTTCTAAAACGATGTGGCAACGAAATCTTTTTCATTTGGAAACGATTCGAAGCTCAAAATATGACTAATTGGAGACGGATGCGACTATGTTTAAGTTTTGAATGTAAACGAAATGTTTTCATTGAAACATTCTAGGACTTGAAAGCCAGTTTAAGTCGTTATTGTTTTGTTGCACTTTTTGCCCACCATAATCTATAGTTTTGTAACACTGTGACAATTGCCTGGGTTGTTCCACTTGCAGTCGATCTTCTTCGCCTACTCCTCCCAAACCTATGTAAGATAAACATTCAATCAGCCAACTCCAACTGCAAACAACCACACACACACACACACACATGCATGTAAGGTGTGCCTATGCCTTCTCTGCCCTCTATTCCCCTCGTCTTACTCCATATAAACTCTTAACAAGTTACCAATTGATGGTGCTGGCTGACTGACTGTGGCTGCTCCCTGTGCCTCATCTCGTTTTCGTTTCATTTTTATTCAAATTGGCAAATTGGTAATAAAGTTTTTCTCCCAATTGCCGTATGGCCAATAAATATTGGTTTTATTTCAGCGCAACGGCGATTTGTATGATTTTTATGAACTTGGGGGTATGGCGGCAAATGCAGCAAGCGGGTAACATGTGCGATTTGTATGATTTTTATGAACTTGGATAGGTAGAGACATACATACATACATATAGTATAGCTGGCTAGGAAGGTACGTGAAACAAGGGGAAAGAAGTGGAGGATTAGGGGGCGAGGTGAGCTGAGAGAGATGGGAAAAGAAGGTGTTGATGTGTGAAAAATGTATGGAGTTTATTGCGTGCAGTTTGGTGGGTTTTCATTTCTTTTTTTTTTTTTTTTTTTTACTTTACTTTACTGCTCTTTGTCGTGTTGGAATTGTTGAGGACAAAAATTCAATAGAAGTGTTCAATGGAGGACTTTCACTCGATATGGAGGAAAAGTGTGTGCGCGCATGTGCATGTGTGTGTGTGTGTCTGTGTCTGAATTTTGACATAAAATCAAAAAAGATAAAGTAATTATGGTGAAAGTTTAAGTACCTACTGTTTAAGCTGCCCATCTAAAAATGATGGCAAAAACAAATGGTTAACATGAATTTCGATTTCATACCCCAATCAAGTGGCAGATCTTAAATTATGTATCCTAAGCGTGATCCATTCACTGAATTTCCATAAATTTCTTTCAATTTCTTAGCTCAACCTTTTACTTTGACACAGAGAACTATTAAATCAAACTACAAACTATAGTCACATGCTTGAGAACTTATATAAGAACTAAATGTTAATTCTATTTGCCTTTAAGTGTAAATATTCACGCTTTAATACTATTTTGTTTATCCAGATGACATTTTGAAATAAAAATTTCTTTTGAAAATGTTAAATGTGAGACCCAAAAAAAAATGCAAAGTTACATAACTCTCTTTCATTGCTTGCCACAACACCAAACACATCCTTTAAAAGATTTCTCGATGGCGATTTCAAGCCAAAATAAAGTTCCGGTACAGGTTGATTACAACCTATCAATATATATGTATGCATGCAGATGTCATCACTCACTTGAATTGATCAATTATGTGGTCGCGATACGTCGAGGTACTTTCCATATAATTGGTCATTATTACATGTTTTCCCCTCGTTTAATCTACCTTGAGTAATAAATCAGAAAACTCGAAATAAAAGCCAAAAAGTAAATGATAACAATTAAAAGCTTGCACAAAGACAGAGACTGAAAGAGAGGGAGAGTGCAAGTAAGTGAGAGGGCAGGAAAAGTGAATAAATGTTAATTACATATACTTTAATTTCTGAGAGACAGATCGACAGACCGACAGACAAGACACAACACAAAGTGAGGACGATTTAAAACTTAATCTGGGTTTCCATTTTCGGTTTATTGAACGTCATCGCCATCGTCGCCGTCTTGGCAATTGGCAAAATGTTTCTCGCTCTATCTCTCTCCATTTTTTTTCTTTTCTTCTTGGTTTGTGCTCAATTTCAAGAGCTAAAATTGCCATGAAAAATTAAAATTTGCACGCAATACCAAAAATAAAACAAAAAAACAACAAAAAAAAAAAACACAAACCAAAAATATAAATTAAAGTTATGACAGAGACGAAAAGCCAAACCATTTAGCTTACCAATCGTTGAAATTTTCGTTAATTGCGGAAACCCGGAAAAATTTGCCAAGGAAAAGCAATGGAGGGGGGGGAGGGGGAACTACATACACACTTACACAACAAATTTCAGAAAAAGAAAAATTTTAATTTTCTTTTAAAAAAATGTTTTATATATATATATTTAGAGGTCATATAGATTGAACATCAATCAGCCGATTTTGTTGACCATTCTTACCTAGAAAGAGAAGAGATGAAAAACGAAATATAGAGTTAGTAAAAACTTGTTTCATATGTTTAAAATATATTCTCGAATATTCTCTACCCTTTTTTTTGTATGCAATACTCTAAGATTTATATATTTCCATACACCCAAAGTCCTAGCAGAATGACAGGGTATTTCAGAAAAAAAGGGGAACAGAAAGGAAGGAAAATTTATGGGAAAACCACTTCTAAAGCCAAGGGAAAGTTCCGACTATAAATATATAATATATTACCAAATAGGGGCACCCCACTCTACCACCACCAAAAAAAAAAAACCCCAACAACATGTTTGACAACAAGATCTAGATACAAGACACATGATTTGTTTGGGTTTTCAACTTGAATTGATCCACACGCTGTCGGCTGGCTTTCCCTTCCTCTTTCCCCCATCCATCAAGCTCCTTCTCCTCCTTACTTCCCACAGTCATTTCAAGTGGGAATATTCGGGCGCCATATTAGAAATTCTTCTATTTCCGATTGAGTGTTGAGTGGACGAAGCAGCAGCCAACTGAAGTGAGGAGAAGTAAGGAGCCAGAAATGTTATGGAATGGGGACGCGGGTGGTTTGTTATGCTAATTGAAAAGCAACGAGCAAAAGCTTTTTCATCCATGACTACAGAAAATCCAAAAAATTTATGTATTGCTCAGACCAAAACAAGAGATTTTCACCCAATTTTCTGGCTCGTGACATTCGCGTGGGTGTGGGCGTGGTGCTCCAATCGGTAGGAGGGGCGACTGGAAGAGGTGATGAACTGAACTCAAATGCAGTGAGGTGAGGCGAGGGCGGTGGCGTATGTGTGTGTGTGTGTAGGGCGAATAGTTGAATTGACTGAGTCTCAGACAGCAGACTAAGGCACGCGACGTTTGTGGTGGACTGCGGTTTGGTTTGGTTTGGTTCAGTTTTTCTTTTTCTCCTTCTCCCTCTCTCTGGCCTGGATTTCGGAGTTTAGATATGGGAAATACGTTTAAGTTGTCACGTTGGAAAGTGCTTTGAATAATGAAAATCAATATAATAGAAGGCAAAAAAAAAAAAGTTGGCCCAGTTATGGCTCATAAAAAAAAATATATATACGATTAGATAAGGAATTGGAAAGGGCTTTCTCGTTAGTCATAAATCAGCTGAATCAATGATATCAAGTCATAAAAGACAATTGCTAATTGTGGCGAGAGAGAGAGAGAAACAAAGAGACATATATATTCGTGCACCAAATCGAAATAATAATATTGAATTTTCCAATCTGATAGAGTTTATTTCCACTCAGTAGCCCACAAAATTAAAGTGTTTCTCAAACATGTTGAAAATTTACTAAGAACAAGTGATTCATAAGGGTGCTCAAATATTTTTATGGGTATCATCCAAAAGTTCTTTATACCAATAAATATATGTATATATCTTCTATCCCATTTTTTTTTCTTTTCTAAAGTATTAGCAAACTATATCATTTCGAACACTTCTTTCAACCATTTTCATCCATAAAAACTTTAAAAAATTCACAATGAGAACCTTATATTTCAATTATTTCGATTGAAAGTTTTATTCAAGTCATTGAGCCTTGTTTCTTCTTGACAAAAAACCAAAGCACAACGAATACGATGTAGCTACTGAGCCAACAAATCTTACAACAAACTGCAACATTTGGCCAAGCAAAAAACGAAAAGCAAAGAAGGCAACAATATAACAAAAATGCACATCACGTTTAGCTTTCAAAAAAAACTCCTAAATATTACGAATTTATTGTAACACGAAATCGTTTAAGAAAGACATCCAAAAAACAAACAAACAACATGCAAAAACAAAAAGAAAATATCAAAATAAATTTTGCCAAGGCGTTGGCCAGCTAAAATCGTTCAAATATATATGATTTTGGATGTGGAGTGGAAGGGAGGAGGCAAGAAGGAAGCCAAGGCCGTAAATGGTAGGAAGAAGGAAACTCCAAGTCACATGGGTGGCCATTAGCTGGACAACATGCTGCTTCATCATCATCATCATTATCATTATAATTGTGAATGGAAGCATAAGGTATTCCAAGGCCTTTGACTTTTGGTAAAGATGATCATACAGAGGGAGAGGGGAGGCAAAAAAAATAGTCTATTCCAAACTTTTCAACATACATACATATATGTCCATTGTTTTGAAATTTTCCAACACAGCAGGATATATATCATAGGAAAAGACCACCAAGTAAGTAAACAACACACTCAAAACAAATTGTCCGAAAGGACATAACTCTCTCATCTATGTCAACGAGAGGTTCAAATCAGAGGTTAAAGTTGAACACAAGTAAATGCAATTTCATGGCCTGTCAATCAGCTTCATTCAAAGGGGAAAAACGAAATTACCCAAAAAAGGGCGCCACAAGCCGTTCAAAAAAAATAAATAAAAAGAAAACTATGTCTCCCGTCGGACTCTGTGTCTGTGTGTCTGTCGATCTGTCTAATAACTGATTTATGTACAAAGCATAAATGGTTTTTGGTTTTATTATTATTTTTTTCTTTTTGCATTCTGGCAAATGAATTTTCAATTTCAATTTTTTCATCTCTCTTTTTGCCACTCTCTCTCTCTTGCTGTCTCTGCTGAATCTCTCAGTGTCAGAGGTTAACATAATATTTTTTGGTGTGATTGCATTTCAATTTTCATATTGCCATAAATCTCCTCTTGCCGTGTTGTTTGCAAGTGGCAAAAATATGAAAGAGTCATAAATTATTTCAATGGTGCACACAGCCAACGACAAGAGTCTTGTCTCTCTGGTTGGTTTCTGTTCGTTTCGTTTGTGAATGTTGCTAGCAACATTTTGTTGTTGTATATATATGCTGCTGGCTAATTGTTTTAGCCACTTTAATTGCAAGCAAATTCGAGTCAAAGTTGAGAAAACAGCAAGACAGCCGAGTGGAGCGGAGCAGGCAAGTTGAAATTGATTTTAAATTGCAATTATCGGCGGGATATCCATTGGTAATATGAACAACTAGCTGCTGCTGTTAGCCCACATTGATTTGTCTGTTTCCGCTGCTAAAAATTCCAAATTTCATATAACATTTTCCATTTCCATTACAAACACTTAAAGCAGACTCTCCCTCAAACATTATAAACCCATCAAAACTCATCAATTGCCATCCCATCTTCATTCATCTGTGTCTTGTTTTTGTCTTTTTTTCCTCTTACGTTTTTGTAAGTTTTCAGAAGAAATGTTTAGTTGTCACGCAATGAAGGCAACAACAACAAGAAAACAAAATGACAACGTCATGGTGGGATCTTCTCCAGCCTCAAGCTTCATTTAAGCCAAAGTTGCATGTTGCATGTTGCTGTCGACTGCTAAGCAAGCCCCTTTGCCTCCTCATTTCTATTGCCAGAGTCTAAGCGTTGAAAACTTTATTATGCCTGTTATCACTTAAATTTCGAGGAGGAGAAGAAGGAGGAAACCCACAAAAGATTAATTTGTGTCTTCGATACAAAGCTTCAATGCGTTTTGCCCTCACCTCCCTTCTATCTTATGTAAGTTTTATTTTCGGGGGAGTTTGTCGTGGGTTAACTGCCTAACATATGTTCCATATTACACATACTGCAATACCCTGTGGGATGTGTGTGTGTGTGCGTGTGTGTGTGTGGTTGGTAAACGAAATGTTTGGAAATCATTTAAAAAATAATTAAAGATCATGTCAACTACCCACACATGTATCAATTTTTGTTTCTTTTCTGACTCAAATCAAGTAAATCGTTTACATTTGACATTACTCGGCATTTCTTCTCATTGTTTTGTTCATTTCAAATTCAACTCTGATCTTTTCACCTTCTTTCCAATCATAAATTATAATTTCATTGGATTTTTTTTTTTTTCATTTTGAGCAGCACCGCACCCAAAATATTTATAAAAATATATATATTTATGTTTATTTGCGCCTTCAACTTGAGACGAAGCTCAAACAGACACACAGAGAGCAAACTCTTCTTCCAATAATAATCATAATCATTTTCATCAGCTGCTGCTGCTGCGCCCAAAAAACCGTTTGAAATATAAGGTCTTGCAACATTTTTTTTTTTCTTTGACTATTTTGTAATTCAAGAGCATCGCAAAAACCATAAAAAGCTAAAAAAAAAAAACCTATAAACTTTGATAGTTGCCACAGGAGAGAGAAGATTGAATTGAATCAACAAGAAGAGCTCTAAGCCGAATTTTCAACACACTTCAAACACACAGAGGGTTCCTATAATGCCTATGCTTGGAGTGAATTCTATTTCAAAAAATTTGGCATAATTCTTTTATTATCTTGTAAATGATCTAGGTGATATGCTCCTCATGTATAGAGTATATGAAATATGATCATTTTCTATCTGAAATGAGGAGAAAGTCGCAAGGAATATATACATATGTGTGTATGTACATATATAGAATGAAGAAACGCCTACATAATGTTGCAATTGGAATTATGTAGCTAAAAACTTCATAAAACTGTCAAGTCCTCCCCTTACAGTTCCTCCTGGCAAATGGTTGCCTGCCGAGTAGGAATTCATGGTTAACACCCACCGAACAAATTTTTAATTAATTGAATTTAATTAACAAGCGGTTTTGTTTTGTACAAAAATTTCTTTAATTAATTGGCGAAAACAGGAAAAATCACATAAACATTGCGTATAAAACAAAAACCAAAGAAATGAATACAACAAAAAGAAAAACGAATTATAGCAAACAGAGAAAAATAAGAAAGAAAAAAAAAGTTTCAATTACCTCCCAAAAAAAAAAACCGAAACATTGCAACAGGTGCAACATTATACTTGAGACTAGATGAAGCTTGCTCATTTGACAGGATGGCAATTTTCTTTCTCTATGCCGCTTTTTGGCCACGCCCATTTTGTCAGTTTTTGTTTTCTTGTATTTCGATTTTGATTTTCTATGTCTGTTTGTATCCCCCTGTAGCTCTAATTGTCTTTGTTGTTGGCGCGTGAAAATTTTATTGCAATTGTCTGTTGACTGGTTGGCTGGCTGGCTGGCCATTTCGATGGTGCTCCACAGATAATTGCCTCAAGTTTTGGTCACGTCCATGAGATTCTCACTCAATGACACCCATGGAGCGAGCCAGCGAGCACTAGTCCGATTAGCTTGGTTCAGAGCTTCAAAACAACCGGAAACAATTGAATCCAAAAAGAGATTGCCTATCATCATCATCCTTTAAAAACACAGAAGAAGAAGCAAAAGAAAACACAAAAAAAGTGTGAAAAGCAAAAAGACGGACGACTGACTGTCTATTGCTTAACATTTCCTAGAGATTATGGGAAAATTGCTGAAACAAGGCTCGTTAGTGGACGTGCCAAATTCAGTAGCGAATCCAATTTTAGCCCTGATCTACTCTATGCTTTTGGCCTTAGCCATGTCAGAGCAATTCTTCACAATTCCTTTACAATTCTCTCACAAGTGAAGTGGTGGAGGCGAGTATATAATCAACTTTGATGCCCCTGTTGCATAATGGAGGTCCCCCGCCTTCCATTCCTCTTCAAAGTCTTTATATCACAGCCAAATGTCCAATTGCGAATTCTTTGTAAAACAGATAAAACAAGTTGAATGTGTGCATACGATTCTTCATCAGAAAAAAAAAACAAAGAATAAATGAATGATAGCTTGCTTGCTGTCTTTGGGTTCGGTAAAAAGGGTATGGAATTTGCATTGCAACCATTTACCCATGACAGGCCGACATATGTACATACGCCTCTTTTTGTCTGTTTTCTTATCCTCCCCTTAAAGCACCTGTTGCTCCTAGAATCATTCAACCTTTAACTCCTTAGGGCTTTTTTCTGGCATATGATAACTAAATACAAAGAGTAGAAATTCTCATCTTCAACATTTGCGCCAAAGGCCAAATACTCTGAAATGTTGATTACTTTTGACATTTTGCTTCAAGATTAAGTCCTTTGAATAGAAGTAGTTTCATATTCTGACTCTATTAGCTCAGAGTTTATATAAAGTGAGGTAAATAAAATGAATAAGAAACTCCTTAGATGAAAACACTTTATAACTCTAAAGTTTAGCCCTAATTCTACAATGTTAACTTATTCCTTTTTGATCCTTTGGTCTTTTTTTTCATTATCTCTGAAATGAAATATGGAAATCCAAGAGATTCTTTCCTTAAGTTAATTTTTCTCTACTCATTTCATTTTCATTTGCTATGTTTCTTTACAAGCCACAAACAATATTTCCGTTTTCTTTTTCGCTTTGTAGTATATATTCAGGTCATAGCATTTTGCCTTTGTGATCGTCTTGGCCATGTTTTCTCAAAACTTTTGCCTGTGTGTGTGTTTGTGTACATTTTTCTTTCACACTATATAGTAAAATATATATGAAAATGTTTTTGCATTTCCGCATTTTTGCCAACATTTTTGTTTCCCCTCAGCCTGGGAGTAAGTTTTGATCATTAATGCATTTGAACAGCACACACGCACACACAAACACACATGCAATACAAATGGTGCGTGAATTTTAAAAGAAACAACAAATTTTGTTTAGTTAAGTTTTTCTTTTCAGGCTTTTCGCTGTTTAAATAGATTTCCGTAGGGAATTATGATGAGAAGGAGGAGCAGGTGGAGGAGGATAAGGAGGCCAAATGAATTTTTCCAAACCCAACACCCTCGAATTACGAATTGAAATTCCAGACAAAGTCATCATACTTGTACATATATACTGAAAATTTTGCTTCATTGAACAGTTTTTGGGCTTCCTTTCACCTTTAAGAGGCTTTTTGCATAATTAGATGATGGGTGGTAGTTGGTTTAGTCTCCGCTATAGTCAGTCAAGTCAAGTCAGTTAGGTGGCAGTTAACCCAAGACGACCTTTTTTTTGACGACGTCGACTACGACAACGAACCTTGGTTGCAAAACGGACGCAAATTTGCATAAGTCAGTCAAAAGTGCAAACTCAAAAAAAAAAAACTAAATTGATTCAAGAAGGGGCAATGTGAGTGAGTGAAAGCCTTGTTGTAGTAGTTGTTTGGCAGTCAGGCTGGTTGGCTGGCAGGTAGGTAGAGTGTCTTCTTCTTTTTCTTGCTGCAATTGTGGGAGGTGTCGACAGAGGTTAAGCGAATTAATTTCTTTGCAGCTCGGCACAGTCACAGCAGATGCACCCGAAGGCGATAAAAAGACAAACCGCAGCACAAACATTTCTACTTTTACCTAGCTCTTTTTACTTTTTTTTTTGTTGGCCGAAGGTTATCTTCATCCACAGATCAACGAAAAATGCAAAAGAAATGTTAAACGCAAGAAACAGAGAGGAGAGTGTGGCAAAGAGGGGATACTTGCTACGCAACGCTATTTGCCACAGCTCAGACCCGCCGCCATTCAATGCACAAAATTTCTTTAATGGCTTCCGTTGAACTTGGCTTTGGACAAGGCATTGGGAGACTCCTTCTTCATTGTCGTCGTCGTCGGAGGTAAAACTAACGGAGAGCTAAGCAGAGACAGCGCATTCATTGACTAAAGGCAAAATAAAAGAAAAACCACCGAAGGTCACGAGTGCTACAAGGCGTGGTGACTCCTTGACTCTTTTGGTCAGATAATTAAGCAAAATGCCAACTTTGGTCAACACATGCCAAAGGCGGCAATGAACTCTAACCAAAGAAAACAAAACCCCACTCACAAACACACCAAAAAGCATTCCATTGCATCGATCCCACTTGGTTGCATCACTTGCCACTGCCACAGAAAATTTCCGTTGGGGGTGAGGAGAGAAAAAACACAACTCTACTTTGAGAACAAAAAGTCATAAAAGGAAATTGTTTTTTATGTTTATGTGTGTGAGTTTTATGCAGGTGGCTGCCAGTGTGCCGAGAAATCACTCATTGGAACGAATAGAGAAAAAACGTATCATGAAAGCGGCAAAATAGTAAGAACAAGCGGAAGGGAGGCAAAAAAGGAAAGGGTGAGATCTGGCAATTGAAATTGAGAATGGAAATTAAAATACAAAATTACTACAACTTTTTTTGGGGTACACCCCATAATAGCATGTGTCATATGTCGACTGAGTGGGTGACTGTCTGACTGACTGACTGAATGAGTGAATGGCGATGACAAATTTAGACGAAGGTTAACGCTATTTATGTTATTTTCAATCCTAAATAAGAGTTCCTTTTGAAAATGCTTAGTTAATGGGATTGTGGGATTTATAGGCCTGTTTAAGACTTTGACTACTAACAAATTAAAAGGAAACAGAATTAATGTCGTTTTTCGCTTTTCTTTTTTTGAATAAAATATGTCCACTTTGATTTGCTGCCTTATAAATAGCAAATTATTTGATTAGCATTTCAATTTTAGTTTCTCCATATGGAAAGGACTGAACAACGAATTTTAATTTCCTTAGGATGAATTACAATTGCCCTGATTTACTCAACTCTCTAAAGTACTAAAACTAGAGTAAAAAAAAATTAAAATCGAAACTAGGTTAATTGTTGTTGCCTCATAGCAAGTACTAGATAATTCTTCAAATTAAAACTGTTGTTTGTCTCTCTTTCTCTCTCCCTCTCTCGCACTCTGTCTCTTCATCTATCTGTGATTCGTTCCGCTCCAGAGTTGCAAGTTACGAGTTGCGGTTTCCGGTGGTATTTTTTTTTTTTTTTTTTTTCCTGAACCTAAATTTAAATTAGTTGGGGGAAATTTTGTTGGTTGAGGCCACTGACGACGGCAACTGGTTGGAAAAACTTATACAAAAGATTGACATATGGCCGAGTAGAGATATATGTACTCTTAATGATAGAAGCGTCTACCATAATGTGCATGGGCTTTTGGTGTGTACACTACCTCAATATACCTTATCTTATATTGCATTTTCCACAATAAAATAAAGTAACCCCTAATGGGTAAATATGGCACTCATATAAGCTCGTATATCATGTCTATAATAAGCCCCATTGGTTCCCTTTATATAAGTGTATGGTAGTGCACTGCTATGTGACCAAAAGCAGGTGCTACATGGATGCAATTGCGTATTAATCGACATCTATCTAACTATGGGGGCGTAATGGTCCAAAAACTAATGTTCAATTGATATAATTAGTACACCTAAATATAGGTACGTACAAAAAGGCAAGATAATTTCTCTATTGATTTTTTGATAACTTTGCTAGCGAAACACGCTGATAGCGAAAATAAACTTTTCAAGTGGTAATGAGATCATTCTTTAAAATCAAACGTTTACACTCTAGAGTCTAGACAAATTGTGTTATCAGTTCAGTAACAACAAAATAACTAAAATCTCGATATTTTTTGGCTCTTATCATTACAAAGATCAAATTCAAATCCTTTAAGATTTTCCATTAAAGAACTAGAGACTGATAATATATTTTGCTACTGTCATTGCAAGCGAATACGTCACGATTTTTTATAAATTTTATTTACCAGCTCGGGTCAAATTGGTAAAAGTTCCAAAACAATAATGTTAAATGTAAATAATTTCTACAACCTTGCCAAAAGCGAACGAATTATTTACTTACAAAGTAAAGATTTTAGGGAATTCTTTTTAGTTTTTGCTTTTGCTTTCTCAATTTGTTTTAATGATTTTAATATAGTAAATTTCCATCAAGTCAAATTGCTCCATCTTATAGCTCTCTTTTTATAGTTTAGATCGATTAGTTTCGGTCAGTTTAAGCCAACTTTACAAGTTTTTGTACTTTGTCTTTGATGAAATCATTTGTGAATCAATAATATCTTTATAGTTTTCCAATTTCTATGAGAACTCTTAAAGAGTTTCTTTTTGCCCTAGCACCATCGTATTTAATGCCTATCTCAAGTTAGTAATTATTCAATCTCTTCTGTTCACTAAGCATTTCAGATCGCCCCAAACTCGTGCCTGACACTATAATCTGGCCCTTCCACATGATGATACCGTTTTAAATGCAGGGTCCCTCCCTCCTTGCCCTGCCCTGCCCCCTTCTTGTGCAGTAGGGCTGTGGCGAGGCGAGGCGACAATTAAACCTTCAACCAGTTGACTGACAAAAATGGTACAATCTTTCACTCCATCAAAGAGGCAGGCATCAGGGGCAGACTTTCAGTCAGCTGGCCAACTAAGCTGACTAACTAACTAACTACCCAACAAGATCCACTGGTCGTAAGTCTTTTTGAAAATGCCGCAATTTGCAAATGAAGTAACTGAAGTCTACTTGGGGGCACACCACACGGGCAGCAACAAAAGGCAAAAAGCAAGAAACCAACAAAACAAAGAGAGTCTCGCAACGGTATAATTAAGATGGCCTCATCAACCCGTTTATGGCCCACGATAGCAAACGCAAATGATCGCGTTTTGTGGCACAAGAGTACAACATGTATACATACATATGTACATGCCCCTTCCACCTTATCCTCAACAACCTTCTCCGGCCCCTTCAATGACCCCCTTGCTTTATGCAAAACCTTCTAGTCAGATTTTTATTGTTTCATTTGCATTTGCGGAACTGAAAACTTTCCAAGAAACACAAAAACAAAAAACAAAAAAAATATTCAAAAACAAAAAAAAAAAAACTGTTCTTGCTCTTTGTGGTTATATTTATGGTCATAAAACTGAAGCCCCGACTGCCGTTTGTTTTGTCTAATTAGATTTTTAAGGCCATTCATTGGTTAACTAACAAAAACAAAAAAAAAAAGTAACATACTAATACAAAAATTACAGTTAACTAACTAACGTTGTGCAACATGCCACAAGCCCCTCGAAATAACAAACTATTCCTCTATACGAACGTCAAATTAAATTAATGCTTAGTTTATCTACTTTTTGAGGGATTTACTAGCTCACATTATACACACACACACACACACCCTGTACAAAGTTGGTTTGCCTTTAGGCCATTTACTACACTTTTTTGGCATTAATACTAATTTTTAACGACATTTTCTATAGGATATTTTGTTTAGATGAAACGACTCATAAATCGTTTCGGCTATAAATTATGATTATGAATATATAAACTGTGTAAAAGTTATTGAAACTAGTTCATCATTAGATGAAAAAAAAAGTAGAAAGTGGAGTTGAATATATTTGGCAAGGACTTGAGTTTAATTGTTTTCCAAATAACTTTAAACTAATAACGTTTCATTAGGTGTAGAAGCTGTTAATGCATTTAAATGCTTTCATTCTACCCCAAGGAGCACAGGGTAGATACATATCTATATATGTATGTACATATATCTATTTGTTATTAGCCATCGATCACCATTAAAAAAGCCGCAGAAATTTAACCAATTTCAACAATAACAACAACTACAATATGGCAGCTAGCTACACACATCGAAAACAAAAAAAAGACAGAAATTATTTCTCAGAAATTTGTTTTTCTTTTGCGGTTTGACTCAACTCTTTTTGAGGCTTGGTCAAACAACAACAATTATCGAAATTACTTACAACATACATGAAAATATTTGTTGCAACATTTGGTTTAGGCTTACCTGCAAAGAGAAAGAGTGAAAATTTATATTAGGTGGTGACTCTTAACATGGCTTAAAACGAAAAAGTCTTGAACTTTGATACACATTCTAGAAATGTCATCAAAATTGTAATAAAAACTGTTGATGGAAAGAAGAAGCCGCCGCCGAAAGAGATTTCTTTTGTTTTTAGTGTATGCAGCGGGCACAAAGTTGAGTCAAATTTTATGGTGCGCTTTAAATTTATTTATTTTTTCCTTTTATATTAATTGAATTAATGACAAGAAGTATGGCTCATAAAATGTGTGTATATAGTCTCTAATTTGTAGTCCTCTATAATGAGAGGGAGGAAACAGGGGGAAGACAAAACACAATAACAAATAAAAGTCGCCCACTAATTGAGTTTTGAGACTCACAAGTCAAAGAGAGTTAAGATAAGAGTTATTTTCTTCTCCCCTCCTTTGACTGAACTTGATTCATTTTGAGGGCAGATTTTATAGGTTTTTGTTTTTTGTTGTTGCATCAAAATAAATCTAAGAGTGGAAGACTCTGAACTTTTACTTAATTACTACAGTTTCCTCCTTAGTTAGTTCTCTCTAGAATTCTCATTTTCTTTGCCCTGCGGGATTATTTGATGACAAATTAAATAAGAAATTTATGAAAGTTTTTCTAGCAATTGTTAATAATTATGTGATTTTTCTAAAGACACTTCAAAAGTCCTTAAAAATATTATATTTTTGTGAAAAATTAAGACAAATAAATAAAATGTTTGCCAACAAATTAATGCACTTTCATTTATTGCATTGTCAATGCCTCCCGAACCCACTCCGCCTCGTTTTTGCCTAGCCACGCCATTCTCCATCTCCCAATTAATATCAAAAGTACCGCCCCACAGTAGCTAAAAGACTGAAAAAATAAAACATAAAATCACATCCACTTTGTCAGACAATGTTGTTGTTGGAGTTAGCTAAGAGAGTCAGTCAGTCAGTCACTTGGAGTAGTAAAATCAGCTTTTCATTTCTATCCGCTTTATTTTGGTTTTGTTGTTTTGTTTTTGGCCCAAGCCATGTTTGCATTATTAAATATTGAAAAATAAATATTTTCACAGTTTGAAGTCTTTGTTTTCCCACTTCATTTTTTTTCTTGCTGCTGCATGCATTGAGAGGCTCGAGTTTTGGGATTTGAGTTTGGTTTTTAATGACCAACAAACAGCATGTAAAGCGAAGTGATTTGAATGGTCGATAAAAGTTACAGAGACCCCCCACTCCAAATGGGCTAAAGTATCTTAAATGGGCCAGAAAACAACAAAAAAAAATGTTAGATATGTACGTATATATGTATGTATCTGAACAAATGTGGCGCCAAGCCAGCCAGCCAGCCAGTTACCCAGTTGGGTGCAGCACATTTGAAAACATTTCATTATTTCAAAGGTAAAAATAATTATAGAGAGCCTTGCGAAAACTTTATAATCAATTCAAAAACTTCATTTTTAAGTATTTCTTTGCCTTTCAATTGCAATGCGAAGCCATAGAAAAGTTGTTGTTGCTGCTGCTGCTGATGCCAGTCAGTCTGCCATTTGATATCGATGATGTCTTTGTTTCATTTACAGCTACAGCAGCAGAAAAAAACAAGAAATAAGAAAGAAAAACCGAAACAACAGCATGCAAAAATATGCAAAAGCAAAAAGAAAAAAAAATTATGCAAAAATAAAAGAAGAGAAGACGCAGCAGGGGAGATCCAAGACACAACAAGACACTCACTCCAACTCCAAAAGGAGTAGAGGGAGCCAAGAGAGTTGAGATATTTTTTATTTTGTGGTAAAGAAAACAAACTTGTCACCCCCATACAGGTACGGATTAACCACACATGCGGGTGGCAAAATGCTATTATAACAAAAATACTCAACATATTCAAAAAATTACATAAAAGAAACTTAGTTCTTACTACTTAGTTCACATCAACTCAAAACTTTTGAGTTCTGAAGCGTCAGTTTAGATACTTTCAATATGGAGTTCAATATAATTCAAATAAATCTAGCGCAAAACCCATTGATTAGCTTTCGATTCTTAATTCTTCTGACATGTATTCCATGCCTGAACTTCATGAAAGTTTCTTGAAGTTTTGTTTGTGGTTAAATTGATACATCTTGTCAAAGAGTCAGAGGATCTTAATGACAGGTACCAATTACAGAAATTAACCATAATACTGCAAACATAATGATGATGTTGTTCAGTTCGATGATGATGCTAAAGGTTTGGCAATTATTAAAGCTCCTTCATTACCTTTGTTTTTGTTTCTGGACTTTTTTTTTTTCAAGCCAGCGTCTGTATTTTGTATCTTGTGAAAAATCAAGGCAAATGTTAACAAGCTCACTTTCGTTTCTGTGTTTCAGAAAAACAGAGAGAGAAAAAAAAACGAAAGTGTTTTTCATATGGTTCCGATTGGTGGCAAGTGCAACTCTTTTTATATTTTTTCCTCATATGCGTGATAAACCAATTAACTGCTGCAAGCGCCGACCGAGCGATCATCAAAAACGATGGCCAAGAAAGTGAAACTCTTTTCTAGTTGTTGGTATTGTTGTCGTTTCCGTGCAACATGGCAAAGTGTAGAGAGTAAAGTGTAGGGGGTCAACAGAGCCTAACAAACAGAAAAAAACTGAAAAAGGGTAAAAAATTTTATAGGTACTAAACCGTAGACAACGACGACAACATCATAAGTACCAAACACATACATAGATACATATGTACATACATATGTATGTAGTTAGGTGAGGGCAAATGTCTGGATTGTTGCCATAACTTTACACTAATGGACAAATGTTTGTCTGTGTTTGTGTGTAGAAAGAATTTTCTGTCAAAAAGCAAAGTGTCAAATGTCAGTCAAATGTCAATAGTACAAACAAAAAAGGCAAAAACTAAATATTTTCTAAAAACGAAAAAACCTCAAAAGATATAAAGAATTTATGAGAAAGTTGCTCCATTTGAAAGTTCCTTCAATTTGTTGTGTGTCTGTCGTGTTGAGATTATATCTATGCCAAAAGACGTCAAATTTTTGGATATTTCTGTTGCTTTCATCTTATGCGCTGTGGAGAGCTAACGTAAAGCTTAAAACTTGGCAATTTTTGCATTCATCTCAAATCAATAAAATCGGAGGCGCCCAACGTGGGGCATTTCCATAAAGTTTGTATGGCACAAATGTTAATGATTTTTGCCAAAATGGAAATTTGACAGCGAAAGACACAAACAGCAATGCTTAATGAGTTTAAAGCATTTTGGCGCCCAACGTGTTTAACTTATCTTAAACTGCATGTACTTGCTTGCATGCTTGCAGCTTAGTAAGCTCAATGTGTGTGTGAGTCATTTGTAGTTATCTTTACTATCTTATTTTCATATTGTTTTCAAGTAAAGCCGCCACTCTCAACCTTAACGAAATTGCGTTCTCAAATGTGTCTAGTAGACACTTTACAGATGGAAATCACAATCTCTTACTTATCTTAAGAGACACCACACATAAACACACATCACACACACGCATCACAGATATATACATCACAATCAATCAAGTCTAGACAGAGTGAAAGAATATGATAAATTTTTAATTGAGTCATTAAAGTGCATACAAATGGACAGACATAACAGATAAACAGAAGTGTTGGAGAGTTAACTGTATTACTTTCTTTCTCAACGTGTTGATAAGATAAAAAACTAAAAGAAATAAAAAAAATTGTTAATATGAATGAAGTATGATGATAAATTATTGTATATATGTATGGAGGTGGTTCGGGATGCCTAGTAAGCTTCATATTACAAACTCTACGACTCTACGACTTTGTAATTTTGTTCAAATGTTAAGTTAAGTTGGGGTTAACTTCAATTAAAGCTCATTCAATTCCAAGAAAATTATCAATTTAATTGGCAAAAGGCTAAGCTCTTAGTTAGAACCAACTAAAAGTTACTTATTTTGTTATGGTTTTCTTTTTTTTTTTGTTTTTGTAGATAGATAGATAGGTTTGGGGTTCGGTTTGGTTTGGTTTGCGTGTTAACCAATCTAACGGAAATGTTTGTCTTTTGATGATGTAAGTTGGAGTAGACAACGAGACTTGGGCTTGGCTGCTTTCCGCCTCTCTCACTCCTATATAGCTCTATCCCTTTCTAACATTCTGTGTCTAGTCTCGAGTTGGTGTTTAGTTCCCCGTCATGGAGTCACTTTTATTATTATTACAACATTTTCCATTTCGCTTCGCTAAAATAATAATTCGCGCTAACAGATAGAGTATGTGTGAGACAGAGAGAGAGAGAGATAGTGAGAGCGAGCGAGCAAAAAGAACAACAGTAAAGAGTCGTCCAAAGAAGCCATTGACCTCCACAAGTAGAGACCGGGGACCGGAGACCGAAGAGTCCACCAGCAAGTCGCTTCATGTATTCATCGTCGTCGCATCGTCGCATTCTCTCATTCGCAATGTTGAGGTGGGACACAAAACGTAGCCATAGCAAAGGCAATAAATCCAGAGCACATACTGACCGGCACTTTTGCCTTGGCCTGGACTCGGACTTGTACTCGTAGTCGGAGTCTCGGGCTAAACTCTTGGACTTGGACTTGCCAGTTGAAGAGTTGGATTTAACTCGCTCGCGCACCGACTCTAACTTTACAGTTCGATGGCTAGCGGTGGTGGTGGTGGTGATGGTGGTGTTGGCTACTAGTGCTTGCTGCTGCAAATGGTGGTTGAAGGGGAAGCAGCTGCATTCAGCACGTACAGCTGTTTCCCTGGAATTGTCGTTGTCCAAAAGAACGCGTTTCAGTTTGGCTCCCCCTCAACCTTAAGCTAAGCCTCATCATCGTCTCTCATACTCTCTCATCCTTGTGTCTTTGCGTCTTCGTCCTCGTTCTCATCTTCTTTATAACCATCCCTCCCTCCATTTACTCCACCACCAATATCCAATTCCTTCGACAACACTCAACAGTACACACACACACACACGTTCACACATTCACACACACACACTAGTCGACAAGTCGACAGTGCCATGGCATGTCGAGTTCTCAACATATTTTTGCCTGTTGCAAACTAGTTTTCATGTAGAAGTTTTTGATTTTTCCTTCGTTTTTTTTCTATTTTTTAGTTTTTAGTTAGTCACTAATTAGAGTCAGAGAGGTGCAAGCTAGCAGGAGGCGGCGGGTAGACGAGGTGAAAATCGATTACAAGCTTAGACAGCTAGCCAAGAAACATACAAACATATTTGAAATCCATTTAGCCAAAGGCTTTTCGATCTAGTAGAGTGCAAACACATTAATCTAGTACCCAATCGATTATTAATGATGCAACCAATGTAAAACTGTGTTAGACTAGACGACTAAACAACATTTTGACTTTCTGGCTTCAAGGGATCAAAAGCATTTGTCATCTTATGATTTGAACAAACAATCAAATTACAAGAAAAAAAAAAAAATACTAAATAAACTACTAAAAGATCATTAAAAAAGATAATGAAAAATTGATTTCATTTATCTGACCTAAATCTAAATCTATATTAAGCTTAATCACCATTAGACCATGAAGAGGGAGAGAGAGAGTGGAAAAATGTTTCTCTCTTTTTTTGTTTTGGTAGTAGTAAACGAAACGTTTTTAAAAGTCACCCACCAACTAACTAACTAACTAGTTGTTACTAATATTATTAACCTTTTCAATACCCTCACGTTTTACCAAACAACAACAACACATACTAAACAAAAATCAACAGAAACTACTAAACTAGAAAATATCATTAACCGAAATAATGAGACCATGCCATAGCTAAATTGCTGACCGCAAAAATACAACTCAATATGTATGTAACAGAAAAAAAAAAAAAAAAAAACAGATTCAACTAAATTACTTTCAGCCAGTTCAAAAAATTCCAATCGAAATTGCATTAGTTCAACTCCTGGCAAAGAGAGACAAGAGAGAGGGGCCAAGAGGAGGCGGAGGTGGAGTAAACGGTATGTGGGGGCGTCATCATTTTGGTAGTCAGCTCAGCACGAGCTTAGCTGAGCTTGAACTAAGCTCGAGTTGTGCTAAAACATATGATTATTAATTTGATTTGTAGTTTTTTCCCCCAATTTCCTTCACTTTTCCTTTGTCTAGATTTCACTTTTGTTGTTTTCCTCCCGGTAATGTAGTTTAATATGGTTTTACATTTTCTTTTCTTTTTTTTTCGCTTTTCTTCTCGTGAATGGATCAAAATGAGATTTCAATGTCAAAGTGAATGAAAGAGGAATGGCGGGAGCCAGATGTGGGAGGGGATTGTGGGTGTTTTTTGTTTTAACATCGGTGGATTGCTTATGCTTTTTTTGTAACGTTAGGAAAAAGTGTTAAATTAAACATAATAGCAAAAAAGAAAATAAAGGAGAGGACGAGCTTTTCTAAACTGAGGTGTGTCTGCCCCCCATCCGCCCCCTAAATTAAAGAAACTCAATTGGTTTCTTTTATGATAATGAGCAAATATTGCCTAAGTTCAACAAGTTAATGTTGGTTAAATTTTCGGAAGACCATTTAACACTGTGATGTTGCTAGTTGGTGGTATATAAAAACCGCAACGGGTCGAGTCGTTGTTTGGGGGTAAAGAAACTTCTCTTTTTCAAATGGCAAACAGTTTGTAGAGTTTTTTAAGAGTTGGAGTTGGGGTTTGGTTTTTTTGATCCCAACTTCATCATCATCTTGTTTTTATCCATTCCTCAAGTTTTTCCATACTGGTTTGCCTTGGTTTGGTCATAAAATTTCATAGCCACTATGCCACAGCAAAATAAAACTTTCAAGGAACACACATTGAAAGGGAGAGGAGAGAACGCACAACGGGCATAAAGAAAGATAGAATAACAACAACAACAACAACAACAACATTAGAGGGAGAGGAAATTGTCTTCTTTGAATTTTGCAGCCAACATCATCATATAGTTGCTAGAATTTATTTCCACTTATTTTTATGTTGGGAAAACACTCTCTCATGAAAAAGGAAATCATGCTGTCTCACTTTATAGTTTGTTTGGCACGTGTTAAACACATGGGATGTAATGTGTCTACCGATCTACTGATGGTTAAGATGCAATAGCATATAAAAACTGTCATTAGAGTGAATGTAATTAACCAACCAACCCAACAACAACACCTTGATGATGGAAAAGAAACGTCCTAATGTCACTTCTACACACACATTATTGTGATAATTGAATCTTCAGAATGATAAAACAGAATGCAAAAGGTTAACCTCATACTTCTCAACCTCAAGTAGAATGAGTTAAACTCCGTCATCAACTTCATCGAGTGCCAACAACTGAGTATTTAATTTTTCTTTGATTTTTATATGTCGTTTTCACTCATATCCGCTATAAATCTCTTCGAAATGAGTCATAAAATGGAAGATGCAGATGCAAAAATCCAACAACAACAAAAACTTCAGAACGAACGTCCTTAAAACAAGTTTTGAAGACTTACCAAAAAAATTGAAAAGAAACAAAAACACACACCTCGAAAACAAGTTTTCAGGTTAACAAAATCAATTCAGAGAACTTTACTCTGGACTGGAGGGCACGAGTTTGTCGTTTGTCTGGCTCCAAGCCAATGAAGAAGAAGAAGTGCCCAAAACAAAATGTGATAAATAGCAGCTGATAAGGAAAGCAAAACACCAAAAAACCGAAAAGAAGCTAAACTACGAAAATTAGTGAAGAAAATCGAAAAGAAGTAAAGATAAACACCATAAGGAGCGAGCGAGAGTGAGTGAGAGATAAAGATAGAGACAGAGAGAGAGAAAGGTAAGACGACGACGACGACTTGAAGGAAATCTTTCAAGGAGGGGACAGGGGGGCAAAGGCGGCACAACTTGTGGCATGGTTGACAAGTTGAAATTGGAATGACCATCATAACACTTACAACAAAGTGTGTGTGCGTGTTGTGTGGTGTGTGTGTTGTGTGTGGGGGTGGTTGATTGGTTAGAAGAGAGTGGTCATAAAATAATCGATGGGTTTTTTTTGGTTTGGGGTGTTATAGAGGACAAATTCTGGTTCAACCACCACAGTCAATCATATGCCGCATAGGCGAATGGCAGGTTATTTGTGTTAAAGGTTTTTCTTTTTCAATTTAATTGCTTCGCTTTTGTTGTGCCAACAACAACAACAACAACAACAACAACAACAATGGCAATGCTAATAATTTGAAGCAACCCTCGCTCATGCCAACCGCACTAAAAACGAGGGGGGAATTGAGAACGGAATCGGGAATCGTCATCACATTAAATACACTACTACTCTACAACTACAACATGAAGCTTTATTATTATCTACGTCTCGAATTCGATTTTATTTCAACAGCTGCAACTTCAAATTGTTAGCTGAGGTGAGGGGAAAGGCAGCGCAAGGAAGATGCTTTTTTTTTCGTTTGTTGATGTGCTGTTGGGTAATGTTTTTTTTTCGGCTAGCTGATTGTCAGGACATGCAACAGGATGTTGCAAATTTGCCAGACTGAGTGAACCACCACAAAGCCACAGAGTCACAGATGTTTAATGTATCTAAATCTGCATCTGTATCTGTAACTGCAAATGACATAAGGGTTTATTGTTCTCGCCTTTTGCCACATACAAGGCTTAGGGTTAACCCCTTAATGAATTAAAATGTTTATCGAATTTCAAGCTAAATCAATTTCAAGCATATGGGTCTGTGGGGTCTCTGTGATTGATAAAAAACATTAACGAATAAGATTTAATGTTTCTATTTAGTTCGTTGTCTTGTTTATGAAGAATGGCACTTCGTACATAAGAAGAGTGAAATAATAGCAACCGGTCAAACGCATCTCCGGGTTTAAAAGATTCCCAGGCAAACCCCACTCTATTAATAGTGTTGTAAACAATCCATTTATGGCCGAGTTGGAACATTAGAAGAGTGAAATATTTATAATAAACAATAAGTAAAATAATAGCCACTGAGCTGTGCCTATCCCACTAAATGGGGATATTCAATAATTAGACTAATTTATAAACCAATAAGGCCAAAATATTTTAGAAGTTTATTTGGTTAAAGGCATTTCCGGGTTTAAAAGCGTTAAATGTTTGAAACGTTAAGAAGGATGAAATGATAAGATGTTGCCCTAATGCAATTTCTGAAAAATAAACCGACTTGTTATACCAAAGAACCAGAAAAGGTCTACTCGATTGACAGAGTTTTAATCGTAAACAGTGTGGCTGTTATTCAGTTCCAATAATGATTTGAAACCTGGTCATGTATGGTGTGTGTGTGTGTGTAAAGATTTACTAATAAGCAAACATTAAACTATGTAAATTTTTATTGAAGAAGTTAACAAAGTACAAGATTTACTTTGCCTTTGAGCAATGTTTTTGGTGTGATTGCGAATAAATAAATCTTTTACTCACATTTATAGCCCAAAAATACATTAAAAAAAACTAGTTCAATTAAACAAACACATGTTTACACAATTTGCAATGCAACTTTCAGGTAAACAATGTATTTCATTAAATTTATTACTTCAAAATCGAACTTTTTCATACAGAATTAACAAATAATTAATTGCATCTATATATATTTTTTTTTTTGCTTCTAATGGCTAATCTATTTTATTTTAAATTGTTGATCAAAAAAAAAAGAAAAACTTGACTCTTGAAATAGTTTTTATGCTGATGAACTTTTTCTATATGTGTATGTAAATATGTGATGACAAAAGTGCCTGTTAATGATGTTCATAAATATAAGAAACATATACATATATATACACTTATGTATATTTATGTTTACAGGGTCACAAATTCTTGGTCTTTTCCATTAGCAAGATATCTAAATATATATATTATGTTCACGAAAATTCCATGAAGTATTTTTTGTGGGTGAAAAGGAATCCTTTCATCTCGTAACTGCATTTAACCCACATTTTCCTAAGCAACTTGCCAATATACACACTTTAATCCCCATTTGAAGAAACGACAGCAAAATAAAACACGCCAAAAAAGAAGCAAAAATATATATATATATATCACAAACCAAAATTCTGTCAAAACTAAACTAAAAGAATGAAAAAAGACGAGCTATAAATTGCTGCTGCTCAAGCAGAAAATGTTTTTTTTTGCCTAAATTGCCGGCAACTCTATAAGTAAACTCTTATATACAAATGTCTACAGATATATGTATGTACATATATACACATATTCTATATATGTATAGAGCAAGCACATTGTAAATTTTTTAGTATATGTATGAGTATTTGTAAGGTTTTTTTTTTGTCACTTTTATAATTAAAATTCGCACACACATGACTTTATGCTTATATAGAACAACTCACGACGACGAGTTGGAAGTGAATATTAATAAAAACTGCTAAGTGCTTAGAGCAAAAATATATATACATATGTGTGTATGAATAGGTCGGATGAGGAAGAGATCGTGATGTTGATGAATATGAAAAGATGTGGAAGAAAAAGCCAAAGTACATACCAAGTAATTAGAAAAGTTTTGCCTTGATGTTTTTTAAGTTTAAATCCAATTTTTGTGGCAGATCAGCATACATATAGATATCTATATGTATATTTGTATATAAATTTATCCACGAGTTTTTTTTTTTTTTTGTTTTCAGTTTGACACACACAACAAGAAAAAAAAATTTCAAAAAAAATATATATGCATATAAGAGAACTTGGGAACTGGTAAAGTAGAAAATGCCGATATGAAGGAAGTGCTGGCAGGTCGTAAATCAGAGCAAAGAAGAGACCAGACCCAGACCCAGAGCAGACCAGAGAAGAGACTTTGCTTTGATTCAGTAATGTGTTGGTATTATATCTTCCATCTGGTAGTCCTTCTGCATCTCTCACACACACACACACTCAGTTGACTGTGGTTGTGTGTGTAAAGTTGTGTTTTTCGGTATATTTTTCGTACACTTTTGAGCGTCTGCCTTATTCGTATTGAAAAAGGCAGGCAAAGTAGGTAGTTTACCTTTATTTCTGAGTGTTTTGCGCACTCACACACACAGATACACGCGTGTGCAAACACACACGCACACAAACAAACACAAACAGTAGGGATACAGCTGCAAAACAAAGTCACAGATACAAAAAGTTCGAATCGGAGGGTAACACAGAACACAAACACAAAACGTATATATGCATCTGTGTGTGTGTGTGTGTGTGTCAGAGAGTTGAGATACCCCGAATGTGTATATAAGTTGAGAACGTTTTTTTTTCTTTGTTTTTGCTTTCTGTACAAAAATGCAGGCGGCACTTCGAAACTCGATGAAATGCACTCTCGTTTATGTATATGTATGTGTATTTTGTGAGAGAGTTTTGTCTTTGTTTTTTCAGAAATAAACACAACAAAAAAAAAATGCCGGTAAATGCAATTATTCACATTGTTTTTATTTATAATACATAATTTATGTTTTTTGCTCAGTAGCTATTTTTAATTTCCAATTTATTTTTCATACACAAAACTCCAACGATTTTTGCCTAATATGTGTTCTTTTTGTTGAACGCGTTGCGCGCGCGCGCTTTTTCCTTTTTCTTTTTTTGCTTTTGATGTTGCAACACAAACGAGAACGTGCCGCGTCGTCGTTGTGCATGGATGTGGCGCTCGCGTGTTACTGCGGCTCGATGCGCAGATACAGATACATTTGAGTACTCAGATACAGATACACTCAGGCAAACACAACGCAACCTAACGCAACCACGTCAAACCAGACATCAGCCAACAAACATACCGTGGGACAAAAACAATAATTTCTCATACAAATTTCACTCAGTATCTCAAAGATATTTTTGGTGATATTATTAGATTTTAACTAAAGGCATATAAAACACATGGTAAAATCTTTATTTTGAACTTTTTTTTTTTTTTTTGTTTATGGAAAGAGTTGTTACTGCAAAACTGAATAAGAGTTATGCCTCAAAATTGGCTAAAAGTAGTTTTAAAATATACGAATTTCTTTTTTTTTATACCAAAAATATAATCTTTAGTCTTGGGAGGTGCCTACAAAGACCATTCAAAATTAATTTTATAGCGATTAATTTGGAAGCTACAACTACCAATAGACAAAGTCACTAATTTAGAGTAACTAATTGACTTTCAATTCTAATGAATAGCAAAGTGTTTTTTTTTTTTAAACAAATACAAATTTAATTTATCTTTTGGAATATTCAGTTTATTAATGGCTAGTTTTGTTGTTGTCTAACTATTTTTAAGAAAACTAGAGATAATAAAGGTTTGTCGAAACAAGCTTTGACTATCCTATATATAATAAATAGTTTTTTTATATTGAATGAAAATCTATAGATAGTTAACCTACTAGACTTAATGAAAAGTATATTTTGTTAAATTAATCTACCTACTTTAGCAACATTGTCATTAATTAACAGCAAGAATTGAGTGATTCTGTTAAATAAAAATGTTGCTAGCTGACTGTGTGGCATGTTGAGCAACATTTTCGATAGCTCGCAACTGGTTCGCAAGCCAACATGTTGCAAGTTCGATTCATACAGATTCCTAAGCAAACAAACAATAATGTTAAGTATGGAAATTAAGATTGCGTGATATGGTGCCACCAAAAACTCCCTTTTCCCTACAAATGTACATTTATGTGTATGTATTGAGGAAGTTACCTGATAATTGCAGGCAACAGTGTTTCTAGTGTTGGTTCAGTCTGAATCTGCTCACCTTCTTTCCCCTGCCCGTTTTCACCAACATTTCATTTCTTATGTGGGTGCTAAATCGCCTGTCCGTTGGCCTCCCCATCCCATAGAACGCACAGTAGGAAGAGAATTTCGCGAGTTAACATTTGTTTAGGAAATTCACAGGTCATAAGAAGGAATAAAGGAAACAAAGGTCTTTGACTTTTGAAGAGTGTGAAATTCAATTAGAAGGTTTTGGCCACCCCTTTCTGCCACACAAAATAAACCCGCATTGGTAGGCATTAGCCATAACCTAAGACATAAATACAACATAATCGCTATACTTTGCATAATCTCCCACAAACAACCACACACCTTAATCTTTGGACTAACGACTAATGATCTCCTCTCTCATTATCTTGGACAAATTAATCAAATTCACACATAACACCCCCTTTATATTTCTGTCTTATACAACAAACTAATTTTCGCTATTTTGATTAATTTCAGTCAAAATATAATAACTAAACATGGCAAAGGGCCGTCGAGTTGCTTTTGCCTCCGGCCAAGACAACAAAAACCAACATAAAAAACGCTCAAAAAAAACATGTCAAAAACTGTATAATATGATTTGACAAATGACGGTTCGAGAACAGGCCCTGATCGTTTGTATCTCTGAGGAGATTCTCCTCTTAACCGTTCAAAATTTATGTAAATTTCATAACAAGCCTCCAATTATTTATACTGCCGTAAAACACATTGCACAAACAGAAAACAAAAACAAAAAACTCAAAACTTTAAGTGAAGTCGAAGTAACGACTATAAAATTATACCCTATGAAATTGTAACTCTTTTACATTGCCAATTATTCATCTTCAATTCTGAAATTTATCGGAAGATTACATTTTCCACAACTCGTTTTCAGTTCTTTGTATACTCAGACAAGTTGTGTTTTTCTAAAATGAAAGTTCCAAATGAACCAAAAGACCAACCAAGAGTTAAGATTGGCTCCTATTATAATACCCATTGCAATATTTCTCAACAGGGTATAGACAACTTTAAAGCACATTAATTTTTTCTTCCCCCATTTTCTTTTCCAGATAAATGCGTAAAATTATTTTGACCAAAAGAAAAAGATTTTTATGGCAAATTCATCGCGCCATAAACCTCTACAACGCACCGCAAAGCACAAAACGCACTAAAAAAAAAAAAAAAAAAAAAGCGACCTGTGTAAGACAAAAGGGAAAACAACGCGAATGGGCATAAAAGTTTGATGAATTTTCGGGCATTTGTCAAAGCTGTGAAGCAAATTGCTTGACTTCATATAAAAGACCCCCAAAAAGATCGATCGATCGATGTGTTTTGTAAGAGAAGTTTGATGATAATGTTGCAAGATAAACCATTTGGATACCAAAACGTAAACTATCGAATAAAAAATTGCATTTTTAAACAAAAGAAAACTATTCAAACGATTTGTTTAATTTAGAAATGTGTGACAACCTTGACCAAATCTTGTTATTATTGATCGTAAAAAGAATAATACTCGATTTCGCCAGGGAATGTAGTGACTGAATGATTTACAAATAACACATTGGATTTAATCTAGATTGCTTTACTTAATAAGGAAACAATCAATTCTCAAATTCATATTGTGGCATTCAAAATATATCTAATTGTAAGTGTAATTCCACATACATATATATATGTATATATCTAAAGTGATTTCGACTTCTTCTAATACTTACAACTCTAATAAAAGCAAGCCAAATCAATTTAGGTTCCCATGAAATCCAAAAGACCAATCTTGCGTTGCTATAAACAGGATTCAAAGTCAATTCAATCAATTGACAAATAGTTTAATAATAAATAATATTCTGCGATATCTCAATCCATCACTAAGTTTGGCGCCATCGGAAAGCCCCTTCAAAGGGTTTTGCATAATAATTATATTGACATAATCACATAGCTAGCCTACCTCATCCTCTACTGCCCGCCCTTTCTCCTCTTTTCCTGCGCCTGCCCTCTGACTCCACCAGATATGATTAACTGATTTATGGTCGTGCTACTTACGTGGTGATAAAAAATTATACAAAATATCACAGAGCGCTGTCTGTGGGTAAAAGTTGAAGTTGACTTACCTGAAAAATAAAAGAGAGGAAGAGGTTAAAAAAAAAAAAGGAAAAATTGAGTTTTGTGTAACAAATTTTTAAATGCTACGCAAAAAAAAAAAAAAATAATAATAAACCAAAATAAACATAAACAAACATAGTTTAAAATGCGTTTGAAACTCCGCCCCGGATGCATGGAGATCTTGTCTTAGTTGTTATTTGATATAATCTTTTTGGGTCATTAAAGCCATTTATTAGGCGCATTTTGGACACAACCAATGCATCATTCAGCGCAAAAGATTTAAGAGATTAGAATTAAATTGAAACTTAATTAGGCACCAATGGAATGGTTGCGGTGTGTGTGTGTGTGTGTAAAGGATGAAGATCTACAAAAATAAATAGAAGGAAAATGAAGTCCAAAAGTAGACAAAATTTGCATATATCTCTCCCTCTCTTTCTCTCTGTGTCTGTCTTTCCCCATGGGGTGAGGTGGTGAGCGAGCGGCTAGTTTGAACTACTTTTTCGGTCTAGCCGAATGTCTGGCGAATGTCTCTTTTTGGCCTTTTGCGCACAATTTATGCATTGTTTGTAGAACTGTTTGTTTGGTTTTTTTTTTTTTTTTTTTCGTTTGTTGGCCAACATCTACTGAGCCGTGACAACAACTGCTGCTAGAAGAGATCTTCCTTCGTCTCTCCAGCAGCAAACGCAAACTCATTTTCCAAACGGCCATGAACACGGCTAAAAAGCAGAAGCAGAAGCTTTCACAAATCGCAAATAGACGACAGCAGCGGCGGCAATAGCGACCGACCGACCGCCAAACCAACCAACCAACCAACCAACCAACTAACCGACTGACGACGGCAACGACGTTGAATACAGTTAAAAAGTTGCGAGTTCATTGTTGCATGCACCGGCTTTGAGTGACTCCGCTCCGATTCCAGGCTAAGCCACCGTTTGTCTAAAGAACCTCCCCACTTTATACCATCTCCCCCTCTGCCTACCTCCCTCACTCCCAGTCTTTTTCTTCATCAGTATTCCCAAATGCTTAGTTTGCCGCTTGTTCTACTGAACTACCGCATGAACTTTGCGTTCGTTATGATTTGGCATAGAGCAGCGGAATGAAGTGAAGTGCAAAGAGTCCATCACTGGGTTAGAGAGGAGCCGCCTTCTAAATAAATAAAGAGAATGCCATTTCTTTTCTTTTCAATCTTCTCTACATAACATAAAATAGTTTTGTACAAGCTCAATACAGAGTACTCAGATACATTGTTCAACAAATAATTCAATAAACATTGCATGAGAGCTCCTTTCAAACCGGAAAAATGAATATTTCGAAAGCTTAGAGTTTTACGCAGACGACAACAAGTGTTTCGCATCAGCATTTTAAGTATTAGAGAGCTATACGAATACAATTGTAGTTTTGAGTACTCGATAATCCCTTTATGGCCCAGTGTTGCCATTTGGTAGTACTCCACAACGAATGATTAAGTTGGACTACTACTAGGTCTCTTCACTTGTATTCATTCAATTCAATCATTCACTTTTTAGTCTCATTCATTCGATTCATTAGCAAAACTGAATGTCCCACTTGTCCATTTCAATAGATTCATAGAGTAAAACATGCATTTAAGAATGTCCAGGTTGATGATTATAAAATATTTTAGTTGAGTTTTGAATAAAATTGCGTTTCAAGTCTTACCATTCTTGAGTTCGTTAATCAATGTCACTTTAAAATAGTTCTGGTCTTCGTGTCACGTTGCCATCCTTAATCAAAAATAAGGTAGGCTTCTCTTTCTTTAAATACCTAACGAACTATGCATCTTGAGCGTCTCCTTTCGTCGTCGTCGTTGTTGTCGTCATCGTCATCTTGTATTTGGTTCCTTCCTTAGCAACTTACTAACCGAGATACAGTTAGAATAATGGTGATTGATAAATATTGTCTATGCACGATTTTCAACATTTAATTGAAGTTTGAAGCGCAAGGTCTGTTTCCGCCCCTCATCGCCTTGCCACAGCTCTCGCCCTGCCTCTCCATATGTTTTGAAGTTGAAGTCTAATTGATGGCAGCATTTACAGTTGAGGGAGATCTTTTGTCTTAGAGACTCTGAGAGTAATAGAAACAGTTGCTTTCTCCACCCACCCACGCAGAGAGTAGTAGTCCGGTAATAACAGCAACGTAAGGAAAAAGACAAAGATATATGGCAGAGAGAGAGAGATACATATACATACATACATAACTTTCTTAAGTGCCACCCAGAGTTTTGACATCTAATTGTCAAGGCTTTTATCGGTTTGAAGTTTTTATTGTGGCTTTTTGTGGCTTTGGTGAATTTTTTTTTTTTTTTTTGCAATCACTTTCCTAAAGGCTGATGGAAGCATTGTTGAGCCAGTTTTTCCCCCACACATTCTAAACTTTCTTCTCTTTATCTTTTTCTCTCTCTTTGACAAAACATAATATAACTGAAAAATGTAATTTTTTCCCCGATCTAACCGACAGGCAGCAACAACAACAAACAGGCAAACTTTCATGTTCTTTCAAGCAAAAAAGATGAAGTCAAAATGATAGCAAACTAAGCATCAGCAGCAGCAAAATGTGCGTTTGCAACGTCGTAAAACATTTTCCATTTCAAGGCAAACAGTTTTCCGCATTTTCCGCGATCGACCAACAACAAACAGCAAACAACAACACAACAACAACGAGAAAAGCACACAGGAGCAAGCCAAATACTAGATAAACACAAAACACGAGAATGGGAGCAGGAAAATGAAAAGGTGGAGCAGGTGGTGCAGGACGTGCTGGCAACACAACACACAAGCAGTGGCAAGGCAAGCAGGAGGTTATACCAATTGCTGTCGATGATGCTTGGCTTTAGGCTCTAAAACAACAACAACAACAACAAAAAGAAGTCTCGAGTCAAGCAATAAAAAATAATAATCGAACAGTTGCATTTGGTGCGTTGGTTGGTTGGTTAGTTTAGATGCCTTGCTTGCTTGCTGCTGATCGCCTGATCGGCGGCTAGTATGATCACTGCCTGCTGCTTGTGGGTTGTTGTCGATTGTTGGTGGTTTGCTCTCTTGCTTGCTTGCTGACTTGTTGTGGAAAGTTATTGGCCATTATTGGACGAAAGGTAAACCAGAACACTGAAATTGGTCGAGACCATAAAATGAGGCGATTGTAATTTGATAATTGTTCAAGCGTTTGAAAGTTGTATATTGCATAATATGCACATCAACATAAACATACATACATACATACACACATGTAAAGATTCCTTTTGGACTACTACACATACATATGTGTGTTTATACAATATATGTGAAAGCAAAAGAGTGGTCCTAAAGGCTGATTAGTTATCATGGTTTTATGTATTCGAAGATATTGTAAAAGGCGAAAGAAAAAAAATGTCTTCTTTTTTTGCAGTAAAAACTTATGAAAACCAGCAAAAAAAAAAATATATATATAAATAAATGTCTTCAATTTTTATATCGTTTTAAATGGCGATTAATAACCATTGGTCTAATTTAATTTGTGTAACCATCAAATCATTTAGATTTTATAGACCTCTCTCACTCACTCACTAATGTTCTTTGTACCATGCTGAGTTTATGACTTCCGTTAGTAGCTTTGATGCCAACCATTAATTTTACCAACAATTATTTAACACTTAAAGATTGCAATAACCGGAAAATAAGAGGCATTATATGCCAAAAATGGAAAGACGAAAACTTTCTGAAACAACTGAAAATAAAGCACAGCATGGCATCCAGCACAATGTGAGACACAGTTTATAATACACCAAAAATTATTAATGATTATAATAATTACCCATCATTCGTCTACTTTATTCTGTTTCCCCCTAATGCTCTACAATTGTCATTCTATTTAAATAATCTTCATTCAGAAAGAAAAGAGAACCGTAATCTAACTAATCTAGCAATTTAATATAGTTTGTATGCTTCTTTAATGACTTAGTAAGAGTGACTACTCTGAGTTCTTTTCTATAGAACAAGTGATCTCAATAGTCAATGCCCTGAAGCAAATATTACTTTTGTTTTTCTTACATTATGGTAAGCATCCTGACTGAATTCTATCAGATTCTATAGAAACCGCTAAATTATCGATACCACTTTGGCAGATATCGATAATAAACCACCCCTAATAACAACGAATAGAAAGCAAATTTAATGGAAATGCAAATTAATGTAAAATTAAAGATTTATAGTCCTTCCCATATTAATTCACATATAACTTCTAAGTAGCCAAAGAAGAACCACAAAAGAGGAAAACACTTGGAAAATTTCCATAAAGGCGGATATCTGCTTTATAATCCTGTTTGTTAACACAAATTTCAGACTGTTGTATCTTATTTTAGTTTCAAATGATGAAATTTGATTAATTTTTGACCGTTTTGCCACAGCAATCCATTTTATTTTACCGTGTTCAAAATCTCATAAAATTTCATCAGCTTATATTGAAGCTTTGAAATCACCTACTTAGGCACTCAGTAATCACCTTAAGAAATTCAAAAGCAATTTCAATAAAGTTAATTGGGCAAGAATGTTACTCTCAGTTCAAGTATTGTATATTAAATGCTTGAATGGGCATTGTTGTCAAAAGCAATTCCTATACAAACCGCTGCATGGAATCGATTATTAAATGATTAATCAGTTTTTTTCCTCACTCCTTATTTTTCTATTTTTTTTTGAAATTGACAATTGTTAATAATGATCTAGCATTTGCGATTATGTTCCCATAACACATGAGCGACCACATGGAAAACGCAATCTCATGAACTTTTGAACCGCCTTTACTATGATTTACACGAACTATCAATGGGGAATTGTTAATGTTGTTACTCTGTCTATGTTCATGTCTGGGCTCTTAGATCATGCTTGATTTTTTTTTTTTCTTTTTTTGCACGCCAAATTGATTTCAATCAGTGCAACAATGAAATAATTTTTCATAGAATTTCGCACTTGAATGGCTTAAGTTGACCCAGTGCTCCATTTGTCGACACAATCTCTTCGATTCCTTCAAAAAAAAAAAAAAAAACAAATTTTTGTTTTGTGCAGCAGCTGACAATGAGTTAAGCGAGAAAAAAAAAAAAACGAACTAACTTTACCAATAAGAGGAGAGCGTCGTGAAGAGCAAAGAGATCTATCTACTAGGAACAACAACAGCTGCGCGCGCCTTTTGCGCGTTCACTTCTAATGGACACTAGGCGCGCGCAACGCCCACTACTTGAAGGCCTGGGCGATGATTTATGAGTGGCTCCTCCACTTGGTAGAAGTAGAAGTGAAACTCTGCCATCATAGAGAAGGAGAGTCAGTCTCTCTCTCGCTCTCTCTCTCTCGGTGTCTTTCTTTTTGCTGTCAAGGGTGTGAAAAGTGGCAAATAAGTTGCCAACATACCCAGAATCTCACTGGCTCTCTCTCTTTCTCTGTCTTCATCTTTCTTCGTTTTGGTTAAACAAAATGCTCGCAAATTGCAAACATAAAGAGTCGAGGAGTCTGAGGATCTCTCTAAAAGATTAATCGCGCTAAGCTTTGAAGTGTCAAAGCGGCAAACAAAAGACCCAAAGCCAAGCAACAAACCAACAAACCAAGTGGAGTGTTAATGAAGCAGCCATCCAGCCAGTCGACTGGAGTTTTGAACATGGAGTCTTTTGGTGGGCCACCCACACAACACAACACAACACAACACACATTATGTTGCTGCTAGTCTTCTTGCTCACATAACGGTAACCAAAAAAGAGCAGAAAACCCACCCACTCAGCTTAAATTCAAGTGGCTGATGATGCACTGAGAAAGAAAAAGAAGAAGGATCCAAGATTTCTCAAAAATAAAATGAAGAAAAAATATCACAACTTGAACTTGCACTTGGATAAAAAAGAAATACGTTGGCAAACTTTAACTTTAACGATTGATTACAGAGTATCATTTGCAAAATAGTCATAGAAGTGGCAAAAGAAGTGGAGGACAAGTGAAAGATAAATGAATAAACATCATTAGAGTGCCAAAGATTGTAAGACGATGATGATCATGATAATGATGGTGATGATACCCTCATAATAACCCCCCAACAAGACCAAGCCACAGTCTCGGAATTGAAGTGAAAATCTTGATGTTATTGTTTGCCATAATGACGAATTGTTATTCATTGCATTCGCATTGGATCGAATGGTACGATGGGTTGTATGTGAGATGCAAAGAGCAGCGAGTTGATGATGGGAGCAAAACAGAAAAAGTGATCTTCGTCATCAAGTTCATTGTCACGATCAATATTTATCAAATTGTAGATGATAAAAAAAACTTGAACAAATCTAGAGGCAAAGAAAAGAAAGCAGTTTTTTTTTTTACAAATTAAATCAATGTCGCTTAGAGATTAACTATATTTAGTCAAGTTTCAAAGCAAAATCAATAGACTTAATGCCTAATGAGCAGAGATTTTTACATACAGAAATTTAAATTTTAAAAACAGAAATTCAGAAATTGGTTTCAAATTAAAAAATTTTGCAGATTTTGTTTTCGAATTAGAAGCAAACAAAACAAAAATGCATGTGTTAAAAACAAGTCAAAAAGTCCAAAATTCAATGTTCAATTGCATTGTTTGTAGTTTTTATTTTTAAACAAACCAAAAGCGATTAATATAAAATATTACGAATTACTATTTCTATAAAAACAAGCAACAAAGTTTAGAAATAACTTCAAGATCGATTGTCTTAATGTCTTAATATTTAATTTCATTTTTGAACTAAAAAGTAAGAAGCTTCCAATTAATTGTTGACAATTTTTTTCCCCTTCGCTCTTTTTATACCCTTGCAAAAAGGGTATATTAATTTTGGTCAGAAGTGTGCAACGCATAGAACGAAGCATCTCAGACCATATAAAGTATATATATTCTTGATCAGCACGACGAGACGAGTTCAAATAGCCATGTCCGTCCGTCCGTCCGTCCGTCTGGATCAACGCGAACTCCTCCGAGACCGTAAGAGCTACAGAGCTGAAATTTTGCACGTAGGCTTGTATATACTGCAGGCGTTGTATATCTCGGGTTCAGCCGGATCGGACCACTATATCATATAGCTCCCATACAAACGTCAAAGTCACGAACAGTGACTTTTCTCAATAACTTCGTTATTTTTTCAGATATTGTCGTGAAATTTAATATCGGGTAACTATATCATATAGCTCCCATAGAAACGATCGGTGGAAAACAGTGACTTATATTAAAAAGTTCGTGAAGGCCGTTCTTTCGCAAACATTAGACTTTTTGGATAAAACGTTTTTACACTTTGATGGCTATGGGATTACCAAAACAGTTGCAAGGGTCTACAAACTTCGACGCGGTCGAAGTTAACCCCGGCCCTCTGGTTATTTGTAAAGATTGTTTATTTCAACAAATTTGTCCATCTTATTCTAATTATGATAATGGTTAATATTGAAAAAGTTTAGAAACGAAGTATTTATTGTTAATCAACTAATAGTTTCCAGTTTATGGCTTCGCTTCGTGGTTTTTGAAATAAAAACAAAATTCACTAAATAAATTTTCGCTTCTTCAGTTGCAGACTGTAAAAATTTTCAGAATCAACAGTAGAAAGGGAAATCTTGTTGATTTTCCATAAAGATTTTAATCGAAATTGAACAAGAAATATAAAAAGCAAAGTGTTCTTGACCTGCTCAGATATAGAAGAGCCGATAAGGATGCTGAATATTGTATATATGTATGTATGTACATTTGGCCAGTCTAGTCCAGACACTGATTGAAAGTGATTAATGCAATAAATTCGATTCCATAGCTTGCAACATGCAACAATGCTTGAAGAGGGTGAATAAGGTGTGGGACGGGGGGGAATAGTCTAGTGGAGCTACTCTACGGGATGGTTAAAGTGAAATGTTTGCCATTGGCATTGAAAAATAACTACAAAAGTGCTATAAAACACATTTGACCCACATCTAGAAGGCAGAGAAAGACCGAGAGAGAGAGAGAGAGACATGAAGATAGACTGCCAGACAGACAAACTTAAAGAGAGAGAGAAAGAAGTAACATTTATTTGTTAACAACAATTTAGTAGCTCTCTTCCGTTTATTTGCTGCTGCTTTGCTCTGCTCCGGCTGCTGCTGCCTTCTTAAAAGTATTTTATTGTCTATGGCAAATTTGTTTGTTGTTGTTGCTAGTGTCTTGTTAACGCTTTTTATTGTCTCTGTTGTTTTTTTTGTTGCAGTTTTTTGTTTCTTTTCCTTTTTGGTTAGCTCCATTTGTCTCTTGTAGTCTGTATGTGTATGTGAGTGTGTGTCTGTGTTGCTGCTGTGCCTGGCCCGGCCTGGCCTGGTCTATGCAGATGTATCTGTCAGATACATTCATTAACTTGTTTGCACTTACAGCTGATTTATGCTTTGTCCAGCTATTTGTGCTTTTTTTTTTCTACTTCTCCTTCTTGTCATCTCTTGTATTTAGACATTTCCTATGTGTTGTCACCTGAATTTTTAGTTGCTTTTATTTGTTGTTTTTTTTCTGATTTTTTTGTTTGGGGTTAATTAAAATAACCAGGTAATTGTGCAGTTATATAGTTGGCCAAGATGAGAGGAGGTGTGGCGTCTAAACTAGGAGTTGGTTGGGGAGTTTATGACTATGAATATGCATGATGTTGTGATTACGCCGCTTTTTACCTGTTTTCCACCTGAATGGAATGGCTGGTTTTAAGGCGACAGCCCGTCGTTGGCAATTAGTTTCACAAGGCCCTTCAATATGTTTGTATGTATGTATACTCTCTTGGGCAATTTTGGCACGTTGTTAGCGCAAAGAAAAAAGAGGCCGAGAGCTGATGCGCACGATGGAATCAAAAGCAATTCTAAAAACTAGTTTTCCACACCCAAATGGAAAACAAGAAAATTCTTTTGAATCTCTAGAGATGTCAGGACAAGAAGTTTTTTGCGTGAAAACTGACAAATTTCCATTTGATAGTTGACTTTAAGTGACCTCCTCAACACTTGTATAAATTTTGCCATGGAAATTCAAATTGATTTGAGTTCCAGGGTATTCAAATTCATTCTTTCTTTACCTTTAGTTTTTTTAATACTGGGTACTCACAAAGTTGGCCCCCGGTTTATTCAGTCTATCTACCGCTGCTTGTTGTAGTTGTTGTTGTTCTTGTTCGACAAATAAGGGAAAAACTTGTCGACCAGGCCCCGCCGTTTCCTTTTAGCATCTTCTTGGAAAAGTCCAAGCTGGCAAACAACAAAAGAATCTCTTCTATTTCCTTGGGAAATATCTGTGGCATTTCGATTTTTTTCTTGTTGCTTTTGTTCTATCTCTTTCATTCATTTTAAAGATTCTTCCTGCTCTGGTTTTAAATACATTCCATCTCTCTCTTACGCTACTCTTTGGGGGTTTCTCTCTTTTTCTCAATTATGGTGATGTTGGTTTTGCTTTGTGATCTACTTTGAGCCGCTCGTGTCAAGACCACAAATCGTTGCAGGAAATCCGATTTGTGGTAAAAGTTGTTGCACTCTTTTTCCTTTTGGTTTTTCTTCTTATTCGTTTTCACATTTTCTTTTTTTTCGCTTTAGTTTTATAACTTGTAAGTTTTGCTGCCGTTTATGTGACACTCAACTAAGTAAACGGTTTCTTGTGGGGCTTCTAACTAGGGAGCAAATCAAAATACTCCTCTATACTAAAATGGGGGTGGGGCGCCAATGCGAGGGCGTCTACTAACTATGCCTGGTGTTGTATTAACCATTACAGGGGTCACTGCCTCGAAAGGCTCGCAAACAACAACAATCCGGGACTAAGCTAGGATAAACAAACATTTCTTTTTTAACCGTTTTTCTTTAGTAAATCATTTATTAAGAGAGTCCAGCAACAAAGGAAAGGTCATCAATTTCTGTTTAACCGTAGATGTGTCCGTAGTGACCAGCGTGGACAGCACCATAGGATTTCACAACGGGCACATAGGATTGATGAACCACTGGAGTGTAGGTCTTCACCACTGGCACCACTGGGACATGGACATGCTTAACCACGGGCACCACAACCGGAGAAACGGCAACCACATGAGGTTCGGCAATGTAACCAGGAGCAGCCAAGGCAACGGCAACCAAAGCGAGGAGTACAGCCAACTAATACGAGGATCAAACAAGGATCAAAATGTTGTTATAGTCGAAGGATATAGATTCCAATGACTTGACTTACTGTGCGGAACATCTTAAAGAAGTTGGTTTTTTAGTTTAGTTAAACTTGAGTCTTGTTAGTAGTCTTAGAGTCGCTGAGTGACTGTTGATGCTCATCCATCGGATGGGTCATAATATATATAGGCAAAAATCTATTGACAAACAATTTGGCAAAAATTTGTTTGTTGTGCCACGCGACAAACCAGTTTTTAGTTTCGGATTGAGATTCTTTAGTTATTATTGTATTTAATTGGAACTTCAAGTTAGTGAACGTTAACGCGGAGGCTTCTTCTATTAGCCAAACGCGCAGGTGTTAAGATCACACTGAATGCCGAAGGGCATTGTGGCAAATAGGCTCCATTTTGATTATTTATTTCATATTTTTTCCTTCTTCATTGTTGGCCTTGAATAATGCTTACGTATTGGCAATTAGAAACACGTGAATTCAATAACTGTCATTTGTTGATGTTATTTATAAATAGGTATTTATAAATTTAGAAATAATAGCTCATAAACAAATGGATTATAGACTTACTAAACGTTTATGTGAATGAAACCCATAACAAAAGTTAAATTTTTAAGGAAAACAATGTCTATCCTTGAAGCTCACACATCACAACGATATCGTCAAACGGACAACAAAAGACAAACTCGGAACTTGACTTGAACTATTTGAACTCTTCTCCAATTTAGGTAAAGACAACTAATTCAAAGAGATTCATTAAATTATTACAACAACAATTCTATACTTACTAACGCTGCCATATTAAGTAAATATTATTTTAAATGAATGCTAAATTAATGATAGAAATTAGATAAAATCCTTAGAAAGACCTATGAGAAATTCATTAACCACCCAAAGAAGCATTTTTCCGTGTGATTAAGGAAAAGTTTATCGAAGTGTGCATACTCTTAAAGTTGGATTTGATCCGGCTAAAGCTGATGATTGAAGCAACATCTAACTGCAAAGATTCTGAAAATGTTTTCGTTGATCCAGACATAACTATAATAGTTTGTTGTCATTCGTATCAGAAATATATATGTATAATATTCCTTTAAACAAATCCTTGTTAATGGTTAGGAAGTTAAAATGGATCAAAGTTCCCTCTCTTTTCGCAGTCTTTTACCTCCGACCAAAATGAATATACCCTTTTTACAAGAGTAAAAATATTACAAACACTCATACATGTAAAATATTTTCTTCATTAATCAAGCAAACATTAAGTGAAGCCTCCAACCATTTTGCCTTCCCTTTGCCAACAAGGCATAGAAAGAGATGGAAACTAACTAACTCCTCGAGAGATTTAGAGTTGGAGCGTCTTTAATTTGAGCCAATTAAATGGCGACAATCCAATCTATAAGCTCTGTGGATGTTTTGTCCGCCTTTCCCTTTCTGTCCCATAGACACAATCCATCTGTCCTTCTGCTGTCTGTCTGTCTGCCTATCCGTGTTCCGCGTCCCTCCCGCCATCGTGTTTTTGCGGTGTTAATGATGAACCTGAATTTATCCGTACATGAATTTTTCATTGTTGCTGTTGCTGCTTTTTTTCTTTTCGGGTTATTAAATCGGAGAGAAAAACCAAAAACAAAAAAAAACAAAAAAAATAAAAATAAATTGTGTTCGAAAGTAAAATTTTATGATCATGCTTTTGGGCTTTGTGGTCGCTAGTCGTCGCTGTTGTTGTTGTTGTTGTTGGGCTATGGTTTTTCTTTACTTTTTTGTCTCTGTTGTTGTTGTTGTTATTGTTGTTTTTATTGCTAAGATTTATTGTTAACTTTTTCTTCTTAATTTTCCACATTTTATATGCGAGCAAGCTGCTTCGATTTTTTTGTTTTTATTTTCTTTGGTTTTGATTTCATTTTCTTTTCATCCGTTGCCCACCGCCGCCGCCGCCGCTTAACTTCCTTCCAAAAACACATTTCGTGATTAGAGTTTGGCATTTTCTAATAAAAGTTGGCTAATGACGAAATCATTTTCTGATCCGCCTCAATTTACAATATATGTTGACGCGGATTTACGCGGAGGTTTGATCAAACCGCATCAAACAATTTTACCCCCCATTTTCTTTTCTGTTTCTGTTTTATTGTTAGTTTTATTTTTTTTTTTTTATTACACCTTTGTTTTACTCTTTCCAAAAGGTGAAACAAGTTTCGTTTTTATATGAAAGTTTGATGGGCATTGCAAGACAATTTGATTTAAGAATTGAAATTTGACTGAAATTCGGCTTTACCATTTCTTTTTAGAATTGAATTTGGGAACTTCTTACTTTCATTTAAAACAATTTCAATAAATTTTGCTTATGTGGAATTCAATTTGTTATGTTTAAATTAATAGGAAATATGTAATTCTTATTAAAGTATTTCATAATTTCTTTTGAGTTTCTTGACTTATTGTACTTTAAGTCCTCGATTGCATTACAATTATTTTCAGTAAACTTTTTGATTTAAATAATTATATAATTTGTTGAGGTAATGAAACTACAAACTATCCCAAACATTACTGAAGAAATTGCCTCGACCCTCGCGAGTTGTCTGTGGTAATGACTTCATTTTCAGCTTCATCGTCATCACATTTGTTATTAGAGTTGAAGTTTTTGTTGCTATTGGATGTTGTTTTTTTTTTTATTTTTATTGTTGGTAACATAATACTTGATATATGGGCAACATTTGGATAAATCATTTTTGATTTTTTCTTTTAATTTGGGGTGAGGAAGCGAGAGTCTGTTTGCTGTCCCGCCTTCTAATCTTGTTGCGGTTTGGTTTGCATTGGTTTCTTGTGTTGTGTTTCCATTTTGTTAATTATCTGCTTTAATTGTTAATTTAAATCACGAATGGAAGGGGGGAAACAAAAAAAAAAAATAATAATGAAGCAAAAAGGAAAAAAAAGTGAAACGCAATTGAACTTGAAGACCTCTTTTTTTTCTTGTGTTATTTTTCATATTTTCTTACTTATGAAATTGTTTTTTTTTTTTTTGTTTTTGGGCGTGTGTCGAACAATGTCAAGTTTGGAGGAGAAAGGCTTTGCTTTGCTTTGGTTTGGTTTCATTTTGGCTCGATCTCAATTGGCGATTAGTGGAATTTTTGTTGTGTTTTTATAATATGATACTTAGAAGTGGCGACGCTTTGACTGATTGCCCGATTGAAAGTTGAGATCGAAAGTTCAAGCGAAATGAACGGAACTAAGGCGGGGCGGCATAAGTTAAGATATGGGATAGGATGATTTAACATAATCTCAATTAAATATCTAAGGTGAATTCCTTCATCCGATTGACAACGAAACGAAAAATCCTTTCACAACGTAAGATACAATATGTACCCTCATATCGGGCATATCTTGTGATTATTTCTTCATTATATTTTACCATTAACTTGAGATCTCTTGAATCTAATATAAAGTATTTCGTATAGATTTTAGGTTCACTTCTTCGAGATGATCTTTGGACAATAATCTTTACGTGATGTGGATAGAAATGCCTAAAAAATACCATAAACAAATACAAATTGTATTTTATTAGGTAAACTTTCTTTCCCCATTTCATTCATTGATTTGCTAATTGAAAATTCCTTTATATTTATTTAAAGTGGAATTCCTCAATCAAAATTTTTATCCCCATCCGCTGTTCGATTTATTCACCAGCATCGTTGAATTCATTCTCCTACGTGGAAAACTTCAGCTGGGCCACGAGCCAAATGAAAGTAAACAACAACTGGCACCCAAGTAAAATGAGAAAAAAACAAAATGAAATAAAATAAAAGATTGAACAAAAATCAACAACAACAATAACAACGATACGATTTTTGCATTTGTGGGCAGTTAAACAAAATGTGCTCCATTGGCAATCAAGTCGCCCCCTTCCCCAACCGATTCCAAATGTCTTATCGATATAGCTCTCTGCCCTCTCTAGTAGTTACCACTCTTAACTCCTTTTTGCCTTCACTGATTTACGACAATTGTTTTGTCACGTTGTGCCTGGGCGATAAGAGAAGGGGAGTGGAGAGGGAGGGAGTCGAGCAGAGGTGGAACCTCCAACCGGCAGCCCAAAATGTCAATTGCCCAAAATGGTTAAACATATTTTCAATAAGTTGTTAGACAGTTCATTTTGTCTCTGTCTCAGGCTCACTCTCAGTCCCTGCCTCTGTGTGTCGGCGGTTCGGTTTCGAGATCGAGGTATCGAGTCCGGGCGGGGCGTAGTGGGGGCACGCAGCGTTTTGTTAACAAAAACTTGGCCAACAGGGAAAAAGAAAGGATGATTGAAAGAAATTTAGATGACAAGCTCCTTGTAAGTCACACTTCAAACTAACCGACAGAAAAACATTTACACATTTACATCTGTCCAAACTACGACTTAAATATACCCTGTGTATGAGTTACGAAGCGATCCTTGGGAATTTTAGTATAGATAATTTGTAAAAATTGTAAGTATTTCATTAGGTATACTTTTATCGTTATTTATTTATCGCTTCCACATAAAAAAAAATGTAAAAAAAATCACAATATTGTTTAACCGTAGATGTGTCCATAGTGACCAGCGTGGACAGCACCATAGGATTTCACAACAGGCACATAGGATTGATGAACCACTGGAGTGTAGGTCTTCACCACTGGCACCACTGGGACATGGACATGCTTAACCACAGGCACCACAACCGGAGAAACGGCAACCACATGAGGTTCGGCAATGTAACCAGGAGCAGCCAAGGCAACGGCAACCAAAGCGAGGAGTACAGCCAACTAATACGAGGATCAAACAAGGATCAAAATGTTGTTATAGTCGAAGGATGGAGATTGCAATGACTTGACTTACTGTGCGGAACATCTTGAAGAAGTTGGTTTTTTAGTTTAGTTAAACTTGAGTCTTGTTGGTAGTCTTAGAGTCGCTGAGTGACTGTTGATGCTCATCCATCGGATGGGTCATAATATATATAGGCAAAAATCTATTGACAAGCAATTCGCCAAAATTTGTTTGTTGTGCCACGCGACAAACCAGTTTTCAGTTTCGAATTAAGCATTCTTTAGTTATTATTGTATTTAATTGGAACTTAAACCGGGTAAACGTAGACATCTTTTGTCTAGATATTCATTTTGTAGGAAGCCAAAAATTATGATTATTTTGTTTATGGCTTTTAAACCTATTAGAAGGTAAAATATCAATGACCGACTAAATTGTGGGCCTAAGCTTAATTTCAGTTAATCCGTTTGTAAATGATAATGTTTTGAATGAAATGGTATATATTAGCTACATCTTACAAATAGGATATAGCAATATCGTAGATACATATAGAATTTACAGGGTATTTAAAGCTAAGCCCCAAGAGGCAATCTCTTTTTTTCTTTGATTGTTTTTGTGTGTTTCCTTGCCTTTTAATTGAAATCTTTCAGTCTTATCATGTTCTGGTCAAGTGAAGCGTAAACAATCATGTTTTATGCCTCTTTGTGTTTGGGTCTTCTGTTTAACCAAAAATGGGAGAGAAAAAAAGAATTGGAAAACCAAAAGAAATAACAACTCGAACTCAAAGCAGGCGCCTTGTTTGTCTTTGAAACTCTGCCCAAAAAGTGAAGGTGGCGCAATTTTTTTTTCTTTTTACCCAAGAAAGAAAGACAGTAAATAACCAAAATGCAGCAGCAGCAACAGCCAACAACAACAACAACCGTAATCACAATGACAATTTAACTAGGTTTTTTTTGCTTTAGTTGTCATTTTTGGCTTTTTTTTTTATTTATTATTAGTTTGTGCGGGTGACTCCAGGAAATAGTCCAGTTTAGTTTTTATGGCTGCCATAATTTAAAGTTTGTCCATTCGATTTGGCATCGATATACCACTGATTCTACCAAAACGACTAAAAAAGTCAGTCTGTCTCTGTCTCTCTGAGTCTCTGGTGTCTTTGTCTCTGTCCATTGTTCATGGTTGAGAGCAGGCGGTCGGCAATCTCTGCCAGATTTGCATAACAATTGAGTTTCGGACCGAGTTAGAGAGTTATAACCTTTCCCCCAATAAAGTTAAACAGATTTTTTTTTTCCCAGCTGTTCAACAATAAACATATGGCTAGCCAGGGCTTTTCAGTTGTGGTTGTTGTTGTTGCTCTTAGTAGTGCTGGGGCAATAAAACATTTGCCAAATTAGTTCAAGTGTTTAGGTTTTCAGTTTACTTTATCGCCAGTTAGCGAGCCAATTGAACCTTTAAATGAACTTTCACAACTTTTCAATCATTTACAATTTACAGAGATCACTTAAAGAGAAAAAAATACATACATAAATTTATTGGAGTTACATGAAATCATTTAAAGAAGTATAGTAAAAAAAAAAATGCAGTAAAATACTGATTTTAACGATACCGTTCATAATGATTTAACGCTTTAAATGTTACACATACGAAGGTTGGCTGGTTGGGTTTTTCTTCGTATACCTTACTACCGTTTCGTCTAAATCGGTTATCGGCTATAAAGACACAATATTTCTGATCCCCCTCCCATGAGTATCGTTAACGTATTGTGTCCAGGAACTTGGGACCCAAGAGAAAAAAACAAAACAGAAAAAAACATGCTTCATATTGCCATGTTGGCAAGAAAACCCCCCATGACCAACTTATGATTTATTTCAATGTATAGGAAATACGAAAATTAAGCTGGATTGTGTATAGATTTTTAGAGACATATATTTGGCATTTGAACCAGGACGTTTACTGTCAATCTAGGTCGCTTTTGGCTTTGGTCAGTTGGGCGGGCCAAAAGAAGGCCTTAAAGCAATTATTAAAAACTATAGAAGTGTTCTAGAACCTCTCTCAGCTTATAATTATTAATACCTCAATTGAGTAGAAAAACGTTTGGTTTAGGTCAGCTAACACATTTTTATTTATACTTTTAATGTATTGAGATATGTAGTGTTTAGAGAGTTATGTTTAAGTAACTCTTACGCAAACTAAAAAAAGAAAAGCTAAATACTTTGCTTGTCCAGCTGTCATGGTCGCCATGTGTTCAATCAAGCTGAACATCAAAAAAATGAAAGAAAACAAAAAAAAAAAAAATGAAAACCAAAGCTTAACTTCAACTTCAAATGATTTAAAACAAGCCAAAAGGCGCACTAGGTGACGGGCGGCTCTTCCGTCTTAGATTTGTCGCTTCACTCTTAGGCCTAACTCCTACTCCTATTCACATACTCCCAAAAAAGAGAGAGAGAGAGAGGGAGATAAATCGAAAGTTACATAATATGAGAGGTATTTTTTTTTTTAACTAGCCCCAAAGCCACGCAATACGAAATATATATAAACAATATTGTTCAGATAAAAATCCCCCAAGTCTTGTTGTTGCTGTCGTTTTCTTCTTACATCTTCAGGCCATATACAGCTTGAGCTTAGACCCAATCGAAGGTGTTACCAACAAAGCACATTGAACACATTGCCAATTATCGTGTCAGTTGTTGGCGTCAGTCGACACAGTCGACAGTGAAGTCCGGCAGAGGTTGAGGTTATCTCTCTACCTCTCCTCCTTCTCCAACTCCTTATTGTGCCTCCTCATCATTTCTTTGATTTCTCACCAGCCGCAATTTTCACTTTCAATTCAATAAATTTTCGTAATGCAAGCAATAAGGGGAACAAGGGGAACATCCATCCATGAGAATGACTGGACTCTCTGACTGACTGACTGGCTGAATGACTGAATGGGGGTCTCCGCTTCGGTCTGGGCAACAAGTTGCATTTTGTTATTTGGTTATACAATCTTGATACTTAAACGGGGATGGGGATGGGGCTGGTGATGCAGAGGGGGAGAGGGCATTGGGCGGATGGGCAAGTGCAGTTTGTTTTTCCCTTTCTTCTGTTTTTACACGCACTAACGGAAGCAGCATTTCTTTCAAAACTGATATAAAAGTCAAAGTCATTGTAAATGAAATGAAAAATGAAGTATTTATGCGTGTAATTTCTTTCGTTACACTTTTACCTCATTCGATTAGTATCTTTCTTGGCCTGGGCCACACAGGCCCAGCCTGGGCTTTTGGATTGGGCTTGAACCTAAACCTTGTTATCAAGATTTATGTTTCTTTTTTGTTTCTGTTTCACATTTTTTCTTCTTTCGTTTTGAAAGTTTTCTTTCATAAGCATTGTTAAATTATGTAACTCGTTTAATAAGATCATGCTCAAAAAAGATTATGATCAGCAAAATCATTTTCTATTCTAATTTTGAGTGTTCCAAATTGGTAATTGGAGAAATTGATACCTTATTATGTCGTTGGTAATATAAGCTATTAGTGTCTAACTCAGAAGTATGTAGTAGTTGGTAAGATATTTCGATTGAGGTATAATTTGTCGTTATTTATTTATCGCTTCCACATAAAAAAAAAAATGTAAAAAAAATCACAATATTGTTTAACCGTAGATGTGTCCATAGTGACCAGCGTGGATAGCACCATAGGATTTCACAACGGGCACATAGGATTGATGAACCACTGGAGTGTAGGTCTTCACCACTGGCACCACTGGGACATGGACATGCTTAACCACAGGCACCACAACCGGAGAAACGGCAACCACATGAGGTTCGGCAATGTAACCAGGAGCAGCCAAGGCAACGGCAACCAAAGCGAGGAGTACAGCCAACTAATACGAGGATCAAACAAGGATCAAAATGTTGTTATAGTCGAAGGATGGAGATTCCAATGACTTGACTTACTGTGCGGAACATCTTGAAGAAGTTGGTTTTTTAGTTTAGTTAAACTTGAGTCTTGTTGGTAGTCTTAGAGTCGTTGAGTGACTGTTGATGCTCATCCATCGGATGGGTCATAATATATATAGCCAAAAATCTATTGACAAGCAATTTGCCAAAAATTGGTTTGTTGTGCCACGCGACAAACCAGTTTTTAGTTTCGGATTGAGATTCTTTAGTTATTATTGTATTTAGTTGGAACTTAAACCGGGTAGACATCTTTTGACTAAATATTCATTTGGTAGGAAGCCAAAATGTATCATTATATTATTTACGACTCAAAAATCTATCAGAACGAGCTATATTTGCAATACAGACGATTTTGGGTGAACAATTTTGTTATGGATTTCATTTTCAAAGTCACATGACCTTCGATATAGGAAAAGATCCAACTCTTTTAAAACAGCAAATAATCTTCAACTGGGTCAATACTAAGTATGATAGCAAGTTACCTACATGCCCTTTTCTAGGACTTAATTTTCTTATTAAGAATTAATAATGCACTTATATTATATCTACCTTTTCTTTTTATCCACTTTATCACCAATTTTCTACATAAAGGCATATGTTAAAATTGTTGCTGATATAAAGAACATAGTAAATGGAATAAATAAACCTCTGAGAACCCTAGAGTAAATTGTTAATTGGTCACGCATGCGCGGTGCGCTTAATAGTTCTAAGGGTTCGAGGAAAAGTCCTAAGGGTGAGAGTAATAGTCGTAAGGGTATAGTAATAGTCCTAAGGGGAGAGTAATAGTCCTAAGGGTGCGAGTAAAATTCCTAAGGGTGAGAGTAATGTTGATGCAACATTATCCCTCACAAAAGTAGGCAAATGAATTGTTATATTCTAAAATGTTGCAGCAACACAAAACTTGGCAGAAAACTTTTAGCCTTAAAGTAGACTCTAAAAAGAGTAACATCAGCATTGCCATGCCCTTAGAAATAGGCAACACTTTTTTTGAGCAATAACTGTTGTTGAATTTGGGCTTTTCTGTAAAGCATTAACATTTTATTTAGACACATTGAAAAAAAGCTTTGTTCTCTCCATTAACTTAGCAAAGTTTCGAACCCAAATATATATATAAAAAATTTGTATTCAAATAAGGAATATAACCGTTGGATGCCTCAAATAATATCAATAATATTTCGAATATTTCGACTTACCGAGTGAACTGCTAAATGTCGCTGCAAGTCTGCATTGCCATAAAGAGTTAATTCCGAAATAGTCGGAGAGTTTTCCAGTTTGTTTTCCATATCCCGCAACCAGCGACGTAGTTCCTTTGGATCCTCACAGAGACCCTCTGGTCGTTGGGTTTCATCGAGAATCTAAGAAAATAGTTTCATTTTACAGCACAGTTTTACCACGTTTAAATATAGTTTATAAACATCGAATTCAATATCGAATAGTATTCAAGATGAATCATTTTCGTCAGTCTATCGTCTTGCCACAAATCCTCTAAAATCTTAGGATGAAATTGTGTATCCTTAAACCCCTTTGAACGCACTCAAAGTAAGCACTCTGTGTCCATTTACATAATATTAAGATTAAACTGAGGCAGTCTCTTACCTTGAAACAACATTCATTGGATTTCTCCAGGACTGTGGCAGCTCCTTCTATTTCACAGCGTGCCTCTTTGCATGTGTCCAATAGATTTGTATCCATAATATAATTATAATTGGTTTGTATGGCCGCCCAAAGATCGTCTTTACCCGATGAGCTCAATCCCAATGTGGCATTACTGTGCAAACTGTTGGAGCTGCTATGACTATGGCCACTGCCCCAAGAGTAACGATGCATTTTGTTTGTATTGTTTTTCTGTAAAAGAGATGGAGAGTGACAGAGAGAGAGTGAGAAATGATACAGGAGTTTGGACAAGGGGAGTTCGGGTGCGGCATGGAGGAAATGTTGTGCCTGGTTAATAAAATAAGTAATTTGAGGCTGCCAAATACGGCGGGAGTAATATGATTAACCATTTTCGGCATACACTAAGCGCGCGCGCAGTTATCCACAGGAAAAAATACAAAAAAAAAAAAAACAATCAACGTCAAAGCCAAAGCCAAAAAACCGGTTCACAATGCTCCCAATTGTGTGCACAATTAATTAATGATTTTTTTTTTTTTTCTTTTATTTGTGGCAAGAAAGTCATCAAGTAGACAACAACAAAAGTCGTGGAAGGAAATTCCTTATTTCAACAAGCCGCCAATAATCGCGACGTAACAATGAGATGAAAACATTGCAAGTGATTGAATTAGCCAGCCAGCCAGTCAGCTAGCCATGTTAGCCCGCCAGCCCAAACCAGACAATCAGTCAGCCAAGCCATTTGCCAATTTGATGATTTGTGTATAATTGTAATTGATTGAATTGAAGTAAAATGAATAAGCGGCGTTTGGGCCCAGATGGTGGATAATGGTTGCCTCCTATAAAGGGGCAAACGAATGACTAGCGAAAACTTGACAGAAAGAAATAGTGAGTAAGAAAAGTCTCCACAGTTCAGCAGGCAGGAGGCCAAAATTAGCTTGCATGGGGGAAATGCTGCTTGACAATGAAATGAATCAGTCTATATACATATACATATAGGTATATATATATGTACATTTTTTTTAACTACAAGGCCATGGAGGAAAAACTTGAACAAACTGAATCATAAACTGTTTAAGTTTCAATCACATGCGACAACTCTTTGTTTTTTGTTTATAATGTTAGGCTTAGATATTTAGTCAAAAATAACGATAAATATCTATCTTTAAATTGGTCAAAAGTATCAATTTTTGTCTGCCAGGATCTAAGAAAATGTATTCTTTAAAAAGATCATCCATAAAAACTTAAATTCTGTGCAAATAAATTAAGTCTCCTTGCGCTTTTTCTAATTGTTTCTTTTTTCATTTCACTTCTCCAAACCAAAAGTCCAGGCCAGGCCAGGCAAATGCAATCAGCATAAATTCAGAATAGATCAAACAAATACGACATAATTTTTCACTTTCAAGAGTATTAATAAATCTGTTAAATGTTTGAACAGTTTTATTTTCTTTTGTATACCCTTGCAAAAAGGGTATATTCATTTTGGTCAGAAGTGTGCAACGCATGGAACGAAGCATCGCCGACCATATAAAGTATTTATTCTTGATCAGCACGACGAGTTCGAATAGCCATGTCTTTCTGTCTGTCCGTCCGTCCGTCTGGATCAACGCGAACTCCTTCTAGACCGCAAGAGCTACAGAGCTGAGACTTTGCATGTAGGCTTGTACATACATATATAGTGCACAGGTTGTATATCTCGGATTTAGCCGATTCAGTCACGAACAATGACTTTTCTCAATCACTTCGTTATTTCCTATGTTAACATTGTGGGCCGTTCTTTGGCAAACATTACTTTTTAGGTAAAACGTTTTTCCACTTTGACGGCTATAAGTGAGGAAAAAGTAACAAACAACTTGCAAGGGTGTACAAACTTTGACTCGATCGAAGTTATCCCCGGTCCTATGGTTTTAATTAAACGTTTTTATTTCATTATCTCTTGAACAATGTGGTGTTTTGAAACACGATTTATCTTTAGATGGGGTATATAATTTAAAAATTTAATTCCTTTTAAATTGTTAAAAATTCTAGTATGAAAATTGGCTTCATCGGACAACTATATTTTATAGCATAGCATAGAAACGATTAATCGAAAAAGAAATAATATTAAATAAATAAAAAAATTCAAGAAAAAAGTCTTTATTAGAGACAAATTGAAGATGAAATAAAGAATTTCAAATGCCTCACACTACAAGGATATATGGAGCTTGGATGCAACAAAAGGAAGCTTCTTTAATATTTAAATATTTTTAATTTTTGCCCTTAAAATTCTCCTTTTATTTCTATAACAAATAAAATATTATTCACATTGAAAATGGAATTGAAATTACAGATAAATTGCAAGTCGTTGCATCTAATAAATTTTAGCGTAGACATATTAATCAATTGTGAGTATCGAAAAGGTCGATTTGCAATGGCTGTGGCATCTTCATGGCGAATGTGGCGCCTCATAACTAGAAGAGTTATGAACCGTTAGTTGAAATTTTCTGATGGCATGCTAATGAATGAAATTTATTAATAAATTATTAAAGCAATTTCCGCTGACACAACAAGAACATGAATAAGAAGAACGATGAACACACAGACACACACTCACACATATTCTAACGGCAGCTTGTCACATTTTGAGTAGCCAAACTGGCCGTTAGTTAGCCAAAGTGTGTGTGTGTGTGTGTGTGTGTAGAATGAAACAAGAACTGCTCGCCCAATTACAAATTTATGCGAATTCATGTTTTTTCTTTTCTGATGTCGGCCTACACCTGCTGCAAGTAACTACCATAATATCATATGCAGGTAACTAACCGCCGGCCAGCCAGCCAGTTAAGGTTAGCTTGCCAATCAACTAACCAACTAAGAAACATTCACTACACATACACACACACAAACATCTTTTCTGACACTGACTGACTTACCTTGAGGCTATTGTAGGGTCGCTCTAAATGGAGTTTAGCCTGGATGACATCACGACTTTCCTGTTGCTCTTCATTCGGTTGCAATGAGGTCATGGATTGTGAAGTTTTCATATCAATATATTGACCACCACCACTACCATTTGCGTTGGTTGGACGCCTGCTGCCTCCCCCGCCGCCACCGCCATCTTCAGCGGTTGTTTCGCCACCGACTTCAGCTCCTGTGAGGCAACGTCGTTGTTTCTTTTTAAGTGAACTGCTGCGACTACTATTTGCCGATTTTGTGGTTAAACATAATTTTGGAGGCGGTGGTAGGGCTGGCATGGCAAATGTTGCCACCAGATCTTCCAATCTCATTGATTTCGTTGTTATAGTTGTTGTTGCTGTTAATCCTTTAATGCTGGGATCATTGACGGATGAATTCTCCTCATCGCTTTTCATTATGATGGCCGCTGTTTCAGTCTCTTGGTTGCTAATTGCTTCTATATCTGTTGCTGCTGCAGCTGCTGCTGCTGCTATATCGTTTTCGTGTTGCATTTCCATTGTTAGCAATTGGGTAAATTGTAGTAGTAGTAGTAGTAGTTGTTGTTGTTGTTGCTAGTGTGTTTTGTGTTTAGTTAATTGAATTAAATTGTTGTTGTTTTATGCACTTAAAATCTGTTGCCAAAAATTTGCATGTCTGCGCAATTTCCTCTCGTTTCCATTGCGTTCCTTGCCACCGTTTCGCTTAGTTGCTTCTTTAACTCACACTTCATGCCCCACCTGACAATGACCTTCAGTCGACGGTGGTTGAGTGGTTAAGTGCTTGGGTGGTTTAGGTGGGTGCTGCTGCCAGTTGATTCCTTTATGTTCGTTCCGTTTCCGTTTATGCAAAATACTCGCTTGTTGTTGTTTTTTATAAGCAAAAAAAAAAACACTGCAATTAAAACTGCAAATAAAAAAGCCAAAAAAAAGAAAGAGAAATGCAAAATTAGTTGAAAGGAAATCGAATGAAATTATTATTATTATTTCTTCATCTTTTTCTCTTAATGATTACTGCTCAATAATGATGATGATGATGAATCATGCTGGGTTAGGGTTATTTATCTTGTATAATCGATGCATTTATTCATTTTTTTGTATTTTGTTGTTTGCACTTTAAAACATTCCATTTCTTACTGCTCTCTCGTTTTCTACTAATGACTGGACAAGCTGCAGGAAGCCATTAATATATGATGGTAAAATTGCAATTGGGAAATCTTTTAATATGAAAAACTTTTGCTCTAAAGCAAGCTAATCACGGTAGATTTGGATAGATCCTACAACAAATTGCGAAATAATTTTAATTGAAGAATATTTTAGGTTTATTTGGAAAACCCATTTGCTTATAGCTTACATCTATCTCCTTTACTTCTGACTGAATTTAATTTTATCTAAATACCCTTATGATATTTTTATTCTACATGTCTGACTTTAACTAATTGTGTTTCATGATGTCCGTGGTTTGCTGTGACATACATGACGTATGAGTAATAAATATTCTACTCCCAATCAGTTTCATCTCATTCGCTCAAGAATTTTATATTGGACTCCATGGACTACTTTAGTTATCTATCTATTCTACTACGTAATCCTTCTCTTCATTTTTTTAGCAGCCCTTTTCTCCTTTTTTTCATAGTGAATAAGATTACTGACTATATCATCGACATCGACAAGTGCTAAGGGCTCTAAAAGTGTTTCAAGGAAAATGCCCCAAGTATTGTAGAGATTTAACGAACCACTCAATACTTTTTATTAACATAGTATATTGAAAAATAACTTAACTACATCCGCTAAAAGTCACATAATATGTTAATTATAACTTCTGAAACTTAAACTTATAATTAACTCTAAGAGGTTTAAAAATTTATTTACATTTTGCATACAGAGAACACATTGTGTACATTGTAACTTGAGATTCTCATATCACTGCATCATATCACACCCACAACAATCAACAGCAACAACGATAATAACAACAACATTTTGGCGGGGGGGCTGGTCTGGGGCAATTAAAAAGCCACTGTAACCGGTAACAGCATAACTACATAATAATACACTTACAAACCATTTGAAAACGTTCAACGACTTTAACGCATAAAAGGCAACAGAAAAACAAAAAAATAAATGAAATTACAATTACAATTATTACGAATATGCCCCAAAGTGGCTATGAGTAGTGTGTATAGTATTACTTCATTTTCAGAGGTAGGTAATCAGGAAAGCAACAACAGCAACAACAACAGAAAGAAAAAAATACAAAAATAAATATAGAAACATAACAAAACAAATACACCACTTTAGCCAATCCACTTCAGTTCAGTGTCCACCTTTGCGGCGGTAGTGAAGCCAGGCCAAAAGAAATAAAGAAACAATGAACACGATTCTAATCGCCAAGCAATCAAATTTTCATACAAAATTAGTCGCAAAAAAACACTTGTGGGCCATATTTGTATGCAAATGGATCGTTGTCGGTGGTGGAGACAAGCCAGACAAGACTATTTGGTGGTGCAAACGAAGGAGGGAGGGCAGGTATGGCGGGAGGCGTAACTTAGCCAACTCCCAAATTGGCCTGCAAGCGTTTATTTAGCCACTTAAGATACGAACGAACACAAAACGGCGAATAATGAAAAACGAAAAGCAAAACTTGCAAAAATATGAAAACTAAAAACTGCTGCACAAATAGTGAGTGGGTGATAGAAAAATAGGAGTACAAGTTATTCGAAGGGTAAGTAGGGGCGGACGGTGACAGACTGTCGGGGCGTAACACTACACACAAATCGATGCTAAAAGCAGTAAATAAAGTTGGCCATAATAATTGCAAAAGCCAAAATGCAGTTACAAGTTTGCCCTCAGAAGCGGACAAGAGCAGAGCAGAGCAAACAAAAACAGAGGCTCAGCATCAAAAGGGACATTAATCAAGTTCCATTTCCAAACGAAAACTTTTCAACTAAATGCAATATTCACAAATAGTTTGTAGTGAAACGTTTTACATTTGGAAGCAAAACAAAATTCTAAAATAAACATTTTAATATCCTGTTAAAAAAAGGCTTTAAATTCAAAAATCACCATAAATTATAAGAAATTCTAAGAGCTCAACAAATTCTAGTTCTAGTTTGAAATTAAAATATAGTTCTCTTAGCAATCCAATAATCTCAATAAGAAAACGAAGAAAATTGAATAAATATAATATTTAAAAAATGGAATTTCTTAAAATTTAAGAAAAGTTTTAAATCAAAGTCTTACAATAAAGTAAAAACAAGTTGAAGTGAGCGTTTTTGCTTTTTTGTTTAATAAACAAATTTACCAATTGTGTTCTGACAAGCCTACGCCACTGTCCTATTGGAGGGGTCAACAAGTAAGGCGGTGGAATACAATATAAAACTTGCATACACACATATATATATATTTTTTTCCTTTGTATTTTCAATTATTTCATAATTCAACTGCTACAACCTACGCAAGAAAAAAAAATGCAAAGATGAAAAATTGCAAATTTTTATATTAAATTGTCTTTAATAATGTCGCCACAATTTTTGTAGACCATTCCGGGGGACAGACACCAAGACCAGACGGACAGCAGACACTTGGCACTCGAAATGACTTTCATAAAAGTCCAAAGAGGAAACGAGAAGAGAGCTGTGCTCGGTCCCTCCACCTCACATCTAGTCAGTCAGTCAGTCAGTCAGTTAGTCCAACTGTTTTCCCCCTGTCAGACAGTCTCTTGTGGCATTTGCCTTTCATGTTGTGAAAATTTGCATATGACAAAAGGATACATTCAGTGAGCAAGAGCAAGCGGGGGGAGAGAAGAATGGAGTTGGTTTCTTGGCGCCGTAACCGCATAAAATGAGTCATAAAGGAAAATGTGAATTTGTGTTGTTGTGGAAAAAGTCTTTTGGCTAATTATATAATTAATATGCCCAAGCAAGTTTTACTTTGCATTGCATTGATATGCAAATTGGTTAAAAGGAAAACCATATTTGGTTTTTTCGAGAACCGTTAAATAGTTTTATGAAATATTAGCACCTGTTTTTTGTTTTGTTTATTATTGACACATTATCACCTTGAAGAGGAAGAAAGACAGCGATAAAGAGATAACGTCATCCATCACCTGTTACATCTCTTACATAAGACACCTGCAAATACCAAAGTGGTAATAACTCTTTTTGTTTTTTGTTTTTTTTTTGTCAAAATTCCAGGAAAATTAAAAGAAACAACAACAAAAACGAAAACTAAAAGGCTTAAACACTTCACACAAACACAAAAACAACAAAAAAAATACCAAATTTAATGCCAAACATGTTCCACATTATGACCGGCAAGGCAATAGACAAACAGAGTGGAAGCCTAGACCAAAAACTGGCTATTAATAAACCAAACAAAAGCACAAAAATAAAGAAGACAGAAGAAGAAGGGGGAGGGTAAGGTAAAAAAAAATAATAATAATAATAATGAAAAAGACATAAAAAGATAAAGCCAAATATTTGCGTAGACAAACAAATCCAACTGGAAGTCAGAGGGACGACATTCCCATACCCTAGAGCCAAACGATCATCCAGTTAGTTAATGGTTAACCATATTTGGATTAAAAATTTCATTTTGGGCTTTTTTAGTAGATAATTTTACAGTTTTGCCTACTAAAATTAGTAAGCTCAAGCTCCTTAATTTTCTCTGCTACTAAACTCGACTAAACTCGACTCGACTAACCGCTAATATTCTCTCCGAAGACAAATATTCAACCTTAAACACATTGAAATAATTTAAAATGAGTAAAGAAGATAAAAATGTGAACAAACAACACAATTTAATGAAAACTTCAAAATTAACAAAAAGTCAAGACGGAAAGGGAAAGAGAGAAGATAACAACAACAAAAAATGAGTTGGGGTTACACTTTAAACTCATAAATCTGTTAAAATGAATACAAAATGAAAAATAAAAAAGGGGGGAAGCTCAATTTTTGTGTGGTTAGTTTGTCATATAAATAAAACGATGACAAAAGCATGTCAAGTTGAATGAGTCTCGTGTCGGGTCGATTAGAAATTGAATGAAAATGAAAACAAACTTTCAATTTTCTTTGAGATCAGCTAATTTTTTAGTTAAAGTCGATTATGTCTTTAAGCTAACATCAAATACAAATGATGCATAGATTAAAACCAGTTTACCCATTGCCAATCAGCCAATTCAATTCACATGCGAGCGAGCGTGAAGAGTGGCAGGTTTTTGGCTAATAACAAACGATTATCCTAATCCTATAAGCCATTGGTAGTATATGATTATTTCTTTTATTTTGATCAAGAGGTAGTAAACCATAGGATAAATCTCCAACATGCTCATTCATTAAATGTATGTATGTATTTTGACATAGATTTATATCCATGTGATCTAATAACTTAGGAATTCCATTCAAAGCGATTCTCATTGTCATGATCTGAGGTTCATTTTATCAAGGTCAATGGGAGCTCCCCCGTAGGCTATTTGCTAATGCTGAATGCAAAATGCTTACAAAAAGCGTTTTATTTAACTTGTTCTACCAATTAAAGGCAAGTATTTTGTGTACTTGCCTATAACATAATAAAAGTACCTACGAAATGAATTGGTTTATAATCATTGAGAAAAAAAAAGTGATGAGATGCTTACTTTTGATGGTATTTATAATTCCTTGAGAAACCTATGGAAAGTAGAAGAATCTTTCAGCAAATTGTTTGTTTTCAGGTAAAACATGGAAAATATATTCCTTGTGGTAAGAAAAGTCATTCCATGTCTTTATATAGTTTTATATAACATATCATACTTGACGGTTAGTTGTATTTACCCTTTACTATTAACTTATTTAGTTGGCCTCTTGTTCTTTTTGGCCTTTCGTAAATGTAAATTCACACAAAATACACATTGAAAATGAAAACTACAACTTTTTTTTATTCTAACATTCACTTTTACCTATCTTTTGATCTTATTTTTTGTGTTTTTCCTGTTACACACAAATATTTGCTTCCGTTGCGTTCTTACAACTTCTTCGCTATGCTTTAAATTTGCTCTAGAAAAGAAAAAACAACAAATTTACTTAAAGTACTTCAACCGGATATGACGTTTTTACGACTTTGTTCTCACGAAAAAAAGCAAAACTATCTGTCTGGCGGGAAACTCCCAAGCCAATGAGTAGAAAATCAAAAGTATTAATTGAAATCTACATTGTGTGTTTTCTCTAAAAACCTCTTGACTTTGGTATATGTATGCCTGAACTTTGAAACAACAATTCGTGTGCCTGCTAAGTAGATTAGATAGACCCCGACAAGAGACGACGATGCATGGAATCGAAGACATTGCAAGCGATTCAACGAATTCAATCAAACCAAGAGAGAGACGACTACAATCAAGTGTTGAGTGGCTAAAAATTAATCAATTAATGACCATATCTTTCTTTCTACCTCTTTTTTTCTCTTTCTCTCTCTCTCTCCTCTAACTGAAAAGTTTAGTCATCGAGCTAAAATTAAGAAGAACAACAACTTGACAAAGTTTTGTTTTAGACACAAATTCTATATTCTTTTTGATAAAGAGTCGCTTGTGTTTGTTAAGATTACTTTATGAGTGTTTTTAGAATGTTTCTTTCTTTATATATATTTATATATTTTTTAATCCAAATCGAATTTCATCGAGACAAAAAGATACCTTGACATCATTGTTTTAACCGAAAACAAGCGATAAGATCGAACAAATGAAAAATAACTACACAGATATAATCGGATATAACAACAACTCTATAAATTGTCAAAAAGAGGCAAGGGTAGAGGGTCGGAGGTCTTAAAGGTCTGTAAAGGCCTCCTCCATGCGACAGACAGCATAGAGAACTGCATTCCGCATGACCAAGAGCATAATTAAAATATTGTATAAATAATCAACTTTTGGTATCTATTGCAAGTAAACAGCAACTGGAACTGCTGTAACTGCAGCAAATTTTTCACAAGAATTTGACCACATTTGGCCAAGCAGTCCGACCAACTGTGTGGAGATCTAGCCAGCAGCAACTTGCCATAAATTGCCAATTGCCAACTTGTGCACAGGCACACACACACACAGACGACCAGCAACAATAACAATATCAACAACAACTGCAATAGCAACAACAGAAAAAACAACACCTAATGAATTGTTAACTGCTTTGGCAACATGTTGCTAAGAGAGTTGAAGTTGGAGCCTCTTGTATATACTATAGGAGATCTTTGGCGTCACTTTTGGCACACGTGAAGCTAAAAGTTACTTTGTCGCAAATGGCCAAATGACAGGCAACACAGTCAACACTCACACACACAGACATACAGCAAACAACAATAACAATAACCATATTGACTTGTAAAAAGCCAAAGAGAAGAAGAAAAAAACAATAACACACGATGCAGGCCAATCAAACGAAACCATTTTGAGTTCAAGGGAGATCAGCGGGATCAGCGGCACAGCCAGGCAAACCACAAAGGCAACCACCACCAGCACCACAACACCACCAACCACCAAGCCAAACACCCAACAAGCACAATATGAATGTTTGGCCCACCTAGATAAATCGGAGCAGACAGTGTGCGGCAAACAAAAAAAGAGAGGAGGGGATTGCGGGTGCGGGTGCGGTTTTTGCACTGCTGCAACAAGGGGACAAACAGAGATACGAATATGTTTTTTGTTTTTCGGGTCCAAGGCAATGAATTGTTAATTTGCTTGGACAATATTGTAGTAGACCCCAAGCAACAACAAGGAAATCAAGGAGATCGAGGGAGTTGACGGCAAAGGCAAAGCGATGTCTAGTATTACAGTTGATTTAACCTATCAAAATGGGTTTTCCTTTTGCTTTTCTTTCTCTACTCTTCACTCTCTTTTTTTGCCTTTCAGTCATAACATGTTTCAAGCCAGATCCAATACCTATGCCATGGTTTTCGTACTTTCTTTGGCCTCATCAGCAACAACTCTTGTTTTCAGTAAATTACAATTATCTAATTGATTAACAAATTATCAAAAGTAATGACTAATGTATGTAGATTAGATACCTAATTCAAGAAAGAAGATCAGAGTTATGTATGTCTGCTTCCTTAGATATTTCACTAGTTAAGCCAATAAGCTAAGATCGTGGAGAAGAATTTGTCTAAGTTTGATATTAAATACATATGTACATATTTTGCAATTTTCAGTGATTGACTTTTTTAGACGAAGAAGGAGAAGGAGTAAAAGAGATGAAGTCGTAACTCAATTCTGACCATTATAAAATAATAATTCTCAAAAATAATCATTTTCATAATATTGTTACTATAAACAAATGAATCTATATATGAAAGACAATCAACTATAAACATTTAAATCTTTTGTTTACCTGAGCTCGAAGTCAATCCAAAATGTTGCCAAAATAAACAACCAATATATGAATTTTCATGTTTGTGAGAACTTTATTATTATACCCTTGCAAAAAGGGCATATTAATTTTGGTCAGAAGTGTGCAACGCATAGAAGGTTGCATCTAATATTACAAACTTAAAGTTTCTACTTTCTGTCTCTGATTTTCTAAACAAGATTTCTTTAAAGTTGAACCCAAATGTTTTACATCTAGCAACATTTGGCTGCAGCAAACTAACTACATCAGCTAATGATCATAATTAATCAAGAGATGACTTTTTGCTTACTTCAAATTCCCATATTATCCATTGAGTCGAACCTTAACAAAAAAAAAAAAAAAAAAAAAGGGAAAACAAAATAAAAATGTGCCGAATGTCAGAGTAAAAATGAAAATATTGCAAATACCTTCGCCTTTGCCATTATGCACCTTTTTCCCCTCTCTCTGTCTCTCTTTCTACTTGTACTTTATGTGGCGCTCCTTTGGCGTTTTCTTCTTCCCCACATGTAACTACCAAATAACCAACCAACACCAGGCACCAAAGTGCAGATCGAAAAAGACTGAGAAATATTTCTGTAGCCGAAAAGGTGGTGCGACAGTTGGTGACATGAACATGGACACGACACCGATCGAGGACAACAACTGCAACAACAACAGGCGGCGGCTATATGAAATGTTAAGTTTGCCACAAAAAGGCCAAACAGCCACCAGAAAAAAAAGAGTAAAACAAAAAGCATAACAAAGGAATACATTTTTTTTCTTTTTTCTCTTTTAGAGTCAGAGCAATTAGGAGAAGTGTGGTCCAAACCCAAAAAACTGAAAATCGACTACAGGGAGAAGTAAGAAAGAAAAAAAAAACGAAAGTTATCTCTCGCCCGAGTGGACAAATTTTGAAAACATGCAAACCAATGTCCTCCATCTCCCCCCACGTTAACATCCACCCAATTGGCCCCCGTTTGCCTCGTTTTTTTGTTGTTTTTTTTTAGAGAGCGTGGTAAAATTTGTCTACAACTTATAAACATATATACATATATATTGCTTTTTTTGGTCTTTTGCCTCCCCACACGAAATTCCTTTACATGCATGATAAATGTGTCGTGTTTTATAGTGTTTCTTTTTTTTTTTTGGTTTTTTTTTCTTTTAGTTTTTGTGGTGTTTGCGGTTGAAACAAGATTTCATTTGTTCTGCTATCGTTTTGAAGTTGTTTTTAACCTACTCTAAACGGTGGCTATTTTAGAAACTAGTCCCGTTTAGCCGTGCCTGCTCTGAGCTTTTTTTATTTTTCATCTTTTTCTAAAGTCAAAGGGAAGTCGTTTATTATGGCCAAGATGATTGTTGTGTCTTGGTCTTTGGTGGTGCCTGGTGACAGGTGGTGTGGTTGTAAATAACTCCTGGAATAACCAAAATATAAAACAAAAACGCCCTCCCACAAAGCTTAGACATCCAAAAGAGGCCCAATGGAAATAGGGCAGCAACAAATTATATATTCGAATAGAAATTAAAAGCGACGGCTATCTTAATGGATATCCCTTTAGAGGGCGGTCAGAAAGTGTAGAAGTGTAGTAGTTTTCACTGTACTCTTAGATTAATTGAAGAAATGTTGTTGTCGAAATCTTGTTTTCGTTGCCATACTCCTCCGAAACGGCTTATCCGGTATCTATGAGAATCTGTCTACATCTATTTTGTATGTCGAAATCATACTGGCGAGCGCCAATAAAATGGGTTTCACAACGGCTTTCCGTCTATCGATCGCAGTAGGCGGGGCATTCATTAAATACAAATTCTCCTGTTTCAGTTACAAACGAAATAATGCCTCCTAAAAAAAAACGAATTCGGGTCGTTGCACTCTCAACGCAGAAATTTCTTCTGGCCTAAAGAAGAGCCGGGAATTGTTACGGGAGACGGAGTGGCTAAGGCAAAGGCAGGGGGATTGTTAGGGAACCAGCCGAAAGCCGTGCAGCCAGGCTTAAGCATGAGGGTCTGCGAGCGAAGCACAATCGCTTCGCCCGCAAAGAAGTGAACTCCATAGGGAAAGGGTAGCTAAGGGGAGATCGACATGAGCAATACCATCGTATTGCATTTTGATATGACCCAGCTACTAATCATGTCTCCAGCCGCCGTGTCGTCATTGGCCAGATGAGTCATGTCTGCCCTTACTGTCAGGCTGCGAGGTTGAATAATGAAACGAAAGGAATGTGTTGGCAGGGTATAGCTAGGCTTTTTATACAGTATAGAAGAAATGTTACAAAAAACTAATCCATCTGGTGGCGAAAGGGAGTTCTAGTAATATACTAGTAGTACTAGTAATATATAAATCAAAACAATCAATCTATTAAGAATAACAATTAAAATAGGAACCCTTTAGATATGGATTAGTCAAAGAAACTTTTTGTTATAACTCATAATGCACAAAATTAAAAGATCGGGCCAAATGTTTAAGTACCTGCCTAGATTTATTGCTTAGATTTTAATTATTTTGATATACCCTTCTCGAAGTTATGAAGAATTTTTTATATTTTTCAATTTATTAATTGTTTTCGATTGTCTTAACTTACTTCATGTATACCAAGTGTATTTTTTTTACTTTACTTTTTTATGGATAAATGCGAATTTGGCTTGGGTTTCCCTATTTACTAACTCATTAAGCTACTGGTTATGGCTTATTTATCTGATTTTAGTCAATTTCACATTATCACCATCGTCATCAACAACTTTTGCTGGCATGTCGCACGTCTCACAAGAGACAAACGAAAAAAAGTGCATAATTTTGCGTCATTTAAAGTTAATAATCTTTGACAATTACTCACATAATCGAGTGTGAAATCTTGGCACTGAATTGTGCGAAAGCCCAAAATCGCATGGACCAGCACTTCAAGCAGCTGATGGGATTGAGTGGTGGCTACTTTGGCGGTTGGTTGCTCCTTCTATCCGTGGGTCTGTCCACAAGACACAACTGCAAAAAAGAAAAAGAAAAAGCGAAAATGAAAATCTAAGTGGCTTTTTTATACACTTTATTCCATGTTTTGTTTGAGTTTCTGGTTAAGATTCATTTTCAGAAAGAATTTATCGGATTTCTGTTATTATAAAAGGCTTATTCAAAATATTAAAAATCTTTGAAAAGGGTGTAGCTTTAGTTGGTGTGTGGCTTTGCTTTAGTTGTTCAATGACAAGAAAATGGAAAATCGTTTAACAAATTTTATTAGCACTTTTCAGACGAGGCCAAGGCGAATTGCATAATGCGGCGACGATGGCGCGAATGGAAAGCACAAAAGGGACAAGGAAAATCACAAAATTTGTATATGTACATATAAACAAAAATTTATATATGTATATATGTATGTAAATCTAGTCAGACATAAACATAACTTTTACTTGGCAACATTTGCTTAGCAACATTTTTATGGACAACCTTTCGCTCTCAAGAGTCAAAGAAAAAGAGAGAAAAAGGAAAAATTCCTCGTGATAAATCAGCGACAACTTCAACTGCGGCTCAAAAACCACCAAAACAACTCCCACTGGAAGTAACAAAATTTGTGGCACGACAAATATTTTTTGTTTTTTTATTATTATTATTTTATACCCAGGGCGTCCTCTTCTACTTCTCTCTCACTCACTCACTCTGTCATAACAATTCATTATCATTAATTATATTTGCACTCAACAAAATCATGAAAAATTTAACAATGTCGATTAAATTGAAAACAATTTCGATGCCCCGCAAACAAAACGAAAAAAATTTCAATATTTCTCGTCACATTTTTTTGCCGTTAGGTTTGAAAACCAAACCCTTCTCTCTGCCCCTTTCGACAAACGAAAACAAAAAATGGCTCATAAAACATCAAACAGGCAACACAAATCGCAACAACAACAATTTATTGGTCGCATTAACCTCAACGAACTCTAACTCACTTCTGGCGGAGGTTCAGAGGAGGAGTCAGTCAGTCAGAGAGGCGGCAGTCCGTCCGTCCGTCCGTCTGTCCGTTGTCCAGCCGACCGGCCAAGCGATGCGAGTTGTGAAAATATCATTTACGGGGCAATTTGTAAAGAAACTGAAAACTTCAGCGAAATTTGTTTTTTTTTCTCTCTTTGCACGAATAACCAGCCAAATGAACGTTGTTGTCGATTTACTTTGGCAACACCAAACAGAAACCCAGTAACAACAACAACAACAGCAACAAAAAGAAAAAAGAGTTTTTGTGGTCAACTTGTTAAAGTCGGAAATGGGCACAACAATTGGCTGATCCGTCGATCGTCAGCGTCGAAAATCAGCAGCGGTCAACAACAATAAGGAACGACTAAGACATTCGACCGACCAACCAGCCAACCAACCAAACGACCCACCAACCGACCATTCAACAAACTGACATCGACTGACGACAACAAAGTCTCCAGGCGATAAGTGGGTCCCTTTCGAATGAGTGGAAAGGTGATGGATGGATGGATAGCTCCAAAAGCTGCAACAACCACCACCGACAACGACGACGACGAGGAGGAGCAGATGGAGGAGAAAAAGATAGACAAGCTGCCGCCCGCCACCGCCAGAAGGTGAGGGGCAACGGGGCTTTGGGGAATTTCAATTTTCATGTCTCTAATTTTATTTTGCAGACAAACAAATTTTTGACACATTCAAATCATAACAAACAGTCGCAACAGCAACAACAACAGGAGCAATTTATCTATTTGTTAAAAAAGCTTCATTTGGGGCATTTTGATTGTACCCGAGCGATAACATTTTGTTTGCAAATTGTACACGGTATTTAGTTGTCCATTTTCAAACATGTAAAAGTAGATTAGATCTTAATTCAAGTTTACAACCTAACCATAAGGGAAACAATTCATTTTTGGACCCTTGACCCGATCCTCTCTCTTTATTGATCCCGAAGCCGGCTTTTAACACAAATCAAAACAAAAAGACTTTAATGTCCATTCAAGAACCAAAGACCAACTGCTATCTGAACTAAATGAAATGAAGAAACAACTTATTAACATAAAGTTCGATCTTTCCAAAGTCTGAAAAAATTAAAAAGGGTTTAAATTATACCAGAATATTCATTTTCAAAGGATCGTTCATAAGAGGCTATTAGGATTTAGGATTCTAACCTCTAACTCTAAAATCTCATACTTAGACCAAGTTTTAATTAGAATGATTAATGAATAATGGAATGGAATGGAAAGGTTTTCTAAAGATTTGAGTAGATAATTCTCAGGCATAAAGACCAGATTACACTTTTCAAATAATAAATATTACGAGTCATTGAATTCAAAACGAATGTCCTAATTTAAAAGTTCAAAAATCGGGAGCCTAGATCTTTCAGCTAAAACAGAAAAAGGAATGGGCTTAAATTTGAATACTTTATTGTCAGTTGGTAAATGAATATAAAAGTCAAAGTCATGTGAAAAGTAAATGTTGTCAGGCATTCAAAAGGAGCAAGTGCGAGAGCACCCAAAACCACCAACCAAACACTCATTCAATTTACGCATTCACCTAAGAGAAAAATCGAAAGTCAAACTCAAAAGCAAAACAAATCGAAACTCTAATTGTTTCATTTTCCATTTCGATGTAGTTGTTGTTGTGTTGTGTCTTTCGTCTTGTCACACAGCATGATATGAATTTAATTGAATTGAAACCATTTTGGTGGCATCATCATCCCAACTCAACTCAATTCGATTCGAATCGAACTTAAATAGAGCTGTAAACATATCAATTACCTGACCAAAGCACCAGCAGCATTTGGAGCAGCATTTTGTCGTGGCCCAATTAAGTGAAAAAGTAACAATACACACACACACACACATACACGACGCACTTTTTCTCACTGTACAGGAGTCTGTCTCGTCTTCCTTTTTGCCACAATGTGTGACACTTTTTCTTGATCAACTTGTCGCCAAAGCATTTATTTATTTATTTCGCTTTTCTTATTTAATTTTTTTTTATCAAAACTGAATCTGTTGGATGAACGGGAGTTGTGGTGTGCACGTTCAGCCCACACATCGTTCAAAGACGACAGTTTTCCATAGACGACAACAACAACAGCAGCCAAGACGAGCGACGACGAGTTTTTCCTCACTCACTTTCCAGTAGTCAGTCGGTCGGTTTGGTGCTTATTGTTGATTTTGTTTGTTTTTTTCTTCTTTTTTCTCGTGTACCCATTGAGAAGTCAAAGTCGCGTCATAGTTAAAAAGATATTTTATCTATGAGTTTGAGTTGGAGTCGAACTGTGTGTGTGTGTGTGTGTGTTGCGCATTGTTTTTATTGCATTTGACTTTCGTTTGTTTGAAAGTGAATCTCAAATATTTCACCATGTGTGATGCCAATCTGGCATTGCTTTGCTTTGGAGTGTGTGTGTATGAAGAGGAGAGCCAGGGATGGGAACTGCCGGCGAGCGCACCCATGTGTTCGACGTTTGTTTTGTTTTGGACAGAATTTGCCATTTTCTATCCAAAAGTAACAAGGTCATATGAAATGCAGTCAATGCGAAGAGGGGCGGGGACGATGGGGGAATATCTTTGCTAACTACTAACAATGTCGTTGTCTGGGATTTCGTCCCATATCTTTAACATCTTGGTGGTTTTTTTTTTTTTTTTGGTAGTTGATGGTGGCTCAAACGCATTTCACTTTCTATTGCAAGGCAGCCAGCCAGCATTTCCATCTATCCAAACCAACAAATGCATTCAAACGCAAGTGGGCCGCCAAAAAAAAAAAAGTGTTTAGCTTCTTTTTTTTGTTTTTCTCTTCACTTTCATTTCCTTTGCAATTTATATAAATTTTTAAGTGCATTCCCATGAAACAACAAAAAATTTGTTAACTTATTCTTTGCAATTGTCGTCTCTCCTGATATTTGCTTGACACCTTTTCAAAGGTTTTATATGACAAACGACGACAAGAGCAAAAAAAAAAAATCAAATCTTTTGTTTTTTCAGTGTTCAGACAACCGAAAAAGAAGAAAGAATAAGGCAAAATATCTGCTTGGTTCCGCATTTTGGCTTAGATTATGTTACACTTTTGGTCAACAGCAGCAGAAGAGTTATGAGAGCGTTGAGGGGACAAAAGAAAGAAGATTCTTGATTCCACTTGAAGAGACTTTCCATCTCTCGAGTTTCCATATGCACATACATATTATTTAATTTGAAGTTTTGATTGTGGTAATTTTTTAAGGAAATTTAACCCTCATGATTTTGATATATTTTTCTCCCCGTCTCTCTCCCTCTCTTTCTCTCTCTCTGTTTAGCTTTATGTGTAAGTTGGGTTTCACCAATGGCCAATGTCGTTTTGGCCATTTGAAGTTGGAGTTCAATGTGAAAGTGCTGACTCTGGAACTGCTAGAGAGACTGAGACTGAGAGTTATGCATGCACACAATGCCAAGTAGTTCGAATATCTTTGCCTAGATACATTTATGAAATGCATTTTTAGTGGGCACGTACGTACATACACAGAGGGGCAAAAACAAACGAAACACCAACAACAAAAAAAGTCAATGGAGACCTGCGTTTGCTGCTTTTCCCACCATCATCATAATCATCATCATCATCATCAGCTACAGCGGACAACAGGCAATGCCTGGAATCAGACAATGGCTATAGATCTATGAAGTGGTTCCGTTTTGCTCTGCAGCAAGGGGAGAAGGAGATGGTGAAGGAGGTAGAGGAGGTTGCCTCGCACCTGAGGCAACGTCGTCGTCGTCGGCGGCCGTTGCATGTCATTTTCTGACGCTATCTCAATAATTCATACGCAATTGTATTGAACAATAAATTAATCACACGAAAACAAGCCAAATCAAACAAAAAAAACAACAAAGCACCGTAAAAACGGTCCGCCACACACAGGTACACACATAGAGAGAGAGAGACACACACATATATATTAATTTAACCATAAGTAACAATTGATAGATTAGAGATGAGTGCGTGATTGAATTACCTTTAAGCAAACTTTAAAAACATATCCTTTTGTTTATTTCCACAACTAACGTCTTTTTTACACGTTTTCTTATATCAAATCTAATCGTTTCTAATTGTAGCACCAATAAAACAACCAACAAAATTAATCAATAAATTTAATATTTCTTTTATAATCTGACCTAGTTATGATCACTCTCTTTTTGTGGGTTCACTTTGTGTCGCCATTTCAAAAGGCAATAAACGGCTCATAACCTGAAAGTTATTAGACTGATCTCTATTCCCATGAAAGCTTTTTCAAGCGGCTTTAACCTTATTTAGACCAAGAAACCCATAGTAACCCAAGAACACTTCATTTCTCATTGACCATTCCTGGAGGAGTATTCTGTTAGGTATCTATTAGATAAAATAATCAGCAATCGTAATCAGTGTAAGTTATATTTTAAAAGAATTACATGTTATAAATCCTATCCTCTCAGGTTATCCCTGATTATAATTTGTAACAACAAAACTTTTAGTTAATTCTTTTTCAACTACTTTTAATCATAAAACAAAGACCAACATGGCAAATGTCAAAATGCAATTTCATTCACGAAATCATCTCAAATCTATGTGGAAAATGTGTTTAAAAAAAATCAAAAAAATGTTGGTGGAAATTAAATAAACATACAAAATCAAAAGGAAAGACAGATAGATGGAGAGAGCGAGAAAGAGAGAAATAACAACAACAACAACAAAAACAACTAGCAATTTTCCAATTGAACAAACTAACAACAAGATCGAACGTGTTTTGGGTGCAAAAGTCAATTAATCATTAAAAGCAAAAACCGATTCCATGTCCATGTCCATCCACATCCACAGAGCACACAGCACACAGGAAACAAAACATTTTGGCCAAAAAACTGAATGTTTTGTGTCCGTCTCTCTTTTTTTTTTATCTTTGTGGTTTGTTTGTCATAGTCTAAAGTAAAAGTCTACACACGAAAACTATGACAATGGCTAAGTTGTTGCTTCTGTTGCTGTTGTTGTTATTTGCCAATTGCACAATTAATGAACATTTTCCAGATGCCAGGAACTAAGTAGTAAAAACAAAAAGGAGAAAAACACAAAAAATTCCAACAAGTAGCTCAATTTCATCGCGACACACACACACACACAACAAACAGAGAGTCGCCTCCTCCAATGGCCATCACCTCTCCCATTCCCATTCCCAATCCCAGTACCAATGACAATGACGACGACGACGACGACGACGACGACGACAATGATGACTATGACGACGAAAAATAAGCTTGAAGGAAACTTGTTTTGATGCATTTTTAATTGCTGCTGGTGCTGTGTGTAAGTTACTTTATATATGTTGGCTAGTTTATTGGCTCAGCTTACAGGTTTGTAATATCTATTTAGCAGGGTGCTTACTTGCTTAACTGGCTGGCTGGCTGGCTGCTGCGACTGTCTGTGTGTTGCCTTTTCATCATATTTTTATACATACATATAGGAATTTATGCGGTAGGTCTATAAGTCAGTCAGTCAATCAGTCAGTCAGTCAACCAAGTCTCAAGTCAGTCACTAATGCATACAGTGATTACAAACAGTCCAAGTATAAACCCAACAGCCAATGCTTGCCTTATTTCCGTATCATTTATAGGCTTTTTTTTCCACAAGGATTTTACATAACTTGAAAATTGCAACACTTTGTTGGTCATTTAATATGCTGCACCTATTTAAAGACAACGAATTTACATTAATAGTTAATACCCTTTCAATTTGCTAGCCCTTAAAGTCAATTGTCATGGCGAAAAAGAGTAGCTAAAGCTAAATATAGTTTATAAACTTTAAAAAGTCACCTAAAAAACCAAAGACTGTCCCAAAAAATTTGAATTCAAGGGTTTGGCGGTCAAAGAGGAAGTTTTTCTTTGATATGCTAACAGCTGGACTAAATGCCAAGTAAAACGCATATGTCCTTTTTCGAATGTCAATGTTAGTCTATCTCAAGTTGTGTTCCGTCTCTTTTTATGGTGGTCTAACATGCAATTGGAAACAAAAACCAAAAACACATACAAATAAACAAAAATTGCGACCATCGCGTGTTTGGGCCAAGTTTATATGAAAGCCGGCATTTGTGTTTTTGGTTTTTGTTGTTGTTGGTGTTGCAGTTGCTGCTGTTGTTACCCCATAGAAATTAGTTAAACAAAAGTCGTAAACATATAAACGTTGAATTTTAATTAGCAAACACTTGTGTGTCTGTGAGTCCGAAAGGGGGAAGGGGCGAGGGGGCGGGCGTCTAGATGGCCGTGCCAAAGAGGTGAGACAAGAAGAATGGGAGCTGCCATAAATATCCCAAATTGCTCTAAGCGAAAACTTTACACATTATTATTAACTTAATGTGGAAATTTTTTCTTTTAGAAAATTTTCCTCGGGGTCTGCGGCATGGGTGGGTTGGGGCAATGTCATGGCATGTGTCATGTCAAGTCAAAACGTTCAATGACCGGCGGCGGGCATTGGTTAATAGATGGCGTTTAGTTGGTCTGGTTTGTCTTTCTGTCTATCAGTTAGTCAGTCCATTTTATAATTTCTGTTTGTTGTCAATTTAAAGTGCGAATATGTTGTTAAAGAAATTTAAGAAAAAGAAAACGCCAAAGATTAATTTGTTTTTCTATTGATTATTTTGTATCATTTATCATTTATTTGTGTTGTCTGTTCGATTACAAATGATCAGGGCCTTGTTAATTTCTCTGTCTAGTTAGTTTTTAATTGCCCCATGGATGGATGAATGGATGAGCCACCAACTACCAAGCACCACCAGCAGCCACATCACGTCGTTTGGTGCTCTTTAAAAACGTCATTAACATTAACCTAACAGACTTTTCACCTTGACGACTGACTACAAGAAACTGCAATTTTCTCAACAACAGCAAACGAGACAGAAATCAACTCATTAAAGTCTCAAAAAAAAAAAAAAAAAAAAAACAAAGCGAAGAGAGAGAGTCCGGCTACTAAAAAGACATTGGAAAATTGGTTAGACGGTAGCCAGAACAGGCTAGAGGATTGATGGTGGTGGGTGGAAGGGGGTTGGATAAAAAGTCAAAATCAATGCGGGTGTCTGTGTCTATTTCAAACTCTGAGCCACATTCACTTGTCGTCAACGACGGTAGCAACAGGAACAGCAACAACAACAACACCAGCTGCTGCTGCTGTTGCTGCATGCAATGGACACAGAGAAGAAGCCAAAGAGTTTTAGGGGGAGGACTCTGTTTGTAGTGGACGACAGCAATCAAGTAGTCACTGCTTGCCGTCGTCGTCCGCCTCCATCAAGACAAACGTATATCGTACAACAAACATCCATACATACATACATACATTTATATATATAATTGAAAACTACAAAATTTATATCATGTCATTTGGTGAGCCAAAAACTCCCACACACGTAATAGCCATGGCGCCGATGTCTCGAAAGCATCTCAAAACGATAGTCATTACCCTGTTCAATTTTTGAGTATTGAAAAAGCTTTCAAAAACACAAAACTAACTAACTGAAACAAGTAGAACGAACACTTTGTAGTAAAATGTCATTAAAGTTCAAGCCTTTAATACAATGCAATAAAAAATTTATCATTAAAAAGATCTTTCGTTTTTGTTTTTTTTTTTTTTTTTTTTCGATCCAAGACAATTGAGAAATCTGAGTCTGACTAGATTATGAATTTTAAGGCCGAAAAACTTCATATTTCTTAAGAAAAAATTTATGTTTAGTAAAATGATTGATCGGCAAACATTATCAAAAACCCAAAAAAGGAAATTCAGTGTTTTTTGCTTAGAATTTGGAAGTCATAAATGCAATTTTTGAGCCGTATAAACATGGGGATGTAGCTCAGTGGTAGAGCGCTCGCTTTGCATGTGAGAGGCCCCGGGTTCAATCCCCGGCATCTCCAAGTATTTATTTTTCTTTTTTTTTTTTTTCACTAAAAAAAAAAAGGATTTGTATTTGGTTATGGATATAATTTTCGTGTCCATGAAGAAGTTTGATAGAATTAACCACAACTAAAAACAAAGAATAACTAAGAAGCCTGCTCAAAATCGAATGGAAGTTTTGTATTCCCAAGCATATTCTAGTCTAAAAGCAAACCGATCAGAATTATATAATTCTACATTTTAGTCTGATTTATTTGAAATTTTCACAACCTGCAAGAAAATAAAACTCTAATTAATAACAGACGCACAACATGCCTACCAAGTTTCTTTAGCAAAAAAAAAAACCTTTCAATTAGATTTATTTCGCTTTATTTCGCATCTTCTCCAAATCAAATTGAAAGAAAAAAAAAAAAGATAAATTGCACATTCCATTTTTGGGAAAATGGGAAAGCTAGCCACCAGCACCAGCACCACAGCAGATATTATAGTAGTCAGTCAGTCAGTCGGTCGCTCGGTCAGTCGGAAGTTGAGGCCAACAGAGTGAAATTCTCCATGTGTATATTTGTTACACTCCATCAAATTCTGTGTTCGCACATTTGACTTACTTTCCTCTTTTGCAATTTGTTGCTTCTAACGGCTTGGTCATTCCTTCGTCTCCACCTTCGCCTCTGTCGGCATTGCCATGGCCATCTCCAATCCTATCCCCACAGTTCATTTTCACCTGCTATGGCCGGCTGTCACCCTGGCAGCTTGGCAATTTTCACCCATCAGCCCAAAAAAGCATAGAAAAAATCTTGACAAATTAATAAAAACAAGTTGTCAAGTGTCTTTTTTTTCTTTTAGAGAACCTGCGGGGCTTTGGCGATGTTTTTTTTTTTTGTTTCTTTTTCTGCGCTCGCGCAAATTGCATTCTTAATGGTGGTGGAGCTCTGAGAGGCCAAGAGGCGGCCTAAGGCTGACAAAGTTTTTCCTATGCAAATGACTTGGGCAGTTCCAATTTGTGTGCCGTTAACGTAAAAACAAAAAAAAAAAACTATCCAAAGTCTTATGGAAATAGAGAGCAAAGACTATATTTTTTTTGCCAAAAAATCTCTCTAAAAAAAAAAAAACAAAACTTTGGCAAACATATCGATTGTAATGGTTGCCAATTTTCTTGACAAATTTCACTAAACAATTTCCACATGGCACAAATACATGGTAGTAGATAAATTAAGCCAACTTGCCATGACTTAAGTTTGTTTTTGTTTTTTTCTCGAAGAGCGGCTTAAAGATGTCGCATGTTTTCCTTCTTTTATTCTTGATCTTCTTAGTATTTTTTTTATTTTAAATATTTATTGTTTGAAATATTAATTATATTTTTAAGCCCTTTACTTGGGTGAAATCTGCAGTTGCAAGCTTTGCCGTTCTTTTTTCGCTTCATGTAGTTTGAATTCCCAACTACTTTTAGCGTTCAAGATATGGTATGGCCATGTGGATGGATTCTTTAGCGGTTCTTTGGTGGTTCTGGGAATAGATATATAGACAACCTGCTCACCTTTTGTGCTGTCTATGATTTAAAATCTTATGAATTATTAAGATTTATTGACCTTAAGCCGATTAAGACCCAGTTTTGAGAAACTTCAAATTTATTATAAACTTTTAACGTTTTATTACACGTTGTCGAATTTCACTTGCGACGTTGGCGAATTTCAATTCAATTTTAGGTTTATACTCTATATAAACTTGAACTTCTGATAACACTTTGGATCGAAATGATAAGATAGACTTTGTTGATGAGATTCTCCTCGTTATGTTTTTCAAATGGGGAATTATCAATAAATAAATATTCATTCCACTTTACCGCCCTGTTATTGTTCCGTTTATAATGTGACCTAACAACCCAAATTGAGTAATAAAAGCTTGCACCTATAGATATACCATTTATTTTTTTTTTCTTTTTGACGACGACGGCAACAAATGGAGTTCTAATTGAAAGATGAGGGCGGAGCGCATTCGACCGTTAGATAAACATCAAATGCGCATGCATGAGTGTAAATAACAGTAAAACTCATATACTCCTGTATCCATGACACGCTGCTCCTCCCCCTCTTTGTGCTTTGCAACAGACACTCCCACCCCCTTCCCCTCCTGCCATCGTACACCAATGCCGCCGTCTATGACAAAAAAATAAACAACAACAAAAAATAGCTGACTAATGGCTAGGATAGAGAGAACCACACCGGGGGCCAGAGCCACGCCTCAATCAACACCACACGCCGACATATTAAAGCGTGTAATTAGTTTCTCAAGATTGAAGTTGCAGTTCGCTTGGATCGTTTCCTCTCTCTATCTGCCTGATTGACTGACAGAAAGACTGGCATTCCAGACATGCATTTCAAGAGAGATACATCATAAATAGGGAGAAATACTAGGAGATAGAGAGAGAGAGAGAGAGGTCAAGTGCATGGTCTAGGCCTCACCCACCCAAATAAGTTCTTCATCGTCACCGTCACCGTCACCCGTCACGTCATTCCTTCCTCCGTCTCTCCTTCCCCCCTCACCATTCCACAACTCCTGTTTAAGCATTGTCATAGTGATGATTATGATGATGAAGCATGTGGCAAAAGTCTGCCTAGTCAAAAGCCAAAATCAATAACAATTAGTTGCCACGACTCCCTCCGATTGATATACACTTTCAGAAATCTTTTTCGCCCCCCCATTCACATTAATGAAGATCATTAAAAATGCAATCAATTTCTAACAATTAACCAAGGGTTGCTATAGGAAATTCATTGTAAAAGATCCATACTTGATAGTTTATTCAACTCAATTTTAATGGTTTAGCGAAAAACTCTATATATAATACACATAAAGATCGTTCATGCTAGTTTAGGAGTTCAAATATGGTTTTTGGGGGAGTAAATTTATCTTATTACCCTCCTCGAGGATCAGGCAGATAGTATAGAAATGATTAGTTTTGCAAAAATACAATAAAACTTTTAAAAATGATTTTTCCACTAAATTTGAAGATTCAGCTAAATTTTTTCAAAAGAGAACAACACAATTTTCTAGCGAATCGACTAGGAAATGTCATCGATCGTATTAGTAAAGTTTTCGCGGTGACAAGAAATGGTCAATGAACTTCTTTCTTCAAGTGTAGAGAGCCAACGGTTTTTATGCAAAGTACTACTTTTGAGGGGCTGTTGTCTTGCTAGACAACAACAAGAAAGGAAACACCACTCTATGGTTGTTTATGTGATGGTGGGGGAGGAGGATTATGGAGTGGGATAACTCTAGCTGTAGCTGTAGCCATGTCATGTCATTGAAATGGACAAAGAGATGACTTTGACTTTGTATAAATTGAATTTTCTTGGAATGAAAAAAAAAAAAAGAGAAAAAAGAAAACTAACTTGCACTGAACTGAAACCAATGAAGTTAATGCAGACATATTCGAATATTCTATATTCTAATTTATCATGGGCCATGCCAATGCCAAGCTTAGCCAGTTTCGTGTAGCTCAACTCTGTTTCTTTTTAGATTTCAAACTCTTTCTCAACTCTTTGGCGTCAAGTGCTAATGATGTAATGTTTGTTAGGGTTTTCCGATGCAGAGAGCGAGATAAACATATCAAATTAATTTGTGCCGCCAAAAAAACAGAGCACGGCAAATCAAGTTGCGTGTGAGGTAATTAAAGAGATTTATGCGGTTTGCTGGCTGGTGCTTTTAGATTCCCTGCCATGCATCAATGTACATAGGTAGGTCACCCTTTTTTATTTTTGTTGTTTTTGAAGAATTTTTAATGGTTTAAACTTGAAAACTTGAAGGAAGGAAAGACAAAAAACATTCGAGTTGCTGCAAAGCAGTTACGGGGTGTGAAATGAGGTCATTGGAAAGTTAAAGTTTATTATCTTTTGGCTCTGGTTAGTTATCATCTCTTTGTAATGTTGCAGCCAGAGAAGGTGTCGGCTGGGTTGGGATGGGGGAGGGGGTGGTGCGTGCGTGCGTGCGTGCGTGTGAAGTGAACAAGTGGAGTGGTGAGGTGGAGAAAAGAAGTTGATAAATGGATTTGGTTTTCTTACTTAATGGGTCAACATAAGCAGCACAGATATAAAAACAGATATAGACAGGAAACGGGACGATATCGCATAACATTAATTCTCAAAAAAAGAAAGAAAAGGATTTCATTCCAATTCACTTCAACATTGTTAAAGTAACCCAAATTCTTGCAATTGTCTGTAGGTTTAAGATGATTAACTAGTTTATTCATATGAATTATTCCACCTTGTTGTTGTTTTTGTTGATTTTTTCAGTTGTAATGCTTAAAGTATTTCTCATATTAACAAACAATCAAATTTAATGCATGGTGTTCCACATTTTTACAATTTTCAATGCGTTTTGTATAAGGAAGTATTTCACATACTTTTCAGCTCCTTCCCTTTTCTTGTTCCTCCTCTCTCTCCCCTCTGCGATAACTATTCATGCGTTTTGCCAGCCAACTGGCATAATTCCCAGAGAAAATGTTAATGCATTATAAAAACAACAACAACAGGCACATGTGGATATGTACAAGTGTGGGGGGGGGATACTGCAATAAATACAGTTATGTCTCAATTTGTTAAAAACCAGTTAAACATTAAGAAAAGTAAACAATTTCTTTATTAAAAAGAAAATCCCACATCGAAAAGTGACATCGATCGTTGAGTTACCCTGTGCAAGGATTCAAACTAATATTTTCCATTAACTTAGACCTTTCTGTCAACTAAAACAAAGTCTAATGAACTTGGTTTACCAGATAGTATATTAAGACTGTCAGCCATTTAACAATCCCTGAAGAACACAGAGTTCTATAATGGGAACAAAGAGGCATCAGAAGATTTGATAGCAATTCAAAAGATGGCACACAAATAAGGAAACTAAACCAAACTTAGTCTAATACAACCCGTGGCCCTTTTTGAATGAGAGGGTATTAACTTTAAATTGCAAACAATGCAAGTAGGAAAAACCACGTCAAATTGGTAAACAAAATGAAAACTGTTTTTGTTTTCCTGCTTCCCATGCATAAAGTTGGTCAGTGCAGAGAGAAAAAAAGAAAGAACAAAAAAAAAACGTCGTTGGAAAATTGTTTTGAAGGATGCAAATTGGCAAAGAAAAATAAGCACAAGTAAAAGAAAAAATGAGGAATGAGAAAAAAAAACCAAAATGGTTTTTCTTGATAAATTTCACATTTCATCAGCCTTTAACCTCTCTCACCAACCTCACACACAGCCCACGCAGTTTTTGTTGCCCCTTGTTAATGGAGTCTTTAACTGGCAGACAGTCAGAGTGGGTCTTGCCCCTCTGAATGTTTTTGCCCCTCCTTCTTTACTTTCGTTTAAATGTGGCGCTTCAATTGCTTTTAATGGTCACTTGTGCTCTCTCTTCTTCCTCTTGCCACTGCACTTTCCGTTTAACTGTCGCAAGTTTGTTTACTGTTTCAGGTTTGTTTTTTTTTTTTTTTTTTCAGTTAATATTTATGGCCAGACTTCAGCATGGGGTCTGTGGTCTCTTCCCCATTGAGCTCATTGAGCACTCGCACGCACGCCTCCGTTTGGTTATTGTCCCTCCATCCATCTGTCCATCCAACTAACAGCAACCTTTCCCCTGCCCCCACCCCTCCATTCATTTAACTCCTCCACCAAGTTCATCGTGCAACACGCAATTAAAAAGCGTTCCCCTTGTAAATTGTCAGTGGAGCGCAGTGGAGCATTCAAGTTAGAGACTCGTCTTAAATACAAAAAACCAACACAACAAATAAAATTGCTGCAATTTGATTTACGGAGGGGGGGCTCCCTTAATGTCTACCTCTGCTCTCCTCCTCCCTTCCTACCCTCAGTCAATAACTATAACTCTGGCTGTTTGCTATATTCATATTTCCAAATGCAAAGCTCTTTAACTACATACATATATATATATTCGATATCTTCAGTGTGTCCCTCTTCAGGGTCGATCGTTTGAAATGCTCTTGGCACGCAATTAGCATATGAATTTTTGTTTGAGGTCTTTCGAAAAAAATGTCGTTTGAAATTTCATTACCGAGGTAAAACTTGGTAAAGCATAGTACTACAATTTTAATACGGGGCTGGGCTTGGCTTTGAGAAATGACATAAGAGTATTATAATATATAATAGATATTTGTGTTTGATTTAAATGTTTGCAAACACCTTGAATAGAATCCATCTCCAATTCTAACAAGTTTTGAATAATGAATTTCTCGGTGGGATTAGAGATTCAATTTGCCCATGCGAGACTTGGCTGGTTTTAGTTAAGCATTTATTTAGAGTGTATTGGAAATAATAATCTGCAGGGCATTTTGTAGTTTACTTTAGTTAAACACACATTTGTTGTCCACATTAAAATGTTATCCTGACCTCGAGTTATAGAAACATATGTACATACATAATCTAAATCTCACATAGGAGAAAGGGGTCTAATAAGAAGTCGCTAAATCTCTCTTAAGGGTGGACAGAGTGACTAAATTGAATAGAAATATGATCAGGTAATTAATGGAGACCCCAAATAATAAAACCAACTTGAATTATATCTGAATGTAGACTTGAAATAAAATATTGAAACATTGAAAAAATATTGAAATTTAATTGGTATTTTAGCAAAAGAACCTAGTATAGATGGAAAAAGTCTTTTGTTATTTACTAGGTCAAGCTATTCATAAAATGGCCTTGTAATTAAAAAACTTCTTTTGAAATCTCAGATATTCAGTTTTCAATAAGAACAAACTACATACATAAATTTGGGGCAATGGCTTATGATCGATTATTGATGATATTGTTGTTGTTGTGTTGTGTGTTCTATTTCAAAAGAAATCTCCTTCTAACTCCAACCCCTCATTTACATAATCGTTTCACTCATTTTTCATAACAGACAGACAGACAGACACAGAGCACATTCCCATTTTGTAGCCTATCAAATTAATTAGACATCATTAGAGAGAGATTCCTCAGTTTCTCTCTCTCTCTCTCACTCTAATATGGGGCACGTCAAGGTCCATTTATCGATACATCTTAAACGTTTAAGCCCTTTTTTTCTCCCTCCTTCCCTCTCTCTGTCTGTCCCTCTCGAAAAGGTCAATTAGTGGGTGTGTCTGTTGGCCAATGAACTACTTAAGACTAGATGAAACATTCTTTCACCTGAACAACAAAAAAAGGAACAACAAATTAAACAATTTACTTAGTTTTGCGTTTAAATGTCGTTTTCCATTTGCATCGACATTAGTTTAATCTAGACGGGAGAGTCTGCCACAGCTGCTGCAATCGGTTTTTCCTACTTCTCCTCGTTTATTTATTTATTTTTTTTTTTTTCATTTGTTGCTTTCTTTCTTAGTTTGCATTGCTTCCTTGTTTGCCAATTGCATTTTCAATAGACTTCAACTTGCATTATTTGCATCATGGCTAAGAAAAAAAGAAGAAAAAAAAGAGCGAAGATAGATACGAGTAGATATTTAGATAGGCAGACACTCATTCATTCACTCACTTACTCATTCAATCAACCTTTCATTTGTCTCCCTCTCTCTCTCTCTCTCTGTTACACACACAATTTCTCCATCTCCATCTCTCACGATTTATTGGGTTTTTTCTCTCCTTTTTTTTTTGCCAGTCAATTCATTCAAAATTTTGTAACTGTTTTGTCTGCCAATTTGACATTTCTGTCAAGAGTCTCCTTTCCCCTTTCCGTTATATTTTATGAGCTTTGTGGGTGTGCGCGTCTTAGTATCTCTCTGTGTGTGTGTGTGTGTGTGTGTGTAAGCAAGTTTTCCTGTGCGTGGTTGTCACCCCCCTTTTGGCCCCTCCTTCATGGCAAGCAGTCAGTCCCCTCCTTCATCATTTGTCGCTGCAATTTCAAATGTTGTCATGTCTCTTTCTGTTAAACAAATGCAATAAATTTGCTAATACAATTTAATATGACTTGGTGAGCTAAAGACATGCCAAAAGGATTATGTTGCCGTTTGAGTTTGAGTTTCTGTTTTGCCCCCATTGGTTGCTTGTTTGGTGGTTGCCCAGCCACTCCTAAAAATAACACACACACACACACACACACACACAACTAAATTCAAAACCCTGGGAACGAGGCATATAGGAAGGAATGATGTCAGAACTTCCAACTTTGTCGAAAAAATTCAATTAGTTGCCAAACGAAAACACATTAGAAATAACACACACACACACCACAGACGACCAAAGGGGAGGGGAGGGGAGAGAGACAAAGCAAAGCAAGGCAACACGAGGGGCTAGCAGTCCAAAAGGGAAACGGAAAAAACAACTGTGATATGTTGACAGCTCACTGCCGATGTCGACATCGCCGCCATATAAAAGTAATTGTAGTCCGTCCACCAGTTTGAGGGGAAGGGAAGAAGGGGCAAAGCGTTGGCAACCCGCATAAATAATAATTCCTCTACCCTGCAGGCTATTTAAAGGGTATAATAAAGATCACCCACAACTCACACGCCTTTAGAATCTATAAGCATTCTACTATGGAACATGCCCAAGACAAAGTCTTTGCATTTTCCCTTCACTGTAGACAAGTCACCCAAAAGAGGCGGCTATATCTTTTATCTGTATGAATTCTTGATCACTTTTTCCCAACTGTAGACTTATTGTTAGACTTATTCATTTTTGATTTCTGGTGATCACAAAAAGCTATGTAATGAATTCTCAAACACATTTTTAACCATTTCAGATAAAAACTATAGAAATTATTATCAGTTAATCGATTTTTAGTGACTGATTTTAATATCTGCTCTGGAAATAACGATCAAGTCGAGTAATTACCCTTAAAAGTCCTTTTAAATTTCTTCCATTTACCAGGAATCCGTCAATTAATTAATTAAGTGTTAAATTTGAGTACGAAAAGCAAACTAAGCTAATCAAATGTGCAAAACTCTTCAACTGTAATTGGATTGTTGGATTCAAAAACAAATCAACATTCATAACGTTAACAAGACAAAACTTAGGCTTGATATAAAAAATTTTAATCCGCTTGTAATCACAAGTTTAATGGCTTTTATAGCCACAATAAAGATCTAAACGTGTTTCAATAAGCGGATCAATGATGAATGTTTGAATGGTTACAATAAATAAAACAAACAACAAAAACTTGGCATATTAAGAATCAAAATAAAAAACACTTCTAAGCACTTTTGTTGAAATAAACTTCATCATTAATTATATATAGATTATCAGTAGGAAAGTGAATGTTCGGTATAATGGGAACACATATCAATCATTAATGATTCGATTTGAAATATTTTCATAAGTTTCCTCAACTTTTGATCAAATTTGTGATCAAATCACTTGGATGAGTTCCTTATCGGTTTGTGTTTTTAGTTCAATTATAAAAATTATGTAGTGACTTACATTTCTTAAGACAATAAAAAAAAAAAAAAAAAAAAAAAATAGAGCAAACTCTGGAATATCAATCAAAATATAATGAATAGAATTTTGAATTGGCTAAAGATCCTCATGCACGGCTCACTGACATCCAGTTCACAGCAATCAAACCTTGAGCCACCCGCATCATCACCGATAACCACTAACACCTCCCTTCTATCATTTAGTCGTTTTGCTGCAGCTTCTTCTTCCATATCCCGCCCGCACAGTCGTCATGTCTTCTTCTCGCCGAGTACTTTGGAGCATGTATCGCATCGTTCAGTGTTACTCAAGGCCGAGACATCGGCCTTTCAGAATTTTGTCAATGATATGTGTGAGGCCTATTACCGTATGCAATTATCATCAATGGCCGATGGTCAGGGACAACAGTTGCCGCCTTCTAGTCAGCTAAGTCTCAAGGATTTGGTTTTGTTGCAACGCCTGGCCAGGGATATGTGGAAACATATGAAGTCAGAGCAAAGGAAACATTATGTCGCATTGGCCAAAGAGGCTCAACAACGAAGGCGCCGTCGTTTACCACCAGATCCCTATAGAAGTAGGAGACAACAATTGATTAAAAAGCAGTAAATCAATCAAAAACTTTGATTGAATTGAATAAAACAGAAAGAGAGAGCGAGAGAGAGAGAGAGAGATTATGAAAATTTGTGTCAGCAAATTGAAAACAAGTTTATGTCATTTCATTTGGTATCTTCACCCACGTAAAAATGTTATTAAGCTAAGTTATGTTTCCCTCCATTAGAGTTCCAAATATGGTTTGCTTTTTGACCATTCAATTGCATTAACAGAAGGAAGGGAAGGAGTGAGAGAGAAAGAGTAAATTATCATATATATAGTACACGGTGCATATCCGGTCACCAACAGATGTCCAACATTATGCCGGATTATAATAATCAAATGTCGCGCCATATCCGCATAATCACAACTCGCCGACTCAACTAACCTCACCTACGCCGAAAAAGAGAGGAGTAGTTGGAGAAGATAATTTTTTTTTTTTTTTTTTTTTTTTTTATAGTCTCTTTCTCTTTTGCATATTTCGATATTGGTAAAAACTTGTCGTAACAATAGAAAATTTTCAAGATAAAGTTGGCATTAGGGTTAATTCGACATTTTGATTTTCTGCTTGAGATCTACCTGATTTCTATCTTGCCATCATGAAACCTGCCTCCTTTTTTTTTAGGGGGTTTCTTTCTTTTTTGTGTTTACTCATTGATTGAGGCGTGAAAACGTAGCCACCTTACAAGGAGGTGTGGCGGATTGTTGTTGTGATGGCAGGCAATCAACGATACGGTACTCCCTCCACACGCATCGGCCCCATCATCATCATCATCATCATCACTATGCTATCCTTAACGACGACAACCACCTGACCGACCATATGTAGGCCCACAAAATGTGGGCCAATGTTGCTGACCGTCCACTTTTTTTTTTTTTTTGTGTTTTCTTTTTTCATGCGTAATTAAAGCCATGGAAATCAGTGCAAGAGTTGGACAGGCGCCATCGTATGGACACACACACACACACAATCACTGCATGTGTACATATATACTTGTCATTTGATCACGTAAAGAGAAAACACAGACTTCCTGGAACAACAACAATATCAACAACATTTCATGTGGGAGTGGTCAGAGATTTGGTTATATAAAGTGAGGTGCGGCTAAAACTTTCAAAGAATTTAATATGAATTTACCTTTTATTTGTAGACATTTTTGTTTTAGGTGAATAATGAGTGAGTAACAACAACAGCAGCAGCAGAAAACGTACCTGGAAAGTAAACAAGAATAAAATTTATTGAAATAGTTCACATGTTAAGTAAATAGAAGAACAATTCATGCAGTTGCTAATCAAACTTTTTGCAATTGCAATGTAAATTCAGGTGTGGATGAGAGACCATCGTAATCTTATCAATTCTGTATCACTGCTGATAAGAAACTAATAACTAGGGAGATTACATAAGCTATAGTTATGAAAAGGAGAAGTGAGCTGATAAAATGAAGCAAGAAAGTGAAATACCTGACTAGGGTGAGTGAATTGAAGGGACACAGCTGAGTTGATCACGAGACAACAAATATTGTTAAGTATAAGATCGGTATGGAGAAACGATGTGTCTAAAGATCAAGTAAAGATCGGTGAACATATTTCAATCAAAATGTAACAAAAATAGATAGGTACAACATCGAAGATCACCCTAAAGATCAGCGTAAAGATTGGAGAACAGATTGGAATACAGATCGAAATAAAGACCAGAGTAAGGAGTCGGAGTAAAGATCGGAGTACAGACCACAATACTTCAGAAATATTAGTGTATTGGTCAATTTCTCGATGTCCCAAACTCATTACAAGTATATAAATTTTGTAATTAAAAGTACAAATTCATATGTTGTATATATTTAATTGCATAATCGTTGAAAGAAATCATCATCAGAGCAAAAGCTATTGAAGTTTTTGCCTGCTTGCGATCTTCACTCTCTCACGAACAACCAAAACAGAAGAAGAAGAGAGAAAAAAAACTTGTTCTTATCTTTTCACTGATCATCTTTCGATGATAAATATTCTCTTTCTACGCTGTCTTTCTCAGGCTGTCTATCACACACACACACATAAGAGCTTCGCTCGTTTGCCATTTTCCCCCCAGAGGGCAAAAAGATAGTCCATAGCAGGATAATCATTTTAACACTTAACACATAATCTCTTTAGAAAATTATGCTATTGCCCCACGAGAAATAAACTTTGATGTCATCTTAGAGACATGATTAGGCCGGCCGGCCGTTCGGGCCACAAGCAGTTCAGTTAGCAGCAGCTAAAGGCAGTAAGCGAAAGCATCATAAATTGTACTGACCATGCGAAAAATAAAAAAAAGATGCAAAAGAAAAATTGTGTAACGGTTTCAATCTCTTTCTCTCTCTCTCTCTGGTTTTTCTTCCAGGTGTTGGTACCATAAATGGCCAACACTAATTGCTTTGTTGACCATAAGAAACTATATATATATATACGTTATATACTCCACTGAAGAAGACAGACAAACAAAAACGTTTCTACTATTACAATCCTTTCTGGGCAAACGCTATCGTTAGACCAAATCAACAATGATCCAGAGCAGCGCCATGCAAATAATACAAAAGGAGTCTCCCCGAAAGGCCTTTTCAAATATCATAATATCAGTGATTGAAAACAAGTCCAACATTCAACAACAAAAATTACCCAACAAAAAACACAACTTTGGACAAAAACCCAGAGGGTGTTTGCTTTGAAACTAGAATATAGTGAAGAAGTTGATATACCCTTTCCCATTTCATTCGATTTCAATGATATATCAATCAATCTAAAGCTATTGGATCAGAGTATTAATCAAATAGGTAAATACTTTCTACTTTTGATTGAATTTTAACAATATTACTAAATTATTTCCATTTCCTTTGCTTTTCAGTCAACAAAATAATTGCCAAAACAGTATATATCCTTTTGCGTGTGTGTGTGTGTGTGTGTGGAGCAAAGGGTATATGAAAAGAGGGAAAGCCAATCCAAACCATTCGATCGATGGTCAAGCCCTGAGCCTGAGGGCAACACTTGTAATTTTTTCTTATTATTTTGAAAGCCCGGTGCGATTGCATAAGTAGGACAATGGGGCGTGATATGATAGCCAGTCGGCTGGTTGGTCGGTCGGTCGGTTGGTCGGCCGGTTGCTCCAACATGGATGCATGTAAGTAGTAGTCTTGAGTAGTTCAGCCAGGTTGTGTGGCTGAAATTTAGGTTAAACGACAAGGAAGTAATTTATGCCAAGAGAACTTTTGATTTTGTTTCTCCCAACCTCCCCCCCCCCACACTTCCACTCACAGCAGAAACAAAACTGTATATGTTGACCCAATTCTTGGGTTTTTAATTAAATTTAAGTGTGGGCGCCCTCTCACACGATTTAAATGTCAGAAAATGTCACCAAACGATTGAAAATGTTTCCCACCTTAAACTTAAAATGTGTGAACAAATGTGTCACCTCCCTTTCCCGCTCCCGCTCCCGATCGCACTCCTAAACCCTCCCTCCCTATTTACCCAAACAGCAGCAGCACCCACCCAAAACAATAAAAACAACGAGAGGGTCGGCCTTATAACGAAATTTCAATACCCTAAATTGATGAGTGAACGAAATCCACCCATCAATCAATATATTAATAATTGAAATCAAATTGTTTATCATTTACACAACAATTTGATAAACAAAAAAGAAACATTAGTTGTTTTGCTGCTTCTAAACATAAAGACTAATATACTCCGTGTGTGTAATGTAAGGGTATCATTAAAAAACTTCACTGCAATTAAATGCTTTTGAAAGTGAAGTGATTCGAGTATGTGCATTTTATATTTCATTTTGTCGTTTATTTTTAGTGAGGTGTGTCATTTAGGGTGTCTGGGGGCATATTAAGACATTTTCGTCATGTTTGGAGTAATTGAATTAAAGCCAAGCTTTGTTGTATTGACAACATGAATGAACCCAAACAGAACAACAACAGTCATTAAATTGATGAGTGTTTAATAGGCCAAGATCAGCAGAAAGAACTTTCAATTAATAATAATTCTCACTCAACATTGACCAACAGCACTTTTTCTGATCTGTCGATGAATAAACCTTTTTACAGCATTATGCAATGCTGCTGATGCTCCTCATCCTATCCAGGAAATGAGGTGAATGCCTTCTTGGCAAACCAAAACGAAACGACAAAAAGAAAACGAACCAAAGTCCACAGAAAAATGCAAAACGAAATCGATATATTTTCAGGGACGCCTGGCTTGGCCTGCTGCCCAGGCCTGCCTTCTGCCGTTTGTATGCAGTTTATTGTCCTCTCCTTCATTCCGTATGCGATCAGGCGAACGATGCAAACATTGGTGGAGGGTATTGGTTTGGGTGGTGGTGGTGGTGGTGGTGGTGGTGGTGGTGGTGATGCATATGTTGTATGATGACTAGTTTTTGGGGTGGTGACTCATTTTTCTTTAGAACACTGTTGGTTGTTTTTCGCACAACTTTGCAGCAGTTTTTTCAGTTAGTTTTGTGTGGTTCATACTCTTCGCCCGCCGCTTTTCAGGGTAACCACCACCACCATCTCTTCGACTCTGGGTGCTGCTGAAACCGAAGCCACATCAATCCATCAGCCGACTTTTAAACGTGTCATTCGCCTGCTTTTGCCCTACAGCAAAAGCAACAATGAATAAACGACTATGTATACGGAGAGGAGACTTTAAGACGACTAAAGAAATGCTCTATCGATAATCGACTATCAATAAACGATTAAAATAAATGAGCCAAAAATATGTTCAGGAAAAAGCATCAATGTCTTTGTGGCCATGAATTCAATCCTTTCAAATATGAAATATTCTTTTTTTCCCCCATTTTTTTCACTGTTTCACTTTGATAATTCTTTTGAAATGGTAAAACTCAATTATAATGAGATTGTTTGGAAAATTCGGTTTCTTTTCATAGAGTCAAAATATTAAAGTTCATATCTTGAAACTCTGCTTGCCTATCCTATAGTTTTTGCTTGTTTTCCTCTTAGGCCAATTGCCAAAGTCAGTCAAGTGGACCAAAAGACAAGTAAGTGTAAATACATAAGACACCACACAACAACAACGACAAGAACCACTAACTCGGCTAAAAGTGTCAATAAATTGTTGCTTGGCTTTGGAGTCTTGGGAGTAAAATTACATACATATATGTATAGAATATATGTATGTATGTATGTATGTATATTGAGTGTATTTGTTGTCGCTTATATGCTTATCTTCAATATGTTTTTAATGAGTTTTCATGTTCTCTCTGTCACTCGGTTTTGGCTTTGGCGTTTTTTGTTAGCCAATTGACAAACTGTAAATTAATGTCACAGCAACAGAAAACCAATTTAGCATTTAAGTCGAGTCGCAGTTGTTGCTTGTTAGATAAAACCAACCGCAGAGCAAAAGGGGAAGGAAATGAGACCAGGCCATAAAAACCACAACTTAACTGTCCTTCTTCTCCTTCCGTCATTCATCCATCCAACCATCTACTCTTTCATTCATTCATCTAGACTTGCATTCATTCATCGTCGTCATCGTCATCGTCGTCAATTCGTCAGATGTCACATTTGTCAGACTTAATAAGTTTTGCAAAATGTAAAAACAAACTCAATTTTTGTTTTTTTTTTTTTTTGTTTTTTGTTGGTTTTTTATGTTACGGGTCAAAAGCAATTGGCAATTGGCTTTACCAACCAAGAGCAGTCAGAATAGAGGCTAAGTGGATTTTAAAGTTTTTGTTTCTGTGATTTATGGACCCAACTGGAGAGTGGAAATGACAGTTTTACTCCATTCATGTTGTGGGGCTTAAAAAGCTTCAAAAATGGCATTTAGCTTGGCTTGAAATCAATCTAGATCGATCTGCCTCAGAAAAAAACCTAATTCTTAAAAGTTCTTAAAACTTATTCTCCGTTCACAAACTCTTTCCTAATTATGAAGCCAATTCATATAAACTTTAATAGGAGTTCTATTTATCCAATCGGATTGAAAGTTGGGCACTTTATTTGTTATAGTCCGATCGGAAAAAAAACAGTTCAAACTGATATATCTATAATTATTAGAAGAAGAAACAAAGAGCAAAGAGCAGAGAACCATCTGTTATAGAAGACTTTTTATCTGTCTCTGGCTCTCTGCAAGGGCATACAAAAAATAGTGTGGCTGCATATCGCTAAATGCAAAATGCTAAACTTATGAGTTTTTTGTTTGTTGTCTTTGTTCTTGCGACATTTTTAATTAAATTTATATTTCTTTTTGTTTCTAATTTATTGATTTGTGATTAAACAAGTCTTTAATTGCAATTCCTTTTATTCATTTATTCCATTTATTATTAGCTATTGAGGTCGTCGTGTATTTCTCTTCACTCATTCATCTCCATTCACAATCACATTCCAAGCAACGTTCGTTTGGTTTGCCCAAAAAAAAAAAAAAAAAAAAAAAAAAAAGAAAAAAAAAACAAAACTTTGCATAGTTGCTTAAAAATAGTTGCAATTAGCGTTTGAAAGCGTGTTGCGTTTTCCCGAGAGAGTCTCGACAACGGACTCTATATCTCCAACAGACGGCTGGCTGGCTGAGTGACTCTCTGGGAACATAGTTGACTGTGCTGCTGCGGCAGCTCCTCTAGTACACAATCGACATCATTAATAAAACTCAAGTGGAATTTTCAACAGCGAATAACGAGATAAACAAAGTTAGTTTGTTTCTTTAGCCACTTAGCGGACACTTTTTTTTTTTTTTTTTGTCACATGTTTGTTTGGAATTTTCGTTTTCGTTTTATTGGAAATGTGCCAGAGAGAGAGGAGTCGTCCAGAGGGCCGACACTTGCACTTTTAGGTTTGAAATGTGCATTTTATTTTTATATATGTTAAGTATCAAGCGAGATTATTAGCCATGCCTTTGCTCTCTCTCTCTCTCTCTCTCTCTCTCTATCTATCTATCTCTCTCACTCTCCCTGTCTTTCTCTGTTTGTCAGTTTAATAGGAATTTGTTCTTTATCCTCTTGACTGTTGGGGCTGCTGTTGGTATGCGCTGGCTGCATGTGTCTAAAAAATAAAACCAAGCCCTTCCATCATCAGCAAATTCTATGTATAGAGAGATGAAGAGAAAGAAGGAAGAGGAAGGAGGAAGAGCAAGCGAACAGAGGAGCATCTTGCCTGCTCGCGAAATGAACCATTTTTATTATCTGCCTGCTTATTCCAACTCAATTTATGGTTCGAGACGGATCCATCATCATCATCACCCAACCAACCACCCACCCACCTACCCTCCCTCCCTTCCACATCCATTTCGACTTTCTATCTCCCTTCATCTTTATGTTTTAATTGTGCAGCTTCTTCTTCCACTTATTCTTTTTCTCTGATTTAATGAACCACAAAATTTTGTCGAGAAGAAGAGGACGCGACTTTTAGACCTTTATACAGAAAAATGTTGAAATTGTTTTTGATATCGCAAGGGGAGCTATTGGGAGTAAGATGAGTGTGTGTGTGTGTGTGTGTGTTAAAAATAGAGTTCATCCTCAGAGTTACCCTCATTGCGACAACAATAATGGAGATGATCGCCTGGAATGGAATGGATGAGTCAAGTTTTTGATTTAGTGCATTCTTTCAAGATGCATAACGAACTGCGTATGGAATCTTATTTTATGACATCGAATGACATGGCCTGATGTGGAATGTGTCGAATGTGATCCATGAAATAGCCAAGATTTTAGTGCCCATAAAGAACTGAGATGGCTAGATCATGAGAGAATTCAACCCCTCCCAGGTCCCCTATTGTTAAAGCCAACTCAAAGTCCTATGCAAACATTAAACTCCACTAGTTTATGCTTTGAAAAAGTGCCAAGATCTAGCAAGAAGTCAACTTGGTACTTTTGAGCCCTCGTTAAAGAAGTTATCATTTACATTTAAGAAATGATTTTTTTTGTTAACTTTTAATTTTAGTGAAGTTGTTTGTTTTTTTAATTTTTGAAACGTTTGACACATTTTACTCACGTGATAAACACGTTTAAGCGCACGAATTGGCAAATGACTTAACACCTAGTCTATACACACACACACACACACACACACACACACACACACACACGCACGCAACATTGATTGTTGTGTGTACACTACTTTCCATTTCTATTTGTTCATCTGTGTGTGTGTGTGTGTATGTGTGTGTAATTAGCATTTTGTTACAATTATAAAGTAAAAAGTCGACCCTTTTTTTTCGTGATTTTTTGTTGAAGAATTTTCTTTTCATTTGATTTTCCCTCGCATAAACGCGAAAGTCGTCCGCTTTTCGCCTTTTGTTGTTGTTGTTGTTGGTTGTTTTCCTTGTGTTGCGAGTAGCGCGCACCTTATTTGCATATCGTCAGGCTTGATCGGCTTTTTAGCCTGGGCTGATGCAAATAAAAATTTATGCAATTAAGCAAAATCGGAATCGTATCGTATCGAATCGAATCCTGTGGGCCACCTTCTGTTCCCGCATTCCCCTCGGATGCAGTTTAGCAGCGTTTACCGTTTGGGGGGGAATCCCCCACTACACCAACGGCATGAGGGCGTTACGCTTCGTCGGGCGATAGTCATCTTAGACATAGTTAGAGAGAGGAGGATCAGGCTCAGACTAAGGCTCATAAATTAAATTGGCGAGCATTTGTTTACCAGCTTTGTCATGTGAATGTGTGGCACGCCTACCATTTGTGGGCAACAGGAGGATGTAGTGGTCGGAAAGAGATAGCGAGATAGCGAGAGAGAGAGAGAGAGAGATAGGGTAGTACAGAGAGCATTGTGAATAGAGGTAACACGGTGTCCATCAATTCTTCACTTTACTTTCATTTGCCTTGCTGCTGCTGTTGGTTGTTGCTGTTTGTGGTGGGTGTTGTGGCGATTTTATTTATATATTTTTAGTGCCTGCCGCTGCTGTTGTTGTTGTTGTTGTTTTCTGCCCCATGTGAAAGTTTGCATGCCACAAATTGCTTAGACGTGCGAATGAACCAAAGACAACAAGCGACCAACCGACTGACTATTGGCCAAGGCCTGGCCTAGCCTGGCCTGGTCACCTGTCTCAGGGTTCGACATTCATTTTTCATTTTTTTCTAACTTCCCCCCAAGGTGATTATCCTTGTTACTTGTCTTTTTCTTCTTTCTTTCTCTCTTACTTACTATCTTTCAGCTTTCAACATTCACAGCCCATAAATCGACTAAATGAGGCATTTCATCTTACTCTACACACACACACACACACAAAATTGACATGGGGCATTTTCTTTCAATTTCAACTTTGACGAAGTACTAACCACCGATCGGTGGAGGGATCTATCTATAATCTAGTCCTGTTAGCCTAGCTTAAAATATGGACTAGTCTGCACTTAATGAAAATAAAATCGATTTAAACTGTAAATTTAAAGGGAATCCGGTTCACTTCTAGGATCCTGATTTAAAACATTTGAAAGAGGGAAACGACGACCCTTGAAAAGCTCGTAAAATGAAAATAAAATGGATCAAGACAATGGAAGAGAACTTTGTGCATAAGAACGAAAAATTTATAATGAACATTAAGGAAAACAAAGTCTACTAAGCTGTGCCTATCCCACTGAATGGAGATGTTCGGTAATTGGACTAATTTATAAACCAATAAGGCCAAAATAATTTAGGAGTTTACTTGGTCACTTGAGTTAAGAAGGATGAAATGTTTAGATGTTGCCTTAATGCGCGATTAATAATAACTCTTCTTTTAACACTACGCTACATGAGTACAAAAATGATAAAACCCCCTCAGAGGTTTATAAACAACTTTTATCGACGCCGGAAAAGCCTGCAAAAACTGGAAATGGCTATATACCGATGGCTCCTTACGCAACAACACCGCTGCTTTCGCTGTAGTAGACTCCGACAACGTCATTGTTTCCTGCGGGATCCTACCAGAATGACCCACAGTTTTCTCTGCGGAGGCCCACGCCATTCTTAATGCGTGCAAGGCTGCAGAATCCTACAAAGATCGGCATGTGATCTGCACCGACAGCCTCTCCGCCATCCAAGCAGTGAAACGAACTTATCTTGCAGATACGCATTCTGCTAACCAAAAACACTAACCGCATAACACTTTTCTGGGTACCTAGTCATATGGGCATAGCAGGAAACGTAAATGCCGATGAGGCTGCCCAATACGCAGTTCACGCACCCCTATTTATAACACCACCAACAGAAGGATCCTCCCTAAAACGACAAAAAGAAAGGGTTTGGACAACTTTTCATCACTAGTACAAGACGTTTAATCCCGATCGCAAAGGCATAAGGATTCCCCGAACATAACAAAACAAAAATGGTCCGCATTTATCCGACTTCATATTGGCCATACAAAATTAACCCACGAGCGTCTTCTGACAAGGTCTAATATGCCAATCTGTCCCTGTGGCATTATCACCTCAATCAAACACGTCATCATCGAATGCCCCAACTATAATAGTATCAGAGCTCGAATTTTTCAACACTTATCACCTATTGAACTTCTCACTAAATTGTAGAGTCAAAGGTCATAGTCACTAGCACTCTCAGCCACTAACAAAAACCCCCTTTAAACTTAATATTGTATATTATTTCTAATCTAATGAAATAAAACAAAAAAGGTTTGTTGTATTGATTTCATCATTATCTATGAATAGAAAATTGATTGTCAATTGATTTCTAATTGTGGAATTGTGTGTGTGTGTGTGTGTGAGTGTGTTCCGGTTATTCGATCCTTTGTGAACAAATTCTAGTTTCACATTTTGATTAGTTTCGAATTCCAAATTACTTAATTGCCTTTGAGCCAAAGTTAAGCCGAAGACACCAAAATAAAATGAACAGAAACTAATAAGATCTGGGCGAACAGAATATATTGCGCTGTGGTTTGGTGGTTCGGTGGTTTAGGTGGTTTAGGTGGTGCGGTGTGGTGTCTATTATGCAAAACGATTTTTAACCGGTTTTCAATTTAATGATGATGGTTCAAGGTTACAAACGAAAACAAAAATAAAACTATATATTAATTTGATATGCGCAAAAACAGAGAAACAGAAGACAGCCAAGAGGTCTGATCTGATCGGCAGTTGGCTGACACAGAAAGATATTTTCTTTGTGGGCGTATCAATTGGCTGAGACGACTCCCTCAACATGCAACAGCAGCAAAGACACACACACACACACAGACACAGACGGGAGTTGCATGTTCGTGCGTGGCAAGTTACGATGCGATGCGGAAATGCAGATAAAGCCCAACCAAAAGAGAGAGAAAGATGGAAAATAAGCAACACCACCCCCACCCCCCACCCCTCGGTTTTTTTTGGAAAATTAATGAGCTAACAAACAATGCGGACATTGTTAAGAAAAACTACAACAAAAACAACAAATTTATATATTTTTTTGGAAGTTAAAGGGTCAACTGCAAATGCCAAAAGAGGCTGCTGCTGGGCATGGTGGGTAAATCTCTCTCTCTCTCTCTCATACAACACACTCTATCTCTCTCTCTCCCTCTCTGTTTGTGTGTGCGTCGAAAAGTAAAAGTTTCATCCCATCGCATCACATCGATAATGATATAAGGAACTTCAATCAAATCAAATCAAATCGAGGCGAATCAAAACAAACTTTTAACTCAGAAAATGCACAAACAGCAGGCAGGGGAAAAAAACAAGAAAAAAAAACTAGAGGTTAAACATTGCCCAACCATCGTCATCATCAACAAAATCATCGCAACATACACGTCAGGGGGCGGAGTAGCAAATGTGACGGGTTATACATCTTACAATTAGAGGGAAGCTTCATCATTTTAGTCGTTCAGTTCGCCATAATAAACTGAATGATTGATGTTTCAGGAGGAAGACACATGACCAGGCTTTGAAATTTATAACAAAACGATTAGAATCGTTTAATTTCTTTTCTCTTTTTTTTAAATTGAATCCAAACATTTAAGTAAGTGAATATTTTCGTTCAAAACTTTTGCATTTTTGAACGTTTTTAAGGAGAAACGTTTAACTAAAAAGGTAAACAAATTCAAATGAATTTTTCTTCTTCTTTAAAATGCCTCTCCCCGCCTCCATGATAATATTTACGAATCAGGGCAAAGCTTTTTCCAGTACTCTGAACCAACCAAATTTTAGTGACATTTCCCAAGAGGAATATGGAAGCATAACGTTTTGTAGTATATCCACGTATACTTTTGCATCCATAATTTATCATGTGGATAGGGCCTACTCCGCCATATGAAAAACAGGCCCATATTAATATTTTTATTCCACCATGTTTTACTGTCTTTGGAGTGTGGTTAGACTGATATTCTGTGTTTAGGAGACGACGGACATATTGTCTGGATCCAGTTCCACCCAACAACACAATTTTACACTCGTCGGTCCAGAGTATGTTGCGCCACTTTGTTGAGGGCCATTGTAGGTGCTCTTTAGCAAACTGTATTCGAGCTTTGATATGTTTTGAAGTTAAAAGCGGTACTTTTCTTGGACTTCGGGCCTTGAGTTTATGCTCCAGAAGTCTTCGCCGACAAGTTACGCCACTTACTGACAAGCTTAGGTCTGCTTTTATGGATTCCCCTGAAGCAAAAGGATTAGCTTTGCTGGAGGGTACAATGCGTCGGTCGTCAATGTCAGTGGTAGATCTTTTCCTGCCGCGGGTTTCGGCTTTGTATTGATAGTTAATGGCATTATTAATCATTTTAGAAGAACATCCAACCAATCTTTCGATTTCCCGGTATGTTTTCCCTTGCTTTCTAAGGCTTAATATAAATTCGCGCTTTTCATTTAAACAATGATTGCCTCTACCCACTTAAGTACAATTTTTTTCATTATTTTGGTGTATTCCCATGTAAATATTAGTAAAATCAATAATTAAACTTACTTTTAACAAATTAACAACTTTTAGTTGAATATTTTTAATATTGAAATGAAGCGCTGCTATTATTTTGAACACAACTGTATATACGATAAATCCCTAACACAAGTCAAAATGAAATACAGTAGAATCCGGTAGAATCCAAGGGAGCGACGATTTTCGTCGTTATTTTCGGAAGACGTACTAACCAGAGGCCCTTCCATATAAGTTCACTCATCGATCTCTAATCGCTATAAGCGGACGGTCGTTATAACCGGATTCTACTGTAGTGTTAACCAACTTTTCCATACATTTAAACTTTCCTTATCTGATCTGATAACTTAGTGTTCGGTGGGAAAAAGAATCCCGAACGGCATGTGCGCCGCAACTGGCCGTATATGTTTCTCTTTAAGGAGATTGAGGAGCAACGCGGTGAATGCTGGGGCTCGAATGGTAAACGTCTCGCCCTGATCTCCAAGAATCACAATGAACTCTCCTACTACCAGCGGCGCAGGCAGGCAGCCGAGCTAGGCGTCCTGCTCAACAAGGATAATTTGACGCCGCATCAACACAGTCTGCTCCAGAGCCTATCAGCCCAGAGTCATGCCCATTCGACAGACTCGTCCCAGAGCGGGGCCAGCAAGCTGGAGCGCTTTTTGCCCAATCATTTTGTGGAGACACAGCTGGGTGGGGGAGGGGGCGTTGCCGACACCAATGGCAATGGCTTGGCGGTGGGCCTGTCCGCTGGAGTCTACGATGATAGCCCACTACAGTTGCAGATAATGCCTGGCACGTGGACATGTAAATCCGGCCCTGTAAACACTAATAACAATCACCTAAAGAAAAAAAAAAAACTGAACGCTATACTTTTCATTTTACACCTTCCTTTGCAGTAGCAACAATAACAGGCCCCTCTCTTCTATTCCCTTTGCTCTGTATCGTCTCCCTCTCCCCCCATCGTGACGTTACGTTGTAAACAAATCAAAAGGAGGTCAACTATATTGGCACACAAAATGCGGGACAAGCAACAACAACAACAACAATAACAGCAAGTACAGTTCATAGATTTGTTGATGCTGAACCAAACCAAAAAGTGATGACTTGAGTAAAACAAAAAGAAGGAGAAGGAGGAGGAGGGGAAGGAGGTAAAGAGGTGGGGGAGTAAAGTGCGTAAAGTGGGTGAATGAAACACAAAAAGCAGCAGCAGCCTCACGCCACCTTTTCGTTTAGTAAGAACTTTCAATTTGATGATTGCAAAATTCTTTTCCCCTCCTTTGGCAAATCGTTCAAACAGGGTGTGTGTGTGTGAGGGTAGGGTGGGGGTTGGGGGGACCAGGTAGGAAAATATTTTACAATTTCCTGCAATGTTTGGAAAATATGTTACGCAATAAGGCATAAAAATAATTCAACTATGGCAAAAATCAAATTCAAATGGTAATGTGTTCTCATTTTGTGTGCAGGAAATGTTGCGGAATAGTTCCAATTCTTCTTCTTCTTCTTAGAATATGCAATAGTTAATTAACTCCGATCATTTGGGGCGCGCGCATTTATGATATGCTCCAGATGATTATCTTTAATAGGCAGAGGGAGGGGCAACAACTTTATTCCACTTTTTGCCAATTAAACACTAAACAACAACAACAACAAGTTAAGTCTACTTTGCTTGCTCGAACCACTAGTCTAGTCTGAAATCCTTGCACTATAAAGTTACAATGTTGTTGTAGTGTTTTTACCTTCTTCTGAGATTACTGAAAAGTCCTTTATTTCCCGAACCATGATGAAATAAATACAAGGTCCTGTCAGCAAATCGGACGATCCTATCCATGATAAAATATGTAAACCGACAACTGAGAACTGAACAACTGAAATAAAACCTCGTTGTGAGCAGCGCTGCTTCCGAGGGGACCACCTTGTACTTATTTTATCATGCCCCGGACCATGATGAAATAACATAAGGTGGTCCCGTCGGCAAGAGACATACACTTAACGTATGCTTGCAATAAGTGCGAGTGAAAGGAATAGAATACTGAGTGTTGTATTGAGTGTGAGCGAGACGGTGATGTGACTACACTGCCGCGCAGTGAAGTTAAGTGTATACTTCGGTAAGCTTCGGCTTCCAACGAGACCACCTTATGTTATTTCATCATGCCCCGGACTAGGGCCTAGTTCTGCCGCAGCGCTGCCGTCTCACATACACTGTAAATGCTCGAGTTGGTTCGGCAACAATTCGATGATTCTCAACAAAAATAAACGTGGTCGAAGTTAGCCCTGGCCCCCCGGTTTTGAATTAGCTTTAAAAATATCAAAGAAGCTAACTTCGGCTATGCCAAAGTTTATATACCCTTGCAGTCCTTGGCAATAATTTTTTTACATTTTGGAAATTCTTTCCCTGCAACTGAATTCATCAATACACAAACAAAACATTCAAATTATTTCTCTTTTTATAATAAATTTTCTTTCTTCTTGCATCATTCCCTAAGCAAAGCACAATACGCATACACATACAGTTCTTGTAGCGCTGCGTCTGTGTGTGTGTATGCATGTGCTCTGTTTGAGCAGCAAGCAGCGCTGTTTGCTGCCGGCAGCGCTGCTTGCTGTCTACTAGGTCATCATTTGAACCGATTTGTGTTGACTGTAACTTCCGTTCTATTTATCCGATCAGATTCAAATTTTGGGATCTGTCAATTTATGCCAAATACTATCATATTGGTAAATTTCATGGGGATACTCCAATTTTTGCAAAAATGTTTGTTCTAGAACTATATGATATAGTGGCCCTATCCTTACGATTTTCATACTTTATCTCACCTGGGTAATAAAAAGCCCAAAAAAAATGTCATCCCAATAGCTCTTAAGATGGCTGAGTAAAACGCGTACGCACAGACAGACGGACATGGCTATATCGACTCAGCTTCTCATGCTGATCAAGAATATATATACTTTATGGGGTCGGAAAAGTCTCCTTCTGTGCGTTACATCCATCTGACCAATTTTATAATACCCTCTGCAAGGGTATAAAAATGATAAAAATCTTTAATCTAATATAATTATAATTATTTATCCCATTTAAATAGTAAATCATTTTCTCTCTCTGTCTCTCTGACCTAAATAGAGTTCGAACTTTTCTCGATGGGTTTCATTTTTCGTCTTATCATCTGTGCGTCCGTCCGAGATGAATTAAGAACTCAGTTTCTTTCATTTTCAATTTCCTGTAGATGATTCTGCTTGTTTTTTTAAAAACTTGAAACTTCTCTTTAAACTGATGTCGACACACTAATGAGCCATTAACACGCTTATCATCATCTAGGAAAAGAGAGAAAAGAAGGCGATGAAGGAGGAGGAGGCCGTTGGAAAGGTCGACTCCAGCTAAATTTGCCACGCACATGACAGACCGACCGACCAGACCCCAAAAAGTGTTGCCACGGCACGTAAGGAAGGGGTCAAAAGCATGAGCCAAGTCAAAGATAGGAGGGGGCTGACTCTCCTATATGAGCATTTCCTCAATTAGATTTTTCAAGTAATATGAAAAACTGAAAACTGAGCGAACGAACGAACTAACGAACGAAAGATGGAAATGGCGAATAGCGAAATATGAATGCAAATCGCATTAAGACGCGCTTTTAATCTGCTTTAAGGCATCGGCGGTGGTTGGCTCGCGCCTCTTAACCCCCCATTCCACCCATCCCCACCCACCTACCTGAGTCTATTGGGTCCATTGGGTCGGCGGGATCATAAAAGTGCACCATTATAGACTAAGGGGCAAGAGCGGCGAGACGGGGGAGGAGTTGCTGCCTGGTGAAAACTCTTTAAGGAAAATCAATAAATTTACTAAACTGCAAAAAGAAAAAACCCAAAATTCACCAAAGGAAAGCAAAACAAAAACCAAGTAGAGGGGTGTAAAGGGAGGTAGTTAAATCCAAGCCAAAAAGCAGGCCACTTGACTGAGTCTCTTTTCTCTTGCCCCACCTCTTCTTTCCCCTCAAGTAACGCCTCAAATAAACAACAAAATGCGACACACTTTACGAGGGAACACAACAGAATGTATTTTCGTTTTTCTTTCGTTTCGATCAGTTCTATTGTTTATATTTATTTATACACTTGTATTGTTTATTTAAAAATTTGTTTTTGTAATCATCATCATCGTCCAGTTAATATGCCTCTTCGAGTGCGTGTGAAACAATTTGTTAGTTACATCAATTGATATCATTAATTGAATATTTTGTAATAATTTGTAACCAATTATTTAAACCTTGTTAACATATTTATACTTTAGCAACAATTGGATAAATATTTTCAGATAAAACCATGTGAAAAGGATCTTTCCATACAGATATAACTTGGATATATGTATGACCGAACCTGATCAAGAATCGTTAATCTATATTTAAGTATATTGTCCTAATCTTTGGGATTGGCTGAAATTGGCTAATTGGTGAAATTCCCCACTGTTATTTTTGCAGGTCCTTTGGAGATCCTTGGAAATACAGCTGCGAACTTAAAAATAGCATCACTTGCTTAGGAAATGTTATTGGTCTTATATAGTGCGATGGACTTACCATTATGGATCGGCATGTTTATGTAAATACCTTGGAGACGGTGAGCCTACCATAGGCTGAGGATAATATGCCACTTATACGGATCTTTCAACAAGACAACGACCCAAAGCACACCTCAATATTGAACCAAGCAGTGGTTTTCAAAGAAGTCTCTAAATATAATAGAGTATCTGGCACGGTCACCAGGCCTAAACCCTATTGAAAATCTTTGGTCTGACATTATAAAAGCAGTTGCTGTTGTAAAACCAACTAAAAATATGAAGTAATCCAGGAGTCCTGGAAGAAAATACCGGTCAAACGCTGTCAAGGCATGGTTTACTCAATGCCAAGACGTTGTGCAGCGGATCTGGCCCCTAAGGGCAATGCAACCAAGTATTGGGTTTATAATTTATTAATAGTTTTAATAGCTAATCATAACTTATTAAAGTATTTTGTTTTTTTTTTTTTTTTTTTTCATTTTAAGTATATTTTTAATAAGTGGTGCTATTTTTAGTTTCGGGTATTTTTTGGGTATGTCAAGAAATTCTTTAAAAAACTTTGAAAACGCTGGATATTATTATATTTTTTTTTTTTGTTTTTTCATTAATAGGCAATATTTTACGTTTATTTCACATGTTCCTTGAACCCTTCAATAAAAGTATGAATCCTTTGAACACATTTCCTAAGCAAGTGGTGCTATTTTTAAGTTCGCAGCTGTATGTGCATAAATCAACATAAAGACTGCATCCACAGTTGTAATATGTCGACGAGAGTATTTGGAAAACGTGGCTTAAAAGCTGGCCAAATCGCTTTTTCTTCGACGAGAAAGAGGCTTCACGCAGAAAATGCTATTGCTTTCATCAAGAATACTCAAAATCAATTGCCATCAATTAGCCAAAAACGATCAGCAATGGAGCCTATTATGACAAACCCGAAAATAAGTGCTTGATGCGAATTATGTCCCTACAACGCAGACGGAAATAAGTCTAGGAACTTTTGCTGTTCTTGTCAGAAGGCTTGTTGTTCTAATCATCACAAATGCTACAATTTGTGCACTGATTGTGACGTTGATAACTAAAACATAAAAAAAGCACAACTAGAAACTGAGTATATACCAATTTTTGTTAATTAAATTAAAAAGTATCATTTATGACCCTAACAAGGAACTAAGGGGGGTTAAGGAAGTAGGGTTAAGTAAGGTTTGAATAATCCTAATCAAGGATAATGCCATGAGTTATGCCATTTTCCAAGTAAGCAACATATTTTTAGCTGTTGAATTGCCGCCCAAAAAAGGATTTTTAGTATAATGAGATACATTTAATGGTAATGAACGACTAACAAAAACGTTAGTTAGTCGTTTCAAATCTGAGTTTTTAAGTAGCTCAGTACGAAGTGAGCTATGAGTCACTGTACATACAAATAGGATAACAATTTACGTTGAGGAAACAAGAGAATACAATTCTTATTGGACGAATCCAATTATATCTATCTATACATATGTACGTATGAATATAGACGATATATTATCAGCTGATATCTATATTCGACAACGAGCGAGGAGAGTTTAAGTCAACCCACGCTGCAGCAATACCAACAACAACAACAACAAGTACAATCAAATTTCAAATGCAAGAGAGATTACGAAATCGCAATCGAAAAGAAAACATAACGGTAGAAGAGATACAAAGCGAAATAAAAAGAAGAAAGAACACACACACACACATATATATACAAATAGAAAAAAGTCATAGCAAGTTAAGGAAATTATGAAGACCGATCGAACGATGGCAGCGCTGCTGCTGCAAAAGTTGCTCTGCTCAGCTGCAGCACAGAAGCGCAGAAAGAAAATAAAGAAAAATGAGGGGAAACAAAAGTTGCGCGCAATGAAAAGAAGTACAAAACACAAGAGAAAGAGTGAAGAATGAACAAAAAAAAAATGAGTAAGACACAAAAAGCAGCAGAATAAGCGTAACTGGCAAACTGAAGTCAAGAAGAAAAAGAACACAAGAAGAACACGCAAACGAAAAGAATAGACACACACACACACACACACACACAGACACAAGACGCCCAAGAGAAAGAGTGGTGGTGGAAAAGAGATGGCAACATTTTCAAAGCAAATAATAGTTAAGAAAAAAAAAAAAAACAGTTTGTTTTGTTTTGCTTTGCTTTAGTAACATTAACTTAATGGCTAAGCACACTCACCTTTTACTTTTAATTTATTTTTAACAGCCACGCATGCGCAGAAAATGCAAAATTCAAATTCGAATTGGAATTTGTACCCCGGCGGCGGCAAATGCAAAATGCAAAAACACAGCAGTTGTTTATTTCTCAATTGTGTTTGCACTCTCAACACACACACACTAACTCACTCACTCACTCACATGCATGAGAACGAATACACTTGAATGCAAAACACACACACATGCACACAGATAAGGAGAATTTTTTCTCTGCTGCTGCGCTGCCGCTGCTGGTGCAATTGCCGTTTGCTTTTTGGTGTGATTTATCTATCGCCCCGTTTTGCGTTTATTTTTGGGAGCAAGAAATTGTTAAACTATTTCTTATTACTTTATTATTAACTTTTTCTTGTTTCGCTGCGTGCCGCTCTTTTTTTTTTTTGCCTCTCTTTGATTATTTCTCCTTGCCTTCTGCTTCACATGCACTTTTAGCGACGCTAACGCACACTTGCATAGACATCACTTACAGACACTTACACACGCACACACAGAAAACCATCACACATGCATTTGAAGACAATGCAAAAACAGAAAAAGCATTTTGCCAATTGCCTTCTGCATATTTAAACAAATACAAAAAAAAAAAATAATTAACAATCCGCGACAAGTATTTCACGTTGCTGTTGTTGTCGTTCTTTATCGGCGTTTTCCCATTTTTCTCATTTTCCATTTAATTCACCCGCAGACAGACCGTATAACCAACCGCACAGCTTGAAAACAAAAACAACAATACCCCGCCCCCGCGTCTCTTCGCCATGACTCTCTTCAATTCGCTCAACAACCACAACGCCGAATTCGCGGTAAAATTTGAACATTCGCCGTAACTTTTTGCCCTTTCGCCGTAAAATTTTGCCCGTTCGCCGTAGACAAAAGAGAACGAATTCCCCCAGCAACCGATATTCGCCCAGCCAAAGTGAATATTCGCTCGTCCAAACTGAATATTCGCCGAGCCAACTGAATTCGCACAGCGAAAATGAATATTCGCTTCAAAGCACCCGAACCTAGAGCTTGAACAACCATCGTTGGTTTTGAATTTTTTTAAAACACCGGGTAAGCACTATCGATAGTGGAATTGAGTTGGCTAAGAAATTTCAAATTTTCAGAAATCAAAGTAAGTAAATTTCCCATAGTAGTACTAGTTTTCTCAGTCATAAAGCGTTATTGTTTCCTGAATAAGTCGGCCAAAGTTGTAGATTTTATACTATTATAGTACACTACATGTTCTAATATATCTAAACAATGACAAAAACCAATACAAATTTAATTATCTTTAACTGATTCAAACACAAATGTCATCACATACCAAAAACATGAAATTAATTGCTCTCGAATAGACTGTATGTTTGAAGGAAATTATATTTAAAAAACGCTTTAACAAGTGCTCTCCTAGTAAGTGAAAGCAAAATGTTTGTAATTTATAAGGAAAACAACAAAAACTTTGCATAAATCAATCATTTTGAAAATACCGCGCATACGTAAAAACATCGGAAACATCGATTGGTGACAAACATCAGCCAAAACGAATTCGCTTCGAACCAAACTCAACTGTTAAGCGGCATTTTAAAAATAGTGGTTCAAAATACTGGGAGCTGTTATAATAGAGGAAGCTGAATAATGGGTTTTGTATAACGGCGTTTTTTCGCGCCAAATAGTGTAATTCAAATCAATTTGATTATTTTACTTTTTAAAATATTTCTTTAAAAGAACACCTTTATTAATGATCGATTTTCGACCTCATACTCTTTATCCGAGAGCACAATAACCACACACACACACACGCATTTTTTTTTTTTAGATACTATTGCACTTAAACGATAAATATTTTGTTTTAGTTGTGTTTGAGTTTCTTAATGTGATCTCGCTATGTCCGAGAAGAAGGCTAAAATATCCTGTATATTAAATTCCAGATTGATCATGGCTCCTGCATAGCATTTCTGTATGCGCTCCTCGAGATAATTATACTGGGCAATGAACTCCTCTTGCATGGCATGCCAGACGACTTGCAATAGGTTCTCCTCTTCGGACAAATGTTTCTCTACCTTCTTGTAGAGATTCTCCAAGCCCTTTTTTACCTCCCGCGCGGGATACTGGCTAATGACCTTGCGCAACTCCTGCTTGGAGAAGGCCATTTGATAGCTAATCTCTGTTTCCTTGACACCTTGGGCCACCTTTTGTTGCACACCCTCGAAAAAGAGCTGGCAAATAGATTTAAGAGGATTAGATAAACGATGCGATTTGCCAGTTTCCTCTACTTACATTTAACTTTTCCAAGGGCCGCCCGAAATACTGGGTCACATACGCTTTGAGGGCATCGTTGTAACGTAATTTGGCCTCCTTTTTAAGGGCATCGAGACCAGGGACCTTGAGTTGAGCCAATAGGGCATACATATGATGATAGTTCTCCATGCGGACCACTTGCGAGGGCGCCTTCGGATGGCTCTGCGAATGGAAATTGATGCCCTCAAAGATGGCGTTGACCAATTGAAGATACCATTTATCCATATCGGTACGTCGATCCGATTTACGGAAAATGCCCTCGGCCGTTTGGGCAAAAATCTCAAAATTCTCCACATACGGCAGAATGGCCTTGGAACGTTTGTGCAATTTGTAATCCTTGATGGTCTGCAGTTGATGGGTCATGAAACGATCGAAATTCCTTTTGACCTGTACCAAGGCGAACCCGAATGTCTTACTTAGAAAGGAATGTGTATCCCGGGCAGACATGACATGCTGGGTCAGTCGAACGAATACATAGAGAGAGTAGCTAAATGGAAGGATACACAAAAATGAATCTCAATGTTTCATTTAGAGATGGCCAATGACTCACAAGCTATCCACCCTTTCAAAACTTTGTATGAAGCTAACCAGTTCTGGTTCTAGGCAACCAAAAAGACCAATCATTAGATTTCTAACATCCTCATTGATCTGACGATCGATTTTATCCTGGGGCGGCACTCCATCTACAGTGGGTGACGGTGAAGATGCCGCAGCAGCAGCAGCCGACGACGATCCCACTATCAGCGACTGGGACATCATGTCTGGGACTGCTTTCTCCATTTCCAATGTGGTTTGTGTGTTCTTTGTTGTGGGACTTATCACATCCATTTGAAAGAAATTGATGCAAAAGAGCTGCTCCTGCAGGGCAATGGGTTCCAATTCGGCGAGGACTTTCTCTAGCAGAGCATCGAATCGTATTCGATCGGCAGCTTCCACTCCAGGACCCCATTGATCCCGATGTACACCCAGAGTCCCATATTGTGTAGAGGATAAAGTGGATTTTCGAGATGATGTCGACATGTCAAGATCTTCGCGTGAATTACGTAGCTTTTCCGACACCTGAAGCTTTGCCTACATCAATAGAGACGGAGACAGAAAGAGAGAGGGAGACAGCATTAGAAGAATCACTCCTCTTTTTCGGGGCATGCAAAATCTTACCAGATTGAAAAAGTTTCTCACATCCCTGTCATAGATCTTGCTCAACGATGTCGTATAGACCTTCATCAGTCCCTCATAGGTTTTGCGATCCATGGCCTTGCACCAGTGCATTAGCTCCGTGTATGGGGTCAGCTCCCGATGCACATTGGAGTGATTGGGCAGCGTTAGTTCAGTACTTGTTAATGGCATGTCGCCAATCTCGTTACCCAAATGTATAAAGAGATTATTCATAAAGCGACTAACCGTTGCCGAGAATTTCTGTTTCCATTTCTCGAAACGTTTCCTCTGATCCTGTACCGCCTCCAGACGCAACAGGGCCGGATCTATATCACTATTCATTGCCTGCTGCAGACATTGGGCAGCAGCTATTGCAGCCTTTCTACCGGCCACAGTCTTCAGGTCTGGCTCATCCAAGGCCTGTTGCTGGCTATGCGGCAAGTCCAATTGGCTCTGCAAGGGAAAGGCAGGGCTTAAAACAGAAACGCTCTCAAAACTATCAATTAGAAACTTTTGCACTTACAATTACTTTATTGAGCTCCTTCATTAGTTTGATATTGTTATTGTTCGCTATCTCAATCATGGCATTCTTGCCGCCTATTTTCTCCATTGTCTCTTTAACATGTCCTAGTATATCCTCATACGAGTCCAGACGAGTTTCGAACCCATCTGCCTCCGATATGGCCTTATCTATATGTTCCATCATTTTCAATACCTTTTGCTCTGAAGCCAGTACACTTTGTATATTGGCCTGAACGAAAGAGAGAGAGAGAGTGAGAGAGAGATTAGAAATCCTTTAGAGAAATGTATTTGTGTTGTTTGCTTACCCCATCTAGGTCATGCAGTTCTTTGGACAATTGTTCTATGAATTGTTCTGCATCTTTGATGGCAAAATCACATTCAGAGAATAGTTTACCCAACTCATTCGCCTCCTTGTCAGTCAGTGCTGTAAACTCTTGGGCTTCTTCCTCCTCATCATCGTCATCATCACCATCGGAATGCTGATTGGTCTTTTGATTGTTGGCCGTATTCCTGCTGCTGCTGCCGCCGCCTATGGCAATCTTCTCGGGAGATTTCTCCGACAACCAGGCAATGGGCACATTCCGGAACTCGGCACGCTGGCCGCCGCGTACATATTTCTGGATTTGCCTATTGAGGACAGCCAGGAAATTTTGTCTCTCGTGCAGATTGAGGGCATACCATTTGTATAGCTTTTCCAATTGTATATCGAATTCGTGGGTTTCGAATTGCTCGTTCCGCCCATCGATCCACTTGATCTCATCCAATTGCCAGCTCCGTTTCTTCTTGTATTCATTTTCCCGCTCGCGTTCCGACTGTTTGACCAGGACCAAACTGACCACGGCAACGGGTGGAGCTGTTGTCACCACACAGAGATAGCAGGCCCGTTTATCCTTCTTTTTGACCACTGTGACCACCGAGAGAAGTCGCTCGCCGCTTGCTAGGAACAGTTCCTTTTGCAAGATGTGCTTGATGTTGGCCAAGGTGCCAATTGATAGCATGTCTAGTGGGGGGAATGTCACGAGCAATCTAATAAGGGCCCAACCTCTATGGAAATTACTATTTTTTTGCCAAAATAAAAACGCCTCTGCTCAGATATGGCAATTTGGCCATTTTTAGCTATAATTACTCACGGCTTATCAACGTTATCGATAAATCATCGGGCGCTTTTGCTGCAAATTCACCGATAAGTGATCGAACAGCTGTTTTTGGTATTGTTAAAGTTTTTGTAATTTTGGTCACATTGTATTAATAAAATCTTTGGGTGAGTTTTTGCTCCGAAAATTTTTGTGAAAAATTGCAATTTTTAATTATTTACAGCAAATCTAAATTATGTTGGTCAAGCACATTGTCAAGCAAGGGCTTCTGCTCAAGAATGGTAAGTTTGGAACCTTAAAAAAATCCTTTTTCGCTTAACCCTTAAAAAAAATTACATAACAAGAGTGTATAATGTTGAAAAAGGGGAAGCGGGGGAAAATCAATTTTTACTGATTTTCATTTTGTTTTTTTTGTTTCTGTAGCTGGTGCCATGTCTCGCGCCGCTTACCATGGTGGTCACCATCAGCATTCCACCATGAATGACTTGCCCGTGCCAGCTGGTGACTGGAAGGAGCAGCACAGCCAGCAGAATGCCAAATACAATGCGGTTCTTGCCGCTGGCGTTCTCATCCTGGCTGGCACCATTGGCTTTGTGAGTGACTCTTCCTTGTCCATGCCCATACCCAGGGATTAACTTTTTAATCAACAATCCAATGTCTTATATATTTTGCAGGTTAAAGCCTCTGGCCTGATCCATTTCAACTACAGCCCCCCAGCAGCACGGATTAAGTCATAGAAGCCCCGTCAAAATTTTTTCTTGTACCATGATAAACAAATTATGTGTTAAATAAGCTTAAAGTGGCATTATTATGTAGTAAAATCCACAGATCCAAACACGATAAATTCTGAATTTCGTTTTTAATTGCCTCCTACGCAGTTCCCATCAATCTCTGTTCTGCTTTGGATAAGGAACTTAAGTGACCCCCAAATTCAAAACTTTTGAAATCTGTAAATTTTAATTGGTTGTTTTTATTGGCTAATCAGTAGACGGGACCATCGTCTAGATTGTCCTCGTCTTCATTGTAGGCTTCGCCATTATCGAAATAGCTATTGCCGTAGTCATTCTCTTCATCCATTTCATCATCAAGGGCCGCTTCGGGATCCGCTTCATTTTCGTCCTCGTGCTCGGAATCCGATTCCTTCTTGGCCTCATCGTTGTCATTTTCGCCGCCGGATTTCAGTTCCTTCTGCTCCAGCAGCTTCAGTCTATCCTCAATGTTGGTTTTCTTTTTGGCCAGCAGTTTGGGCCTCGAATCGGCAGCCGCCTTGCGCTTGCGACTCGATATATTCAGCTCGCGGGGCATAAACTTGTAATTGAATTCAGCTTCCTTTTTGGGTTTCAATCCCTCCAGAGCCCGTTCACGCCAATCCTTGATTTCTGTTTTGGATTTCTCGTTAATGGCCGAGACTACGTAATAAGGAGAGTCGCGCATGCGATTCAGGTACTTTTCCTTCCACTGCAACTGATAGCTCTCGGCATCTGTGGCGTCCAGGGCGATGGGTTTATTGAGCACAGGTGGAAATGTGGGCGGCGGTGCGGATTGTACTGGTAATTCTTTGGTACAGCCGAGCATAGCCAATTGCTCGGCGGTGAGGGTTCCCGTTTTTCCACCACGTCCTCGTCCGGCCATTATTTACAGTTAGTTACTCGCTTCTATTTATTCAAAGTGAATGTTTGTTTCTCAAGATTTATTTACAAAATTTGCGCATGTTTCGGGATTGCAGCGCTGCCACCTTGTTTATACCCATTTGCATTTTTTAACACTGGGTAAGTATTCGGCGCTGCCACATGGTTCGATTAATGGCGGTTATTTTTGAACTTGGAAATCAAATGAATTCCCAGACTAACTCAATTAATTTTGAAAACAAAACTGAATTAATATTTTTCTTTTAAATATCATTTTTATTTCTCTTTTGCAATATTCTGTGTTTTTTTTTTTGTTGTTGTTGTTCTTGTTGGGGTTTTTGATCCTTTTTCGTATAATATTATGCTGTAGCGCATATCAAAACGCACAGTTTTTTAAATTTATGCTTTTGTTTGTTTGTTTTTTTAATATAATATAGAAGTTACAGAAATATATTTATATATATATATGTATGTAGATTGGGCATTAAATTTGTCTTTTCTTAATTTTTTGTTGTATAGTTTTTGTTTTATAGGATAGGTAAACAATTGGGGGCGGGGCTGCATGGGGGATGAGCATGTGATTAAGTTTTGTATTGAAATCAAGAGAGATTATTGTTGATAATATGTGGTTTCCTTTGTTTATTAATATTTGGTTTTACGTATAAAAGTTGTGTGTGTGTGTGTGTGTCTGTGTGAGTGAGTGTGTCTGTGTGTGTTTGTTTTTTAAAATCCATAAAAATATCAGATAATTACAATTGGTTTCGCTTAGTCGCATCGTTTATCGTTTTCGTTTCTGATGTGTATAATATAATGATAATAATAATAATAATAATATATGTCTTAAAAGCAGTTTTTGTGTGGTTCTTTTTTTGTTTTGTTGTTTTTCTTTTCGTACTCAGAACATAAATCAAATTTAGTCTTTGCCACTAAAAATATATATATATATATATAAATGTATGTATCGTATCGTATGTATTACCAATTGAGTAGAGTTTTCTTTTTCTTTTTTTTTAGTTTTTGTTTTTTTTTTTTAAATTTTATTTTGTTTATATAATAATAATATCTTTGGGATTTATGCATATTGTTGGTAATATTTGTTTTTGATATATGTATATATATATATATATATATATTTTAGACACGATCACAAAAAAAAAATGTTTATATATATTTATATACGAAAAAGTCTACAAGTTGGTTTTACTTTTATTTTTTTAAATAGGTTTTATGTTATGTTTGTTAAGTTAAAAACAAAGCGAGAATACGTTTTGGTAATTTTTCTTTTTGTTTTTTTGTGGGAAGGAAGGGAATAGAGGAGAGGAAAGGAAGGACGACTTGGCTTTACTTTACAATTAAAAAAAAAAAAAAAAACAAGGATTGAAATATCTTTATATATATATGTATATGGATATATGTATGTATATGTATATATATAATTTAGAAATTTGCTTTGCAACTCAGTTATCCATTTTTATATTTTCGAAGCTATTTCTCTGCACACATATATATGACTAGAATTATATGAATTTATCTTTTTTTGTTTTGCTTTTTCCTTTTATAGAGATACTACTACAAGATAGAACTACATGGCTACCAAGTACGATATATTCTACGTATATATATATATATACGTGTATATATATATATAGTTAGTTAATTAGTTAGATGTGTGTATAAGTCTGTATGTTTGTCTGTGTGTGTGTGTGTGTGGGTGTGTAGTGTTTGTTTTAATGTCCATTCATTGCTTCATCGCTGGGCTTGAAGTTCGTTCGGCTTGCCGTATCCAGTTTTCATTTCAAAATTCAATTCTTCTGGTTTCGTTGTCCTTGATGATATCTGCGAAATGATCTCTCGCACGGGGATGGTTGAATTAGTCGTGGGTGGGTGGGCCGTGGGGGGTGATGAGGGGGGGATGCTGATGGCGGCTACTTACGTTTTATGAAATTACCTTCGGCATCTAACCAAATGCCACTATTGTTTGATGATGATTCACCACCCATCCTATTCCTCCCACCACTATTCATCGTGTCCATCCCCGTTCTTATCATTTACCTATGCAGTGCATTTGATATCTGTTTGAGGGATTGACCCACTTCACCCACCAGACGTTCATTATCTTGCATATTCTTGCTACCGGCGGAACGAAGATGCTGCGATTGCGTCTCCACTCGGGTGACCAATTCACGAAAATGGAATTTCGAATGCGGCGGCATCGATTCATTTTCCGCAAAGATAACACACGAGTTTTGCAATATATTCAATTTATCGCTCAATTGTAACCATTGTGAGGCTGAGATGGCATTCACCGGATGCTTGAGTGACCCCTCGAGCAGTGTGACCAATTCCAATATGCTCTCCCGGGATATTTGTGTCGAATTATTGCTATCGGATTGTGCCAATTTGGCAATGGGCGTGGCATAGATGGTCAGTTTGGTGGGTTTATGTGGAACAGCTGGCTTCTGTGGCAATTGCTGCTGCTGTTGCTGCTGCTGCTGCTGCTGGAGTATAGTGGGCGGCGTTGGTGTATATAGCGATTGGGTCATATGGGCCATATGATGATGATGTTGATGCTGATGCTGATGGTGGTGATGATGATGATCCGTGGGCAATTGTGGCGAGGAGGCATCCTCGGGTGTCTGGTCGGCAGCGGTGGCGGCATCATCATCTGTGAAGAGTTGCGTTGAAAGAGATTTGTTTATTGCTGATATAGTTTGCTTGCTGCTATTGGTGGTGTTGGTGGTTGTGGAGGTGGTGGTCGTGCTCGGGGGCGGTGGTGGTGGGGCAGCCGGCGGTGGCTTAGTGCTGGTTATGATTGAGATTGGATTGGGATTTGCTACTGCTTTTAACCCGTATTTGGGTGATAGCTGCGAGCCATTTATAATTGAGCTGCTGGCATAATCAGGAGCTGCTCCTCCACCAGCTGGCTGTTGCTCCCAAAGTTTCTTTAAGCTATTAATACTACCTGTGCTACGTCGTTTGCCCAAATCATCGGCCGTGCCTGCAGCATCCCCCGCATCCATAGTTGACGATGACGCCGTTTCAATTTTGATTTCAGTCTTTTGCATGGCCTTTTTATTGTCATTGTTGATGATGTTGGTGGTGGCGCTGGTGGAGTTGTTGGTGGTGGAATTGTTGGTAGTGGAGTTGTTGGTGCTGCTATTAACATTGTTAGTAGCGTTACCTCCTTGTGGCTCAACCTTACGCAAATGAGCCTTAAAATCGATTATATTTGTGGCTGGCTCATTTTTGGTTATAGTTTGTGGTAACTTTTTCGGTTCCACCTTTTTTAATTGGGCCTTAAAACCACCAGTTCCAGCTCCAGCTCCACTTGGCACATTGCCATTTGTCATTATTTTCGTTTGCTGCTGCTGCTGCTTGGGAAGATTCATGCTTTCGGCAAGTTCAGTGACCAAAAGTGATACTGGATCCACTAGAGGAGGAGCAGCCGATGGGAGACTACCATTGGTGGTTTCGCTATTCGCCTTCGATTTGATTTCGGTTATAAGTTTCTCCTTCAGCTTTTCGGCGGTCGTCTCCGGTGGTGAACCAAGCGAACTGCATGAATCTGTCGATGGCTCTCGCTTGCGCAATGAGACACCGAACCGGGAACTGGCCTCCTCCACACTGGGCGCCGTATTGCTGACATCGTTGCTGCTGCTATTTGGATTCTGTGCAACCAAATGGGCGGCATGCAAATGCTGTTGTATGGCCTGGACAGCACTCTCTGGTGCTGGTGGTGGTGGCGGTGGTTGTGCCTCGTATTCCTCTGGTGGCGGTGGCAAATCCAACGGTGGCGGTGGAAATTCTAAATTTGCCAAAGCTGGCGGTGCACCTACACCGCCGCCGAGACCGCCGCCACCAATACCGCCAGCACCTCCTCGCTTTGGTGAATTACTAGAGCCAGCCGCCCGGAATGAGGAGAATGTCATCATGGTTCCCTCGGTGGTGGTGCGATGTCGTTGCAATTTATTTAGACTGGCTGCAGCATTATTCTGCATTGTTACACCGCCCGATGAATTGCTCCGGATCATTTGCTGAGGTCCAGACATGGCCACATTGCTATTGGCTCCTCCAGCCTTCGCCGATGGCGGCGTGGCACCGACAACGGCTGCTGTTGATGGTCCCATCCTAGCTGCTGGCGTAGCTGGCGCATGACCATTCGATGAGGAAGATGAATTGCCACCCTCACTGTTCGTACTATCCTCGAGGCTATCCAGGAATGCTCCAATACGGGCCACCTTGGGCAGAGTGCCATAACGGTTGACCACACGTTTCACATTCATCACCTCGAGGGCACCCACGGTTATGGGATGGGCAGCCGACAGTGGAGAGGATGATGTGGTACCATTTAGCATGGGCTGCTGTTGCTGCTGCTGCTGATGCTGCTGAGAACGTTTACTTTGACGCGTCTCTAGACCACGATTACCCATCACCGGAGTGGGACGCTTAAATGAGCTATGCTGCTGAGAGGAACGGGGACCCAAACCGCCGCTGGAAAGCAACGAATGCTGCATTTTAGTGGGCACCGCAGTTAAACTCTGCTCAAGGCTGTCCCCAGTGGCATCTGTATCGGGATCATTCACCGGATCGGTTTCCGAATCATAGCGTTGAGTCAAATTGTTAATGTCACGTGTGAGACCTAAATTAAAAAAACCAAGAGCATAAGATTAAAAACTATTTGATATAAGTAAAAAACAAAAATATAGTCATAACTCATGCCCGTAACGTGCTTCAATGTGTGCTTCAATTCAATGGTATTAAGGACAGGGTGTGGTGTGTGTGTGTGTGTGTGTGTGTGGGTGTTGTGTGTGTGTGAGAGTATTTGGTTTATGTGAGGTCTTGTTTTTGGTAGTGTATTTGTCAGCGAATCAATTAACAAGAAAAACACCAATACCAAAAGAAAAACACACCAAAACAATAGTTAAAAATTAAATTAAGCAACTAATAAGCATCATTTAAGACATAAAACAAAACAAAATGTTTCCAAATACATCAAATGCTTTTTGGAATGTTTACAGAAACTCAAGCAAAATTCAAAATTGAATAACAAAAGCTTTAGGATAAATCTAAAATCATTTTTTATGGAACTAAGAATTGTAGATTAAGTTAAGTTTTATTTTAATTTAGTTTTTCAATTCCTATTTTTCAGTTTAAGATTTTGTTAGTTGTTTTTTAAATGTTTGAACAATAAATCTCAACAATCAATAATAGATAAGAAAAGTGTTTCAAATTGTTCTAATTTATGTTGTAAGCATTCAGGATATTAGTTAAACAAATAATATAATATAATTATTTAGCAATGGAAAACAACTTGAAAAGGAATGCTCAAAATTAAATATTATAATCCTTACTTGAGATTTTACTGCAACAAAGGAATTAACAATTAATTAAAATTTAGTTAACAACTAATACATAAAGTAGAAAAATAAAACAAAGAACCAATTTAGAGAAAAGGGAAAACAAATAAAAATCAAATTCAACTAAGCCGAATACTCTCTTATATACCCTTCTTGCATGTAAAGTGATGAAATATCCATAGGACAGCAGCATTCATCCAGAATTTGGACGATTCTTTGCCCAGAGATTGCCTGGGTTAGTCTATTTAGAGTCCTCTTTTGGAATACAAAGTTATTATTTACAAAGTGGATTGAAAGAAGACTCTAAAATGACACTCCGAATGCTTCAAATGTCATTTATATAAGAAATTTAAGGCTATGGTCAATTAGTCATCCCAAAAATGAGTCTAAAATTAGTCAAAATTATCAAAACTAAGTTTTAGCTGGGATTCAAGTCAATAAGTCTTAGGTTGTTTAGCTATTTCAAGAACCACCAAGTTCTATCATCAGCAGACTTTGCTAAAGAATCCACAGTTGTAATGGCCATACCATATCTTCAACGCTAAAAGTAGTTGGGAATTCAAACGACATAAAGCGAGAAAAGAATGGCAAAGCTTGCAACTGCAGATTCCACCTTTTTTATGTGCATACCCTTGGGGGCGCCATCAGAATTAGTGTTAAGGGCTTCAAAATGGTTTAAACGAAACTTAATCCTAATCAATTCATCAAGAGGAGCCCATTTACTCTTTATAATCACAAAATAAACTCATTTGTTTGTGTCTATTTTAATCTGAAACATGATTCGAATAAGGGTAAATATGTTTACAAAGTTTCAGACAATAGCTTCAAATTCTATAACAAAAAGATTTTTCTACTAACATTAAATATATTCTGTTCGGCTTGTTTAATAATTAGTTAATAATCTACTAAAATATAGAATGCAAGCAGTTACAAGGATTCCAAATTACTTTGAAAGTCCCAAAACGCAGACATACGGACATAATATATATATATCAACAGATTTCCTTTGCAAGGGTATAAAAAACAATATGAATTGTTGATATTTTCGTAGAAGGTAGAAGCATAATAAACAAAACAAAAAAACTCTATTGTGAAACAATTACATTTCAAAAGAAACATGCTTAAACAACGAAAAATTAACAAAAAATATCAACAATTCTTGAATTATTAAGTACTTAATATAAAACAAAATTCAAAATAGATAAACATATTAACAGAAGGAAACAGAGAAAGCGAACCCAAAGATAACAACAAAAAAAAAAAAACAATGGAAATTCTTAATCCATTGACAAAAAATACCTCGAAAAAATATGTCGTAAAGGAAACTACTGCAGGAAGACGATTTTTTAATTGAATACTGTTGTTGTTGTTGGTGCCGTACTGGCAATTGTTGTTGTTGTTGTAATAAATGTTGTTTTTGTTGTTGTTGTACGGTTTGTGTACGTATTTGTTGTTGTTGTTGTTGTGGTATATGGGTAGGAATTTGGGTTTTAAAATTTCTACAAAGGGTCTGACTGAAAATGTTGACAGATTTCAAATTTCTACTACCATTCGTCGCCGATGCGGTGGCATTGTTGAGTTCATCAATGAAATTGCGTGCATCCTCCTCACGATATGTTGAATCCCGACTGCTAGAGAGCAGGCTAAATAATGACAACAAATGAAATGATCAGGATCAATAGTAAGAGTGGGTGGTATAATACTTACCTAGTTCTTTTGGGCGGTGCTGGGGCCTGTTTGCCTTGCTTATTGGTTGTACGGCGCATTTGTACATTACCCTTATTGCCCTGGCTAGAGAAGGTGCTAAGCTTGGTAGAACTGGAGCCGGTTTCTGTGGATAGAATGGGGATACATAGAATAATAACCGTATTTGGGGGGCAGATGGACAAATGGCTTTACAAAATAATGGTTTATTTGTCTCTCTCACCTGACATGGGTGTGCTTGCTTGCTGCTGCTGCTGTTGCTGCTGATCATGGTGACCACCTGGTGTTAGGCTGGAAGCATTTGGCGGCGGCGGTGGTGGTAAACCCTTCTTAACCATTTGCGGTGTTAGACTTAGTGATGCCGATGCCGATGATGAGGCACTGGGTGGGGTAGCTGTTGCTGCAGTTACTCCAACCAATCCTGGTGCTGTTGCTGTCGCTGCTGTGGCTGCTGTGGCATTTAGCTGTTTCTCAACCGCTTCGGTAATGGACGATTCCTGCGGAGCGAAGAATGAGATACGTTCACGTTCATGTGGATCAATATTGTTGTTGTTGCTATCACTACTGTTTGCCTGCGATGCCTTTGATTGTAATCAAAGCTCAATGCCATCGTCCTCGATACGACGATGGTGGTGGTTGTGATGCTGACGCTGACGCTGACGATGCTGATGCTGATGCGGATGCGAATGGTGCGGATGCTGTAACTGGTGGTGCTTGTTGCCCATTGTATTGTGTTGTCGCCCATTTCTATTATTATTACTTTTATTTGTATTATTTTTAGTTAATCTATTATTATGATCGTCATCATCGTCGCCATCAGCTTCATAATCATCATCAATATCATAATCATCATCATCGTAATCATAATCATTCTCATCATCATCATCATCATCATTATTATCATCATTATCATCATCATCCCAAACCTCAACCTCCACCTGGATGTGCTCACCGTCACCACCCACCTGAAACATATGCTCCAGAGCATGATGAATGCTCTTAAACGTGGGCCTATCCGCGGCATCCCATTGCCAGCATTGTCGCATCAGATCATAAACCTCGGGCGGACAACCGGGCGGTCGCTCCATGCGATAACCCTTCTCTAGCTTATGATAGACATCGGTGAGATCAATGCCCGGATATGGCGACATCCCATATGTCGCTATTTCCCATAGTAGAACGCCAAAGGCCCATACATCCGATTTAGTGCTAAACTTATTGTACGCCAATCCCTCCGGCGCTGTCCATTTGATTGGGAATTTGGCTCCAGCATGCGCCGTATATGTGTCATCTCGCATTAAACGGGCCAAACCAAAATCGGCCACTTTGACCAATTTATTATCACCCACCAGACAATTGCGGGCAGCTAAATCACGATGGATATAGTTACGTGATTCCAGATAACTCATTCCCGATGCAATCTGTGTGGCCATATAGAGAAGGGCGACAGCATCTAGAGTCTCACGGCCGGCAGAGCGTAAAAAAGTCCAGCAGATTGCCATGTGACATGAATTCGGTGATAATATAGAATGGTGGCTCACGTGTACAGACACCTGAAATCCAGACAGACACATTTTGGTTTTTTGTTGAATTCAAAGCTGTCTTGGCTTGCAATTTTCACTTACCAATTAGCTGCACTAGATTGGGATGTTTCATCTCTTTCATAATGGCAGCCTCCTCCAAGAAATCCTTGAGAGCCATTGTATCTTCTTTGAGTGTTTTGACGGCCACGGTGTTGCCATAACGATTCCATACAGCCTCATAGACCTCACCATATTGGCCACCGCCCAATTTGTGTTTCATCATAATGTCGGTACGACAAATTTCCCATTCATCTGGCTCTGGACTTAGCGGGAAGACAGTTGGTTTATTTTGTTTAGGAGCTGGATAGAGTAGAGGTGTTATCAGGCCATGACCCTCATGTGGTACACTATGATGATGCACTAGCTCGGCGAGCGTATTAAATTTGGCCTCCTGTGTGACAAATACTTTGCCATCAGGATCTTCAGAGATGCGATAATGATAGACGCGACCATCGTATCTAAGTTAAAGCAGAATGAAAAACATTTCCATCATCCATTCAGAACTCTAAAGTGTTGGTTTTCGGGGTGTGTGGGGGGCGACTTACCTCAAACTAATACTTCTTTGGCCTGGCGAACTTTCACTTTCGCGCACTAGAAAACTTCCATTGATGCCCGAACTTAATAGATATTCGGCAGCATTACGTGAGATGGGACCATGATACCAGGAATGCTTTTCCAATGAATTGAGTGGCGTTACATAATTGGATGGCACCCAACCGACATTACCCGAATCGGAATGTGCCTCACACCATTCACCGGATTTATTATAGCTCAGGATACGGACTTGTTCGCCCTTTTTCAGGCTTAATTGATTCTCACCGCCAGCCTGGAAATCATATAATGCGACAAATAGCTGAGGATCATCTTCTTCTGGTCCGGGGGCTAAGAGATTCTCTTTGGAAGTCCAGCGATGTGTTGATTCAAAGACAGATGTGGTCGAACTATGACCACCTCCTCCACCCATTGATGATAGAATACCGGAATCCTGTTGCAATTCAGCGGCATCTGCTAGCAATGAGGCTGCCGTACTACCGGCCGGAATGTGTGGCAATGGACGTGATTGGAGCAAAGCTTCTGTAATAGATTAGACATAGAAAGACAGAAAGAGAGAGAGAGAAAGAGAGAGGTAGAAAAATGAAGAGAAATAGAAAGAGAAAGGAGAATAAAGTTTTTTAGTTAGAGTTGCAGTTGGAAGTTGAGTGAACCGATCTTATAAAAAATGACAAAACAATGTACAAGAGCAAATGTTCCTACTGTCAAGGTAAACCCGTTTCTCACACACACACACACACAGAGACAAAAAGAAAGAGAGAGAGAGAGACAAACACACAGGAATGCGGGCAATTTGTGGAGCATTTGTGGATTGGATAAATGCGGAATAGTGTGTGGGGGAATGGAGATGGGGGGGTGCAAACACGAACGGATGGTTGAAAGATAAACTCTTTTTCCATTGAGAAAATAAATTATGCATAAAGAGCGGCATAAAATTACACAAAACGATTCAAGCAGGAACGAAATACAACACAACAATCCGCCTTTATTGTGGGAAGTTTCTAACTGATCTAACTTCTGGCTGAAGCTGTCGCCACAACTGGGTAAAGGGTGGGATGGGGGGATCCTCCATCGTATACTCTTCTCCCGCTTACCAAGTTTCGGGTGTAAGGGGGGTTAACAATTAAAATGTTCACCTGTGGGAAAACTCACAACAAAATGAAAACTCCTGTGGGAAACAAGAGATTTTCCCCTGGAATGATTTCCTTCTAGATCCGCTACCCTTTCGTATCACAGCGTATCCAAATGTCGTTGCTGAAAGTTTTTCCACTTTCCCTAAATTCTATCAGTGTGTTCTGTCTCCCTCTCTCTCTCTCTCTCCCTATCCCGCTCTGCTGATGCATTTGGCTTATTACAAATAATTGAGAAAAATTTACATATTTATTTCGTTCAACGGGTTTTTTTTACCCACTTCCGTTTTGGAGCCCACACTCCCTCAACCTCTCTTTCCCTTCACCACCCTTCACCAACCTTAACTCATCTCATGACATGAGACACCGCTATTCTCCAAGTCCAAGTCAAAACCAAAATTTTCTAAATTTATTTCATTTTTCTCAAGTGCGTTTCGAACCCCCCCCCCATTCTTCCCTCGCATTTAGCTCTTTAGATGTGGGTGGGTGTTGTGCATCGCGGTGGTGGTGTTTGTGTGTGTGTATGTGTGTGTGTGTTTCTCAAAGTCATAAAATTCAAATAATAAATACTTAATGAAATATATTGAGAAGGGTTTTGTCTCTCGGGTTTCCTCATCATCTCCGCTTCACCTCCCCCTTTTCACTTCTTTCTGTCGATCTACCACTCCTTCAAATAGATGGGCCCCCAATACGGTTAATTTATGCGCGCGAGACAGGAAATATTAATAGTCCGGGACAGAACATGGTAGGTAACCTCACCGGGGAAGGGAATAATGATGTTGCACTATATAGAAACAGAGCATTGGATGGTGGAGAGGGTGGAAGAGTCAGACGGGACTTTGATCTGTGCAGAGCGGATATTATATGTGGTATATATCAATTTTTGGTGTTGTTGTTGTTGTGAGTGTGTGTGTGTGTTACAGTCTGGGGACTGAGTCTGACAGAGATTAGCTGCGGCTTATGGTAATTGTGTATCCAATTGGTCCAATTTTTGTTGTTTTTTTTTTTTCTTTCTGTATGACTCATTGATATGATATGTTTATTTTCTTGCATCGAGTCATTCAAAAGAATATTTTGAGTCAGAGAGAATAAATGAGAACCCATTGGTCGACTAGACTTTTGAAACATTCATCATCTTAGAATCAGATCAAATCCTAGCAATATAGCCGCTGATTGCAATGGAAAGACTAGTTAGTATAATGCAATTTTGGCATTTTCAGATGATGATATCGGTCCAAATCAAACCATGAAGTGACTTTTTTTTTGGTCTTTGCTGATCTTTCAAATTGAAACTGATGACCGATTTTCATGACTTATACTCTAAAAACTTAATTAATAACAATGACATTTAAAAAACAAAACAAAAATTGGTTTAAATTTTGTTCTTGTTGTTTCATTGTTGTTGTTGTTGTTGTTACCTAAATTTATGTGATATTTGCCTTGGTGGCTGCGAAAAGAGCTGTGTTTCGTACCTGCAGAAGAAATAGAGAGAAAGAAAGAGAAAGAGAGATAGAGGAATAGACGTAGAGAAAAGGGAATAAGAAGGAAAAGAGAGAGAGAGAGAGAGAATATCATCATTTGATTTGTGTTTTTTTTTTGTACAAGAAATAACTAACTCTAAGATGATGCGATGTTTTTTTTTGTTGTTGTTGTTGTATGTACAGAACTCTATTTACCAGGGACCGTAAATAATGATTATTTTTTGTTTTTTTAATAAAAAAATCATTTACTTATAGAGGACTTAGAAAAGAATAGATTACACTTATATATTTAATTCGATACCATCTATGCATTTTTGGAAAGATTTTTAAAAATTCAATTTTTTTCAAATTTTCCTCAAAAAAGATCATTAATTTTGAGTAATTTAATAAGAATTATCCATAAAAATCTTTTATGATCAAAAAAAAAAAAACATCAAAAATAATGATTAAAAATGATTTTTATTTTTTTCGCTCAAAATAAAACTCACTTTTAAAGAACGGCTTCTGTGTTCAATATTTTCAAAATGTTTTTGCACTTCCTTAAAAAGGAGTTCAAGGACTACCCCTCAATAAAATTTTAATTTTTCATAAAGTATGCAGTACGAAATTTTTTTTTATTATTTGCTGTTTAATTTGACAAAAAAGCAGTTGTTCCAGGGACTTTTCGGCGAGGTTGCATCGTTGATCCGTCAACATCATTTTCCCTGGAACAACTGCTTTTTGTCAAATTAAACAGCAAATAATAAAAAAAAATTTCGTACTGCATACTTTATGAAAAATTAAAATTTTATTGAGGGGTAGTCCTTGAACTCCTTTTTAAGGAAGTGCAAAAACATTTTGAAAATATTGAACACAGAAGCCGTTTTTTAAAAGTGAGTTTTATTTTGAGCGAAAAAAATAAAAATCATCAGCTTTAGCTATTGAAAATGTATGAAAAATGAAATCAATGATAAAATTGGTATTAATACTAATACAAAAAAAAAATTTATGGAGGGGTAGTCCTTGAACTCCTTTTTTAAGGAAGTGCAAAAACATTTTGAAAATATTGAACACAGAAGCCGTTTTTTAAAAGTGGAGTTTTATTTTGAGCGAAAAAAATAAAAATCATCAGCTTTAGCTATTGAAAAATGTATGAAAAATGAAATCAATGATAAAATTGGTATTAATACTAATACAAAAAAAAAAATTTTATGGAGGGGTAGTCCTTGAACTCCTTTTTAAGGAAGTGCAAAAACATTTTGAAAATATTGAACACAGAAGCCGTTTTTTAAAAGTGAGTTTTATTTTGAGCGAAAAAAATAAAAATCATTTTTAATCATTATTTTTGATTTTTATTTTTTTTGATCATAAAAGATTTTTATGGATAATTCTTATTAAATTACTCAAAATTAATGATCTTTTTTGAGGAAAATTTGAAAAAATCGAAATGTTATCATTATCAAATAAGTTTTTTAATATAACTTATAATGATTACGGTCCCTGCTATTTACAGTTAGTGAGATGGAATGACATCAAAAGCGGCCTAAACAACCACAACAGGCCAATTAGAAAGAGACAACAAAAATAATAAGCCAAGATGAGAGGAGAGCCTAAGCCAAGTCTACAGAGCTCAAACTTAATACATATACTAAATGCTTTAAGTGAAAAATAGAACAAAAAGAAAAACAACAGAAAAATTTAATGAAAAGTAAAGAATCTTCACTTGTTGTTGTCAGGCCGCCGGCCACGCCCCCACAAAAAAGTGTAATTTTGTTAGAAAAAAAGGGGAAAATAAGTGAAAAAAAAGAATTAAACTTGAAATCGTAAGGCAGAAGCAGAGACAGAGGAAAAGGCAAAGCCAAAGCGGCCGGCAGGCCAATGAACTTTCAAAATTGTCTACCACACATGGTTGATGGAGGAGACGCTACATGGGGACATTCGGGCATGCGGCATGCGGCATGGGAGGAGACATCTTCATCTCACATCTCCGAGCCATTATAGCTACTTATGCAAGTTATTAGTAGGAATTGGAGCAAAGTTGTTGAGAGTTTTCATTCATGTAGAAGAGGGGGAGGGAAAGAGATTATGCCAATGTGGATGACACGATGACGATAATGATCATAGTGATGATGTGGGGCTCGGCTCAAGTTGAGCTAAATGGCCAAATACACACACACACACACACCCTCACACACACACATACACACAGAAAGAGAGTCAAGTGAAATGAAGCTTAAACCAAAATGTAGAGCACTCACTCAAGTCACCATACTTTCCTATGCTTAAGGACATTTTGTGCAGGGTTAACCAGGATACCCATGATACATAGTTTTTGAGTTTCCCCATTTTAGTTCGGTCTTAAAATATCTACAGAAACGTTTGCAATGATCTTGTTATTGTTAGTAAAGCCAAAACTTATCAAGTTTAGTCTTCAATTTTCGAAATTCCCTTTAATGCTTCAAGTCAACGAAAAGGTCCTAAAGGATCACAGATCAAATATCGATTTTTCACATCATTTTAGACACTTTTGGACTCGCTTGGGTCTTGATAACTGCTAACAAAATGCCTACAACTTGTTAGTGAAATATTGACTCTTTGATCGATCCCCGATAAGAAATCCTTCACTAATTATCAAACAGAAACTCCTTAAACAAAAGCTTTCAATTGTTGAGCAATGCTTCTTTCTGTTCGTTTTGTGGAAATAGAATTGTTTTTTGTTTTTTGCTCAATATATTCTTTTAGACAGGTTTTTTTTTTTAGTTTTATTCGACCATTAAATGACTTTGGTCTTTGATGACATTTTTTTTGTTGTTTTTGTATTTTTGTTTTGTTTTTCTATTCTTCTTTTGTTTCACAATTGGCCTTGTCCATAGAGCATAGAAAGCTTCTATTAAACTTGATGTGTCTGCTCATTCATTATTGTCATCGTATACACAGAGCTCTTCCCGCCCCCGCCACCCTCCCCCCTCATGTGAACAAAATGCTGTTGAGAATGTTGTGTGATTTATTGAAATGCACTTCTTAAAGGAACTTTTTATGCTTCATTTTCTCATTTCATTGCAGACTCTGTCGTCGTCGTCGTCGTTCCTTGTGTCTGTCTGTCTGTCTGTCTGTCTGTCTGTGTCGCCCATTCAATAATTTACTTAGTCAGTCACTCAGTCAGTTTGTCATTCTCATTCTCATTTATTCATTCATTCATTCATTAGTTCGTTCACAGTCCATTCAATGCATTTTGTTGTCGTATCTTCTTTTCTCTCCTCTCTCTCTCTCAATCTCTCGTCTCTTGTCTCACGTTTTGTCCGTGGTCTTTTTTCAGCTCAAGGGCTTTTGTATCATGCTTGGGTCTAGGGGTTTGGGCCATGAGCTTTGGTTTTAAGTTAAGTTAGCCTCTGGCTTCTACTTCTCCTTTTTAACTACTAAAATACTTGTCCGATTTCATTCACATGCACACACACACACACACACACACACACACCTAACTACCCCTTCTCTTGTCAGGGGCGTGGCCAGTCAACAGTAATAAACTTTTACGGTTTAAATTTAATTAGTCATTTCTCTGGCTTCCGTTAAAGGCGGTGTAAAAACAAAAAATAAAAATAAAAGTACCCAAGAGAAATGGGGTAAAAAACATTCCTTTTTTTTTTTTGTTTGCTTTTTTGCTTGGTTTGATTTCATTTTGGCGGCTTTGGGAATTATGAAATGGAAATATAATTTAATAGAACCGGACCCACAAAATTAAATCAGCTCTCGATTTTCTAGCTTCTATGCATAAATTGTCTGAACGAGTAGATAGAGTTATTACATAAACATTTCTTAAAACTTCTTAAATGGCATGAGTAATTAATTTCTTATTCCTTTCCCCTCTCCAAGTCGACTATTTGATACCCCACCAAGTAAATAGTAAGAAACCTTTTGAAATTCACACAGATTTCACTTCTTTCAACCGAAACCATTTTACTACACGGTATTGAAATGCATATTTGCATAGGGCGCACAAAATTAAAAGGAAGCAAACTTTAGGGGCAAGTTTTTGTTCACCCTCCCGCGTCCCCGTCGCCGCAGCCCGGACGAAAAGTGCGAAATAATGTTATACGAGAACTAGTAAAATTATCCAACCAAGTTGAAAAACAAAAACCCAACGCGGAGAAGTGAAAAAGGAAGATGTGAAAACAAAAGGAAGGTTAAGGGAAGGGCTGGGCGGGAAGGTGCCAAATGGTAAAGGCTTGGTCCTGGCCCTGCACTTGGCAAAAGAAAGAAAATTCCACCCTTGGCTAGGCTAGGGCTAGGGCTAGGGAAGGCTGGAAGGACGAATGTGACGTAGCGCCAGCGGGCAATTTTACCACTTTAATGCTTTTTTCTTTCTTTCGTCGTCGTTTTGTAAGGATTCCATACTCAAGGCTAAGGGATAAGGGCGCACACACACACACAGACACACACACGTCATTCAGCTTTGTCGTGTTTGACATGTGACGACGACTTTGACTCGACCCTCTCTAGAGAGCCCACACATTGGACCAGACCACAGCCAGCATATGTTGCATAGAAAGTACGCAGAAGAAGTTGATGTAAAAATCAAGTGAGTGCAATAAATACACATTATTAAAGTGAAACAACGTATGGAACGTAGAAAGAGATATACAGACACTGAGAGCGAGAGAAAGCCTGAGATACAAAAGCGAGAGAAAAATCAATAATGGGGAAAAACCTTTGGCAAAGAGCCCACCAAGTGTCATTCCATAAAATCGCATCATCATCATCATCATCTTCTCTTCGCCTCTTATATACTTTTTTTATGTTTTCTAGTGGGCAAATTAATTGAATGTCATTGGAAAGAAGAAGAAGCTGCTGGCTCTATAGAGAGAAAGGGCTTGTGTGGATGACAGAGGGGAGAGAGGCAGCGAATAGAAGTGTTCTGGGTGCACTACAGCAGCAGCGCCAACTGCTTTATCGATCCACTCAACGACCCGACCGACCCTCTTCTTTACGCCTCAATGGTCGTCAGAGTCTCGAGGTTGGTTAGTTTCACTTTGGCATGTTGCATGTTGATTATGTCCTTGCCGCCTCACGTTGGCGGCCAATAAAAACAAAATGTCTATATGTCTATAGGGAAAAACTGAAAGTTTCGTTTTTAATATTTTATTTTTGCGCACCTGCTGCAACTTTAAGTGTGTCTGTGTGTGATTGTGTGTAGGTGTGTTTTTACCATTGACTTCAAGGTAAAGTTAGTTGGCCAACTAATTGCATTCGCGAATCTAGGGAGGGTAAAATCGATCATATTGATATAAAAATTTAAGTAATTTAAGAGATAAAATATCATTTTAGGGTAAGGATATTTAACTAATTTTCTCCCTCTATCTTAAAGATAATCTTCATTGAAATTGAAAACAAGTCCAAACTATGCTATAGCTTCAACTAATCATAACTAAAGCTTCAAATGTGTTAGTCCCTATCGTTTTAGTACCCTTTGTAGTAGTGGCTATTAACAATTGCTTTTATTTAAGTTCAAATCTTTAGCATTGTGTGTCTGTGTGTGTCTTTATAAGGTAGTTGAACTTGAAGTTTACAGACATGAAAATGCCATTCATATTCATAGGCCACTCGTCACGTGACTTGAAAACGATGACCAAAAAGCCGTGCGACCGGCCAACCGACCACTGGGCCCTTCTGTCCACAAACAAATACACACTCAGCCAGATACACACACACACACACACACATATTTATTGTCTATTTTAGTATTTGTTTTGTGAATGAAATTGACTTTTAATTGTTGTTGGTGTTGACGTTGTCGACGCGTCTGTTGACTAAAAAGAATAAAGCAAATAATAATAATAAAAGAAAATCCATTGGCATGCACAATTTTTGTGGCTATGCAAATGACTTTAGCCACTCGTAAAACCAAAAAGAAAGAGAGAAAGGGAGAGAGCGAGAGAGATGGAGACAAAAATAAGCATACGCCACCGTATCGTCATCGCGTTGGTCAAACATACAAACTGAGCACCAGCAGAATGACTCACTCACTCATTCAACCAGGCAGTCAGCCAGCCGGCAGGCATCATGGGCATGCATGCACAGTGGTTCGAAAACACACAAATTTGGTTAGAGGCATGGTCAAGGCGTCAATTTGTTTATGAAAAAAGTTCTTACGATTGCTATTATTGGCATTGGAGCTACTTTTATTGTAAATTAATTTGCAATTTACGCGAGTTTTTTTCGTTAAGATTTTTTTTTTTTCGAGAGATACTTTGTAGAGTTTGGAGACTTTCAAATCTAGATCTAGAAAACTTAAGGATACCTTTGAAGACTCTGTGATTGAGCATTGTGACGAAATTAAATGGACCGATATCCGTTCTTGATTCTATTACTGAAAACATCTTTGAGTTTGAATTCGAAACGATTTTGTAAGGAGTTTTTTTTATTAAATAAACAGCTAACTTGGTTCACATATCGTAAAGACAATTAGTTAATGCCATTAGACAATTATAAAGTGTTGTTTGTTGGTCGTTTTTTTTCACTTAGGGTAAATGAACATTGGCTAGATAAAAAAGATAAAACAAAATGTAGATTTCATCTACTTTTTTCCTTGTTTGCGTTCGCCTTTTGTTTTTGCTTTGTTTTGTTTTGTTTATGTTTATGTTTTATGGCTTATTGTCATGTATTCTTTTTGCTTTTGCTTTTGTTGTTCTTGTTCATGATATTGGTAAGAGTGAAACATTTTCATTCTCAAACATTTCAAAAAAAGCGTGGGCGTATTTTACAGATAATAAATTGTACAAAGTGATAAAAAAAAAAAAACTCAACTTCTCGTTTGGAGCAAAAATACCATTTGACCATATAAAAGCTTTAACTTTGAGGGTCACACAGAGGAAGAGGAAGAGTATAACCAGACAATGGGGGGGGGTATAAGAATTCCTTTTGTCAAAGAAAACCATGGGAAAATGACAACAAAAAAGATGAAAGAATTATAAATGCGTGGGTTTTCCAGTTGTTGGAATGTGAAATTGTCTACTAAATCTAAGATTATTGTTAGCTTCTTCTTCTTTTTGTTGCTGCTGTGTTCCAGGTGGATTTAGTTCTTGGGAATCTCTCTACTCTACATTACAATATATTTTTAGACAATGAAACTCTAACTGAAATCGATTCGACATATATGTATGTATATAGTCATTGCATCTCTTGCCTATTAATAGCTTAGAAATCTAATTGATGGACCTAAAATTTCAAATGTCGTTTTGTTATTTAAAAGGTTTTTGGAAATTTTTCACGCTCTCTTTGCTGTCACATTATGTGTGACATCAAAACGTTTCTTCATCATACCAATAATATCCAATTAACGACCAAAAGTCGAAGTTGAAACATATAGAGAGATCAAAGTTTACAATTTTATTACTCAACCGTGTAATTACGGGAGATGGGGAAGGGGGGGGAGACACTCAGTGAGCAATCAATTCATCATCTAAGTACGCACAATTTTCATTTATACATCAGACGGTAAGGAAAAGGTACAAAAATTTGATTATAAAAAAAAAACCTTTTTAATGAACATAATTTCCCCCAAAAAAAAAAAAAAAAAGCCCTCGGCTACTGCTCTACTCGATGTTGGTGGAGTTGTTGGTGGTTGGTTGGTGGAGCTGTGCCCTGTCATTGTCATTGTCGCATTATTTCCCAGTTTACATAACCTGAAAGCAGCAGAAAAAAAAAACTCTTCTCGAAACAACTGTCTGTCATATCCGTTCATTTGTCCGGCTAATTGTTGGATAATGACAGAAAATGCCAAAAAAAGAAACAATCAAGAAAAAACAACAACAACAAATATTCAAAGTTAACAACGAAAGTTTTATACTCTTCTTTTGCATTGGCATTGCAGTTAAAAGTATATACAGCAGACTCGCTTATAACGTCCGTCCGGTTATAGCAACTAAAGTTGGATGACTTGGTTGGTCCCCATACAAACTTATATGAAAGGGCCCAGAAATTTGTTTCACCAAGTAAAATTTCCTAACCAAACTATGATTTTCTATCCGACTCGGAGTTTTAAGTGGGGCAATTTATCCTTTTCACCCCGCGTAGATCCGCTACTGAAAAGGCCTCCGGTTAGTACGTCTGCGCTCATAACGACGAACCGCCTATAGCGACGATATTTTTCACAGTCTCGAGCAAAAATATATCCATATAATCAATAATTATTGAAATTTAAGCATCAAACGGCGTTATTAAAATGGCTGTATGTATCTGTCAGTGATCTTTTGCTGCACTGAGGATTTTTCGCACTCACTACTCTGAATTGTCGCAGCCGACGACGCGTCGTACGAATCTTCCTGATAGAACATCTTCCGGATATAACGACGAAAATCGTCGGTCTCTTGAGTGCCGTTATAACCGGATTCTACTATTTACCCCCCGTAGATTTACCCCCGTAGATTCGCTACTTGACAGAATGTTCAGTTCAATATTGTTTCTCAATAAGAACTAACCAAGAAAACTTGTTTAATTTGTTGTAAGAAATGTTTCAATTTCCGTAACTAATTCCAATAATAATAAAACATTACAATATTTTAATCGTAATATTCTGTTTAACGAAGGATCCAGAAATTTGGCTTAGTACTTATTTAAAACATTGGGATAATCTAGGTAATAATAAGACAATTGGGTTATAAGAATCAATGGTTTTTATTGCTGTCATCCTTATACAAATCGAAGTATTCATGAATATGTAGGAAGGAAACGCTTTCTGTTGCTCCTTTCTTCTTCTTTTTGGCAAGAATAAAAAGGACTCTACAGCCAAAGGAAACTTTTGACAAATATTGCAAAATTGTAGACAATGTGAATATGTCCTCTTTGGTTTAAAGGGTACACAAAATACATATAGAAAAGTTGGTTGATTTTTATTCCCTCAATTGTTCAGCTGTATTTGCTTTTCGCTTGGTTCTTCGCTTTTCTTTTGCCTTTTACATAATCTTTTAGGCCTTACTTCATACACTGAACAGCAGACAGACAACAAATTACGCATAATAATAATAATAATAAAAAACCCAAGAAACAAACAAACAAACAAACAAAAAAGTTTGTATTTTCTTTTTTACCCACAGTTTTCACTTTTTCCTCCTAAAGATATGTACGTGTGTCTGTTTATAATTATTAACATTTTCACAGTAAAATGATTTTCTATAATATTGTTACTACTTCTCTTCTTTCGTTTTATTCCATTTTATGCGGCTTAATTCGACTTTCAGCTTTACTCAAGCGTTGAGAGGCCGACGAAAACAGTTTCCATTTTCATTTTTCGTTTTTCGTTTTCTATGATTGATGATTGATCAGTTTATAAAGCTGTTTCAATTTGTTTATGTTTTGATTATGAATGAAGAGCAGGAGGAGCGAAAACACACACTAAAATTGGCAAGAAATCAGTGCAAAGTGAAAGTTTAGCACATTATTTTTATTTTTATTTCATTTTCACCTGTTCATCAGGCAGCCAAGTTGATTGAACTGACTACACGGCGCATTCAAAGTAATTAAGTAAACAAATTAATGAATGAAAAAAGTGATAATGCAGCAAATAACAACTGATAAGCTATACAGTGAGTGTGACTGTGAGTGTGAGTGTGTGTGTGTCACAACCAAATTGGGATAGGTTGCTTGCTAGAGAGAGATAAGATGGAAAGGGAGGGGGAGGAGACGCAATGTTCCATCTGTCGGGATCACCAAAGTTGATGTAATTTAATATATATTTTAAAGAAATTTATTCAATTTGTAACAACTTAACAAACAATTTATCATCACCCACACACAAACATACTTTGACTTTAGCTTGAACAAAGAAAGTTTTTCCTTTTTTTTGTTCTTCTGGACATGAAGGGGATGAAGAAGAGTTTCTTATCGAAAAAGCAGCCAAACAGCTGTCAGTGACATGAACAGGACAAGGTGCGGTTTGGATTCACTTACTCCCCCTGAAACGCCCTCGCCCCCACCACACACATACATGTACACCAGACATACCACAATTCCATCATCTCTATCGTCTCATCACGTTCACAACAACAACAACAACAACAACAACAACAACAACAACAACAACAACAATGTCGGCAAAGAGGAAATATGGTGAAAACTATTTAAAGTCAGAGCAGGAGTAAAGAGTAAACACTTCATTCCTGGTCATAAATACAGTGAAAACTCGATTAACTGGCACGTTGGCAACGATTGACCAAGTTCCGGCCAAGTATGGAAGTTTTTACTGTACCAGAGATACAGATACAGCTACAGATAGAAGGAGAAGAGGAAGATTCTGTATTTCGATTTCTGTTTCTGTTTAGTTTAGTTGAAGTTCTCTCCTCTCCTCTCCTTGGTGATTCAGTCGCCGGTTTTGGCCTCGGCCTCCTCTTCATTTCCCTTTTGTTGTTGCTGTTCTTGTGTTCTGTTTTTTTCCTCTCCAGAATTCTTGGAAGCAAGTGCAATTGCGACGACGACGACGACGACGCCACGGATGTGGATGTGGCATGTCGTTTAAATATTATACCAGACAGGCATAAAAAAAAATTGACAGACGTCGCCAAGGCAAAAGCAAAAGCAAAACGAAACGAAATCCCTTTACATTTGTGAGGTAACAACGACCATTAAGATACCCTTTCCTCTTTGTTATGAATGAAGGACCCGTTGTGATGTCATCCACACTCTCGGACCCTTTTTGGGGCCGAAAGTGTCGGTTAGAGTAATGAAAAGAAGTTGCAAAAAGGCCGGCCGGCCATTAGGCACAGCAATTAAATGGAATTAAATTTCACATTAATTATGAGAGAAAAAAATAAAGATATTTTACGCACAAACAAACACACACAAAAGATCATCAGATCAGTTAGGTTAATTTTAACTTCTTTGGTGCTTTTTTGGACATAATTTTCATTTCACAAACACAGAGAAAACGGTTCACTGACCACCACGCAGACAAGTGAATGGGAGAGGGAGAGAGAGAGAGAGAGCGACAGGAGCGGTCGGGTGGTAGCCGATGCCGGTCAGCTGGGAGAGACCAGCAACAGCCCCCACCAAAACAAGACAAGACATGCCAGAGAGTGATAGAGGGAGTGAGAGAGAGAGCGCCAAAGAGAGCCGTCCTCATCGTCATGTTTAAACAGGTTTCTTTTCTTCACTTTGGCATTTGTCATGCTTTTTCTTTTTATTTTGTTCGTTATTTACGGTAAATACTTGGCAATTTTCTTGATTTGTTTTGTTTGTGTGCACAAAATAGCAACAGCAACACAACAAAAACAACAACAACAACAAAATAGAGAAACACCAACACTAAAGTCAAAAATTTGGAGCTGTCTATTTTAATGACTTTTCATTTCAATGGTAAAGGGGGGTTGGGGGTGGCATTGGGGGTGCAGTTAATGGGAGTTGAAAGAAAATTGATAAGAAAGAAGAACAAAAAAAATGACAGAATTTGCTTTTGTTAAAGAGAAATTTTAGATACATGGATGAAATTAGAGTGAAAGGTCTTTAAAGGGAGAGTTAATTGAAATGGTTTATTTTGTAGCCAAGAAGAAGAAGAGACATCATTTCTAGTTTCATTTTGTCTCCAACAATAAACGAAAATATAATAACATTATGCCCGCCCCACAGTAGAAACTTTAATTTCATAAACACAGTCAAGGAAAAAAGTCAACACACACCTCCAACTTTGCCATAGTTCGGCTTTTTGCAATGAAAATTAACAATGTAAGTACTCCAAAGAGACCCAACTTACTTCAAATGGCGCCAGAAGGCGCAAACACTGTTGAAAAGTATTAAGATGCATTTTACATACAAAAACCCATGGATTACGCAAAGTTAGGATCAGCTGATGAGTTATTTGGGATGCAACATAGTTCTCTATGCCTTAAGGGATATTTTGCGATGCGTTTCGTCCTTTTCTGCCCACCAGTTTTGGTTTTTTGAACGACTTTTGTAAGGTTACTCTGAAACGGACATTAAGTTACCTGATTTTGTCCTAGATAAGATCCTGTTTATAAAACTGTGAGCAATAAGGAAGACCTACAAAGAAGTAATTTGTCGAAAGAGGAGGGATTTCGGTGTATGTAGACTTTTTTCCCATCACTTTTTTAGTTTTCTGCCAATAACTTTAATTGGAAAATGGAGGTGTATGTAGACTTTTTTCCTTGACTGTACATACATATACATATGTACATACAGTCGAGTCCTGGATGGTCCCAAAATGTATGGAACCTTTACAAATTAACCAACTTTTTTCAAGAGGATAGAATTTTTTTTCGATTTAGACGGTTACACATTATCGAGACTCGACTGTAACAATAATTGACTAAATATTTTAAATATTTATTATACCCTCATTCTGACATTGGGTGTTAAATATAATGTAAAACCTTTTGCCTATACATATGTATGTGTGTGTGTGTGTGTGTGAGTGTGTGAAACATGGCTAATTAAAATGTGCGTCATGTGGCCAAAGAGTTCTATAAAAGGAATGCCAATTATTCACTCAACCAAATTCTATGAAAACAAAGCAAATGAGTGGTTTTGTGGTTAATAATACTAAGTCTTATTTTAAATTCTAACACACACATGTGCATATATTTGTATGATGGATAATTTTCAATCGTTAAAAACATAATTGCTTTCTATTAAAGTATTTTTTCTATTATTGTCATTTGCCGACATTTTTTCTCCATTTCCTTCTCCAAACGCGTCAATTCTCTCTACTCTATTCTGCTCTACTGGGAGAGCATAGAGAGTGACAGAGTGACAGAGCGACAGAACGACAGAGAAGAGCAGAGCACTGCCAAGAGACTCCGCCTCATTGAAATTTGTTTGCATAAATTAGCTGACGAAACATAAAGAAGGAAAATGAAGAGAATGTGTGGGGCAAAGCAAACATAAGCAACATAACATGGAGAGGTGAGAGGGGAGGGAAAACTTATTAGCATTAAAAGATTCTTAAGTTTTATATACTTTTGGCTTCAGTGTTCCCCCTCCCCATCTCATTTTTCTTCAGTTTCCGTTGCTCTTATTTCTTGTTGTGATTATTTGAGGTCATAAATATTGACGCCACTTTGATTGATTGACTAGGGGGAGACTCGATAGTGTGAGAGAGAGAGAGAGAGGGAGAGGGAGAGTACCCGAGAGTGCATGCTTCTATTCGTTAAAAGGGCATTCTGATTGGAAACTCAGGCTAATTAATTGCCAGCGAAAGTTTATTTTGGTTTAGAGTTCCACCTGAAACGAGTCCCATATTATCTTTCCAGTGAGTAACTGAGAAGGGGGAAGGGAGGTTTGGGAGGTTGTTAAGAAAGGGGGCTGTCTCCCTTTGAAAAAAAATGTTTTGTTTACATATTTATTTCATTTCGGCTTAAGTTTATTATATGCATTTTGTATGCTTTTGATTAAGTTGAAACGACGATTTGTTTCCATTTCAATCCAATCTCCCCCCCCTCTGCCACCTACATGTATACATTTTGTATGTTTACCGTTAAACAAGCTGCCAAGGCCGAAATTATTAAAGCAAATAATAATAATATATACAAACATTTCACTTTTGTTTTGCACTTGATAAATGTACATACACACATATATTTGTATGTATGTATGTGTTTTGCGTACTTTTATTAAATAGTTTACAAAATTTCAGTGAGTCAAACCAGTTTGTTGGGAGTATTCTTTCCCCAACCCACTCCCCCGCCAACCGAGTTCTCTCAGCTTACAACCAATTCTGATTCCATCAATGGGAACGCGAATTGCATTTGCACAAATCACGTTCGAAATTGCAACTATTTTATTAGAGGGCAAAAGAGTGGAGGTGGGGAGGGGGAGAGGAGGGGGGCTCGGCTATGCTGAGTTTGGAAGGTGAGAAGAGATGGAGATTATTTCTTGCCAACCTGGCACGTTCACAACACACACTAATCTCTATCTCATTCGCTCCGAGTTGCCACTCTCTTTACTCTTTCGCATCTGTGACTACTGTGTCGCTGTCTCCCATTGGCGTAGTAACGGGGGAGTTTTGGGGATAACCCCCCCCCCCCCAAACTCACAAAACATTAACCAAGTGATATTTCATATTTGGAATTTTGCTCAATATCTTTCATCCTAAAACATGATAACCCCCCCCCCACCGAAAATTTTTCTGGCTATGCCACTGCTGTCTCCCTTTTATTTTCACAGTTGGCTCTTTTATTTCTTCGATTGCAAATGTTCTTTGTGTAAAAAATAATCAATTTTCAGCTTTATGGTAGTTGGGGAAAGTGGCGGCTTGTCAAAGTGGAGTAGAGTGTGCCAGAGAGGGGAGCGAGGGAGAGAGATTGAGTAACAAACTTTAAACTGACAATGAGACAAAGAAAAATGTTTATACACACACACACACACACACATTTGTAAGTAGATATACTTCTTAGTTCAAGTTGTAAGCATTTTTATGGCCAAGTTAATGCTTTAATTCGAGATTTGTGACATTTGCGTCGCTTTAATCCGAGTATTTCCGTTCGACCAAACTGTGACTTAACCATTTCTACTTAATCACTCTTTATTTTCATTTCGATCCATAATTACAAACTCATTTGTGTAAGCGATTTACGAGCTATTTAATGCTAGCACATTATAATTAACTTAGCATCCATTTCTTACTCATTATACAGCTGATAAGCCAGTTTTTTTAGTATATATGTTTATATATGCGCACATTTGTTGTTATTGATTGAGTCACCCATCCCATCCCATCCCATCCATCCACAACATTCACATAAAGCAATATTTTTTGTCAAGTTCCCATGAAGTTTCATCTCTTTCTCTCTATTCAGAGAGAGAGAGAGGGGGAGAAGAAAGGGCAGAAGGAGATGCAATGCAATTGGCAATTGCCTTTTGTTACGTTTCGTTTCATTTCGTGCCTGCAAATGCAATTACAAAATTACAATGTAAAAACTGTGTTGTCTGAGGTTACCAGATTACAAGCTGCTCCAAACACACGAACGAACAACAGACGAACCAAAAACCCAAAAGCCTCAATCCCCAGCCCCCCCCCCCAAACCAACCAGGTAAATTGTTGGGGCAGATCTCAGAGTCGCGAAACTCAATCACACACACACACACACACACACTCGAACAGGAGGTGAGATGAGGTGAGTGAGGCGACAAACAAACCCAACATGACAATTGACAAACCACCAAGGAGGCACAGTGGAGCAAAGGTCAACAAATTGTTAACATTTTTTGACTACATCATAAATGATCAAATGTATCTATCCCCTTATTATTATACAATTCAGAGAGACAAAGAGAGAGAGAGAGAGAGGGGGAGAGGCAGAGAGAGACAGAAGTAGAGTCAGATTGATTGTTTGCTGACACATTTCCTTTGCCTCCTGCACTGTGTCCTTGTTCAATCAAAGTAACATTGAATCCGTTTGAGAATCGATGGGTTTTTCGTTTTATTCTTTGATCGAAAAGATCTGGTTCGATTTCCGTCCTTTTTTTTAGGTATAAAGTTTCACATAGAAGTAAATTTTGATTCCTTAATGGCTCGTGTAAGCATAAACCAACTACATAACTATAGTTAATCTGAAAGCATTTTCTATAATGAACCGTGATGAACTCTTTCAACTAACAAGCCAATTAGGAAGACCAAAAATTAAATTTTATTCGATAAGCCTAAATAATATCATTTTCGTTTAGATATTTGGGCTAATTTACACACAGTAACTATTTTTTTTTTGAAACCACAAAACTGGCAATAGTCAAGCCAGGTTGAGTGGAGTTGTGGGCGGTAGTAGATACTTGTAATTAGATACTTTTTGGTGGCATCTGCTATGTGCTATGTGTAAACTGGAATAGGTTGCAATCGCTTGGGAAAAAGGCAAAAAAAAAAATATATAATAATAATCTTGGCAATGCTTCAATGCGTTTGCCAATGCGAAAATGAAATTGCATTGCAAATGGGTAACATATGCGGCACACACACACACTCATTCGAAGCTAACCACGTTTCAAAAATAGACTCAAGTGGGAGGCCCAAGGCCCAAGGCTTTCCCCCAAAGGAGTGTGACAGAGAGAGAGAGAGAAAGAGAGAGCTCGTTGCACTAACTTACCAACTCTCTTTCTCTCTAGCAGCTAGCTAGCTCGCTCTCCACTTTCTGGTAATCTGAGTAGCCTGTCAAGTTTTCCTGCTTTTTGCTTGACATGCAAGTGGCAAATTATGAGACGAGGCAAATGAACTTTTTACAAGGCTAATGTTGAACTTAAGGAGCAGGGCGGGGCGGGGGCGGGGAATGGCAAGAAAGCAGTGTGTGTGTGTGTGTGTGTGTGAGCCGACTAACAGGTGACACAGCAAATTGTTTACACTTATTGTGAGAAAATGCATTTATTTATGAATATCCTTTTCGTGTTCCTCCATTTGTCCCCGCCCCTCTCCCCCCTCTACCATACTGTGAGTCAATGCAATCAAATGTTTGGAAATAACATTGTAGAAAAACATTTATAAAACTCTTTTAGTTTTTTTCTTGTTCACTTTGACTCTATTACTAGCTCTTTCTCCTCTGTCTCGTTCTCTCTCTCTCTCTCGCTCCATCTTTTGTCTCGTTTAGGTTTATTAATAGATTGAAATACATGCATATATGCATGTACATACATATGTGTATTTCAAGGAGAGGAGAGACTCTTCATTCTGCAGTGAAGTTTTCACATTTTCCAGCACCAACAACAACAAGAACAACAAAAGTGAAGTGCCCTGCCATGCCATGCCATGTTTTGCCCACTTTCAATCAAATGTCGTAAATCCTTTTGCGCTTTTGCCTTTTTGATGTTTATTTTAGTAACTCTCAGTTGATACTCTACCCTAGGGCAGACATTTTTACACGGGGTATGCCATGGTAAACGAAATGATAGGGTATCGTTAGGGTACCGTTGCTTGATGAAGACATTTTCGTTCTTTCTGCCGTTGTTGTTGTTGGTTGGCCTCTCCATTTTACCGTTAACCGTTGCCGTTGCCGTTGCCATTGCCATTGGATTCATTCATTTATAGTTGGAGTTTAACTTGTCAATCAGTCGGAAACATCTGTTCCAATTAGATATTGAACAGCTGCTAAAGGTTATTCCTTTTTCTTTTGATAACAGAAATTTGCGGTAGGACGACGACAAATGACAAACATGAAATCAACTGAGTAATAATAAAAATGGCAAAAAGGAAAATCTTGTAATGCAACGGAAACACACACAAACACACACACACACACACAGAAAACGAAATGTGCGTAATGAAATGATTGAAATAGGAAAATTTTCGAAGCAACAGAAAGGCGAGAGGTGGAGAGAGCGGAGTGAGAAGGGGACAAGCCGATCTGAGCCAGTTCAACGCCTAGCGGGGGTGGCTAGGTCACAAAACAAATTTTCCTCCACCAATTCTTTTACATTGTGTGTGTATTGTGCGGGCGGGCGGGCGGTCGGTCGGACGGGCGGTGTAAAGTGACAAGGGTAGACGCATGAGATGCATGCAGCCAAAAAAAAAAAAAAAAAAAAAAAAAACCCGCCCCCATTTAACCAAAGCCAGGCTAAGGCGACGGCAGAACAAAAACAACAAGTAGAAAACTAGCCGGCAACAACAACAAAACAAAATAATAAGAGTGAACGCCGCCGCACACACACACACACACACACACACGCATACACACCACACAAACTCGCACGCACACGCGCGCATACCGCCTTCGTTTGAGCCTTCAATTTCTTCTCTTCTCTTTTTTTCTTCTTCTTCCGCGCTTGTCGTCATCTATGGATAATCGGAAGCAATGAAAACGTAGAAATTGGCTCAATTGGAAAGCAGCATGTGGAGTGTCTCAGTGTATGTGTGTGTGTGTGTGTGTATTAGAGAATGAGCAAGAGAGACAAAATCAGAGCGAAAGACCCAAGAGAGACAGAGAAAGAGAGAGAGAGAGTGTGTGTATAGGGATGACACGGGGGGTAACACGGTGGGAGTATGTCGCCTTGCATCTTATACAAAATTTTACACTGCGCAACACAGACAAGCACACAAAACTATCTTATTGGTTATTAGAAACGCAAATACGTCATAATATAATAATTTATTTCAAATTCGAAAAAAATTAAGGACTCGTGGACACATTTACTTTTTTTTTATTTGTTGAGCAGTGTAAATATCAGCATGCTCTGTGTGTGTGTGCGGGTGAAAGAGAAAGAAAGTAGGCGGGGGAGTTGGGTGGTGGGAGCAAAAGGAATGAGTTAAAGTGCATTTCAATGTTGGGTTTTTGGGTGGGTGCGCTGCAGCGCAGCAAATGATGAGAAATGCCATGCAATATTTGTATTCCTTGCAAATTGTCACTCACCATTGTGCTCGGTGAATATATTGAGACCCACAGACGAGGGATTACAGCGATTATCCTTGCCGCTGCCGGCACCACCGCCTCCACTACGTTGTGATAATCCGCTGGAATTGCCGCTGCTATTGCTGCCACCGCCTCCACCACCTCCGCTGCTGCTGTGACCATGGCCCACACCCGCTGAGGAGTTTTTAATGCGTGAGCCACGCAATGTTGAGCCGGCTGCCAAGGAACCACCACTGACCAGGCCACCGCTACCACCACCACCTCCGCCGCTGATGCAGTGGGGCGACACTGAGGCCACGGGACTGCTGTTGGATACGCCAATGCAGCTGACGGGTACGCCGCCTCCAGCACCTCCCCCGCTCGAATGTGAGCCGCGCTCCTTGCCCTGTTGAGCACCCATTCTCCCGGCCCAAAAGCTGGAGATGGAGTTTTGGGTGGTTCTTTTTCTTCTTTTGTTGCACTCTCGTTGTTGTTGTTTTTTTTTTTTTTTTTGTGGATTTTTTTTAAAATACTTTTTCTCTTCTTTTCTCTCTTCTTTTTTTATATTTTGCTTTTTGCTTGACTTTGACTTTATTTGCACATTTTCTTTTCCTTGCTTCTTCTTCTTCTTCTACTGTTACTCTTTTCTCTCTACTTCTTGTTCACTTGAAAAAAAAAGGAAGTTTTGCGATTTTTGTCTGTATTCTTTTGCTGTTAAATTACAATTATTTAACTCGTTTGCATCTTTTCTTTATTTTATATTTTTTTGTTTCTCCGTTTCTCTTCTCATATATTTTATTATTTTGTTTAGTGGATAGAGAAGACAAGTGCGTGTGTGTGTGTGCTAAAAAGGGGGGGCGGACGACAAACACGCCCTAAAAAATGCACTTTTCGTCTCTTTCGCGCTGCTGCTGCTCTCGCTCCTGCTCTCTTTCTCTCACTCCCTGAATCTCTTTCACTTTCGAATATTTGCCCAGGAAAAGATTTAATACATTCTTCACATTATTTTCAATTATTGGCACTTTTATTCTCTCTCTTTTTCTACATACATATATCTATGCATTTTTCCAATTACACACACACGCACACATTCACTCACACACACACGCACACCCGCTACACTAACCGACTAGCTCGTTCGTTTTTCTTGTCTCCTCTTTTAACTGTTTGGCGAACAGACAGACATCCACAACGACAAACAAAAATGACCTCGAGGCAACTATCTTGGAGGAGTGGCAAAAATATCCCGGCAGATTACGTCCAAAACCTCATTAAATCGATGAACAGACGATCCATACACAATCAATTTTATAAATTTACGAACACGAAAATCCGCAACATCCGCACGTCCTCTCACATCTAATATAAAAACAACATTAAAAAAAAACAACAGTGTGGCCAACTCTTGATAGAAAGTGCAAAGTCTAGTGTGACCAGCTAACGATAACAACAAAATAAGAAAACAGAAAAAATAGTGGGCTAAAATCTTAAAATGGTAGCGCCTTAAATTTTTAAAATTATTAAAATCTCTGACCGACTTTAGTTTTTTTCTTCATTCTTTTATCATTTGTAAAGTCATACAAATTTTTGGAGTTGTTCTTAAATGATCTGGTCACTCCATAGCAAAAACTCAGTACCAGTGTTGGTAAATAGAGTTTTTAACTTTGTGTTCATTTAGCAGTTTTTTTTTTTTGTTTTAAATTCATTTATTTATAAATTTATACAATTTCCAGAAATATAACAAGCTTTACATTAACCCGATTTAAGTCAATTCTCGATAGATTGCACAATATGATATTCATATTTGGCAATTGAGCTTTTTCCCGCTAACTCCACACATAAGCCCAGTGTTGACAAGCATCTGTCCCCCACAAGTATTGCAAAACACATGTGATTGAAAATCAGACTATATATTTGGTGCATGTGTGTGTGCGAGAGTGTGTACATATACATAGACATAAATACATATACATATATACGCATTCGCATGCATACTTACTTCAGAGATAGTTCTGGAATTTGTAGTAGTTTTTAATTAAGATTTTAAAAGAGCAAGTGAAGGCCTAAAATAAAGCAGTCAATGTGAGTAGTGTAAGGCGATTGTCAACAATTGAAGTATTTTATTTGGGATTGTCATTTCTTTTCACGTTTTCCGTAATTCGACTACAAAAAATATTCTCAATTTTTTTTTTTTTCGAAATCCCGTACAAAAAAGATGTCGGACTGGGACACAGTTACAGTGTTGAGGAAGAAGGCACCCAAATCATCGGCGCTTAAGACTGAATCGGCTGTCAATCAAGCCCGGCGTCAAGGAGTCGCAGTGGATACTCAACAGAAATGTAAGTATATATTGTGCATTAACCGCACTATGTCATACACCCGACAAGCCCCCCTGCCAACCAACCGGGCAAACTCTCCCCGCCGTTACCGTTGCTTTTGCCTTGCCTCCTTTTGCAATGAATTGATATGTGTGCTATTGCGTGGCGTTTGTTATTGTTGTTGATCTTTTTAGTTATTCTTATTTCAAACGACTTAATCAGTCATCATTGTTTTTGTTTTTTTTAGATTTCACAATGTTGCGGCAATTAGCACGCAGCAGCATTTTGATGGCAAATGCATTGTGATAAAGAAAGAGATAGAGAGAGAGAGAGTGAGAATGGGAAAGGGGGAGAAAAAGCTTTTTGGCCCAGTTTGAATCGTCCCGGAAAGGGACAGCAGAGGGAGACAGTGAGGTGTAAGCGACGGCAGGGGGTTTATGGTGGAGTGTAAAATTGAAAATTAAACCTTGCGGGATGCGGATTATCCGCCTTTACCTTGTATCATTTGCTCTGTAAAACATGGCAAAAAAAAAAAAAAACAAACAAGTACTTGTACTTATTGATTTTTCCTGTATACCAATGAAACATTTTCAACGACTTTTTAAGATGATGCACCAAATCGTTGTCTAAACTCAAATATTCAATGCTTTTCGCATTAGATTCCTATTGGAAGTGCTGCGTGGTCAACATTCTTATTAGAATAGTCATCAGTGAATAGGCAACCAGAAGATAGCTGCTGCAATGCTTTATTATAAATATCAGCGCCAACTCTTACTCCTTTTGTCATTGGGGTAGGATGAGAACTGGCTCAAATTGCCACACAAATGCAAAAACGAAAACAAACAAAATAGAAACTTTCACTCTGACCTACATTTACACACACACACACATGTTGTGTGTGAGCCAAGTAATACAATCTAAACATAATTTAATATCATGACACGCTGACTTACATATACGTTTTTGTATATATTTGCATTCGCGAATCACTCTGTTTCCCCATTGAAATGCCATGAGAAATTTGACCAATTTTACTTTGAATTCGCAGATGGTGCCGGCACCAACAAGCAGCATGTGACCACCAAGAACACTGCCAAGCTGGATCGTGAGACTGAGGAATTGCGCCATGATAAAATTCCCCTCGATGTGGGCAAACTAATCCAACAAGGACGTCAGGGCAAGGGGCTCAGCCAAAAGGATTTGGCCACGGTAAGATATGAATTATATTAGGTTAATGCTTAGATCGCTAGCAGATCTTTGTGTAACTGACAAGAATAGATGGAATCTATTGCTAACATTTTTTGTTCTCTCGGGTTTCTTTGTTTATGGCAGAAAATCTGTGAAAAGCAGCAAGTGGTAACGGACTATGAAGCTGGACGTGGAATTCCCAACAATTTGATATTGGGTAAAATGGAGCGTGTGCTTGGTATAAAATTACGCGGCAAGGAACGCGGCCAACCGATAGCGCCTCCCGGTAAAAAGTGAGATGATGCCGCAGCGGCGTCTACAACAACTGCTACACAATTACTCGCAGCAACACCAACAACAACAACAACAACAACTGCAACATCAACTGCAACAACAACAAGAAATGCCAACCACCAACATCACCAGCAACAACAACAGCAGCATTATCAGCAGAACCAACAACAACAACAACAGAATCTGCAACCAGAGGCAGGAGGATGGAGTACTGTTAGCAGCAGACGCAAATGAGAAGCATTATATCGGGAGGCACTCAAACCAAAAATCAATTCGGATTTTGCACCAACAACAACAACAACACAAGGAAACAAATAAAAAGCAAAACTAAACACAAATAAAAACGGATAGAACAGGCGACAGAGACAGAGAAAGAGAGACAGCTAGAGAGTCGCCGAGGTGAAGGATGAAGAGGATAGAAGAAGAGGTGGAAGATAAACCAAACTATGAGCTAAAGATTTCATGATCCGATCACAACATCATTACAATTCCGTAATCATTTTCTTTTATCCTGATTTGTTTTAATTGAATTTCCAAACTATTTTCAAAAATTATGTATTGTAGCACACACACACACACATACACCACGGACAGATCCGATCCGATCCAAATTCCGATCACAAACTGATATTAAAATATAAAGCAACACACGACGCAAATCATCCTTAGCTCATAGTTTTAACAAAAAATATCATCTACATTTATTTCTTTCTCTGGCATTTTTGTTATAAACAAATATAAGTTCATTTACAAAACCTGATATAATTTATGGAATACATACATACGTTTGTGTATGTATATATATATTTAATGACTAAATCCACAAACGACCCAACCCTCTCCTGGGGTTTGAGATGGGGGGAGTACGCATTGGTCGGCCAGGAGGAGGAGGAGGGGGAGGACTGGGCTTACTTTTTAGGCTGTGTCATAGTTTTGAATAACCTTTAAGCTTCTCTTTCTCATCCAACATTCCAAACCAAATCTAATACTTATCAATTTCCTGGACGTACACGATTAAAGTTGCATTGAAGGCAATGGATTTGTCCGATCGGGTTGCATCATTCTCATAGTTGAAAACAAGCCAGTAATATTCCATTCTTATATCTCCTACTATCTCATTTTATCTATATGAATGTATATTAACTTATGTTAATTAACTTGCGGGAGCTTTTGCTTTTCTTTTCCTGTTAAAAAGACCTTAATTATATTTTATATATATATCATAAGTGTAAGTGTGACTTGAAATGTGCGTTTACTTAATATACATATACATACATACATATACAACAACAACAAAGAAGCATAATTAAGTATACTTATACAAAAAAAAAAAAAAAAAAACAAAAACCAAACACAAGCGATGAAAAACCAAAACAACAATTTATATATATTTAGCAATCAACCATTTTTCTAGTCTATGAAGATTTTTTGTCGTAATTTCTAAGCGATATCACGATGGCATCTAATTATTATTCAAAGCGTTTCCTTTCGGTCCATGTCTGTCTGAATTCCAGATGATAAACAAAAATGAACATTATTAAAATCGTCGAATAAATACCCAAAAAAAAAAAAGACAAAAAGGGAAAACATGAAACATAAATTTAACTAATTAATGTGTATTTGCTATAAATGTGTAGTGAAACCTTCCCTAATATATATATATATATATATATATATACATATATCTACATATATGTATATGTAATATCCAATATCAAATAGAATAATAAATGTTTTTTGGGCCATCTTAAAAGTATTTTAATAAGATCACGCACAAAGCTAATGGTTTGGATCGACCAAAGGGATATGGACATATACCACAGAAAGGATTCATTCTGAGAGCTATTTCAAATTGTAATTTGGTGGTTTATCTCAAATCTTTCAGCGATAACAAATGGAATCAACTCATATTAAACTAAAAGCACTCAAAGAAACGAGATACTAAATCATTTTTCAACTAACATTCGAATATAAAATGTGTTCAAAAACTTGAAAAGACACAAAAAAAGACTTAACAACGGAATAACAAAAGAATTCTGCTACAAAAATTAGCTAATATTAGATAGAACAACCACAAATAACTATAAAACATTAATCAATTCATTAGTTTTCAAGTTTTTTTGTTTACAGATATCAAAAACGCCTTAAAAAGAAAGAGAAGAGAATTGTTTGGTGTTTGTCTTATTTGGGTTTGCCTTTTTTAATTCATTGATAATTTTTATTTATTGTTAATGGTTTTCATATCGTAGGAATTTGATATAGAAGACTCTATATAGTTCATTTAGCTGGGCAAATTGAACGGAAACGGTTTGTGCTACTTTTTTTCGTAGGCTCTGATGAATTTTACTTAAAAGCGAAAGAGAGCGAAGATAGGCACAGAGTTTGTGCTACTCTGTTTGATTATACCAACTCCCTTAGTAGATGAGAAAAACTAACTTTTACCAGATCTGATATAATCACTTGACATTGTATTTGTCTAATTGTTAAATAATTGGCCGAATTCAAAAATATTCAATACGATCCTTGAATTCCAACAGAATTTTATTTATATATTTTTGTTTTATGTGTTTGTTATCGTTTAGGTTTTGTGTTTTTGTTTTGTTTTATTCTTTACAATTGAAGGAGGGGGATCCTATGAATCCATTGATCTACTTATGCCAAATCGGATGCATATGGGACATTCGCCAGATTTCCGATGGCGCCCACAGACAGCTTGGAGCTGGCCACCTTCTTGGCGGCTTCCTGAACCTGTTGTTGTGAAATACCATCGATGGCAGCAATCAGTGTGTCGGCATCCAATACGGTTCTGGTGAGAGCAGCCTGACGACCGATACCCTTAATCAGACCAGAGTCGGATGAGTATTTGGCCAAAACGCGGGCCTTCAGCAAGGCCTTGCCGCGAGCCACATCCTTTTCGGAAACGGAACCTGATTTCAAGGCACGCACCAAAGCGTCAACAGTCTTGCCAATATCCTTGCTATCGCCAGAGACAACGAATCCAAAGAGACCAGCATCCGAATAGGAAGCATTCAAAGCCTTGACCGTGGAGGAACCACCAGCAGAGTTGGCAGCCTCACCGAAAACTCCAGCGGAATTGCCACGCTTGGTGGCTGCTACACCACCAACAGTTTGCTCCAAAATGGCAAAGGCCAGAGCCTCTTTGTGATTTGAGGCGGCTCCACCTAGACCAGCAACAGCCACTGTGGCACGATGACCGGCTGTATCCTTGCGAGCATCACCGCCATAGTAGCTGGCCGATGAAGCTTTGCCGCTGCCGCTGCCACTGGGGAACTCCAGGGTTTGGGCGAAACCGGATAAAGTATTGTTGTCAATGCCCACACCCACAACAGCTGCGCGACTGGGTGCATAGTTATTGGCCACATAGTGCAGCAGAGTCTCTGTGGAGAGATTACCCAACTGGAAACGTGGAACATAAATCGAATTACCCAGGCCCAAACGGAAAGCAGCCTTGTGAACCAGCTCGATGGCGCGTTGCTGAGATTACGAAAAACAAAAAACTGTTTAATTCAGACCAAGCTTCATCTGAATAGACTTACCTCAGTGGTCACAGCATTCAATTGATCAATCAAAGTTTTGCTATTATCCTTCAGCTCCCAGGGCTTAAAGGCAGGCTGCAACAGATCCTGGAGATAGCGCAGACCAGTTTCTACATTGTCGGCAGTGGTTTCCACAGTGTAACCAACAACCTCACGATCACCCCAGGTGGTTAGATTGCCACCAACTTGTTGGATATGACGGGCAATGGCAAAAGCAGTTGAATTCTTGGTACTCAGGCTACCGGCCAAACGGAGCAAATGTGAAGCCCCCAAAGCATCATAGGCTTCATTGCGGGAACCAGCCCTAAATTGTGTGATCAGATGTGTGTGTGTGTGCGTGTGAGAGCGAATATATGATAATAAAAAACATATGTGGACTTACCCCAACACGATGGACACACGGGAAACGGGCAGAGTGGCATCGGCAGTGGCTACCACCAATTTGTTTTCCAGCACATTCACATTGATGGCGGAGGCGTCACCCACTGGCCGGGGAGAGGTGGCATAGCCTCGTTTCTAAATAATAAAACACACAGGATAATTACCGATTTGTGTAATTTCAGTTTTACGTAACATGAAGAAAATGAAAATAGAACTAGTGGTAATTTTGTTGTTCTTTTTTTGGGTTAAGTCGAAGATGGCAACTTACAGCGATAGCACGCAATAGATGCGTCTTACTGGCATTGCAGGCCATGGTCGTTAGGTTAATTACTAATTTATTGCAAGGGCTTTTTAAGCAATTTTGGTTTTAGTTAAATAATCGCAGAGCGAAAATTTTTATGCTCCGCCGTGTCGTTCGCTTTGGCCAGTGAAGAACTAGTTCCTCACAGTGAAATGTCAAAACAATGTGACCAGTTTCTGTGCAAAAAAATTGTTGTGGTAATTATTCATTTAAAACAGAAACTTTTTGTCATCCCTAATGCTGTGTGACAAGGCCATAGTTATTGTTCTTCTATCTCTCTCACACTTTAAGCTGTCATGGGCATTTTGTTTTGATTTTTTTTTTTATTAGCGATTTCTATATGCTATAGTAGTTCGATTCAGTAAAAAGAGCAATGGGGAAAACTCCAATAATGACATGAAATATTAATAGATCTATTACAAAAAAAGGGATTTATTATTATTTCGATTACAATTAAAAGTGAACTGCTGCTTAAACAATCATTTCCAAATCCCTGGCATAGCTGAGCACCTGCTCCGCCAGTTCCTCGGATGGTAGCAATTCTTTAGGCTTAATGCTGCGATCCGTGAAACTGTAGTTGCCGTTGCTTTCCAATTTCCAGTGACGTTTCTCACCGAATGCCTTCATCTCCTCGGGCAAACGTAGATTCAAACGTTTGGCTGCTTCTTTGGCGGAGATTTTCTCATACGACATCTCAATGCAGGCACCAATCTCGTCACGCACGGTTTCCACTAAGAGATCCATGAAGTAGTTGTATATTTCCGCTGGCATTGACGAATTTGCTTGGAATATCTTATTGTATCTGCCCTCCATGATATACTGCTCCAAGGCCAAAATGGGACGAATAAACTGATTGTTCTGGATAATGTCCACCGACAGCAGCTCCAGTTCCGTATGGAAATCAGATACCCGATTCTCAGATAGCAAATATAGAAGATTAAGGCCGAGAAGCTTGTATTTGCAATCAGATTCTCCAATTATCTTGGCATAGTCATAATAATAGCACTTCAGTTGGGACATATAGCGTTCAAAGGCCTGCAATTCCTTTTTGAGGACACTATGCTCCACGGCTATTTCCAGGACACTGCGGGCCAGCAGCAATTGTTTTTTTCGAGTTCTGGGCATCTGCGCCGTCTGTTGGAAGAAAGGACATTTTCACAAGGGCCACCTTCAGTTGATCCAGCAGCTGGCCGCATTTTACAAGGTTGGCGGGACGCTTGGACCACTCAGAGGTCAGTTCTTTGTACAGGGTTTCCACCGATGCCATTACTTTTCAAAATGATTTAAAACAATTTACCAAATTATTCTTCTTCACAAATGAGAATGAGTTTCGTTTTTGCTCTAGAGATGGAACTTTAAGTTGCCAATCAACCGGGAACTGGTTCAGTCGTATTGATATCGATAACGCTCTAGGTGTTGCCAGTTTTTGACCACTAATTTTCTGACAACGCTTCCAGAAAAGGCTTTCTTTCATTTCATTTCGATTTTCGTTGACAATTTAAGAAATTTGTTGGAGAGATTAAGGATGTCTGACGAGGCTAATACTCTTGCATGGGATGACACCTTGCTTATGAAGACCTACGACGAATCGGTAAACCTAGCTCGCGAGGCTTTAGCTCGCCGTTTGGCTGATTATACTAACAAACAAGAAGGCGCAAAAGCTGCATCTTGTATAGCTGACAATAAGACAGAATCGGCTACCAATGCCTCGGTTTCTCCTGAGACTGTGTACAAGGTGGGTGACTTTGCACGCGCTACCTACTCTGATGGTGTGGACTACGAGGGTTCCATAGTATCTATTAACGATGTCACTGGCACTTGCGTGATTCGCTTTTGCGGCTATGAAGATGAGCAGGAAGTACTACTAACCGATCTGTTACCTTCCTGGGGTAAGAAGACTCGTCGTGACCAGTTCCTCCAGGCAAAGGCTGAGCAGGAACAAGAAGAGCAACGTCCGAAAAATGTTTCGAAGAAGCCATCGAAGAAACCTGATTTGGTTGTGCCACCAATGCCCTTTGTGCCGCCAATAATAAATCCAGTTGGGGAAACTATTGATGGCGAACAGGACTTTGTGGCCATGCTGACAGCCTGGTACATGTCGGGGTACTATACTGGATTCTATCAAGGAAAGAAGGATGCCAATAAGAAAAACCAATCGGCAGGTGGTACCGCAGCCGGCAAGAAGTAGCTCATCATTTCGATCTCCAAGACGAAAATGTTTTTTATCTCCTACTACACTAATACCATTACTCTTTCTGAGAAAGATTTGTTTAGCGGTTAAGAAAGCATAAATAAAAAAATGCAAGAAAATTAACAAAACGTTTACATTCGCAACCGGCGGCAACCGCATTTGTGTCAGGTGGCAACACTGCGGTCTCAGCTGTTTTGATTTTGGACTGGGTCGCGGTTTAACTGTAGAAATTCGGTCCCCCCATTTATTTCGAATTACATAAAATAAAAGAATATTGCCAAAGAAAATTATGGCTCTGCGTTTGCTTAGCCTGACTTTAGGTGCACATATCCGACGCCGTCTGCCTATTGCACCTAAAAGCGGCTTCATAAATCACTTTCGCTTAGGTAATCCTGGGACGCACCGGCTGCTGCACGTGCGTATAACAGACCAGGATGCCGGCATGCAGGCCAAACGTGAGGCTAACAAATTCGACGAGTCTCGCCGACAACCCACAATAATCGATGAGGAGAAACAACAACCACAAGTTATAAAACCTGTCAAAAAGTCACCAAAGCCAAAATCAAGCGAAGCGGATTTATTTGGCTCTGTAAAGGAGGAGGATCTAGGTGAAACATATGCTGATCCCGGTGATGCAGCTGAAGAGGAGTTTCAAAGCAGGCCAACAAGAAATTTTCGTAAATTGCGTACCAAAGAATATGCACGCCTAATCAAAGAACATTTGAATGCCCATCGCCTGAATGAGGCGATCGCAGTTCTCGAGCAACGCATGTTGAAGGAGGATCGAGTCAAGCCGGAGAACTATATATACAATCTACTGATATCAGGTTGCGCCAAGGAAGGCTACACCCGCAAAGCCTTTCAGCTGTACACGAAAATGCGTCAACGCGGTTTAAAGGTGACCGGCGGCACATATACCTCCTTGTTGAATGCCTGCGCAAATGCTCCTACATCCAGGGATGGCCTGCAAAGGATTCAGTTACTGCGTGAGAGTATGCTAGAGAAGGACTATGAGCCAAATGTAAAGAACTACAATGCCATGATCAAGGCCTATGGCCGATGCGGAGATGTAGAGTCTGCCTATCAAATAGCAGATGAAATGCTCGAACGGAAATTGCTGATGAATGCGGAGACATACAATTTTCTCTTACAAGCCTGTGCGGGGGATGAGGAGCATGGATTTCGTCATGCATTGATCACGTGGCATAAGATGCTACGGAGTGGCATCAAGCCGGATTATTATAGCTTTGGCACAATGCTAAGATGTGTGAGGGATTGTAAATTTGGTAGCTTGGATGATATGCGTGATGTTCTGAACACAATATGTCCTCCCCCAGCTAAAGATGAAGTAAAACAAATAGAAGCATCATCTGCTGAACCTAGCAATCATGACCACCAAACGATTAAGCCCCAGTCGGCTCTCAATCCCTTTTCGTCCAATGGTTCACAAATTGAGTTGATCCCCCCATCCAGTAATGACACAAACTTGGAATTGCCCAATTTGCTTCTGCCCCAACCACATTTGGGTAGTTTGGTATCACTTGCCGATGTCATTAAACCCCATGAAAGATTTTTGTTACTTGGCGGATTAACCGGGTTTCTTGAGCATATGAAACAGCTAGAGATTACACCGGATATTGAATGTTTTACCCTTATGCTCGAGGTGATACCACCCACAAATGCTGCGGAAAAGCAACTATTGGGATTTGTTCGCAAAATTGGCCTAAAAGCGGACATTGACTTTTTCAATATTCTGATTAAGAAACGTTCCATGCGCTTTGACTATGCAAGCGCTCGTGAGGTTTTGACAATGATTCGAACAGCTGGCCTGAAACCGGATATCATTACCTATGGAGTCCTTGCTTTGGGCTGTCGCACTCAAGAGGAAGCCAGAGAACTGCTGCAAGAGATGCAGGCTGCCGACATTAGAATGAATATGCCCATATTGGGTGCCATGTTACGTCAGGGTTGTGCCCAAAAGAACTTTGCCTACATCAATGAAATCATGCAACTGTGCCTGGAGGAGAAACTAAAACCAAACGAATCGTTTTTAAGGCATCTCTACAATTTTCATCGAGGTTGTGCCAGAGCCATAGACGCCAGGGTAAGATTACCAAATACGTAGATTCAAAATGGATTTAAATTATATTCAATTTTTTTGTTTTTTTGAAACATTAGCATCCTTCGACCAAGACAACATCATACAAAAAAGGACACTCGAAATTCTGTGATAAATATCGCATGTTCTATGAGGAACATGGCCTCTCCAATCTCAAGTTAGAGGATGCCATAGCTAAGATAAAGGAACGTCCTTACGCCCAGTACAAGAACGTCAAGGTTGAGGGCATGGAATCACTTAAACATGAACAAATCAAAAGGAAAACCAAATTAAGGAAATACATTAAAAAAATCAAAATTCATGAACTTCAAGATGATCCTGATCCCCGTCTACGTCAAAGTACAGTCAAACAGCTGGAGTAAACCTTTTTGTTTTGGATAATAATTAAGTTATATACATTACATTATTTAAGGTAAATTGTTAACAAACTTTCAATTGAATTGCATTTTATTTTAGTTTTACTGGAAATTCCCTAACCAATCATAGTCCTCTTTCTGCCCCGGGCTCTGACTTCTTCAAATTTAATCATTACCGCCTCTTGGTCTTTGCCGCTGTCCTTGTTATATGCCTTGAGAATGGCATCAAATAGATAGGGCTGTTCGCTGTGGGTACTCAATAACGCCCGCTCCAGCACATATAAGTCCACACCTTTATCCTCCGAGGCTTGATTATAATGGCTTAGACCGAAATCAATGAATACCACCTCATAATCGGCGTCTTTGGGATTGATAAGTATATTGGAAGTGGTTAAATCGCCATGTATAATGTTATTGCTATGCATTTTGCCTATGGTTGAGCCAATTCTAGAACAAAGTTCCATGAGAACTGACTCTGAAGAGTCTCCATTGGTGTCCACTGTTTCCTGTATAAATTGTTTTACTGTCTTCGCCTTACCGAAGTATTCCATATACAATTTGTGTTCATTTAAATCTGAGTGGAGTATACGTGGTGCTCGAATTCCCGCGGACAGACAACGTCCAGCCGCTTTGGCTTCGGCTTTCATCCGTTGCCGTGTGATTTGAGTGTCCAATTCGGGGTGACGGTATTTCTTCACAAAGCGCTCCTTGATTAAGCAGGATTCACCTTTGAATTCACCCAGATAGAGGCGACCCTCAGCGCCTTGCTTTAGTATATCCAGAGACATGGTTCTTTGATGTTTTTGTTTTCTTGTTTCAACGAGGATGGATCGGAATCAAAGTTTATAAAAGGTGGCAACTCTATGGGAATTTCTTTAGCCGCAGGTTGTTAACATGTTATCGACTGGTTGCCCGTCATCGATTTTACTTCCAGCTCTATTGCTCCAACTATTAATTGACCTAAATAGTTATAAATTTAAAGAATCATGAGTATTACAGTGGATCCACGTCGCAAAGAGAAAATTAATCGTTACAAGGCACCTAAAAATGCCGGTCAGGGCGGAGCCAATGAGGACATGCTGCCCGACTACATGAATATCTTGGGCATGATATTTTCCATGTGTGGTCTGATGATGAAGGTAAAAATTAGCATGATTGGGCCAGTTTTGTAGGGTATCTTCAATTGAATGCACCCACATTTCGGAAAAACAACAAGAAGAGCAGATTCTAATTGGTTATGGGTTATCTATAATTGCAGTTGAAATGGTGTGCCTGGTTTGCCCTGTATTGCTCGTGCATAAGTTTTGCCAGCTCCCGTGCCAGCGATGATGCCAAACAGGTAAGTCTTGCCATTACATAGAACAGAGATATCTTCATTCTAATGCTATTTTATCCTGCAGGTGTTGTCCTCCTTTATGCTGAGCGTTAGTGCTGTCGTCATGTCTTATCTACAGAATCCTGCCGCCATGACGCCGCCCTGGGCATCTTAACATTTGCCAAACAATGGCCAAACTAGACAATTAATTCCAAAAAGATTTTCCTCTTTTAAATAAACAATATGTTTTCTTTTTTTGTTGTGTAAATGGAAGCGTAAAATAACTTGGTTGTTGATTAACTGCAAACATATAACATATAATCCTAATCATCATCATCATCATCATCAAAAGTTAATCAGAGTAAACAGTATAATACATAATAATAAATGGAAGGACGTCATTTTCCATAACGAAAATGATTGAAATTGAATCAACATGAGATCCATTGAAAGGTATGTCCCACATGGTTTCTCCAAATTCTTTAACAACATGGAATATCCACCAACCCAGGAATGGTGCCGCTCTTGAAACTGATTACAAGAGAAATGTTTAATCAATCATGCCATAACCAATTTATTCACAACGAAATTAGGTACATAGATTTATATTTTACATGAAATTGATCTCGTTAAAGTTTTGAAGACTCCTACCGAATATTAATATTTGTTGGTTCTCGTTTATTTGCATCTACAGATCGTTTAGAATGATACAATTTTGTCATGTGTTGGGGGCACTTTGTAAGCTAAATTTAATCAGGCATTTTGTGGGTTCAAGCTTACGTTTTCTATTTCCTTTCCGCCAAATGTAAATGAAAGCTAATTCTACATATATTCAACAAAGACATTGCATTTGATCTAGGAATCTAGGAGGAAATTTCTCTCTTAGCAGTCAATTGAATTATTTTTTCCAGGGGTCAATTATGTGGATTTTCTATTATAACTGTTACATTTTGATTTTACAACAATCGGATCGGATCAGTCGATCGATTAAACGTAATCTAATGTCTATTTTAATATGGATTGTTTGAAGCGTTTAATTTTTTTGAATTTCTCTCGTTTTCAGATTGATATCTCAACCAAACTCTTCAGATTGATGACCCACATGGATCGAACAAGTAAGTTTATTTTTTTCTATATATGTACCATATATAGGGCAATCATATATGTACTTTATCTATCTCAAATGCAATATCAAAAACATTGGGATTTTCTTTCTATGATTTCCTTTTGTTTTTTTTTTTGTTCTTTTTACAATAATTTAAAGAAAAAGTTATAATTTTTTTTTGGTATTTTTTTTTTTTTTTTTCAAAATGTGCGGATAAATAAGAAATTATAAAAAGAATATATGTATAATTATAACATAATTTTAGGAGAAAAATATTTTTCAAAAATGAACAAAATTACAAAAAATAGTTTAGCTATAACCAGAGGATTTTGGGCTAACTACGAGCTATGCCGAAGTTTCTATACCCCCCCCCAAGCAGGTGCCCAAATTTGATCATATTGACTAATTGTTAATTACTAAATGAAGAGAAGTTCTTTCTACTTTAACAATTTGTTTGCACAATTTTTGTGTTGTTTATAATGTATTAGATAAATTAAGAGATATATATATATATACAAAGTGCATTGAACATTGTTTAGAAATAGTTCGGACAGGCGGACAAATTGTATAATTCATTTGTTTTGTGTGCATTGTAAAGGGTATAACAATTTTTAACTTGTATCATCTCATCTCTCCCTTGCCCTCTTGTGTCTCCATCATCCATCTCGTTTTCGCTCTTTCTCCCTCTCTGTGTCTCTCTCTCGTTGTGGGTTAAGTGGTGAGTATGTAATAGGCAAACAGAATAAACGCCAAAATATATATAAAGCCAAAGATCAGGACGTATTAAATTTCTCCAAACTCTGCGTGTCCAGTGGACTCGGCATGCTGCTGGGCCTGTTTCTGTCCCACTAGCATAACATCACATTGCAGGCATCGCAAGGTGAATTTGTCCACATTGGTAAATTGACGTGAAGATTTTGCCTCATTGGCCAATTGTTCGGCCTGCTGATAGACCGATATCTCCTCCACGGGGAATATGGTAGCCGGACGATCCGGACTTGTGGCAGTTTCCATATAAAGCGGATCATAGTGTATGCCATCGAAGAGTAGGAAGACACGCAATCCAAAATTCTTATCCTCACCAAAGCGATTGATTATGGCATTTTGTATATCAACCACATCGATTTCAATGCCATAATAATTGGATAATATGGACACTTCAATGGCACCACCCCAGGAGTCGGCCTTTTGGATCCAGGAGCAGTATTCCGAATTGGATTTACCCAAGACGGCATCGTTATATTGCTGAGGATCGGCGGCCACCTCTTGGGCGATAATATGACGCATCATTTCGCTACCCTCGCTGGTATCCACTTTGCCATTGAGTACGAAACGAATGCTGGTGAATAGGCAGGAATTATCCGCTGGCACTACCTTTTTCAATAGGATGCCATTAAAGTCACCATTGGAGGGCACAGCCAGTGGCTCCTCGCCACTTTGGGGCACAGCAATTACATTTTGAGCATTTTGAGTACGTAATACTGAAGGAGGAGCTGCTGTGCTATTCGTACTCGTGCTCGATACCTGATGTTGACGCACTTGGTCCAAATTGGCGGCATCTTCTTCAGCCTGCAGACGACGCGCCAGCGCCTCGTCCTCTTCAAGGGTAGATAAATTAGCTGGAATTGCCTTCTCCTCCACGATAAGAGTCTCGCCGCTTTTAATTCCGAGATTCTTCAGTTTCTCCTTATCTTGCTTGAGATCTAAGGGGCGTGGCGGATAGCCTACCAAAATATGCAATTTTGGCTCATCTATAGCAGTTGCCTCGACTATCCGGTTCTTCAGATCCTTTAACGTTGTGGCCTCGCTCAGGTCGCTAACGATAAATTGACCCTTTTTTGATTTTAGTTTTACACTAAACGTGGGACCAGTCATATTTTCAAATTGAAATTTATTCTAGAATTTGTTATAAGTATATATATATATATATATAACTTCAAGATTTTTTTTTTTTTTTTTTGGTAATTATTTACTTTGACTACTAGAGCAGGAAAACCATCGATGGGACTATCGGTTATATCAAACCGATGATTCTTGATAACAATCGATAGTGTTACCTTTTTCATTCACAATTTAAAACAATGGCGTAACTCGCTGGCGTCCTCTGTGTTTCAAAACAAAAAGTATTTGCCCGACTCAGGCCTTAGCACTGATTGGAGATCGACCCAGGCTTTTGTTATACCATGCACCCATAGGGTGAAAAGGGTATATTAAAGTCGCCAAAATGTATGCAAAATATGTAACAGGCAGAAGGAAGTGATTTCGACCCCAGCCGAGGTGATCTAGCCGTCCGTCTAGTTCTCGGAGACTATTAAAGCCAGAGCCACCAAATTTGGTATGTGTACTAGATTAGTATTCACACAGATTATAATTATTTAAAATTTTCGCCACGCCCACTTCCGCCTACATAATTTAGAAAAAACCGGCACACTAGTTAGTCTTATTAATTTGTACCAACCCATCAAAATTTATTACAATCTGACTAGAATCACGCGAAATACACAAAAGTGTTTTACTGGGTATACCGAAGTCGGCTGGACGACTTACTTACTTCATTATACCATACATCCATAGGGTGAAATGGTATATTAAGGTCGCCCAAATGTATGTAACAAGCAGATCGAAGCTTTACCGCCGACCCCATTTGTAGAGTGGTCAAGTTTATTTCAAATTTTTGCCCCTTTCCGCCCCCCGAAATTTGAAAAACTCGATTATCTCTCGAATTATTTTACCTTGTGGAATCAAATTTCATACTAATACCCAGCAAAATACCAAATTTGATCAAAAATCGGACTAAAAATAGCCAAGTTATGCAACGTTTTTCCACAAGGCCGGAGTTGGCCGTTGACTGGTGGGGGCGCTAGGGTGCGCTAGTATGCTTGAGTGAGCGAGATATTAAGTTTGAAATATTTGCTTTACTGGTGTATGGTATACCTAAGTCGGCGAGACGACTTACTTACTTCATTTGAAATGGGTTACAATTTAATACTTGTCAGATCGCTTAATGTCAAAAAGAAGATGATCTGACAGTATTTCTAAACAAACTCTCGATTAATGTATATTTACATAGCAAATTGCAAAAGAATTTATTCGTAAATGAGTTTTTGTATACTCTCGTCTCGTTTGTTAAATTTTTGTCTTATCCTCTTGACACCTTGGTGGGTTTTTTTTGTAGTTGCTGTTTGCTTATTGACTGATCGCATTTCCGTCAGTTTCCGAGTGAGGTGTTAATATTTTTTAACTAATACCAATTTGGCAATGTTAATGCTAAGGCTAATGCCAACCAAAATCATCGGAGACTGCTAATTATTATTTAGCAGAGGATGGTCAAATCAAATAGAACACAGAACTAAGCCAAAACCCCACACACAAAAGAAAACAAAAACCAAAAAAAAAAGAGGAACCAAAACCATAAAACCACAAGTCAACAAATTACCAAATAACAAAAAAAAAAAAAAACAAACAAACAATGGAACCACAAAAAAGGTAACTAAATAGTACAATTTTTGATTTTTAGTTTCATTTTTTGTTGTTGCGTGGTAAACTAAAATCATATTTAAGAGTCCGCACTACAAAAAACTAAAGACAACTTCAGAGTTTAGACAAGTCGCCGACTTTTCGATACCTAGCATTGCCATGAGGAATGTTGCTGGCTATACGAGGCTGTCAGCTAGACATGTTGCTGGGATTATGTAAGAATAATTGGAAAATTCGATGAAACATAGTGTTTACTTATCTTAACCAACTATTTACCTTTCGGCTACAGGGTATCAAAATACAAATTTATTGCCCTGGCTACTCTACGGCCAAGAGATGCATTGTTGGACTTGACGTATTTTGCTTCTTTTTTTTATTGTTGTAATTTCTATGAGACGGGTTTCGGTATTTTTGTTTTTGTGATTCGTATATAAATAGACGTACTCAAAGAGGTCTGGTGTTCAGTGCAAACTAGTGAGTGTCAACGCGTTCATCGATCAGAAAAGAAGGAAATCCCTCCCCCGACAAGGAAATAATAACACAAAATAATTCAAAATGAAATTCTTACTATTGGTGCGTTGTGTTTAATCGAATGGATACAATGTTTTTTTTTTTTTTTTTTTTTTTTGACTAACAAGTGAAATTTTTGTTTGTTTTTTGTCGTTGTTTGTTGTTACTTTTAGTCTGTGTTCCTCTTCGTTGCCGTGTGCCTTATGCTGACCAGTGCTGTGCCAGTAGAGGAGGCCATTCCCGAAGGTATTGAGGGTCCTGGCAGTGAACCAATCAGTCCTACGGATGATCAGTCGTTTTTGCTTAAATTGAAGTTGCTCAAGAAACTGTTGTTCTTGGGCTAAGCAAAATGAGCAAAAGAGGATATTTCTCTAAAATGAAATTTTTGTACTCTTAACATGGAATTTAGTTCATTAAGCAATATTATGTTAATAATAATAATAATAATAAAAAAACGGAAACACAAAAATATTTCAAAAGTAACAAGTTTGTTGTCTAAGTCATTTGTTTTTTGTGGGATGAGAGAATAAGTCGGGATTAAAAACGATAACTGGATATCTTGCCCACGATCTTTAGTTAGATGGAAAAAGGTTTAAGTGCATATCCTGTTCTAGAGATATGTTTAAGTATTGGCCAAATGCATATCCTCTTCTAGAGATATGTTTAAGTATTCGCCAAGACAAAAATGTCAAATAAGAAAAAAAGGATCTTAAGAGAAAAGAAGAAAGAAATGAATAAAGGGGGAGCGCTCTCTATTCAAAAGACTTTTTCACATTTGCCTACAAAATTGAAATAAAGATAACCTTTTACTTATGTTTCTATTCAGTGACAATCAATAACCAGAGAAAGAAAGCATTTTTTTAAATTCAAATATGTTCGTATAGAAAAGTACTAACTTAAATCTCGTACTACATTTGCTTGACAAACTCGAAGGACACTTTGTTTTATTATTTGTTTCTTTTTGGACCATATATAAGAGTCCTTCTAAAAGATCGAACTAATCGTATAGATAGATCTCTGATTTAGACAGTTGTTTTGAATGCTAAATAACTTCAATGTTCAATTTGCTTGACATTAATTTACATTTCAAAGTCAATTGAGTTGACTCTGGCTGCTATTGACAATATCCACGACTTGTTCATGGACAGTAAACGAATGAGTAAAACAACAATAACCAAAGAAAACAAAACATTCTAACATAGAGAATCTCAAGTTAGAACAAACTGACTTACATTTGAATAATTGACTGAGATAAATGTGCCCAGAAATGTGAATAGGACTCGCATTGTACTTGGTCTCTATAAAATCGGAATATCACCTATATTCCGCATAAATAGACAGATATGTGCTAACTTATGATTGACAAAAGCGTTGATGATTGGATAGTTAACTTATATAACTTATATGCACATGGAGACTTTATGAGTTTGTATATGGAATTTACGTTCATCCAGCATCAAAAGCCTCTTTGGACATAATATAGTTGTTTGTTTGTAGTATTTATTTGTCTTACCAAAAGGTTCTTGACATAATGTTGTTTATGGCACATTAGAACTATAAGTGGCCGATATGGTTAGTGTGGATGCTGGATTTTGCTCGTGCAAGCTTGCCAATCTTCTTTCGTCTCAATTAGTTGTAATTCCCAACTAGTTTGAGCATTGAAGATATGGCCATTGTAATTTTAAAGTTCTTTAAAGAACTCTGATTACGATAGAACTTGGTTGTTCTTAATATAGCTGTATAGACAATCTGCTCAACGTTTTGTGTTGCCTTCGAACTAACCTTCTTCAGAAAAGATCTGGAGCCTCACTTAAATGCTAGTTTTGATTTAAATGGCTTAAAATCTCATCTTTATAGCTCAATCCATTCGGCGCTTACTTGTTTCTTTTTGATGGGGAACTTTTAGGTCCAAGCTGTGATAGTTCGCTTCCACTTATTAGATCTACTCCTACATAGAATTTATAACATATACATCTATGTATGTATGTAGGCCCTTTTTCATTCCTAAATAAGTTAAGCCGTCAAACTTTGTTTTGCCTTTGCTTTCAAGTGTGTGTTGATTTTGTTAATAGGCTGAAATTATCAACTTTTGCTACCTTAACTAATCAAAACCTGCTCCTATCCTATCTCGTTTAGTGTAAGAGGCTGGAAAAAAACCAAAAACCAAACAGACATTGATTTGTTTTTTTCAACAATTTGAAATGGTATGCGAGAGAGCTAGGAATGGAAATAATTTGTTGTTACACTTTTAGGTAAGTGTAGAGCGGTAATCCGCGGAAAATTCTCATAGGAAAATGTTTCATAACGTTAATAGTCACATCTTGAAGCTCCAAGTAACAGGGAACTAGGAACTATAGAGAAGTTTAAACGATTATTATGATCAGCATGGACATTTGTCAGTCCTTTCTAAACCCCAAGTATAGCCTAGACAAAGTCAAGTCTCTAGCATAAGAAATGTCTCTTTAATTAACGACGAAAATGAATAAAAATCAACAGTCAATTAGTAAAATCAAAAAGTGATTCTCATGCCAACTAGCAAGATGTCGTTACCACTTGCTATATAGATTATATATAGGTCAAATGGAAACCGTCTTTCTATATATGTAAAACAGGTCTCGTTTGTCCAAACTGCGAAAGGAAGTTCCACGTTTCGAATTTTCACACTTGGAACTAAACACATAACATGAAGAGGGGAAACAAGTTTTCAAAGATTAGCTCCTTTTTTTTTGAAAACCAAAAAAACTGATTATGTCATGGAATACGACCATATATATCACTTTTGTCTTTGTCACTTTAGATTACGTATATATTTATTTATTTATATGTGTCTTTGCATAGCGAATTGCAAACGATTTCTGTTAAGGGTTAAATGAAGGTTATAGACTAGATGTATTAACAACATTGATACAAAAAAAAAAAAAAAAAGCACTGGAGGAGAGAGGCTCCACACACAAAATGAATAATATTTTGTGTTGAAATGGCAAACAACTTCTAAAGGGTTTCTATTCTAACCCAATAGTTTCTTGAACTTTAGAAGTTTCTTCAATTTGAATATCGATTGTGTGTCATGAGGGCTATGCACATCCTCAGAGATTGCAGATTCGTAGAAGTTGTCACCCAACAGAGATTCGTCGATGGGCACAGCATAGACCAGGGCAATTGTCACAAGGCATAGGAAAAGGGTCTGCAAAAAACAACATAAATATCCATTGTCAACAGGAACTTTAACCATGTGGATTAAAAAAAAAACTTACCACAGCGAAGAACTTCATATTGATGGGATAATTAAGAGGTTTGAAGGGTTTGTCTGGGTGTTAACTTGGTTAATCCAAAATATTGACTGCACTTGCTTGGATCTATCCATGGGTCTTTTATACTGCCACCAGTGAAGAAGACCCAAAACAAAGAAGGCGACGACAAAGAGAAGTGAACGAAACGCAAGAGTTGAAACCAATCGATGATAATGTCATATGTAAACTGCAAATTGCAATGGTCAGTGGACAAAAGTGGCCAAAATGAGCAGACGATACATAAATAAAACCCGACCAAAAGAAGGCCAAACCAGGGCCGCCCTACAGACTGTAGAGGGCGAGGTGCAATGGAATGGTGTGACGGTGAGGGTGAGGGTGGGGGCCCTTTTGGCAGGTGGCTTTTTAAAGTCTTTTGCAAATAAAACCACAAACATAAGAGGAAACTAAAAAGCAGATAAAACAAAACAAAATATGATCAAATTTCTCTACGAAGTTTGTATACCCTAAAATTCTTCAAAACCAAACAATTTTTAAGCTGCTCTGAAAAAAAACTTTCTGTCTCAAATTCCAGCCGTCCATAGTCCATATCTTTAGTATTTGTCTAGTGAATTGTTTAGCAAGTTAGACATTTGAAAATATCAAGTCAATCCATTCCAATGGTCAATGAGTTCGAATGCCATCAAAATTTGAAAAAATTTGCCTTCGGGAAAAGTTTATCTAAAGATTTTATGAAAAAGTATTATGACTATAAACGATTCTTCACTTCGATTATGATTAAAGATAATGACAATGTGTGTATACCCAAAAATTATGGTTAGGGTATATGTATACCTACATAAAATAAAGTTAAGACCACGCCTTGGTGACTTGTTTTTTCGGGTTTTGTTTTTGTTTTTGTTGACCAAGTCCGAGTCAGAGTTGAAGAAGATCGGCGAGTTTGCTTATCTGCCACTGAAGAAGTCGATAGTCTAGTATAAATACTTATTATACTAAGTAAATTTTGATTATAACCGTACAGGGAATGAGTTTTTCAAGGCCATTTGAAACATTTACCATGTAAATATGACAAATACAAAACAAAAACAAAAAGAAGATGATTATGTGAATAGACAACCATCAAACATGGCTTAAGTGTTTCGTTTAAGTACAAATATAATGATTTAATTATTCAACAATGTCATTTCAATGCAAGAATAAAGATCTACAAATTTTAAGGGCATTTTACATATGTACAGAAGTCAATGTTTTAGACAAAAAATTTGTTAAAGAAAATTGAGTTGTTTGGAATGGGTTATCATTGGAGAATATCTTATATTATTGACATGTTTTTGGTCTCCGTTTTCAGCTTACTCCTCCTGATCGTCCTCCTGTATTTGCCCCTCCTCGTACTCTTGCGACTGGTCCACATCGTACTCCTGCTTCTGGTCCTCATCCTTCTCGTGCTTCGACTCCACATCGTCCTCTTTTTGTTGCATCTGCTCCTCGTCGTCCTTCTGCTTCTTTTCTTTCTCCTGCCTCTGCTCCTCATCGTCTTGTTTGTCGTCCTCCTGCATCTGTATCTCTTCGTCGTCTTCCTCCTGCTCCTGCTCTTCTTTACTGTCATCTTCTGTTTCTTCTTCCTCATTATCCACTTCATTTGAAATTCCCGTTTCATTTGGTTTTCCCTCATTCGTAGACTTTGTTGGAGTCTTTTGGGTCACCTTGTCCTCCTCTTCATCACTCCAAGTGAATTTAGTTGTTTGATTAGTCAAATTTTTCGCATCGATTGGCACAAACTTTTTACATTTGATTCTACAACTTAATAATTTGATGACCTCCTCGTAGACTTGAATCAATTCAAATTGTACCAAGTAACGACCATTGGGAATTTGTATAGGCAGTAGGTTGATCTGAAATCTACCATCTTTTACATAATAGAAACCCGGTTTCAATGGACACGACACTAGAAATGTTTGGGGCAAAATTGATTCACCCTGGATTTGCTCTAATGTCAGATTACGCAATGATTCCAATGTCTTGCAGAAATCCATATTCTTCAATTTGATCAATTCACTTGACCACTGGCCACCCGGCTCATTGGCCAATTGACGGACAAATATGTGCATTAGTAGTTTACCCGGAAACTGATTGAGTACACTCAAATTCAGATTAATGGTGTCTCCATTGTCGATGGCATAGTTGACCATTATCTCATTGGGCACAAACGAATGGGCATGAAAGTCTTCAATTTGTATATTAATCTAAAGAGTATCATATAATATATAAACGGATAACATATTTCAAAAGAGAACTAGTAGAACTTACTGACAGTATTTGATATATTAATGCGCATTGGGTAATCAAGATTATTGCTTTGGCATATGCCGACAACATTTTCTTTTCTATCAAAAATTTTGAATTGAATTGCGTTACTTTGTGTGCCTATTTGGTCTATTTAGTCATGCCACGTTGCCTGGCCTAAATGGCTTTATTTTGCCTCCATGCTTATGCGATGAGTTTCATATGATAAGGCTAATTTGTATTTTTGGCTAATGGACAATTTGAGGGTTAATCAGGCACAGAGCGGAGACCGACCCTATTGACCGACCGACTTTTCCACAGGTGAGGCGTGAGATGTTTTCACAATTCAATCATCAAAAAAAAAAGCAAGAATATCAAATTTTAAAGTTTTTGCCTACATATATTTTATGTTAATTTCAATTTTGAATTTCCTCTAAATTTTCAAAGTTTCTTAAGAGTTTGTCTTTATTCAAGTTATCGTTATACATATATGACATATATGACAATATCTCTGACAATTTTTATTCGCTTAAGCAAACTGAATAAGAGAATTGGTACATTCGAGAATTATGGATATATGTATTTTTGTTAAAGACTTTAACAAGGCCAATTGAGCATAGATTTATGTCTATATCAAAAGATTTGTCTGTTAAAAACAACAACAAAAAACATGAGTGCTGCCATTTTAAAATTGATTTACCTTTCCCTTCAATCTTCAAATTGCCATCTTTTCATATCACACATTGCCACCTGGCAACCAAAAAAAAAAAAAAAAAAGACACATAAAATACCTCAGCCACGCCCTTAATTTATAAATTAATTGATATGCCCATGGGCATTGCGATCAAATTTTTGTGTGGTCCAAATGGTCCACGATGACTGTTTGATTCACAATTTTAGTTGTTTGCTTTGCTTGTTTTGGTTCGCTTTGATTTGGTTTTGTTTAATAACAATTTATAGCATTATCAATCGCTTAAAGTGGCATTTACATATATAGACCTCTCAGACCTCTGCATCATTTTTGTTTCCGGTTTTTGTATGCATCGTATCAATGGATCATCATATGATGATGCGATGACTTGCAGAAACAACAACCTCTCATCTCCTCCTCAGCTTTGCATCTGAATTTGTCTTTGATGTGTCATTGTTGTTGTTGTAGATTATTATTGTAGATTCAGTTGTTAAATGTTCAAAAAGTGCTAAATATTCACTAAATATTTCCAATCGTCTGGTGTTTATGGATATTTTTTAATTGGTTTGCTCATTGAAGAATTTGAAAGGTTTCTTATATTTTTCTTTTTGCCTAAAGTAATCACTTAGTTTGGGTATTAGTTGGTAATATAATGTAAAATCAAGACAAAACTATTCACAGTCAACCTTCAATGTTAAATATTTACAAAATTTGTCATTTGATTGGGCAAGCAAAATTATTGTGATAATATTTCTGCAACTTTATCATCTCTACATGAAAGGAAAAAAAACCAACACAAATTGTTGCCAACTCAATTTGCTTAAACATTTGTTTTAACAGCTCGAAAATCCAAAAAAAAGTGAAACAGAAGATACCAAACATACTGTAAACCTGGATACAAACTCAACACTCAGTCCGATGATGAACTTGAACCAAAAAACCAAACCCAAAAAAAAGAAAAAATAAAGACACAAACTTTTGCTCCATGTAAACGACCATAAATTATGCTAGCCGAAAAACTCTCAGATAAATCATCTCAAAATGAGCGAAAAAAACGAACAAAAATTTACCTATATATACATATACATAGTTGTGTGTATGTGTGTGTGTGTGTGTGTGTGTGTGTGTGTGTGTGTGTGTGTGTGTGTACAAGCGACCCATAAATTTGAGCAGTTTTATTGCAATTCACTTGTTTGTGCCCCGAAACAACAAACAAACAGCAAATGTTGCCTTAAGCCGCAAAAACTACAGAGTGAAAGTGACGTAATGGGGGAGCAAAGAAGAAGAAGAAGAAGACGAAGAAGGCAATGCGAAGGGCGGGGCAATGCAAGAAGCAAGTAAGTAGTAAAGAAAAAAAACACAAAAACCCCCAAGAAGCATGTATAAAAGCATTAAATGGCGTTAACAAAGTAAAAAGAAAAAAAGTGTAAAATAAAACACAATCAAAGAAGGGGAAAAAAAATGGGAAAAATTGTCAATGTCTTTAGCAGGCCAACTCAAGCTGCGCCAGTACAGAGGAGGAAGCGGCAAATGCAAAAACAACAACAACAGCATAGCTGACCATTGATACGAATGGAAGGGCAAACAGAGTCGCCGCCGCACATGCTGCGTATACGTAATCTTTGAATTTGTGTGCTAGAGATGGGAGCGTGTTCGTTTTTCTATCACAACAATGAAATGTTTGGTTCTATTCTCATCTCCTAAATATTAATGTTTAGTATGTGATTTTGGTGTACCTGTTCACCTGTTCAAAAAGGTGTGTACTTGTATTTGTAATGGGTTAAATGGCTTATAACGATGAACTAGTTCAATTACTCACTTTTTCATGAAAGCATCAATTCACTTACTCATTTACTCACTTGTTTATTTACTTGTTGATTCAGTTCAGTTCGTTTCCCCATTCACTTTCTTCACTTAATTGTTCAATTACTCAAGTGCTGGGATTAGGGTGTTTGGAATTTGTTCTTTAATCTAAGACATGGGATAAAATAGTGATCTAAGAAAGGTTTATGGCCTGACACGCATAAAACGATATATTACTTCAACTTTACCACATCACAAAACTGTTTTAATTTTATAAAACATTAGAAGTAGTGAAGGATCGAGTCTCCCAAGTTAAGACTATTCTCATTATGATTATTGACTTCATTTACTTCTTAAGAAGTATCTACATTTTTTGGGAAGTCATCGAGGCTCTAAGCATTTGCTATAGCTGCTCGTGACACGTTGCCATTCTTAGTTGATTGCAGTTTTGCGAAAAATAAAAAATACTGCAAAAAAGGGCAGCCAGAGCCACAAATTTCACATGCATCGTACATACAAACATATGTTGTCGGCTTTACAATTTTATTTAACCCTTTTTTTTTTTTTGTTTCTTTGTTGTTTTTTATTATATGGGTTCAGTTTTTTGTGGTCTGTTTTTTGTTTCGTTTATCGCATGCATTTACAATTCAATGTCACGACATGACTTCTTCCATTGTGGTAGCTGGTCGTTCGGTTGTTCCCGGGTCTTTCGAAATTGCCAAATTCATTGGAAGAGAAGCCAACTGCTGCTGCTGCTGCTGTTGCTGGTGGTGGTGACCAACAGCATCCCAGTTATCTCTTCTGTAACCGGTTGGGGCAATGCAATGCAGTTTTTTTCAATGTTAATGTTTGCGGCTCTTTAACTTGACCTTGAAACGCAATTGCCCATCGTCTGGAATGATGGTTGGTGGTGTTGCTTATCGTTGTCGGTATCGTTTATCATAGGCATGCCTAAGTATATACATACATACATATGTATATAGGTAGGTATGTATCAAGTCAATTCAAGCTCATACATTATGTATGTATAGTCCATTGAATTTTATGATGCATTCCTCATCTTTATTCCCTCCTCCTTCTACACACACAAACACGCACACACACACGCACATAATGGTTTAAAAGTAATTGTTATTAAATTTCCAAGATTTCATGTGAAATTACCTGACCATAATCATAATAATTATTTCAAGAGTTTTGTCCCAGTTGAGACTGAACTCTCTGTCTGGCCTTAACTAAATTTAGTTTTCTTATTATATCGGTTTTGTGGGCGTGGTTACGCTTGATTACCACTCATTGATAGGAAGGTTGAGGGGGCCAACCAATGTTTATGTTAACAGTGTAAAATGACCAGGCTACTACTACTACTTACTTCTACTACTAACTGAGTGCAAATAACTAACTGGTTTTAGCTGTTAGCTGTTGATGGGCCTTAAGTGTGACTACGTCTAAACTTGGCATTCTAATTGCTATTATCGACAGTTCTGATGGGGTAGTTCAAATTATTTCCAAATGCCATAAATCCAAGAATCTTAGACACTTTTAAAATATGACATCTAAAACTTTTTTAATGAAGTCTAGAGCTTTAGAAATATCAGCAATTGCTCATCAGTAGGATAATTTGGATCCACTGGAAGATCTAGGGATGAAAAATGAAGATACTATGCCCCTTAAAGTATGGAATGCATTTTCACCAAATTTACTACCTCTTAACAGGATATTTCAAAATTTCTTTTTAAATAAAAACAAAGGGAGTTCTTGAAACAAAATGAAACTTAATTGACACAAATTAGATCATATGTGTATATAGTAAGTTCTTTTACTAAGGAACGGTTTTTAAGAATTTAAAAAAGTTTTCAAAAACTTTACTTTCGAAAGAGTAAAACATATTGATTCCATTTAGTTTCGGTCCAAGTGTAACTGATAACATTTAATGCCAACCCTCGAAGTTTGCACATTCCTCATTTGAGTACAGGTAGCGCTGGCTAATGTGACGATTTACTAAATCTTAGGCTGATAAGTTTACCTAACAATAAAAAAAAAAAAACAAAACACAAAATTACAAACACAAAAAATAGCAAACCACTTGAGAAATGTAAATGAAAAAACGTGTCAAATTGTTTACCAAAGCTCTAAGTTAGAGAATCGAGAGATCAATGCTATATGATGTAATTCTATATAAGTAGCGATAAAAAATGGCACAACACACACACACACACACACACATTCTTTTGAACAAACAAATCTCATTTGAGCCAAACCATTTTAGTGGGCCAAAAGGCCAAGATTATGTTAGTATCTGTCTATGCATATGAAGAGAAGGAAAGTGAAGGTAGCAAAAAGGTAAACCAAAAACCTTTTTTAGATAAAATGCAAATTCCCGTTAATTGAACGCCAAACAAGAGCGTATCACCAAAGAAGAAGAAACAAAAAAAAAAATCGACTACAACAACAGCAATAACAATAACCAACAGGAGCAGCGGCTAGAACCAACAAAAATGCTGAGCTTCGTGTTTGAAAAATCAATTAGCAACATAAAATGTTGCTTTTGCTTTTTGTTGGTTGGCTCTTTGAATTCCTTCTTTTTTTCACCCTCTTCTGGTTTTTGTGTTTTAAAGCCGGATCCGATGTTGGGAATCTTATACCCTGTAACACAGAATAGAGTTAAGGCCCAATCCATGGCCGTAGATGGGAAAAATGCTAAGGCAATTTATTTGAGGAGATCATTTGCTTGCTCCCCCCACTCAAAAATATGCTATGAAGAGTCGATAGGAGATGTATTTCTGTTTGGAAATTGGATTAGAATTGATAGCAGAAGGCAAACAAAAGAAATTAGAGGGTATTCGAAATTTGAAACTTTGGGCTAAGTGTTCAGAAAATTTGTTGTATTTTTTTTTACTTTGTGTGAGTGTGTGTGTGTGTGCGCTTTTAGTATCACCATGGCATGTAAACACAGCAACATCCAACCACTCCTACTATGCCGCTGCCATTGCTGCCGTTTGCTCCGATTTCTGCTACACCATGTTGCACCTCCCGCCACGGGGAAATCTTCTCTCTCGGTGGAAAAACCGCAGCTGCTGCTTTAAATTTATGCCAACGCGGCATTAGGAAAGCATAGTTTGTGGTTAAAGGGAGGCTTTCGCTTCACTCCTGCCCGCCATTTCCACTTGCACTATCCATTCCGCATTCTCACCTCCTTCTCTTTCAACCATTCACTCATTCCTCTTTCACTATTGGCTATGGGTATTGGTAACATGCACAAATATATGTGTAGATAGATACATACATACATACACATATAAAATATATATATACATGTGTGTGTGTGTGTGTGTGTGTGTGCAAGAAATCAAGGCTTTAGTTGGCGGCCCTTTGGAAAAACGCAAAATGGCGAAGCGCTTTATGAATATTTATAACACAATGGAGCATGAGCAAAAGTTCCCTATTCTTTATGAAAGAAAGAGAGAGCAAGGGAGGGAGGCAGTGAGAGTAAAAGAGATGAAGAGTATAAGTAAATACTAAAGAGGACCAACAGAGGTATCGGCACATATACATATGTATACATATATGTATGTATATATCGAATGCCATTGACAGAGACGTGGATCGCAATTAATCCTAAGGATGAGAGAAACCACAAATGCGCCAAATCTTACCTGCTAATATAAATGGGCTTAAGGTTTAAAAGTATATTTATGTATCTATTGATTTGCTTTTAAGTTTTCTAACCACATATTCATTTACAAATTGATATAAAAGAGGTATACCTCAAACCTTGCCTTGTTTAAGTCGACTTGAGGTCAATCTCAAAGGTTAACAGTCTATTTTACTAAGTTCTATTATTACCAGACTTTCCCAAAGATGACCTTGACACATATTTGTCATATTAATTTGATTTGTTGATTAGTTTAACTTATTACCTTGATTCTAGAGGCAAGATGATAGTAGACAATGCATAAGCAGCTATGTAAATGGGAGATAGTTTGGATATGGAAAGGTTTCGAGTTGTTCGACTTAAGCCAGTTAAATATGAAATTCCATAAAAAATTCGCAGAACATCAAGTTAAGCTTTAAAATTGAATATTTTCACTTCTTTTGTATTCTCCTTTTCAGGCACTTTGCTCCCCCTTTTCGGTTGACACACCCCTGACCCCTCCCTCCATTCATTTCACTCGTTTGGCCAACAAAGACTCTGCTTGAATGCTTGAAAATTAAAATGACAAAAAAAAAAACAGAAAGGAATCGAAGCAAAGAACGAACCAAATGAACGAAAAACAAAAAGCAAATGGGGAAATTTCTGCCAGTTTATCGAGGAATGTTTCTCAGTTACTTCATGCATCTTCTCTAGAAGTCTCGCAGAGTTTTTCTTCACTTTCTCACCATGATTTTCGCTTTGGCAATAAATTAATATTGAAAACAAATGTGCAAAATGTTTGTATGCACAAGTATATATACATATATGTATGTAAAAACATTTAATTTACCAAATGCCAAACGTCGAATACAATTGGAAATCGTTGGCAGAAATATGCACACATACGCAAAATATATATGGATGTATGTTTATCGGATATCAAAATGCATATAACGCATATTGCGTATACGCAATGTGAACTGTAATTGAAAATTAAACGGGATGAATGAGAGGGGGAGGGGGAGGTGAAATGCAATTGTGATTTTTGATTCATTCAATTTTTTCGTTATTTTTTTTTTTTTTTGTTTTGACACTAAGAAATTGGAAACCTTTGCAATTTCTGCTTTAAATTATGAAATTCTCAAATTGAAATTTGACAATTCAAATATTGATTGAAGAGACCCCACCCTCCGTGGCCGGGAAGGGGGCTGGTAGGTTTGCCCACTGGCCAATGGGGCGGTGTGGGGGATTGTGGCACGTAACTTGGCGCCATGCAAATTGCAAAATCAAGTGCGTGACTTGTGAATTTAAACAGTAGAAGAAAAGAAAACAAATACTCACAGAGTGAACGAGAAAGAGCAAGAGAGTGAAGTGACAGGGAGAGATGCGGAGTGCCAGTGGATAGAAAAACATTTATCCAGTGGAAATTTATTAGTTATGACCACAGTAGCACAAAAAAAAAAAAAAACAAACTAGAGGGTCGAATTAACTTGCCCAACTTTCGCAGACATCTCAATACTTTGCCTAAAAATATTAAAACTATCTGCTCCTCTGCGCCTTATTAGAAAGCCTTAAGAGATATCTACTCTAAATCCTTTCCATCCTTCATCTAAAAAGAGGGCTTTTAATAATTAGTTATTAGACTCAGTTGGTATTCCTGGTCAAAATGCTTCAATCTACATACGTCTAATATATTTGTTGTCATTCCAATTGATTTGGAGTTCCCAATTATCCCTCTTGATCTTTCAAAGACCTAAGCAACAATGGTCCTTAAAAAACGTAAAGTAGTCGAATATGCCTCGAAATTGGTCAAACGGGCATTGCAAAAAAAAAAAATTACTAGACATTATTTATTTTTGCCAGTTTTGCTTGCGCTCTTTAACTAGGACGCACGTGTAACACCTTACAAAAGACAAAAAAAGAAAGAGAAAAAACCTTAAACAAAAAACTGGTTCAAACTTTAATTTATCTGTTGGAACAATTACCAGGCATAACTTTAATGTTCAACTAATTTGCCACGCCCTACGTAAAGATGTAACGCACATTAAATGGTCGACAAATTGGCTGATATTTTCTATGGCTATGGCCAAACAAACGAGCCAACGGCCAATGGCCAACAAACTGTCAAGTCAAAGGCAAAGACACTAACAAGACTCTACAGTTGAGTCGTTTATGCTTCACTTGACCAAGTCAAAGTCGATTTCTATGTACATATGTATCATACAAACTATATATGCATCTATATATGTAGGTACTTCCGATGATGTCGAAATGGCACAAAAACTTGCAATATTTCTCTCTCTCTCTCTCTCTCTCTCTCTCTCTCTCTCTCTCCCTCTCTCTCTTTATTCACATAAATATATTTATTCATATATGTATACAAAAATATTGGTTGGTAAAAAAGTTTCCGTTTAGTTCCAATTGCATTCCTTTAGTTAGTTCCTCTTAGTTTCATTTTGTTATACAATTTTTAGATGGTTTTTTGTTTTTTTTTTTGCTTTTTGTGTATTTTTCTACCATCTGAATACTCTTCAGTCGCACAAGGTACATTCATTTGCTCTGGCCAGTTAGTTTATATAGCCTTATCTATACTTTTCTTTGGGTCTGCGTTTGTTGTTTAGCTCGGATTCAGCTGGATCGTACCACTATATCATGTAGTTCCTTAAAAAATGAATATTTGGAATATAATCATGGTAACTTAAGGGTATGAAAACTTCGACTTGGTCAAAGTTAGATCAGCCCTTTTGGGGTTTTCATCAATTTTTTGTATTTTTTGGGTCACTTGAAGGTGTCAAAAAGTTTTTGTCAGTTATGTCAGTTTATGGGTTTGTTTGGTCAAAACTATTTTATTTTTTTTTGTTGCTTTAATCGATTTTGATACTTTACAGCACACACACACACACACACACACACACACACAAATGTGTGTATTTTTCAAGAAATTGATTCAAATTGAAGCATAAAAGAACGAAAGAATTCAAATGGAAAAAATGACAGGGGGAAAATTGGTAAACAAAGTTTTCAATATAAGTTCATTTCAGATGAAACTAGAAATGTTGCACTTGGAATAGTGTGAAGTTGTTTTAATTTCTAAAAATTTAAAATTTAAGTAAAGCGAGTGGCTAAAGTTCATACTTTAATTTATATATTGTTTTTGCAATTTGCAAACAAAATGGAATTTACGTTTTCACTTATTTTTTTTCTTGTTTTTTTTTTTGCATAAAAGTTGCAAAAGCATAGAAACAAAGTTAAAGTTAACCATTCGCAATGATTTCAACTTTGGCAATCTATAAATTTAAAAATAACATTGCTTTAGAACTGGGTCAATTGTGCATTAGTTTTTTATTTTATATATATATATGTGTATATGTGTATATTTTTAGGGGGTGTGTTTGGTTTTGGATTCTCTTTCAACCCATTCAAATGTTGACATTGTTGGAGAGATTGTTGTTGTCATCTTTGGCTAACAGTATTGTGAAAAGGAAGAAAAAAAAACGCTGAAAAATGGGGCCAAGCCATTTAAATGTTTAATGAAACAGGCGCCCAGTGAAAAGGTAACTGCTCCTTGCTGTGGCTCCCTTTATACGCCTACGCCGCTTACGTTAGTTCCTTTAGCCCCTTATATACTCTTTATTTTTTGTGGTTGTCTATTGTCTATTTTTTGTTGTTGTTGTTTTTTTTTTTTTTTTTTTGGGAACAATGGCAAGTGTCATGCAGGTGCAAGTAGAGGAGCTGGGTTGCAGGAGAGACAGGAGCCAGGGGAGGCCGTGTCCCTTTGTGCATTTTACGCGGAATTACACAGCATAAACAGCTGACAACTCGGTGCCTCCCTTTGGCTCCCTTTCAACGGCAGGTGAACTAAACCGCAAACCGTGGCCCCGGCTGCTAGTCCTACATGAAGTCATCATCATCATCATCATCGTCATCATGATGATGATCGCAGGCAAGCCAAAACGAAATGCGGCAAATGCCTCCAGCGACTTTGTCTGCCTTTGTTGGTCCCACGCTTTCATTGTGGCCAAAGGCAAACACAAGGTAAGCAATTGCCCTGTGCCTGTGCTTTTTCCCCTGTTTGTCCCCGTAACTCCTCAGTTGATTTAAACTCAACAATACGCACACACACACACACACACACACACACACATGCGGCGACAACAAAAATGTTGGCAAAAAGGCAACTAAGAAAATGCATGCACAAAAGTAACTCATAATTAAGGCAAGTCAAGCAAGCCAAGCACCAAGCCAAGACCAAGACAAGGCAAAGAACCAGGACTAGAGTTCTTCACCAAAAAGCTCCCTTCTTGCCCCACAGCAATTCTGTTCATATGGCAAATGCCAGGCCCAGGCATATTGTTGCTGTCAGTGGCTGTTGTTGCCTACTTTTAGGCGCACCTAAAAAACAAACTAGTTCAGCTCATCATAGAGGCAAAGAACTAGTTTCGCATGACGGAAAATGATCAGATCTATTCTTAACATTATTATAAATCTAATTTGGAAATCTTTATAACTGATTTAAAGATCTCTATATTTGCTGAGAGAACTAGAACTAGTTCCTAGCTGCTAACATCTTCAGTTTAGTTTGACGTTTAATGTTTACTCCTGCCCCTCCTTAACTTCATCGCATGCCATGTCTCTATTGTAGTAGAAGAATATATACTCTATATATACGTATGTATTTTTTCCCCCTTCTTTACTTTTTTTTTTGATATGCTTCAGCAAACACCTGCAACGTCTCAACAACACACAATGAGAAATATTGTTAAGTAAACCGGGCAAGTATGTGGGTGGAGGAGCAGTAGGGGCAGGGAAAAGTAGGTGTCGGGGGGTAAGTACTCCGTACAGTGCAGTTTTTGGTGCATTAGCGGCAAGTGCGTTGCCTCCGCCGTTAACCTGCCTGCCTTGTTGGTCCGTAACCATACGAACCCATCTCTGCTCAAGCACTTCTTCTCTTAGGAAGCTTTATTGTTTATGTTTTTTTTTATTTCTTTATTTTTTGGGCTTTATGGGTTGCTTGTTTGGTCGGATGGTTGCCTTGCCTTGCGTTGCCTTGTCGTGCCTTACCGTGCCATGCCTTGTCTTGGCTGGTCTCACGGTTTTGGTTTGCTTCGGTTCGGTTATGTTTGGTTCGCTTTTGGTTAATGCATGCGAAATGGCTGCCTTTTGGCGGGTTCTTGTTGTTGTTGCTCTTTCTGGCCAGGACATGCAATCTGCATTTGGGAAAGCAATCCGCCAGCATCTTGCAAATCATAGCAGCAATTGCTATGCTCTCCTTGAAATGAATATTAATAATGCCGAGAAGTCGGCTCTCCATTCATATGTACATGTTTGTATATGTATGTGATGCCATTAAGCGGGAAATGTTTGTCAATTTCGTTAAGAAGATAAATCATCAAGCTGTGTGTGTGTTCATCCTGAATCCTGTAAGCCCATGGCGAGCCCCATGCTAAGGGACTTTCGCCTTAAACCCAATTAACCCATTAGTCGAGTCCTGCGTATTCATTTGATGCGGCAGTCAGAATGCAATTAAACGAAAAGAAAATGAAATGAAATGAAGATGTAACCGAGGCAGAGCAAGAGCATGGATGCAGGGGTCAGGAGCAGTTCTCAGTCTCATTTTCATCCTATTTCTTCTTGTTGCTCCTTGCAATTTCCTTCTTGGTTCTCTCGTACATTTAATTTTTATGTAAGCAGCCGAAGGACGAAGGATGCTAGAAAAGTAATAACTGCGCATTGCCATTATTTATGTTTATGTCCGCACTACATCATCTTCAAATGTCCATTCCCCTCATCACCCTCCGCCAAATGCACCCACCCACCTCCCCGCCACTCCATGTTGAGCTATAAAAAACAAGTGCCGGCGGACAAGTTACGGAGGCGTGCACCATGGAACCATAGGACAAGCAACAAGAAGCAAAATAAAGGGAGACAGAATGAGTGAGTGCAGAAATAGGAGCTGCTGGCCCTAAGGTCTTAGGCGACGTTTAACTGCCGCAGTTTTTTGAGTGCCGTTGAACTAATTTCCGCCGCCAAGTAAGCAACCAAGATGAAGGATATATGCATCATCAACAGCATTGGGTACTTGCAAACGGAACAGGATATGCAGTCGACTACTACCACAACTACGTCTACTACTCGTCCTACTAGAAGAGGCCCAGCACTACTTCTTGGTGGCTGCATCTGCCGCATTTGTCATTGGAAACTCTCCGCTAATTTGACATAAATTTTAAATGCCATAGAATGGCATGCTGCTATTGCCTTGGAGGAGACAGTGGAGTGGGAATGAAGGCCATCTGGCTTGAGTAATCTAAAAGTGGGCAACAAAATTTTTATGCTCCTGTCATGCAATGGAATTGATAATGTTCAACTGCCATGAAATGAATGAAGAAATGAATGCGCAGGCCAAAGAGTTGATTAAAAAACAACATTTCTATGCTGCCATTTGTAAATCACTTATAAATTGTTTTGCAAAACATGTTAAACACAATGGCCAAGTTGTTACTATTTGAATTAGCCAAACCAACTAGCTTTTTAGTTACATGCCACCACGGGGCATATTTTCTTGTTTTTTGGGCATAAACATGTATTCTGAATGGAATTTGAATGTTTTTTTCTCTTCTTCTGCAATTGAAGCCCCAGTCCATTGTAAATAATAGCATACTTTCAGGCTTTATTTTTATAGTTTGATAAGATTTAAGCAAATATTATAAAAATATATGAAAATTTCGCTTTATACAATGGAATTTGTCAACAATTCATTTAAAAGTTGTTTTGCTATTTACGTTTTTATTGATATCCACATTGAGTAGGACTAAATTATTCAATTCAAAGTTGGCTTTAATTACAAAATATTTAAAGAGATGTGGGCAAAAATGGTTGAAAAGTATTTATAACTGGGCTAGACTGTTTTCTAGAGTAAAAATTGAAATAATTACTTTTTTACAAGCAGTCATGGCCCCTTTTAGTATGCAATAGACTGGAAAAGTATTTATTGTTTTAAACAAATTGATAACTTGTTAATTAAAAATTGTCAATAAACAATTTTTTATAGAGTACAAATTTGGAAAGTTGGTAAGATGTTTCAAACATCAAATTCTTGGACTGCTTGTTGCATATTTAAGGGGGTAAACCTGACAGTTAGTTGACACTTTTAGCAATCACTTACCAGAAACTTTGTTATTTTTTTTCTTTTTAGCTTTTAATCCATTTTGTTTGTGTCCAAATGTGTCTAAAAGTACTAAATTAGTCGAGCTGTCTCTCTCTCTTTCTGTCTTTCTGTCTTCCTAGCCAGAGTATATGCTTTTAGAATTGAATTTTCAATGTCCTTTATGCAATTATCTTTAACTACAATAATCAATAAATTGTAAAACATTCTGCCTTCCATCCTGCATGTGGAGAGAACAAAGTTTTCCGCATTGTTTATCAGGTTAATTTCAAATTTCCGTACGAAAAAGTGACCTAAATTTGATTTAATTTTATTATAAGTTAACTTTACTACAAAAATGTTTCCCCCTCCGTCCTAGTCAATGCTCAAGCCCTACATTACTTTAGACAAGGAAATGCAACAGGAAATCAGTGTGCAATGCTGGTGAATGGCTCCAACCACGCCCACCCACCAGATGCATACATATAGAAAAACGCCCACACAACATGCACATGCAAGCCTCAGCTCGCACGTTTTCACATTGCACATTTTTGCGTTGAATAAACTTTGCTGACTTTCTCTTTGGTTTTTTTTTTTTGCAGTTGCTGTTGCTGTTGTATTCGCTGTAGAAGGGAGATAGAGTGGAAGATAGAGTGGTTAGAGGGGCAGGGCGGTTCAGAGGGAAGTCAAAATAAGTCAAGCTGGAAATATGTTACAGGCGAGACTCTTTCAGTTGGCCCTCTTCACCCCGTTTTGTTGTACATTCGCTTTCTGGTTCTGGTTGGTAGTAACAGGAACAACTCCGGGGGCCATTTTGTTATTACAGTTGGCTGCAATTTCAGTGCGTCAACGACGTTGAGGACGACGTCGACTACGTAGCAACAATTACAACAGTAAAGCAACAGCAACAGGAACAAAAACAGAAAGAACAAAAAAAAAAAAAACCTACATAAAAACGAAAAGAAAGAAAGAAAAATAGAAGCACCCTGTTGCTGTTGCTGCAGCACGTACAGTGGAGGGCAAGAGAATGCAGCGGAAGAGGAGAGAAAAAGTCGGAGTAGTTGTAGTTACTGCCGGAGTTCGCTGGGTCGGCGACTTGCCGCCACGTCAAGTGAGTGAAGCAACAGTCCGCAATCACAACATGGCCAGGCTCAGTCTCAGGCCCATGCCCATGTCCAGGCCCGGACACACACCCACCCATACCCATGTCCACACCCACTCACCCATACACAGTTACACACATTTGTCTTCCGGCCATGACAGCGTCAGTAAATTGAAAATGGCCACCAAATGTACGCGTTACAACTAACCGGGCATAACAGAGGGAGATGGTTGAATGTTCAAGATGGGGATGGGGATGTGGATGAAGGGAGCAAGAGATCCAGTTCGTCCTTCCTTCCTTCAGACGGTAGCCCAAAGTTTACCAATTCCCGTTACATGACGCATCATTGCCAGGCCATGAGCGATTGGCAGAAAAAAACGCAGACATGTTGGCCAGGAAGAATACAGAAAACTCGATCTAGGGATGACACTAAAAATAAATTAGAACGATAATGAAATCAATATCAAATATTGACGACCCTTGAAAGAAGATACTTCTAAAACTTAAAACAGTTACAAATTCACCTTTGATTAGTCTTTTCTTTTCTTTTTGTATTGTTTAGCAAAGATTTTTGGATTGCAAAGGCAACTCTGAACGGAATGGTTTATCGGGAATATTTCACATGATCAATTTGAATCGATTGATTCGGTTCATCGCTAGTTTTTTTTATACGGGGATCTTCTTGGCATTGGCGTTACCAACTACTTGTCGTCCTCATCATTGTAGTTGATGCTCGTGCTGTCTGTTTACTTTGCGTGTGCTGTGACATTTGGTTCCCACTGGTTAATTGTATGCAACTCAACTCTTTGACTGACTAGATTCGGTTGAGACAGGCAACTGGAACTGGAACTGGTCCCCATCGTCCTGTCTGCATAGAGCAATTGACATTGATCAGCTTTGACCTTAACAGGCTGAGACGAAGTATATGTCGAGCATAGAGTGAGTGTGGAAGAGAGAGATAGAGCAAAATGAGTTCACTTAATGCGCTTAAAGCGAGGGACAATACACACAGAACAAGCATGAACGGCAGGTGGAGATGGGATGAGTTGGAGGAGTGGCGGATGGGGGGTCACCTGCTGCTCATCATTATGGAGATGGGCGACTTGTCCCTCAAGGCATGCAAATGGAATGCATTGTGAAATGCGAAAAATGCCTACGACAGAGATCTAAAGTGAGCGCGAACGAGATGGAGAGAGGCGGACCGAGAGCATGAGCGAGATGGAATAGAATGGGGAGTTGAGACATGCATGATAATGAGTATGCCACGCCTCTTCCTCACCGAACTCCCACACACAATTGTGTGTTTGTGTGTGTAGCCTGGAGTAATTGCGGAAAATGAATTAAAGGCAATTTGCGGTGCAAAAGCGACGAAGAAGTGATTATACGAGGAAAAGGGGATGGCGTGTCGTGGGAGGACGGAGGACGGAGGACAGAGGAACAACAACAAATGCGAAGTGAAAGCAAACAACGTAAGCTGCTCTAGGGGCAGAAACGCTGAGCGAATGAGTGAGCGAGAGAGACACGCACACAAACACACATCATGCGAGCTTTTGCATGTTGTGTCGACGGGGTGGAGGAAAATTTTGTTGGTGTAGGATGCATGGGAAGTGCAATGTTCGTTATGGTGTTGGGGGCGAAATGTGGGGGTGGTGGAGGCCTTCTTTTCCTGTGCGTTTAAATTGCATTTAAGGCCAACTAAAAGAAAAGCGGATGCAACAATTTTCCCCATTGTATAGACCGGCCCGGCAACCCAGGTGAGACTGGTAGATAAAGACAAGACGACGAAGGAGGAGCCGAGGCGAGGCGGACTCTATGTGTATGTGTGTACGAACATATATGCATGTGAATGAGTAGGAAGTGCAATCCTCTTTTATCCGGCAACCTCAGCCTTCGTCTGCATTGTCATTGCCTTGTCTCCCTCTTCTCTTCCCTGCCTCCTTCTCTCACCTGTCTCTCCATACTTTCCTTTTGCCACTGCTACTTGGCTTTCTTCAGGCAATTTAAGCGATTTGAAAGTCACACACGTTTCGGCAAAAGGAGGAGTAAACTGAAGAGAAAGCGAGCTAGCGAGCAAAAGAGAGAAAGAGAGAGAGAGAGAGAGAGAGAGTTAATGCCTGATGAAGGCAAACCACTTGAGATAAGTATTTATGTTATAGTTAAATAGAGGATTTCTCTGCAAAATTAAGACGTGAAAGCAAGCAAAGATAATTGATACAAACTAAACATGGAAATTGGCATGAGAAATTTTGAGAAAATTCGGTAACAAGACTTGCATTCGTTTCTTTGCAGATGCTAACTACTATGATAATTTAATGATAAACTTTAATCAGAATGCGAAATGAAAGTTCTTGTCTTTGCAGAGCAATTCAATCCAGTTTAATTTGATGGCTTATAAACGAAAAGCCAATTTGGCTTTAATAGATTTAACATTCGTAAACGTGTTGTCTAACAGATGAGATTTTTCTCTCGTTTTTATTTTGGTTTATTTCTATTTCTTTTAGCTTTACTTACACTTATTCCACTTAGTTGTGGGGTGGGGGGCACATCCCGTTCCGCTTTCAGGCCATTAAAGGTCACAAATTTATGACCCTGCCTGAAAGTATGCAACTATTTTTTATGTTACTTCCATTTACTTCAACAAATGCAAATTGCAAACAAGCATCGCATAGCGAGGGAGAGAGCCGGAAAGGGGGAAAAAAACCAACCAATTTACCATAAAAAGAGTTGCTAATTGATGTTGTTATTGTTGTTTGATGGTTCTCGTTTTTTCTTCTCTTCTTTTGATTAATTTAAAGTCAAAATATGCGCCAAAATTTTGCCAAAATGCTAAAATGTAAAATGCAAAAAGCTGAAAATTTGGCGTAAAACCAAAAGGCAAAAAGCAGCTGATGGGAATTTTGTGAAATAAAATACTAAAAACCATTTTATCCCCCGCCCCCCACCAAATTCAACATCATTCTCTCTCTCTGTCTCTGTCTGAATGAGTTTCAAGCGTAAACGTAATTAAAATAGTTGAATATACGAATCAATAAACAAATTGATTATGTAAATTTTACTGTTTATTTGCATGCCAGACAGAGACGGGCGCCAAAGGGATGAACGCGAGAGAAAGAGAGAGACAGCCTGAGATAGATGCTTTTCGTTAGGCATTAATTGGTTTTGTTGCCTTCAGTTTAGTTGAAAAATATACATATACATATGAATTTAATGCTCGATCGAAGCGTAAATAAATAAGTTTTTTTTCCAATGGTATCCGCATTCTAACACACACACACACAAACACCGATAAATACTTACATATGTATATGGGAAAACAGGAAACGGAAAGCGCATGTTTTCCATTACAACAAGCAGAGTCGGGTCAACGAAGGGGTTCTGGGGGGCGGGGGGCAGGAAACGTAATTGAGTTATTTTTGTAATAATGAAGTGTTCACTATAGATCTATCTATCTAGCTCTATCTCTCCCTTTGCCTAGGTCCCATTACTATCTCCCTCTCTCTCTCCCACTCATTCTCATTCATGTTCATTGAACAAATGCATTTTTAATTAAACATGAACAACAAAATGCAAATAACAATTCGGCAAAAGTAAACAAATTAAAATCAAATTAGCGTAGGAAATAGTCAGAGAAATAGCCAACTCTTTGTTGTTGTTGTTTCTTTTTTTCGTTATTGTTTTGCATCGAAATGAATAAAACTGAAATGAATCAGAGTTTAACTGAACTGCCAATTTTTGTCTGACCTCTGACCAATAAAAAATTGAAAAAACCTTTTTGGTTAAAGATTTGAATCCTTTGCCTACATTTCTGTGTAGACTTTAGTGGGTATGCTTAACTTACTAGATTAAAACCACTAATTAAACCTGAAATGAAAATCGAATGGTTTTTAGCACAAGTTTTTGATGTATGAAGCATAATCATCATCGTGATCGTCATCATCATGGCCCATCATCGGCGTCAACGTTAAAAGCCAACGGACCAACACTTGTCCATTGGTCAGAGGGAAATGTAGTAAAGATTCTCATGTATCCATCTCCTCATGTTCATGCTCTCATGCTGGAGTCAGTAAGTGGTGATGCCTCTTTCTAAGCACTCAGTCACCTCAGTGTCACAAACAGTCTGGACTAGTCAATCATCAGAGGCGTTAAAACATTTTTTTGGTTGCCATCCTCTGATGGAACACTCTGTTCTCCTTCACCCCCCTTTTGCGTTGCACTTGCTGTTGTTGATTTTTTGTGTCCTGTTTTTGGCGAGACAACTTCAAAAACGGCTCGCTGAAAATTTGTTAAGTGGCCACAAGTGGAAAGACCAGAGGCAAACGCAAAAACCGACCAGGAATAACCATGACCAAGAACAGGACACAAAACACACACAGGAGAACGGATGAACTTTATAGAGTGGTGAGGGGCGAGCAGCACCAAGGGGGGTATGAGAATGTCAACCGCAGCGTAAAGTGCAGTTTGATAAAAGTTGAGCGTACGAAAAATTAAAAGTTGAACAAGTTCTTTTTTTATGGTCTTTGATTAAATCAATAGAAAAAAGGCGAGAGAATTTTATGCGAAAACAAACAAATTGCAATTGCAAAACATAAGCCCAGATAATGGCTTCCAGAGTGAGCCAAAGAGACAGAGAGAGAGAGAGAGAGGCAGAGGAAGGCAGAGGAAGGCAGAGTGAGAAAGGGTATGAAAGTGGATTGAAATTGAAGTTGAATCTCTGTCATAAATTTCACGAAGAAGCAGAAAAAGAAATAGCATCAAAAGTGATAATTAAATCACTGTGAATGATGGCGTATAAATCTCACAGCAGATTCTTCCTCGCTCAGCTTTCATCCAGCTTCTTCTTCTTGCTTTGCTTCTTTTCTCAAGTGCAACGAGATAAACCGAAAGCAGACACACACACACACACACACACACACAACAGCAACGACAATCAGAACAAATCTCTAGCTGAAGAAGCAAAGCGAACGACACAAAAAAATAAAACGTATATAAGTTGGCCAAGAAAGCAAAACCAAAAGAAAATGCAAAGGCACGGGCAATGGCAGAAGCTGCAGACAGAGAACAGAACAGGACAGGACATTCTGCCACTTGAAAACTTTGATTAAAATCCTTTTGAAGTGCAAACAAATAATGCGAGACAAAAGAGTTGCTAGCAAAAGGGACACGATGAACGATGGTGGGGATAGATAGATAGACCAGCAGGAGAGAGAATCAAGGGAAGAAGTATGCCAGCTACGTGGAGACTCCTGCCAAGCTTCTGTCCATTCGATGTACACATGTATGTATGTATGTGTGAAGGCTAAACAAAATGCACATGAACTTTTGCATTTGCATTTTTCACTCGCTTTTTATTTGTTTCTCCCGATCTTGCCTTCTCTGTCTCACATTTGTTTATCTTTTTTTTTTTTGATGACCATTACTTACAAAGTAATTGGGGAATAAACGATCAAGAATCAAGCCTTAGGTTGTCGTTTTCAGCAGAAGCAGATCGTTAGCAATCGATGACCATTTCACAGGGTTGTCAATGAATTGTTATCGATTTATATTAGTAAAGTTCGATAAACGTGTAAAGGATCAAGTGTTTAGTGGAAATAACACATTTCCACTAAACAAAATTATTCACAGCGAAAACAAGTGGATTATATTTTGACTATTTGGGTTTTTTCTTCTAACTCTCTTACAAATCCAAGCCTTATTCTTGGTTACATTTTATGAATGTATTTTTGTTGAGTGTACCCATTTGCATATACATTTCTTATAATGGCACACCTCTTGTACTGAGTATCAATTGAGTGCAATTGACTCTTATTAACCATTTCTCTGTCAATTCTTTCTTGTTACTTGGTGTCTCTTCTAGCACACTCTTTCCTTTTCCTGTTCCCCTAGTTCTTATGTTTATTTTTTCTTTTTGTTGTCCATGTGCTGTAAGCTAAGCTCCACTAAATCCTTCTGTCGCGACGTAAACCCAACAACAACAGAGCCAACAGAAATTGCATGAACTGGCCGCGAGTTAAAGGGAAACCCCTAACAGCAAATTCTAGGACCAGGACAAGGACCGAAGCAAAAGACAACCATGGAGATCAAGTCAGGCGACAGTGCAATAACTCATAGATGCTAGTTTGCACTTGCAGTAGCCTGGTCATGATGACACTTTGGTTGTTGCTTTGGCAAAACAACAGCAAAAGCAAAAGCAAAAACAAAGCAAACAAAAAAAAAAAATTGCATACTACTAAACAGAAAATGAAAACAAAACGCAAACGAAAAGAAAAGAAAAAACAACAAAAAAAAAAGGAAAAGCGCAAAACTTTTCTATTTGATAGTTCCACACAATTGCAAAAGTTGCCCCCCTCTTTCTCTTTGAGCTCTAAGCTTGGGATCGAGCTTAAATGCATTTTAAGTCTTTCAACTCTCGAACTCTCGAACTCTCTGAAAACTGACTGGGTCTCTGGGTTGGTCTCGTGCATCAACTTTAATAAAATGCCACATATTCACACACACACACACACACATCTATGAGAAACTCGCGATGCTGTTGTTGTTGTTCTTGGTTAAGTGCACTTGAGAGAGCTTGAAACTTGGCAGCGGTTTGTAGATAAGGACAAGGCAACAGCAGCAGCAGCAACACCAGCAACACTCGAAGTGAAGTCATCCCTTTACCCTGGCTATGGTTGGCCTTGCCTCTCCTGTATGTACACCGTGACGTATGCTTAACGTGCTACAGTTTTAGTTATGCGTTTATCATACGCACTGTGTGTGGATATATACTTCCCTCCACCTCTCCTCTCTACACCCCGCAATCCACCACGACTACTCCACTTCCAAAAATAACACAAAACTAAAGTGAAGTGCATAAAGTGCTAGTCAACAGGGAAGAGATGATATGCAATGATGTCCTCGTAATCTTTAAGTATAAACATACAGACTCTATGCAGCAATATACTTGTGTATGTGCATAGGAAACTATATATGTATGCGGATTATGCACCGCCATCAAAGTTAGTCAAAAGATATGGTCGCAAAATGGACGAATTTGATACATTACAAATGCAACAACTTAATTTTCATATTTTTCCTTTTCCTCGCAAGAGAAACTGCCAAGAAACATATTTGTTTATTGTTCCTTTTTAATGATAATTTACTGTAAAAGCATCTCAAAATGAATAAAAAAGAAGTCAACGTTAAGCTGACCCATAAACAACTGCAACTGCGTATACGTAATATTTGCTTGTAACAAATCCAAGGACTAGAACATTTGAACATTTGAAATGATTTGAAAACCTTTTTCCCAATCCTTGGGCTAGTTAAAACGTTTTTAGTTCTTATTTTTCTTGGGTTCTTCATCTATCTCATGCTTGCTTCTCTTTGATAGGCTTTCCAGCAAAATTTAATATTTATTTACTGATTTATTCTTCATTTTCAACATGCATAAAGGTCTTTAAAAGACAATTTCTAATGTATGGCGAAAAATCATTTTTTTTGTTCTTCCTTTTTTTGTTATTTTGTTGCTTCTTTCTTGTTTTTGTTTCCGTTCTCTCGTTCTCGTTTTGTTAACATTGTTTCTTTTTGATGACAGTGGCGCCCGCATTTTTCCCCTTACCAACAAACATGCGGCCCTCTTCAGATCTCACCCACTTGGTTAGGAGGCAGGAGAGGGTGGAGAAGAAAGACACGGCAACATTTTGCCTTCTGTGCTGTGTCAGTGTGTAATTGTTGTTGTTGCGCCTCCATTTGTTGTTATTGTTGCTGTTGCTCCTGCTGAATTGTCATCGTTCTTTACTGTTTGTTGTTTCTATTGTTGTCATAACTGTTTTTGTTTACGTTGCACTAGTATTTTTATTTTTGTCTTTTTTTTTTATACCCATTTTCTGCTTTGTTTCTAGTTGAGAGGGAGTCATGCGTGTGTGCCTGTATGTGGGTGTGTGTGTGTGTGTGTGGGTGTGTGTGGCCATTGTTATTGTTGTTGCAACATAAATTTAAACGTGACATTTAGACACTGAAACCGTGGTGGCATGGACTAGAGAATGAGACAGGTGGTGGCGAAAGTGGAGTAAAAAGGATGCCTGCCTTCAGTCTTGGATGGAAGAGACCTTCAGGCAGTCGATCCCAAGTGTTTAGCATACGCGTTCGACTCTAAGATGGTTAAATGATTCGAAAATGAACCAAGTGGAAACTGTTTCAATTGAATTCATTAGAGATGACACTTGAACATCAACCGATGTCGATCATTCCGTTATTCCCTGATGACTTCTGACCCATCTGGCAACGCAAAGCGTGTTTATATTCCTTCATGGAGTGAAAAATTTCAGCACAATTTGCTGTTTCAATAATGTTGCTCCATTCATTTAATGTTTTGTATCATTAAGAAAGTTATTTGCGCAAAATTTCAACTTGTCTAATTATTTAACTATGAGAATGCGAGATACTCGCAGCAAGTTGCTGGGAGAAGAGAGTAAGTAAATGTGATGAAAAGGGCGGGGGGAAATTGTGTGGGAAGGGGTGGGGTAGTAGGGTGAGGTATGTTGGTTGATGGCTTCCAACTAGTTATGCGTTTTTTGTTTTTTTGTTTTGGGGTGCAATAGCAAAGTGAAGTAGAAGTAACTTCACTTCTCTCATTGTCTGTTGATTTTTTTTTTGTAAATTGCAACTGGTTGGGGTGAGTGAAGGTGGGGAGGGGGGGACATTGTGAGTTTTACATGTCTGAAGGGGGGTGATCCCTACCCCGGGAATGGGAAATCGGAGCTACGGCAACCATTATTATTTTTGTGCTTTCAACTTTTTCTGTGAGTGTGTGTGTGTGTGTGTGTGTGTAAGTATTGTGTGTACTTCAACTGGCATTGTTGTTGGCATATTATTTTGCACACTCGTTGCCATTCTATACAGATAGACAAACACACAAACAAACAGTCAGTGAGCGAGAGGGGGAGAGAAACATGTACACATAGGAACAACATCAACCGCAATGTGAAAAAATGTTTTCATATTTATTTGCCGCTTTCTCTTTCGCATTCCCCATTGCTCCCGCGCCTCTCTCTACCCCTCCCCCCTGTCCATGCTCCCTTTTGCGCTTGGCTGTCTCCTTTTTGCTGTCTCATCTCTCCAGTCTCGCATAACTCTACTCAAGTATGCAACTTTATCATTTTGATTTAAATGTTTTCCTGTTTTGTTTTCCGTTTTTTTCTGTTCCTCTCCTTACTTCCCTCCCTCTGTCTCTCTTTCGGAAATGCAAGTCTCTGTGTGTGCGTGTGTGGGCGACAAACAGTTAAAACGCATCGTTGTTGTTTAGGTTTTAACCCGACCCGAAAGCTTAGACAACCCCGCGTATGCGTGATGTTTTCCACAAAAGATTTTCTCTGCAATTTTTCTCCCTTTTAGGATTCTTTTTTTGGGGTTTCTGCTTATTGTTTTTTTTTCTGTTTTTGTTGTTCGTTGTTTCTAGGTTTGCTGTTAAATAAAATGAATTACAGAAAGCGGCGACGAGGCATGAAATAAAAAGCAAAGTGAATTATATGGCCAAACAACAAGGACCGGACCAATTTAAAAAAAAAAAAATAAAAATAAGGCAACAAATTTATACAAACATATAAATAAATGCGGTTTTTAGTGCCAGACAAAAATGTTCACAAAATAAAAGACGAGAGCACCCGAAAAATAGTTTTAAAACTAACCAGAGAGAATTCCCTTTCATTTTTAGATTAACGTTTTATTTTCTCTATTTTTTTCAGTTTGACCTATTCAATAGAATCACATTTTGTTGTTTTTTGTTTTGTTGGTCTAAACAAATGCAAATAATCTTTTGAAAACGCATGCGAACCTGAAAATATAGAATTTAGTTTTATTCTAAATAAAATAAATCTTCAGCAACATCATTTCTATAAAGACATCAAAAGCATAAAAGGTTATAAATATACAATTTTCAAATTCCGAATTTAAAGTTTAAAAGCTTACATTCAATTTTACATGTTATTTAAAAATTTTTGATTCTTAATTATTATAGCACTAATATAATAACAATTAAATTGTAAAACTTGTGAATATTATCGATCTGCATACGAGCATTTCCAATATCATTAACTCGACTTTTGGTAAAGAGATTAATTAGTCCATAAAATGTCCAACTTATGAGCACTTTTCCCGTTTTGTGGACTTGTAATTTTTATGAAGTCCCAAATCGAATCAGGCGGTCAAAAAACTGGGCAAAAACCCTAAAATCCTTGAAATCTCAGCTCTATCGAGATGTCTTTTGCGCCGACAATGGTCCTTGATTATTGAAATTTTTTGACACCGCTTTCCGCCTGATCTCACAAAGGATTCTCGAGATATGTGCAGTTTTTCCGCAAACAGAAACGTCCTTTTATCTCAGTTTCCCAAAGGACATTCATCATAAGGGACTTCCATCAGGCCAAAGCACGCGGAAATCGTCCTCAAAACGACCGAGATATGAGCACTTTGCTGTTTTTTGCACTTGTAATTTTTTCCAAGTTGAACCAAGCTGCGAGAAATATGAAAAATATCACAATATCGTTGATATCTCGGCTCTCCGCAGCACTACCGAGATGTCCTTTCCACCGAAGATAGTCCCTGCTGATAAAAGTTTTATGACATCACTTTCGTCCTGATCCTTCAAAGGACTCGCAAGATATTTGCCACTTTTCCTCAAACAGAAAAGTCCTTTTATCTCACCTCCTCGAAGGACATTCCAGGATCTGATACTGTTAGTCGAAGCGGGTCATCAATGACTCCCATCTGACAAAAGGACATCGTGATCGTCCTTGAAATGGCTGAGTTATAAGGACATTTATGTTTTTTTTGCGATTTTTGACCATTTTTCTGACTAACCCCCTTACGGAAATTCGAGCAATATTTTTGGCAGGATATTGAATATCCTTGAATGCAGATCGATAGTCCTGATCCTGGAGGACTCAAAAATGTGTTTCCTGTCGAAATCGGACGTCCTGCAGAGATATGACCTCGAGAAAATTATCCTTTTTTCGTTTTTTAGCTCTAAAATCCACAAATCCTGCCGCAGGACGGAAGGACATGGTTCCCTAGGATGTCCTTGATGATCTCTACAGATTGGCATCAAAAGAAGTTGGGGTCATCTAAGGATGCAAGTCACAAAATTTACAGCAAAGGTCCTTTTTCTCAGCATTTCGAAGGACATTCCAGGACCTCATGACATCAGTCGATGCGGACGAAAAAGGGCTTCCAAATGGCAAAAAAATCATCCCGATTATCCTTAAAATGACCGAGTTATAAGTAGTTTTCTGATTTTTGGACTTGTAATTTTTTAGCTTAAGTGTCAAATTTGTATAGCATACTTTTGGGGTGAATAATATGAAATTTTTAAAAAGTGTTGCCTACTTATTGGGGGTAAAAAGGAATCAACAAATATTTCGAGTATCCTTTGAAGGATCAGGACGAAAGTGGTGTCAAACGAATCCTTACATCAAGGATAATAATCTGTGAAAAGGACATTCCGATAGTCCTGCAAGGAGCTGAGATATTAAGGATTTTCTGTTTTTCCGATTTGGTTGCATACTTTTAGGTGTTTGGGCTTATTTAGGATCCTGGAAAAGTTTTGTTGCATACCTATAGGCGGTTGAGCGTGTGTGGTACCAAAATTAATTTTTGTTGCATACTTTTAGGCGTTCGAGCTTGTGGGGTGCAAAAATTAAAAACCGTTGCATACTTTTAGGCGTTCGAGCTTGTGGCGGATTACACACGCTCAACCGCCTAAAAGTATGCAGTAAAAATTTATTTTTGTACCCTACAAGCCCAACCGCCTTGAAGTATGCAACAAAATTTTTCCGAGGATCTTAAATAAGCTCAAACGCCTAAAAGTATGCAACGAATTTGGAAAAACAGAAAATCCTTAATATCTCAGCTCCTTGCAGGACTATCGGAATGTCCTTTTCACAGATTATTATCCTTGATGTAAGGATTCGTTTGACACCACTTTCGTCCTGATCCTTCAAAGGATACTGAAATATTTGTTGATTCCTTTTTACCCCAATAAGTAGGCAACACTTTTTAAAAATTTCATATTATTCACCCCAAAAGTATGCTATACAAATTTGACACTTAAGCTAAAAATTACAAGTCCAAAAATCAGAAAACTGCTTATAACTCGGTCATTTTAAGGATAATCGGGATGATTTTTTTGCCATTTGGAAGCCCTTTTTCGTCCGCATCGACTGATGTCATGAGGTCCTGGAATGTCCTTCGAAATGCTGAGAAAAAGGACCTTTGCTGTAAATTTTGTGACTTGCATCCTTAGATGACCCCAACTTCTTTTGATGCCAATCTGTAGAGATCATCAAGGACATCCTAGGGAACCATGTCCTTCCGTCCTGCGGCAGGATTTGTGGATTTTAGAGCTAAAAAACGAAAAAAGGATAATTTTCTCGAGGTCATATCTCTGCAGGACGTCCGATTTCGACAGGAAACACATTTTTGAGTCCTCCAGGATCAGGACTATCGATCTGCATTCAAGGATATTCAATATCCTGCCAAAAATATTGCTCGAATTTCCGTAAGGGGGTTAGTCAGAAAAATGGTCAAAAATCGCAAAAAAAACATAAATGTCCTTATAACTCAGCCATTTCAAGGACGATCACGATGTCCTTTTGTCAGATGGGAGTCATTGATGACCCGCTTCGACTAACAGTATCAGATCCTGGAATGTCCTTCGAGGAGGTGAGATAAAAGGACTTTTCTGTTTGAGGAAAAGTGGCAAATATCTTGCGAGTCCTTTGAAGGATCAGGACGAAAGTGATCTCAAAATATTCGAGTCATCAACGACTATAGTCGGTGCAAAGGACATCGTGATAGTCCTGCGGAGAGCCGAGATATCAAGGATTTTGTAGTTTTCTGCGGATTCTTTGGTTTTTTCCTTCAATTTGGGACTTGGGAAAAAGTTACAAGTTTAAAAAAACAGAAAAGTGCTTATAGCTCGTTCATTTTAGGGATAAGCGGGATGTCCTTTGGCCAGATAAAAGTCCTTTTTCGTCCGCATCGACGGATATCATGAGGTCCTGTAATGTCCTTCGAAATGTTGAAAAAAGGACCTTTTCACAAAATTGAATGTCCTGCATCCTTAGATGACCCCAACTTTTTAGATGCCAATCTGTAGAGATCATCGAATACATCCTAGGGAACTGTGTCCTTTCGTCCTGCGGCAGGATTTGTGGCTTCTAGAGCTAAAAAACGAAAAAATGATAATTTTCTCGAGACCATGTCTCTGCAGGACGTTGGACATACCTTTTTGAATCCTTCAGGATCAGGATTACCAATCTGCATTCAAGGATTTTGGAATTTTTGTAAAAGGGCTTCTCCAGGAAATTGCATGTCCTGCATCCTTAGATGTCCCCAACTTTTTTTGATGCCAATCTGTGTAGATCATTAGGCTTTATATGTAGCCATGTCCTTTCGTCCTGGGGCAGGATTTTTGGATTTTAGATCTAAAAAAAAAAAACCAAACAATTTATACATATTTACATATAAAAATATATTTTCAAATATTTTTTTAGCAATGTAATTAACAAGGACTACACTAATCCAAGGATATCCTAATAAACTTTCTTTAAACTGCAGTTAGCGAATTCAGTTCTTTTAGTAAATCAGTTTTGACAAGGATGACTCGTATTCTCAAAGCCCTTGAGTTTGCTACTCTAAACTTCTTCTATATTCTTGGCCGATTTTCAAAGTTATTGTCTTTATTTTCGTATCGGTAATTATTCAAATCTGTGTAAGGACCAGAAAAACATCTCCATATAATTGAAGGAATTAAACATAAACTTCAATCTGGCCTTGATTGTTTTCTTGTGTCCCAATCGCACCTCATAAGTAGGCTACACAAAGCTAATTTCAGTTTAGTTGTATGCCAAATTTTGAAATCGTTATCTTATCTAAGAAATGTGTTTACATAGTATACATGCACATGTGTATGGGTGTGTGTGTGTCGGCGCGTATGTATATGTATACATACAACGATTATGTGTTTGTGCATTTCCCATCCACTTGCTGCACTGCTAATTGGCTGCTTTTTAATTAGCCTCAGCCTTTGACATCCCATAAATTAAGCACATTTTGTGGGCAAGTGCGAAAACAAAAACAAAAAAGGAGGAAAATCCTGCAGCGGAAAGGAAAATCCAGAATTGAATTCATATCTCTATCAACTCTTGTCTCTTTTTCTCCCTGTGTGTGTGTGTGTGTGTGTGTGTGTATCTATCTCACTCCCTCACTATTCGGTGTTTGTGTGTGAAGTGCAAAAATTAATTTAATTAAGTAATTTCACACATGTCATGCCACATATGATTTATGCCTTTTGCTTATATTTCGAGTTAATTTCACAACAAATTTTTTTTCGCCATTCGTTTTTTCATTTATTCGCTGTCATCTGGCTGTTTGTGCAGGCTTTTCAAATTGTTTTGATGCTTCACTGATTCACAGCGACGAGTATGAATATAGCCAACAACATAAACACGTAAACAAATTGCATTTTTTTGTATGCCTTTAGTTTTTGTTTTTGGTTTTTTACCGCATTTTGTTCTTCCGCTGTCACCTCACAACAAGTTGCCCCTTAGTTGCAAGCTGTTTATAATACTAATTTGCGCAAATATGAGGAGATGGACTGAACCATGGTGAAAAACCATGAAAAGAAAAAAAAACGTTGGCAAAAAAAAAAAAAACAGAAAACAAAAAGTTTGTGTAAATATTTTCCTTAGAAATTATAATGAACGCTATAATGTAATGAGATTCTGTTGATTCACTAAGCAAAAACTAATTAAAGGGCCAGGTTAATGAGCTCATGAATGATTAAGAATATGGTATAAAAATATTGTCTATAATAACAAATAACTACAAAAAAAGTATTGAGTTTATCTCTTACAAAAAAATTCCTAAATTAGTAAACGTATTGAAAGTATTCCAATGTGAGTCATTTTGTCAACTTAAATCATAGGCTGATCCATGGGTCTGAAAGTGCGTAGAACATTGACCCCTTAAGTATGCAATAGGCAGTCCAATAGTTGTTTTTCCTTTTTTTTAAGCCTATGGAGAAATATTAATATGTCGTGTTCTCGGAACTGCCTAAAGCATACGAAAGGTTATCAATTTGTTGAAAACAATAAAAAAACTTCTCAGCCTATTGCACACTTTAAGGGGCAGAGTTCCCACATTTCATAGCCCTAAGTCCGCCGACGATTTAACAATTAAAAAGCTATTCTTTCTGTTTTCTATGTTTTCCTTCATGTTTTGCAATTTCTGCAGAATGCATTCAAATTGTAGCGTAAAACTGTAGCATACTTATTGGCATGACTTTAACAAAGAATCGTCATAGAATGCAATATGCTTAGACCTTACACAATGTTAGTTTTTCCATGAAAGGAGTAGAAAAAAACTGAAAACTCAAGGAATTTTCAGACATTTTGGTGCAATATCTGATCCAAGGAAAGGTACAAAAAAAAAAGGAAAAAGGACAGTACGAATGATTGGCTTTTGGCCATAAAGAATGTTAGAGTTCCTGATGTTTCTTTTGCTATTCTTGTTGTTGTTATTGTGTGTGTGTCGTTTGTGTTTTTTTGTTGCTAGGTGCAACATGTTTGTTTGTCAACAGATGCCAATTGCATGCCCCATTTCCAAGCCGTACATAAATTTCCCTTCATTTATTCCCGAAATGGGCGCATTGCCAAAGAAGAAAGTAAGTGAGTGGACAAGAAAGCGGACAGAGAGACAGACCATTCGAATGAGCAGCAAACAAACAAAATGAGTGGCCATTTAGTTTAGTCTATCCAGTTAGTACTAACTAGTAACTTCAATTTCCTTCAGCATTGTTTACGACCATTGTTAAAAGGAAGAAGCGAAAACGGCAGAGAAACTAACAACTTTGTTAGTCAGTCAGTCAGACAGTCAGTTAGTCAGTCTGTCAGAGTTTTAGCGAGCTGAGGAGATGTACTTTATGCAATTAACTAATTCAATGTGCCATGTTTTTGTTGCAATGGCATCACATCGCATCCATTGACATGGCCAGACAATTGCCAAAAGAACAAACTGCAAAAGAAACTAAACTAAGCCAAAGAACATACAATAAAATTTATGTTGTCAAGGGTCAGGGTTCAGCTATTGCAAATAAGACAAATAGAGATAAAGAGAGCGCAAGTGAGCCAGCCAAAGAGATGAAGACAGAGAGAGAGAGTTAACGCGAGCTAAATGCAGTTGAAATGAAAATTGAAATTGAAGCAAAGAGAGATGCAAATTGAAAATGGAAGTTAAGAGATGCACCAAAGAGAGCGCCAACTGCATGGGAATGCATGGGAATGGAACAAATGGAAGAGTACAAAAGCAGTTATGGCTACTCTTACTGGAAGGCCAAAGAGAGAGAGAGAGAGAGAGAGAGAGAGAGAGAGCGAGTCAACAAATGCAATTTCAATTCAAGTAAGGAAAGAAAAGAAAATGCAAAGCAACAAATGACCACAAATGGAAAAGGAAATTAAGGATGGGTGAAGGGGGAGGTTGGCCATTCCACCCACCCGTTCTTGTGCCTTGATACATTTTGGTGCTGCCTACATTAATTGAAAATGCTTCTGCCTTCTGCCATTTGGAAAATTGTATGCCTTGCCTACTTTCGGGCTGTACTTATTCAACAAGCAACAAGTACAGTTGAATCCAAAAGTTGATTCTATCCAATCCCCCTCCTTCTCTCTCTCTCTACATCTCTCTATCCCCTTCACAATTGCGATTTAAACGAATGTTTGTGCCGTGTGTTGATTTACTTCTTTGTACTCAGTTGGTTAGCTATTCGCAAAGTGCTAGCAAAACTCATTTCGTTTTTACATTAAATTTCTAAACAAATTAGATGGCTTACTCTTCCATATACAGATAAGTGCATATATATTGATTGAATTCTCATTATTAATTATTTACAAGCAATCTGTTTAAAGACTGTTTACCATTACCAATTAGTTTTCCATTCCATTAAAATAACTTGGTCGCTACTCGCTTTCACACTTTTGGCTGTCTGTAAATAATTAAGTACTTAACTAACTTAAAAGCAGTGACCCAATTACAAATATATATGTAGAGAATACTCAACAAATGTTGTAAGTAATATTTAATTTCTTCTTTTATTCTTTTTTTTTTGTGTCAAGCATTTCAATTACATTTTCACATTTGTCCAAGTAAATCCACATTTATCCTGCCATAGGCAATTACAATACAATTACAAAGGGATAATTAATAAAAATAAAAATGAAACATCAAATTACAATCGTCATATATACATACAGTACGAAGTTAATTAAGAAACTAATCCATCTATCAATGAAGCAAAAATTAAACCCTTTAATTTAAAAAAGAATGTTGTTGTCTTTTTGTGACACGTTAATCCTAATTTAGTTAAACAAATGAGTTAAGACTTTGCTAGCGATAATAATCAATTGTTTTACGACAAAAATTTGGCAAACTTCCCTCGAAAATGTTTCTCTTTATAATTGTACCAATTGTACTTTTTCGTCCGATTGTTCCTATCATATAGGTCTATGATTCGTCCTACTTAAGGACTTAACCTGCCGTAATCATGTTTAATCCCAAATAGATTCCAAATTGAGGATGTCACTAACCCAGACGGTGGGCAGGTGGACTTGGCATCGTTACGGAGATTATGGGAAATGTTAGGCATTTGGGCAATTTTAAGATACCTAACCTGTGCAAGGACATACAAAAAATTGAGTTGTCATGTTGTAGAAAAGTTTCAAGTGTCTTTTGGTGGCAAGATTTTATCTTATGCTAACCATAAATGCCATCTCAAGAAAACTGCGGCTTGCTGTTGCTGTAGGTTGCTGTAGGTTGCTTTAGGTTGCTGTTGGTGGTTTCGGGTTGCTGGTTGGTGTTATTGTTCATGTTGATGACAGTTTATTATTATTAAAAGCAAACCCCAATTATGTGCCACAAAACCACAAAAGGAAGCAGAAGCCAATTGACTGGTCGGAGTAGGAGCTAAAGCAGGAGGTGCTAGTTAACTATGTCGTGGATGAGAAATCGTTGCATAATCATCGTGTGAGATGCCTGCAACGGAAATGAGGTTTCATTATGATTTATGACAACGATGAGGTTGAGCCTGACGATGGCGAGTGGGGGTCATCAGGAGGGGTAGAGGGCAAGGGAAATTCAACTCAACGATATTGCCGTAGTAGTATACCAAAAGACATTAACAATTGCTAGATGCCAAGTCAGTTATTAGCTTCTTTCCCCACACCCATCAACCATCACCTTGATTTGCCTTTACACTACCTTGTTGTCTGCCTGCATTTGGAAACTTGACACGCATATTTAGTGGCAACAACAAACCTAATTACGCATGTCCAAAAGGCATCCAGCAGGCAGTCGGGCGGCTAGGAGACTTCCCCTCTTACCCTTATGCGTGTGTGCATTTATGACTAGGACTAATAACGGTATAGCTAAAACAAGAGGACTCACTTCAGTGTCTGTCTCTCTAGGTCCCCCTGGTGGCATTTCTCGCATTGCATTTCAATAAGAATAAGTGACCAAGGTCTGACTGAGTGAACAACAACAACAGCATCAGCAGCAGCAGCAGCGTCAGGAACTACGACCAAAGTTGCAATTGCACTTGCCACATTTGTCATCAGCCAGGATTCACTTACCACCCCCATCCTACCTACTTACCTACTACCTTGTCCCTTTCTCTCATGAGTTTGGATTTTATGATTGCATCTGTTCCGGTCTGGAATGAACCTCATAGCCATATGGTATTCCCTCTGTGTGGGGCTGCTTTCTCGGTAGCCCACTTGGTCCTTTGGCCGATTGGACGGTTGTCCTGTTTGGCCGCTTGGTCGGTTGACTGCTTGTTTGTGGTGGCTGTATTAGGCTCTGATTAGGTTCTAATAGAGCCTGCAGTGCAGTAAATCGCTGCATTTGGTTTTGGTTTACAAATTTGTTGCATTACCAAAAGGCAAAGGCCAATTCTCTCCATACTCCATCAATCTCAGCCCCCTATCTCACACACATTTTCTCTCTCTCTCTCTCTCTCGTGTCTATCTGTCCAAGCTCATTTGGGTATGATATTTGGTTATACTTTCGTCTCCATTAAGTGATTAAATGCACATTGACTAAATTGAGTGGGAAATTAACTAATAATTGGGTTAATCATTTAACTACCGAATTCAAAGAGATTAATCAATTACACAAGGTTGGTTAGGTTGGTTAGTTGGATGGAGCTGAAAGATCAGTAAGAGTCACAAACAACAACTAATTTTAGATTGTGGTTTTCGCTTTTTGGTTTTCCGCCAAAGTTTGCACTTAATTGTGCAGGTTTTCATTTATGAAGGATATTTTCTGAGCCTTTAAGTAATTGGTTTTTTTGTTTTATCAGTGAAAGTTATGTAACATGTTCATAGAGGATTATTCTCTCATTTTCTTATTATCCTTTTGCCAAACTTTTCGTTGTAAACACTTTGTCAATCATAGAAAAACGCATATCCTTGTACACTGAGTACCAACGCTGAGAGTTTAGCAGAAACTATAAATGAAATCTCCACGTGTAGCAATCAATAATAATCTTCTGTTTTTTTTTTCTTTTTTCTTTTTATGTTTTATAGGAAAAGGAAAATGAAGAAGACAGACAAATAACATAACTCAAGTCAACTCAATTGAAGTCAACTTATACTCATTTGACGGAACATGTGTCATGCTCTAGCCCATTCTACATGGATGTCAATTCAGACAATTTCATAGTTCTAACAAACACACACACACACACACATTGAGGTTCACATTTTACACAAGTGGTTAGGATATATATACATATATCTGTATGTATGTATGTACATTGGACAATGGCATGGACAATGATTTCACATGACAAGAGTCAACTCAGACCCAGAATATGAACATGTCACCAATTTCCACAAGGCGCCTATGCGTATGCAAACAAAATTTCTCAAACATTTCTACTTCTGGTCGTTCTGCCCTATCCCCCCACCCTCTCCTTCCACCCCTTTTTACAATTTCTACATTGCAAATTTGATATAAATTAATTATTCAAATCAAATTTATTGAGTTGTTTAAGTTGATTTCAAAAGGGAAAACAGACAAAAAAAAAAAAAAAAAAAACTAAAAATGAGCCACAGAAAGAACTAAAAAAAAAAAAAGTTAACTGACAAAACTTTGTTAAGCCAAGCCAAAACAATTTCCGGACATGAGGCAAATCCTATTAATATCAAACAGGGGCGGAGATACAAATCAGAATTGGAAACAAAATGCAGAGGATATTGTGAGTTTATGGAGTCGGGCAACATATTATGTAAATCACAGCTGCCAAACAGCAGCAACAATTTGATCCTCCACTACTCTCTCTGCCACCTACGATGGTCGATGATATGGAAAAAACCAAAAAACCACTTTGCTTCCCAAACTTATTTTGTGGCTAACAAATTTTGTGGCCTTGCATTGACGCATCGACATCATCAGGACGACGCACGTTCACCTCGCACTCCGCCCAGTCCCGCCTCGTCTCTCTTTGTTCCATATTTTACTTTTACTCTCCCACATGTGTGTTTCACTCCTCCTCCTCCTCCTTGCCCTACTCCTGTTACCCTCTCACTCTCTTTTAGCACTCTATAGTGTACATTTATATATCTATGGATGGAGTAGTATATCGATAGCCCAATTGTGTCAGCTCATATGTCAATTTGCATTTTATCCAAAGTGGAGAGTCGAGAGCGCAAGTAATAAAATGTTACTAGAAAAAAAACTGATATGTTTTAAGCGATTGCAGAGGGGCGAGAAGGTTAGGGGAATGTTTAGATATAAACAAAATAGTCAAAGAATAAAAAAAAACAAATAACAATCTGTCAGAGTTTCAAGTAAAGTCGTTCAAGGTAAACAAAAATATATATTTACCTATGCGAAGTCAAATTGATTGTGATAATTATAAAACTAAACGAAACAAAAAATAAAAAAATTCAACGAAATGCCAAATAGTAGATAGAATATACTCAAATGATAGTTAAAGTCTTGAATGTTTCTCTGAAAAAAGCCATTAAGATATATCTCTCGATCATTCAGTAGTTCTTGCATCCTGTGTCCTTGAGTTTACAACTAATGCCTTTTGATCTCTCCTACATGCAATAGGTTAACTAGACTAATCTTTAAATCAATCAAAGTCCAAATTTATGAATAATTTTGTTAGTTTACAAACACATAAATATCTTGCTAATAGGATGACAATAACAATTTCTTTATTCCCCTCAACTAAGATGCATCTCCTTGTCATTAAAATGAAGCACTTCCACAAAAGAAATGACAGGGCATCATTTGATCAACTTGTTTCGAAAGAGAATTCTTGATTCTCTTATGCATGAGGTTATTAAGGATTTGCTTATGCTTAATTCATGTTGCACGTTGCCGTTGCCATTTAGCCGCTTCAACAATTTATTGTACAATTCTGCTGAATGGGCTAAATGCAATGCCACTTCAGGCATATCAAGTCAAACCAAAAGAACCTTAGTCAAGTATTCAACATGTGAAGTGATTATATTTCATCTACCTAACCCGCCCACCTGACTAGCTACCGATTCGATCATTTTACAAATTTTGCGTGTCAACACTGTGGTTTTTATGCCAACTAAGACTCGTGGGTGCAAGTAGTGAGGGGCTTGCGGATGGGTGGTTCTATGGGTGGATGGTCGTTGTTGAGGGATTTGCTGTTGTGTGTTGCCAAAGTGTTGCATCATTAAGCCCCAAAACACGCTTACACACACACACCCACACACACATAGACACACTCACATACACTCGTACATATTTGCATGAGTGTGTTTCGGTTGTATGGCCCGACCCCAGATCCACTCGATAGGTATTTGGGGTCTAATTACAAAAACACAAATGCACTATAATTTCAAAACCAAAAACCAAAGGCCTCTGCGAAATCCCCTACTCAGGAGTCCTCACTCCTTCTTACTCTATCTCCCCCTCCTTCTCACTCTAGCTCTACATATGTATGTATGTGTGTGTGTATGCTTGTCATGCATGAGTTTGTAATTTAAACGGGAATTTCACCGCCCACTTTTCCTGCTTTTCAGTTTGTCAACAAGCGGCGAATGGACAGATGCACGGACGTACGGGTGGACGGGCGGACGGGCAGACGGAGCAACAAACAAAACTTCTGTCAGCAAAATGTGACATTGAGAGAGGAGATTTTGAATGAAAAGCGGATCGGACATAAGGGGCGGGGACGAATATGAACTGGGTATAGCCAAAGCCATGACATGTCATTCAAAGTTTATTGATTTGGATTGGAAATGACACTTGCCGCAATTCAAACATACATATGTCAATATCTATTGCGCTTTTTTGCCCACGAAATGGGATTTAAGGCGTGATCGGAGGAGGAAGTGAGTAATTTCTCGTCCAATGTTTTGCACAACGAAACAACAACAGCAACAACAATAAAAGAAAATTAAAAACTAATTTACCAAATCCTTTAGATGGAAATGACAATAAATTGATAATTGACTAGAGAATTTTAAATGAGAAATAAAATTTATTATCCCCTATATTAACTACATATATATATGTTTAAGTATGTCGTTGACTTGCCATCCCACACATAATCTTCTATCAGAGAAGTTTCATACTAAGGGACAGTTAATCGCTAATCAGCGCTATACATGTATTTACATTTTAATTAAGCTCAAGAAACTAAAAAAAAAAAAAGTGAAATAGATTTTGACTGTAGACAAATTTCTTATAAAGGGGCAAATCAAGAAAAAACAAAACCTTTTTCTGTAAATTTCCATAGCATACTTATTTGGGAATGCAAACTTTATATCTCATTGAGTTGTAAAATTATTATAGCATAGTTTTTTGGGTTTTTTTTATCAAAATGAATAAAATAAGCATGAGAATTTAATGGAAACCACAAAGTTAGCACGTTGTATTATCTGTATGGTAAGTGGGCCATAATATTTCATTCATTTTTTATCAATTTTACTTGCCTATCCATAGAGGAAAAAGTATTTACATGGGAATAAAATAAGCAACTATTTTTCCCAATTTACAGTTAAAGTCATGGTACTTAAGAAAATTGTCAGTGGCTTTAGTCTCTACTTCCATCTATATGTACATATATATTCTCTGTCTTTAAATGAATGAAGTCAAGAGAAATGTCTGTCTCCTTTAAGAGTCATTTTGGTACTTTTCCTTTTTTTTCGACTTGGTTTTTTTTTGCCATTTCTCCTGGTTTTCCATTTCACTTGTTGAAATCTTAGTAAATTGTCGGAAATGCAATCTGTAATTGATGCCTCTTGGCTGATTGGATTCGGTTTGTATCCATTTATCTGTCTTCATTATGACCATGGGGGGTAAGTTAGTTGGTAAGTATATCCCAGCTATATTTTTTTCGCTTTCTCTCTCCCGCTCTCTCTTACTGCATTTGTTTCTCTTTCACTCACTCAATCGCTGCTTTTCTCGCCGTCTGTCTTATTGGTTTTGCTCTGCCTCTGGCAATCACACAGACCATTTAACTTGAACGACATTGACTAGGCTCAACGATTTCGTCCTGGCAATTATATTTGCACAAATTTTTCTTGCCCCCAAACTCTGTTCCAATGACTGTCGATGTCACTGCATTCCTTTCCGTTCCTGTAAATTTTTCACACATTTATTATTGAATATGTTTTTGTTTATCAAATCGACAGCTTTGGCTTTAAATAAATGAGAGAGGGAGAGAAAGAGAGAAAAGAAAGCAAAGGACCAAAGTTTGAAAGGTAGAAAGTGTTGCTGCCAGCATGTGGCTCGATGCTCTTTGACCCTTTAAACATTCATTTGACTTTGATGTCGTATAAGTGGAAATTGTCATGCATTGTATGCAAATGTAAATTTTTGTTTTTGTTTTTTTCATTTTTTTTCCCCCATTTCTAAAAGCCTTTTTGCTTTTTGTAATAAATTCCAGAGTTGATAACTACAAATAGAAAAACAGCAGGAGAGCTATAAACCAAATTGGAATTTAAAATGTATTTCAAGTGAACTTGGTATTTATATTTTCTCCCCTCCAGTATTGTCGGACGACAACCAACTCCCTTTAACACCTACTCCACATTCTCCTCTCTCTCTCTCTCTCTTCTTCTCCCACTGTGCATACTTTCGAATGTCCAAGAAAAAGCCAATTACTTAAACCAAATGTCAGAATAGTATGGCGACGCAGCTGGCTAACTCTGACTTTGACTTCTGGCTTAGAAGGACCGCAAAGGAAAGCACAAAGAACTCAATTCTCGTCTTTTCCATATACATAAATTTCTTTCTTTTATTTTGTTTCATGCGGTTTTACAGCACAAAGCTCCTGAAGTTGAAACTGACCTCACATCAAATTCCACATATTCGAAAGGTTAAATAATTTAGCTTTGTCTTTAGCCCTGACTCTATATAAACAATATACCTGTCGGAATCTTCGTCTTTAGCCACTAAATTGAGTAAAATCCTGAAAGATGCAAAGTTGACGAAGCATGCCGATTGAAATGAAAGATGGATTTAAACCCAAACATTGATTTATTAAACAACAGATTTACTTTGTGCTACAAAACGTGACATTTCTTATTGACTTGCTGATTTAATTGAAACGAAATTGAACGCCAAGTCAACGAATTAGCATTTTATATTGAAAAAGTTGAATTGAATTAATTAAATAAGACTGATACAATAGGGCTGCATTACTCCTTTCAATGTAAAAGAGGCCTAGAACAGATAGTTTCAATGGATGGCGCATCAATTGCAATTGAAAGGTCTCCAACTGTAAGAGAATTACAAAAATCATTAAAGGAAATCTATGAGAAGTCTTTTACCCACAGTTCTCTCCAAATGCTTGTCAAGTCCCGGAGCCAGTAGAGAGAATTCTGACAATGTATTTTTTATTTGATCGTGGGCATCCAAGAGATGAAATATTGCAAACATATTCTTATATTTATCAGCATGGAAAAGTAAAGAGCCAATCAATACAATTTTTAGTGTCAAAGGTAAAAAAGTAATTTTGCCTATGACAACATTTCTTATAATATTAAACACAAGATAGAGTATTTCCATTGAGGTGAGATAAATGTTTGCCGTTGAAAAGAGAATTTGTAAGCCAGATATTTTGCAAATACGTTCCATGAGATCCTGTAGTTGGGACTGAGTGTTGACCAATTTGGCAATCTTATTGGATAGTCGACGGCACTTCCTTGTCATTAGACGATTATTTTCTCGATTTGCGAATAAGCTAAGCAACTGAACCTTTCCAAGAATGTCAAGTAATTCGCAATTGAGCAGTAAATAGTGCCCAAGGATATTCAAAGTGGCAAAATATAGTTCAGCGTTTAAAATAAATTCCACAGCAATTGTAATATTTACGAAAACATTAATCAACCATAATTCAGGTCTAAATGCGCTATGTAGTACAAGAAAAATGTGTATAGATAACAGAGCAAGACCAAGGATCGATTTTATAATCACACTACGTAGAAATACGTGCTTCACCTGAGGTCTAGCCACATACAAACGGATTAAATGCGATGTTATAGCCACAGTTTCCGCCCGTTGTTTCCATCGCATGATCACAGCTGAATATGTGCCAATTATCCGTGTTAGTATTAATACAATGTTTATCCATTTATATATTTCACTAGGTCGTTCGTTATATAAAAAGCTTCCATACATTATCACAATCATGCTGGGCAATAGAACATAGCATAAGGCATTAGCTATTATCGCATATATGGTACTTAAATTGGTAGTACGTGGCCGAAGTGTCCTCCAATCGATATCATAATTGCATATGCCAAATAAACGGGAACAATAGTAGTGGAAGAAAACTATCCACCTCACCAGGATGAGGCCGCCCATAATGAATGATAACTATAGACTGACCAACAATTGGCCATGAGACCACAAACTGGTACTCAAACTATAAAAATCGATTCCGCTGATTCATACAGAGATAACTTTTGATATATTACGAGAGCCAAGAAATAGCACTCATCAGTGTCAACTTGAAATGTTGGCAACATAATCAAAAAAATTAAGATAATACGTTTAGTTAAATTAGACTAAACTACAAGATAATGTCAGATTAGAGATCAATATATTAGATTTAGCTGAAACTAAGGGACTAACTTGAGACTTGAGTCTAAGAAACTGTTTACAAATTTGCTATTTAATAGGAGAATGAGAACAGTCCGCGTCGGATTAGCCATTTAGTAGGGCGCCATTAAGAAAGAAAAATCGCTAAAAACTCTCAACTTAGCGAATCTGTAACTTTTCAACCGATTTTCAAAAATATATCTCGTTTTAATGTTTTCAATATAAATTTTAAATAAGAATGTAAATCACGAAATGAAATCAAAATTTAAAACGGTTAGAAATTGTCCAAATTACAAGCTAAAAAAAATATGCAGATCGCTGAAAAAATTTTGTCTAAAAAAATAATAAACCAATATCATTGCGACTTTCATTGTGCCTCTTATTTGGCAATTTATGGCAACGAAAGCGGTTTGAAACCAGCCTTAGCCAAGTCACAGCTGAATGTTGTAGCAAAGTTGCAAACCCGGTATCCCTAACTTCTGTTAAGAGTATGGTGTGAAACTTGATTTCGCCAAGGCTGATTCAAAAGTGTTCTCATGTTAACATTACTATGTAAGCTAACAGTGCTATAAATTCACTTTAACAGTTTCGACTGAGGCTTTTGTTATACCTACCATGCAGCCTAGGGTGAAATGGTATATTAAAGTCGCCAAAATGTATGTAACAGCCAAAAGGACCATATAAAGAATATTTATTCTTGATCAGCACCACGAGGCGAGTTAAAATAATCATGTCCATCTAGATTGGCGCGAACTCCTTCTAGACCGTTAGAGCTACAGGGTTGCATGTAGGCTTGTATATACTGCACAGTTTGTATATCTCGGATTCAGGCGAATCGGACCACTATATCATCTATATAGCTCCCATACAAAAGGCAACGTCACGAACAGTGCCTTCTCTTAATAATTTCGACATTTTTTGAGCTATTGTAAAATTATTACACCTATAAACGAGGCTGAAAGCTCCAAAAAAGGGTATACAAACTTGATTTGGTCATCTTTAAGGATCATCATCTACTTACAATACGAATTACAAAAGCGAATAAGTCACATTCTAAGAAAATTATCCTCTTCTTTCAACACGGAACATTTTTTGCCTAATCATTGAATATATATCAATAACGAAGATGAAATATGAACATGAAATGTCGATCGACAATTAACATTTCATTTCAGCTTACCATCAAATAAATTCCACTGAAATGCCCCACGGGCAGTAGTCAGTAAGTAGTTGGTGGTACTCATAATAAATAGGTGATGCTCTATCCCACGCCAATAAAACAATAACAATTTATAATCATTGCCAAAAACCAAGAAAAAAAAAAAGTTGAATAAAAAACATCAACAAAATAAAGTAAACAAATGCCAGAGCAGATTTCAGCTGAAATGAACTAAACATTAGAGGGTCAAGCTTAATAATGAGAAAGACGAAGTCTCGATACCCTGATGATTCAGTTGCAGTCGCAAAACACTTTCAACATACAATAGAAAGACAATTGCCAAATGAATAAATCTACTTTGATTGGACAGAGAAGATTGATTAATTGCTGTCCAAACTTTCTGCGTGGAAAGTGAATATAACCAAATGGTTAGAGTATATTCAAAAAACATGCGATGCCTAAGCTGAGTCATTTTCAATAACAAACACGAACACTGAAATTGAAGGTGTCATCTTCATAAATGATGTTCGAAACTAAGAGAGTCTAGTCTAAAGGTCGTCCTTAGTTTACTTGCCTTTATATTTTGTTCACACGAATTAGGGGCCAGGCCGGGGCGCATTCAAGTTGAGGCTGCTTGATCAGTGAAGCGAGTTTTGATAAAGGTTTTTACTTTATTATGACTTGGCGATTTGTCTAGACAAACGACCCAATTGCAATTGCATTAACATTATTCTTTATTCTGAGATCATCAACATCATCATGATCATTATTCTCATCCTCATCATGATGCAGATGGTCAAACAAAACCAAACAAATGACCTTGCCTCAAATTTACTCCAATTACACGAATTCAATTTAAATGCAACACAAAATAGTAAACAAACAGAAGAAGAAGAAGAAGAAATACTTAAAACCGGCCCGGTAACTTCCAATAAGAGACTCCTTTGCTCAATATCACATATCAAGCATATTTTATTTTGTGTATCAATGAAGAAAATGCAATATAAAAACTTGAACTGATGACAAAATAAGAAGAAAAACTAAAAACCAAGACTGAAAATCTATCGAGTGTCTCTTACCAAGTCCAAGAGTTTAACTTAAACTTCCATCGACATGGCTGCTGCTGCTGCCGCTGACCCTGTTAGCACCTTGTTATCCGAATCCAACTTCAACTCCAATTGCAATTTAAACTCTTTGTAACTGGCATTTTGTATTTTGTTACCCATTTCCAAATGGGGGTAAATATGTTTCATCAAAAATTTAACAACCTTTATTGTTTAACAAGCAATTTGAATGAAATTTAAAACCTAAACTAATAAAATTTAAATTTAAATAATATTATTTTAAGTTAATCAATTTTCGGGAAACTCAACCAAATTGAAACTTAATGAAATAAAAAGTTGCAAGGGTATAAAAACTTCTAAACGTTCACAATTTTCCACCATTTATGGCATTTTCCGTTTTTGTTTTGCTGTTGTCTAAAAAAATTTCCCCCAAAGCGTTTGTCTATCATCGCAGGCTTTTCAGCAGATCATCTTTTTCTCTTTTTGTTTTCTGTTTCTTGTTTCATAGGTAAATCGTACCCCTTCTTCTCAAATCCCTACCTAGTTTGGCCTTCTGCACTTACAGCGTCATCAACCAATGGGCTTAAATATATGTATTTTGGGGGTTTTTATACCCTTGCAAAAAGGGTATATTAATCTTGGTCAGGACTGTGCAACGCATAGAGGGAAGCATCTCCATATAAAGTATATATATTCTTGATCAGCACGACGAGACGAGTTCAAATAGCCATGTCCGTTCGTCCGTCCGTCTGGATCAACGCGAACTCCTCCTAGACCGTAAGAGATGCAGAAATTTTGCATGTAGGCTTGTATAGTGCACAGTTTGTATATCTCGGATTCAGCCGGATCGGACAGGGGTCATATAGCTCCCATACAAACGGCAAAGTCACTGTTCGTGGACTTTTCTCAAAAACTTCGTTATTTTCTGAGCTATTGTCGTGAAATTTCATATTGGTGGAGTAGTATGTGTATTAACTAACGACTTTGATCAAGATCGTGTACCTATATCATGGAGCTCCCATAGGAACGATCTATCGAAAACAGTGACTTTGATCAATAACTTCATTATTTTCTATGCTAAGATTGTGGACCGTTCTTTCGCAGACATTCGACTTTTTTTAGATAAAACGTTTTCACACGTTGCAAAACAGTTGCAAGGGTATACAAACTTCGGGTATACAAAGGTTAGCCCCGGCCCTCTGGTTTTTTGGTTTCTTTGAGTGGCGTTGCCATTAATTTTTGCTATCCATCAATAGTTGCTACGACAGCTGCGTTGTTGTTGCAATTGTTTTCTCATGTTTTCAATCAATTTTTTTGTTTTGGCATTTTCCTTGGAAATTGGTAAACTTTTGGCTAGCCAGTAACTAATTTGTCATATAAATTATCAATTTTTTGATGCTGCTACAAGAAAGGAAAAGATTTATAGGCCTTGACAAATCAAATTGGTTTCATTCGTTTCACATCTTGTAAATGTGTTTAAATAATTTGTACATAGATCTTCTATTTATCATTCCATTTTTGATATAACTCATAATTATAACAGAAACAAGAGCAGAAGAGGCAAATACTCTGGCCATTTTGTTATAGTTTTTAAAGCTTCAAGAATATACATCATTTCGAAAACTATCACACTTAAAATTAAAATTTAGTCAATGAAGATTTAAAGGCATGTTCTTGTTAGTCTATTCAAATTGAGTTATCGCTTATCTGCATCTATAGTTTTCGTATAGAATTATAACCATCAAAAGTATTTCCATTTTTACTCTTAAATCAAAGTACAGCATACAAATTGTTGACAAATATTGGTCAAAATCTAAACTATAATATAGAATTATTTTTCAAATTTGCCGACGAAGAATTCTTTGGATGAGTGTTATAAGTAATTTAGTGTTGTCTCTATTGAAAGGCTTTCATGTACTAGAAAAGAATCTTTAAAAATGATTTAGCTTCGATTAAGTTTGGTTTCTGTTTTGGTCAACAAAAGACGGCCTTTTCTTAAAGGGGTTCATATGTTCATATATGTACAAATATATTAAATTATTCCTATAAATTTTTATTATGAATTTAAAAAGCTTTATTTTTAGGGCTCCTGAAATCCCTTGAAGTTTACCCTCTTAAAAATAGTTATATTGCCAATCAGGTCAATCAAAAGGTTCAAAATTTCACTGTTTATTTATTTTTACCAAGTTTCAATTGAGTTCTCATCGTTCTCATCGTTGCCATGGAACAAATGTATACACAGAGTGTTGTTAATTCTAAGATGACAGAATAGTTACCAAAGTGATTTCCCAATTATGTTGATTATGTTATATCGTGCGGATGAGATCTATTAGTTTTGAAATTTTGAAAAATTACACTAGCCAATGTAAGTCTTAAATAAAGATGCTTGTAACTTGATAAATCATCGGAAAGCATAGATACTTCCTTGGAGATCAACTGATTCGTTGGTTATTAATGATACTCAGCATCCTTAAGCATCTATTATGTGCTTAGAATATGCAATATCATTAATTCAAGAGCTCTGTTAACCACATGCAAACAGACCGCAACTTCACGTATGTAATGTATGTACAACCACCCACACACACACAGGTTACCAGTCAGACGGATCTGTTCTCTTTGTTCTGGTTTGGGACCCCTAAAAAAAAAAAAAGAACACTAGAAACATAGAATTCTCTGCCATTGCACAAACACAATGCAGAAAATACTGCTTGATTATTGTGCAAATAAAAAACAGCAACAACAACAACAACAATAAAAAACAAAAACAACTAACAAAATTCTGACTGATGATTTCGGCAACAACAAAAACAATGCAATTATGCAAAATAGCTAAAGAAGGGACGATGGTGGCAATAGCCACTAGACAGAGGAGGAGGAGGACGCTGAAGGGAAGGAAGGTAATTAGAGTCAAAAAAAGGAGAAAAAAGATAAAACAGAACCGAGGAATTATAATTATCATGGCAAATGCAATCCCCTCAACAATGAATATGCTAAATAGATGCAGATCCATAAAGCAAAAAGAAAGAAGAACAAACAGTCAAGCCAAAAGAAACATCCGAACAAGCCAAGGCACATGCCAACATCCGCCAGAGATCCATCATCATCATCACCACCAGCAGTAGCACCACCAGCACCACTATTACCCCAATCGTCATCGTCATCATCATCTTTAGTAGCAGGCAGCAAAAATAGTTTTGCGCAAGCTGCCACCTAAAATCAAAGCCAAACAAAAACAAGAGGGCCAAAACTAGGCAATGTCCACAACGAATTCCATATTCCCTTGAAAACTTGCACACAAATAAGGTAAGATAAAGAGAAAGCTAGGAAACCTTCATATGTGAAGGACTGGATGAAGCCTTTTTTACCCTTTTCAGCTTTTTATAACTACTCGAATTGGAAGAAGATGGTATCCTAGGCACGACATTTCCTTATAAGCCATAATCCATGACTTCTTTTCAAGTAGTTTCAACTTTGATTAGAGTCATATTTTTAATCATACGCGGCAATAGCATCACATTCTCACCAAATAAAGAGGGCTAAAAAATGACTCAAATGCTGGGTAAAAAGTTATCAATTAAAAAAGGAATGTATCCCTTTTGTTAGGGCATATAAAATATCATACATGATGGCAAAAGGTTGCCAAATTATATTGTATCGTCTCAAGTTGATTCGGTACGTTTTGGTTTTCTTCTTCTACTCTAAATTGTGGCAAATTGTTTGGCAGATTTTGTAATCAATCCATATACACACACACACACACACGCCCACTCATTGTAAAGATCTATTGTTTGCTCCTCTTTGAAATTTCGTTGGATTTTCATTGTGTATATAGTTATTTGGCAAATAATTTGTCACATTTGCTGACGGATTAGGTGTACACTTTGGGCGAAGTGTGTGATGGAAATTGTATTCATTAGTCAAAGTGACTTTTAAGTGAATTCAAATTTCTCATCGTGTGGAAATTAGGTTGACAGCAAATGATAGGGTGATAGGGCACTTCTGTACGTTGCGATAATGTCAAAATAGTTGGCCCAACAAATTGTAATCAATATTGTTATTTAGAGATTGAAAATAAGGTCAATAGAAATTGCCACATGAATGGCCCAAAAAGTTTAAATGAATTGGGTTACTATTCTTAGTCATTTGTGATATTAATAGGGGGAGACTACCTCGTAAAAAGTTGTAGGTTGCATCATAATCGGCATGATTATCCTCAACCATGAATGATTGTTAAGGTAGTTGTGCATTAACTTCCTGCCTTGGCTTAAACAGTTTTCTGTTTAGTGCTCAGATACAGAACAGTTAGCACCGGATGCCATTTAAAGTACTCAAATTAAACCAAAATCAACGTACACAAAGCATGCACCTTGAATTACGTAAATGTTCTTTCTGCTGCTGCTGCTGCAGCTACACACATTAATTTGGTATTAAACGAAAACCAAAAAACAAGAAATTACCATAAATTAAACTAATTAAATTAAAATGCAGTAATAAATTGTTAGCAAGGCATAGAATGTAAGTAACCAAAGAGGGGGGGAGAAACAGATAACAACGTTCACTTTCAAAAAAAAAGATGTGTCTCTCCAATGGAGAGACGAGCCTGAACTGGATGATGCTGGTGGCAGCGGCAGCAGCAGCAATCCGGTTCAAATTTAGTTTGAGACTTACTTGAGTTGAAATATCTTTCAATAAGCTTCAATTGCAGACAGCAACTCAGACAGAGTCTGCAATACCAAAGCAAACTAAACCATTCTGGTTCACCTTCGAGAAAAAGCAACGACAGCAAACCAACAACAAGAGCAATCAATAGCAATAACAACAACAACAACAACAGCAACATCTTTTGATTTGGCAATGCAGCACAAGTTTTGTGTGAGAAATTCCCTTAATCAGCGCCTATGTCTATGGCAAGACTGGCTTTAACTTAGATGAAAATGGCCAAAGAGATATTCCACTTATGAGTATGAGATTTCTCAATGATCTGATCTGATTGAAATACTCCACATACCAACTATACATTCACATGCTCTCCTCCTACTCCTACACCATTCCATATATTCCTATACTCGATGCCTTCCTTATGGGCCAATTGATTCACACGGGTTTTTAGTTGTTTGCTGCTGCTGAAGCGTTGATAATCTTCTGCCATTTCAAGGTCAAAACTTGGACACAATTTGTTTGGACAGCCTGTCAGTTGTCAGGCAGTACTTTGTTTGGCCCAGGTCGGCTTATTATATTAGTTAACCTTGACTTTTACCCAGCAAGTGGAGGTGGCAGCAAATGGAGGTGGTTGTACATTCATCATCGTCATCGTCATCATCATCATCTTCATCAACGGGGGCAGCTTCTTCATATTTTTATGCTGCTTGAAAATTGGCTTAATACGTGACGAAAACAATGATAAAGTAATTATCGTTGATGCCGTGTGTTTGTGGCATATACATATGTATGTATATGTATATGGTAAAAATATCATCAAAGTTGTCTTGACTTTTGCCGTAAATGATTTCCATTCTATTGTGTCTAGCATTTAAATGATTTTTCCACCTCTTCTATCCTCGCTTTTGTGGTTACTTTTCTAATGACTCTAATTTATCATAAATTACATTTAAAAACCATTTCATTTGGGTGAATGGCAAACATAATTTTTTAATGTAATTTAAAATGCTTCTTCTTCTTCTTAATTATGATTTATGTATTTTTGTTTTCTTCAAATTCTTCCTTCCTTTTAAAGTTTTTTGAAGGTTTTCAAAACCGAAATACCCATAAAAATTAGCTCAATTAATAGTGGATTTTCCAATTCAAAAATGTCAAGAATTAGATTAGAAATCTATTAAATATACTCATTACCCAACAAGTATATGAATTGTAGTCTACTAGGATATAATTGACATACTTAGTTCCTTCAGTACTTGGTTGATTAATTCTCAATAAGAAGTCCTATCATTAACCAGTACAAATTGCCAAAATAAATTACTGATGCAGTTCATTCATTCTTCGTTTATTTATCCAAATGTCAAAGACAACTGAACCTAACCAAAGGACCAGCAAGGAAGTAGATAAGTCATCTAGTAAACTTGCGTATCAATAAACTTTTATATAACAAATATCAAAAAGGATAAAACCTTCATGTTGTGACAAGAAGATTGGCCTAATTCTATCTTTCAAGTGGAATATTCATACACAAATGTTTTTTTTTTTTTCACCTGCTGGCTATATAACGACATAAACCTTTCCCTTTTCAATTTTCATTGCTTAACTATCATTTCGGATTATCAAAATTAATTATAAGCAATTAAGCATGTATTTAAATGCTTTAAACAGTTTGTTTAGCGTAAATCAAGCGCAAGTTCGTTGCCTAAGTCTTTTGTTTATCTGTTGTTTTTTTTTTTGCGCGCGGTTGGCATCCATCAATAAGCTGCAAAAATGTTTTGCACTAATTTCGGCTGCATCACTCTGCAGCAATGGCTCTCCGCCTTCCCCCTCCCAACGCCCTTCTCTTTTAAGCCATCTACTACATTTGAAGATGCGCCACCAAAACAATTTAGCCATGAATGAGTGTCTTAAACTGGCTGAGCCAAGTTGGCGCTTGGTCGTTCGCTCGACTTTCGGGTCGAATGATGACGATGACGATGATGATGTTGCTCTTTGGCAATTGCCGCCGCTGCAGCGTTGTCGTCGTCGTCTTCGTAGTCATAGTCGGCGGGCCAAAACAAAACATTGAACGATGACGACGGTGATTTTTTGTTTCTATGTTATCCATGTTGTTGCTGTTGCTGCTGCTGATGTTGTTGTTGTTGTTGTTGCTGCTGGTGCTGGTACTCGGTTTTGCAGCTCAGCTCGCTCATCTATTGGGACCAAGCGGCAGCAACATCAGCGGCTGCCTGCTCTTGAGTATAAAACTAAAATTGATGCGAATTTTTTCTAACTTTTGCATCAACTTCAAACGCGGCAACACGTGTGCAGAGACCAGAGTGCAAAGACTTGAGTTGACTTCACTTAAAAATTCATTTTATTTTTTGTTGTTTTTGTTTTTGTTGTTTTCGGTGCGTTCGACCAGAAAAATCAACACAACGGTAAAGTGCGTGGCATTCAAAAAAAAAAAATAATAATAAAAACGTTAACATAAACGAATCCAAGCCAAATTGAGAAATATCAATTACGTAAATTAGTTCCCATGAGGAGTGGGAATTGATATCGAATTTGGATAAAAGTGAACACGACAGTTTTTTCTTTGTCGCAAAGGACTTGGCCAAATGAGATTGTATCAACAACCAGTTCAATATCTTTGGATAGTTATATAAACTTTTGACTAAGAACTTTAACGAGAACAATGGCAATGCTTTCATAATGAAGCCAAATGCCTAAGGATTTGGAATTCTTCTTATAAACAGAATGAATTTCAACTAGAACTGTGTCAAACATACGGTAGTTCAGGATAAAATGGTTCAACTAACAGGACTTAATATAGAATTTCTAATATAATTTCTTTAATAACTCCTTTGAACAAGTTTAACCCTTTTCCAAGCTAATTAGACAGATTTGCTTCTATACTAGATTGAAATCCATTTATAGATGATATAGCCTGAATAACTAATATACTACGCTTCGTTGGATCATTCCATATGAGCTTCTCTTCTAAGTAATTTCTAATTTAGCACTTTTACCAGTAAACAAAATTCTAAAAATTATCTTAAACGTCTAATTTCCTTAAGAAGAATCTTCATTTTGTAATGATACTTGCTTGACATCTCATTAAAATTTGAATGAAATGGGAAAGAGAGTTAGATTTTCTACTCTAAAGATAAGATAACAATTTGCTTCAAACATCAAATTCATTAATTTCTATGACTAACTATCTCTATGAGAATATCAATTCAATAGGATATTAAAAACATACCTTAAAATTTAGTAAGTTCCATTTAATGATAATTATTAATCAATTTAATCTGAAAGGTAAAGTGAATGACACAGTTAGATTGCATATACCAATAATCAAATTCCCATTTATGTTTTTGATGATCAATTAAGGAGCATACGAAAATATATATATATATGTATGTATGTATGTATGTAATTCGCATAAAGTGAATGCCTTCTATCAAGCAGAGAATGTGCATGAAAATTGTGCGGTTTTGCCATAAGCAATCTATTAAAAACACACACACACACACAGAGCCAATCATAATGAAATACATATGTATATACCATACAATATAAAAAATCAAATTCAAATTGCATGTTTCTTAAGAGGGGGAAGACACGCAGACAGAGAGAGGGGCGGGCAGTGAACAAGGAGCCAGTAGAAGTTGTAGAAGCTGCAACTGTTGCTGCTGCTTCTTCTTTAGCTTCAGAGAAGAAGAAAAAAACACAAAAATTGCAGTTTCCTTTCTAAAAACAAAAAAAAATCAACTGGTTTTTTCGTCTTTTCAATAGATAGTAAAATTTAAATTACGTATACCAAAAAAAAAAAAAAAAAAATACAAAAACAATCACAGACATCATGGCAGCAGCAGCAAACAAATCACCACAGCAGCAGCTCCACAGACAGCAGCAACAACAACAACAACAGCAGCAGCATCTTCTTCAACATTGGAGCAACTTTATCTCCTCCACTGCCATTATAATGATGATCGTGTTTGGTCTACTGCTGGCAGGGAATTGTGTCAATGGGGTAAGTTTTACTGGCCAAAAAGAAAAACAACAACAATCTTAGATTCCCTTTTGGATTATAACAATTATCGTTTGATTTATCGCTGAGAAATTTGATGAGCCTGGGAAAAATCCAGAAAAAAACGTATATGCAGAAAAAAACCAAATCTGATCTTCTATTTTGACAACTTCATTAGCTGCTACTGCACACAAACCAAAAAAAGTGTCATCTTAGATAATTTTCCTATACTCATTGCAAGTAGAAGAGATTGCGCACACCATTTGTCTCTTGTTTTTGATATGCATCTATACCAGCAATAACAACAACAACTGCAAAACTCCCACGCAAAGTTGCAGCCACCACAACAACAGCCAATACTGCAATTGTTGCCTTTAACAGCAACAACAACAAAATAGACCAACAACAGAAACAAAAAATAAGAAAAAAGAAAAAAAATTGTAACTCTCCACGAGATTTTGCAAGTGCAAGCGACGACCTGTCTACCAAGTGTTAGACATCTTCTCACGTCCACTAAAAACCCCAAGCAAATGCAAAAGCATTGCCAACAGCAGCAGCCACAGAGGGATCGGCAGCGGCAGCTTCTCCTCCTCCTCCTCCTCCTCCTGCTTCTTCTTCTCCGCCATCTCCTGCTTCATCTTCTTCTTCCCATACCCCCATTTGATGGTCTAAAGCAAAAGGAAGGTGTCGTCATTGTTTTCTTCTTTTTACTTGGTTAAGGTTTTTTTTTCGTGTGTGTTAGAGATACCCTTACCAAAAGATACCCTCACTGCATCATGTAAACTCTCAAGCAGATTGTTCTATATTATACCTTTCTTCATTTTTTTGACAACATTTTCATTTTTCTAGAATCTTTTTAAACTTTTTTTGGAATTTTCTTTAAGTTGGCCTAAGTTCTGAACTTAGTTTTCTCTTGTGAAGAGTATTTAAAATGACCTAATTTTTTGTATTTATTTCGAAAGAATTTTATTATCGAATTAATGTTCTAATTTCGGTTTTTAAATTTCAGTTTTTTCCTTTTATTTATCCTTTTGTTACCATTCGATGTCATTCTAAAAAATGTTCTACGAATTCAAGAAATTCCTCGATATTTCAATAAGAATTGGTGTCTTTAGTATTTAAAAGGGTATGCAAATTTCGTTATGAACTTTATGAAATCTCCCTGTATTTCCACTTACCTACTCACTTTATCAATTAGCCTTGGTGCCCTAAGCATTCAAACAAACAAAAGTAACAAACAAAATGTAAATTTTTTTTTGGTACAAAAAAGGAAAATTACCCATTTTCCTTTTGCCTGTTATATTGTTATATGTAGCTTCAGTCAGTAAAGAGTTTTGTGTCTGCTTTTGGTATTTAAACCAGTTAAAACTGTTACGGAAAAGGTTGACTGCGATTGCCAGTGTGCACGGGTGGAGGAGAGGATGAGGAGAAGAAGGAGGAGAAAGAGGGCCAAAGTAAAGTTTGGGTTACTGAGGCAATGGGCGGTTAAATAAAATTCACTACTATTGTTATTGTTGTTGTTGCAGACGTTGCCTTTGTTTAGTTGAAAATGTTAAAACCTCATGAAAGTTATTAGCGTGAAAATTGCATACGATAGAAAATGAGAAGAGGAAAATCGATGCAACTTTATTGTTAGTAAAGTGAAATAAATGGAAACAGCAACAGCAACAACAACAAACCGAAATGCTGCCAGAAATCTAAAGGGCTAAATAGCTTCTTATCCAACCGACCAAACGAAACAACCAAAAGACAACATTTAAGTTGAGGCTAACAATTTTACACTTTGATCTTCGGAAAAGCATAAAGAAGCAAAATTTATCCAATTACTTGGCCCAAAAAGAAGTTTTTAATTTCATTGTAGTTTTCTAGATCTAAACTTTCAAAATTATTAAAAATTTGGGCCAGCTGTTTGTTAACAATTTGTTATTAACAAATTGCTATTCTGTATTAGTTTTCTCAACTAATTAAATGGGAGTCCATCCTCTTAGTGGACCAATAATCAACAACAAAATGGGCTCTTGCAGTTCACACATTGTGAAAATGTATCAAAATTTCCCATATAAAGTAACACCTAGAAAATATTGTTGTTCCCATCATTCAGTTGCAAATGAATTGAAGACTGCACTCTCGGCTTGCATTATTTTCGATTAGCATAAACTCAGCATTAACCTAAAACCAACAACCAAAAAACCAAACAACTAAAGGAAAAGTGCATCTCCCTCTCCTGGCCTTATCTACCATACAAAATGTAATACAAGATCAAGATAGGCGGATGCAATGTGTCGAATGCCAAATGGAGCTGGGAGCTCTGAAGCTAGAAGCCAAGGCATTGGGCAAGGGTGGGTAGAAGGGCAAAGGGGGGGGTCATGTTGTTGTTGGCTTTTCATGGTTTCATACGCATGAGATTGACAGTTGGTTGTCACGACGAGTTTTTCATTCAACGATTGCCAAAGTTTACACAAAATTCATTCATTTTCAACACCAGGTGATTCTTTTGTTGGTTTACCAGTGTGTGTGTGTGTGTGTGTGTTTTGCATTTGCATTTGAAATTTTTGTGTCAGGTCTTTTTTTTTTTTGTTGTGTTTTGTTTTATGTGTGCAATTGTTTCATACATCTATGTAATTTGTTATTGTTTAGGTCTATCTCTGTTGATTTTTAATGTGCATTCAGCTTGGGCAATTCTGGGCACTTTTCGTTGAAAATGAAGGTCGTCGCCGGCTGAGATGAGATAATTCACATGGGAATGCATTTTCTGGGTTTCTCTTAATTTATTTATACATCACAACATTATTATTAAAATGTCTGTATTTGAACTCTATTTTTCACAGCAAATTGATGGCTATATTGCTGGTGAGGATTATCCTGCCTATGATGCTGTACCAAAGGGTCTATCCTTCAATTGCCAAGGACGTCAACCGGGCTACTATGCTGATACGGAGACACGTTGTCAGGTGAGTGGCAACTGCAATATCGCTATCGAAATGAGGGGGAATTCATTTGTATTGTTTTCCAATATACACAGGTCTGGCATTGGTGCCTTCATTCAGGTCATCAATATTCCTTCCTATGTCCCAATGGCACTGTATTCAATCAGGCTGTACGTGTCTGCGATTGGTGGTCCAATGTGAATTGCGCCACCTCTGAGCAATTGTATCAAAATAATGATGAATTATATCGTATTCCCGAGCGTAAGCAGCAGCAGAATGATGTATGATATAAGGCTGATGATGAGTATAAAATTGGGATAACAAATGCAACAGCAGCAACAACAACAACAAGCAGACAACGAGGCAGCAGACAGCGACAATTTCTAAGACAACAACAGCAGCAGCAGCAACAGCAATCCAGAAACAGCAACAATAATAATCACAACAGCAACACAAGCAATCACAATCAAATCGTAGATAGCACTGCAACAACAAACTACAATAAAATGACCAAAAATAGTTTTAGAGGACAGATGAGATTTACCACACCAAACTCCACTCAATTGTCATACTCATCATCATCATCATCATCACAGCAACAGCAAAAGCAGAAACAGAGACAGCAGCAGCAATATAGTTCTAGTAAAAATAGTGAAAATCAATCCCATAGGAATAGAATTAAATCTAGATTAGAAACTAAACCAAATAGTTCTAGAAATCGCACTATTATTGCACAAACAATCAAACCAAACAGTGGCAGCAATGCCAAAAGAAAAAGAAACCTAACGGCAGCAACAGCAACACCGGCAACAGTAAACATCAGCAGCATCAACAACAACAACAAAGGCAACGCTATAATCCCAATAAATTTGAAAACGATCAAGAGCTACGTGACTATAAAAGTAAAATCAAAAACAAATACAATATCGATTATGATCATTCTTTGGATGAAGAATATGAAATAATTGAGGCCATTGAATGAGTGTAGCAGAAAATGAAGAAAAAAGGATGCAGGATGGAAGGATAAAGGATGGAAGATAAAGAATGCAAAGGGTTTTTGGATCGGGGGCAAAAAAGCATGCTTTGTCGTCGTTGTTGTTATTAATACTTAATCCAATTGGCTTCTACCTCTTTTTGCAAAATGTTACCCAAAAAACGATACAAAAAAAACAAACAAAACAAAACTGTATAATTTTGTATATAGCAAAACGAAAGAAAAAAAGAATACACACACACATATACACACATGTACCATCATCAATTCATTGTTGTAGAAATATTTCACATTTCGTTTAATTTTAAATACAACCTTTAAAAATAAAAATACAAAAAAAAAATAAATACACATCAAAAGCAATTTTCATATTTTAGCTTAGATTACGACCTTTTGAAATGTAAGTCAAACCGTGCAATTTAGCCGGACTTCGGCATTCACCAATCTTTTTTCGATTCATTTAGTTGCAATTCCCAACTGGTTTTATGGGGTTGAAGACATAGTATCATGGTAGCAAAGTCTACTGTTAATAAAACTAGGTGGGTCTTGACATGGCTATAAAAACAACCTGCTCACCTTTTTGTGGTGCCTTTGAAAAAATCATCTTCTGGAAGATTGAAAAGTATGTAAGTTTTAGTTTTTTTGAACCCAAACAAATGTTTTGTTTGGTCACTTCACTAACTTGTGTGCCGAATTTGATTACGATAGTCGAAAAACTGCAAGAGGAAATCGGTTTTTCTAAATAATGAAGGCGGAGTGGGCTTATATTATTTATAATCTAAGCGCATACTAATCAAGTCTACATCCCAAATTTGGGATTATGTAATTTGCGGAGGCTTAAGGAGGCGCGGCCGAAATTGCAATTAAATCCAAATTTTGTGACTCTAGCTCTTATAGTCTTCGAGATCTAGGTGTTCATGCAGACAGACGGAAGGACGAACATGGCTAGATCGACCCGGCTGTTGATGCTCATTAAGAACAAGTAGGTATATGTACTTTATGGGGTCTGCCTTTCTTTCTTTCTGCCTGTTACATACATTTTGGCGACTTTAATACACCATTTCACCCTATGGGTGCATGGTACAACAAAAGCCCAAGGTCTGAGTCGACCAGTGCTGTTAGTAACAGAAACGGTTAACAGTCAAATGTTAATTGTATTTAAGAGCTTTTATCAGTGAGCAAGTTTACGCCACGTTCAGGTTGCTCAGCTTTTGCCAGTTACCGTAAAGTAACGGTCAAGTGACTAAGAAATGTTTAAGCCAAAAACAAATATAATATTTGTTATATCTGTTGAAAAGAGTTTGTTAATAACAAACAATTTAAAGTGGCCTCTTCAAATGAACAGAATAATATAATTGAGTGTAAACACAGTGCCGGATCAAGCCAGTGCAATCAAAAAACAAAAGTACTAACCTTTGGGGTTATAATGCAAATTAGAAGATCAATGTAAAAGTTATAATATGAATTATATCACTATAAGAGTTAAGAGTTTTTCAAGAATTTGCAGAATTTTTTAAATACATTTTTGTTAATTTCTTTTATATTAATAAATGAATGAACATTGAATAAACTTTTCAGCGATCAATCATCTTTAACAACAATTATTCCAGACGGTTTAAGCTTTCTTTCGATTATTTAGCCGGAAAAGCTTAGCTTGTTTGTTCTTCAAAGCTCAACTTGGCCACAAACAGCTGATCGATCAACCGAACATATGGGCAACTGGAAGTCGGCCACGTATTCCAGTCTAAATTGTCAAAATCAGTTGTTATTTTTTTCGTACGCTTTTTTTTTTTTTTTTATTTTTTTAGTAAACGTTTTACATATACGTATAGTTTTGTTTTGGTTTTATTTTTTGTTTACCTTGTCTCTTGTTTATCTGGTGCTGGCACACACCTGTCTGTCTGGAAAATTGATAATAATGCGGTAATTATAACACAAAAAGCCACAGATGATAAAGTAAAAGATAGCAACAAGCAAGTAAAAAAAAAAATGCAATTGGGTAAATTCCCCCATTGATGGAAACCTGTTTTCAGTAGCCAAATTGAAGTGAATGTAATATGTTGAAGGCTGACTATGAACCCACTGAGAGACTCTTTTACTCCACATTTAAATAGGAAGAGGAAGCGGTGAGAAATTTGATAAAGTTAGTTAGCTAATCGCTCCCTTCACCGAACTTCATAATGGGCGAACAAATTTGTTGCACCACAAACGAAATTCTACTTAAAGTTTTTAGGAGATTTTTCGCCTGAATAGAAATGAAAAATTTCCAAGCAACTTCAGCTTAATCTCCTGGCCACTACTTATCTGTTTCTGTATTAAGGTCTCCCCGTAATATCGGACGGATACTGTACGGATCTAGGCTTAATGACTAGATCTTCAGCTTAATCTACTCTCCACTTTACTATAGTCTATACTAGCACCCTTATAATAAGCTATTTAAATGTCAATCAAGCAATCTTATTGAGTTCATCGAACTCATCCACAAAGAGTTAATAACATTGTACTACTCTTGGATGTCAATTGAAATACTAAGCTATCACTTTTTCTACTTTTATTTCTAAAAATAATATAGAATACAAACTCAAAAGGCTTTTTTAGAAAACCCTTCAAGATCAATGGATCATTTTTTGTCATTTTCTTCATTACAAAATAATTTAACAATATTGTTAAACTTCCCACTTTTTTTAAGTTTTGTTTTTTTTTTATGTTTCGAGTAATGATTATATATGTACATATTGACATTTATTTGTATTTTTTTTTTTTTTAATAACTCCAAATTCAAAGTAGTTCAATTCATTTCCGTAAACAGTAGTAAATGTGTTGAAAAAACTAAGCGATCCCAAGATACCCAGTAAAAACTATACATTTAATGGCTTATACAAGCAAACCTTCTTGAAAATGGGAAGGTCAGAGAGAGCAAGCTGATTTCTATCTTCTTAGCCATTTCTAGGGCTAAATCTTGATGGTTTATTGCTAATGCTACATGCATTTGATCGATCGTAATATACCCAAATGCAGCATATACAGGGCATGAAAAGTGGGTAATTATGACAACACCTACGCAATTTCAATCACTCAAGCATAAATCAAAACCTGACTGAGTGCCAGCCAACCAAATGGGTTACGGAAATACTTGAAAAAAACAAACACATTTAACCGAAAAAAACTGACAACATGACTGGAAATTGAAAGACACAACAACCTAATTAAAAGCCATTTTCAATTTTTGTTAGTAGTGCCCCAGACAAGGCAGCAAAGTGTGACCCGGTTAAATCGAGTCTACTCCAATTTGACAACCAACTCCAACTTCAATTTACTTGACCAACTTGTCAACAATTGGGCGGCGGCGATGGCGGTGGGTGGGTGCTTGGTTGGTTGACTCGTCTTGTAAGGTAAATTACAGAAATGTTTCTTTTTCTTTCATTCCCCGTTTTTCTTTTACTCTGGTCACCCACATTTTTCGTTTTCTTTTACTCGATTTGGGGTTTTTTTTTTGTCGTTCAGTTATATTTTTTTGTTAATGGGCCAACAACGGCAACTGGTCAGCAGCAGTTAACACCATTTGGCCCCTTTGGGCAATCCTTATGTAATAAGATTTTGAAAAAAGAAAAAAAACACCAAAAGCAGAAACCAAAGAAAAAAAAAATGAAGTTCGTTGTTACCACTAATTAATATGCAAGTAAATAATTTACAATGTGACGCGAATTTCATGATCAGCAATCAACAACAACAACATATAGACTACAACAACAAGAAATGTTTTCATTAATTTAACTTTATGATGTTGAAATTTAATAAATTGCAAAAAAAAAAAAAAAACAGAAAAAGAGAAAAACAAGGTAATCACAATTGGCAAAAGATTTTGAAATACTCTTTAGAATAAATTTCCCTATAAACCAAACTCATTAATTTCAACAATCAGAAATCTTCTAGTAAACTCATTTCACTTCATCTACTGATATCCAAGTGTATGGAAGGGTATTAAGAAAACACACAGAGAAAATAATTTGATATGACTGAAAATGTCAGAAGGTCTTTCAAGGTGTCTGCTTGGGGGTTTCAAGAAAATAAAAATAAATACAAGAAGAAAAAAAATGAGAAAAAATTAATCGAAATCGAAAAACCGGTAGATCAAGCCCCATATGAGACGCTTCTGCTTCTGCGAAATCTTCTTTCGGATCTGCCCCGTTCGTTCAGGTTGTCACTTGACGAGGAGGCTCAAGTCAAGTCTAGTTTTGGGGGTAGACTTTGAGTGCTGTCTGGCCCCCTTGCGGAGTGTTATTCACTGTATCTTCTTTTTCAATTTTATGTGACAATTCAACTTCAGCATTTACATTTTCCTTGGCTGCTTGCTGGCTTGTTGCCTGTTGTTTCTTCTTCTTTGGCTGACAGGAAGATACACACATACATATGCAATTGCATATGTACATATATTTCGCCAAAAACATGACTACGCACTCTAAAGTCCAGCTCCCGTCGACCATCTACCATCTCCTTGACGAAGGCAATCCACTTTGCACAAAGCTGTGCCTTCTCATATGCAACTGGTTTGGACATTGCAACTTGGTGGATATTTTTGTTTTTGTTTCTGTTGTTGTTGTTGTTTTGCGGTTGTTAATGTAATACAATTTGTTTGGCTTTTTTATGCCTAAAGCCTCAAAAGCCCAAGTTGAAGTTGATTTTGCTGGTGTGTGCTTAAAATAATTGCTGCGATTATCGAAGAGAGGAGTCACCTCTTGGAGATACAAATCGTAAGGTTAAGTAGATTTTCGTTAAGCGATTGTCAAGTGTACGAATATTCAAATCACACAAAACTGAAAGATGTGCAATCTTAAGCGAGTTTTGACTTGGGTTTGTCAAAGATTTGCTTTGGCTACTACTTCACTCTTTGTGGAGAAGACACAAAAACCAAAAACAAACACACACACACACATCGAGTCAGAGATGTTGTTTTTGGGGGAGACTTGTGGGGGGAAATAGGAAACGTGTAGCAAATAAACGGGGAGTTTCGATTTCGTGTTGGGTTGAAGGTTAAGAGATAGATAGATAGAGAGAGTGAGGGGAGAGACTGGCTAATAATAGGCCAATAGATACTAAAGAGTTCAGTGTCTCTGGGTCAATTGTATAGAAAGGTGAACGATCTATGAAAATGATTATGTGATATTTTTAAATTTAAAGCGTAACATTTGGCATTGATTTAAGCAAAATTATGCAGATTTAATGGATGCTCAATATATACATGATCTATATATAGTATTTTAATAGTCCATGACTACTGTCAGTGATTTGTACTTAAGTCAAAGTCACTTTTAAACAGAAAAATGTTAATCTGAAAACTCAAAGATTGTCAAAAGAAAATATTGAAATGAATAACAAAATTGCTTCTTCTGTAATTCTTCTCGAAATTTTCATGTAATTTTTGAAACTATTTAAATCCTGACCAAGTTGAAAGGAAATTAAGTTTCCATTTAAGATGAATTTTAAGTGCTTCATTACTGATCGAACTTGTTTCATCTTCATAAAGTTTAATTTTGTTATTTAGAAGTGAAGTCGTAAATATTAAATTTTTAAACAATCTTTTCAAAAACGTCCGCGTTTGTTCAAAATATTGTCAGTTCATCCTCAAACTAGTTGGCTACAAATTTGATACAGTTCCCATGACTTTGGCAACCTTTAAGCCAACCAAGTTTAGTGAAATTATCTTAATTGATTTATTATACATTCGCTTTGGCTCAATTTATAAGTGGAAGATATAGCATTTCATTGAAGACACGAAATTTGACCTGCCTCAATTTGAAATTCATTTGGCTACACCCTTTTTTAATATATTTATTTTTTGTTTTTGTTGCTTTTGTAGCTATGATCTAGTTTCTCATTTCACTCTATTATTATGTTTTGTTTGCCTTTTTTCTTTTCGCAATCCAATTTGTTAAAGAAAAAAAAAAAAATCAAAACAACAAAAAAATTCATCAAACAGTTACTCACTCACTCACTCATCTTCAGGCTTACATACATAGAAATACAAAAAGCCAAAGACCAATTAATTTTCAATCAAATTAAAATGAAATTTCTGTGTTTTACCATTTTTACAGGCCGATGCGGTGAAAGAAAGAGCTTAATAAAGTCTTGTAAAGACAGCAACAACAATAAAGGCAACTTTGAACAAAAGCTGCTCTAAACAAATTAACATAATTAAGGTGCGCGCATAATGATGATCAAATGACAAACCGAAACCGAAACTGAAAACCCACCAACAAAAACAAAACAGCGGTGTGAGGGGCATTCAAAGAGCATCCCAAAAGGGAATGGATCAGCAGCTTCAACATCAACATCATCATCTTCATCAACATCTTCATCATCATCATCATCATCATCATCATCGTCGTCATTAGCATCGGCAACAGCTCCAACATACTATACAAAAATTTCAAATGAGCTACAAACCAAAAGCGAAAAATGTGCAGCGCGGGGCTAAAAAAAAGAAGACCTAAGACGAAGCGAACTAAAAACGTTTATTGCATAATAATAAAACCAACAAGCAGCAACAACAACAACCAACCAACAACTGCGACTACAACACATATCATCAACGACGACGAGACCAAGTCCAAGCCGAACTCGAACCCCAAGTCGAAGACGACCTCAATTTTGATAGGCAAAAATAACATAACACAACAAAAAGAAAAAAACCAGAAAAAAAAAATTGCCATCAAATAGAGAGGAATATAGAGACTAGAGTAAAGATTTGCATTACGCATACGCAACGTTAGCCCAGCACAAACAGTTTTCAATTAACATGGATCTCTGCGAATTGCTGCACCAACTGGGCATCCATATATTGGATATATTTAAAATCTATTTGAAATATGCTTTCATCACATTGATTCTATATTTCATAGCCGAATGGTATATTTTACGCTACGGCGATGAATTGGAAGCCCAAATCGATGCTCATTTGATCAATGGGCGAGATCAAGGAGATCGTCCACCCTCGAATAGTACATTGAGTAAAGTGTTTCGTTTTATTGTTAATTTTTTTATACTTTGAACGAAATAAGAAAAAGAAACAGTGACAAGGTCAATTAACCATACAAACATGCATAACTAGATGAATTTAATCAAAAAAGTTTTCGCGGAATTGGAATTGCAATTCCAGTTAGACCTCACAGCTCACCCCCTCCCCTCATGAAACCACACCTAACCCCCCTCGACGTAAAATTTATACAGACCAATTCAGTCGGTAGTCAATCGCAATCGCTGTCCAAGGCCCTATACTCTAAGAGAATGTAAAAACACAAAGAAATAAAAAGCACAAAATCGAACCAGTTGCCAGTTGACGCCTGTCAGCTTGGTTCTGGTTTTCTTGTAATTTGTGTTAAGCAACAATAATAACAACAACAACAGAAACAGCATAAAGCTTAAATAAACAATAAATGAAAAATAAAAGTAATAAAATAAGAAAAAACAAAAACAAGTTGAACCACCTTTTTTTAAGGCAGCAGCAGCAACAGCAACAACTCGTAATATAATTATAACATTTTGCATTTTGCAGTCACAAATGATTTTTTACAGTTAAAGAAATCTGTAAAGGTAAGTGCAAAACAAAAAAAACAAACGGTAAACATACATTTATATGGGATATAAATTGAAATTGTTACAAATCGTGACTTCAGAGACATTCCAACAAACAATTAAAAGTGACGCATAATACAACAATTTGGCTTTGTCCCAATGCATTCTTCCTAAACCTTTTGAGATCAAGTGTTGCCGATTGGCGACATTTAATGGAGGACGAAACAGAATATTAGATTTTAAAAAAAAAAATTAAAGCTGTATTATTCAATTACTCAACTAAAATGGATTATACATTTGACACTATGAAGTTTATTTGTCTGTATTTTCTAGATAAAAGTATTTGCCGAAATTGAGAAGTTTTTCAAACATTTTTCGATTTAAAAATAACAAAGTAAATAAAGTTTATATACCCTTGCGACGTAAAAGAACTTTGAATTCAAAAGACTAATAAGTCCTATTGCATTATTGTCAAATTCCACAAAATCGTCAAGAAATTGTAATCACATATAGCTCTAAAACTAATGTAGAACGATGCTGATACTGGTCGAAGATCATAAGTTTATAGCACTAAATGTTACAACAAAAACTATATATATGATAGATTAAGTTTATGCAGTTACAGCACATGGAAAATTTGTTACACTTGGAGAATGTTGGGCGCCAAAATCGATATTGATCAGTCAGCTGGCTGGAATGGACTCAGTTTTGTGGACCAGTTAAGTAGTTACAACATATGACGACAACAACTGCCACCAGCAGCATTTGCAACCGGTTCATACACACACACGCACACACACACACAGTATTAGAGAGAGAAAGACACCCACACACATATGCATTTAAAGTCGACACGGTGCTCCCATTCTCATAGACAAAACTATATACTACTACTACTACTAATATATGACCATGCAGTATCACAAAGTAGTTTATATACAAGTATATGCAGGTATACTATATAAAAATGTAACAAGATTTCAGGCGGCACACGCCGCCAAAAAGACAACAACAACAACAAATATATTTATACATATATATGTATATATAAACAAAAAACAATTCCGCATGCGGTAAACGACTCTAAGAGAGTTGGCGACGTTGTTCCAATTTGAATAAGCCAAGACAATCGCACTTTAAAAACTGAAACTGAAGCTAAAGCTGGAGACTTGACTTGGTTTGAAGTTGCTTGGAGTTTCGAGTTGGAGTTAAGTTTTTTTCTGTATTTTGTTCAACTTTCACATACGTCAGAGACGGATTGGATGCAGTGCAGCATTTAAGCTGGAGTACTTTGTCTCTGTGATGTAATAGCACACACTCGCACACACTCGCACACACTCGCACACACACACATACTGAAGCCAGAGCCAGAAGTGGCGAGGTAGCCAGAGGAGTTAGAGACAGTTAAATATGCCATAATCCATTGCCAGTTACCGCACTGATTGATTTCATTATGAAAAGAGACTGCGACTGCGATTGCGATTAGAGTGAGATAGAGCTAGGGGCATTATTTTGCATTCAATTCCGATTTACTTACTTAGTTTTGGTTTTGTTTTGTTTGTTTTTTTTTTTGTACATTTCTTTAAATGAAAATCAAAATGCATTTATTTAACAAATTTAATTGCACTGAACCGAACCATGCGGCGTATGCGCAATAATTCATGAACCGTTTAAACAATTTCAGCTCGTTTCATTTCATTATGGCCAGAGTCCAACAAATTCACAAAATAGTTTATTTGAGGTGGTGCGTGTGTGTGACTAATGGCCAGGCCATCAGCCATCAGCCATCTGCCCGATAGTTGATTATTTTCAAAGCCAACAAAATAAAAAGGGCTTCACTTTAATTGAATCTTCATTATTTAATTTTTGTTTCGCTTTTTGATATTATGTCATTGCGGTCGTTCATTACGCTGCGAAGCATATTAATTTGTGATTCATTTAAAAGCATTTTCTCTAAGTCATATTAAAATTATCGAAATATGAATACATTTTGAATAGATTATACTCATATCCTTAACGAGTTTGATCCTTCTGCTAGTGCTTTGTTCTCATTCTCATTCTCTGTGTCAACTTTTGTCTTCTGACATTTTTTGCATTTATAACAAATGAAAAGTCAAAAGGTGATTAAATGGATTACTAATCGAAATTAGCTTAAATGATTGTATATTTGATCTAACATATTAGCCCATAAGGAAATCAATTTGCAATTAATTTTGCAAATCTATTTCTCATATAAATTTTGCAAGCAAACCAAAAATCTTTATCAACAAACCTGTTAAGCTGCTTATGAACTAAAATTAATAAAAATAAAAACATAAAATCAAATGAAACAAAGGGGAAAAAACGCGAAATTGGCAACGACTTTGTTTGTACTCTGTGTGTTGAAGTTGCCCATCGACAAATCTTGCTATGTATATTAGTTAGTTTTATAGATGTCTGATCAGGCCAAATCAAGAACTTAAGCTACTTAATGTAGTCAAAAACTTAAATATAAAGTTTCATTCCAATATCTTTTAAACCAAGGCAAGTGAGACACATAAAAACAGACAGCAATGGCTATATCGAAAACTCTGATTCTTTGAATCTTTAATACCCTTAGCAAAGGTATAAAAAGAAGTGAGGGAGATTCTTACCATTCAAAGGTTTTGATTCTCAGAATTTTCAGAAAATGAAATAAAATATTTAAATGACAATCTGCTAGCTCTAGAGTCTATACTATATATAGTCATATATATTTAGTAGAAATGTTAGTTTTATATATAAATTGAATACACCCATTTGTCTTATAAACAGGGTACATAATACAGATCACTGCAATATTAAAAGTTTTTTAAAAGCAAAGTCACAAAGTAAATCAAAGGCAAACAAAATCTATTGCAGAATGTTGTGTGTGTGTGTGTGTGTGTGTGTGTGTGTGTTTGTGTGTGTGTGTGTGTGTGTGTAGGGGGGCTACCAAAAGGAAAATGGATAAGGAAAATGTGCTCTTCCAGCTTGAAGTTAAATGAAAAGCTCGCTCTCTTTCTTCTTCTCTCAATGTGCCTCTCAATATAATCGCATAATCTCTCTGTCCATCTATCAAAGTATCTATCTCTCTGTCGTCAACCTGACTAGCTTCATGTATCTTTAGCTCTGTGTTACGCTCTTTCTCTTGTTTATTTTTTCTCTCTCTTTCCATCTCCTTTTCTCCACTCGATGTCTCTCTCTCTCCCTCTCAATTTGAATGGGCAACGTGCCGCGCATGCGCAAAAGCAATGTGAAACCAGTTTTTAGCATTGACCAAAAGCTTTACTATAACCAAATTCCCATTTTTTTCAGTGTTTTTGTTTTTTTTATGCCAACTCTCAACTCATGTTGGCCAATCTCCGTCTGCAATTTCAGTCTGCAAACGGTTAGCCAGGTGAACGGCAGGTAGGCAGCAGCAATCGGACGAGTTTTTCTTTTCAATTCATTTCTCTGGGAGCCAAATCCACACCACAGCCCACCAGCAGTAAGTGGGCGTGGCAGTTAACGTAAACGTAGTTAGACGACGAAGCATGCGCCTAGCCTTCGTGTGTGTGTGCCAGAAAGAGAGATTAAATTATATAAAAACAACAACAACAAAAACAAAATAACAACAAATTCAATTCAATTTTTGTATTTTTTGCGTTTTTTTTTTTCAAATTTTCTGTGTTTTAAGGGAAAAATCTGTGCCCAAATCTTCTAAAGTTTAAAAGTTTTTCCCAAGTGCATAAAAAAAACCATTATCAACAATAACAAAAGAGAAATATAAACTCACAAGTTACAAAATACGAAACCGAAAAAAAAAAAATAGCAATAAAATTTTCACAAGTGCACAGGCACAGCAACAAATTCACATACACACACACGCACACAGAGACAAAGAAAAACCATTTGTGGCTTGCAATTTTCTTTGTGCATATGTGTGTGTGTGTGTGTTTTGTGTGTTGGCATGTGTGTGTGTGTGTGTAAAGGCAGTTGTTTTTTTTCGTATTGTTCAACTTTTGTTAAGTGCAAATTAAATTTGATTTATGAAAAAATACTTAACAACAACTCATAAAAAATTACGCAATAAAAGAATTATCTTATATAGAATACAGACATATATTCTGATTATATATTCATCTTTGAATAAACCCTACAAACAAACAAATTGTTAATTTGCATAAATATGAATCACATTGAAACAAAAATGAAACAAAGATCATTGCAGATCTTTAAAAAGTTTGCACAAAGAAATTAAATAACTATTTTAAATTTCAAATAGTTTGAAAAACAAACTATTCTGGTTTAACCATATTGATAAATGGAAATGGAAAGCCAATCAAGTTTTAGGCTTAATCCTTTTTAAAAGAGGGTAAAAGATGTTCCGAAATGATCCATTGCATAAATAATTGCATCTTCTTGATACTAGAGCTAGATACATTCTCTTTTAATAAGATTATCTCACATTTTTATAATCTGAACTATTCAAAAACTCTAAAGAGCATGGTTTGAATGATTCCCGATAGACAATAACTACAAACAAATGCCTCAAATCGATGTCAGAGGGTTTAACTTGACTTTTCTCATCAATTGAAACCACATTTGATACAATTTTTCATCCATCATCAATGGAATTTCTTAGTTTTGAACAAATTTCCATATTTTCTAAACCAAAATAAGCCACTTTTTTTTATTTTCAATAATTAGATATAAACATAAATTCTAAAAAAAAGGAAAAAACTATAAATTGTTGCAACAATAAGAAACAAATAAATAATAATAAGAAACATTTTCCCATAATTGAAATAATATTTGGACAGCATTTTGTGGATTACAAGCAATTGAAATTAAATATTTAAGGTAAGTTAAATACGATTTGTTATTATTGAAATTTGTTGTCTTATTTCAAAATACTCTTTCTGCCTTTCGGCAAGAAACTGTTTGAAGAAATGACTCTAAAAGTCAGACACCTTCAAAGTGGCCACGCCAAAAAAACTCATGGCCAACAAAAAATACAAATCTCTTGATTTTTGTAATTTTTGCAAAAGAAATATTATCTCAGGCGTTGCTAATTATTACTGTGCACCTTATACATTGTTTGTTATCTACTTCATCATCATTATCATTACTAGCATGATCATCAGCAACATCATTTGAAGTTTTCTTTCTTTTGCAGTTACAATTTGGTTTTTTTAGTTGGCGCATCTGCCACACACACACACACTTACATGCAGACAAACGCACACATACACATACTCTAATATACACGGACAATCTGCGCCGATTTTACTTTCATCATCGGCTACAAAAACAACAACAACAACCTCAACAACAGCAGCAGCAACAGCAAACGAAATTTTGAAATTTTACTTTCATTCATCTCTCCCGTTGTAGCCAGATTTTCACTCTTCACTTTATTTGCCTTTTTTCACACTCTTATTTTTTTTTTTTCTTTAATTTGAACGTTTAACAAAAATTATTACAATTTTTGTTGCTGTTGCAACTTAATTAGTCAAGAAGTTAAAACTCCAAAAAAAGAAACTTTCCATCCAAAGAGTAATGGTAATGGGTGGGCATAGCTAGAGATAGACAGAGAAAGGGAGATGGAGAGAGAAAGACATAATCGTAATATGTCTCTTTGCATATCCCATCATTTCGGTCTTCCAATCAACTTTGAATAATTCGCATTGACATTCATTCGCATCTGCCCCTAACCTAACCGGAATCGGTGGATTAAACTTATTTGTTGAACGGCAAATATAAGTATATAAAGAAATTAACTAACTAAAACGTCGCGCTGACTTTGGTATACCATGCTCAAATACATTTTATCCCGAAAGGCTGTCCTGCTCACTTTAGCGCCGCCAACGGGCAATTCCGTCCGATAAAAGACTAGTCTGCAAAATCTTCATGCTTGTCTCTAGCCTTTGTAATCAGCAAAATCTTGATGTTTATGCAGATGGACAAGGCTAGGAAAGGGTTACAGACATTTTGGCAACTTTAATATACCATTTCATGCTCCTCCTGGGTGCATGGTATAGAAATAAATATAAAACAAATACACAACACACAAACTGAATTTGATGGCAATGGTTTTTCAAAAGGAAACTCTCAGTTTTCACTTGGCAAACGAGATGGATTTGGTTTCGTTCATTCGTGTGAAGATGCCGTTGCAGTTGCATGAAAAGAGAAACAAACAAAATAAAAAACAAAACAGCGAATAATGAGGGATTGAAAAACGAAATCGAACTCGAAATATTTGCCAAATAAGTATTTTAAACAGCCAATTCATTATCATATTTGGAAAAAATCACTTACTCGATCCTATGTTAAAATCTAATATTAGGGATATATAAGATTAAGATTAATGTTTCAACTATACTTATATCGTTAGGGACTTTAAGCAAATTTGCGGAAAGAAAAAATCACTTTGGAATGCAGTTTAAATGGCTATAGCATTTTTTATGATACACTTCCGATTATTCAAAACATACATTTGATTTATGAAATTTGAGATGGGAAATGTCTCATAATAAAGATCCGCCATTTCCATATGGTAGAAAACCGCACAAGGTTATTATTTCAACGAACCATAAACTCAACTTCCTTCTTTTGTCTCAAATAACTCTAGTAATTCGCATTTTCGAGCGATATAAAAAGTAGTTGAAGGTTATATCAATTTGTCAACCGAAATTTAACAGTTTCACACCTTTAAACCAACAGCAAACAAGCAAAACCAAATAAAGACAAGATACAAACCAAATATGGGTAGCCGGTAGATTTATGATCTGCCATTAATATGGAGCATTTACGTAAAAAATGGTGCCAACACGTACCACAAATCGGATAAAAGTGAAGAAGTCATTAAGCAACAACAATAGCTCTAAGAAAAGGTTAACAAATCAATAATCTTGCAACTAGACCACACACACACACAAACCAGCAACAACAATAACCAAAAAAAGAGAAGAAAAAAAATCAAAACCCGACCTTGAAAGCTACCAAGAAAAAAAAATGACAAAAACTAATACAAAAAATACATAAAAAAAAAGAGATGCTAATTTCTTGCTGCAGAGACGACGACGCCAACAACTTTTGACTTCTGTCTGCAACCGGTTGAGGCAACTAAAGCCAACTAAAAGCAACAACAACAACAACAAATTAGTTATCATAAAAACTCATCCAAAAAATGGGGAGTGTGGGTTACGGGGCGCCAAGGGGGGAACCAGTTGCTGACGTCGAAGAAAAATGTAAATGAAATCGAGAGTGTAGAGTCTCTTGAATAATGCAAAAAAAAAAAAAAAAGACACCGAAAAAAAAAAATTATACAAAAATTAATTTTAATTGTTTATTGTCTTTTAAGTTTAGACTGTGAATAACCTTAAGAATAATCTTTATCTCGTTTTTGTGTTTTATTCTTTTTGATTCTAAGCGAAATTTATTAACAAATTATGGGAAATTTGCACAAACTCAAGGAAATTTCCATGGCAAACACACAAAAATAAAAAAAAAACCAACAAATTAAAAATAAAAATCTACATAAAATTTAATTGGAAACTTCCTAAAATCAGATCTAGATTTGTTTCTATGCTTAACGTTTCATTTTTGATGATGATCAAGTGGATGATGATCGGGTTGATGATGCATCATCATTTATTTACCGGTATATTATGTATCCGCCGGGTATTCATCCATATAAATACGAGGGCATGCACAAGAGTTTGCTGTTGCTTAGAATCAATTGTAAAATGTTTACAGATAGAACAATTATTTGGACCAACACTCGAATACAGATTAAGGCCAAAATCGTCTCAACTAACTTAAGTATTCTCAAATAATTATCGTTATGGTTAATAAATCAAAAAGGAAATAGAATTCATAATCGCTATTGATCAAATTACTTTTCTGTCTGCCCTCGTATGGGATGTAAGATTGTGTGAGTGTGTCATGACTTAGCCTTGAATTTGAACTTGATTAAAGACAATAAGCCAGGCAAGAGACAAAGTTGTTTGGTGTTGTTGTTGGTGTTGCTGGTGGGCTGTAAAATATTAGATGCCTAAAACGAAGAGGCAACAACAATAACAACCGTAAAAACAACATTCATTATTAATAGGCATTTTATATCATATATTTTACTTTGTTAGACAATAATACATTGCACAAAAGTAGCCCAGACACAAAAGGCTGAACCATAAATTTACCTTATTTAGCTTCATTTATCATAAAACTCTCGAAGACATGACTTATTGAGGAATGACCTTTGTTTTCTAAAACTAATGAATACAATTAAAATATAAAATGAATAAAAATGTATACATATATATTAGAATTGCCACCGCATAGATACCAAAAATGAGAGAAATAAAAAAAACACACATACACACACAGACAGAGATAGACACAGACATTTGCATATTTCAATTCCAATGAATTTTGATTTATTCTGGCACAAATTGATATAAATACATATATGTATATACATATATATATATTTCTTTGAACAGATTTAAAATCAATCAATACGTTTTCTTACCACTCATCAATGAAATTTTCAACAATTGTATTGAATCGTTTGTTTCTTGCATTATTATTTAATTAAGTCCCTCGATATTTACTATAGTGGACGAGAATTAGGGTTTTTTGAACCTGTATAACAGTTATGTGTATAACAGTTTAATTGAAATGTAAAATCGAGGCGAACAGAATTAGAGACAAGATTTGTATAACACTTTTGCAGAAGATTCTACATAAGTGATCACTGAAAGGGCTCTACAAGAGGTTGCAATGGTTGTATAACAGTTTCGAGTATAACAGTGCTGCATACACCAACTAGCTCTTAGATAATATATCTCTTAAAATATGCACGAAAAAGGTTAAGTACAGTTATCGTATGAAAGTTTTTGCTATAGATTTTTATAACAGAATTGTATAATCATTATTGACATACATTTAGTATAACACTTCTAATAGTATAACACTCTTCTGCTGCCTTCGTTACTATAACACATCGTAGGACACAAGGCATATAACAGTTGGGTATAACAGAAATGCCTAACAATGCTTGAAATTCAACAATTCAAATATTCAATTTGAATTATTTTCCTTTGTTTCATAAAATGATTAATTTTATATATTTCTTTTGACTTACGAGTGAATTTCATTGATTTGCGATCTTGATTTGAACATCAAATTTCGCACACCACTGAGCAATACATTTACAAATTCAGCTAAAATTAAAATGTGGCTATCTTAGCACTTAATTTCTTAGCTGTTCGATTTCCGTTAAGTTAAACAAAGAGACAGTAATCAAGAAAGAGAGATAAATTGTGAGAGGGGGAGAGTGACAACGATGGTGGTGGTGGTGCTGGTGGTGCTGGAGGGGAAAACGCGTCAAGTGGCAAGTAATTGCATAATTAGTTAGGTTGCACAGCCTTCAATGTCACTTTGCGTTTTATTTTAGCTCGTTCGTTTTGCTTGTATTTCGTTTTCCTTCCCCCTATCTCTTTCTCTCTCTCTCTCTCGCTCTTGCTCTGTCTTTCTAAACGTCTTTTTGCTTACTTTACGTAAGTTAACTGGCCAAAAGCAGCAAACAGCACCACCACCAGGCGAAAGGGTAGCTACCCAGAAAGTACACACAATAAATGAATAACTGAGCAAATAACAATGCATAACTATATCAAATTGAAAACCGAATAGCAATTTGAACACTTTCATTTTCAATACGCAGTGAAATACGAACTATACAAACAACATATACATACATATATGAAACACCGACATGCCTATATTGTAGAGAGACTGACAGACAGACATACAGCCACAGTTTAGTTAATTATATCTAAAGCTTACTACATAGTTTAGAAAAGTTCATTGGATCATTGCAATTTGGCAGCAGCAATCGATACAACATTGCAAGAGAGAGAGAAAGAGAGATAGAGGGGGAGAGAGAGAGCATATCGATCATTGGGATTGCAATCAGCTCATTTTATTGCCCATTGTTTGATTCGGTTTTTCCTTGAAGTCGTTTCATTGAAATGCCTAAATGTGACGACGACGGCCCATCCTTTCCATTTATTCGTGGCACAAAGATTTTGTTTTGTTCACACCCCATGCCAGTGTGTGTGTGTGTGTGTGTGTGGAGTGTGTGTGGGTGTGTGACTGCGTGTATTGTGTTGTGCATTTTAAATGCACATTTCTGATGCTTGTTTGGCACTTTTTGACATTTTGCAAATGAATGTATCAGACTTGATGGCTTGTGATTGCTGTTTTCTATATATGTACCCATACTTATATATCTGTGTATATTTGTTTTTTTGACTGTCTAAATATATGATAATTGCTGTCGACAGATTATAATCTGTATTGTATAACTGCATTCTATTAAATGGCAAATGCCAAAGGGTTCTTCTATTCGCAAATTGTATAATCAAATGGATAAGAGAGCAAAAAAGAAACAAATAATAAATGCAAATTGAATACCGAAAAAAAATTATTATTCATTGTATTCAAAAACTAGTATTTCAATTCGCTTAATTTTCTCATACAGTTTTGTATTGACATCTTTATATAAATGATTAGTATTTAGCTTAAAAGAGTTTCAGTAACTTCACCAGACTTATCTATTTAGTCAAATTTCATTTTTCATCTACACACATATCCCAAAAACAAATGACTTAGGCAACGAACTTGTTAATTTTTAAATCTGTTCTTAATTCTTTTGTTTTTAATATGGAAGATTATGTTAATTTTCAAAAATCATATTAATTAATTAATTTTGGATTAGATCATTTTTTCTTTTTTGAAATTTTCCAGCAAAATCATTCAATCATTCAACAAGATTCACAAATCTTTGTAGGAGATATAGATACAGTTTGGCAAGAAAGTGTTTACACACAGGGAAAATTTTCGATAATCATATTCTTACTGTTTTTAATTCGCTTTGAAGCCAAATATTAAAGTGTTTTCCCTGTGTGTAAACACTTTCTTGCCAAACTGTACATATATGTTCAGGGTACAAGTCTTATGTCTATGACTGTAAAGATTCAAAAATTTGCGTTTTTTACCAATAAAACCTGACAAGCCCTATCTCTCCTTTTGACATTAACTTTGAAAAGTCTTAATTTGGTAGGTAGTATTTTTATATTTCGTAGTTTTGAGTTTTGGAAATATTGTCAGAAGCATGTAAATATGACATGAAATCACTTCAAATGCCATTAGTTAAAGCTTTACCAAGTTGAGTTTCAATGTAAAATTAATTTGTTCTCTTTTGGTTAACATCGAAAGTGGTATACAGCCGATTTTCACAGATTTCCATAGTATTATAAACTGCATTTTCACTACAGCCTAAAAGAACACTTTCTACACACCAAATCTGTCCACTTGACTGGGGGGAGGGAGGAGGTTGCTTTCTTTCCTTCTTTCTTTTCCGCCGACACGTTGAAATAACGTTAAGTTCAGCACAAAGCAAACTACGTGAGTGTAGGCCAGGCCAATTCAATTCTCGAATAGTCGTGCCGAAAATATTAAATGAACTTTTGATTCAGAACTCGAGAATTTCTTTTTATTATACCATACACCCATAGGGTGAAATGGTATATTAAAGTCGCCAAAATGTATGTAACAGGCAGAAGGAAGCTTTTCCGACCCCATAAAGTATATATATTCTTGATCAGCATCAACAGCCGAGTCGATCTAGCCATGTCCGTCTGTCCGTCCGTCTGTCCGTCTGTCCGTCTGTCCGTCCGTCCGTCCGTATGAACGCGTAGATCTCAGAGACTATAAGAGATAGAGCCACCAAATTTGGTATGTAGGCTCATGTAGTATGTAGAGTGATCAAGTTTATTTCAAATTTTTGCCACGCCCCTTTCCGCCCCCGCAATTCAAAAAAAACGTTTATCTCAAAAACTATTGTAGCTAGATACACCATATTTGGTATGTATATTTGCTTAGTAAATGCGCTCATTTTGCATGTATAAAGATTTTGCCACGCCCCTTTCCGCCCCCGAAATTTGAAAAACTCGAATATCTCGCGTAATTTTTTACCTTGTGCAATCAAATTTGGCACACTTAAATTTGATACTAATACCCAGCAAAATACCAAATATGATCAAAATCGGACAAAAAATAGCTGAGTTATGCATATAAACGTTTTTGCATAAGGCCGGAGATGGCCGTTGGCGGGTGGGGGCGCTAGGGTGCTTATATGCATAAGTGCGCGAGATACTGAAATATGCTAGTAAAAAGCATGTGAACAGAATTTCTTAAAATAGGCAAATGCATTAGTTATTACAAATTTGAAATATTTGTTTTACTGGTGTATGGTATACCCAAGTCGGCGAGACGACTTACTTACTTCATTTTTTTCTTTCAGCGTACAATGAACTATGGTTCATTAAAGTTATTTCTTCTTGTTTCTTTTTGATTATAGCTAAAAAATATACAAATACCCAAGGGGCAGGAAAATTTTGAAGAAAAAAAACCAGCAAAATTTAAAAACAAACAAAAAAAGAAAAGGCAATCCACAAAATGAAAAGAGCCAAACGTTGGCTTTTGTTCATACCAGCGGCAGGTAAGTTGAAAATAAAAGGTTTCAACTTATTTTTAAATCCAGTTCACCAAAGACCGGACTAATAGCTCCTACCTGTTATCCCATCGAAAGTGATATAATTCACAAACGAAAAAAAAAAAAATATATATAAATATTATGCAATATTATGTCTCTTTTTTAATTAGTGCTGCTATTGAGTCTATTGGCCTCCACGGATGCTGCGCTGCCCTTCAAGAAGGTTTCTATTGCCAAAACACCCGCCTCCACAGCAAGCAAAACAACAACAACAACAGAAACACCGGAAACTCAAGAAACGGCTGCTTCAGCTGATGATGAGGAGCAGCAAGTGCCACCCAGTGGAGATGCAACTGATAATACAAAGGTAGGAGAATCTAAAGGCATCCATGGCGGATAAGTAATAACTGAGCATCTTCGTTTTTCCAGGATGATAATGTCACGATATCAAAGAACTCCAAGTTAACGGGAATACCTCAAATTGATTATATCTGGGATCCAAATTTACCCAGAGAGCTGAGAGGGTAAGTTCGAAACTCAATGAATTAGATTATTATTTCAAGTGTTAAAACTCATGGGTTTATTTTAGCTATAATCTATCGAGCTATCCATTTTTATCGACTGTACCACCCCAAGATGAGATCCATTTTAAATGTGAGGGACTTCACGATGGTTTCTATGCCTCCATTGAATACAAGTGTCAAGTGAGTAACTAGTAACTAAGTACGTAAACAATAAAGTCGCCAACCTTGTATGACAATTGGTCAAACCTAAAGACACACACACACGTAATGGTGGGTAATTTCTCTTCAGTCGTCGCCTTAACGTGCCCGAAAAAAGAAAAAAAAACAAACTTGTTTACGCTACGATCTTGACCTCAAAAATTGGTTTATGTTTGGCAAAACGAAGCAATAAACGATAAAGATTTACTTTAGTCATGGTAGTAGATTAGATATGCTTGCTAAAATGTTATTAAAAATGAATCTCTTGACTTGACAGATCTATCATCACTGTGTCTATGGCATACGTCACGACTTTCTGTGCGCCAATTTTACGGCATTCGATCAACGTACGTTTATTTGCCATTTCGCCTCCGATGTGGATTGCGAGGGATCACAGAAATATTGGAATAGGTAAGTAGTGGCAAGACCAGTCTAAATGTGAAGACCATTCTAAATGATGAAGAAATCTTTTTCATTTGCAGAAACGATGAATTGTATATGGCCACCACAACGACATCAACGTCAACTTCAACCACAGAGCCTCCACCGACCCAACCTCATAGACGTAGAGGTCCACAGCGTCCTCAGCGAAGGCGTCCCTATGATCATCGACGACCCATAGATGATTATTATTACGATGAGGAAGAGGAGCAGCAGCAATACGAAGACGATTACTATGAAGAGCGCTTTAATAGACGTCAGAAAACGAAGAGGCAACGTCATAGAAAGCCCATCAAAGAGGTCGACTATGACGATGAGTATGAAGATGAAAAGCCCGCTGCGGCCCCGCCGCCGCCGCCACCACGACGCAATCGCAATCGCTATAGGGATGAAGATGAAGATCCATTGGACGAAGATTACGATGATCGACGTGGAGGAATTCGTCGACGTAAGCCAGCTACAGCTGGACGGAAGATATCAGCACGCAAACCGCAGGCAGAAGGACGACGCAGTTTCAACGAAGATCGTACACCATTGCTCAATCGTCGACGTTCGAATGAGAAGCGTTTGGGTAGCACCACACCCAGTTCTCTTTCATCTGCCGCTCTGGACGATCTTGATGACTACGAGAAACCATATGCGGATGTTGACCAAGAGGAGGCAGCCGAAGAGCAAACGCCACAGAAAATAAAAACATCCACAGCCAAATCATTGACGGAATTCATAACACCGAAAGCAGCTGCAGCTTCGGTTTATGCGCGTCCGCGGGCTCCGCCACGTATAGCCCGGCCAGTGCCCATAAATGAGAAAAAGAAATACTCCTATCCAGTGCAAAAGACAAATACAGCTACAACAACACCAAAATCCGATTTGGATGACGACTATTATCAACAGGAGGCTCAACAAGAGGGAGCGGCAGATGATGAATATGATCAGCCATTGCCAGTTAGAAGCACACTGGCACCTTCACGCCGGCGACCGGCTGGACCCACAAGGAATCCCCTGCGTAAGCCAGTGACGGAGAAGAAAATTGCTCTTGAAGACGATTACTATGAAGAGCCACCCACAACGCGTCGTAAGCAACAACAGCAACAGGCAAGACCTCAGGCCAGAACCAGAGCACCTGCCCCATCGTCGGCAGCTGATGTCGACTTTTTAGATGAAGAAGATCCGCCAATAAGAGGCCAACGAGTGAGGGCAAAGCCCGCTCCACGTAAGAGCATACCGCGTCCACGTCAGCCAATTGTCGAAGCGGAGGACATTCATGCTGATGATAAAGATGAAGCTGAAGCGCCTCCATCGCAACGACCAAGAGTAAACTTGTTGGCTAGAAGGAAACAGACAAGACAAAGAATCGAACCGCAAGAGCCTGTCAAGGAGCAGCAGCAGGAGGAACAGCAGTCGCCGCACGATGATCAGGAGCCGGCAGAGGAACTGGAGCCAGTTAAGCCCTCATTGCGGCCCTCTGCGGTACGTGTGGTCAAACGTCCATTCTTGCCCTCACGTGGTGGTAGTCCTTATTTACCGCGTGGCCTGCAACCAGTGGGCGTGGCTTTGAAACCATCATCATCACCAGCTCCACCGACCACTCAGAGTACACCCATTGATATGGGCTCCACCATATCAGGTGTTCGTCTGCTCGAACATGGAGCACCATTGCTAAGAAGTCAAAATAACAACAATAACAATGACGATGATATTGATGTAGCTGATGATGATGATGATGATGCCGCTGATCGTCTTATCAATGAGAGACGCAAACAACCAGCGCCATTATCTCGTACGACATTGCCACCGCGCAGTGCTTTGCCGCCAGCCACGCCCAAACGTAATCAAGAGCCACAACGTCCCAAACTTAATTTGGATGAGCTCTATGAGAATGATTACGATGTGACCTTAAATGATGCACTAGATCCTACGCTTAAACCGTTATCCACACATTCGCATACGCATTCGCATCCACATCAACATCCACAGCAACAGCAGCAACAGCAACAACAGCTTCAATATCGCCCCTATGCCAGTGCCTACAATAATCCATTTGCCTATCAGCCGCAGCCACAGACTCAGTCTCAGCCTCAGCCTCAGCAATCATTATCCTCATTATCCGCTTCATCATCACCAGCAGCTGGTGGCTATCATAGTGATTCCTATTTCTCATCGACAGATATACGCCGGCGGGCTATTGTCGGCCCATCGCCGCAAGGGACGCGTTCACATCGACACGAATACCCTGCTGCCGGAGGATCAGCCGCAGCTGTAAGGGTCGCCCAGCATTTCTACGATGACTTTGCCTATTAGTCTGTTTGTCTTTGTTCACAGATCTCGTACACTGTGAAATCAAGGTGAGTACAAAACACCATCGAATCCTCAAATAGTCCAATAACATATCCTTCTTTAAATTTTGAATTTCTTTCAACAGTTGTAAATACAATACAAAAACAAAAACAAAAAATGAAGTAAGTAAGTCGTCTCGCCGACTTAGGTATACCATACACCAGTAAAGCAAATATTTTAAATTTATTAAACAAATGCATTTTCACATGCTTTTTATTACAAGCATATCTTAGAATCTCCCTCACTCAAGTATACGAGCACCCTAGCGCCCCCACCAGCCAACGACCAACTACGGCCTTATGGAAAAACGTTTATATGCATAACTTCGTTGTTTTTTGTCCGATTTTGATCAAATTTGGTGTTTTGCTGGGTATTAGTATCAAATTCAAGTGTGCCAAATTTAATTACAAAAGGTAGAAAATTACGTGAGATAATCGAGTTTTTCCAAATTACGGGGGCGGAAAGGGGCGTGGTAAAATCGTTGCATATACATCATATGCGCATTTATTAAACAAATACACATACCAAATTTGGTGCCTCTAGCTATTATAGTCTTTAAGAAAATCAAATTTGTTTAAATTTCGTGGGCGGAGGGGGCGTGGCAAATTTTTTTTGCAACAAATTTGTGCGCGCTTACTAAAGGATTAATCATACTAAATTTGATGTCTTTAGCTATTATAGTCTTTAAGAAAATCAAATTTGTTTAAATTTCGTGGGCGGAGGGGGGCGTGGCAAAAATTTGAAATAAACTTGACCACCGTAGGTAATACACGAGTCTACGTACCAAATTTGGTGACTCTAGCTCTTATAGTCTCTGAGATCTACGTGTTCATACGGACAGACGGACGGACGGACGGACGGACGGACGGACGGACGGACGGACGGACGGACGGACGGACGGACGGACGGACATGTCTATATCGACTCGGCTGTTGATACTGATCAAGAATATATATACTTTATGGGGTCGGAAAAGCTTCCTTCTGCCTGTTACATACATTTTGGCGACTTTAATATACCATTTCACCCTATGGGTGTATGGTATAAAAACAAAAAGAAACAATAATGGTAGAGAACGAGAGAATGTTCTGCCTCCATCCCACATGGTGCACACATTTTGGTTTCATTTTCTACATCCTTGCAGCTAAAAAGCAAACTCTCTAACTCTATGTAATTTTTAGTCGAAAAGAATGATAATTACTTATAATTCTTAATTTAAGGGCAAATAGCTTAAATTAATTTGTGCAGTTTTCTTTTCATAGAATTTATTTCACATACCATTTAACTAAAATGAAGCATAACAAAATTACAGATAACTTAAACAAAACAAATTTACACTACTTTACATATTTAATTATATATATTTTTTCATAAATAATTTAGCAAAAAATGTCATGGAAGTAAACCAATAAAAGGACACTTTAGAGAATTAAAACTATTAACCGATTCGAGTCGTCTGAAATTGTGCAAACTGTATTTGCTCATTTGCCCTTAACTTAAAACATATAGGTATACATTTTATATATATATATATATACACATATATGTATACATGTATAATACTCAATTGTCGTGATAGTAGCCGAAACAAAACAAAAATCAATAATTCTGGCAAATTTGATTGCTAACAAAGTGTTTTTTTTTTTTTTATATCTAGTAGTTTTTATCTGTAAATCAACTACAAAAACTAAAAAGAACCACAAACAGAGCAGCAAACGACGACATCAATCATTTACAGCCGATGTCCTTAATGTAAATTTTAGAGAAAATCAAAAATAAGTATCCTAATTTAAACAAAACAAAAACAAATTGTATAACAAAAAGTTCGCATAGGAAAAACAACTTTTGTATGCGGAATAATATTTAAGAAACTTAAGTCGCAGCGTCTAATATTAAAAAAAAAAAAAAAGAAGACATATATAATAAAATCATAATAATTATAAAAATAAAAAACCTATTTACCATTAGTTTTCTTATCACTTTTATTTCCTATTCCTCTCGATTAGTTTGTAGGCAGACTTTGAGATTTTCAGTTTCCTCTTCCAAATGATCAAGTTTTTTCATTAAGATTATCTGTCCAGAAAGAGAGAAAGAGGTAATAAATTAAGTCCAAAGTAATTAACTTCAGGTAAGATATTAATATCTTTTCAGCTTGATGGATATTTCCAGGAATATATTCAAAAAGAAATTCATACCTTGGCAGCGGATATAATTTCAGTGGCCACTTTAAGGGGCATATGCTCGACGGATTTAACTAAATTGATGGGATGTGTTTTGGCAATATCCTCAATAGATTTAAAGCCAGCTGCAAAGAGTTGCTTGGCCCGATTCTAAGCAAATGGAATAAAATGAAAGTGTTTATTCTTCAATATTTCATATACTGTACTTACAATTTTCACTAAAGGCAATTCCAATAATGGCTCCAGTTCCAAGGTTCCACAGCGATCCATTTTACGTAGAATTCTCTCGAACAATGGCTTAAAGCACCAGAATTCATCGATTTCGTCACAAAGGCGAACAATGGCACTTGAGGCAGCTATCGACTGACTTATCAAGTGTTGCAATGTGCCACGCTCCACATTATATTTGGATGCCACATTGGGCAGTGGCTGTAGATCCAATATATCATCCAATATAAGCACCTTGTAAAGGCGATTCAATTGAAGGGCCAATGGGCCTTGAACCGATTGATTTTTAAATAATTTAGCAGCATGAGCCTCAGTGAAGCCCAATTGTCGGAATATTGCTTGCTTGTTGGTACTTAACGATGAGTAGGCATGAAACAGACGCAATGCATCGGCAGGAAAGAGTTCATCACCACGCTCATTCGAATTAAAACAAACAATCAGATACAGTAGATGCAGATAATTGGTTAGGATGAGCTGGTGCTGAGCCAATTTCAGTTCTTTGTGTATTGCATAGGCCCGCTTGTAATCAATGCCTGCCTTAAAGGCAGCTTTGCCTATACTGGTCAATTGAAAACGTGTCGATTGGCCGATTAGCAATCGACGATCATTTGCCGCCGAACGATTCGATGTTGTTGCTGTTTGATTGATATCCTGTGTCGTTATAATATCTGAGCAATTATTTTTATTCATTTTATTATGCTGCGGTTCCGATAGTTGGAGAACTTTGTTTTTGAACATTTCCCGTAGAATACGTAGCACCACATCATCTACAGCCACATCTAGAGCATTGGCTTGTACGGCTAACAAAGTGCTATTGATTAAACGATTCAAATCCCGACGACATTCAGCCAGATTAAGTCCAATTACACTCAAAATAAGAGACTGCATATATAAAATTTCAGTTACATGAATCATTTATATTGGGAATGAATGAAATACTTACCTGTAATCCAACTGCTTCCAAGTGATCCATTGAACTTAATGCTTTATCCATGGGTGAGAACATCATTTGACCTACTTGCAGATTATCCTTGCTCTGGGCAATCAGTATACTCTCGCCAGCCTCACCCAAACCGGCGCGACCAGCTCGTCCGACCATTTGTTTGTATTTACACAATGTCATGAATTCCTGGCCAACATATGGAGCACGTATGATCACCCGTTTGGCTGGCAAATTGACACCAGCTGCCAAAGTTGATGTACAACAGATGACAGTGATGACCCCAAATCTATATGCGGTTTCAATATATTTTCGTTCGTCTGTCGTGAGACCCGAATGATGATAGGCAATGCCATAGGGTAAAGTTTTAGCCAAAACAGGACTAAGAATGCCACATATTTTATCCAATGCGTCCATGAGATCAACTTTTTCGCTCTGACGATGTTCTAAAAACTTTTGCTTGGGCACAATACGGCTCAGGAGAAGGGCGACATTCTCACAGTTCTTGCGGGTGGGGCAAAAGACCAGGCAGCAATGCTCTGGAGCACATTCACTTATCAAGCCAGCCAAATGATCCGGATCGGCACGTTCCACAGCGGGACTATACTGTGAGGGAAAAACCGAGAATCTAAATTAATGGCCATGCAATATTGAAAACATTTCAAGACTTACATTAAAGTTTACCCTGCGGCAAGGGATAAAAATCTCCTCTGGAGTTTTACCATTTGGATGAATTTGTAGCAGATCAGTGCCACATTTGATGTATTCTTTTAATTCTACGGGTCGAAAGCCACGGGTATACACATCTGCCTTGAGGAACGATGAAATCTCGGATAGATTACCTATAGTTGCACTCATGCCCACTATTTGAATGCCAGCTACAAATAAAAGAAATTTCAATCAAAAATATGATTCAATAGAGAAAAGATTAGCACAGACCATTCAGAAACATTACTTTGGTGAGAAGAGCCTCCAAGGTGGCTCCCCTACCCTTTTCGCCAATCAAATGCAACTCATCCACCACAACCAAACCAATCTCATGAGGTCTCTCCACATCAATCAAGCTGTCCATTAGGACTGCACCTTTTTCTATTGAGGCCACAAAGAGCCTCCGCCTCTTTCGGCATGGTTGTGGTGGACATTTACCCTTGCCAGCCGTATATTCCTCGACTAGGAAATCCAAGGCAATTGCGAATGGAGACATGGCACTGACTTTTTCTTGCACTATGGATACATAGGGTAAAATAAACAAGACATTCTTCTCCCGGCAAAGTAATTCGCGTAACATTAGAATTTCGGCCACCAATGTCTTGCCTCCACTTGTGGGTAAAGCATAAATAAGATTTTTTCGCTGGCGTATTGCAGGCAAATTTAGGCACTCATCTTGCCACTCTGTAATTGATGGTGATTAATGAATTTCTCAAAAAAAAAAGAACCTCTTCCCTGAGCACTTACCATATAAACTCTTAATGTTTTTATGCTCGAATATCATACGGCGCACTTTATCCGGAAGGCCATAGAAATCACCTTTGGTGGGAAATGTCGGGTATTCGATTTTCTCCTGCTGCTGCTGCTGTTGCTGCTCGAAATCGGCAAATGCCTGGCTATCCCACAACATGGGATCCAGCATAGAACAGTTTTGAAGCTTTTCACATGTCTCATATTGTGTCCCCTGGACTGTAGATTCTAACAGGGATTTCGATAACAAATTGGATTCATTGTTTGCTATTGTCTCCTTTACTTCCGCATTGCTATCTTTCATTGGTGTCTTGGGTTTCTTAAAGGCCACGGCATCTAGGAAAATCTGTGTATTTTGCTGTAATGGATCACTGTAATCTTCTGCACCGTGGAAGATGTCCTCCATTTCGGCAACGCTGAGATCATTTAAATTGATCTGCTTAAAGATCTCATCAGCTGTGGTCTCATCATCGTCTAGATTGATCTTGGACAGATCGCGACGAGTTTTGGTTTCCACCTTTGGCGACGGGGTAATTGCTGGTTCAGGAAAAGATATATCAGCAAATAGACCATTGTCAGATCCACTCAAATTGTGCTGTGGGTTCGGAGCTTGGGTGCCAAAGAGTTCCAGCTGCCCATTACTATGGTTGTTGCCACTGAGCAAATCTTCCAACTTAGCATTGGAAAAGAAACTATCGTCTTGGCTGTCGTCTGGCCACAAAATGCTTTCATTGCAAAATCGTTTGGAATCTGGCTGTTGATAACTATTTATCTGTGTGTTATTATTTGCTTTTCGCTTATTTGACGACATTGGAAAAGTTTCGCGCTCAATGCATTTAGTACGTACTAACGCGTTGGGGAAAATACCAAAAGTGTGCCCAGCGCAAAACTGTGACTTCTATCGATAACCGTTACGTGTATCGATATGTTTCATTTAAATCACGGTTTCCCCCCACTCTTGCCTTTCTGGAATTGACTGTTCAGCCCTGAAATTTGAGATGCACTTTACATGTTGCATTCTTAAACCACTCTGCCTTAGAGCATAGCATTTCTTCTTAGTAAATAGAATACAGTTATGTGCAAAATGGGTTTTTATAAAAACAACGCAAATGGCGGCTATATCTGGTTCTTGGAGCATGTGACCACAAGAGCAAGAGTGCTATTGTCTTTCGGAGACAACATAATTGGTCGTCATTCCCGCTGCAATATAGTTCTTAATGAGTTCTACGATTATCTTTCCCGAGAACACTTAAACATAATAGTTGATAGGACAGGAGTGAAACTTAGATCTATGGTAAGTAAGTGAATTGTCTAGAAAATTCGATTAATGAAAAAACATTTGCTTAACAGAATTCCTTAAATGGAACCTTCCATAACGGTGAACGCCTCGAAGCCGAAGATAAGCCTGCATTCGAGGGAGACATGATCAGCCTCGGGGTACCAGATAATCCAGTGCCACCTCGGCATGGTGTATTTAGATTAAGAAGAATAAGAATAAAATTAAGAAGAATAAATGCAAATATTCGTTTACTTAAACCTTGTCAAAAAAAAAAATAAACCAAGTACTTGAAATTTTCAGTAAAAGTTGTTTTAATAATAGGGTAAAGCAAATAAAGCAGTCTTTACAAAGTATCTTGCTTAACATCAGAAGGTTTTTAAAGTTTTGTCTTAAAAGATCAATTAAATTTATAAACTTTTGTCTCAAAAGTACATTTAAATTGATCAGCTTGAAGATCACATCATCATCCAAATCATTCTTTGTAAGATCGCTACAAGATTTTGTTTTCGCCTTTGGCAAAAACGGACGAAATCTGGATATCCAAATATGCTAACTTGGCATTAAAAAGGGAAAAAATGCTTAAATTGCAAAATCGTTTCCGGGTATTTTATTACAAATCAATTCTTGTCCAACGATTTTTAATTTTCGCTTACTCCGCGGGTCTTGTGAAATTGTCGCGCGTCAGGCGACTTCTATCGATAATTATCGCTTGATTCCATAAGTGTAATTGCTGACTGCGAATCTGAAACTGTTTAAATCACGGCTTCCCTCTTAGAGCACAGATGACTGACTGTTCAGCCCTGAAATTTGAGATGCAACAGACCTTTTTTTTCATTCCTTAGGTTAGCATTTTTTTTATTAATGGACTAAAAGAAAGTGAAATGGTTTTAAACGGAGGTGACGCGAATGGCCATGAGCTAGTTGGTGGAGACGATTGGTACTTGGAGCATGTGACTACAAGAAACAGGGTCCTGTTGTCCTCCGGAGAGAACATAATTGGTCGTCACTCCAGTTGCAATATAGTTCTTAATGAGTTCTACGATTATCTTTCACGACAACACATGAAAATTATAGTTAGTAGTACGGGAGTGAAGCTGAGATCTATGGTAAGTTGAATCATTACAAATACATGCATAAGTCTTGCAGAGAGTCCTATCAATGAAAACATTTTCGTAACAGAATGCCATGAATGGAGCCTTTCATAATGGTGTGCGCCTCGAAGACGAAGAGAAGTCTGCCGTCGAAGGAGATGTGATTAGCCTGAGTATTCAAGATCCCGAATATCCAGTGCCACCTCGGCATGGGGTATTCAAGTTAAAGAAAACTGTGATTCTCGGTGAAGAGATCGTCATAACATCCGACGAAGACGATGATACCGAGCCATTGCCACCGGAAGGACCTGAAGTCAGAGGTAACAGGGATGTAGAATTTAATTTGGCCAAGCAATTGCCAAACTATATAAAACAGGAGACACAAGAGCAGGTCAAGGAAAAAGAAACTACCTCAAGCAGATTACACTTACCCAAGTTGTCTGATGTTAAAGAGGAAGGCGTAAGCCATGTGAGCAATAATATTGAAGACATTTTCGGGAAACCGGATGAGCAAATTTTAGACACTGTACTCCAATTAAATCCATATGTCTATAACAAATTGTCTACAACAAGCAGCTCAGCAGTTACTAATAACAAACTGATGCGCGATGGTGATCGTATTGAGTTAAGAGAAGAAATGCCGCCACCAGGAATTCCGCCACCTCTCGCACTTTCAAATCCACCTACTTTTCCACCATCTCCTCCCGAGGAGGACTATGACGAGAATATGGCTATGTCTCAAGTGGTCTTACAGGGAATGAAAGAAGAAATGGCTTTGGATGATGATTTTGATCTTGATTTTGATTTTGATGACGATGATGATTTCCTTGTTGAAAAAAAGTGAAACACGAGGAGCCTTCGCCAGCATCAAATGTTTTTCCCGAATATGATGAAGATGAGATCATTGTCATAGAAGATGATGATATAGAGTCTTATAACAAAGTTGCCGATTGGTCATCCAAATTGTTGACACAAAACAACGCCGATATGGAAATGGAATTATCACAAGCCTACCCCTTGGACAACCAAGATGATGGGGAGGATACAGATGACGATGATAATATTGAGTTCTTTCGCCATTATCATCGAATGCGCATTGATAGCAGTAGCAGCGAAGATTTTGAGTCTGCGGATCACAGAGTGGATCAGGGTAAGTATTATTACTATGTTTATAAACAAACAACATAACTTATATATCTTCTTTAGAAGAAGACACTACAAAAAAGACTACTATACCCAAAACGCGGCGTTGTGCTGTTCGGTTAAAATCCATTGACCAACATCGTTCGTTTAGCAATGAGCATGACGCTATTCTATTTACTCGTCGCCAAAAGAAACTTTCCATGGAGGAAGAGATTACTGCCTGTTTAAATCGAGAAAATGCCCTGACAGAGGAACCACTTTTATTCCGACGACGTCAACAGATAACTAAAAAGAGCGACGACAAGCTAGAAACAGAAGGTGGAATCGAGGAAATGATGGCGGATATCTGTGCTGAAAATAAATCCGCTTCTGATAGGGATTGCTCCAAGGACATGCCTTCAACATCGTCCGAAGCTGCCGCGGTCAAAAAATTGAAGCCCATTATTAAGTCCGAGAGGTCACCAACGAGTTCTAGTAAAGCTTCAGTTGGATCAAAACATAAACTGGCTAAAAAACCATCTGAAGAACCCAAGAGAAGGAAATCCATGTCTTCACGTGAAGGCACTGAAAAACAACCTCAATCTTCTTCGGGAGATCTTTCTAAACGTCAACGTTCCAAATCAGAGCTAATTCAAAGCGAAGATATTGCATTAGAACAATTGGAAACAACGAGCGACAAAATTACAGAACTACCTCCACTTGCCTCCGAAACTTCAAGTAATCAGGCTAAAATACAGCCAAGTTCCAAAGCGAAATCACCAGTAAAGGATAAGGACTTAAATTTAATCAAAAAAGACTCCAAAACCACAGGCAATCAGTCTACAATAAGGCCACGTTCAAAAGAGAAATCGCCAGGAAAGGAAAAGAAGTTAAATAAAATCGAAAAGGACTCCAAGACCACAGGCAATCAGTCTACAATCAGGCCACGTTCCAAAGAGAAATCGCCAGGAAAGGAAAAGAAGTTAAATAAAATCGAAAAGGACTCCAAGACCACAGGCAATCAGTCTACAATCAGGCCACGTTCCAAAGAGAAATCGCCAGTACAGGAAAAGGAGTTGAATAAAATCCAAAAGGACACCAAAACCACAAGCCATCAGTCTAAAATACGCTCAGGATCCAAAGAGAAGTCGCCATCACAGGAGAAGGAGTTAAATAAAATCCAAAAGGACACCAAAACCACAAGCCATCAGTCTAAAATACGCTCACGTTCCAAAGAGAAGTCGCCATCACAGGAGAAGGAGTTAAATGAAGTGCAAAAGAAAACAACTAAGGCGGGATCACCTAGTTCTGGCTCATCGAGTTCGAGTGGATCACGCAGTGTGGTGGTCATAGATGCACCATGTATGCCCCTTGGGCGCGGTAAGCTACGCGGTGTCTCTGCTGAAGGAACATCAACCAAGGATAAGGTTCTTCAACGTCAACGATCGCTGGATTGTCAGGCTCAAATGAAGTCGAAATGGTACCAAAAAAGTAAGGATAAAAAAAAGGATGATGAAAAATTAAGAGAAACCCGCAAGGAAGTACTTAAGAAACTGGCCGACGATAAGAAATCGGAGGAGGAGGCATCTTCTACTACTCAAAAGCGGAAATTCAACAATACCAAAGTGCCCAAACTGAATCACACAAATCGAGGAGCCTTCCTAACCGAAACAAGTTCATCAACTGAAGCAACCCCGCCTGCGAAAAAACCCAAATTGTCTGCTACAAAGCCCCCTTCGCCATGCCCTCGACGTGACAGTATTGAAACATTTTCTCAGCAATTGCAAGCAGCCAATGATGTCTATGTGCCCACCGCATCCACATCCGCTGCCGCATCCAGATCCGCTCCTGCATCTACCTCCACTGTGGCATCTACATCCGCTGTGGCATCCACAACTACTTCTGCTCCCACATCTACTGTCCCCAGTCGGCCGACCGAACGTCGTGATGCTGCCATTGCCCGAAATCAAAAAACTTGCAATCGAGTGACCTTTGCCAGCATGGAAAGAGAATTTGAATTGCGTAAGCAGCTAGACAAGGAGGCTCGTAGTGAGCGGCATGTGAGATTCAATTTGGTGCCACAGATTATGTACATCGAGTCTGTTGATAGTACCAATTCAAAAATTCACAAAGACGCCCTTAAGCAATATCCTAGTTTCTATGAGGATAGAAGAAAATGGTCACTGGATTTGTATAACAAGAGAAAGAGATCCAACGACTATATGGGCTTGATTTTGAAATGGTGCACTGAATGGTTGAAGGTGCGAAGTGCAGATGTAGTTGCCGAGTCGGATGTCCTAGTCCCCATACCAAATGAGTTTAAAACCTATCGACAATACAAAGAGTAAGTCCGCACCATGAATAAAAAGGAATGATGAATTTATTTTTTCGTTTGCCCAACAGAACGTTTGTGCCTCTGATGAAACTGGAGCTATTGACGACCATTGAGAGAGATTACAAACAGTCTACAGTTAATTTTGAAGTCTATTTAAAAAGTTTCACCAATGAAAATGATAGCTACATGCTTTCTACCAGAAGTAGGATCTATTTGATAACATCGATAATGCATCTATTAGTAAACAAAATGTATATATTTCAGCCAACCACAAGATGCAATGGCACAGTCTCTGCACACTGTCCAATGATACTAAACTGCCGGAAGTATTTGCCAGCCTCATTGGAGTAAAAAGATTATCGGGTAAGCAAATGGCAATGAAGAGTATTTCATAGTAGATTTTAGTTCACTTATTTCTTATATTTTCTGTCAATTAGAAAATTCCACCGAACTGGTCTTTCGCATTTTGAAAGGCAATATCCATATGAAGCAATTAAGTGAAATAAAAACCTTAACCGCCCGGGCAGTGGTCGACAGTTTGCGTGTGGAGTTGGGAGCCATTGAGGCAATCTCCCAATTGGGATGTTCACCGCTATTTCATCGCATACTCACACCCAGTGAGCATGTGCAAAGGGTGACAAAACCAATGTCAGCCTTTAAGGGATACGCTTACGATGTCAGCGAACATCAGCGTGATGTAGTTATGCAGACCAGCCAGCGTGTGATAGACGATGGCAATACAAGCATATCACTCATACAGGGTCCACCCGGCACTGGCAAATCGACGGTTCTATCCAATCTATGCTTGCAATGTCTTTATGGTGACACTGCAAATAAACGCGATCGCAAAATACTCATTTGCGCCCATTCGAATACAGCAGTGGATAATATTGCTTCATATTTATTCAATATCAGGAAAAAGATGTCACGAGAAAAGTTTAATGTTCTTCGATTTGGTTGGTATGAAAAAATGTCAAAAGACACACGAGTATTGTCAATCGAACATCACCTGGAACAGGAAAGAAAAAATAAACTTCAGCGTTTAAATGTGGAACAATTGGAGCAATTGAAAAACCAATTGCACGAATTGAAAACGGAAATCAATCAAATTCGACAACAACCGAATTTAAGTGCTCGACTCAGACAGCAATTGGAGCAGAAAGAGAAACAATGCCGTCACATACAGGATCAATTGAGTCCGCGTCTAACCCAACGCGAAGAGTTTGATATATCCCTAATGTGTGTACGTAAATGCAATATTGTTTGTACCACACTGTCATCATGTGTCAAATTGTCTCGATTCATTAATTACTTTGATATATGCATCATTGATGAGGCCACCCAATGCACTGAACCCTGGACCCTCTTGCCCCTGCGTTTTGCGGTTAATCATTTGGTGTTAGTCGGTGATACCCAACAATTGCCGGCAACTGTTATATCACAGAAAGCTCAAGATTTTGGGCTAGCCAACTCGATGTTTGATCGCATCCAGCGTTGTCTCAATGATCAATTGGATAAGCCCGGTAGTTCCCACTTGGTCCATACGAAAATCTTTAAATTGAGCATGCAGTATCGTATGCATCCGGAAATATGCCGATGGCCGAATCGTTATTTCTACGAGGATCAGCTGGTCAATTCTCCATGCGCGTTACGCCGGACTCAATCTCCGCTCAGACCCTATTGTGTCATCAATTTAAGCTTTACCCAAGACACAAATTGCATTAGTAGTCGAAGTGTAAGCAATAACGAAGAAGCTCGCTTTGTCGCTAATCTTTTAATCGAAATGGATAAACACATGTCGACCAAGAAATATAACTATGGTCTCATATCGCCATACAGTAGTCAATGTTATGCCCTGAGTGAACTGATACCCGCAGAAATGAAGATTATACCAACAACTGTGGATGCGTATCAGGGCATGGAACAGGATATTATAGTCATATCGAATGCCCGAACACGAGGCTGCGGCTTCTTGACAAACTATCAGCGTCTTAATGTCGCCCTAACCAGGGCAAAAAGATGTCTCATTATATGCGGCAACTTTGATGATTTGCAGGTAAACATAATTCACAAAAACTTATCTAGTTCCGAAAAGATTTTAATTACAAAACAATTTGTCTACTTGCAGACGGTGGATATGTGGCGTGCCTTATTGAATGATGCTCGTGATCGAGGAGTATACTTTGATCTCAAGCGTGAACATACTCAAGATTTACGGACTTCATTGATGCCCAAACTACTGACCAAGCCTATTGACTTGACCAAGTCACCTACATAGTTGGGCAAAAAGTGCCATAAAGAATCATAGCGAGATAAATTCATCACCAAGTGCCAAAGATACAGTGAGTGTGTGAGAGAGAGAGAGAAACAAATTTGTCAGTCCTTTTCACTATCCCCGATGGAACTTACCTTCAGTATTGCCACCTACGTCGGGGTTCAAACTCGAAAACAACAATTTTATAGATTAATATATCTCCACTAAGCCATCGACTCGGCTGCAGAGAGAGAGAGAGAGAGAGAGAGATATATATAGAATGAAATTAGAAATGAAGTCAATAAAATTACTTGATTCAGTTTTATATATATATGTATATATATATTTTCTGTATAACATCAATAGAGAGACTTGAAGAAGATTTTAGTTTTTCTTATTTTTCAAAATTTTTTTTTAGTTTAGTTTACTTTTTTTTCGTTCAATTGGGAAATCTTTGTACACTTAACTCATAAAACATATTTGATGACTCAATCTAACACTATGTATGTATATTTCTAAACCAAAAGGAACATATTGAAGAAAATAATGAATACAAATAAAAAAAGATTTTATATATATGTATATCATTATATATATTCATTTTTGTTTCATTTCTTGTATTGCACAAAAATAAGGGAAATTATATAATAAAAACAAAAAGTCTTTTCATTCTTTTTCAATAAACTTAACTCAGATTTTTTACGTATTTTGTTGTTATTGTTGCTGGTGTTGATCTTATTGGTTTGTTTGATTAGAAACTTAAAATGCTTCGGTCATTGACTAAAATTAGCAATTAGAATTTTCACTTTCATCTACACATCTTCTTTGTCTCCTACGTTAATAGTAGTTAAGTTTTTATATAAATTCACTAACAACATCTCACGCACACACATATATATATATATATATAAATTATTATAATTAAATTCATTTTTAATTGATTTTTTTGGTTTTTGTTTTGTTTTCTGGTTTGTTTCGTTTGCTTTAGACCCTAAACATTAGATTAATGGAATCGCTCAATAAACAAATTTTGGATTGCACTTAAAATAATCATAAAAGTTAATAACAAAAGTGTCTAAACTAAAAGCTATGACAAAAAAAAAAAAATCATAATATTTAACTGCCGCCTCCTCTTGGCTCGATAAAACAAAAAAATTTTGTTTTCTTTTTCTTTTTGCTGATTAAAAGCAAACAATTTTCTTTTAGTTAATGCTTTTAAATGTGTCGGAAACTAATATTTGTTTAGTTTTCAAGTATTTATAGTTTAGGTCAGCACTTCGCTTAGAGAATCCTTAAGGGATTGATAAATTTGGTATTGCTGCTCTGGTTTTAGATTATATATCTGGGTCAAGAGCTTGGCCGGCGATGGGGTTCTAATGAAACTGGAAATGTACACGTTAACAAATGTTGCCATCAAAAATTGGCAATCGAAACGATCCATAATACCGCCATGGCCGGGAATCATATCACCAAAGTCCTGCAAGAAAATCAAGATCGATTTATTAAATTACCCATTGAAAATGATTGACGAGCATTGTTGCTCGCTTACCTTAATCTTGAAAGCTCGCTTGAAACCGGATGCAAAGAAACCACCAAATGGTCCAATTATTGAGCTAAACAGACTTAACGAAATCGAATGCCATATAAAGGGATAAATATTCAAGGTCTTTCCCAAGCCGAACTGTTTGGTAAAGAAAAAAAAGGAATCATTAAAACAAGAATTAATAATCCATCCATGCTGTTTTACACTTACCAATTTTAAGCTATATTCCTGTGGAGTAAACAGATAACTTGGCACACAAGACATGGTCATGCGCGCCAATTCCTCAGAGTATTGTATGGGGCAAATGAAATATTGATAGTTGCACAAGACATATGAGAAGAGTATACCGAATAGCACTGTAGCGAAGCCACCACCAATGAAACCCTCCCAGGTTTTCTTGGGACTCAGCTTAATGAGCGGTGTGCGACCAAAGAAGAAGCCAAATACATAGGCCATGACATCATTGCAAACAATCATCGATACCGGCACTATGAACCATATAAGGCCTTCGAATATGTTTTGTATAATCAAATACGATTGGGTAACAACAATCAGCAATGAGACATGAGTCCAGGCAAATAGACTAAACTGCTTGATATAATATTTCTTGACCAGCGACAGGACAAACCATACAAAGCCAATTATATAGAGAGCAAACGATAGGAAACGGTGATAGGTAACTAAGAATTTTAGATACTCCTATAGAGAGAAATGGAGAGAAATTTGAAATTTAGTTAAGTACCCAATATAAAGATTCCTCTATTCCTCGTTTTCTACTCACCAATCGATTGATTACTACACCAAAATAATCAACAAGATTCTCGCCATAGAAGAAATAATTTGAAGTCAATAGGAAATACCATGAGAGACTACGGAACCAAGGCAGACCGTGTATGCGATACACTTGATAACCAATTGAGATAATCTCCTGAAAGCATTTCACCTGCACAAGCAAAGTCTGAAATGGATTCAAAGCTTTATATTTAGGGGATTGTCTCTCTCAGTGATTAAGTGAATCATTAAGAACTCACCGTAACCATCAAGGCCAATGGTCCACCATAGATGATTAGGGCAAATCCACAAATCATAATCCATGTAAATATGCCACGAATGACCCAATTCTTCCATCTGCCAAATTGAATACAAATAATATGCCAAAGTGAATATATATATATGAAACGAAATGAAATGAAATGAAATGAAATGTATGTACAAATGTAAATAGTATCCGTTTTGTGCACAGCTGTCTGCTGTGTCGGATGATGATGATGAAATATTTTTGGAATTTCATTTCATTTAGCGCATTTTGTTTCTATTTTTGTGTTTACACACACGCACACACATGTACATACCGATCTGGTAGATCCTTTAAAGCGGAATCCAATAACTCTGGCGTCTTATCTGTGCCTTGTGGCAAATTTTTGGCCAACTCTTCAACAAATTTCTCTTCAGGAATTTTCTCTTCCTCCGAATCGACCTAGAATAATATGGAATTCAATTAATTGCATTATATTATATTAAAACAAAAATTACCCTACACAATGCTATTTCTTTTCCCTTATCAGACACTTGTAGTAATGTTTATTGATATTCCTGACCAACATCAATAATCAAATTTTGAAAACTGCTTTCTTATTGAATATTATGTTTTTATTTTTTCAAAAAATAAAAAGTTGTTTCTATTTGCAATTACGGTTTAAATTCAAAGTCCATTGGCAATGGACAACAAAATATTGCATATACACACATACATACATACATACACTTACTTTATAATCAGTCCGCTCCTAAAGATACGCAAAAGCAAATACAATCAACATGAACATTTTTTTTTTATCCAAAAAAAATTCTCCTCGCCGCCGAATAAATTTTGCGCGACTTTTTTATCATTTTTCTGTGTTGTTTGTTGTTAGGTTTTTGTTGTTCCTAGACGATTACCCTTTAGTTTTCTATAGAGTACATTCGAGTATATTAAAATCTTTGTCTATCACAGGTGGAGCCATTAAAAAGTTCATAAATATTAATGACATATGCCGAGGTCATTTATAATTAAAAATCAATCAATATTTGTGGAGAATATTTGTACAGCTTATAGCTGAAATAACTATAGGGTACATAGAAGTCGGTATATTGAAAATAACAAGCAATTTTTGTTCTCTGGTGGCGTGTTTATTGCCAAAATTGTGAGTCGAGTTCTGATAAGGCGATGGCGGGGGGGAAAAAGAGATGGCAAGCTTATCAAAGACCATCCGGAACAGATCGGCCCAAGGAATAAATGAAGGATGAATGGGATAGGAAGGAGAGATGATTTGAGATAAATAATAAGGAGGCAGGGAGAGGAAGTGAGGTAGATAGGAAAGCCGAATGCTTCCGTAATGTAAGTGGACTTAATTGGATTTTGTATGTTGGGCATAATGGCGCTACATTACAGCACTGTGGGTGGTTTGAGGGTGGGGGTTGGTTTGTGCATCTCTGTTGTTATTGGATTTTCTCTAGCCTCTCTTTATGCTCTCTCGCTCTTTCACCCACCTGCTTGTGCGTCAGAAAATAACAATAACACACTCACACACATACACGCGCACACGAGAATTGGAATACATACAAATAATTTGTGTTTTGTTTTTTTTTCTCGTTTTTCTTGGTTTCTTTTTTTTTTCTTTGATTTTTAATTTTTTTTGCGCTCCACTGAATTATGCAAATGGAATTGGAAAGGAATTTGGCCTGCTCCACATTTAAGTCAATTGCCTTTGTGTCTCTCTAAAACAAAAAACGTTGACTTACATGATCAGAGGAATCAGCCGCCGATGAATTGCGTTTCTCTCCAGTTCCAGTAGAAACTTCACCTCGGGAGAGCGCTGCTTCACCTGCATGGAGCGCTGCTTCATCCTCTATCCTTCTGCGTCGCACTTCGGTCATTATTTGTAACCGAATTTCGCTTTTACCGAAATCGATTCAAATTGAATATTGATTTTAATTTATATTTATTAAATTTGTTTTGAGTTTGTTAACTCTCGGGTTTCTGTTTCTGTTCTGTTCCGTTCTCCCCGAGAATTTTTCTCTATTTGCCTTTTTGATTGTTTTTGCAGTGCCCACTATTCACTTTTCTCGTATGCTGCTTGTTGAACCCCTATTTTTATACCCTAGCAAAAACAGTATATTAGTTTTGGTAAGAAGTGTCAAAACTTAATATTTAACAGCTTGATATATCAATTAATGACTGTGCCAAATTTGATCCAAACCGGATAATTTTATTATATAGCTGTCAAATAAACATGCGATAAAATTGTAGGCAGCTTTTTACGAATATTCAATAAGGACGGAAACATGCAAGGGTAGGGTATACAAGTTTCGACAATCCGGCCCTCAGTTTTGTACATAACAGCTGTGTGGCAGTGATGACAATGTTAATGGTCACAGAATAGTGGGAGCATAATATTCAAATATTTCAAAACTAATTAGATTTTTGTTTCTTCTCTACGTAGACATTTAATCAATGAAAGTCGCAGACAATTTACTAAATAAATTGCTATTTAAAAGTTAATACAGTTAAAAAGAAAAATCGATTTGTTTTATTCAATGTATTAAAGACATGTTTCCATTATTTTGAGAATGTAAATGTTTAATCGATATTTATGACATCAGAAGGAGTATCACCCATCTTGGTCTTTTTGGATTGGATGTTGTCGTCAACATCCTCATCAGATGAGTCCAAAATTTCTGTTATATCTGTGCTGGCTTTGCGCTTACATCCTGTTTCTGGCTTCTTAGGAGATGGAATTGACTTGCTATCATTATCGGGAGGGGGCGATGTGATAACCACATCATCATCGTCGTCTTCAATGACCATGCAATCGTCCTCCTCCTCAGGATCGGGTCGTGATCGTTTTGAAGTGGAGGGTCCTTCATCTGGGCTTTCATTACCATTGGCAGAACGCTTGCGAGATCGCTTTCCCTCCGCTGGCTTGACTTCGTCCTCTTTCTTTTCATCCTTTGGTTGCAGTTGACTTTTATCGGCTACAACTTCGAATAGATTATCATCTCGGTCTGCATCAAAGTGATTTATGATAATTCCAAGTTTGTAATTCTGATGGAAGTCATCACAAGCCAATATCACGCCATCCACAATATTCATTTCGCTCAAAAGTTTTCCCTCATTTTCCGTAGTCTCGCCCTCCTCCGAGGAAAGTAGAATGGAACCGGTACGATCGACAGTAACATCCGGATCCACCATGTTTAGTGTTTTGATTAATACTTCATCACGAAGATCCTTAATGGTAATACGATTCGTATCAACTTTGAGAATGATGGCCGGATCACTGGCACACACATAACAATTAGGATTGGGTGGCGGGAAAAAGAGATCCGGTACCAGGAACTGATTACGACCATTTGTGCGTAGACGAGCATATACAGATTTGCAATCTTTCCACTTGGCTTGAAGGACATTAAATGCTCTCATCACCGACAGTCCAGCAGTAATTGCGTTCGTAGTAGCTATGGCTGGGATTATATTTCCAGCCATAGATTTAATCTCAAAACGAGATTTTTTCTCTATATTAAAGATGTGCGAACGTATATTAGCGCAGGCTGAAACAAAGTCCATTGCCGCTTGATTATCTTTATCCCAGACCAAAGTATCATCTCCTTCTAAATTGAGAAATTCCAAACTTAGGTTTTTCAGAGTAATTGCGAAAATTTGAGAGCATTCTCCAATGGACCAAATTCTATGATGCTGTTTCCCGTATTCAGATACATTGCCCTCGACTGGCTGTAGCGATGACCATTCAATTGGAGTTGGAGCCTTACGAGATTCCCACAGATTCGACATGCGAAGCAAGTAATTGATATCCTCATTGAAGAATTTGTTAAACAATTTAGATGGATCATATTCACAATCTTTGGCCCATTGACGGGTATTTATCCGTACAATGCTACCATCATCCTCTTTATCTTCTTTCTTTTGCTCTTTAGCTTCACCTTTAGTTGCTTCTTTCTCATTAGCGTCACTTTCTTTAGCTTCGTTTTCATTAGTTTTAACTCCAGATGCTTCGTTTTCATTAGATGTATTTCCAGTAGCTTCATTTTCATTAGCTTTATCTTCCTTAGCAACATCTTCTTTATCCTGGGCTTCTGGATCGGCTGAATCCGGTGATATATCCTCATCTTCTAGCGATTCTCCAAAAAGTTGGCTATAAAAAGAATGAAAAATAGAAGTTATTAGTTGTGATTTTAAGGTTATGTTTGATTTTGCAACATACTTAAACAAATGCTTGGCCCATACAATACAATGTATGGGTTCCGATGGTGTATTCCTTATTGTGCATCCTGGAAAACTGCGTTGCTTCTCCTTGGGTGTACACTCATAGCATTGCGTTAGCCCGCGCTTAATAAACTCAACTTGACCATTATATCCGGAGGTTCCACTTTCAATTAGGGGTACATCAGCATTGAGACACATACGATTAACATGATTGCGGGCAGCACGATTATCCAAGGCGCTCAAAACTACATTAAATTTCTTAAAGAAATTCACACCATATTTAGCGCTGAAAAGAATCAGTCAATTATACGGTTGGCTTGTTTATTTCTTGTCTATTGTTAAAGGTAAACGTGATCTGCTTCAACAAATTTTATTTATACTTACGATATTACACTATCATGATGGGCAATTATTTTGGCATCCGGATTAAAACTTAGAGCACTTTCACGGGCTACATTTGCCTTGGATTTGCCCACATGTTCCCGATGGAATAGGAATTGTCGATTTAAATTGCTCAAGTCAATTGTGTCGAGATCAATCTGTGCAATAGACGTACATGGCATATTGTTAACAAATTCTTTGAAAAAAAAAAAAAAACAGTCAAATGTCCATCCAATACTCACAATTTCAATATCAAGAAAACCGCTAAGGACGAGATTTTTCAGCACCTCGCAGCCGATGCCACCGGCTCCCACGACAAGAACTTTTGATGACTTAACTAGTTCTTGCAAAGACTCAGGAAATACGCCATCAATAGATGCAGCCATTTCGCAACTAATTTGCCTTTCGAACAATCAATTAATTAATTATTCACACAAATCAAATCTAAGAAGAATTGACGTTAAAATTTGCAAAAGATGACGCCGGATAGAGATGGTGCAGACTGGCAGACTGTTTATCGATAAATCATTATTGTACACGAACAGTGAATTATTAGTAATCGATAAGTTATTTGCAACAGTGCACATGTATTTCAACAACAAAAAGTGTTGTCTCTAGCGTACTGCGTGTTTTCCCACACTTTTTAATGCCGGTCTACTTTTTTGTTTACAAAACAAATATTTACAAACAATCAGCTAAGAATCATGAGAATTGCCATAGAAGGATGTGCCCATGGCGAATTGGAACGTATCTATAACACAATAGAGGGTATTGAGAATGAGCAGAAGATTAAAATTGATTTACTTCTATGCTGCGGCGACTTTCAATCCACCAGGAATCTAAAGGATTTACAAACTATGGCAGTGCCCAAGAAGTATCTGGACATTTGCACGTTTTACAAGTGAGCAATGCAACAACACAGTTTCGTATTATATCTCACTCACTGCGCTGTCTCCCTCTCTATGTGTCCTTCTCCAGATACTACAGCGGGGAACTAGTGGCTCCTGTGCTGACCATTTTTATTGGCGGCAATCACGAAGCATCAAATTACCTGCAAGAGTTACCTTATGGTGGATGGGTAGCACCCAATATCTACTATCTTGGCTATGCTGGGGTGGTGCAAGTTAATGGCCTTCGCATAGCTGGCATCAGTGGCATTTACAAAGGCCACGATTTTCTAAGGGGTCACCATGAATTTCCACCCTATACGGAAAGCACTTGTCGGAGTGTCTATCATGTGCGACAATTAGAGGTGTTTCGACTAAAACAGTTGTCGGGAAAGGTGGATATTTTCATGTCACATGATTGGCCCACCGGCATTTACGAATTCGGCAATAAAGAGCATCTCTTGAAAAGGAAACCCTTCTTTGCAGACGATATGGAAACTGGTAAACTAGGTAGTGTGCCGCTAGAAGAATTGCTAAAGGCAGTAAAACCGGAATATTGGTTTGCAGCCCACTTACATTGCAAATTTGCCGCTTTGGTGCCACATCAGCCTAAACCAACCTCCTGCTCCTCATCCAGCAGTAGCGATAGTGATGATGATGATAACGATGTCAAAGATATTCCTTTTACTCCCAAAGCGCCTGTCACCACAACAAAATTCTTAGCTTTGGACAAATGTCTGCCTCGACGTGGTTTTCTTCAAGTTCTTGATCTACCAAGCAACCCTGTAGAGGGCAAACCCCATTTAGAATATGACCCAGAATGGTTGTCTATACTCCTTACCACGAATCATTTGATTTCGATCAAGGAAAATTATTACTATTTACCTGGTAAGAAGGCTGGAGAGCTAACAGAACGCTGTAATTTTACACCCACTCCAGAAGAATTGGCCATAATCCATGAGAAATTCAGCAGTCTGAGGATACCTGAGAATTTTCAAATTACTTCCAAGGCTTACGATCCTTTGGAGCAATCAAATTATAAAAAAATGTATATAGAACAACCTACACCTCAGCTGAATCCTCAATGTAATGAATTTTGTGCCCTTTTGGGAGTAGATGATCCTCTTTGCTTGGCACTTCTGGCCAACGGCAAGCAATTACCATCCATGATGGCATTCGAAAAGGAAGAAGAAAGACAAGAGCAATCAATGAATGAAATGGAAGAACCAGAAGAAACTAAAGGTGATTCAATAGTTACACCATCGAAAAGGAAATTGGCTTTAAACTTGCCAGCTCCCACAGCTGGCGACAATAATGAAAAGGACACAGAGACAGCGTATATCGATAAGAATGTCATAGATTTGCCCGATGAACCAAATACAGATGAAGATGCTCAGGATGTGTCTGTGGTTAAGCCAACCGATGAGGCGGCACCTCCTGTGCTTGGTAGTCCCAAACAATTCAAAAGAAGAAATCAAAGTATATATCAAAACGAAGATGACAACTAATATGATTAGTTAAAGATATTGCGAAAAGATGAACAATTCAGTTTTATGTTTTGCAAAACATAAATTGTACAAAAACAATACCTTAAACTAGATATTTCAACTCAAATTTTGATTAGTAAATTAGTTATAAGCACACAAATCGACAAATCCACCTTAAATTTTGTGTAATATAATGAAAATAATTGAAATTACTTGATATTTATCTATCTGAAATACAAATTCTACTCATGCTGACAGAAACGGGAGCAGAGAACCTATGGAAGTAATTGATTGATCTTTATAATTGAACATTTAAATAAAAAAAAAGAGGCAAATTTCTTTTTTTATTTAAATAACACAGAAAATGCTTGGCAATTGTCGCCTAATTTGTTTTTTTTTTTCATAGTGATTAAATAAGTTAAACAGGGTAAAAAAAAAAAAAGAATATCAGATTTAAATGGATTTCCATGATAAATATTACTGTATTTTGGAGGCATGTCCTTGTCCTTGGGCCGTTGTGCCACCACCACCACCTCCTCCTCCTGCATCGCCGCCTGCACCTCCTCCTGGACGCGCTTCGGCGGCACAACGGAAACCACAATCCAGAATCGTCTCCGGCGTATCGAGCATATCACAATAGTAACTAAGGGGCGACGGTATGCAATGCAATTGCACCTCATTGCCATCCAATATTTTGGAGCGATAGAAGCGGCAACGACGTGGCCCATACAAGGGTATATTGGCATCATAGGGTGGGCTTAGGATATCAAAAAACGCTGCGACTCCATTGCCGCCTGGGGTGACGGATTGTGTGATCTGATGATAGTTTCGCTTGCGCGGAGTAAGCAAAACTGTGGGTGACTCCACTGTGGCTAGGCAGGATGGCTCAGCTACAACCTTGACCACAGAGGGATTCTTCTCATAGGTTAATGGCTCATGAGGTTCCAATTGCTGGGAATAGCTTTGAATATGCAATTGACCCCATATAACACGCAGAAGGCCATACATCATGGGATGGTCATGCAGGGGAATGGAGCTGCTATCACGCACAATGAATAGGCTCATCGAAAAGCGTTCATCCTCAAAGATATGCATATATGTGCAAGGAGCACGGCCAGCATTGCAAATTGCGGCATTGCGAAACAGTTCCTCCTTGAGATCCAAATCGCGGTATGTAAGTTCATCTGTCAGAAGTTTCAATTGCTGGAGGTTTGCCTGAAAGCTGTTGTTATTGGCCCGGTCGAATGTCTTAAAGGCCTGACGCAACACATTAATAAAGTGTGTGGTCATTTTTTTTTATCAGCCGAGGCCCCAGCTGACACTCTCTTGCTTCTCGACTGAGAAATTCGAAATCCACAGATAAACAAAATACACTAAAGTCGAAGCCAGCCGTTTACAATAGTGATGGGCAATCACATAGTTAAAGTCACAGTTAACATATCGTGACAACCTCAGAAGTCACAGTTTGTTTTTGATCGTAATCAAGTGTTGGTAAAGATTGGAGGGAATTTATGTCAATAATTAAATGCGGTTTATCTTTCTAAATTTTTATTAAGTTTTAACAATATGCCAAGCCTTTGATATTCAGAACCCCCTTTCTTTCGATTGTGTCGCATGAGTCAATATCCAAGATTTAGAATCACGCTTCTTCATGGACATTTGCTTGTGGCGCGGATGCGTTGGGCAGATGACATAACCCCGCTCCTGTCGCACAACTATGTAGCAATCTTTGCAACGTCTCTTGAGACGTCCTTTCACCTTAAAGCCGGCTACTTGCTGTAAAAGACTGTTGAAAGGCAACAGCAATCCTCCAAGGGCTCCTGTTGTCGCAGGAGCCAGATGGTTGCTATTACTGTTGTTGCAATTGATGTGGGTCGAAATTACTGCCGGTCGGGTTAACATGTGGAAGCGACAAGTGGCATTTACACTCTGCCACAGGCGGCAGCTCTGCTGCAACAATTTACTGGAGAATGACATCTAAAATATTAAAGTTTTCATTTAAATTAAGCAAAACAGAAATAAAACAGCAGATACCTGGCCGTTCAGCTGTGATAAGTAATTAGAGATGTGCATATAGTGTTGGGTAGCACAAAAAAGTAAACGATAGTCGTTCTAACTTCACTCGCAATGTAAATATCGTTTATCACTAATTTAAGTGTTGTACTGAAATTTCTTTTGTTGGCGCTTAATTTAAACATTCATAGTAAAACCATTAGCAACCAAATCTGTAGAACCAAGAAAACAGATTTTTTAATGTTTCAAAATTATTCAGAAACAAGATTTAGGGGAATAAAAACCTTTTTTGCCACATGTTATGTATGTGTCGTTAAAACAAAATTGTTGAACTTTTAAAATTTGTAAGTTATTTTCCTTTTTATTTTCAAAAATATCGTTCCATCTAGTACAACTATGTATATACGTGTGTATATATATAAATATATATATATATATATATATATTTATGTGTGTATGGTGTGCATGTGTGTGTATATAAAGTGAAATGCTCTGTGTTGAATTCTAATTCTCTCTGCTTGGGCAGAAATGAGAAAGGTAGGTTAGAAGTTATAATGAAGTTGTTTTTAGGGGGACTTTGGGCCTCATTTTATGAGAATTTTTTTTTTTTACATTTTACAATGATTTACAAATGGACTTTGCAACAATTATTATCGTAACAATTTTAGTATAGTTGCTCGAAAAACTGTTCTTTTAGTGACTCTGTCCGTCTGTATACCCTTTCAGAAAGAATTTCCATGCTCAGCAAGAACCTTTATTTTTAGCCACATCTAGTCTTCCCTATTTTGCCCTTAGCAAATAAATGTTCAATCAAATTGTATTAACTAGTTTTTTGTTAAGAGATTTTGAGAGGATCAAATTTTGTATCAAGGGATTTTAAAGCAGCTTCGATCCGTCCGATCCAGATCGGGCTAGTCTATCATATACATACAAATATATTCTTATTGATAAGTTTTTGGTATATTATCTAAGTTCTTAAAATTGCGCGCCAAGCGAAAGGGAAAGTGACTTGAATGCCGTAAAGCATCAAAGTCAGAGAAATGCTAGAATATATAGTGCTATGTATATAGCTTTTTCGGCTATCCGAAGTAATCATACAGGTGCATGGGTATATTCTTAATAATACCCTTGCAACAATAAGCGCATTATTCATTTTAAATCATTTTAATGGCGACATTATCCGACTGTATATACAAATTGATCTCTCAATTTAAACAAAAAATTATAATAATAATAATAATAATCGGACAATGCGATCGGATTAGTGCATTGTCATATACATAGCTTCTATAGGAACGATAGATCCAAATAAAAATTGTTCTATTGAGAAAAAAGCCCTAGCTGATCGGTCCAAACGAGAATTTACAAGGGTATACAAACTTCGACCCGTCCGAAGTTGTTCCGGCCATGTTGTCGTTTTCTCTTTTTGTGTGTGTGTGTGTTTTTCTTTTATATTTCTATATCTATAAAATAAATATAATATGTATATATTTTGCAGCATGCTTTGCGTATTGTTTTTTTGTACAATAGAATGTACGAAAATCCAGAGAATGCCTTAACAGCCATTTAACATTTCGTAGTTTTAGTTTTTGTGTGTTTGTTTTTATGTTTTATCGTTTGTGTGGAAAGAATTATGAGAAAAAAAAACAATTAATCAAGTCAAAAATCAAACCAAGTCTCGATGTACGTTGTAGTTGTTGTTGTGTTGTTGTTGTTATTGGTGTTAAATTGTCGCCAAAGTTCTCAGTTAAGAGCCAAATTTGAATGAAGTGGGCACAGTGGTTTGGGGAAAGGCAAAGCCACCCTGTTTTTCAATCAATTTTGATTCCTTGGCAGCTTTCCGCTGATCAGCAGTGACAACAACATCCTGCAGAGCCTTGGCCTGCTCCGGTGTCAGATTAGAGGTGAGTAACGAATACCAGGCCTGATCTTGGGCGGAAAGTGCTAAACGAAGAGAATAATCAATTTCAAATGATCCATAGAATGCATTTCATATAAATATAAAATATGTATATATGATTTTTTACCTGTAATAACCTCCTTGAATGTCCAATATTCATCGACGGCAGAGTCATTCTCCTCATCGTCAATTGGCGTTGTGAATGTCTCTAGACCAGTTTCATTTAGATCACCCAAAGACTCTTCGGCCTCATCATTAGAATCCTCATCGTCATCTTTCAGTTCGGCCTTAATCTCGAATCCAGCTTCGGCACCCTTCGCTTTGGCGAATTCTGCCAAATTATCTAAATAATTTGCAGCCATTTCATCCATATCATCTTCATCACTGGATAGTGCTTCTGCAAATTTAAGTAACAATATTTATATATAGATAATTGTGTTAAAATGCTCAACCAATTCTGTACTCTCACCCTCGCAGTCATCACCATCTTCTTCCTTTTCCTCTTCCTCCTCCTCTTGTGCGCGGGATTCGTAAGCGCGCTTTAGGCCATCGAAAAGAAGAATCAGAGAGGGCACTATCTTTGGGGCAACTTCGCTCAATACTTGAGGCTTTGCATCGCCCAATGAGATAAGCGTACACAGGCCCAGAACACACAGTTTGCGATCATGAATACTGAAATTGGATCGTTAAATTATAGAGAAAAGCTTTGAATATTGCGTTTCCAGCCTACCCCAGGAAACAATCCGTATCGTGTAGCCATTGTTTAATGAAATGCGATATAATTGGCTCATTGTTCTGCTGTGACATCTTATCCAAAATGGATAATAACAATTGGGGATTATAGTAGAGTGACGCAATGACAACTTGGAGGCACATGGTGCGCAATTCGGAAGATAGAACTTCACGCGTCAAGCGCGATAGAGCTAATTCAACAAACATATGAATAACAGAATCAATTTGTCCTTTGCACTGCAAAATGATGACTTCCATTATTTTGGCGGCATGACACTCAGGATCTTCACCAGGCGAGCCATTCAACATCTGTATTCCACAAAAAGAAAATTAGAATATATCAAATCATTGCGTTAAGTTTAATGATCGCCTCTTACGGTTTTGCACATATCCAAAATTGCCAGCAAACGATTGGGATTAGAAAGAAACGCTGGTGTATCCACTGTCACATAGTTATGCAATGCTGGCATTATATCAATAAAATAATCGACTCCATCTTTCTTGAAGACCTGATAGATTAATTCCAACATTTGCCACATTTCGGGTGAAATCGATTTTGAAGTTAAATCGTAGACCAGAGAAAATGTTTCTTCATAGAAATCTTCAAAGACACACAAAAAGAAAGAAGAAAACTAAAGAAATCTTTGGGGCAAAGTGATTTGAAAGTAATTTACCTGTGATATTATGCTGAAATATATGGCCCACCACATTAATGACAATTGGATGCAAATTGATCAGAACATTGGGATGCTCCTCCATTACACTCAATAAGGTTTCAATGGTATTCAATAGACCCATGGCTGTGATTGCCTTCTCATCAGAACCCTCCTCCGATTCCAGAACTTGACTAAATGTCGTTGCCAAATGCTGACAGATCTCTGTAGCGACAGGCAACAATTGTTCGGTGAATGTGCATACGATCTTTTGCATAACATTCGTTAAGTCCTCATTTTCGGTCTCTCTGATAATGGTCAGTAGTTCCTTGGTGATTTCTTTAATTTGTCCTTCAACATATTCGGGTGCCTTCTCCTGGGACGATAGGAACATTTGGAGGCCAATGGCCGCTTCAACTTTCACTGGCAACTCGTTGTCCGTTAGCAGGGCATTTGTTGTCAGACGCATAATTTCGCGTAGAACTTCGGGATTCTTGATTTGGACATCGCAGAAATAGTGTAGGACCCAACACGCTCGTGCCCTTAAATGTCCAGCCGGATTTTGGAATTCCGGAAACACATAGGTGGTTAGCATCGATTCAACTTGATCCCGATACAGAGTCTTTTTCAATAGTAGTTCCGCCAAAGTACCTATCATATGGAGGGCGCCATCTTTTTGCTTATTATCCGCGTTGGGTGACGTGATCACCTGCATTATCGTACTCATGGCCTTGGGCAGGATACCCTTGCGTTTCTTACAAGCCGAATGGAGCAGGGATTGTGCCGCCGGAACCGGTGTCGCATAATCTTCGAATATATCAAATTTCAAGCGTATATACTCATACGGATCAGTTTCCCACAGCTCTTGATCGGAATCGGTAAATGACATAACGGGAAATATCACATCCTGGATGACAGCAACCATATGGGGTTTAATTAGCTTCCACGTGTAAGCGTGGCTCACCCTAGAAAGTAAATGATAGACAGTTGGACCCTTATCCAATTCAAAAATAAGAAAGAAACTTACGCATTCTTCAAATAATTGAGAACATCAGTAAGGACACGTGGCGAAACATAGACCCCACCGCGATATTGATCTAGAATTTTTAATAGTACCTCCAAGACACCATGGCTAAAGGTTGGTAAATACCATTCGGCGAATTTCTGATACTTTTCGCTAACAACATTTCCAGGACTGCCATAACTACAAAAGAGAAGATAAGATAAGTCTGAATACATAAGTAAAATGAATTTAAACCACTCACCGCTCAAACATTCGAACCATAATGTGTAGAGCCCATTTCTTGACCTTCCAATGGGGAAATTCGGTGCGCTCATCGTCCTCCAAATGCGAACAATCTGGTACCGGACGATCGGCTATTTGACGGCATACTTCCATCCATTGTGAGAATACCTCTTTGGTTATCAAGTCCAATGGTAAACTATATTGTGTCAATGCATAATAGATTTTGAGTATTTGTTTTTGCAATAGCACCGTCTGTTCCGTTTGCTGCTCCTGGCTGGTCAATAAACGCATCAGCTGATATATCATGGGCAATAGCAAATTCATTGCCTCATTCAATGGGGTACGCTCCTCGGATCGTTTGTATTCATAGGTTTTGACCAATTGATACATGGTAACAAAGGCACCATTCCAACCATTCACATCGGGATTCTGCAGATATATGCTTATATTGTCAACCACTTGTGGCCATCTTCCAGGGAAATCTACTTTAATTATGTGATTAACGCACACAGAGAGTTGAACTCTAAGCAAGAGAAGAAGAAAACAAAACAGGTAGAATATGAGTAATTTGAATCTTCTGATGGTAGCAATTTACTCTTTTCCTCTTACCTAATTAATTCAGGGGCATGAACAATCGCATCTACAATGGAACCACGTATCATGGCCCGATCCTGTTCGTGTATGGAGAATGGTATCGGTTCGCCTGGCTTTGCCTCATGATCCGACCAGCTGCTATTGATCAAATTCTTTAAATAGACAGCAGCAGCTTGACGTACCGGCTGCTCCAATGTGTTCTGCATAACAATTTGCAATATGGTCGGCACAAATCCAATGATTTTGTGTATCTAGAGAGGGGAGAGGTGGAGAAAAAGAGGGATAGAAAGATGTTATGCCGAGAGAGAAATAAAAGTCTAAATAGATTTTTCTATGTGTTTACACAGCTGGAGAAATTGTAAGTGGAGATGATGCTGCTTGGTGTGGGTGTGGGTTGAGGTGGAGGGTTTTAGCCAAAAAGATTCAAATAACAGCAAAATAAATAACACGTGGTGGTGGCAGCGGGGGTGAGTTGGGAGTTGGGTCGGGTCAGGTGTTTAGAATTCATTGAAATTCATAACACAATCCCAGAATCATAGCCCAAAAGCCCCATCGACCACGCCGACGACGACGACAACAATTTTCTATAAATGCTGATAAAGTTAATTAACCATTTGAACGAAAAAAAGGGAAGGGCGGACAACGATTGCGGCTGTGGCTGGTGGCTAAGCTGAGTCAATGCTTCGCCAGAACAGTGACACAAAAACAATTGGTTAATTGGTTAAATTTATAATGGAAATTCTAGTCTTTGGTCTAGGCTAATTAAAATTGTTGACGAGTGATCTCATCAGCTATATAAGATGATATGGTTAATCGGAAAGATTTTGACTAAAAAGTTTAATTAAAGGCTTACTAAACAATTCTAATAATTTGGGGCCACAGTGCACACACACACACACATGCACGGAAATTGCAACAGTAAAAGTAGTCACCTATGCCCTTCTCCTGCTCTCTTTCTAACGTTTCATCGCTGGCTCTCTCATTTCTCTGGTCATTTCTCGGTCTTAGCCCGCCGCCGCCAGATACTTGTTGCCGCAAAACATTTTTCTCTCTACCCCACCGACCGCTAGTGGATTCCCACTTTAAATGAATTTTGTATCAAAAACGAAAGAGTGAGAGTGAAAGAGAGAGATAGTAGTAGTAGGTAGGTAGGTTAAAAGCGAACAATTATAAAAAAGCACATGGTTTTGGTCAACGAGATGATGGCGCCACCTCAGAAACCGCAACTTTCCAGCTGAGCTTGTGGGCGGGCTAGCGAGATGGGGGTTAGGTAGGTGTGTGCGTGCTTGCGTGTGTGGGTGAGAATGCATTTTAACTAAAAATCTGTATTGCACTTACTTGGGCCAATTGATCCTCGGCAGCCTTCCTTTGCTTAGGATTTGGATCAATCGTTGCACGCAACAGTTCCGTAAGTTTTTGTACCTCCATTTTTTAATTTGTCGTTTAAGTCGTTTTAGTTCTCTCTCGCACACACGCGTTGTTCTCTTCTTTGATACCGTCTTGGGCACAGTACACACGTTTCGCCGGTCGCAGTACACACGCACAATTCTGACCACCAGTACGACTGAGTACACACCCACTTACCGCTTCTAAATGTTCTCTAGATATTATTGCAGGTGAATAATATTTTAGAAGACATGCAAAACCAATAAGGAAAAAAACGTGGAAAAACAAGCAGCGCCACACCGCCGAACTTTGCCGAAGCTTTATCGATATATCGATAAATTCTCAGCGCCCACGAATGCCGCTAAATGTCATTAGTTCTTTAAAGTCACTATATTTACAGAATAATAGGGTAACCACTAAACAATAAAATAATCTTAAAAATACATTAAAAATTGAAATATTAATCAAGACTACTTGTCTAAGACAAGTAAAATGTAAAAGTCACAGCTTAAAATAAATAGTTCTTAAGTCCTAGATATATGTATATGTGTGTAGCTTGCTGGTTCGATTGGAATTACAATTCATGAATACTGGCCAAGTTCGGTCCAACAAAGACTTTCCGTGTATTTATTTTTAATATTTAATGTTTTAGTTTAATCAGTTTTTCAACTAGTTCTATGAACTAGTTCTGAGGCTCTTTTGACACTAAAATCAACTCTGGAACCCAATTGCATATATGGTATAAGTGTGTGTGTGTGTGTGTGTGACAAAGAGCAAAAGCAAAGTGACACATCGCGGAGGTGTGGTTGAAAATTTCTAAAGTTTTAGTGTTTATCAGCAAGGGGAAACGCATTTGAATTAGTGTTAAACATAAGCTTAAAGTGACAAATTAATTAAATTGGAATACAATATCATATACAGCAACAGCAAAGACTATGGCAGGCAGGCTACCGGCATGCGTAATCGACGTTGGAACCGGGTAAGTTTTTTTTTTTTTTTGGCCCCCCACACCGCCATAAACGGACCCCGCCCCCCTTGTTAGATGTTGCAAAAGGAAAGACAGCAAGAAAATAAAATGGGGAAAAAGAAAATAAAGTCTAATCCCCCCCGGAATGTTGTTGTTGTTGTTTTTATCACAGCTACACCAAGTTGGGATTCGCTGGCAACAAGGAGCCCCAGTTCATTATACCCTCAGCCATAGCCATTAAGGAATCGGCTCGAGTTGGTGACACCAATACGCGACGCATCACAAAAGGCATTGAAGACTTAGATTTCTTCATTGGTGACGAAGCCTTCGATGCCACTGGCTATTCGATTAAGGTAAGATATTTTCGATTGATAATATGTGGTAATCTTCATGAGAGTGCTAATTTCTGTTCTGCTTTTTCTATTCCTTGCAGTATCCCGTACGTCATGGCCTTGTGGAGGATTGGGACTTAATGGAACGCTTCTTGGAGCAGTGTGTCTTTAAGTATTTACGCGCTGAACCGGAGGATCATTATTTCCTGCTGACTGAACCACCACTAAATACGCCAGAGAATCGCGAATATACGGCTGAAATTATGTTTGAGACTTTCAATGTTCCTGGCCTGTATATAGCCGTACAGGCTGTTCTCGCTCTGGCAGCCAGTTGGGCCTCCAGAGTTGAGGAGCGCACTCTAACAGGCATTGTTGTGGATAGTGGAGATGGAGTGACGCATGTTATACCCGTGGTAAGCAGCAGCACCCAGCATATCTTATCAGCATTATTATATATATATATACTCGCTTGAAGTATGTACAGTAAGCACTTGCTCAGAAAGGAAAGGAAAAGTATTTGGAAATTTAGATTACTAAACTAGTATGGAAATGCATCATCAGTCAAAATGCCATTGATTATTATAGCTAGATATGTTCAGCATCAGCATAGGGGAACATTAACTTGGATTTGACCTCTCATTCTGCTATTTATGTACATTTTTAGTTTGTGTTTCTGTTGTATTTCGCTTTTGCTTATCGTTATCACACTTTTAAATATTTTCTTTCTGCTTTTTACAGGCCGATGGCTATGTGATTGGATCTTGCATTAAGCATATACCGATTGCCGGACGCAATATTACGTCGTTTATTCAAAGTTTATTGCGTGAACGTGAAGTGGGCATACCACCCGAACAGAGTCTGGAAACTGCCAAAGCGATCAAAGAGAAACATTGCTACATTTGTCCAGATATTGCCAAAGAGTTTGCCAAGTACGATGCGGAACCAAATCGATGGATACGCAATTATACTGGTGCTAATACGGTCACAAAACAATCATTCCAAGTTGATGTCGGCTATGAAAGATTCTTAGGACCTGAAATATTCTTTCATCCGGAATTTTCGAATCCCGATTTTACCATTCCACTATCGGAAATTGTTGATAATGTTATACAAAATTGCCCAATCGATGTGAGGCGCCCATTGTATAATAATATTGTACTAAGTGGTGGATCCACAATGTTCAAGGATTTCGGACGACGTCTGCAGCGTGACATTAAGCGTTCGGTGGACACCCGTTTACGTATCAGCGAGAATTTGTCCGAGGGACGCATTAAGGTTTGACTCTCGACCATGACTCACTGTGTTTAGACCTGTTCAGATTGATTAATCATTTCTGTTTTCTTTAGCCAAAACCAATTGATGTCAAAGTGATTACGCATCCCATGCAGCGATACGCCGTGTGGTTCGGTGGCAGCATGTTGGCCTCAACGGTGTGTATATAGACCTAAACCTAAATCTTTTGCACAATTTTCCATAATTTTAAAACATTTTTTGTCTTTTCTCAGCCGGAGTTCTATCAAGTCTGTCACACGAAGGCTGCCTATGAGGAATATGGTCCCAGCATTTGCCGTCACAATCCTGTTTTTGGTACCATGACATAATTGGATCCTGGATCGGATTACGAAAGCGTGTTTCCATTATCTATTTATCATCTGATCTGCCTGTCCAATTCTGCGTTTATTTTTTATTATTTCCCAATAACAAAATTTCCTGTTTTTTTCAATGTATTATTATTATTATTACTACCGCTGCCCGCCCCAAGCTAAAGTATTTTTTTTCTTTATCCCAAACAAACAAAACGAAAAAAGGATTAAAAAATTGGCCAAATGTTTTTTTTATATACATTTTATGTTCTTCTTCTGTGTGATGATTTTGTTAAGCAAAAAACAAAACAAAAAAAAAAAAAAAAAGAAAAAAAGAAAACAAAAATAGTTCTAATATGCCAGTTGAACATTTCCTATAAGGTGCATTATTTTTTACATTTTTTTAGACACCACACAAACACACACTCACACACACACCCACACACCGAATCATTGCCCCCGCTCTATACACAACAAAAATTGTACTTGTCATAGTAATATTACAACAACTGAAGAAATATTGATGAGAAAAGTAATGAAAATGAAAAATCTGTTTGTTATATTGATAAGCGTAATAATTGAAAAGGCATTAATTAAATCAATAAACCAATAAATAAAAACGAAAATAATATCCATTTGGCGTCAAACATTTCAATGAAAAGAAGATAATCCATGTTAAATCTTAGTAGATTTCAATCAAATTGGATAACTATTTTTCGAAATATAGCTAGATTTGTAAGACTAGATACATTGACGATTCTCCAAAAATCAACTCTTTCGGATATTTCCTTTAAGGGTAGGATCTTTCCATATTCCATTGATGATGTTCAGATAATACACAGATATTTTGTTCATTAAAGCTTTATACATGGAAATTTTTATTACTTTAAATTGAAAAATAAGTTTTCTAAACACGTACTATATATTATATACATACAGTAGAAATTTGTTTGTGACGTGGCTGTGGGTGGCGATTATAGCAGATCAGATATATGCATATATATGTATATATATATATATATTAAAGCGTATTGTGTTGTCAAAATTTTTGTTTAATCCACATAGTCACTAGATCCCTCTTCCTCATCATCTTCCTCGTCACTGGCCATATCCTGTGATCGAAATTGCTCGAAACGAAAATGTTGTAAAAACTCTCGCATGGCATCCATCATTTGGTTCAAAGATTGATGAAGTCCCGCTTCTACAATTGATATAATTATTACTACTAAACTATTAAGCAACAGGAAACAACAACAACGCATTATAACAATTTCAATTGGATTTGGCTCAGTCTCATGGCATGATAAGGCAAATGTTAATGTATATTGTTAATGTCTACCTTCGACTGCATTGGCAGTGGGAGCATTGGGTTGGCCTGCAGCTGCAACTACATCAAGGGCGGCTTGGGCAGCTTCAATTCCTTCAACAGCTGCTGCCGCATACTCGATTTCTGCATTAAGTCGCTCCTGTTGGAACTGCTGTAAATTAAATGATGGCAACAAAGACTGGAAAAATGTGGATACAGTGCTGGTTGTGGTTGCAGGGCTGCTGTCCGCCGACGTGGGTGGTTTTCTTGAATAAGCAAATGGAAATGTTAGGGAAAGAAGTTCATCTTGCCCTTCTGGGGATTAGCAGCAGTTAACGCACCTATGATACGAATTGATGCTTTCTTCTGGTGGCAATGGATCATAGGTCATTATGGCATGTTTCTCCTTTGAAATGAACACTGCCAATGGGACTTTCTCCTTAAAGTCGGACAGTACAACATGACGTAGAATGGGGCGTGGTGGTGTCCCAGCATAGCGATGTATGCGTTTATTCTGATAATCCTTAATCAATGGGTCTTTGTTATCAATGCGATCAAGTACAGCGTTTACATTGGACTCCAGCCAAGGCAGCAAATCGTTTTGGCGCCAAACGACGCGAGCACGACATATATACAGACACACTAGCTGATTCAGAGCCGGTGATTGTCTGCAGAAAAATAAAATATTGATATGTATATGTATGAAGTCTACACCTGTTCAGCGATTTAGAAGGAAACTTACTTGCCCGCTCCATCGGCAAAGAAATAAGACGAAGCCAACACGCGTTTGTCCGCCTGCACGGACATATCATCAAGCAGGGGTCGTAGAACGCCCGGAAACATAAGCAAAGCATATTGTAATGCCTCATTGGAACGCTCGCAGGATCCATGAAGCATATATAATGCCAATGCATAGGAGTAAGCCATATTAGGTAACTGTGATAGATTCCTGATAGCATTGTACTCATTATAGAACTCCACCAGCCAAGCAAACTGCTTACTTCTTAGGGCATAGTAATCAATGACCAAAATGACGGCCAATGGATCGGCATTTGGTTGAAGACTAAGCAACAATTTGCTTATTTCAAAGGCAGTGCGTGAACAGGCTCGCTCTTCCAAATATTGGGCATGCTTGAAGAGCACAACATAAAACGATCGATTCTCTTGGTAGTTATAGTCCAGGCAAGACCGACCCGATGTCAAACTGAAGTTGATATGAAGTGAAGACTCCAAAAGATATAGAGCACGCTCCATAAGTTCCGAAGCCAAAGCATAATCTTCTGTCATCTTGCACACTTCACTTAACTGGATCAGCGCGTCCACATGGTAAGGGCAGCGTTTGATAAGGGTGATCAGAAATTCGGAATCGATGCGCTCCAATGCTGTTAAAAACATTGATTGGATACCCTGATAGTATTCGCTATGCTCGAACGTGAACCATTGCAAATTTGCAGGCGATTTGCTGGAGCCGGCTTGCTCTGGAGTGGGTATTAACCTCATGGTAACGGCATTCTTTGTCAATGGCGGCCATGTATCCTTAGGTGTTACCATATGGGTGGTTTTTAAGGTCACCTTCTGCCGGCCACGTCTATTTCTGGATAAAATAAAACACACGTACATATAGTATATACTTAGTTAATTGGATTGGTCATTCCATGTACTTACTGTACTTTGACCACTCGCTTGCCAAACGTTCGCCTCATTTCGTTTTGGGCATTCAAGTGCTTTAGCTCCACATTTAATAAGTTTTTAGGTGGCTGATGTCTCGCTTCCTGCTCCACTTTTAAAGTTTGTTTCTGTTTCGCTCCTTGCTGCTGCTGTTTGCCTTCTTTCTCCTGTTTCGCCTGATTAGGCACTACATCACAGACATCGGCCAGCAACGGATTAACTTTCGCATCTTGCTGCTCATTATCCTCGCTGCTTATATGATTGCCATTCGATTTGGACTTCTTCTTGCGTTTCTTCTTCTTCTTGTTGGTAGCTGATGTATTGGCATTATTTTGACCAGCGCTTGGAGCTTTTGCTGCCGATGATGGATGTTCTGTCTCGTTGTCATCTTCCTTGAATTCACTCTCCGACAGGCATTCGCCCTGTTGATTCAGCTATTTGGATTTGTTGAGTTGGCATTAGCAAATGGCTTTAAAAATTGCTATTTACTTATACATACATACATATATGTATGTATTTATATACATACATACCAAATTAAATGGATTTAAGTTTGATTTCCTCGCCGCAACAACATCTGGACCCTGCAACTCATCATTATCTGTCAACTCCTCCGACTCTTCGTCTAAGACTAGTTCATTCAGTAGGTCTGCCTCCTTTTTGCAGCTTTTTCAGCATACGCACAGACATATTGTGTTTGATTTCCTAAAAATTCTTATGTATATATATTATATATGATGTCAACAAGGTGGCATCGCTCTGCTCCGCTTAACAACAAATTAAATTGGAGATGGACTGAACTTCTTAGAGATGACACTCTTATCGCACTTTTCTCGTGGTTTGTTTCAGTTGACCTCAACTTTATCGATTATTGATGCAATATGATATTTTTTCAATTTACCAACACACTACAAATTGTTCTTGATCAGTGTAATTTAATTGCAGGACTGCCCTGTAATTTTAAGCCCGCGGTGATTAAGTGCTTTGGATTTATGTACCTTTAAAATGCTATTTTTTATATATAAAATAAATAAATAAAATATATAATAAGTGCAATTGATTGACATAGAAAGTCTAGAGAACTATTGATCTTTTTGATAGGGTTTTTGAAATACTGGTATCTAGGCACACTGCGATGCCATTGTTTTTACCGTTGCTTTTCGCGCTCAAGCTTCTTGCTCGCAGTTTCTTATTTTTTCTTTTTTAGTGATATCGTGCTTCCTAAAACATTTTTTCGTTGTTTTTTGAATAAGATTTTATTGACAAATACTTTTTTCAATGGCATTTTAATACTATTTTTATTGCAAGTGTTTCTGCATTTTGCATTTTTTTTTTTTTTTTATAGTGTGAATTTTGCAAATAACATTAAGCTGTTATTTTTTTTAAGATCTTTAGGTGTACACATGTGTATGTACATATTCACATGTGTATATGTTTGTTCAAGTGTATGTACAAAAGCTGCTTTGAATCTGATAAATCGGAAAAAGGATTGAGCAAACGGTTTTCCTTTTCATTCGCACACACATGGCGAGATACCCAAGCTTGATTTTGGGCGCCACTTTTGCTCTTGTTTTTGTTAGTGTTTCGTTTAAGCGGGACTGCTAGTGTGTAAGAAATCAAAAGAGAACGACGAAGAGGATGAATTAATTGTAAATTGGTAAGTCATTCACCGTTAAACGGTTCTTTTAATCATTTTGCTTACGAATCGCAATGAATTTAGAATTGTACATACATACCTGCATATGTATGTATATATGTATTTATATTTCTTTTTACAAACAACTTGGTAAAATTTTGAGGTTATATTTGAATTTTTAAATACACAGAAATAATTTTTCATTGTTGGTTTTTTGATGTGATAAGTGAGGATGTCTAGCTAAATGGTGTGAATACATTGAAATACAAAATATGGTTTATGTAACAAAAGGAAAAACTAACATTTGATGTTTTGCTCTCTAAATATCGAGCTGGCCAAAGGCAATGGCGGCACAAATAGCAGCGATTAGGGCTATCATGGAGGCCATTAAATAGACAAATGTACGACATTTCGACGACGAATGGGCGGGAACAGAAACTGGCATAATTGCGTCCTTTTGGTGCAATGCTGCATCTTGTGGACACTCCTGCAAGGATCCGCCATTCACCAGCGCACCACCAACAGCAGCAGCAGCACCACCAGTTTCTTGCATATCGTCCTTGCCGTTTTGACTGACAGCAGAAACAGGTTCTGGCATAGATAGAGGTTCAGATCCACCGCCGGCTTCACGAACTCTTTCATCCTTGTTGGCAAACATGTAACACTTGAGTTTGGTCTCCCATATATCGACAGGTGACTGCATCTTCCAAAAGTCCTGTAAATTGGACATTTCTACATCGGCCAATGCCTCGGCTGCCAGAATAAGAAATTTGTGGCGCTTCTGTTGCATTTCGGGACGTAGGTGAACTGGCTGCACATAGATTTCCACAGAGACCTGCTGTTTGGGATGCAGAATACCAATATTGGGACGCACAAAGAACAAGCGAGGAGATGTTGTCTTCATTTTGAAGGCAACACGGATACTTTTGCTCGGATTTTTTAGAACCAAAATTTTTGAGATGGTCCGATTAAAGGGTCCTTCGAAAACTAACTCTTGCTCGGGATTCAGTTTAAGCAAAGCATCCTTTTTTTTGGCCATTGTTATTGTAGTTATTGTTTTTGTTTTTTTTTTTTTTTTTTTTTTGACCCGTCGGCTTTCTTCCCTTTTCGAACTTTGTGAAACTATATACTCTGCTTTTTGTTACTTATTTTACTTTCTCAGTTTGGGAGCCAAACGATGTGAACGAGTGTAGGTCGAAATCAACAATGAATATGCACAGAGATCTCACATCCCATGAAGGAATCGTATGAAATGACAGCTAAGACAAAAGCCTACTGTGCTCTATCGTTAGGGGTGAAAAATAATTGACAAAAAACCTAATGTGATATCGATTATGAAACAACATCGAAAACATCGCCGCTAGAACAAATCACGTAAGCTTCCAAGTAACAGTTGTGTGTGACCCTCTTTATGTGAATAAGGAATATTACTCATCGCCGTGTTGAGTGATTGTAAGACTTTTAAGCAAAAAGTCTGAGCGCCTCCACCATCCCCTTTCCCTTTTCTTTTCAGATCCTGCCAATCCCAGAACCCCCTTGAGAATAATTTACAAAATGTTTCCTTCAAAATCTGTTGATTCGCTTTTATTGAAATGTTTTGGTTTCGATTGTTTCGGTTTCGGTTACCAAAATATCATACGTCCAGCGCTGGGAGCCGTTGCCTTCGCCAGTATTATGCTTGATAGTTCCTCATCCTCCAGATCATTGCTATATACAATTACAATTATATACATATAGGTGTATATATGAAACAAATACAATTAGTCTTTTCTTTCTTTTATACATATATACAGTTCTATATATACATATATATATGTATATATATATATTTATTATTGGATGTTGCGGTTGTATAATAAATAATAACAATGAATGTTGTTGGTATTTTTTCTTCTCCATTCGTATGTGTAGTTTGATTTTCTTGTGTGTGCGTGTTGTGTTGTGTTTGCTCCTTAAAGTTGAGTTGAGTTGAGGTGAATTTGCGCGCAGCGTCTTCTCACCACCCCCATCATGGGTGGCATATTGTGATGAAGTGCGTGGGAGCAAGATGTGGGGAACTATTTTTTTGTTCTCTTTTATACATATGTATATATATTGTTCTTTTCAAAGGAGTGATGGTGCAGGGGAAGGTGCAGGCACAACAACAATACAACAGTTACAACAAATTGTAGAAGCCAATTTCGCTTTTAAGGTCTACAAATAGAAGAGAAACAAACGAAAAAAAAAACGTATTTTGAAGAGAGGGAGAGAATAAAAAATACCAAAAAAAAAACTTATTAACAAAAATGAGCAATAAAACAGCGAATTAAACAATTGGAAAAAAAGACAAATAAACACATTGAAACATTAATAACATTTGGATGAGCATGCAAAATGATAATTGAACATAGCAAGAAGAAGGCAAGGAATGGGTCGGGGGCGGGTTAAGGAGCTTTCGTAATAATACACAGATTCTTCTTGTTCTTTTACGTTTACAATTTTTTTTTTTTTTTTTTGACTTTGTTGATATTTTTTGTTTTGTTTTCTTTATATTTTAGGCGGTATTTAAATATTAAATATTTTTATATAATAATATTGCAATTAAAAAAAAAAAAGAACCTTAAAAAAAATCTCTTGCGTTTTTTAAAATTAAATATTGTACAGCGTTTTTGTTTTTGTGTTTTGTAAATTTGTCATATTTAAATATCACTAAAAAATAGTGTTTATTACTTCTTCATTTTGTTTTCTCTTTCGATTTTAAGCCACATGTTTTCTTTGCAAGGGGGACGGTTACAAGCAGGGCTGCACAACAATACTCAAACTGCTTGTGTCGTATACGCGCACTGCTTGCTGCCTGCTACTCGAGTTTCTATGTATAAAGCGAATTCTAATGAAGCGAAAATCTTGGAATTAAACACAATAAACAGATATATCTATGTATATAAAGAGAAATATTTCATTTCTCCCCAGCAAGCAGTGCGCCATTCGTTTTGCAGCAGCCCTGGTTACAAGGTTTTTTGTTTTTAATATAATTTTGAAGATTAAAAAATGACATTTACAAATTTTGGTTTATAATTACGAAACATAAATATTGGTATACCTACATATGTATATGTAATGTTTGCATATAGAATATATAGTATAAGGTTGAATGGTGTTTTGTTTGTTTTTTTTTTTCTTTACTTTTTTTGTTTTTTGTTTGATAAATTCGAAAAATTGAACAAAAAAAAATTTTGTTGTCTCTTATTTTGACAATCTAATCACAAGGCAAATAGATTCCTTTCGGCTATTTAAGTGACGAGATAGAGACAGACGGAAAGAGAGAAATAGAGAAAGAACAGAAGGGGAGAGATAGAGAGAAAGCTCGGCTTTGGTCAGAGCGTGGGCGGGGTCGTGGGTAGGGGCATGGGCAGGGGCAGGCAACGCAGGCGAGTTTTAGTGCAAACAACGAGTTACTTGTAAATAAATTATAGCGAACCAGCACCAGATCGAGTTATGTATATATAATTTATAAAGAGAGAGAGAGAGACATTAGATGGATGGACTGACTGAGTGTGTGAAATGAGCCGCAGATTTCATACACTTTTGCCAATGACAAATTAAATTTGGATCAGATATATATATTTCTATATATCTATTTATTTATCGATTGATTTCGTTGATATTGACATTGCAAAAGTTAGATAATGAGATTCAATTTGGATTGTTTTAACGTTAATATATATGTGTGTGTGTGTGTGTTTGTGTTGGATTGATGATAGTGACAGTAGTAAAATGTAACGAGTAGCGAGTAACGAGTAACAGGCACTTAACTAATTAAATGAGAGAGAGAGAAAGAGAGATAGAGAGCGAATATAGAACTAGAAAGCAGCGGGAGCGTTTTATATCATCCTTTCGCTTTGGTTGTTTGTTTTGATTTTTGGCTTACTTTTTAATCAGCGAGCGTACTTTTTTCATCGTACGATTAAATATCGTCTTGTTATTGGCGTTGTTGGCACTGGCATTCGAGCCAAGGGATGAATTGGAAGTCTTATTGCTGTTCAAACTATTGCCACGATGCACATGTGCCGAGGCCCTCTGCTGATTGCCATGTTGCAACGATCGCTGCAGTTGCAGCTGCTGCTGATCCTCCTCCTCCTCGCGCTGCTGCTGTTGATCCTCACTTTCCGTTGAGCTAACACCATCAGGACTTTGTCGCTTCAGCGTTGGTAATGCCGGTGGTGGACCTCTTGCTGGTCTCTCGGGTGTTGGCGATTTCGATGATGACGACGAGGATGCAGTAGTGTCTCGCCATGTAGCAGTATCTGCCATTGGCATGGACAAATTTTGCAAACTTTGCGTCTCATCGACTGGTTCATTTATTATACTGTTTGGCTCGACGCGTATATTCAACTCGGCCAGTGTTTGTTTTGACAATATGTGATCCAAACTACGTGATTTGCGATGTTGTTGCACATTCGATGATGGTTTCTCTCGCCTCTGTACGGTTGCCTGAATATTTGCCCTGCCCTGCTGGTCCTGCTCCTGCTCCTCCTCTGGTTGTAGAGTATCCGTACTCGTTTTTGAACTACTGCCAAATGTGAGTGCTTCACTACCCGCAGTAACCAAGGCAGCTGCTGCCGCAATCCGCTGATCTGGCGTTGTCATTGTATTTTCTTGTTGTTGCTGATGACTATCGAGTAGACCGTCGACACTATGGGCCCGATATGATGTATTCATACCATTTTTGAGTCCCGCTAGACCAGCAGCAGAACTTCTACGCGGTGGCAGATATGATAATGGCATCATATTCTGCATCGAGGCCGAACCAGCGCTGGATTTATGCAACAAGGCCGCTTGCTGTGTGCGATATGGTGGTAATATGTTATGGTGGCTGCTGTTATGAGGACGACGACCATAGCTGACCAGTTGCGAGGTGCTGCCGGTGGTGCCACGTTGACGGTTGCCGCTGGGTACTGGGGATTGCCGGTATCTATTTGCCTGGTGATTAGCTGCCGATGGTTTTTTGTAAGGGGGGAGCGGGTCAACAACATTTTTAGGTGTGCATTGAATTGAATTGAATTGATTTGATTTTAAATTTCTCTTTTAACGGAAATATATGTATATAGAGGTATATATAAATATATATATATAAATTAGTAGTCTTACTTAATGCACTTGCAGTTTGATTCTAAGAAAATTTCAAAGTTTGCAGATTATTTTTGGAACGGATCAAATGATGAAAACTGCAAGAGCATATCAATTCGGTGTGCCGAATGCAATATTAGATAGAGTAGAAAGTTTATGTATTATGTGTATGTGTATGTGTATATGTATGTGTGAGTGTGTGTGTGTGTGTGTGAGAGAGTGATGTGCAGTGTGTGCGTGCGTGTGTGAATTGGTCGATTGGTTTTTCGAGGTTTCTGATTGGTTTCTGGTCGTTTTTCTTATCTTTTTCAGTGTTGTTTTTTTTTTTTGTTTTTTTTTTTTTTTTTTTGCTTAACGTAGTTTCTTGTTATAGTAAAGTATATATTCGATAGGGGAATTTTTTTTTTTTTTTTTTTTTGTCTACGCTGGAGCTGAGTTGGGTAATTGATTTTGTATTGAACTCGTTGGCCCACCTTGTCCGCTGCCATTGCCATTGGCCGTCATTAGGCCATCCACCACATTGCCTGCGTTGCCGCCGCCACCACCTGATCCTCCCACTCCGCCTCCGCCAGAGCCTCCACCTCCTAAGCCTCCGCCACCGCCGCCTGAGCCAGAGTTTTGCTGATAGTCGGAATCGTTGCTGTGCATTCTTTGGTATGTACCGGGCGTACCGGGCACCATGGCCGCAATGCGATCGATATTCTTTTCGCCGCGCAAAAATCTGTCGCATAATATATAGGTTACATATATATATAATAGAGATTTAATATTTGGTTTGGTTTTATTTTCGATTTTTAGCCATCTTGTGCTTGTGCGTGGTTCCTAGTCTTTAAGTCCTAGTTGCGCCACTTAATATACCTTTCGAGCTTATCGATGCATGCATCCTGATAATCATGTATCCAACTGACGCCATTGAAATGCGTAACACTACGCATATCCTCAGGCAGCTTCTCCCCCTCTGGCCATTCGAAATGCTGATCAATGATCGGAATAATATTGCAATTGGAATTGAGTGCAGCCACAATTTCCTACAAAATCAAGAAATATCGAGATAAAATATCAACCTTGGTATAAACCCATGCCCAAAACAACACTTAAATCTTAAGTAAATTCGAGAGAGTAATGTACTTACACGATGCACCCAATCTTTGCATTCCTCGTCGTTGATACAACGGTGTAAGGCATCTGGTGTTAATACTAGGACAAAGTTTTTTGCCTGACGAATACTGTTCAATAGACCATTGTCAAATTTGCCAGCCTCCAAACGTTCCACATCGATGAACACTGAGAAACCGCGCAATTGTAGATGTACCTAAAGAGGACAGCAGGACACATATATAGTTGGCTGTAATTGGAGACTTGGATGGGATTATCGGGTATACCTTCAGTAGACTGGCCAATTGTGAGCCATTGGAACGTCTGTAGCTAACAAATACATCTAATGTCTTGGCCATATTCTCTTCCGATGAACTGGGTAAAGAGTTCTCTAAATTCTTAACGGCATTCAATATCCTTAAGCGATGGATTGAATTCTTAATGCTGCACTCTGTCATTAGCATATCCTCATTGACATGGGGCAAGGCACATTTATCGATGCCAGCATTTAGCATCGCATACGTGTAGGTACAATATTCAGAACCAATTTCCGATAGGAATTGATGCATTTTTGCCGTATCCTTTGATGAGTAGTCGGCCATACGTTTGAGATTTTGCAATTCACGTTCGAAACGCTTGAGGAGTATGCCATTCGTGATGCCAATATCACTGCGTAAATTGTCATGATTGAGTTTCAATAGAAGATCCCCATCGACTTGGGATTCGGCGAATTGATTGATAAATGAATTGAAACCGATTTGTTTGACCCACTCTTGGACATCCTCCACCGACCACAAGGGCACCTGTTGTGACAATTTATGCGGCACAGTCTCCCTATGAGTCTCAGGGCTTGGGCGGCAAATTTCGAGGCAATGGCATTGGGACAACTGGCCACAGTTTTTAATGCCTCAATGGCATTGATTTCGCGGAAAATATCGGTGTTACCTTGTTCCCGTTTGATGCCCGCTTCCATGCAGAAATGGAAGGCAGCCAAATTGCGAGCTTCTTCACGATTTGAACTCAGGACGGGAACCAATCGCTTGAGCCAATGTTTACTCTGTCCATGGGCATGGGCCAAATTGGATTTGGCAAATGCCGATGGATCGTGCGTGGTGACAAAGGGCTCTACAAGATCCAAGCAACCCGATTTCAATACTTCGGCCTCAATCTCTTTATTGGCCACCAAAACGGCAATGGCTAGGCAGGCATAATACTTGATATTATCATCATTGTGAAAGGCCAATGGGAATAGCCACATGGGCACTTTGCGTAGAATCATTTCCTCTTGATTCTCAGCACCACCGTACAACGATAGATTGGCCAAGGCGCTGGCACAATGACGCAATGTCTCCACATCACTGGTACGACACTCGAAGAGTACGGCATCGAGGCCACCTAAACGTATCACATCCGAGCATGTGCCCTCTGAATGCTTAAATAGATGCTCCAATATGCCAGTACCCACACGGGAATGCTCCATATTCGATTTTTTCGTACACACACAGGCCACATTGACGACCTTGTCGAGGCCGTTGTCCACAACATGCTTGCGATTCTCTGTGGTCAGGCACTGTTCCAGCAGTTGGGCCGACGTGAATTGCAGACGCAGATCGGGTTTAACACAATTCTTCATTAATAAATCCAAACCTCCGTTTTGACGCAGAGAATTGCATAGGGAATAGCCCAATTCATGGCCATGTGTGGGCACTGCCCAGGCACGACGAATCACCTCATTGATCTTTTCCAGATATTCGGATTTCTCTTTGCCTCCGCTGATCCCAGAATTGGTGCCTCCTCCTCCTCCCCCTCCTGCTGATCCACCATTACTATTAGTAAGACTAACAGCCATTGATCCACCCTCATCCTCTTGCAGTGAACTAACAAATGAGGTTAGGACATTCGAATACTTGTTGATGGTCTGCTCAATTTCTTGTTGGCCACTGCCTGCTGTTAGCGATTTCAAATCGTCCAATTTGAGATCGTTTAGCTTAATCATTTGATGACCGTTCATGGCAGCGGAGGACATTTGTGCGGAAGATGAGGAGGTGATCATGCTGCTGCCCGTACTCGAGACACCCTTGTGGGTCATCGAATAATTGGCTTGACTGGCCGATGACATGTGCTTCTCCTGGCTAATGATGCCACCATTTGTGGTCATTGTTTGTGATTGCTGCGATTGGCTAATGGCCTTCTTGTCAGCCGAAAACGTATCGCTTTGGACTTTAATACTGGCGGCGGCCACATTATTGCTGGCCTGTTGTGTGATGTCTCCGGTGCGTAGTGAGAGCGCCTCCTATGGAATAGATTGGATAAGACAGAGAAAGAGAGAGATAGTAAGTACATGCATATGTATGTATAACAGTTTGATCCAAATAAATTGTAAACAAATATTGTGTGGGGCCACAAAACATCAAGGAAACAACATGCTTAACAAAGTGAAGATAAAATATAACAGTTTACTCTGTTATACTCCAAAGTCGGGACTGATCTATGTATGTAGGTGTGGACGTTGTGAGAAAAATCAAAATTTAAGCAGTTTAAGAGGTAGGAAATTTGCCTCGTTTCCTCAGCCGATGATCCCCTCGTTAGCCGCTGCCAAAGAGTGTGTGTAAATGATGTATAACAGTTTTTTAAAGCAATGAAAACACTATTATTCCAGTTTTTTGCACCTGTACTTAGTAGCCAAAAAGGGGTTTATTAAAAACATTCATTAAAAACGCCGTTACATAAGCTTTATGCCATTATAGAAAATATTTCTATAGTAATGGTTGCAGTAGTTGAACAGAAATGCAGATATAACAGTTTAAATGCTGTTATACCCATCTTGGATAACTGTTTTTGTTGGCAGTTTGGTAACAGACTATAACAGAATAAAATGTATAACAGTTTGTGAGATAAAAAGCTAATATAAGCCGTTACATAGCAGTTACAGCAATTGAAAACTTCCGAGCAGCATTGCTTAACATTATAAAATGACACTTTTTGCCCAATAAACAAATATGTGTAACCCATTTTCACTTGAAATTCTAATCAAGTCAATCAGACTGTGTTATACCTTGCTCTGTTCTACCTCGATGGGTATTTCGCGAACATTTTTTAAATGACAATTTGTTGATATTGTTGAGGGTGGCGGAGAAAGTGGTGTTGATATTGTAGTTGTTGTTGGTGGTGGTAGCGGTGGTGGTGGTGGTGACGGTGACATAGGACAGTTGGCAATTGGCTGTAAAGGTGGATTAGAACTTTTACGTACTCTGGTGCTATGTGAACTAGAACTTGAAGACGTAGCCGATGACGACGACGACGAAGACGACGAAGAAGAGGAGGAGGAGGAGGATGAAGAGGTGGCGGCAGAGTTGGAAGCTGATCCAGATATTCTGGCGGCAGCGGACGATGAAGTGGACATGGCAGATGATGCATTATTACCAACATTGATAACTTGTATTGGCTGTGGAGGCGGCGACATTGGTGAATTGGAACGACCATGAGAGAAACGATTCGACGTGTTTGTGTTGGACTGAGGCGGCGGTGGTGGTGATAATGGCATCTCAACAATGGGACTAGGCGAACGATTTGGCACAAAATCCGATTGACCACTCGAACGGAAGATGCCCTTACGGACAGGCCAAGGTGCTTGTTGCGACATCGGGACGACGGAAAGGCGTTAGCGTTACGGAACTAAACTGATTTGACTGATTCGTTGCGAGGGAATTTCAATGCCAACGACAAAACACGAAGATGTGAACAGGCAGAAAAATATAAATGTTTTCTGGTTCGTTTTGTATTTTTGAAGAAATCTCTCTTGTTTTTTCTTTTTCTTTCTCCTTCTCATATAATTTAAACAAAATGTTTCGATTTTGTTTCATTCACATAAAAATAGCGCACTAAATTGCCTTTTCTATCCATGTGTGTCTCTTTTGCTTAGTATGCATGTGTGTGTGTGTGTGTGTGGGCTTGTCTCTCTCTATGTCTGTGACACTGACCGACAAATTGGTTTTGTACGAGTTTTACAGTTATTTTGTTGAACTTTTTGTCGTTATTGTTGTTATTATTATTATTTACATTGGGGGACAAAACACTTGTTGCTCTGTACACAAAATGTTTTTGGTGTTTTTTGAAAGAACAGAACTGAATTGAAGCTCACATAACGTCGGAAACGATAGCCCATCCTTAGATTAGTCTTTCGTTGGGTTCAAAAACTGCCGCCTGTCAATTTTCGTTTAGTTTTTCGTTTTTGCTGTGTGTTTATCTCTCGTTGCGATTAGAAAAACAGTCTTTTTTTCAATTGGAAAACTTAAAACATTTCTTTCGTAGCGATTTTTCGTTGGGTTCGGTTTGGGCCAACTTTAATTAGTTAATGACCTTTAATTTTTATGCATCTTTCGTTGAAACAAGTTTTTAGTGCAATTAATTTTCTTTTGTAGGCTTCAGTTTGGACCATTTGGAGCACTCTTCTGTAGGTTTTGGTTGTTTTCTTTATCCTTTGAAGATCTGTTTTACACTTTCTCGTTCAGTTTTATTTACTTTGGCACTTTTTGTTAAGTTTTGTCGTGAAATTCCAAATCTGTTGCTGTTTTTAAGATTTCAGCTTCTTAAGATTACATTGAGTTTGTTTCTTTAATCAAAACACAAAATTTCTCGAGCATATCACTACAAGAATCAATCAAATTGTCACTTTCGTTCAGTTGTAGAACAATTTCAAACAAAAAAAAACAAAAAACACCTGTTTCATTACGTAGCCGCCGACAATTTACATTCCACACTTGATTTCATCACTTTGTGGAATCAAAAATTTTCGTTTGAAAAACTTTGAATGAAGGTCAGATTATAGTATTTTGAATATCGTGTAGAGGTATTACTTATTTCGTTTAATATTTTCACAGCCGTTTTTTTCGGTTTATTCTTATTATGCTATTTAATTAGGAAGACTTTGTCATTTTGTGTTGTTTTTTCGTTGTTACTTTTTGGAAGTGCAAATAGACACATTTTGTTCAACAGTTTCCCACCGATCAACACACAAATAGAGGCAAATATGTACGTCTATATATACATATATCTCTCTCTCTATCTATCCTATACATGCACATATATATATGTTTATATGTATACTTAGTAAATTTCAAATATATGCAAATAATTATTTCGATTTTTGTTGCTGTTTTTCTACTTTTGTTTCTACATGGCGCAACGAACGATGTTTCGCTTTGCTCTGTCTGTCTGATACTGAGACATCCGATCAACGCTCAGCAATGTTTTATATATATACATATATGTATTTAAACGCCAAATTCTAGAGCACTCTAACAACATCAACAACAACAGCATCACAGTTTCAGAGCGTAAAATAATGGCAAATAAATCAAAAAAGAAAAGAACTATATATATATATATTATTTTAATGTATATTTATATACATACATATGTACATATATATAGTTTCGATCGCGTTACTTGGAAGTGCTTGCAATGCGTGCCTTTTTTGCCTCCTCGTTAAATGGTTTTTACAAATTGACGCAAAAGAAGAAGTCCCAAAGATTTTTGATTGTTACTATAATTTCATCGAAAATTAACAAGCAAAACAATGAGAAACAAACACACACAGAGTAAATGTTTTGAAGAATTTTATTGAGGGCTTTTGTTTAACGATCTCCTTCTTGCCTCTCGATCCAAGATTCTGACCGGGGAACGTGTGTGTTTGTTGGCCCAGAGCCAACACCATATACATATATCGTATATCTATATGGGAAATTATGTTCCTATTTGGCACGATGATGTCGTCTCTTAGCGGGGGAGAACTCAATAAGGTAAATAAAAAACATTATAATATATTATTTTGATCCATTGATGTGTTTCGGGCAGATTATTTCCAACTGTTTATGGAATATTTTTCCCTTAATTTGTTTCAAAACATAAAGGACAATAAAAGAAGCCTTAAAGCGAATGAGAATCTTGAATATTTCCAGAGTGAAATTGAAAAGATTATTCCCCCAAAAGTAGGCAAAAGAAATACAAATGTTTGGGCAAAGTTTTCCGCTTATTATGCAATTATTTGCCATAAATTTCATCAGCCAAAAAAATAGTCGTCATTGATTGAATGATCGTTGACTGAGATCATAAAACAATCTATGCTAATTTGCCATGCCCAAATAATTCAATAAAGGATGTAAAGCAATCTACTGAAGCTCTGATTAGATAAGGCCACCACAGACCAAGAGCAGCAGCAACAACAACAACAATTACAAATGGTAAATTATTGTAACCAATGGCAACTAAATGTTGGTATATTCGGGCTTTATGTACCTGAAATTTTCGCAGCATTGAAGAAGACGAAGGGCTAGAAGTAGCTTTGCTTTTGCTATCTTTGATGTCGTCACTTTTGCAAAACTTTCGGCGCACAGACAATGAAAGTTTGGGGCTCCTTAAGAGCAGGCATTTGTTTAAAAACATTTCACATTGAAATCGAAAAAAAAAAAAAAAATTACAAAAATTTGTTGCCTATTTTCGGGCCATATAAAAATCAATAAAAATATCTTCTTTTTCACTACTTTCACTTGTAAGTAATTTACACTTTCTCGGTTATTTGGTATTTCTTTTTTTCTTTGTTTCGTTTTTTGTTGTAATGTAATTAACACACATCCATCTAACGGAATTCGAGCCAAACATGCAAGCAATGAACTTCACACTAAAACTAAAAAGGAGTGTCTAACAGTTGGTTAAGGCAGCAGAACAACCGAGCGAACAACCAACCGACCAACCAACCGAAACAAACCCCCAAAGGGTGTTCATTGACTAGGAGTACGTCATTCTTTTGTAAGCTTTTCCAATAAAAAGCTCCTCGTCTCTGGGGGCAAAGCAAAGGCAAGTGGGTGGGATAAGCTGTAACTATTAACTTTGATATGATGGAATCGGTTGTTGTGGGATGTGGTGAACTCCCATTCTTGAAGGGCGAGTGTGATGACTACTAACCTGAATCACAGCAGCATTCTCCTCGGTTTTGACGCCATCCATTTCCGTACGATTTCTCATCGCCGCAGCAGCCTTATTCTCTTTGTAATCTATATCGCCCGCCTGTAGACGTTTCATTTCAGCCGAATTGCTTGTCGCCTGCTCTGAACTGTAACCATCGGTGACCACTTTTGTTTTCGATTCGGTTTTGGTGCGTTTCTCTTGAAACTTAATGGTATCGATAGTTTTATTCGAGCCGCTCAAAGCACTGCTGGCACTCAATTGGGCGGCAGTGGGATGAGTTAAATCCAAACCGCTGCCAAATGGATGATGATGATGCGGATTGTCATCGTCGTCGGGCATTGTAACTATGACATTGCAGTCATCATTGCCGTCCACTAGATTCTCGATTGAGGTGCGCAATCTAAAAGTGTGTGAGAAATCGACAGCGCCATTAGTTTCAAATGTTGCCCAGAAAAGTAGGCTATGTTTATTTATTAATCATCCTTGATCATTTATAAAAAAAACCATGAGACTTAAACTTAAATAGCTTCAGTGTTGTATTCAAAATCGAATCGGACAGCTATATGATAAAATTTCCTTGTGAACTAATCCTAAAAACGTATCGTGTCAACAATTAAGAAGGGTATACAAACATCGGCTTGGTGTCTAAGTGTCGATTACGCAAAGAGCTTTGAGCTGTCTTTGTTCCCGACTAATCTGGCCTACATAGCGTATGAGTGACTCTCAGAACAAACGATGGGGAATTCCCCATGAGACACAGCTTCAGTTAGATATCGGGCTAGAGGTTACACTTCGTAATAGTTTAGGTTTGGAAAAAAAAAAACAACGCCGCTTATCTTTAAAACTTACTGTTTTTGTAACCGCGTTATCTTGTCCTGACTGCTCAGACCCCTGAGATCATCGATCGATGGATGGGTCGATGTCATTTTTGTTGATGGCGTCACAATGGTGGTGGCCATTGTGTTGTTGTTGATGATGTTGTTATTGGTATTGACTGGTGTGTTGGATGCTGTGATGCTGCTGTTTAATCCTACTCCTCCTGTACACGTTGTTGTACCTGTTCCGGTTACTCCTCCTTGCATACGTTCAATGGCCAGATCGTTTATCTCCGACATGGACTTTTGTATATTAGTGAGATCACGCTTTACGGCCGCTGCTTTCATTTCCGATGACGATGACGACGATGACGATGAGGACGATGATGTGGAGGACTGTGTGGTTGACTGAGATGATGAGCTCGACAAATGCGACGAGGATGTGATTTGATGATGATGCAGACGCTGCGATTTCTTTTCAACACGCGTTGTTAAACTGCTGCTGCCGGTAACAACCTAAAACAGAACCACAAAACAAGAACATCAATAAATAAGTATATAAAATGTCTTTTGGCCAAAATATTTTCAACTTCTCTCTACGGCCGTCCCTCCGTTCGTCCGCCTTTTGTCTGTCTGCATTATTCAATAAAATATAGAGTAAATATTTTATTTTACTTGATAAACTGTGGCGCTATCTTTTTTTTTTTTTTTGGCTGTTTATGGCATTGGCGCTCTAACATTTTTTTTGGTTTGCCTTTGATACATAAATCAACTGGGGCCATTTGTTTTGGGATTGACATGAAGCCGTATACTATTTACTTTAGCCACGGCTTTTCCAACCTACCAACCACCACAACCACTGCGCACCACTGATATATGGGAATAATGATAATGATGATGATTTTTGGTTTTTTCTTTTTTGCGATAAAGAAATTCTAACAGAACTTTTGATAATTGGCAAATAACACACTTTTTATGCGAATCTGAATTTGCGTCTTCATGTGATTTGCTTGAATGAGTTGAATGTTGATTTTATCCTATCTCTTAACACCATATTGATAAGACAACAATTTTTACATTAAGCTGCCTTTCTAAGAAAAATTCGCAATGATAAGAGCACATTGCTATGCAAATTGTTATCTGGTATTTGATGTGCAACAAGAATTAAATGAAAACTATTTCAAAGAGGGAGGAAGCGAGAGAGAGAGGGTAAATGACTAACCTGCTTCCAGTTGATCACTTACTAACTTTAAGATACTTTTCTGTTTTTACTAGGGACTGCAAACATTATGAGTTTTGTTATTGCAAGTGCAAAACAATAATAATTAATTGATCAGCTCTGAAGATTATAGAAAATACGTTTCAGTTTGTATGTGTAAACTCTTTCTCTCTTGATAGTCTTCTAATGGGCATTTTCCACTGTCCACGATCACTTCTAAATTGATATTTAAGTCAATGACTTCAGGTAGAAGGCCGACATTGACCATCGAACGGAATGAACTCATCCTCAACTGGTTAAAGACCATTAAAAATGATGATGAAAGTTTTGGTTGTATAAAAAGAAAAGCATGATTAATTTGTCGATGCGATACGAAAAGTGTAAAGAGGTTTCTAGCGTCTTGATGGTGTTGTTTTTGGCTATTTAAGGTCTCAGACCAGAAGCCAAGAAATCTCACGAATTGTGCGACAAATATGGCAACAGCAGCAAACACACAGATATTACGAATCAATGCTAATTTTAAGACTATAATGAAAAGGAATGTGGGCGACTATATACAAGTGATGCGACCTGACAGATTTCTTCATACATACATACATACATACAAACATATCTATCTAACTATGTAGACTTAATGGAGTTGCAAACAAACATCAAGTATACGCCATGTTGGTCGAAAAATAAGTTAAACATTTACTTTCAGCTAACTTGCTTAATCAATTGTCTTAATCTCTTTACCCCCCGCCCCTAAATGATGCCCCCCTCACCTCCAATCACTCTTTCGTTCTCTCCCACCCTTTTTCGCCCTCTCTCTCTGTGTCTCGTCTTTCTCACTTGCTTCTTATCGACAAGTTCTTTTTAGTAAATATTCTAGAGAGCATTCGTGTAAAGTGGAAATACTCTTGGACCGACTGACGGAGGTACGGACGAACGGACGGTCGGACATTTGAAATAAAAGATTAGATATCAATTTTATAACATTTTTTTCTTTTTCTTCAATTCTGCTTTTTTTTTTTTTAAATGTTTTTCATTTTACTTTTCGTTTCTTCATACCAAACACTGCGTCATTTACTAATTTATCGTTATGTTGTTGTTGTTGTTGTTGTAGTTATTTGTATTGCTCCGTATACTAACCGTTCGAGTTATTACAAAATATATGTATATTCTTATATTTTGCGAGTTCGTTACAAATTTCTATGAAATTGCAATAGAAATTTGAGGTTTGTTTTTGTATTTTTGTTTTGTTTTTTTAATATTTATTTGTGTTTAGCCAAGCCAAATATTACGTATACTACTATACGTCGCCTAATCAGAGTGGCGGGGCGGGCAACTGGTTATCATTGCGAATGACACAACTATCTATATATACCATGTATATTTTGTAGGTATTTATATAGTATATTTAATGTTTTCCACAAAATTTCTTTTCACACAGAGACACACGGAACAGACAAACATAAAAAAAAAAAACCAAAATCGAAATCAAACAATTTTTGCACAAATTGTTCCCCGTTTTTGTTTTCAGTTTTCTGTTTTTGGCTCAAAATTCGCGTTCGCTTTCCGCGTTTTTCCTGTTCGAATTTGCTAGACGACTGAACTTTAACAATTCTTGTCTTTTTCTTTTGTGGTTGTTGTCGTTGTTTCGTTGTTGTTCGTTTCTCTTCTTCTTCTTTTTCAATACTGATAACACTAAGTTGTTGTTATATGTATACAAGGTATGGAGAGGCGAGTTCGTTTCTTTACAATAATAATAATAAAAAAAAAAAAAATGTTCGTTTTCTTGTTGGTGTTGTTGTTGTTATAATAAGCAAAACAGAAAATGTGTCTTTTCGATTTTTAATAGACGATTGGTTTTCGGGGGAGGGATTTTCTGTTGCTCTTCTCCAAAGTTCGTTTGAGGGTTTTACACACATGCGTTTCAAAAACAAAAGAAAGATGACACACTGAAACTGAATAACTATTTGGATATTTTGAATTCGTTTGTTTTATTATTTTATTTAATATTTTAAAATTTGTATTTTTTTTTTTTTTTGCTAGTGGCGCGACCCTCGTGTTCGTTCGTTTCGTTAACTAAATTAAAAATGAGCTCTCTGAGGCTGAGCAATTTCTAACTTGGCGAGCTTCAGTGGGAGGGAGAGCTTTTTTAGCCAACCGCCGCCGCAGCGGCGACAGCGACAGCGACGCAGCTGCTGACAGCTGACAGCTGCTGCTTTTTTTTTTTCGCGACGATCACTTTGGTCTTTTGGGGAGAGCGAAAGAGCTGGCACTAGCTTAAGTGTGTGTCTGTTGGCTTGTATGCCGGAGAGAGGGGGTGCGAGCCGCCAAGTGAGCTGAGAATTCTAGGAAATCGCTGTTGTTGTGTTTGGGTGTTCTATGTAAATATGATGTGAGTATGTATATATAGGTATGTACATACCCTGTCCCATTCACCACCCTCTCAAAAGCTAAACAAAAAGTGCATGAACAGACAGGAAGAGCGAGAGCATGAGCATCTAAGAACAAGATGACTGTTAATTAAATATAATAAAAATAGTTGAATGATTATAGTGCAAGGTAAGAATGTGACACTATGTAAAAAAGTGTTCGATATGCGGGTTAAAGGGTAATTTGAAGTCGACAAAGTTACGCTTTTGAATACCTCCTTCTCCTGGTGGGTAGTTTTAGTTCTGTCTATATTTTAATTTATGCTTTTGAATATTTTTGCATTACCAATCAAATTTTGCTTGTGTCTGCTTGGATGTGTGTGTGTGCGTTTCACGTTCTCAGCTTTTATTCTATATATGTATGTATAGATGTGTGTGTGTGTCTGTGTGTGTGTTGTCTAATTAACGCGTTCGTTTTGCTTGAAGCTGATGCCAACGCTCAGAAGATTTGTATCTCGTGTTTTTATTTTCTGCTGATTTTTTGCGTTCTTAACTTTTCACATTAGCCAAGAAAGAGAGAGAGAATTAAATGGAGATAGAGCAAGAGAGAGAGTGGGATTTTTGTTTTTTTGTGTTTTATTGTTTGATTTTAATATTCGTTTATATTTTCTAGTAGGTAATTAGTATTAGTATGCATAATTAGGTGTTAATACTTTAATAAATTGTTTAGTTCAATATATTTGACTATATATAAATGTAAAATGAACCAACCGGTTGGCTTTTGTGCTTGTCAGTTGGAAAGAGAAGGATATATAAGAAATTACATTTCTTTTGCCATATAGTTTTATATCATCTGTTTTCTATATACATATAGAATTCATTACAAATAATGTTTCTTGTCGCTTAGGTCAACAATTTCTGCGAAATATTGTTAACCATATCATTCGGACTATACAAAAAAAGCTTTTTTACCTAGAAAACAGAAATTGTCATACCACTCAATATAAGTATGGTGGATGAGGTCGCCCGCCACCTCCTTTCTTCTGCCTACTTCTCATCGATTCTGTAGAAAGCAACTAAAGGCAGCGGCACGCCGTGTTATTTATGTATATTCCCTCTTCAAGTGGCATATAAATGGTCTAAAAACAATATTCGGTTAAGACCAAAGCCAAGTTACCTACTAACAGCCGTTTCTCACACGATTTCCATCTTCTTGAAGTTAATGAAGCATTACGAAGAAGTTTTTTATAGGCAGAGAAATCATCTCATCTGCATCTTTTAAACTGGTTGGGAATTACAACCACGTGTCATGAATGAATGTGTTATTTGTCAGGCTTCTATTTGCTTTGCGTATCAAGTGCAATTTGCACAAGCTATAAATGTGCATAATTTTAACTACCTCAAATCTCCACCCACACGAATGTACTTGATCTTTTATAGACCCAAAGCTAGTGCCATTTATGGAAGTAAGAAACCATTTTGGGGCCGCGCACTAACTAATTTAAATACAAGATAATCTAAATTAACAACTAAGACCTCAAAGATCATCATCTACATCCGCCTTTTGGATGGAGCCAGTGAGTTGCGGAGGGAGCGTGGGGGATAGAGAGAGATGGCCAGTTAGACACGCTTCTGACGTCGAATTTTTCAAGACGAATGATATATCAACAGACTCGTGTGCCATACACATGCCGGCAAATGAGTCATACTTAACAATTTTAGAAGAATGCTAAAGAGAGAGAGAGAGAGGTGGCTCTGGTCTATACGAAGAGAGAAAGCAAATATTACTATATATTAAAGAGAGATGCAAACTGACAATGAAATCGGAACTGAACTTTGTTGATTGCTTTATTAGTTTTTTTTGAAAATAAAATATGTGTCATAGACTGGCTGACTGACAGGGACAGACAGCTGGGGGGATGGTTGGATGAATAAGGGGCTCTAGGAGATAGGCCCGAGATAGACAGACAATTAGAAAATGCTTTATTTTTAGGCAAAACTTTTGACCAACTACATTTGACTTTCTTATCACACAAAATTATAGCGGAAATAATACGAAATTTGTTGGCCATTTTATTTGCATGGAGCGGCGCTTAGGTCATGATAAAAGTTTCAATACCCTAAAAAAACTTGTCCAACAGTCAAGTCAGTCAAGTTCGGTGGCAACATTAGCCTGGCCCTTATTTTCTGCATCCCATCATTTATGACGTATACGCAAGGTGTTACATGATTGAAAACTTTCAAGTCTTAATTCATTTCTAAGATGTCGACAACGAAACTTGAAGATCTAAAACAAGAATCTTCGCTCAATATGCCTTTGTTTGATAATAATGCAGGGTATATTTGGTGATTTCTAATCGATCAGTGAGTGGTGATGATGGTCAGCAGCCAAAGTGTCGCCCCCAATAATTTTTAATCTAATCGAAGAAGGGTTACCCCCTGCCCACACCTGCCAACCACCTAGCAATGTATGCATTGTTGAATTATTTTTTTTTTTTTATCAACTGAAAAGGTAATAATGTAAAAATAGCCCTATTATGCGTATATGCGTTTCTCGTCTAATCATTCACCTTGCTTGGCAGGGCATGGCATGGCGTGACGGGGGGCGGGGGCTGTGGTGGGTGCTGCTTACCTGTTGTGACGTGGAAGTGGACTGATGTGAGGTTTCCTTAAGACTACTGCAAGAGCTAGAACTTGTGTTGATCTGTTTGCCTGTGGAACCACCATTTGTCGTCGTTGTTGTTGTTGTTGCCAGGCAATTGGGTGGACTTGGTTGCAGCTGATGATGTGATTGAGGTGGTGGTTGAGGTGAATTAGCAGAGCTGCTGCAACTGATGTTGTTTGTGTTGTTGTTGCTGCTGCTGTTGTTGTTATTATGGTTACTGCTACTACTACTACTGTTGTTGTTGTTGTTGTTGCTATTGCTGTGATTCTTTTTGTGAAAGTTCTCAATCAAAGTGGAGGCTGGACTCAGCACGCCGACTCCATTGGTCGAACTATCCGAGAAATCTGTCATCTGCAATAGTAAATAAAAAAGGAGAAATTAATTATTAGCAGAGGTTCATTTGCTGAAAGGAAGTCAATCCCCCCTCTCCCCACCCCCCACACACTTAAATAAATGACTGAACTGTTTTTATTAGAAAATTGCCTCTCAACATTTAAACAATTGAAAAATAAACAAATAAGTACATGCTTTAGAGAAATTGTGAATCCCAGCAGATAAATCTGTTTGTGTTTATATTATGCATTAACATTTCCCATTTTTCTTTTGCTCTTTTTTTTAAACAAATAAAAAGAGTTGTGGAGTGTTGTGATTGTCAAACTGTATATGTATATATGTATGCGCTCAATGGCTTACAAACTTTATCAATTTCATGTAGTTTTGTTTTAATGCGGCAAGATTTAGATAAATAAAACCCCCCACTAAAATAGACGTCAGACCAAAAGCCACTTAAATTATTTAGTGAGATATATTAAATATTGCCATGAAATTTATCAAACACCAAAAAGCCGACACAAGCTGCTAGAATTAAATTTTTTTCTTGTTTTGGTTCAATTTCACATATTTGTGTAAAAGATTTTACAAGAAAATCAAAAAGTATATTAATTGGGGAATTCTCTAGCTAATTTCTCTGCTTTGAAGTAACTAAATAGTTTACGTTTTATTATCTTTTGTTTAGCCTTTAATATTTCAACAAGATTTTTGTTTTGTTGCCGCCTTTGTTTGCCATTTTTCTTTAATATGTTTTTATTTTTGATTTTTGTAGAGTTGATAAATTTGCATATACATATATGTATGTACAATGTATATGCATAGTTAGCAATAGCTGTGATTTATGGCCATTTTGCTATTTTGTTGTTTGTTTTTTTTTTTTTTTAAGAATTGGAAATTGGAATTGTAATTAATGTTTTGTTTTGTTTCCATTTTTATTTTGATTTGCGATTGAAAAATTTACATTTCAGTTGCTGTGTGTGGGAGGGAGCACTCATACTCAGTCATATGTATATATGTGGGTGTGTTTATTGTGCTTTGCTTTCGGAAATCAATAATTTTGCAAATTAACTTTTCGTTATTGCTGTTATTAATATAAGTACACGGGTACAAGCAAACAGTTTATAAATACAGAGCAAAACTATTGTGAACCACCGATGAATGAGCTTTGAAAAGCTTTTGGCAGTTTGAATTTTGGCAGCACTGTGGCGCCATGTAATCTGCAATCAGTGTGGCCAGACTTCGCGATGAAAAGTAACTTGTGACGTGAGTGAAGTTGTACCAAGGTGTTGCCAGAATTAGCGGAATTCCGCTTCTGGCAACATTGAAAATGTGTAATTCATAACTTTAATTTAATTAAAATAATTAAAACCGAACGCCGAAGTAACAAAACAAAATAATAATAACAACAACATCAACAACAACATAAAGCAGCAAACGAACAAATCCTCTGCTAACACAATGGCACAGGCGACAGCAACAGCAGCAGCAGCAGCTAAGACAGTCGCAATACGAACCATTTGGACTTGCTACATTTGTTTGTTGCTTTTCCTGATGGCGTCAGCATATGCCAACGTCAACGACGACGTCGTCGTCGCAGCCAAGCAAAAGCTGGCAGCAGCAGCAGCAGGTGAGACTTCTCTGGGCAATAATGGCAAAACGACTGCGACTCCGATATGTTCTCGCATGCTGCGACATGTATTTGAGAATGCCCTACCCAGAGATGAGCAGAAAGCAGGAATCTTTGAGGAATACAAATCCCCACCATCGGAGGCAACAACGGCGGCCCAGGGTGACAGTGATCTAGGAGAGGAGACTTATCTGTGGAATTGCCTGCAGGCCTGTTGTGAAAAGAATCACACTGCCAATGCTTGCAATGTGGTGTTGGTTTTCAAGGCCAAATGCTTTCACATCCATTGTGTTAGCAATGAGGCATGTTTACCCAAGAAATCCCAACGAATAATCGGTGGTGGTGGTGGCGGTGGAGTAGGCGGAGCCGGCGGTAATGGTGGTGGTGGTGGCGTACCAGGAGTCGAAGAGCTTGAAAAGGTTCAAATGGTTTTGGTCAATCCAAAGGATACAGACGAATCGTGGTCACAAATACTCAAAAAGGCCAAACACAATGAGAAAACTGAGATTTTAACCTACGATGAGGAAGTCTTGAATTTTTGGAAGAAACCAAGACAAAGATTGCCATATTTGACACGCACCCAGGTGAGTATTCCTAACGCTTCTCCTGTCTACCTAAGCAGGGCGTTGGAATTGTTAAAACAAAAGTAGAGACTTATAGAGGGAGGGGGAGGAGTGTTCAGTTTGTTTACTAATGTTTCAATCAACAAAATACAGCCAGACTCGCCTTCATATGAGGATGAAGTGGATTTCCCACCAATGGCCGAGAAGCGTATGATGAATGCCGCCGCTGCCGCCAATGTGCAGGACAATGAGAATGATGTCTTGATCAATGAGGATTTAAACTATTTCGGTGGACCAGAGGGAAAATTTATGACATGCGACTTGGAGACGCCGTGTCCACCGCAAGAGGAATGTGTACCCTTACAGCCGAATGCAGCGACAGGTTTATGCACTTGCCTCACTGGCTATCGAAGGAATAAGCAACGTAAATGCATATTGGGAGTAATACCATATCGTTCCTATTTAACAGCAGCCGCCAGCAGCAGCAATGAACAGGAACAGCAACCGATGTTGCCATCGGATGTGGGCACTGAAATGTCCCCAGATATGGTTGTGCCCAAGGAGAAAGAGAAAGACAAAGATAAGGATATTGTGGTATCGGTGATGTCCAAAGAAGTCCGTTTACCCGAACAGGAGGTTACTCTGGCGGCATTTACCGTACCCGATGAGCAGACAAGCGATACGAAATACAAATATCTATGGACTCTAATATCACAGCCAAAGGGTCCAATGAATGGCACAATTTCTGATCAAAGTAAACCGAAAGTGAAGCTATCAAATCTCTCCGAGGGTCTCTACACATTCAAAGTGACTGTTACCAGTGAGGATAATCTATCATTTGGTGAAGCGGAGGCAAATGTCACTGTATTGCCCGAGAAGCGCATCAATCAGGCACCGCAAGTTATTATAATTCCACGAGTGCAAATCATACGGAAACCCACAACAAATGCCATACTCGACGGAAGTACGAGTACCGATGATGACAAGATTATCAACTGGCATTGGGAGGTAATATCGGGACCCATTGGCTATCAACCCCAATTGCCGGAGGTGAACACATTGCAATTGGATCTGCCATCGCCGGGAAACTATACCTTCAAGTTGACTGTAACCGATTCCAATAATGTCACGAATTCGACCACAGCCTTTATAGCTCTGCTCAAAGAGACCGATTATGCCCCGGTGGCAAATGCCGGTGATGCCGTCATTCTCTATTTACCCAATAACAATGTCACTCTCAATGGCACGGCCAGTTCGGATGATCATGAAATTGTTGCCTGGGAATGGACTAAAGATGCTAGCGATGAGGCCAAGGCTGTCGATATGCAAAACACAAGAACTCCTTATGTACAATTATCGAATCTGGAGGAGGGCATGTATACATTCGTGTTAAAGGTAACCGATGGCAGTGGCCAATCGAGTACAGCCAAAGTTCATGTATTTGTTAAGCAGCCAACTAATTCACCGCCAATAGCAAAAGCAGGCGCCAATCAGGTGAGAAACGAATTGATATCTGAATTAAGATACTGAGTGTGATTCATGATCACATACTATTCTATATAGACTACCAGTTTGCCCATCAATTGGGCACTACTCAATGGTTCGGAATCAAAAGATGATATTGGCATTAAAACCTATCTCTGGAAGCAAATAAGTGGACCCAAAGATGCCATAATACTAGAAGCGAATACTTCAGTAAGAAGATCCAGCTATATATTCTATGAAGAATTTGACGAAAATGTGCCCTTTTTTTGAATATTTAAGATGGCCAATGCGACTTCTCTGACCCTGGGTCTATATGAATTTGAATTAAGCGTAATGGATGAGAATAATAATACAGCAAGCGATTCCACTTGGGTTAAAATAGTTCAAGGTAAGTCATCCCCCCTCATATCAATGGGTGAGATTGATGCTAATGATTCTACTTTGTCCCAAGAACGCAATGCCGCACCGGTGGCCAATGCTGGTGGAGATCATAGCATTACCTTGCCCATGACGGCTATATATTTGAATGGTTCGCAATCCTGGGACGATTTGGCTGTCGTTAAATATCAATGGACACGTGAGGATAATAGTTTGGCAGCAGGCGTCATTGTTGGCAATACGGATAAGCAAGCCATTATGATTGTAAGAGGAATGGAATATAAACCATACTCAAAGAGGAAGACTATATAAAGTTTCTCTCTGTTAACATTTGTTTCTTGGCAGCTAAGCAATCTTGTGCAGGGACGTTATGTTTTCAAGCTAACTGTCAGCGATGATCAGGGATTAACAAGCTCGGATACCGTAAGCATTAATGTTCATCCCGATCCGATGTTGATGCATTTGGTACAAATAACATTGCCCATGGATATAACCATACTAACCCAATCCGAACTAGATTCCATAGTACAAAAATTGCAATTACTATTGGGTGATGATAACAAAATTGAGATTAGGGAACTTAAATATGATCTAAATACAGGGGCAGCTGTATTGGTCTTCTATGTAATGAGAATATCGCCGGCCAGTGGCTCCGAATCGAAGGCGGTAAATGGTCTGCACGTTGAGAGATTACTACGAGCTAAACTACAGAAAGATGCCTCCATATTGGGTGCCCTATTCGTGGATATACGTGCGACAGTCTGTCAGAACAATTGTTCTGGACATGGTCAATGTAATCCCACAACCAGAGCCTGCATTTGTGAGGCATTTTGGATGCCTTCGGCTGGTTATTTCTTTGCCAACGATGAGGCTAATTGTGGTAAGTACAAGATTGCGACAGCAGAGATTATCGGACAGCACAGTCTCAAGATATTGATCTCTCTTGTATACAGATTGGTCCATTCTGTATGTGTTTGTCGGTGTAATATTTACTTGCCTGCTATTATCGGGTGTCTTTTGGGCCATAGCCTGCGCTTGTAGACAAACCAAAACGAAGCCAAGACTACGCCAGAAAGTTCAAAAATATGCCCTGATAGGCAATCAAGATGAGGAGGCAATCAATTGTAAGTAATTGTAATCCCCCTCTCAGATATATCAATCGATTTGTTCCTTCCTAGATTCACGCACTTCGCTAACCGAATCGGAAACCGATTCAGATGTTTTATTCGAAACCCGCACAAAGTCAAATGGCAAAATCCCACATAGATCTTCAGCGCACGGTGGACATAGTAGTGGCGGAAATGGAACTGGTAGTGGTTCCTCCGGCCGTGAAACTGCCCACAAATACCAAATTAATAAATTGGGGCGCAAAATTAAGGCATAAGTGAAATATTAACTAAAAACTAAATCCGTGTAACCTAAATGTGTGTGTTAGTTGATATATATATACCTATATATATGTATGTATAGTGTGTGTGTGATATATAAATTTATATGATTTTTTTTCTATATACGTTTCTACATATGTGCAATATATTTTTACATATATTTGTTGATGGAAACAGAAACTCGCTATGTTCCTTTGTTTTTAATTAGTATTATTTTTATCGTATTTATTGTTTATGCCACAAATTTTACTTTTGACTACTATTACACAAATTTACTTTCCTTTTTTATATTTATATACATATATATTATATCTGTATATAGGCTATAGAATGTTTCACAATCAATGTAATAAAATATATATACTTATATATAAAATGTAAATGTTTTTGGGGGCATTTCAAAATAGCTAAGCACCTCATTTCAAATAGAGATGCATATTTAACATTCCACATGCCAATGCAAAATTGGTAAACTCGTTAACAAAAAATTCACTAAATTGCATATTTCAATTTGCTCTCTTCAATTCCAAACTTGACATTCAAAATGGCTTATTGAAGGCTCGTAAAAATGGTAATCGTTGACCATTTTTCAAAGAGAACTTTTTTAAAAAAGCAAAAAGCCTATATTAATTTTGGTCAGAAGTGTGCAACTCGTAGAAGGAAGCATCTCCAACCATACAAAGTATATATATTCTTGATCAGCACGACGAGACGAGTTCAAATAGCCGTGTCCGTCCGTCTGGATAAGCGCAAACTCCTAGACCGCTGATATTTTGCAATTAGGCTAGGCACAGGTCGTATATCTCGGATTCAGCCGGATCGGACCACTATATCACATAGCTCCCATACAAACGGCAAAGCCACGAACTTCGTTAGTTTCTGAGCTATTGTCGTGAAATTTCATATTGGTGAGTTTATTACACATACTAACGACTTTGACAAGATCGTGTGACTCTATCATATAGCTCCTATTGGAACGATCGGTGGAAAACAGTTACTTTGATCAAAATTTCCTATGCTAAGTTAGCCTTTTTTCCACTTTGATGGCTATGGGTAAGGAAAGAGTTACCAAAACAGTTGCAAGGGTATACAAACTTCGGCGCGGTCGAAGTTAGTAAAATATAAAGGATAATAAGTTTTTAAAAGGCCTCGACTGTAACGAATCATGAAGAATTATATTGTATGTAATCTTTAAATCTTCAAATTCGCTTTCAGTCTTTAGTTTGGCTAACAACTTCTGCTGCAAGATGAAAGGTGATTTTCTGATAAGTAAATAACAATGTACATATGTATACATGAATCTATATTTGTATTATTCAATGGTTTCTTGGAATTCCTTTGCTGCCTTTCCAAATGCAGTGGATGAGTTAACCAGTTGACAAGTTGCCACTAAAGAGACCCTCTCATAATTTGGCAAGGAAAAGTGAAGAATTTGTATTGGCTGTTAATACAAATAATGACGCAGTTTTTTTTGCATGGACCAAGCACAGGTCAACCCACGCGTAACGTCGTCTTATAATACACACATCCGCCTAGTTTGGTCCGACCGATTTCGATTTGGTGACCGTGTGCTTTGTTTTCCTGGTAATAGTCTCTCGAAATATCTCCGAAAAAAAGTGAATCATTTTGGCCTGTTTTCATTGTGTCAGGCTACCTTGTCTGAGCATGGCTTAAATGTTTTGTTTTTTTCTTTTCTTTTTGGTAGTTTTATTGATTTTAGCCGAATTTTTTGTGAATTCTTTTTCGCGTGTACGTTTGTCTGTGTGTGTGTGCATTTTATTATTCGCGTTTTTAATACCCTATGGCTAATTTTGATAGGTATATTTAACTTATTCCAAAAAAAAGGATGAAAACTTGATTTAACTTAAAGAAACAGAAGAGCTGACTAAATTGTCAAGTAGTAAGCCATTGGTTACCCTGTAATCTTTTTCATTTCGTCTTCCCTTCAGGGTATCTCAATGTGAAATATGTAAGTCTTATGGTGGGGCATTAGTTTGGTTGATGTGGTTATGGTTCGCACATGCCACACGCATGGCCCATTTTTCACAGCTCTTTTGGGGGTAGTTGGGTGCGGCCATAGAACAAGAGAACACGCGATTCCCCCATAGCGCCCAATGCCCATTGCCATTGCCCATTGCCCAAAATGTCGTCCTTAGTGTCCTTTCGTCAAGGCTGCTAATTACATACATACACTCTTACTATATGACCTTACATTATTTTGCATGCCAGAAAGGTAATTGAACTTTTGACCTTAGCCACCAAACCACAGCACACGTGAATTTCTAGTTGTTGTTGTTGTTGTTGATTCAAAACTCAAAGTCAAATTCAAGTTGAAATTCCTTAGCCACAAGTAGTAACCATTGTACATTAATTTGTCTACTTCATTGTTTGTTAATTCATTAATTTTCAATATCGTTTCATTGCTTTTTGACTAATTTCCATGCTCAACTTCGTTGACAGTTTACACCTGTTTGAGAGTTATTAACATTGACTATATAATAGCCCCCCCCCATCCATTCTCCCCACACTTCATTCAAGAGGCAGGGGAAAGGGCCACTGCCAGGCAGGCTACTGGTGTTTCTTCTCTCTTCTTTTTTGTGTTGTTGTTGTTGTTGTCATAATCATTTGACAAATCATTTGGCTTGAAATTAAAAATAGCCACCTGTCGCTTTGAGTTATGAGCATTTTGCATAAATTAAATAAATTGCAAATATCTTTATTTCATGCAAAAGAATTTCTGCAGAAAATTTGGCGAGATGATCACTGGAATTTGTTCTTTGCTCTACAACTGGATAGTTTTACATGCCTTGCTTAACAGTTTGAGAGTCACAATTCTGCTGCTAGCTTTTTTATGTTTTTTTGTTATCTCTCTAGTTTTTCTATTACTAAATGAGAACAAAAATCTTAAATGCTTAAACTTAGTTATCAAAGTGAACTATTTTTTTTTTACATTTTTGTTTTTAACATTTTCCTTCTCGTGACACAATAATTCCAAAATTCCCAAACAATTTGAAACTATTTCAAGGTCTTTTCGGCTTTCTATTCAGCAACAACAAGATCAACAACAAAATGTTATAAAAAGAGAGAGAAAGAAGTTATCAATTAACATAAACAAAAGCGAAACGTGTGGCAAAAAAAAGAGCAAAAAATTGGATGACAAAAAGTTTGTTGTATTTTATTCTATCTTTTTGTTTGTTTCTTTTTTTTTTTTTTTTGGTTTGTAAATTTTTTTATGTGATTTAAATGAACACCACTTTTTCTCCCTCTTTTTTTTTTGTTTTTTAAAAAAAAAAAGGGGGCGGGGTGGCAGTGAGTGGAGGGAGTGAGTGATTGGGAGGGGTTGGTTGGTTGTTTTTTTGCAAAATGGCACACAGAAGACAACGCTTGAGTGATTTTTAATGTATTCGTGACAGTTTTTGTTGTTGTTGCTGTTTTATCTTGCAGATACACGTCCCAAGTCAAGTCCAAAATAGCAAAAAACAAAAAACAAAATGTGTGTTTTATTTGCGTTTTATTATTGTTTAATTAGGCTTCTTCTCTCCCGCTCACACTTCTCCGCACCTCTCGTTGTGTGTCTGTGTATATGTCCGCATCTTTCTCTCTTCGTCTCTTTCTCTCTTTGGAGTGTCATCTATTCATCTATGAATGCCAAACTTTTGTTTGTTGTGACTTTTCCTTCATTATGAGGCAAGTTTATTGTTCTGACTGCGTTCAGAAGTGAGAACGTTGCAAATGAAAAGCACATATTAAAAATAACAAAAAACCTTTGAAAAAATAAACCTCAGAGGATCGCCCTCAATTCTATTGGAATTCTATGGCATGTGGGTAGACGATAAAGCGAAAAGACAATGCATTGGTTTAAAGGTTCGATATTCTGAGTTCTGCATGTGGGCTGATGGCACAGTGTTTGCCATAAGTAGATGGACACCAATTGAAATGGCAAACAATGCCAACTTCAACCTGCTAAATGCAGGACACTTTTAAGGTATAATGATGTTCCATTGCGTCTATATAAAACATACATAAAACCAAATACTATCAGGAAAATCTTTAAGATTCTTTTTATTCGTTCATCATAATTTGCATTTGATGTCACACACTTTTGGCACTCACTGTGACCGAGTCTAGATTTTGTCAACCATTTTGGGTATGTCTAGCCGGGCTAACGTTGCCGCCTTTGCCTCAACTGTCTCAGCTTGAAGTAAATCAATTTGCACTTCCCACCTTTTGCCCACCTGCCAAGTGCGCAATTTTTTCATAGTAGTTGATGCTGTTGTTGTTTCTTAGCAGGGCTAAAATGTGAAGTGAAAATGCAATTCATAAAATCTAATAACTATACTAGATAACATGCGACACGGCAAAGGCATTTCCCTTTTAACGCAATAGACGGAAAATAATTTAGCTAGACAAATTGCATTTGCCTCTCTCTGTCGATAGCAGATAATATAATGGGGCACGTTAATGGGTGAGAAAGTAGGATGGGTGGGGGGTGTAAGTCGATCGGAAAGAAGGTAATTGCAAAAATCTAAATGTAAAAAGAGGTTTGTGGGAGAGGTGGGAGAAAGCACACACACAGATGGGAGAAAGAAACAAAAGGCATAGGCAAGTTCAAGGTCATTGCATAGCAGAAAACATAAGAGACAAATAGATAGAAAGAGAGAGGAGAGAGAGAGAGAGAGACACACTCACAACAAACAAAAGGGACAGGTAAAGAAGGTGGACAAGGGGGCAAATAAAACAGCTGCATTACACAGCCAATTACCCAAAAGATTTGCCTCATAGCAGACAGCAGAAACTGTTTGCAACAACCGAAAGATAGCAGCAAAACGAAATCTGTCTCATTAGCCCAGAGATTAATTTATATTGTAAAATGCAATTTAATTTGCAAAGTGTTTCTAATACCCAAGAACCAAAATATAAAGCAAGGGAAATGCGTTAAAAGACATTGACTAGAACGTTGAGGGAAGGGGGAAAGCAAACAGCAAGAATGATCATTTTGCAAATATTTCAACTATTTGACAATAAAGTAAGAATGACATTCTATTTACAAATAAATTGACGATTACGACTAATATATAAAAAATATATAGAAGAATTGATTGCTTCCATTAGCGGAAAACTACCAACTAAAACCAAACTTATTTTTATGATTTCAATCTAAAATTCTTAATACAAATTATGTAAGAACTATCAATGCAAAAGTTTATTGCATTAGAGCTGATCGCTTGGTCTTAAAATTTTAATTTGATATTCATTCTAATCTTAAACAATTAAACTTATATTTTTATAGTTGATTTTGAATTTAGTTAGATTTATATTGGTCTGTTTAGATTAAGGATTATCTTTTATGATAATCTTAATTAAGATTTCCCCGACGGAACTACCTATCAGTATTGCTTCATCAGAGGGAATGGGGGAATCCCTACGTCGGTGGATTCGAACTCGAAAGCAACAGAATTGTATATTTAGTAGGTCTCTATTGAGCCACCGACTAGATTAGTTATTGGAATTGGTTGGAATTGAGTTTACATTTCTGTTACGTCTAAGAGGTTACGTTGAGGCACAATAAATGTGTTTTGCTTTGCCTTCACATATTCTAGTTGATAAATTAGTCAGTTTGCATAGTTTTTGGAAATAGTTGTGTTAGTTTTCATGTCTAACATATACTAAATTCGATTTCAAATCCTTTTTGTTTGGTTAAAGCAATTTCTGTTGGTTTTTGTCTGTCCTTCAATGGGGATTTCCTTCAGTGCAGTCCTTGCAATACTTTTTAGCTTTCTTTTCAGTTCTTCTGTGTTTGTGTGTGTGTGTGTGTGTGTGTTTCTGGGTGTGTGTGTTTGATTAGCTTTGATTGCTCGATTGCGTGGGCTGGTTTAATGTCTTTTGACAACTTTTCTGTTTAGTAATGATAACACAACAAAAACAACAAACACAAAAAAGGCCCGAAGTAAAGATAAGCCATAAATAAACACTAGTAAAAAATTGCAAAAATATAAAGGAAACCATAAAAAAAAAAAATCAAAGCAGAAAAAAGGAAAACCGGTTCGTTAAAAAACCAATGGGGAAAAAATACATAAATAACAAAACAAAACAAAAAAAAAAAAATGAAACGATTGTGCGAAATTCTAGATAAATTATATATATCTGTCGATTCCAGAGAATATATACATATAATGAAAACTATTGTTCCAGTAATCATTTGTCTTTACCTTTTTATTTTAGTCAACAGTAAATTAAGCAACTAATTTTCAATTTACACTTTAAAATTTGTTGAATTGAGAGGAACAACAACAACAAGAAATACATTGACTGGTTCATAATTTTTGCATTTTATTTCATAATTTTTCTACTTTTACACTTGACGAGAAAAAAAACAAAAAAAAAACATGAGCGGCACAATTTTAGTTAAATATGTTTTGTTTTTTTAATATTTATTCTTTATATTTTTCGTTTAAAATATATTTTGTGGTGTTTTTTTTTTTGTTCAGCTTTTGCACGCGCGGAAGCAACGAACACAACTGAGCAACAAAAACTGAATGAAAACACACAATAAACTTGTTTGCAACACGCCTCCCCCGCCTAACCGCCTCCACCCCCACCCGCTCACTCTTCCCACCCCTGATCCCAAAGCCCCCCACCGACCCAGACCCAGTCCCCACGCGTCGTCTACTACTCTTTGGCCCAAAACGAATCACAACAAAAAGTAAAAAAAAAATTTATAGTGCTTTTCGAGAAGCTTTTCTTTCCCAACCACTGTGAGGCGGCGAGAGAAGAGAGAGAGAGAGAGAGAAAGAGAGAGCTTTAACTTGTTGAGCTCTTTGATTCTTCCTCTCACTGTCTCTCTCTCTGCCGTTTTGTATCTGTTAGATACTTTATCTATTTGCTTTGCTGCCTGTTTAATTGCTTTCGAGCTTGATCCTTTTCCGTTGCATTTTGAATTGAGGCCTTTTAATTAAATTGAACTGCAATTTAACTTGTCTGATCTGTGTGTCCAATGGTCGATCTTGACGGGGGGTAGGGGAAGGGGAGGTGTTAGTTTGTCTAGCTAGGCCGGTTTCCTCCTCCTTCCCCTTCACTTGGCCCGCTATCTTAATTGAATTCATTCATAAATTATAATACTGTGAACCATAAGGTGAATGGCTCTCTGTTGGGTGGTTCTTTGATGTTTAGTTTATTCTGTTTTATAGACCAAAGCAGATCAAAAATTATATATATATTGGGTTTGTAATATATATTCACTTACTACATATTTCCATGGATTGTTAAGTGCTGCCAATTTAGTTTAGGCGTTTTGATTACTAAATTTAATTCATTATTGTCTTGTTTAATAAAATAAAAAAATCCTATAAAATAGATTTTTCAACTCGAAAATTCTTTGTGAAAAAGATCTTTAAATTGAATTTATTAATTATAGCTAAATAAGTTAGTGTTTTAATGCCCTCCCTTCCCTGCCTCTGTCTCCTCTGTGGATCTTTAATTGCAAATAACTTCATGTAGCTAGTTGATATTAGTAGAAACATATATCAATAAGAACAACTGGCAGATTTCTTTCTGCCCCCTAAAGAATCCGTATGCATATATATATATATACACGATAATATATCGGTTGTGTATGGCTGTTTTTTTCTTCTTTTAGTTTTATTTCATTTGCCGCACGCCACATATTCTCCTTCTCTTTCTCTCTCTCAACTTTCAGACAGTTTCGTTTCTCAATCTGCTTCTGGCTGTTGCCCCTTTGCCGACAATGACGCGCCGACTCGATTCCGACTGTCCATTCCGGGTGTCTGTCTGTCTGTCTCTCCGTCCATTGCCAATTGACGTCAAACCGACGGGCGCCGCTTTCAGAGTTAGTGACTGACTGAGTGGGGCAGGCCTGACTAGATGGCTGTCCGTCTGGCTGATCTGGGGAATCGTCGGTACGTTCTGGAAATGAAATCAAATGATGCTTTCCGTGGAGAACGCGGAGCCAGCCAACAGAGTAGAATCAGCGATCCAAAGGCACTTCAGAGTGGAAAGTGGAAATGGGCAAGTGGCGTGGAGTAGAGTAACAGAGAGTATAGAATATATTTCAAATTGCGTACAACAAAAGAAGAAAACGACTGATTCCAAAAAGATTCTCTATAAATATAAAATGAGAGACATAGAGAAAGAGAGACAAGATAGAATAAAAGAGCGTGAACAGAGAAAAGACAGTGATGGAGAAAGAGGAGTATAAAAAGACTTTAAACTAGTACGAAAAAATGGATAAATGTTGTTGTTTTTGTTGTGTTTATGTTGTTGCCTTGTCCCAGGTCGAGAGTGCGAATCGGCATATGGCAAAATATATTGTCGGTATGCCGGAAAAAAAGGGGCAAACAGGCAACTTATGGGATTATAATTAGAAAGCCGCTCCACTACTAGTTGACGCATTTCGTTTTCCTCTCTCTCTCTCTGCATATTCCCTTTTTGCCTCTAGCCACGACCCAATAACAATAACAAAAATAACAACCCCCTCCCCCCAGAAAAAAGAGGAGCAAAAAAATACCCGAAAACCCAACCACATAATGTTAAATTATAAACAAATAAACGATACGCAAAATTTATGTATTGTGCCGACGCCGACCAAAATTTTAATGGATTTTACCCCGCATCGCAGAAGCCGCCGCCGCCCTCACCTCCCTTCTCTATCCTTTCAACAGATTGTTAGAATTTTTGTTGATGTTGTTGTTGCTTTTTTTTTTTGGCCATTTTCGTTTTTGCAATCAACAAATTTCGAATGCAAAAACTACAAAAAGAACAAAACCCCCAAAATGCTGCTCGACGGGTAAATACAACACAAACAACATAAACCATATAGTGTGGCTACAAATTGTTGTTGTTGTTGTTGCTTATTCTCTAGAGACCAACAACGTTAGACGGGTATAGAGAGGTATGAAAGGAGAGTCGAGACCGACCAAGTCTTTGAAAATGCGTTTGAAATTTTTGTGCCAGCGGCCCCATAAAATAATTAAAATGCTATTTAAAATGCACAAAATGTGCTAAAAATTAAACACATCACAAACGCATTACAGTTTTAAAAGCACACACACACACATGCATGCATGTTCATATGTACAGTTTGACAAGCTTGTCATTTGTTAGCAGTTGGATATTCATAAGAGATTTTCTTTCAATTCTGTACAAGGACACACAAAAATATGCACATTTCAACAATTCAAGTTGATTTAAGAATTCAAGACGAAGGAGAAGAAGAAAAGAGTATAACGATTAACTCATAGATATATATATACAAATAAAAGCACCTCATAGAAATCTGAACATATCTCTAAAACTAACTTTAACTTTACTAAACATTACCCGATATTCGAAAGTAATATCTTTTTATACCCTTGCAAAAAGGGTATATTAATTTTGATCAGAAGTGTGCAACTCATAGAAGCAAGCATCTCCGACAATACAAAGTATATATATTCTTGATCAGCACGACGAGATGAGTTCAAATAGCCATGTCCGTCTGGATCAGCGCAAACTCCTCATAGACCGTAAGAGCTACAGAGCTTAAATATTGCATTTAGGCTTGTATATTGTGCACAGGTTGTATATCAGCCGGATCGGACCACTATATCCCCCATACAAACGGCAAACTGTGTTATTTTCTGAGCTATTGTCGTGAAATTTCATATTGGTAAGTTTATTACAGATACTAACGACTTTGATCAAGATCGGGTGACTATATCATATAGCTCCCATAGGAACGATCGGTGGAAAGCAGTGACTTTGATCAAAAACTTCGTTATTTCCTATGTTAAGATTGTGGGCCGATCTTTCGCAAACATTACTCTTTTTAGATAAAACGTTTTTCCACTCTGACGTCTTTAAATGAGGAAGGAGTACCAAATAACTTGCAAGGGTATACAAACTTAGGCGCGGTCGAAGTTAGCCCCGGCCCTCTGGTTATTCATGTCCTAACTTTCACATGGAAAAATAATCTTCAAATCTAGAAACACGCTGCCCTTAATCCGGCACTGAATGGAACTCTAGCATAATGAAATACGTAATCTTTATCTATGGATAATATAAGTAACAATTTTTCATATTATTATTAGCTCTTCAGGTAGCATTAGCAAGTGATTTAGGAACAATATAGAAAAGATCTCAAATTTCACATTTCAAAGATCGTTTCGGATGAAACAATTTGTGCTCAATACTGTGTGAGACACACACACACACAGCGAGAGAGATAGAAAGAGACTGGTACGCACCATTCAAACTTCTTATAAGAATCATAAAAAAATAAAAGTCATAAATAGATTTTGCTGTCTGCCTTTCACTTGACTCCGACTTTGACTCCGACCATTTAGAGGCGACGCGCCGCGTCACTTTGCCTGGGTTTGCCTCTGCCTGGCCTGGCCGGCCGCTTGTTGGTCACTTCAAGCCGCGGCGCCTCGGGGTTAATGTACTTGGTGGCTAACTATATATATAGAGAAATACATATGCCTACCGAAATGTTGGTTACAATTTTCTTTAACCCCTATATAAAAGGGGTTTTTGAGGTAGTGGAAAGAGGGGGGTTTAGGGGCATTACCTGATAATGTTGTCGTGGAAATATCAAGCGGGAGCGCATTGTTGTTGCTGCTGGTGCTGCAGCGTGATGATGATGATGATGACTGCCACTGCCACTGGGATTGGTTGTGGTCTGCAGTGGATTTCGTGTGGATGTGACAACCATGTTTTGTTGATCCACCAGCACAGAACAAAACAACAAAAAAAGCAAACAAAAAAAAAAAAACAAACACAAAATTTGTTGTTCCACTAAGTTTTTCACTTTTTTTCTTTTGGCTTTTCTTTGATTTTTATTGGCTTCTGGTTAAATTTGTTCTATTCACTTGATTTGGTATTTGGAATTTTTTGTCGGTAGGTTCATTGGCATTTCTTCCTTTTGCTAGTTGTTCATAATAAAATATTTGGCTTAGGGAGAGGGGGAAAAAACAAAACATAATTTTCAACAATTAACATTCCTTTTCAAAAAACTTTTATTTCGTTTCTTTTTCTTTCGTTGAAATATATTTTGTAAACATTTCTGGTTATTTTTGTTGTTGTTTTTAATTCAGGCATCTGGTTTTTGCCAATGAAACAGCAACAACAACACAACAACAACAAAAAAGGCACAAGCCAAAAACCGTTAACCAATAAAACAAGATGAAACGAAACACAATGCAAAAGAAGAACAAGAAAGCCTTGCCCAAGAAAGAAAAAAGCCATCAACAGTTCTAAGCCGACCTTAAGATACACTCACTCTCTCTCTCTTTCCCTCTGTCTCTGTTGTCTTATTCATGTGCCGAGCCAATTTATCTTAACTTTTGGCAAAAGACACTAAATTACCTACTCAATCAATCTCTGGCTTTGTTTATCCTTTTTAGTCAAGTTTTTTCTTCCTTTATTATATACATACTTTCTTTTCATAACCCAAACAAGTGAAGAGAATACATTATAAGAATTGCCAAAAATAAAAACTGGTTTATACTTACTACAAATAAAAAGAAAGAAAGAAAAAGAATTTCTTGAAAAGTGACAATATTTACTGCCAAAGCTGAAACCATATTTCTTCTGTGGAAGTCAAGTTGAAGTTTTTAAGCCAGGATTAAAGAAATCCTGAACGCAATCCTTTTGCTAGTTGAGTTCATATTTTACTTTAGCTCAATCAAACCACTTTCTTTTAGTTCTAAAACAGTGAGAAATGCATTTAAAGTTCCCGTGTGTTTACAACTCGTTAAAGAAACGTTCATTTAGGCCATAATCTCTTAAAATTCTAGAAAAAGAGACAAAAATATTGAAAAAAACCTGATATGTCGTAAGAAATATATATCATAATTTTGCAACACTCGTTGTGAAACAATGCATCTTTACTTATAATTGTTTAACACCTTCTTCTACCTCATGGATATTCTATTATTAATTCATCTAATATTCATTTATATTTGTAGATACCTAATTTAGACAGATTTTCATGTGAAATTTTCCATAAAATTCTAGAACAATGGATTTATATCTGTGTATACATTTACATGAAACTTTTTTTTCTCTAGTCTACCAATGCTCTCTGTTTCTATCTCTTCTCCTTGTCTATATAGAGTGGCTTGAGTTGTGTTTTTATTTTATAGACAGACCTTGACTCTTTCAATCGAATGTATCTATATCTTTATCTGGTGACTGGGGACTGGGGCGGTCTTACAAGTTCAAAGCCCACACAGAGACACAGATTTTTTTGGAATCAGCCCACGTGTGTTTTTCCCCCCATTTCCGTTTGCATTTTTGTTATGAAATATTTGTTGTTATTGTTGTGGTTGTTGTTGGTTTCTTCTTTTTTGGGCCATATAAACTGGCTAATGAATTTCCGTTCATTGCAATAACCACCGTTGTAACGTTACAACAAAAAAAAAAAAAAACACAAACTTGTTTTCAACCAAAAAAAAAAAAAAAAAGAGTGAGAAAAAAAAATTATGTAAATTTCTAGCTTTTAGTTTTGTTGAAAATTTCATTAGCACATTTTTTTTTTTTATTTAGTTTAGCACACACAAAATTATATATGCATAAAAATATACGAATTTCATAGATATATAGTTATGTACATATGCATATATAAAGACGTCACTGATTTCAAATCGTTTGACATTTGTTTTTTCATTTTTTGGACCACATTTTTCATTACGTACTTTTAACCTATTCTTGGATCAATTTCACCATGTCATGTAAAAAACAAAAACAAAAAACGAAGAACGAGTTGTATTTTTTCTTTTATTTTCTTTTTTTTTATAAATGTTTATGCATTTAAATGTCGTTGTCTTCGATAAGTTTCGTTACGTCTGAACTCGACGGTTGAGTGTTCGACACAAGACTGACTGAAAAAGTATACATTCTCTATGCCAAAACCAAAACCAAAACCAGCGGCATTCAGCAGGTTCAACATGAAGCAAAGAAAGACAGCCACACAGAGAGAGAGAGAAAGAGAGAGAAGGAAGAGAATGAGAAAGAGAGATAAAGAGAGAGAACTAGCTTTAGTGATCGCTCATACACTTTGTTCTCTCTCTCTATCTCTCACTTTGCGATCTTCTCCTTTTGCTGGTGGAGGGTGAAAGACAAAAAGAGCTTGCAATATTTGATAAGGGTAAATTTAAAAGTTGTAGTAAGAATCGGTTAAATAGGTCTAATCTATATGCGAGATCTCGGTCCTCTATCTGGGAAGGTAAAGTATAGGATAGAAGGCAGAAATAATTTCATTATCCCTTTTATAGAGATTTCTTCTGGTTGAGTTTATTGACTTTGAGTTATCTGTTTTACACCCACTGAAATCCAAGACAAATCAATAATGCCAATGATTAGATTGTTGTTAATTGTTGATTTTGATATGAAATCAAGATTTTTTGACTTTAAAACTATTGTAAATTTCACTGTTGGTCGTTTGTCTTCAAAGTCTGACTAAGGAGAGTTGAAAAGGACCTATGTATATATTAAAGATTACCAGACCTACTCCTACATGGATCCGTCTATGCTTACCAGGATTGTTCTTATATAAGCTATCTAGACAAGTGATAGAGCATTCAAAAAAGGCAAATGATCTTGGCGTGGCTATCTACATTACGATCTTACCCAACTGTGTGGTTGACCCTCGTTAAATTGAATAAAAGTAAACTAAACTTCTTTTTGCCGTTGTTATTGTTGTTGGCGTAGTTTTTAATTGTTTATATATGTTTTGATTTTATATTTACCTTAGGCAAATATAAACAAAAAACAACATTTTCATGTTGTTTTCTGACTTTTTGCTGGTATTTCTTATTGATTGAATGGAAATCGACACGTGCATTAAATGTTTGTTGATTTTAGCGCAAAAACCAAAGAAAGAAAAAACCCAAAAAGTTCACAAAGGTGTAAGAGATAGAGAGAGAGAGAAAGAGAGAGAGAGAGAGAAGTAATGCTCTTGTGTTTATATAAAATGGTTTTAATGTTTCCAGGAAATTTCAAAGTAGCTCAACCAAACAAAACGCAAGCGCCCAAAACACCCAATAAAATAAAAGGCAAATTTCACATAGCTAAAATTTGCGATTCAAAATCTTTTTCGTATTAGTTGCTTGCTAAAGCTAATCCATCATATTTGCGAAAATCTATAGAAAATCTGTTTTTTCTGGCAAGAACCAAAATCATATCATTCAGGTCACTTAGTCATGTCACTTGGCTGCTGCTCGTGATCTTCTTTTTGATCTTTTTTTGCTAGTCAAGATATTGGATAATGTTTGATGATGATCCTCCTTTGGCCTGACTCATCGTCATCATTAGCAACTGCGCTTAAACAGAATTGATTATACAAAACATCTTCAATTATATCGAAATGGTGATACGACTTTCGCCTAAAACTCTGTCTTTGAGTCATCTGACTCATTCATTTGGCTGGCTGTTCGTGGTATGGGTATTATGGGTATGGGGTATATCAAGTGGCAAATCAAAATACAAAAAATGCAATGCGAAACAAGAAAATTGTTGTGGTTCATCGTCGTCGTGTCTGTCTCTGAGAAACCTCTCTCTCTCACAGACATTCATTCATATGTGACTCATACTCAAGCTTTCATCTAACCAGCAACAGTTCCCCAGGTCTTCCACATACATACATACATACATACATAGTAGTAGTCAAAAAGGGGCCCGTGGGCTAATCATTCCACGCCCTAAAAAAAACCTCCATCATCATCATCATCATTATGATCATTGTGTGATCGTGATCATGTTGATCATTTGTTGAATTTTCATGCGTAATTGATTTTTATGCATTTTCTTTTTCAATTTGTTCGAGCGCTTATCCCTCCTCCTCCCACTCTTCAGATTTATGTGCAAAGCGTGCTTAACACGTTTTTTTCCCCCAGAGTTTTGTATTTTTTCTGTGTGCATATGATTGATGATTTGGAATTGGGTCACAAAATGGAAAGAAATTCTTATCGAAATCACATACATTTTCAAAAATACAACAACAACAAAAAACGACGAAGAAATATATTCAAGTCTGTTTTTCTAAACCTTTAAAAATACAAATATAGCTGTCAAAAATTCATAGAAATGTTTTATATTTAAACGAGATTAGATTTTAGATACATCTTGATGATGAAGTGGAATACAGTTTTTACTTGGCCTTAAAGATGCAGAGAACCTTTAAAACTGATCAATTCAAGCAAATGAAATTCATAAGTTCTAATAAGCTTTTATTATTATTCAAATATATGTATAACTGTCTATAATGGTTCCCCTTTGAGTGGGAATTCCCTTTTGTCCTCGATAATGCATTATAATGATAATATGATAATATCTATTGGTTATTACAAATTGTTTTTGTGTCTCATTTTTCATAGCTCATAAGGCATTTCAATTACAAATTAGTCATAAATCTGTTTTCAAGTTTATATACATACCTAATCCCCCCCACCCCTCACACACCATCATCTAAGCTCACTGGAATTGACTCTTAACAAGCATCCGCCTTTACACCTTATCAATTTCCAGCTAATGACCGAATCGAAATTCGATCCAACAACAACAATAAAACATATTATTATATGCATGTACATACATATATATATTGAAATCTACCCGTATATCTAATGCTTGACCTTAAAAAATTCGTCTTATTGTCCATGAACTTCTATGAAAACACCGCACACACAGGGCACCATAGACGGTGTGAGACACAGTCATAATCAAAATAATTACAGCTTAGATGAAATGAACTCTATGCTATTTATACAAATTCATAGTAGAATACACTGAGAGAAAAGTTAGTGAAAGAAATAAACACTAATGATCACTCTGTTGAACGTTTTAGAAGGCTATAAGATTGTTGGATAACATATTATTATTAGAATCTTTACTTATTTAACAATTCATTTAAGATACAAAATATATGAATACAGTTTAAACTTTAAAAGCAAGCAAACAAAATATCGAATCAGAATTTTTAAAATTTTACTTTGGTGTTATGGTTGATTGTTTTAAAAATTCAGAAATATAATTTTGAACTGATGAGAGTCTTTCTTTAAGGAAAGAGAATCTCCATTGGAGACTCTTCTGTCGAAAGTCCTATAAGAAAGAGATCTCCTTTGGAGACTCTTTTGACGAAAGTCTTATAAGAAATGGATCTCGATTGGAGACTCTTCTTCTACAGAGTTTTCAACTAATGAAAGTCTTTCCTATAAGAAAGAGAATCTCCTCTGGAGCCTCTTCTGATGAAAGACTTTCTTATAAGAAAGAGAATCTCCATTTTCTACACAGTTGAATAATAATTTAGTAAATAATTTTCAATAGCAAAGAGTTTGTTTCTTTTACATGAAACCTTTTTATTATATTTTTCTGCAAGTGTAAAAAATAATAAACAAATGACATAATTGTTAAAGGAATTTTCGAAAACAAAAGCACAATAGGTGGTGTGTGGGGGGAGGGGGTTGGGCTTCTGGTGGTGTTTAACTCACCTTGACAATGGGCAGTTGAGCATTAACTTTCATTTCTGGTTTCAATTTGGATGAATCTTCCTCTAAAGCACGTTGATATGTTTGCTCTACAATTGAAATATCATTTAATATTTCTGGTGTAGCTGTTGTTGTTGTTGTTACTGGTATTGTTGTTGTTGTTGTTGTTGCATGCGTTCGTTTATCTTTGGAGACGCAATTTGTTAAAGATAAACGACGAGCGCTACCAAAACGAAAGGTACCAAAGCCAACTCCACTGCCAAATGTTCCACCTGATTTCCTTCTAAGTGATTTATTATGGTTACAAATACTTTTATCGCTCGATTCGAATGGTTCTTGTTGTTGTTGTTGTTGTTGTTGCTGTTGGTGTTGATATTGGTGTTGCTTCTCGTTGTCGTTATTAGTGATATTTAATGTTGTTGTTTTTTTACACCACAAGCCACTCAAACGATTGCCCATGACTTAACATCGGATTAATCAAGAAACATTAACAACAAACAACCCGATACACATTATATATGTATATATATATATATATACAAACATTAGCATACACACAAACAAACACAAAAAACAAATACACACAAAAACGGCATTCAACAATTAATTACAGATTTTGCTTGACTTTTATAATTTTTATCTTTCAAAATTTCTAATACACATATGTCGTATATATCTCTCTGACTGGGAAGAATCGTGGCCCCAACCGGCGCGCATCTCAATTCAGCAAATACTGAAAATGGAATTCTTTCGAAAACCACAAAATGCCGTACAATAATATATAAAAAAAAAAAAAAAAACAGTTGTCAGTTTATAAGTAGCTTTCATTTCTATGTGTGTGCGTGTGTGTGTGTTTATTTGTTTGTTTGTTTGTATCTGTGTGTGCTTCTCCTCTGCTTTTGCTTGGCTGGTTGCTTCATTGGGCTGGTTGGTTGGTCGGTTGGTTCGTTGGTTGGTGAGCTTTATGCCTAACACAAAAAATTCGGCGTCCAAACCTAAAAGCCGGCGTCATCATCATCATTATCATAATGGTGTGTGTTGTGTGTGTTTTTATTTGTATTTCAATAGTTCCCCCTTCATCTTCCTCTGACCCGCCGCAACCAGCTACTCTCACCCTCCCTGGCCACCCTTTCCCCGTGTGGGTCATGCCAAAACCTCGAAATAAAACAAATTTCCATGAATTATAGAACAGGGCCTCGAAATTAAGTTACCCTATAGAACTATCGATATCTAGAAAACAAATGCACCACTTGAAGATAAAATTATATAAATAAGTTAACCCTGAAATCCTACGATGAAAAGATATCTTCCCTGATTGATCTAAGGGAGAGGCGGATATCCGTTGAAATGTTTCTAAATCCGCCACTGGATACCAAATATCTATCCACATCTGATAAGTTGATGATGGCAAATGTTAAAAGACACAGCAAATGGATTGACAGCCAAACAAATATGTATAACAGATGGATTAGACAAATCAATTTCATTTCAAGATCAAGAATATTTATGCTAAAAGTTTGAACATTGAAAGACCAACGAAATGAAGTACTGACAGACAAGCAGTTGGTTAACTGGATTGGATTTACCAAGAATTTACGTCCAGGGTTGTATTTTGGCATAAACCTGATGAGAGAGAGATGGATAAAGATTCGAAATTGAATCGTTATAAACATATTTAGTATTCTTTTCGGCTCAATATGACGCTATTTGGTATTCTAAATCCAGTTCCAAGTTTGGTTTCGAAAGATTCACGATATACTCCATTTGGATAAGGGGTACATGGATTGTCAAGTTTCTTTGCTTTTTGTATACTAATCGATTTAGTAGTTTTTGTTGTTCCTTTTTAACACTCTTTCTCTGGCTCTTGTTGTGCGATCTCCAGAGTTAATAATTGTGTTCTATACTAATCTGCTTTGTGCTCACGTTCTTCAGTTTCTTTCCTCCTTTGAAGAGTTAATCAGAAAGCATAAGAAAGAAGTACAATGAAAGTGTCTATCAATTGATATTGTACCAACTGGTAATAAACTTTATCTAGCATTTCCCAAGCGAATTTAGTAAAAACGTCTTAGGTTTTAGACATCTTCAATGTGGAGTCTTATCTCAAAAATGTTGACTCTCTTTCTAAATTTCAATAATTATAAAGCTCTTAAGTTTTTCGTGTATACTGATTCATTTCAATTATATCAAAAGAATTACATTATAAATCTATATAGATATGTGTAAGCTGTAATAAATTATATTGATATCAAACAGAAATAATGGAATCCTAATGTAATGTGATCGGGGGATCTCCCTGTCTGTCCTCCTCGTGTTGTGTGTTTTGTGTTTTTTTGGTTTCTATCGATAATCTTGCCCTTCTAAAATGGGTCAACGGCTATTGGCTTGTTATATTTGTTTCGTATATAATTTTTAATTAAATGGTTGTTGATTGATATTATCAATGCATCAAGGGTTCTTTTTTTTAATCTACAGAATGAAATGAAATAACCCAGAATGTGTGTAGGGTATCCATAAAGCAGCATAAATCAGAATGAACGATGAACGACACACGGCGGGCCATATTAAAAAATCAAAACACCCAATAGCGATTTATTCATTTAGCCATAACGACACTTTGCATATTGTATTTATAGGTATACATATATATCTCTATATACCTTTACCTATTTACTACACCCTCTGAGCTTATTTGACTATGGAGAAAAACGTGCTAAATGTTATTTATTAATTAAGTTGACGCTATTTTCCAGCCATTTGCGTTACGTGGATTTAAGCAAAGCCAGTTAGCCAGCTATAGCCGGTTTTTTATTTGGTTGAAAGTCATTAAGGGAGTGTCCCAAAAGGGTCTTTCGGGAATCGCGCTTCTCCAGACTGTTGGAGTCGCTGCTTGAGGTGTAAGGTGTGAGTTATGTATGTATGTACCTACACACCATATACATATATACTTATGTATATATTTATATATATATGTATGTATATGTATATAGTCATAAATGAACGCTCAAAAGCTCTTCGGACTCCGACAATCCGACTCGCTCACTTTGTTTGTGTTGTGGGTCAACAATCGTCGTCGTATGCAGAAAAGGAGCCTAAACTGAGTCATGACCTTTTGGCGGTCGACCAGAAGAGAACTTGGGTAAAAATTATGTGCTTAAAAATAGCTCTGGGTAATTATTATTATTATGGGTGACATTAAATTAGTGGCAATTATTATTTGTAGTAAAGTTAAGTCCAAAGGAATTCTTATTCTTAATGAAACTCCTTAATACTTCAAATGAACTACATGTTTGTACATTTCAAATGTATTAAGGTTTTGGTCTACCTATTAAAAAATAAGTTTCTTTGATGTCTTCAAGGCAAATCTTGGCCCTTAAAATAGCCATTAATACCTAAAAGGTAATTTATGGCTGGATCCAGGAGGAGAATTTTGGTAGCTTTTGGACAATATTTCAAATAATTTTGAACTTTTTTTCAAACTTCTTATACACTCAACTAGTTAGACTTTAAAAACGTCGTGCAAATTTAAACCTCATACTAGTAAAATGTCAACTCGAATTACTGAGCCGAAAGTTTGTATTTTTTTCATCGTATCCTCCCAGATAATCAAGATCCTTTCATTTACTAATTATTTGATAAAGTTCTTGAGAACATTTAGCTCGCTCAATGATTCTGAAATTCAACAACCTCTATAACGAAGACCGACTAAGGACATGAGGCAAAACTCAGACACAGATGTGTAAGAACAAATTAAATTAATTAAATTAATTACTTTCCAGAAAACTCAAATGCTGTCGAAACATTTTTTAAACTGACAGAAAAGTATTAAACCTACATACAAAGAGAACTCTAGTCTTAGGGTTTTAATTTAATTTAACCGTTCTTACTAAAGTAAACTCAGTCTTTTCATTTTCTTAGATAATTGCAAAACAATTGCGAAATAAAGCTATTTCGCCAAAGAAAACGATATATGCCATAGAAGCTAATATCGAATCTCGTTGAATACGTGTAAATATACTCACATTGCCATAACTTCTTATATTTGAAGGACTTAAACTGAACAATCTGCCCAATTGTGAATGATGTTGTGACGATGAACCTGTTGTCGATCCCGAAGTTGGCGACGAACTATTGCAATTAACGGATGATATATCCGTGAACATGGGCGAATGTGTATGGTCTGAAAGCAAAAAAGAAAGAAATAGTTAATAAACTTGGTTAAAGACAGTTTGAAATCATTTCCATTTACCACTTAATTCCAAGGCAGGTGACATGTCCTTGGCAAAGGCGAAAAGGTCATTATTATTACGTATATCGGATGAATTGAGAGTTAGGCTGGGTTTGCGAACTCCTAGAAAGTTGGACGATGACGAGGAACTTGATCCAGCTGTGCCGCATGCCGATGAGCCACCACCATTATAGATCAGTGGTGTGGTATTCGTTGTAATGGGTGTGACATTGGGCAACTTGTGCGATTCCAATGGTGAGGCGGATTTTGGTATGCCTGAGCATAAGTTTGGAGTTTTCTTTAGCATGGGAGCTGGTGGCAATTGTGAAGGTGAATAACGATAGATATTGCTACCAGCCGAGTGATAATGCTGTTGAGCAGGACCTTGACCATGACCATGACCATGGCCATGTACTAGACTGGAGTCACCCTGTTGTTTGGGTATTGCCAGGCGTAATGTTTGTCGTGCGGCTAGCCGTCGGGCGGGCTAATATAAAGAAACCAAAAGAAATACGTTAAATTTCAAATTCTCTTGCGTTACGTTTCGTTACGTCATTTCAGATACTTACGGGATCTAGCTGTGGTGAATTCATATTTCAAAAATGAGAGTGAGACTGAGAGAGAGCGAGAGAGAGAGCGAGAAAAGAGCTCACTCTGTATCCGGTGGCGTATACTCAATAATTATTCACTCTGTTTTGTTGTTGTTGTTGCTGTAGTTAGGTGTATGTTGTTTTTTTCTTCTTTGTTGTTTCTCTTGTTTTTATCAATGAATTTGCAATTGCATAATTTACACTTTATAAACATAAACAGACAACAAACAAACAAAAAAATTTAATAAATAAATAAATATTATTAATTTGAATTTCCTTGCTACGTGCTGATTTCTGCCGTGTGGGTTTTTTTTCTTCTTCTTCGACTGCGGTTGATGATGACCCACTTTTTGCACCGTCGCAAGAAACTGGTAACACATCAAAGGCAAAACAACAAAATGCAGCCAACACCTTTTCTTCCTCTTCGATGTCTTCTTTTTTACCTCCACTTGTCTCGTTTTCTTGCACTTTTAATTTATGATATTTTCTTTTATTGTTTTTTATGAACTTGAAGCGAACGTTTCATATTATATATTGTACGTGGTCGGCGGCGGTTTGTCGTTCAATTTAATTCACATCGCATCGCATCGCGCCTTTGTCGTCGTCGTCGTCGTCAACGGCGGCTACATTCGTCGCAATTTTCGTGACTTGCGTGGGTTCTTTTCTCAGTTAACCAGAGCCAGAGTCAGAGTCACAGACAAAAGTCAGCTTACCATAAATAGGCAAGTTTTAATCTGTAATAAATAGAAACAAGAATAAGAAATCAAAATCCATTTTTAGTTAAATTACTTGGAAATAATAACAATGAAATCTTAGAACACAACTCACTCGCTCTTGCCTTGAACTCTGCTGAATAAATTTATTCTATCCACTAAATAAATGCATTCGAAAAGTGTATATACGGTATGAGCTATTCAAATTAGTTAACTAGGCATTCAAAATACGACGTTGCCTTTCTATATAAACTCACACTAGGATCTAAAGACTTTAGATGAGCCAACTAACTCACCGAACTTTGAAATAAAACTAAAGTTTTGTTGTTGGGCAATCGAAATGATATGCCTTTGTCTTTTGATATACTGCAGGGTATGACTTTAACACCCACTTGATTTGTCATTGTCAGACATTGCACCTTTTGGTAGTAACCGAAACCACAATTGAAAGACTAATTAGGAAAAAAAAGGAATGCTTCAAGTGTGTAAACAATGTTTCGCAAATCGAGATCATGATTCTTACTATGGTTGCCAGTAGACTATATGACTCAGCTATCTATCCCCTGAAATCCCTTAACGGATTGTTAAGTCCAACTTCTTATTTGGATGAACATCACTCACTTAATCATGTGATTCACTGGCTTACTTGTTCAGTTCTGCACTGACTTTTGTTTTCTGAGCTCCCTGATCGTTTTTATACCCATGTGAAACGGATAACACAATGGGGTATTTGCTCTATATGTGGCGACAAGATCAAGCCTTGCTAAATAATTTCAATTTCAATTGGAATTGGACTGGTTTACAGTGTGCGGAAACCTGAACAAGTGAGCCAGTGAACAACCGAGTCAATGAGTGGCTGAGTAAACAAGTAAATCACAAGGGACCCAATTTCAGTACATTCTAAGGGCTTTTCCTTACCGCCTTCAATTCACATTATTCTTATTTAAACTTTGCAAGTGATGCAGTTAACCAATTATTTGAACGGTCGACCCACTTGGCAACCTTTGACAATTGCATTTTGATTTCAATTTCGTTTACAATTTGCATTCATTTCATCTTCTTGACAACTAATTAGCAATGCTGTCAATAGAATCCCAACTCTGATTCTGATTGATTGTCAAACCATTTGATGAAGAGTGTCAAGTGTCATTGTGTTTGTGTATGTGTGTGCAGGCAGGGAGTATAGTTATTGGCAGGGTTGCCAAAGCGTTTTACAAGTTTCTTTTGAAGTGCCAGCGGCGCAATAATTTGCATATTCACAAAAAAAAAAAAAAAACAAAACTCAAAAACAACAAATGAAATGAAAAGCCGTTGGCCTTAACTTCACCTTAAATAGTTTTTCAATATCAATAAAAAAAATATATATATATATGTACATATACCCAAAGAGAAAAACAACAAATTTTTGAAATATTTTTTTTTTGCCCATGGTTGGTTTTACAATAAATTGCAATTATGCAAATTGCAAAGATGCCTGACATTAATCATGACGATTACTTCTAGTTAAAAGATTTTTTGAGCAATTATTGGATATTGAAAAGGGGCGTAAACGGGGATGATAAATGATTTTATTTCAAGTTGGATCTGAATGTCACGGGAGATGGCGGTGGGGTGGCGTAGAGGGAGATTGCATGTGTTAGCCCCATTACGTTAAATAGAATCATTTGGCCATGAGTTGTTGTCTACATCGACACAAAAAGAAATTTATTCGCTTGATGTTAATCGAATACAAGTCTCTATTAAAATCATGGTAAAGTCAATTGTTTATAAAATGAGCAATAAACAGCTTAAACCAATCAACAAGAACGGTTTTATTTTTCATGAATTTCTCTTTTATTAATACTTTGCTTAATGCGAATGACTTGAAACTTAACTTCTTCCATACGATTCGTGTAACAACAGAGAAAATATAGCAGGAGACAAGGTCCCAGTCCCATCACCGATCCAGTTCAGATTCGATCTCTACCTATAAGCCAAGAAATCAACTCTCGAACCTTAAACTTGTCAAATGAATTAATTTTCATTGATCAAAATGAAGTAAACATGGCTTTGAAGTAAACATCTTTGGAAATTACAGTTTAAAAAAAAAAAAAAAAAAAAATTAAAAAAAAAAAAAAAAACGAATGAAAACAATTAGGCAAAATGGATATGGAACGCGTAAGAATCGAACATTTACGTTCATATATGGAACTGAACGGTCAGGATCGACAAAGATGCTATGATCGCTTTTATAATGAACGACTTGAGGACAAGAATAAGGATAATAAGTACATGAAACGCACTTCGTTTATATTTGAGCAGGGTAATACCGATAAACTGGAGAATGAATGCTTTCTTACCTTCGATTTGATACCGGTACATAAGAGATATAGTGCATTGATTTTCAGTCTCTGCGGTATAACGAGTCATTTTCATTATGTACTCTTTCTCGGTGTCCTCGAGGATGCCAAAATGGATAGCCTTACGCAGTTCGTTTGTGAAATTTTGGCCAATTTGTTAATAACGGAAATACCGAAATTGCCAAATTTCCCGTTGAAATTTATATTGCTGCGCAACGATCTAACGAGTCAGAATGTTTTGAAAATATTCGCCGAATCCAAGAAGACATTAAATTTATTTAATAATTTTCTATTCATCAATGAGTCATATGCATGGCGTTTATTATCTCTTCATGATCCCTATGTGCAATCTGCCTGGGATGAGATAATGCTAAACTATTTAACCGATGATAATGTGGACGAAATATTTGGCAAATACTACGATTTGGCCTCCGAGAAGGGAAACCATGGACTCAAAGAGTTTATAAGCGATTTTCATAATTTGGCCAAGGAATTGCTAATAGCACGCAGTGTCATCAGTTTGCGTTTATGCACACTGGAACGCTTAGATATCTTTGAGAAGATTATCACGGCACATGCAAAGGGATTTAAGGAGCAGAGAGTCAATCGAATGGTTATATTTCAGTTACTGAGAGCATTAATCCTTATATATGGACACTAAAGCATATGTCTTCAAAAATATACAATATATATAGGTCGACAAAGATGCAAATAACTGAATAATAAGTATGAGATATAAACTAAAGACGAATTACATTTGTTTCATTTGTGTTTGCGGATGGCGTTTTGTCTGGCTGCTTGTTGTATGCTTACTTTGGCTCGGCCGCTGTAACAGTCAGGATGGCCGAGTGGTCTAAGGCGCTGCGTTCAGGTCGCAGTCTACTCTGTAGGCGTGGGTTCGAATCCCACTTCTGACAAGATTTTTTTGGCTTGGCTAATTTTACTTTTTATTTTATTTTTTTAAATTTAAAATGTTTTTGTTTTTTAAGTGGGAGGTTTTTTTCCAGAATGTTTTATATGTGTAATTTTGGGTACACCTGTACGCTGATTCTAGGAAAACATTTTTAAAAAAAAAAGGAATTAGTTTTGATCTAATCATGCTGTATGGAAAACTATGCAAAATTGTTAATTATTGATAATTAATAAGCAACATCATTGTTCTATATAAAATAATTATAAGTAATTGGGTCTTTTTGTTTATTCGTTGTTTTGTATCTGCATTTTGATAATAATATTTACTTAATCGTTTCGAAAACTATGTAAAGCCTTGCTGAAAACAATCGTTATCAATAGTTTTGTTTTTTTTTTTTTTTCGTGAAAACAAAAAAAATCTTGTCAGAAGTGGGATTCGAACCCACGCCTACAGAGTAGACTGCGACCTGAACGCAGCGCCTTAGACCACTCGGCCATCCTGACTGTTGTTGCTTGTGTGTCAAAACGTCGATTCAAGACATTTGGCCAAGAAATTGCTAAAAAGCTAAAGGTAAAGAGAGCTTTCAGATTGTTGTTCTGGGTAAAATTACTTTGATCTATGCAAATTATTTAATTAAAACTGATTATTAAATGTGAGTGAGTGATTGCTGTGTGTGTGTGTGTGTGTGTGTATCGCTAATTTGTTAAATACCAATTTATGATACCAAAACTAATTGAGAGTTAAATAACAAGTCTCGTTTTTTTTTGTTGTTTCTCTCCATTTTCTTACAATATAATGGAAAATTAAATTGATTCGATCTGCTGCTTTACTTTTCAAACAAAAGCCGACAAATTGGTTGGACACAAGCCCAGTGAGTGTGTATGAGAGAGGGAGATAGTTAGATAAATAAATCTCTTATCTTTTCTCAAAGTAAACAGCAATAATAACAATAAAAACAGCAACAACAACAAGACCAAGCCTCTTAAAGCCGATTAGTCAGAAAAGAAGAAAACAAAAAAATGTTGTAGACTTCAAATCGTACCGCCTACTTTACAAGAAAAGTCCAAGACTAAAAATCACTTTCTCTCTGACGTCATACCAAATGCATGCCATCTTATTCGCGTGGCAATCCCACTATCCCCTTTGATTCCAAATCAATTAATATGTGCGCTGTTCTTATATACCCATGAGGGACTTTCCCTATGTTTAGGGGGTATTCAAATAAAGAACAGAGATTTACACACACAACAGAAAAAAACACAAATGTACCTCTCGTGTGTTTTTGTTTTCTGACCATTATGAATTTTCAAAGAGTAACACAAAAAAGAGGTCAAGACCCGCATTCTTGAATTTAAGCCAAAATAAAGGCGTTACCATTCAGTTTTTACGAGGAGGAATTGGTGGCAGAAGAAGTAAATGAATGGCTAAGCGGGCCTGTCCACAAACCTTCTCATTAGGAGTCAGTCTGATTCTGGTTTTTAATGAGTTTTCCTTCTTTGCTTTTTTGTAGTTTTAAATGACATTTTACTCTGTGTGTATGAAAATGAATCGAAGAGACTCAAACCAAATCCAATGGCCTGAAGCAGGAGCAACAACAACAACAACAACATTTTGTTTATGCGATTTATATATAGAAGTAATTTTTGCAATGCGCATTTTTGTCGGTTTTCTGGCTAATTATTTGTTTATCTGAAAAGTAGGAAAAATTGGAAAATGAAAAGAAATGAAATGTTTTCACAAGATGTTTCGGAAATTTTTCAAAATGCTTGAACAACTGATAACTGCTATGTATGTTTTCCGCGATGCAATTACTAATTCAAATTCAAAAATGTCGAGTTTTCAATTAGTACTTAGAATTAGTTTTACTTTTACTTTGTGAGTGTCTTTGTCTCTCATTTCCAATTTGATAAGTCGTAATAAATAATTAATTTAATAAACACAAAAAAATGGGTCAATCTATAGTGGCAATTGCGCAATTTTTAATTCATCAAAAAGTCATTTTCTGTATCAACAAATAAAAAACACAAATTGGCAGAAAATTGACTGAAAGAGAGAGAGAGTGAGAGAAAGAGAAAGAGAAAGAAATCAACCAAAATTAAGGTGGAAATATAAAACTGACACCAATTAAACAATTTATAATCGCAATTGTCGTAATTTTTTCTTTTTGATTCTTGGAAACAAAGCAAAAATTGACACAGTTTAGAGTTGAGTAGTTCTTTGCAGTTGTTGTTGTTGTTGTCGGTCGCAATTCTCGGATTTCCACCGATTTATAGGCCATTAGCTCAATGCCATTTTCGGCTGGGTCAGTTTTGTTTTTATTATTTTTTTTTTTTTTTGTAGCTTTTCTTGGATTTGTCGTTTCGGTTTTGGCTTTTTTATCTGACGTCAACCAAAAAATTTATCCACACAAATATTCACAAGGTTCTCTTCATATCAATGATAAAAGAAAAATCATTTGATGTTACCAGAAATAAAAAAACATAAAACCTACAACCTATATCTATGTATGTGTGTGTATAAAACTTTCTCATGGTCACTTGTATGGATGATGAATGACTTATGGCAAATCACTAACAATGTTTGTTAAAGCCCTTTCTGTGTGTCTGTGTGTGTGTGTGTAACACGCCTAATGCATTTTAATGCCTCTTTCCCGCCCCAATTGCCTCAGCTACTTACTACACATATAACATAACAAAATCGTGTGATATGGACATTGAAAATACATGCATGGGCTAACAGATAAGATATGTGTGTGTGTGTGTGTGTGTGTGTGTCACTGTGAGTTTAACTTTTTTGCCCACTTTTATTGCCCGACAGACGTGCAATTATTGTGGGAAACTGTTAAATTACCTTCCAGCACGTTTACAAGCGGTTTTCAAAACAACAACAAAACCCCAAAAAGGGTTAATAAACTTTTAAATAGTGCATTTTATGCGATTGATTGATTAATTAGCAAAACAAATTGTTAGCTCAGTGATCAACATCCTGATCAGTAGCAGATGGTGCGCTCGATTTTGGGGAGGGAAATCGAAGTCAAAATTTTGTTTGACCAAGTCAAATTTCTTAACCAAACTCCACATTTTACCCTATTTTGCCCTCCGTAGATCCGCTACTAATCCTGATAGTAGCAACGTAAACCAATCAAAAAGCTTGCTCTGATCTTTATGGTTCTCATAACTAGCGTAGATTATCCCTGCAGGATATCTAACCATAAGGACTTTTGTTAGAGTTTTCTGATACCAGAAACAATGATGTATAGTCTGAATTTACATATGTGGCAAGTCCTTGCTATGGCAAGGATTAATTAAGATTAGTAGGCCGTCTAAACCAATGGTTAACCAAAAAATTGCTCCAGACATAAAATCAGGTGGTTCTACGATAACGCAAAAAGTAATTAGGTAATAATTCTTTATCAAAATCGGATAGAAAATCAGAGTCAGAGATAATACAAATAGTAATAAGGTAGTAATTCTTTATCAAAATCGGATAGAAACTCAGAGTTCGGTTAAGAAATTGTACTTGGTCAAACAAATTGTATACTTCAATCCACCACTGGCAATAGTTAAACCTAAATTTGGATTCCTTCAATATTTTGGATGATTCTCTTACAGTCAGGATCAGGATCAGTATCAGGATCAAGTGGTATAAGGTGCTATTATATTTGGGTCTCCTCTGTGAATGTGTGGGTTACCACTTTCGGACAAGCAACCATTAGGGAACCTTTCTTTCTCTTTATATTTATTTATTTGTTGTTTATTTGAATTGGGTTTTTTTTATTTAGCATTTGTTATTTATTACAACGATTCTTTCTCTCTTTTTTATTTTGTTAGTTTTATAAACATATGTATATATGTATGTGTGTATTTATAGGCATAAACAAAAACATGTGCAAAAACACAAACTTCAATCAAGTGAAAATCAGATTTTATTTCATAGGCAATTGGCGAGGTTGGCTAAGGGGCGGCTGGGAGAGGGCAAGTTGAAAAAATATCATGGAGAAGAATGTTTTTTTGTTTAAAAATCCCAATCCCAATCGAATCGAATCCATATGTGTGTGGGTGTCATACAAAAAATGAAAACTGCTGTTAGTTCTGTTCTACGTATAACAGCAGGTTGGCAATTTGAAATTGATTTTGTTATCCTATACGCCCCACCACCTACCTATGTATGTGCCATCTCTCTTCCTCCACCCGCTCAGGGAAGGGTTGGCATCCCCGAGAACGTTTTAGTAGAAGGAAATTTAATTGCACTCTCGTGTATGAATTTGATTAAGAATTTCTCAAGGTCGGTTGGCCGCATTCACTTAACATGTGGAATTTTGCCTTATAAACTTTACGAAGCAAATGAAACAAGATTTTTTTTTCTGTGTTTTTCAATTTCAAATTTCCGACTTTGATTTTACAGCTAAAAATTAAGTAAACAACAACAAGAAATTGCACTGATTACGCGAAAGGGAGAGAGAGAGAGAGAGAGTGAGGAAGAGAGATGAGGAAGTGGAAGAGAGAGAGAGAGTAAAAAACAGATTTATCTACTGCACTTACAGAAAAATTTATTCATGAGACTCTGCAGCGAGCGCCTCGGCGATGTCAGCGGCAAAAGTCGTCAAAATCTGAAGCGGCAGATAAGCAGACGCAGCAGCAGCAGCGTCGAAAACGGAAGCTGGACACAAAATGAGCAAAAAGAAGCAGCAAGGAGGAGGCGTAGGTGGTGCTGGTGCACGGAGCTGACGGCGGTGGGTGCTGGAGGAGGCTGAGTTGGAATTCCTTTAAGTCAATCAACCCGTCAGTTTCAGTTGCTGCTTTTGTGCTCTTTTATTTATTTATTTATTTTTCTCTCCTATTCTTTCTTGGCCATATGCGTTTAAAAAAAAAAATTGTTTGTATTTATAGAAACCACAAAAAAAAAAAAAAAGAAGAAAAATCCCCAAAAAATACACACACACACGGACAATTCTACTTGACGATTTCGTAATTGCACAAAAAAACTTTTTGTAACACTTTTTTTGTTGGTTTTGGAAACTTTAATTTATAAATTTTTCTCTAAAAATCATTTTCTTCCTTTTCATCTGGGTTGGAAATTTCGTCTTGTTGTATTTGGGTGTTTTTTTTTTTTTTCTTTCGTCTGTAACTTTCCGTTAACACATAAAAATAACAACAAAAAATTTTCTCGAACCGTCGCGTTGCGCTTTCAGTTGTTTACTGCGACGCTGCTTGAAGCTTAATGCAGCAGCAGCGGCAGCGGCAGCGCAGAAGCAAACCGATCGACAACGTCGGCGACGCTCTGTGTGTGTGTGTGTGAGTGTATTTGTTTGTGCGTGAGAGTGTGGGAGCAAAAGAGAACCCCAGAGAAAGGAGCAACGGCGGGCAGAGAGCGTAATTTGCGTTACTTGCTGGCCGTCTGCCCACATGATGTATACCAAAAGAAAATAAAAGACAACGCCGACATCTTTTACGTCATTAATGAGAGAAGATAACGTCGTATGACGCGCCAAAAGAAAGATTGATAGGAGGGTGGGTTACCTTGCGTTACCTTTCCAAGTTCTAATCAGCAGCATTAAGAGAGAGGCCTATTGCTATTTCACTTTGGTTACAGAATTGGACACACCCCCCTTATGACGTTCATAATATACTTTTCGTACAATCTTTATTGGCTTGAGCCATGGCTTGAAGTTGCTGGCTTCTTCTTTTCAAGGCGTAGGCGTAAGCCGTTGAAAGAGCAAGACGGAACGAGAAAAAGAGAGACAGAGTGAGGGAGAAAGAGGAGGCGATAGAGGTTTGCATTGAATGCTGCACGTGCAACCACAACCAAAAATTAAACAACAACAAAAATATCTGCATATGCACAATCCGTTATTATTATTATTTCAGAAAAAAAAAAACAATTTTATTATTTCTATTATTATTATTTGCATTTGAAATTAAACTTGTTTGTGTTCTGACTCGTTTTCTCTTTGGCCTTTCTTCAATAAATATTACGTATACGCCCCCCACGCAATGGAAATACTTTGGACCTGGAATGAAACAATGAAACCTGTTAATTAACTTTGTACAAATTTGGCACTAAGAGTCGCCACAAAAATAACAAAATAAAAATAAAACCTACAACAACAACAATTAGAGTTAAAAGAGACAATGCAGAAATTGATTAATGCCTTTGTCCAAATATCTTCCAGCCAACTGGCGGCATTTTGTGTGTGTGTTTGCTTGTTGGTTGCTTTTTTTTTAGGTGGAGCCATCTTTTGACTTTGAACTTGAAGGAGATCATTGCCTTGTCTGATGGAACTTTATTTGATACCAATTGAAGGGGCCAGTATCTTGCCCTTACGCATTGGGTACTTAGATTGTGGCCACAAGTTTGTGCTATGAAGTGAAAAATAATGTATCGAAGATTCTAATCTATACGAATCATGTCTAGCTTATCAAGTGAACTATTGTTAACAAATTCAAAGTCTTAAATGCAAGTTTTGACTTCAATCTTAAATAGATCATCTAAACATATAATCAGTAAGGGTATAACAACTACCACAATGTTAAACTAACAATAAGCCTCAGTTTTGGTTGAAGTTATTGCTTCATTATTTTTTATGATATGCACTTTTTGTCTTGGCTTAAGTATTTGATTTGGGTCCTTTTAAGGCTACAATTCTTCGCACTTAATTGACTATAAAAAAAATACAGAACTCTTTCACTTTGTTCGATAAAGTTATTTGCTCTTTAATAAATTTGGAAAATTTTGGTAATTTTCCACAGTTGAATTTAGTTTTCAAATATTTGTTATGAGTCTGCCGACGTCTCTGGCCAAGACGATGGATGACAAGAGATGGGAGGAGAGGGACTTCGGTTGAACCATCTACTTAAGGTGAATATGAATATGTATTTAGCATGGTTGTATGCATTTAACATTTGACTTTGATATTTTCTATGGTTGACCTACATAATACCCCCTTAAATACCAATATATAATTTTTCCCCCTATTGTTATGGTAATTTACACTCAACCTCCAGAACAGAAATGTGTGTGTGTGTGTTTTTTTTTTTGGCTGCACCTAAAACGAACACCAAACTCCGACCAAATCGAAGTTGAAATGCAACTGCACCCACCCGCTGGGCCTAAAGCAAATACATAGCTTCAACGAATGTTTCATGTGCCCCAACTATTCGTCTCTTCTCCTACCACCCCTTCCCTTCCAATTGTTATTATTTATACGTATTTATATTGCGATCAATGTGACAGTGGCAAACACAAATTTTGATTGATGACGCTTGATTGACATTCGGGCAATTTGCTAATTTTGTTTTATTTCTTACAAACTGACTCGAATGGCTGCATTTAATAGCCCAGTGGAAAAATATGGGTCAGATAAGTTCTAGTTCTTGCGCTTTTTGTCTGCTCTGCTGTCCGATCACTGATCATTAATCATAATGAATTGTTTTTTGAATTGCCATCAAAGTGGAAGGTACATTTAGTGTCTGCCCAAGACATGTACGTCTAGAGAATAAATTTAACAAGTAAATTAATGAGAATTTTAAGCTTAGACTTTAATTAACTTTTTTCAATATTCTTTTTTGTCCGATTAACATATACAAATGCCTATCAAATGTCTACCATCAAGCCATAAATATGAAAAAATAAACACAAAATATACATAGTAAATGTAATTCATTGTGGCTTCAACTCAATGTATACCCTGTAATAGGAAAATGAACGAACTAAATTTGCTAGCATGTGTGAATATATAATGTAGAGAGTGACTATTGCTTGATTTTTAACAAGTGAATTTCTCAAACACATTATATGGACTTTTGATCAGCTTTGTATACCCCCTTCTGTTGTATGTTTCATATAGCTTATAAATGCGCAACTCTCGAGGCTCAAAGTCAAAGTGGAGCAAGCGTAGCGCGTCAACTTCAACTAATTGAAATGCATTGAAAGTGCGTGCGATCTAGCAACAACAACAACAACAATAACTGCTACTGCAACAAGTGCAACAACAACTGACAGCAGCTGCAGCTGCTGCCTTAAACTGCGTGTGAAATGTCAAAGCTTTTTTTTTATATTCATTTTTTTTCATACATGCATGTATGTATGTATGTGTATAAATTTTAAACATTTTTCGTTTAGTTTATTGTATAACTTAATTATTTTGCATAAACTACTTGAATATAAACATATATAAATGAAACTTTGTTACTTTTATTTTCGGTTAATCTGCTGTCACTTGCATAATAATAAATCGAAATAAATATAAAAAGTGACACTTGCCAATCGTCGGTCGCTCATTTTGCTTGATATATGATGTTGACCTGATTTCTTGTTGTTGTATATAGTATTATTATTATCATTATTTTCCATCTACCGACCGACCAACCAACCGACCGACTGACTGACTGACTGACTAAACATTTTCAAGCCTTGTCAGTAAGTCTCAAAGTGTACACACCTTTATTTTGTCTTCTTTTTGTGTTGTGTGAGGCTCAGATAGCGATGCAGACAAAATGACAGACAGAAGGACCGGGGCGAGAGAGGGATATGCAATTTGTCTTTTGCCTTTGGGGCGCCGCTGCACATGCAATAATTCATCCAGAATTCAACATGTGGGCAGTAGCAATGCCAGAATCCGAGTCAGAGGCAAGTTCAAAGTGTGTTAGGTGTGAATTGTGATTGGCCTAACACATGTTAAACATGGCGTATACGTACTCTCTAAGGCATCGAATCACTGTGACCGAACCCCATTCAGGTAGTCAGGATGGCCGAGTGGTCTAAGGCGCTGCGTTCAGGTCGCAGTCTACTCTGTAGGCGTGGGTTCGAATCCCACTTCTGACAAAATATTTTGTTTTAAAAATTAACATCAAATGTGTCAATAATAATTGATTGTTAAAAACCTCAAAAAAATTACACTGATTGTGAGATTGTGTTTCACTATCAGATATGGATAACTAAATAGTAAAAGGTATAAAGAAGTTCTCGAAAACATTTTTAACAAATTTTTTAAAATATCTTTTACAATTTTTTTCAATTAATATGTATTCTTTTTAAAATAAAATATTTTTTTCAACAAAAAAAAATTCTTGTCAGAAGTGGGATTCGAACCCACGCCTACAGAGTAGACTGCGACCTGAACGCAGCGCCTTAGACCACTCGGCCATCCTGACTGTGTTTCCACCGGCAATTTATAAAAATTGAAATGAATTCGCAACAGATCAGACAAACAATTTGATTATTTTTTAATGCTATAGGTCAAATATTTTGTATATAATTAAAATAATAGAATTGGAAGGTAAATAAAAAATTTAATTTTTTTCGCTTAATTTATTTGTTCAATTGAATTTGTTTATGTATTAGTTTTAAGCAAATCTGAGAACGTAATTGAATCAAATCTTGAAAATCATATGTATCTATATGTACATTAAGGTTTTTATAGCTTGAAATGTCTTTGATTTAAGAAGGATTACATTCTTTGATACATAAATTTAAGTTTTTTTTTTTTTTTTTTTTTTTTTTTTTTCTTTTCTTTCAATTTGGTTGTTTTCAATTTTAATTTTCTGGTTGAACGAATTCATGGTCAGGATGGCCGAGTGGTCTAAGGCGCTGCGTTCAGGTCGCAGTCTACTCTGTAGGCGTGGGTTCGAATCCCACTTCTGACAAGAATTTTTTGCCACAGTTGCTAATGATGATGATGATGATGATGATCTCGCTGGCAATCAGACGAAACGATTCTTTGGAATTCCATTTATTGACTGGGTTGGGAGGGATAATCTAGTAATTTTACCGAAATTATCTACAATAACAAATAAATCAATTTGTATGCGGCTTAATTGTTTTTGTCAATATTCTAATCACATAATCATCATATGCTGTTGCTGCTGCTTGTAAACTCAAACCCAATGGCAATGCAGTCACTCAGACTCAGTCAGACACTCACTCACTCCGCCAGCAGTAGTCAGTCAGAGTCAGTCAGTCAGTCAGTCAGTTTGTCAGTCGGACAAGACCACACACCAATAATAAAATAATGATGATGATGTTGAATTATCACTGTCTGGCATCGCCACACTTACATGCAATATGTATGTATGTATGTCTATGCTTCTGTTTCAAGTCCGACACTCATTCGGATCGATTTGAAATTGCTGACTTGCTGCTCACTCTCAGATCGATCCAATTTCGCATTTAGCTTATATTTTTACAAATGTATTTTTCTTTTTTATTTTCGAGTAAATAATATTAATCACATGCAAATCGGCAGACCCGTAAAATATAAACAACTAAAAAACACAGAGACCAATGATCGCAGCACTTTACAATGATAAAACTTTACGAATTCAATGAATAACCCGACTTACACTATACCCTATAGAATCTAGTAATTACGCTTTTTATAGGTCTATTCAAAGGTGGAATGATAGATTTACTCAAAGGCTTTTATGGATTAGAAAGATTTATATATTTATATGTCTGTTATTGATGTCGATAAAGCCCCTTTCCACGTCATAGGTAATTACCAGGGTATTGACAGTCTGTTTTCTGCAGCCTTCTTGGAAAAAAAAAAAAAACAAAATAAAATTGTTTTTAACTATGAGTGATGTGACAGCTTTTAAGAAAATATTTATATTTATGACATTTGAATTGGCTTTTAAATTCAACCAGAGACAACAAATTGTAATAAACGTTCAATGCACAAGCAGCTTAACACCTGTGTATGGAATTGATGGAAAAACTTTTAACACTTTTAATTAAGAATTTCCAATAATTTATGATTAAAGATGAAGATAAGAAAACTCGTACCATGTATGTACATTTAACTTGTCTTCACTGTATGTAAAGATGGTTGGAAATACTCATGACGACTTTAATATACCAAACACCCAGAAAAACAACAATTTCCATATTGTGGCCATAAATATTTGGACTCTTATTTAATACATAATCACAGTATTGATTAATGGCAGTAAAATCAAACAATTTAGGTACATAATGCGAAATTAAGATCTTTACGTTACTCTTTGTCAAAACATTCTGATTACAGAATAGTGGAATTTTTATTTTTTCTTTAAACTGCAATAGAATTAAGATTCAAAAGGGATCTTTTCGGGTTGCGACATCCTGTTGGACTAGGTAAGATTCGGGCAGGTCCTCGAGGTGAGGAGAGCTTGCAGAGCACCTCGTCTGATGCAGCTATGGTGACGGCAAGCGGTCCAGAATGCGCCCCGCCAAACAGAAATGGAATCGAAAGAGGACGATGTCCATTTACATGGACATTCTGCCCTAGAATAGGCGATATGTTTTGGTCGTTTCCTCTATAGAATTTGCCCAGGACTATTGCAGCCTGCTTAAAAAGTTCTTTGGTAACTTCGACGATTTCAGGAACGTTGCCTGTCTGGAACGGAATACAATGGACATCTGTTCGTTGCAACAGCGAATGGGAGGCCGTCAGTCCGATAAAAAAAACATGAATTTAACCGTGGCCAAAGATCGATCATTTGCAGTGCATTTTAAGCTCCTGTAGCGCCAAAATTTGCGACATAAAAACGGAAAATGGGCAGTCGTAATCCGAAATCCGCTTATGTTTTGAAATACAGAAGAATTGAACTCCATTGTCCTAGAAGAGAAAAAGAAAAAAGTTCGAAAAAGAATCACAGAAACATTCGTTCCTTTGCAAGTTGTCAGAGGGTGTGGGTGTGTCTCCCTGTAGGCTTTCCGTTTTAAATATCCTTTGGAAGGGAAATCTTTCTGTTCCCTCCATCTATTGCTCTAACTTTAATAAGTATCTCCGACCATGTAAAGTATATTACATGGAATTCCTGGTCAACACGACGTGACTGTGCACCAAATGCCAAGAAGATCGGATGCTCATATAGCTACCATAGAAACGATCGGTCATAAACAGTGACCTTGTTACTTTGGACGTAATTGCCCCAAACTTAAATATTTTTTAGTTTAATGAAACTTTCGATGATTGTGCCAAATTTGATCAACATCGGATAGCTATATTATATGTATATGTAGATGTCACATAGACCCTTGCTAGGGTATACAACGCTCGGCGTGGAAACCGGCCCTATGGGATTCTCTTCTCGTGACTGGTGCTATCTGCCATGCCCCTTATGTACTGTCCGTAAATATGTTTAAAATGTTGACTTTGTATTGCATACTTTGAGGCGCCAATTTAATTGGAGAGGCATCCCTAAATTATTTTCTAATCTGTTTTTGATCTGGTAACTCAGTGATTAATCTGCCCTAATGTTATTCGGACAGTAAGATTTCAGATTATCCCTAAAAGTATGCATCTACAATTTTGTCTTAACAATTATAAATTATGCTGTGTATCCATTTTGTGTTTGCTGGTGATGAATGGGGCATATCATTTCACACCTTTTTAAAGACTATAATTAATTGAATAATAAATGTTTTATGAGGAAGGAGATCGAAATATATTTGGGAAACCCCCTGAAATAAAACATTGTAATCGTAAGCAGAAACATAGCAGTTGGGTGAAAAATATCGATTGATTGGTATTGACTAAGATTCTTAAGTGTAATACTTTTCAAATATGGATATATATAAATAAAATGCAAAAGGTAATGTAGATAAGATTTATTGTTAGATCATCAACAATTTAGCCCCTTATCACACTTTTTTATGCTATGTCCCCGTAAGGTGAAAAATCGAGTAAACAGTAACAAAGTTTTTTACTACCAGACTGTTAAGAGTGAGCAAGACAGACTATATTTGAAATGTTTCATGCGAACTAAGTTTAATACAATCTTAGGAATTTCACTTGCTGTTGCATGGTATATTCAAGTCGCTGCGACTCAATTCGTTTTTGTGTTTGCTTGTAATTGTTCCAAGTGTAAGCTCTTGTTCGTTGAAAGCTTTTCTGATTTTGCATACACTTTCAGAGCAGGGTCAGATGATTGTAATGCAGATAAGGAGACCCTATAGTATAAACAGATATTCTTGATCAGTATGAGAAGTCGAGTCGATAGACATATGCATGTCAATCTGACCTTTAAGATAAAAGCGACTGGCACTTAAGCTTTTTATTACCCAATATAGAGAATTGAAATACTACGACTATGAAAAACTTCTAAACAAATTTATCTAAGGACTAAGCAGAAAAGAAAATAACTGAAAAGAGTATATAAACTTCCATTTAACCGAAGTTTCTTTAAGCTTCTTTGATATTTTCTTGCTTTTCTTCTTTATTTTTACTGCCTTTTAGTGTTGTTGTTGTCGCTTATTTACTGCGTTCACTTGGCCGAAAGCTTATCAATTTCAAAGTTTATTGAAATGCAACGGCAGATGTTGTTCCACTCTCAGAAAGCTCCCAGTGACTCGTTCGAAAAGCTGTTTATTATTATAAAATACTGTCATTCCATTTGGTTGCTATTCTATCATCCTCATCATCATCATCATGCTCTGTCCACATACTTAAGTAAAAGCGCATAAGAAAATGCATTAAAAATCAAAAGGTATTAATTACGATTCCCACCGATTGCAGATTCGACGTCGTTATGGAGAAATTGCTTATAAGTCAAGTCATATCGCTAAATCCCAATGCGACGGCATCCTCCAGCGCCATGTTAGAGTCCCCCTCCTCCTGCCCTTCAACCTCCTCCTCCTCCTCCGCTTCCACCTCCACCTCCACCTCGTCCTCGTGCTCTTCTACCAGGACATGCCTGAAGGGGTGTCTAGATGTGAAGCCTTCAGATTTGCGTCGTTTTCCAGTTCATGATCCAAATCGGTAAGTCCATATCGATTTTCATTTTATTTTTGATATTTGGTTCCATAATATTGAAACCGAAACCAGTTTTTATGATCTCAAAGCTTAAGCTTTGAGCTTTTTAATTCTTCCTTCTCTCTCGCTGTCTGCGCTCGCGTGTACACACAATGTGTGTGTGTGTGTGCCTTCTCTCTCGCATAGGTTATTGAACTTTTTCTCTCTTTCTCTCTCTCTTATTTGGCTCCCGCATTCATAGAACAAAAATTTGAAACTTCATTATAGCCAATTATGGCATCTAGACTTTGTGATACCCTGTTCATAGCAAGAAGATTAACTCTTATACGCTTAGGTACATAGACTTTTGATGGGTGTTTCCAGAACTGTTTAGTCTTCAACTAACTGGTGTTTCAACAATCCTAATATACCCTGCCCATACGCTCGATGGTTGCAGGGTATCTAGATTTTCAATGCCAGCATTACATTGCATTTGTATTGCAATTATGCTACTTCTGCTTCTGCTTCTGCTGACGATGATGATGACGATGATGTGGGCGACTAGCTACACAAGGGGCAGGGGGTAAGACAGCAGAAAGATGATTCCCTCCCATTGGTTTATTTTTATACTATGGCAACGTTTAGTGCCTCTTGCTCTTGCCTTTGTGAAAAATGTTTGTAAATGGCTCCCCCCAATTTCTCAGACGTTGGCCGTGAAGTTATTCTTTGCAATGCTAGGAGTCTTAATGGCTTTTCAAAACAAAAAAGTCTAATATGTAGTATGACAAAGTTTTTGGAACAAACTTCCTGGCATGGAGGTCCAGCTTAGTTGCTTGCCCCGGCTAACTTAACTTTGAACTATGTATTGTGAGGGGCTCTTGTAGCCGACACCATTGCCCTTGCATCTCATAAGACAAATATAATGCACTTCAACTTGCCATTCAACCCATCGAAGGGGAGCAGAAAGAGAAAGGGGGAGATGGAGTAGGAAGAGGGATGTGGAAGTTGAAGTAAAAAGCTGCATCAGTTTCGCTGCTGCCGGCATGGAACAAAACTTCCGCTGCTGAGAGACGCAGAGCTAGAGAGCCAATGAAAATGCGAGAGAGCGAAGAGAGTAGAAGAATGAGACCAAAAGTTTAACTCACAGACACACACACACACACACGCAGATATTGGCAATATGTGTGTAAACAATGCAAATGGAGTAAATAATGCATTGCGCCGACTTCGGTATACCATGCAACAAGTAAAGCAACTTTTTCGAACTTCTAAAACCAAAAATTAAGTATGGAAGTTTAGTCAAAATTTAACAGAAAAAGAAGAAAACCAGTTTTAGCCATTTTGGGGGACCTAAGGGGCGTGGCTAAAAGTTAAAGTAATCTTGAACACTACAAGAATCTTTACAATAATTCTGGTGGCTCTAGCTCTTATAATCGCCGAAATCTCAAGTGCTTATACATATGGACATGTCCGAAGCGATTCGACTAGGGTTGCTGATCAAGAATATATATACTTTATAGGGTCAATAAAGCTTTCTTCTGCCTGTTACGGACATTTTGGCAATGTTAATATGCCATTTCACCCTCGGGCAGCGGGGTATAATGAGAGCGAAAAGCTTTTATTTTTGCACTAACTGACAATTTTTACTTTAGTAGCGTGTGTTTGTGTGTGTGTGTGTGTGAGCGAGAGAGAAAGAGGAGAGAGAGAACCACACATTGGGATCTAATTTTAAAGCTACTGCTGTCGCTGTCGCTGCCTCGCTGCCTCTGCTGCCGCAGCCGCAGCTGCAGCCTGCTGCTGCATACAAAAGGAAATGCCCCAAAAGAACTACAGAGACTTCAATGCAGTTTGTAGTTTTTTTTGCTGTATGACGTTGTTGTTTTTTTCCGTTTTGGTTTTGGTTCTTTTTTTTTGTTGTTGTTGTATTTTATGTTGGTCAGTAAACAAAGAACTTCCAAAGTGATCGCAAGTCAAAGAAAAGATAAATAAATTAATCGAAATAAACGAAAACCAAAAAAAAGGTTCTTAACATTATTTGCATTTTTATTCATTTATTGCAACACGAAAGCAAAAGTAAAGCTTGCATTTATTATTACAAAATTGTATTTTGTTGTTGTTGCTATTTCATTTATTTCTTACTTATTTTGTCTGTGTGTGTTTTACATTTTAGGTGCAAGCATTGGCTACGATATTTTCGAGTCAGCGATCAATTGCTGACCAAACTTGGCGGTCTAAACAAGCTGCGCATCTGCCATAGACATTTTAACAATCCACAAGCAACAGCAACAGCAGCAGCAACAACAGCAACAACAATTGCAACAGCAACTAGACAGAGCACGAACCAGAGGCAAAGCCAAAGCCAAAGCCAGGTTCAGGTCATGGCCAGAACGCGCATCAAAATGACGCCGCTGCGTAAGACCAAGCAGCAATGTAACAGCAACAATGGGAATGGAACAGCAACAAATACAATAACAACACCAACACCAACAGCAACAACAACAACCATTATCAATGGAACAGGAACTGGGAAACCTTTATTGGATGATGCTACAACCATAGAACTAGTTGAGGTAGGCTAATTTTAGCTAAATCATTTTTGTGGCAGAATGGAAAATTAATACATTTAATTATACATATTTCTCTGACAGACCCCCATTGAGGTTGTTGCCCAGCAAAAGCATCATCAGATGTTAAACAAGAATTCCGTAACGACAATAACACTACCAACAATGGTTTCAGTTCCTCAGCCGCCTCCACCCTTGCTATTACCACCTCAGCGCTCGCATTCGATATGCTCGTCTGCATCCAGCGACGTTCAATCAATCAGTTCCGATTGCGAGGCCACATCCTTGGAGAATTCAGAGAATGGGCGAAAGCGTAAACTATATGTTATAACGGAAAAATATGATGAAACGACACCAGCAAATAAGAATGCATCAGATCTAACAAATGGCAATGGTCTGATCACGAAAAAACGTAAAATGTTCGTTGTGGTGGAGCAGGAGAAAGATGGACAATCAAAGAAACTAATGATTATGACCGATAAACAGCAAAATGGTGTTGGTGGTCCAACGAAAAACCTTAGCGAGAAGTTGGAAAAACTTTTACCCGAATTACTTAATTGCATACAGACGAAGGAACTGCAACAGCAGCAGCATACACAACAACCACATAGCCGCAAGGAGTCGTCGTCATCGCCACCACCGCCGCCCCCGCCGCCAGCATCATCTGCACCAGCATTAAACAAACCTTTATCGATAATTGCCAACAAATCGCCGATAACATTGCCGCCTAAAAAGAATCCCACCAATTTCATGAAAGTGGAAAAATCACCATCATCATCATTGAATCAATCAGAAACTGCTCCACCGTCACCACATAGTGTAACTATTCTACCGTCGCGAAAAGATGATCAAGTGATGGCTTCAAATGATCTGGAAACTAATATCAACTTATCGCCTGATTTTCGTTTCCTAATGAAAATATTGCCCAAGTTGGAGCAATTGCCAGAGCCTCATAAGCAGGATGTCAAGCGTTCCATACAGATTTTCGTGGAGAAAAGTTATAGTATCTATGGCAAGAAGGACTAAATATATATACATATAATTCTCTAAGCGATTCTAGTATTCTCATTACTTTAACTAGACTTATAAGAGAGTATATATGTTTGCCCAACCAACTAACTTACTTACGTACGTATCCAATGTATGAGGAAGTTCAATGGAAATGGAAAAGGCATTTTTTAATTTGTTAATTAAGACTGATGAAGCACCAACTAAATACCCTTAGATTTTAAACTTAGTGACTAAGAATGTATTCAACAAAAAATGTTTTTTTTTTTTTTTTTTATATTGCCCGAAATGGAAATAAATGGGTAATATTTTCGATTTTAGCCATACATGAACTATGAGTTTTAGCTTAAAGGAAAACAAAATATATTTTATTTCCGACTTTCTAATTAAAAACATAATTGTGAAAGTGAACCCAAATTATTTGATTTGGGGAAACAAAATTTAGAAAATACCCAGGATGGGTTCAAATTACTGTAAATTTGTCGCTTTAAATAATAAAATTCGCATTAGCCCGCTGCATTACAAAAGAAGTTATTTCGCTAGGATGTCCTTGATGATCTCTACAGGTTGGCAATAAAAAAAGTTGGGGTCATCTAAGGATACAGGACATGAAATTTTCTGAAAAGGTTCTTTTTTCCAGCTATTTGAAGGACATTTAAGGACCTGGTAATGTCAGTCAACGCGCATGAACAACGACTTGCATCTGTTCAAAGGACATCCCGCTCATCCTTCAAATGACTGAGTTATTAGCACTTTTCTGCTTTTTGGACTTGTAATTTTTTCCAAGTTCCAAATTGAACCAAAAGACCAAAAAAAACTCCAGAAAACTACAATATCCTTGATATCTCGGCTCTCCCGCAGGACTATCGCGATGTCCTTTGCACCGACTATAGTCCTTGATGATTCGAATCTTTTGAGACCACTTTCGTCCTGATCCTTCAAAGGACTCGCGAGATATTCGCCATTTATCCTTCAACACAAAAGTCCTTTTATCTCAGCTTCCCGAAGGACATTCCAGGATCTAATAGTGTTAGTCGAAGCGGGTCATCAAGGACTCCCATCTGACAAAAGGACATCGTGATCGTCCTTGAAATGGCTGAGTTATAAGGACATTTAGTGGTTTTTTGCGATTTTTGGCCATTTTTCTGACTAACCCCCTTACGGAAATTCGAGCAATATTTTTGAAAGGATATTGAATATCCTTGAATGCAGATGGGTAGTCCTGATCCTGGAGGACCAGAAAAGGTATGTCCTGTCGAAATCGGGCAATGTCCTGCGGAGATATGGCCTCGAGAAAATGATCCTTTTTTCGTTTTTTAGCTCTAGAATCCGCAAATCCTGCCGCAGGACGAAAGGACATGGTTTGTTAGGATGTCCTTGATGATCTCTACAGATTGGCATCAAAAGAAGTTGGGGTCATCTAAGGATGCAAGTCACGAAATTTACCGACAATGTCCTTTTTCTCATCAATCCGAAGGACATTCCAGGACCTCATGACATCAGTCGATGCAGACGAAACAGGACTTCCAAATGGCAAAAAAATCATCCCAATTATCCTTAAAATGACCGAGTTATAAGCAGTTTTCTGATTTTTGGACTTGTAATTTTTTAGCCTAAGTGTCAAATTTATATAGCATACTTTTGGGGTGAATAATATGAAATTTTTAAAAAGTGTTGCCTACTTATTGGGGGTAAAAAGGAATCAACAAATATTTCGAGTATCCTTTGAAGGATCAGGACGAAAGTGATGTCAAACGAATCCTTTCATCAAGGATAATAGTCTGTGACAAGGACATTTCGATAGTCCTGCAAGGAGCTGAGATATTAAGGATTTTCTGTTTTTCCAAATTCGTTGCATACTTTTAGGCGTTTGAGCTTATTTAAGATCCTCGGAAAAATTTTGTTGCATACTTCAAGGCGGTTGGGCTTGTAGGGTACCAAAATTAATTTTTACTGCATACTTTTGGGCGGTTGAGCGTGTGTGATCTGCGACAAGCTCAAACGCCCAAAAGTATGCAATGGTTTTTAATTTTTACACCCCACAAGCTCGAACGCCTAAAAGTATGCAACAAAAATTAATTTTGGTACCACACACGCTCAACCGCCTATAGGTATGCAACAAAACTTTTCCAGGATCCTAAATAAGCCCAAACACCTAAAAGTATGCAACCAAATCGGAAAAACAGAAAATCCTTAATATCTCAGCTCCTTGCAGGACTATCGGAATGTCCTTTTCACAGATTATTATCCTTGATGTAAGGATTCGTTTGACACCACTTTCGTCCTGATCCTTCAAAGGATACTCGAAATATTTGTTGATTCCTTTTTACCCCCAATAAGTAGGCAACACTTTTTAAAAATTTCATATTATTCACCCCAAAAGTATGCTATATAAATTTGACACTTAGGCTAAAAAATTACAAGTCCAAAAATCAGAAAACTGCTTATAACTCGGTCATTTTAAGGATAATTGGGATGATTTTTTTGCCATTTGGAAGTCCTGTTTCGTCTGCATCGACTGATGTCATGAGGTCCTGGAATGTCCTTCGGATTGATGAGAAAAAGGACATTGTCGGTAAATTTCGTGACTTGCATCCTTAGATGACCCCAACTTCTTTTGATGCCAATCTGTAGAGATCATCAAGGACATCCTAACAAACCATGTCCTTTCGTCCTGCGGCAGGATTTGCGGATTCTAGAGCTAAAAAACGAAAAAAGGATCATTTTCTCGAGGCCATATCTCCGCAGGACATTGCCCGATTTCGACAGGACATACCTTTTCTGGTCCTCCAGGATCAGGACTACCCATCTGCATTCAAGGATATTCAATATCCTTTCAAAAATATTGCTCGAATTTCCGTAAGGGGGGTTAGTCAGAAAAATGGCCAAAAATCGCAAAAAACCACTAAATGTCCTTATAACTCAGCCATTTCAAGGACGATCACGATGTCCTTTTGTCAGATGGGAGTCCTTGATGACCCGCTTCGACTAACACTATTAGATCCTGGAATGTCCTTCGGGAAGCTGAGATAAAAGGACTTTTGTGTTGAAGGATAAATGGCGAATATCTCGCGAGTCCTTTGAAGGATCAGGACGAAAGTGGTCTCAAAAGATTCGAATCATCAAGGACTATAGTCGGTGCAAAGGACATCGCGATAATCCTGCGGAGAGCCGAGATATCAAGGATATTGTAGTTTTCTGGAGTTTTTTTTGGTCATTTGGTTCAATTTGGGACTTGGAAAAAATTACAAGTCCAAAAAGCAGAAAAGTGCTAATAACTCAGTCATTTGAAGGATGAGCGGGATATCCTTTGGACAGATGCAAGTCCTTGATCATGCGCGTTGACTGACATTACCAGGTCTTTCAATGTCCTTCAAACAGCTGGAAAAAGGACCTTTTCAGTAAATTGCTTGATCCTTAGAGATGACATCCTAGCGAACTATTCTTCCTGCGGCTTGATTTGCGGATTTTGGAGCTAAAAACCGAAACTAAAATATTTTAAGCATGTCCGAAGGTTACTGAGTCCGGAACTCCGGAAAGGGATGTCCTTTTAATGATTCGCTTCGGGTGGCATAAAAAGTCAAGTTTATTTTTGAAATTACAAGACCCCAGAACCGAAAAAAACATTAAAAACTCTATTTTGCGATTTTTTTTTTCTGTTTTCGTATCTTTTTTTTTTGTTTTCGTATGTTTTTTTTGCATTGTTAATTCCAAAGAACTTTATTTAGTTTGAAAGCATTTTTTACTGTCATTTTCTTTGTTTTTGTTTTTTTTTTTTTGGTTTTTGGAAATTTCTTGTCGATTCTTTTAGAATTACTTTATAATTTTACTTGTTGTTGTAGTAAGTCTAATGCTTCGTGGTAATACAATGGGGTTAGTATGTATGTGTTAGTGTTTATAATTTGTTTGTTGACAAAAAAATTGTATTTTCATTTTGAAATTTGCATTCTTCGCTTGAGTTTCGTTTCTTGTCGCTTTTCCATTCTTAATTTGTTTAATGTACAACTTGTTGCATTCAATTGCAGGACCAATTTTCGTTCCACTACACAAAGAAGTAGAGTATATACCATACGAGTTTTATTTATTTTTGTTTGGTTTATCAAGTGATTAATATTGGTGAATAAATATTATTAATATATATAATTACATATATACAGTTTTTAGGTTCCTTCAATCCTTCGATTTCTATTGTGTTCAAGGGGGAAACCAAATTTTTGTGCTTAGTAAAGAAATCGAATAGATTTTCCTTTATATCTATTTTAGTTTTCTTTATGTGTTTGCCAAAGTGGGTGCCTACATAGATAGTTTTCTTCGTTTTCTTTGGTAATACCTATTAATTTTATTCCGTTTTCGTATCTTGGTTTTCTTTACAACATTTAGCAAAAAAAAAAGAATATATATCGATCGATCGGCCAAGTGTGAAAATGTTGTGCTCTTCCACTTCGAGACAGTTCATTGAAATGGGTTTTCTTTTTATTAAGAAAGTATTTTTCCTTTATTTGTTTTTAACCAAGTGGAAGAGAGTAAATCAAGCGAGTCTTGACAAAATCAAAGAAAACAATAAAACAGACCGATCCTGTTATATATCATACATACAGAATATGCGCATATAGTATATATATATATATAATTTGTATGTATATTGATTAAGCTTGTGGCCATTTTCATCCTTTTTTTTTTTTTCTTGTTAGTGATTAATTTGTTTATATTGTTTCCTCTTTGGTTTTAGATTAATTGTTACCTACATTGCGTGTGTGTGTGTGTGTGTGTGAAAGAGAGCTCTACAATTATTATTTGTAAGTTATTCTTTTCGTTCTATATCTGGCGACATTATCAATGAGAAGCAAATCACAAAGTTCATCATCATTTTCTCTACGAATAATTTGTTTAAAGTTGCTTAGTTTATAGAAAAATGTTTAGTTGGTTAATGTATTTACACAAGCTTAGTGCACAAAAGCAGCAATCATGTTTTTGTTTTTGTTTTAGGATGAAAATTTTTCTTTGGGGGGTGGGGGGAGGTGGTTTGGTGGTGTTGGCCAGGGGGACGAAAAGGAGAAAATTTGTCTTTTCACTTTTTACTGTGTCACAATTTCTACAAACAGCCTTTTTTGTTAAACATGTTAAACGTTTTTCTCATATTTTTTTTTTTTTATTTTTTAAAGGAGTTTTGTGTGTGTGTGTGTTTCTTTTTCTGCATTTGTTATTTACTTTTATTTATATAACCTGAGCTTAATGGTTTTTCTTCTTTTTTTTGTTTAATTTAACTTTTTGGAAATTCTACGAAAAGTTTTATGTCAAAGGGAAACATCTATAGAATTTTTCAATTATATTGTCCGTACATACATATACATATATATATATAGATATAGATATTGATACAGATACACACACATATATATGTGCATATATATCATATTCATGTCCTTTATCATATCCATATCCTTGTAGATTGAGAGCCTAATACTTAATTGTTTGTTAAAATTTTATATATATATTTGGTTTGAGTTTTTTTTTTTTCATTTGTTATATTTTTCTCGTTTATAGCTATAAATTCTAAATTGCAAATGCATTTGGTTTAGTTTTACATTTTCCTTTCATTCACCTGGTTTATTTTTTATTTATATTTTTAAATTTCGAACTGCAAATAAAATGGAAAAGTATAATAATAATAAAAAATGCTAGTTTGTTCTTTTTGTTTTCTTTTTTTTCTTTTCTTTTTTTTGTTTTTATACAAACAGTTTTACACAGTTTTTTTTTTTTTTTAGATTTATTTGCTTCTAATATATTTAGATTTATATCATATATTTTATATATATATATTTATATTATAATTAAGCATACTTTAAGACAAAAAATACTAATGCAGCTTTTAATTTTTTACTTTCTCTCACTTGTTGTTAATTGATAATTAAATTAAACTTAGCAAATAAAAATTATTTATATATAGTTGAAGTATTTTCCTTTATTTTCTTCATTAATGTAGAATTTAAAAAAAAAAATAAGACATTTACATTCTGTTTAGTTCGTTTTTTGTTTTTGTTTGTGTTCACTAAGCATAGAGAAATGGTTGTTGTTGTTTTTTGTTTCGTTTGTTTATTTATAAATTTGTTTAGCTTATTAACTAAAAATCATGATGAAAAGTTTCTTAATGAGAAAGAGAATGAATGAAATGGGGGGAGGAGAAAGGGGAAAACGTTTTAAGGTGGAGAGAGAAAAGTTTTGCATAATTATTTATGCCTTTTTATTATTACTTTAATTATTCATAATTAATTTTATCATATATTTTACTTGGTGGGGTGTTTAAATGTATGTGTGTGTGTGTGTGTGTGTGTGTGGGTGTGGGCATGGCTGCTTGAGTGTGCTGAAATGTGTTCTATATATATACAGGGTGCTAGAACTTAGTTTACATCTACAAACTAAACTAAAACTTAAACACAAAAGCACAAGAAAAAAAAAAAAAAAAAAAAAAACCCTAAACACATTTATTTATTTAGTTATTTAGTTGTATGTATATTCAAATGATAATGTTTGTGTGTTTTTTTTTATAAATTTTGTTGAAGTTTTCTCATGGAATGAACTGCCTCAGTTACAAAACTTTGCAAACTTTTCTATAATCGAAGACTTTTCATATTGTTCAGTCAGTTAAAATCGTCTTCTTTATAATTTAGGCCCATGACTTTTGTGTGGATTCGAGTGTGTACGATCAAAATATATATATATGTATATAGATTGGATTAATCATATATTCCATTCCAGATATATGTATGTAAGTAGGTATACAATTTAAACATCATATATTTTGCATTCGTTTTTCATTCATTTTCATTTGCATTTTGTTTTGTTTTTGCTATGAGATCTCCTTGAAAGTTTTTGAATTAATTTTTCTTTTGTTTACTATGCTTGTTAAATTAGTTATATATGTACACATACAAATATATGTTTTTCAATTGTACATACATAAGAGAAAATAGCGCATGTGTGTGTGTGTGTGTGTGTGTGTTCATGAAAACGATGTAAAGGATTCGAAACGAATGAAAAGATCGAGCTGTTTTCCTTCGAGTTGTTTAGGATTAAACACTTTTCCAAACTTTTCCTTTATAGAAACCTAAACTAAAAGAAATTCTACGCCAAAAAGTATGCAATAATCTGTCGAAGTTTTCCATTGTTTCCATTGTTCTTTGGAAAGTGTCTATAAACAATCTTTGCATTAAACTTTGTATTCTTTGTTTCAAAAACAGCTTAACATTGCCTACTTTTAGGGGGTAAAGTTCATTCATTTCTTTATACGCTCTTCTACATTTCAATTCGTTTCTCTTGTTACACTCTTGCTTCAATCCTTCTATCAATATCTATATAAGATTCCAGGTTCAATATAGTTTATACATTATCCAAGCGAGATCTTCTTTTCGTTTTTGTTCGAGAGATTTTCGAGGCAAGGGTATAGTAAATTCGGTAACCGAAGTTTCTTTCTTTCGCCTTGCTATCTAGAGTGAGCATGGTTCAAGGGAATTGGGGAGGGGATGGGAGTGGTAGGTGCTGGGTGGTGGGGGAAAAAACTCAGTCTTAAAATTATTTAGTTTTAGGGGGAAGTGGGGAGAGAAAGAGGCCTTTTGTCTTTCTTTTCGTTAGCATTTAGTTGGCATATGAGCATTTTAGTGTAAATTTTTTTCCCTTTTTTGTTTTCTTCTTCTTCTTCTATATATGTATATATATATATTTATATGGTATCAAAACTAATACAAACAAATCCTAAGCCGAATCAGTTATAATAATAATATAAAAAAAAAAAGAAAAAGCCAAAACAATTAGAATTTAGTTGGGAATTAAAATAGTTAATTGAAGTATCTGATATATGTGTTTGTGTGTGGGTGTGTGTGTGTGTGTGTGTTGGTCGTATATATAAAGTAATCATAACTATCAGCTAATTAACTAATATTCTGTTAGTTAGTTACTGGCCAAATCAAACGACAATCGTTTTCTCTTTGTCCTTGTCGTAGCCAAAAATCTTTCACTGGGATTCGGGCAGTGTGTCCTCTTCTTCACTTGTTGTGTTTGGTTTGCTTATTACATAATCGAAATCAGTTAACTAAAATGTTTATCAGAAATTTACAAACAAAAAAAATCCAACAATTTCCAACTTTTCAATCAGTCTAGAGTTTAAAATTAATGAAACTAACTTCGGAAAGTGTTGGGTTTTCTCTTCTTTCTATTTTGCTTGGGGTTTGTGGGGGTGGGTGGGTGGCTTGGGTTGGGGTTTAAAATGTCTCGATATACAGTTACACACACACATATGTAATACATAGACAGCTTTAGGTTCATAAGTATAAGTTTCTAGACAAATATACAGGAAATGTGACTTAAGTATTTCTCTTTTATATGTTTTCTCATTATACAATTGTTTTTCCATTTGTGTGTGTGTGTGTGTGTGTGTGTGTAGAGAAACCAGTTTCAAAATTGAAAAAAAAAAAAAAAGAAATATAAAAATAATAATAATAATTTAAAAACTTACAAACAAAACGTGTCAACATGTTTGAATTTGTTTGTTTTGTTTCGTATTTTCCTTTTAAGCTTGCTACACATTTATATAAATACATATACATATACATATATGTACATATATATATATATATATATATATATATAAGTTATTACTACTTAGTTGTTTTTAGTTGTTTTTGCATTTAACATTTTTGTGTTGTTGTTGTTTTTTTGCTTTTAGTTTTTGAAATTGTTGTTTGAGGTAAATTTGGCAAACAAATTTCAAAATTTTTTCTTCTGATTCTCAAATTTAGTTGTTGTTGTTGTTGTTGTGGTTTGAGTGCATTTTGCATTTTTTTTCTTAGTTTGCTTTACTATTATTATTAGTATTAAACGTTTTTGTTTTTATATAAATTAAGCATAATGAAATACATAATTTGTCTGTCTGTTTGTTTGTTTGTTTCACATTTACATAGAGTTTCGTTTAGCTTAATACATTCAATACACATAAAACAGAAAATGTTATACTTTTCATTATTTTTGTTTGTCAAATTGTTGTTGTTGTTGTTGTTGTTGTGTGTGTGTGTGTGTGTGTGTGTGCCTTACACATTAGTTATTTTTGTGTAGAATTCAATGAAAGTTTCAACTTGTTTCGTTTTAGTTTTGTTTTTTTGCTGCGCTGCTGGTTTAACTACATTTTTAAGACTAGTTTCAGTTGAGTTACAAATTACACACAGAATTTTCTCACTGTGTGTATAAGTGTGTGTGTGTGTGAGTGTGTGTGTGTGTGTGTGTGTCGAGTGTGTGTATGTTTGTTGCTAATTCTTTAATTTTAGTTTAGTTTTTGTTTGTTTGTTTAGTCGGTGGTGGTGGAATGCTTTTTACTTGTTCATCATCTTTTTTTGTTTAAACATTTTGTGTTTCTTTGTTGTTGTTGTTGTTGTTGTTGTTGCTATTCTCGAACCGCGCACACACACTGGCTGCTGGCTTGCTGGTTGTCATTTGTTGTTGTTGTTGTTGCTTAAAATTTAAATCGTTGTTCCACTGATTTATTGAGTTTTACTTCTCCTTGTCACTCTTTTGTCAAGTATTTCCCCCGCCCATTGTGGCCCCCCCATTACCACATATCCTTTACATTGTTTTGTCGTTGACCCCCTCCCCCATCCTTCGACGGCTTTAATTTCCCGGATTCGTCCGTTGATTATGATGAATATGATGTGGATGCGGATGCTGATGCTGATGATGAGAATGTTGTTGATGACGATGACGATGATGTTGATTTTGGTTTGATCTTTAGGCAGCAATTGCCTCATTTTGCCGTCATTCCCATTGATGTGGCGATGGCGGCAGCTCGGATGGATGTGCCACAGTGGAGCTAAAGCACAACACCAAAAATGTTGAGAGAAACAGACAGAGAGAGAGAGAGAGAGAAAGAGAGAGGGGGAGAAACAGAGAAAGAGAAAAGTTTATGTTTTGTTTCATAACATTAATACCAACAAATTTTGCAATTTGGATTTAAATTTAAATTGGAATTTTATATATATATATATATATTATGTATATATATATATATTTATAGTTAGTTGAGTCATGCCATTTACATCTACTTGAATATATATAATATGTACATATATATATATATAATAATAATAATACAAAACAAAAAAGAAAATCATATACACAAAATGGTTTAAAGCCCAAAAAAAAATGAACAAACAAACGACCAAATACATTTAAATAATGATTAACAATATTAGGAAATGAGAGTGGAAGATACACAGAGACAGAGACAGAGAGACAGAGAGAGAGAGAGAGAAGGGAAAAAGTACTAATGAAATGAATTTTGACATAAAACAAAGCAATAAAACAAAAAAAGGCAAAATACACAAACAAACAAACGACAATAATAATAAAAAAGAAGAAATAGAAGAAGCAGTTTGTTTGGAGATGTATCGGGAAATAGAGGAAAAATATATATATATACATATATTCAGATACATACATATATATATTTATACACAAAAATGAATTTATAATTATGTTGTTCAAGCGCATTTCAATATTCTTTTCATTGCTTTTTTCTTATAGTTGCCTTTTCAATCAGTTTGGTTTGCTTTTCTTTTTGTCACTGCTGCTTAACTGCACTGAGTTCCTTGTTTGTTTTTTAGAGAGACAGAGACAAAGATATAGCGAGACAGAGAAAGGGATAGTAGAGATAGAGAGAGAGAAACTGAGGGAAAGGATGCGGGGGACATACATACATACATACAGCAAGTGAGTGAGAGAATGAGGAATGCGGATGACTGATAATGCGGATAATCGATTTGAACATATTCAAATGTGGTTCGAGAGCTGCTTGATGAATGCATTCAAAAGCGTCATTTAGTCTTCTTGCGAATCAAAATGAATGAATTCGAATAACGAATTGAATAAATACAAAAACATTAACATTCAACACTCAGTTGAACTGAATGAAAATAATGAAACGAATGACATATACAAAGATATTGATAGAGTTCAATTGTTTGCATGAGTAGGACTCAAACTAGACTTCTCCAACAAATGAATGATTCGAATGAATGATTCAAGTCAATGATTCAAGTGAATGGTTCAAGTGAATGGTTCAAGTGAATGATTCAAGTCAATGATGCAAGTAATTTGATTTGCCGTTTAACTAACGCTCGTTGTTTGAATAGTTCCTAGTTCTGAGCTTTCGAGTGTTTTAGTCATTCGATTACATTCGTTTGATGGCGGATGAGTGAAAATTAGTTGAGTTTTCGATTATTAAGATAATTCATTCAATTGGTCTTACTTTCAAGCTAAACTATTCTTGCCAAACGTATTTGGATAACTAAATTATTGTGTATTCAAAGTTCAAATGCTTTTTCGATTGTCCTAGGTGAATTAATCGGATTTTTCGAATCTTTTTAAACTAAGAACTGGCGATTACTCGGAGTAATCGCATCTTGTTTAAATATCTAGGTAACAATTAACACGTGACACTCGATGTTTCAAATTCCAACGTTCCAATCGATAACGAAAAATCGATAAGGATTAAGGCCAGCTCTAAATTGGTGACCCCGATGGGCAACATTCTTTTCTTTTCAATTGATTACAAGCTTTCTTTCTAGTGTGATGTCGAGAATGTAAATGTTTTCTTGTAATCTGCAATAAATCGGCCAATACCTGAAGATATATGTGGCATCTAGGGATTTGTATATTAAATGTTAAGTGATTGGGCATCTTTTTGTGGGTGAATGTGATTAAAATTTATGAATTTGTAATTGAATATACTGTACACTATAAATTTAAAATATATATTATATGCATATATATATATGATTTGCACAAACAAAAAGAAAAACAAAAAATATACATATATATAGACAGAAAAGAATTGAAACATATACTAGAGCAGACAGTTTCAATATATGTATTGTATATATATATATATATGTAAAACATGTAATGCAAGGAGGTGGAAGGAGTATGTAAAACACAAATTTGATAATGATCACGAAATAGTTATATATATATATATGTATATGTATGTATGTATGTGGAGAGAAAGAGAGAGAGAGAGAGAGCATGAGCTTTACTTTTGGTAATTGTTTTCATTTGGTTTTGATTTCGATCATCGATTGTTGCCAATTTCGATTTCTTTTTGAGTAACAACGGGGAAAGGGCCAATTCTCGATAATTTGTTTAGTCTTTTGTTTTCTTTTTTTTATTAAATTTTTAACATTTATAGAAAAATTTCATAAAGTTAGATTGTTTGCCACAGTTATATGTATGTACATATAAGTATATAGATATATATACAAGATAAGATATACAGAGAGAAACAAAGATAGAGAGAGAGACAGAGATAGAGAGATAGAGAGAGAGAGACAGAAAGTTATAAGCAAAACACCCATTTGAAATTCAAATAAAAAATGAAACCAAAAATTTCAGATAAAATAAATTCAAAGCAAATGAAAAGAAAAAACGTTTATACACAAAGGACAAGGATGACAGAGACAGAGAGAGTGAAAGGAAGTTAGCTTTATGGAGAAAGAGAGAGAGTGAGAGACAAAGAGAGGCATAGTGAAGGATGAGAAGTAAAGTAAAATAAAAAAGAAAGCAGCGAGAGAGAGAGAGAGTAGAAAGAAATTTGCCAGAGGGTAGATGATAAAAGTTTTTAGAAATCATAAACTAAATATATGTATATAGAAAATTATAAACATTATTTGGCATTTTTTCTTTCATTTTTTTTTTTTTGGTTTTAACTTTTTTTTTTTTTATTTTGTATTATTATTTTGATATTTATTTATTGAGTTTTATGTTTTTGTTTTTTGATTTTTTGTTCAACAGACCTAAGAAGAAGGACGAAGGACGAGCTGAGAGCTGAGCTGCTGCCTAACTATTCAGTTATCGCGCCTATTTATCTCATTCTCATTCTCATTTTCGGGGGCTGTGGGCTCTCTTGATTGTTGATTGATTGATTGATCGATTGATTTCTTTCTTTCTGAGTCTCATGAGGGTCTTGCGAGTAGTAGTAGTAGTAGCAGTAGTAGTAGTAGAAGGCAACAACAGCATCAGCAGCAGCAGCGGCAGAGGCGATAGTAGTAGTTGTTGTTGTTGTTGTTGTTGTTGGGGCAGCAGCAGCGGCTTAGGCGGCAGCAGCAGCAGCGACAGGAGCAGCAATGCAACAAGTTCAAGTTCTTGTTCTGATTCTGGTTCTTGTTGTTGTTGTAGTTGTTCTTTTTGTTGTTGTTGTGGTAGTGGTAGTAGTAGTATTGGTAGTAGTAGTAGATATTCTCATTCTCATTGGCTTAACAACGCAAATATAATAAGTATAAGTTTATATATATATATATATATATATATAAACAAATTGAATAGAAAAAGTTGTTGTTTTTTTTTTTTGTAAAGTTTCATAGAAAAACAAAAAAAAAAAAAAAAAAAAAGAGAAAAAAAAAATATATTCAAACAAAACGAACATAGACAAAAAACAAACAAGAAATGGAGAAAGAAAAGAGAGAAATAGAAAAATATAAAAAAATAAATATATCAAAACAAATGAAAAATATACATAAAACAAAAAATAATAACAATAATCATATATATAGAGAGAAAGAGAGAGAGAGAAATATATATATATATATATTGATAGATGTATGTATTCTTCTTCTTCTTTTAATATATAGAAAAGTTATAGAGATGGAATTAAGGAACAATAACAACAAGTTCTAAAAAGGCAGCGGGACAGGTGATTGGAAAGGGTTTTTGATTTGGGTGGTTGGGTGGGTGGTTGGGTGGTTGGTTTTGTGTGATGGTGGTGGTGTGTGTAGGACAAAGCCATGACTTTAAATTTATTTCAAACAAACAATAAATTAAGTAAATATAAATAATAATAAAGTAGATGGGGCAAAACAAAAATAGAAGAGTGTAACAAAATTTGTCAAATTTTCTCATTTCAAAAAAATCAAAATTGGGTCACAGGGAAGACTTGGTGGTTTGTGGTGGTTTTTTAGGGACAATTGTAGTGAGAGAGAGACAGACAGAAAGAGAGAGAGAGAGACAGAGTGAGAGAGAGAGAGAGTAAGAGAGTGTGTGTGAGAGAGAGAGAGGGCGTGCAGTTTTATAGGATTTCCAACTTGATCAACTCACCTGGCAAAACTCTTAAATGCCGCACTCTGTGGATTAATACAAAGCGGCACTCGACCCGTTTGCAATTGCTCGGCAATAAATTTGTGCATTTCCTCTGAAAAAGGGAACATTAACATATATATAATCGAACAGAGGAAGAGAGAGAGAGAGAGAGAAAGAGGGAGGTAGAAGTCACTCACCCTTAACCTGCTGCACTGAGGTCAATTTACGTTCCCATAGATCATCAAAGGGCTGACCAGCCGATGGCTCAAAATCTGCTGTATACTGACGCATTCCAGCCGAGGTAGTGAAACAGCATTTGCACATGCATGAATGATAACGCAAACGACCCTCATCCAAATATGGATGAGCCAAGGCATCTGTCACAGAAATTCTCTTATCCTGCCAAGAAAAGTGAAGACAAAGAGTTAGAAACAACGAAACATCGATAGTTGGGAATTGTTTCGGGGCTTCGTCTTACCGGATCAAATACCAACATTTGGCACAACAAATGCACAGCCTCATGGGTGGCATGAGAGCTCAGGGTGTAGAGTACCGAGAAGGATGGAGGTTTCGGTGCCCGACGCAACATATGAGTGCGGGCACCCTCGCAGGCATGACGCATATCATCCATTGTGGGTGTGCCCAGCAATTCGGTGATTAGTTCCAATTGTTGCACCGGATTCTGGGCCTGGAAGAGAATGCGACGGCCCAGGAGCTCACCGAAAATGCAACCCACCGACCAAACGTCCACAGCCGATGAATAATGGCGGGCACCCATTAGAATCTCTGGGGCTCGGTAATATTGTGTGACCACCTCCTGGGTCATGTGCTTGGCCTGATCGGGCTCCTCGACGCGTGCCAAACCGAAATCGCATATCTTTAATACACAATTCGAGTTGACCAACAGATTGCCGGGCTTAATGTCACGATGAAGAATCCGGGCTGAATGTAAATATTTCAATCCTCGCAATATCTGATACAGAAAGACTTTAATATGATCGGCAGATAAATGTTGCGGTGAGACTATAATTTTATGTAGATCCGATTGCAGCAATTCCGTTATCACATAGCTGTTAGTTTTTTAAAGAATTTTCAATGTTAAGTCACAAAAACCAAATTCAAAGTTGAAATAAAACCTTAAAAATCAATTTAACGGAGACAGAGAGTGAGTGCGAGAGAGGGAGAAAGACAGAGATGTCAAAGGAGAAAAGAAGCCTTTCTATTCGGTTTGTTTGTTTGTCTCCCTCTCTCTCTCTCCCTCTCTGTGTATGTTTGTTTGCTCTTTTTTTGTTTTTGCTATGAAAACTTTTTCAATTAGTTTTGCTTTTGGCCAAAAGTTTGGTGTTTGAACTCCAAAAACAAAAACAAAAAATCATAGAAAACGAACTGGCAACAGTTGATAGGTAAACCCGTCTATAGGAAAAGTACTGCAGGAACAGGGGGTGGAGGAGGGGCGTGTTTTCTCTCTCTTTACAGTATATAAAATGTCACAACTTTGATGAATTATGACAAGCAAAAGTTAAAGTAAATTTCCCACAAATAAAAAAATCTCCAAAATTTTGCGAAACCTTTTTAATCAGTTTAACTTTCGATTTAAGTTTATCGCGAAAACAAGTAAAACAAACAAATCTATTAAACATTTACTAAAGCCTATTTTCATTGAAGTTAAATCAAATCGGCATTTGAATATTGTTTAAATATTTAGAATAAAAAATATAGATCAACTATTTATCAGAGACTTTACTGCGACTCTAGAAGGTTTACTCTCTTTGAGATGGTTTTCGAGGATATTGAAGGTTTCTCTGTGCTATCTTGAATTCAGAAAGTTTATCTGGTCTAAAGGAGACTCCTTAGACAAAAACAAAGATCATTCGTGATGTGGAATGTTTTTCTAAAGGGTATAAAGGTATTTCTTTAAGATATAGAATGTTTCTCTGGCATAACATAGATATTGATATGTACAAAGGAAAGGGTTCTTCTAAATTACTGAATGATTTTCTACGGGTTATGGAAAGTTTCCCAGAGATATAAAAGATTTCTCTAAGATATAGAAGATTTCACACATTCAACTGATTGTGAGAGACATTCCCACTTTCATATTTTTTAAGTCCCATTTTAACTTCAAACTTACTTTCCTTTCTTTTGTATCTGTACCAACATTTTCTAAATGATCTAATATAATTCATACAATAAATTTCAAAAGCTTTCCTCTTCAGAGATAAAACTAGAACTTTTGCTATATGGAAACATTGGCAAGCCAATGATAACTTTTCCTTGGTCATAGATTAGTTGATATTAGTTTTTTGTTGTGTTTTTTTATAGAAAAGGATACATTTCTTGAAAGAAATCCAAATGTGGTGGTTGTAAAATATCCAAAGCTGAGAGAACCTGAAAGAAAGAAAGAAAGAAAAAGCGTGAGATATAAATTATATTTATGCGGATTGTAAACCATAAACTAAGCAAAATTACAATTACAATTTAACACCTAGCACAAGGCATAAATTATGGCAATTTGGGGTGTTTGTCGGGTTTGTCGTATTTTTTGGAGGGAAGGTGGAAGCAATATTCATCATGAAAATAAAAATCAAGTTAAGTTGCATGTTAAGTGTCGCTGCCAGGCATTAAATGCCACAAAGTTCAGACTGACAGAAGGGCAAACGCAGACATTGTGGCAGGGGAGAGGGGCAAAATGAAGCAGAAGCTTAACCAAGAAATGGAGGAGGAGCAGTAGAAGGAGAAGATGGAACAGTTGGAGCAGTTGTGGAAGCAAAATGTTGACCCGTTGACGATGTTTAGTTTAAAGATACAAAACACGCCACTGAACTCGTGTCACTTCCCTTCCCTTTCTTCACCTCTCTCTCACGCTCTCTCCCTACGTATACAAGCAGACAAGTTAGTCAGACGATCAGAGGGACAGACAGACGATTGTTTGGTTGGTCGGTCGGTCAGACCGTCCCCCTTTAGACAAGTCGCTGATTTATTTTGCTTGCGGTCACAAAATGATGAAGGAACTGAAGGAGTTGCAACTCAACAGAAACTAAACTAAAACTCAACTCAACTGAGTGACGAACTAAACATAACGAAAGAGAGGGTGAGGTATACAGAAGGGGCGCAATCGGCAATCGACCAACACGGCACCAGAAGCTGTGGGGCTGAGAGAGGCAATAAGGGGGTGTGTGTGGGACAAGAGGGACAAACGAACTTGCCTTTAAAATCAATTTACAATATTTATTCAAGAGTCAGTCGTCCTCTTCCCAGGCAAAAGTCATCGTCTTCATCAACAAAAATGCGTAGTAGTAGCCCGAAATACAAGAACAAAATTATTCTCCATACTTGGAAATTAGCTAAACGACTGTCATATACCCTTTACGACATCTCATTCAAAATAAGCACCTTAATTCTGTGAAGATCATCAGTATACTGGTGCCCAGAGATCGACAGATTTCTTCTTCGGTAAACTACTGCACTACTAATACCCTAAAAACCTAACCTCATTGTAAGATGTGTGACCAATTATTGTCTGACTGTACTATACCCATCAATCGTTTCAATGGTTTACAGGGTATTCAAGAACTGCAGTCAGAAGAAGAAGCAAAAAAAAAATGTTGCTAGCCACAATGTTGGCGATATAGCCCTCGTTTCTCCCTTGCCTACCATCATTCTATCCCTCCCCCTTCTGCTGTGTCGGCACTAACCAAAGGCAGTTTCAACAATTTTGCGCACTTTTAGCAAAGAACCAAAAGGTAAAAAACAAAAAAAAAAAAAAAGGGGGCTAAAAATCAACACACAAAAAGTGCCGACCAACTGAGCGACTGAGCGACCGACCAACCAAATCCATTGCCGTCTTCAAGTCTCTGAAACAATCGTCGTCGTCGTCTTAAGTGGCAAAAAACAATTTTTTTGTTTTGTGTGTGTTTTTTTTTTCTCTCGTCTTCTCTTTAGCTTGCAGGTTTGAAGTAAAATTCTGTAATAATTTTGTTGCTGCTGCTGTAATTTAGCAAACTGCGAATGAACTGCATTTGTTAAGCCTGCGGTTTAACGTCTTAAAAGAGAACTGAAAGGAACCAAAAAAAGATGAAGGGGTTGGTTGGATGATCATAATGATGATGGCTAACAAAGCGGCTTGACATCTGCACCGCGACTCTATTAGAGATTTTTAGAGCTAACGGGGCCGGATTTATCGCCTCATAGCTCAATAATTCATTAGAGAAACTGTGATTGCAAAGCTATCTCGCTTACTCTTATACTCACACGAGCACCTAAGAGCCTTACACCTATAACTTGGCCATTTTTTATTCCATTTTAATGAAATTTGGTGGACAAAAGCATATTGATAATAACAATTAGAATACCAAATTTAATAAAAATTCTCTTAGTATTTCGTCTTGATCTACATTGAATGAGTCTAGCTCTTTTATTGAATACTGACCAATACTTTAAACATTTAATGTAGAAAACGTTTACTTTTGCCTGTTATATTGAGGCTTAGTATAAAAACGGATTGATCCATGTCGACTTGCCAATCCAAAACAATTGTCTAACATAAAATGAAGGTCGTTTTTCTGCGCTTAAGCTAGAATCTGGTATTTCGAATGTGGATCAGTATATTATGATCCTTAATGGGGTCATTAAAATAATGCAATTACCCCATGAGATGGAAACAATTGTAAGAACTAAAATCTTTCGTTTCTATTTCTGTGTTCTTTTTCGGCTTGGGTTTTTTTATTGCCTCAAATTCGAATTGCATGCGCAGGCGCGTAATTATCTCAATGTTGCCATGGTGCAATAACAACTGCAATTTTTGAAGTCTTTGAGGCGACCATAACCCTCCACCCTCCAACCAACCGTACCCCCACCTGATGTGAGTGGGGTTTTCAGTTTGGTTGTAGCTAATTAACATTTTTCAACTTGGCAATTGAAGAAAATAACAAACCAAAACTTAACAAAGAGCAAAATAAAGTATTAAAACTGCCGCTGCTGCTGCTGCTGCTGTCCGCAGTCAGTCTCTGTCCTTGAAGACAACAGAAACTAAACAAATTAGAGACAACAACAACAACAATGTCTTGGGTAAACTTTTGTTGAAATACATTTTACAGCTGCGACGTCTTTTTTGAGGGCAACATTTTCGTTGTTCTTTTCGTTTTACAACTTCCTCTGAATTTAGTTTGTTGTTGCCGTTTTCTGTTTTTACCCTTTTCGAAAAGGCATTAGAAAAATGTTGCATACTCTAAGCACAAGCAACATTTAAGTTTAACTAAGCTGAAACTTCTCAGTTTGTTTGTGATGTGAGTTACTACCTCAATTTAGTTTCCCATAAACCTTCATTCATTACAAAATTCTTTGTAAATCAAACAAAAGCAAAAGTATTTTACTTTAGTCTTTAGCCTAATTTCTAGTTAAAAATTAGTCTTCCAAGCCCCGAAAAACCTAAAGCGGTTGTTAATTAGGAGAGAAACAGAGAGATAACTTCAGCTGTGTGGAGATAAAAGATATTTTTGAGAAATGTTTTCGAATATGTTGCAGCTGCTGTGTTGTTGTGTGTATGTGTGTGTTAAATTGGCATTCCAATTTGATTTCATTTGAAATTCAAAATGAGATTTTCTGTTGTTGTTGGAAGGGAAGGGTTTTTGCATTTGCTTTTGATATGTGCGCCACGTACGTGGCAGAAAAAATCTCTTCCAGTTTATTGAAATTCTGCAATTGTTGAAAGAGTGTACAACACAATAATGGGGCAAAAGCATTTTGCCTCCATTTGTGTGAATTCTAAATGAAGTCTACCCAAAGTGCAGACTGTTTGTATAGTGGCAAGGGGGAAGGGGAAGCAATTGAGGTGCCTGCCAAGAGGCTTCCTAATTTTGGCATGGCATTGCAGGACCAACGAGGAATGGAATCATAGCATCATTATCAAAATTTTTATCATAGCTTAAGCTATATAACATATTTAAGCAGAGATGTCTGACTTATTAGCGTCTATTCTAGAAGATAATGGAGTGGATGTGGGCCACATTGTGGACGGTCAAATAAAAAGGACTGAAGAGTAAAAAGGAATATACTGAAAGCTACCAAAACTAGAGAATAAGTTACTCTAATGATCACCATCTGAAGAATTTTCCTAGCCATGTCAATCAATCTGACATCCTCATGAATCAATTTAGAGATCTATAAGTTGAGCTCAAGCTAGCTTAAATAGTTAAGAAATAGTTAGTCTCAAACATAATTCTACATATTTTTAGCAACTATTGGAATTAAATGGTGTGTTTCTCTAGAATTTCTCTGGTGAGAATGTGCCAGGCACGTAAAGCTCCTGCTCCGTTATCCTGGAATATCTAATTGTTTTGCTTTTCGCCTAACTTTGTGATTTTTGTCCAGTCAACACCTTGTCTGGGCTCGAATATATTACTTTTCTTTTTCTATATTTATTTCAATTTTCTCTTTTTTTTGATGTCGTTGAGTTAATTGCACTTGTTCGAAGACTTTGTCATAGTAGGAAATGAAACAGGAAACACATCAAGAGCATTAAGGGGTACGTCGCATGAAAAGAGGACGGGGGCGAGGCAAAGGGGGCTAGGTGGCAAGGTGGGCGGACGACAACGACGACGACGACGACGATGACAACCAAACCGAGTTGCGCCTTCATCAAAGCAATTTATGCATATTTAATAGAAAATTTGCATATTGGGTAAGGTGTTACGATGTTTGTTGTTGTTGTTGTTGTTGTTGTTGTTGTTGTTGTTACCATGCCTCATTCTACCTTTTGTCGTTTTTGTTGCCTGCTTCTTTATGATTTTGCATTACGAAATTCACACGCAGTCAAGCAAGCAAAAGCACACAAAAGACGTAGGCTGATATATAGATACATATATATGTATGTACATTGTAGGTATATGGAAACAAAGTCAAGACATAATCATTATCAACCTTTGATCATCATTTCTTAACAATCTCCTACTCCATATATTACACACACACACACACACACACACACACACACACACACACACACACACACACACACAACTCACTGCTTTACTCACACATATCAAAAAGAGAAAACTTCAAATATTAGATTGAAACGAAATGTACGTCCACGACATTTTCCGTCATCAATCCCTTTCTTCTTCACCATCTTTATCATCTTTTGCTCTAATAACTTCTCGGTTGACATTTAAATGCATTAACGAGAGAGAGAGAGGGAGAGACATATAGATGTATATTATTTAAATTCTTATCGAATTTAACAGCAACAACAAAACCAATCATTCTCATCATCATGAGTATGTCCAATCAATGTTTATTTATATATTTTGCATCTTTACAGTGTAAATTATTGTATAAAAATGGGTTACATTAGCTAAACTAATTGATTTGTTGTTTTTGTCTTTATTAGGGTCAAAATTCTCTTTCCTCTAATAACTAACTATTCTCTATCGCTATAGTTAGAATCCAAATAACTCACCGCTCCAAAATAACAACCAACTAACAGTTTAACTAATTGAATTTGAGTCAAGTGTCAAGTTGAGCAAGAAAAATAATGTTAAATGTAGGAAAATCTAAAACCTTTTTGATTCTACACATAAAATTTTGAGTAGTTTTAAAGTCAGGTTGGTAGTTTCAGAGTACGACTTAAAGTTTTTGAGTATTCAGTGTTTATATGTATGTACATATTGTTTTTGTATTCCCGATATTTTGGTAGTTTATTTTTGTGTCGTTTTCAGTTATTTGCGGTAGGATTTGCCGTGGGAAGTTTGGTTTGGTCTGTCGTCGTGTGGTGTTTGATGTGGCCTAGGATTGGTGTTGGTGTTGTGGGCGTGGCGTTTTGTTTAGTTGCCTTGGAGCTATTAGTGTATTATTATTATTGTTGGTTAGATAAATTATTTAGCAGCTGCTGGAAATGAGTTTATTATGCATATCAACGAAATGAATTGTTCTGCTTGGTCAGTCAGTTGGGTAAAGTTTTTGATTTTAATGTTGATTCATTGGTTTGGCATTTGTGCATTTCGAAGAGGAGAAGTCAAAAGTCAGTACGTTATTGTATGGGAGTTATTATATTCCGGTCACTCATTCGAATCGGTATTAAAAATGCAAAAAGAAGCTATCAACCAAAATTAAATTTATTAAAATTATGGCAGAGCTATATACATAAGACAGAAAGAACGAGAGAAAATCTACAAAAGGAGAATTTGGAAGGGCTTCCTCTTTCTTTTTTATGCTTATCTCTCTTTCTGTCATGTATTTTTTACATTTAAAGGGGGGTGGGGGAAAAAAGTAATTGCTAATAAATTCATATACTGAAGGCAAGTGGCGTTTCCATGAGCTTTGAGCCATTTCATTTTCATGTGTGTGTTTTATTTGTGAGGCCTTTTGGAATATTGACTTGTGTACGGCCTCTGTATCGACGGCTTCCCCCTACCCCATCCCAGGCCCTTACATCACTTACTCACTTAGTCACTCAATCTCTTTATTCAGCAAGTTCCCTGCCGTTGGCCCTTTCCCGTTCCACTATTGATACACAAAGGAAAAGGAGAGCAGCCAATAATCGAATTGTGTATTTTAATTAAATTTTATGACAACAGAAACTGAACTGAGAAAGAAATAATGTGGACAGCAGCAGCAGCAGGAAAAGGATGAGGAGCAGCAATAATTGTCGATGGGAAAGGAGATGGTGGGAACATGTAAAAGGGGACAGAACGACACACGAGTAATTAAATATTGTATTAAGTTATAATGCTCTTTGTTATTTCCACGGCATACACATTTAAATATACTTATATACATATATATTTACATGTTGGTACTTACATTTTCATGCTTGAAAAAGCAAAGCATTTTCAGTTCACGAAAAACACGTTTCGATGAGACCAACGATTGGAACACATTTGGCAGCTTTTTGAGGGCCACACGACGGCCATCGCGAGGATCTGTGACAGCCCTATAAAGAAGAAGAAAATAGATTATACATTAATTATTTAAAGAAAACAAATTTCATTGGTTTATATGACAATTAAAGTAATCCAAATAACCTTACCAGTTGTGAATTACAACTAAATGTAGCATACCTTCGTGCGCCAAATGCACCGTAAGCCCCCTAAAATGCCATGACAGAGAATACATGTCCTTCAAGAAATCAAATTAAAATTCAATTTGTCTCAACGAGTTTATAAAAAAATTCACATGAATGGTCACCGCTTTAAGAGATTGCTTTGTTTTGAGAATTCGAAAGTTATTCTATTCAAAATCATAACGTTATCTCTGCATATCCTTGCGTCATGTTAGTCAAGTGCCAGTCGTATTTTCCTGCAGACATTTTGCAGTTGAAAGTTCGAAGACAAAAGGCAAAGGACAAATAGACAGACATTCAGATAGACAAACAGACAAACAAACAAACAAACAGAATAAACAGACAAACAAACATCATATCACATCACTTCGATAGGATGAATGGTCGGACGAGTTCAGTGAACTAGTAAAAGGAGGCCTAAAAAGGAGAGATGTTGCCATAGTAGTAGTAGGCATTGTGTGTTGTGTCTCAATTGATAAACTTGGCAAAACAACGACAACATTGCCGAGAAATTAGCAACAACATGAGGGGTAAAAAGGTCAAATAACAGACAGAAAGCACGAAACAGCACAGAGAAAGGGAAAGAGAAAAGAAGAGAAAGAGCCAAACCAAAAGGCAACAAGGATTAAGGATTTGCTATAGAGAAGAAGCCGCCACTCCACTGATATAGAGAAACGACATTGAGGCGTCGTCGAGAGATTTTATGATGCCATTGGCCATGGCTGCTGAAAACGAGACAAAGCAACAACAACAACTGGAGAGACACAGAGTGTGTGTGAGAGAGAGAGAGAGAGACCGTAAGTGAGTATGAGATTTACCCATTGTCGCTGACTTTGTCGCCGTCTGTGTCTGGCCAAAAAAAAAAAGCGAAAGAAAAATCTGAAAAATATTTTTGTTATGGCCTCCGAAAATTGCGCAGCATCTTTTCTTTCTCTACTTCAATTTCAACTCCCAGCCATCTCTCTCCTTTTGTCTCTTGTCTCTTCTTTTTTTTGCCGTTTTGGCTGTCGTAAATCTTTTTTTCTTCTAGGAGGACCTATTTTGTTAGTTGCTGTTAAAAATTATGGCCAAATTGCTGCTGCAGATTGAATGAATTGCTTTCGCCTTGAAGTATATACATATACAAATATATATATTATGTGCCTGTGTGCGTGTGTGTGTGCCTGTGTGTGAGTCATCATTTATTATATGGAAGACTGTAGCATACATTACAGGGCAAAGCAGCGCAGCAGAGAACGAAACGCAAACGATTTGCATGTCTAATGTGTTAATGATAATGAGACGATTATGCTAAAAAGAAGGTTCAACCGAATGTAACGAAAACAACAACAAAAAAACGAGACAAAAAGAAAAAACTGAATAATGAGAATCAAGAGCAAGAACAAGGAGAGAAACCTAAATAGATGAAAGGAGATTTAATTGAAATTATATGAGGCGAAGAAAATAAATGTTAAATAACAACTAAAGTGAAATTTCATCAGTTAATATAGAAATATACACAGTTTATCTACTTTATCAAGTGAGAGTCAAGTTCATAAAGATATATCTTTGTGTGGTCGTCTCAGTACAAAGTAATTTTAAATGAAAATTTCCCACAATAGTCAGAGCTAAAGAAACAATCAGTTCAAGGTATTCCCTCTTTTTTTTTATTGGGTACTTGATCTATCAATCTTATTAATATTCCAAACATTTCCATTAGACATTTACATTTATTCCACTCACATTTAATCTTTACTCTTGTTTTGAGCACTTTACTACTTTTGACAAAAGCCAAAGTCAATTCTCAGTTCGCTCTTTATCAAATAGGGGCAAAAGCATTAATATTCTTATGGTCATCTATCAAAATCAAATGCATACAACACACTCTGGTGTTTTTTCTTCTCCTTTTCGTTGTCTTTTGATTTTGCTCCTTTTCTTTAACTTGTATCAAATTACTCATGGTGATGTGTGTGTGTGTGTGTGAATATATTTCTCAGATCTATACGCTTTTCAATTGAAATTGGGTTATAAGAACTGAAGAGAGAAATAATTACGAGTAATTCGAATGATGCCGATCAATGCCATTGACGATAATGATAAGACGCAAGGATGATGATGATGATGATGATGATGATGATGATGATGACGATGATGGATGATGAATGAGACAAAATGCAAGCACGTTTTCATCTGTTTTTTTCTATCAAACCTCCTTCTACCTCTCGTGGTCTTGGTCATGGTTTTGGTCTCGTCTCGTCTTTACGCAGCATGTGTGCGTTGCGTTTTGTCTGCGATTCCATCTTATTCTTCGTGTGCTGCCTTTCATTTCATCTTGTATTTCATTCCTGCACTTTTTTCTTCTCCATTTACCCTCTTCCAATGGCAGCAGTTAATGGAAAATCATTTATCATGTGCGTGTCTCTAGGAGCTGGCAGCAGTAGATCTACAAATTGGTAGTAGGGGGCGTCCAGCTACATAGATAGGTAGGTAGGTAGGTAGGTAGGTATGAGGTTGGTAGGTAGAAGAACTAGCTCGTGTCGGCACTTAAAGAGAATATAAAGACAACAGACAGAGAGGGATGTGGGGACAGGGGTTGTTGAAAAAGTGCCATAACTAAATGATAATTGTTTAACTAAACATCACAAAAGTAAATTGAAATTGGGTTTTTCTTTCATTGGGTTGAGGTGAATTGATTGATATAATTCGTTTTCAATTCGTTATGGTAACCCTCATAGATGGATAAAGGGATGAAAGATTCGATTTATCTCATTTTTGCATTGCTCGCTTTTAGGCGCGCTTGCGAATTGTGCGCAAATTAAATGAAATGAAACGAAAGGGGCAAAAAGATATGCACGAAATTGCTTTTCTGTTAAAATTTTCACTTTTCCCATCCAAAAAAAACAGAACACAAAAAGTATCCTTACAATTGACTTGAGGCGATTTCTGGGCTGAAATTCACATTTCAATAAGCAAAGAAGAGGCAGTCGGATTATATTCATCTCGACCTCGACTCAAGCCACTTTAACTCTCTCACTCTTATCAGACGAAAATTGTAATATATTAATTGTAGAATTTACTAGAAGGAAAACTATTTCATTTCATCGTATTCCCGTTAAAGTGAAATGGTTCACAGATTTGATATACCCATTAATATTAAAGGGTATAATAATCAACTTTTTAAGCCCGAAAATGTGAGTTAAAAAGTTTTCAATGACTTTGCTCGTCCCATATTGGGGCTTGGACCTTGCCTGTGGGTCAGACACATCTGTTCCTCTTCTGTAATATGTGTACAAATATTTTTCCTCTCTTTTTCTGATTACCGACAAATTGGTATAAGGCGGTTCCCAGTCTGATCCCCTGTCTCTGTGTCCCGTTCTCTGGCCGTTCTTTTCACTTCGATTTTAACTCTTTTTTGCGTTCCTTCATTTTTGTGTTGCCACTTACATAATTTCATTTTTGATTCCTTCTGACACTTTGCACATGCCTTTTATAAGCATATACATATATATATATATGTATATATATATATATATATGTATAATTTTTCTTTTTTGAATAACTCATCACCATGCAGCATCACCGGGCATCATCATCATCAAATGTATCCGAAAAAGAAGAAGGCTAAGGAATCTCTGGTACTCTCTTTTCTCTTCTGGGCCCCGCCCCCTCCCCACCGCTCAGCAATCAAGGCCTGGGGCCTTTAACTTCCTGCTGTCGTCTGTCTTCATCCTTCTTCATCCCTGCCCTGCCCCGCCCCGGTCACGTTCATTGAACTCTTCTACCAACTCCAAAATGGAATTTGTTCAACAAATTTTTTCACTTCAAATCAAATTTTCTGTCTCAAAGTGAAAAAAAAAACTAAAAATATTCATCCGGTTGGGAGAGAGAAATGAAGGTGTCTATAAACTAATTGAACAAGAATTATAATGAATGTGCTTTAAATGCTCAATCTCTCGCTCAATTACTAATTGTAGTTTGACTATAATCACAATAATCATTGTACATACATATATGTATGTACATATGTTCAATGTACATATGTATATGTTGCTATGCTTGTGGGATCGGTATACATTTCACCATTATCTGTGTAATACGTGATGCCTGTCGAGAGGACATGCTGCTGCTTTGCGTGTAAATTACTAATTTGTATTGTCCGATTCGCATACTCCCACCGCCCCCTCTGCGGCCATCATTCTGCTTGTGTCCATTCCCCAAACGTATCTCAAAATTCGGACTTCGGTAATGATGAGATGTACTGAACCTTTCAAAATGATGACTGTCAGGTTTAGTTTACCAAAATCCTTTGCTGCATTGAATATCCCTTTCTCTCTTTCTCTTTCTTTCTCTCTCTTGTATCTCTTCGTATCTTGTATATTCATTTTGTTATTCCTATAAATCTACAACTAATATCGCTTTTAAATTTCATATTTTAGTCAAAATTGATGAAAAATTTCTTCAAATTGATAAAATTTTTGATTGATTTCGATTGGTTTCAATGTAATTTCCCACACAGTTTGCCGCCGCAGTGTGTGTTGTCGCTTTTCATGTGGGAAAATGTATGTACCTAGTTTTCCCCAGTTGATGATGCTAATTCGCATGTTTTGTAGACATTTGGAAATTGTTATAATTATGGCACAACCTAAGCACACATGGCTGTGTGTGTGTATAGCGAATGTGCAACATTAATTGCGAAATTTCGCTATTGTTAATTGAGAAAATCCTCAGAGGAGAAGCAGAAAGGGACTGCAGGGTGAAGCACAGGGAAATGCTAAAACCAGCCAACAACTCTGCCAAACTAACACAATTAAAGTTAATTGAATTTGATGACAAAATATAGATGTAGCCATATAGCCACACTCTTCATATAAATAAATATTAAAATGAAAACTCAATTGAAAACTAACCTAAAAGTATGCCACAACTCAGACTCGAAAATAGATGAAAAAGAGAGAGAGAGAGAGAGCAAGAGAGAGTAAAAGGGGGAGAATGAAGATACATCTGGTTCATCCTTTTCATTCCCCTCCCCCACCCACCGCCTCTCTTGTTCACCAGCCCATCTCCCAGCCTTCTGCTTCTCATCATAGTCATCGTCATCATCGTCTGCCTCAATTTATGCGCGTAATCAATTTTACAAATGGCCTGCAGCCTAACTAAATGGTGGCAGGTCCCCACCTTCTCGCCGCTCTTGCTCCTTTTCCTGCCCCTTCTCCTGCTCCCGGGCCCTTGGCTCCTTCACCTCCAATCGTCGTCTGTAGTGGGCGTGGTAAAATTTATGCAATTTAGAATTTTCAGCACACCAAATGGGGATGGCCGTAACAAGCATACACACAACTCGATATACTCATGTATACATATACATACATGTGTGTGTGTGTGTGTGTATATACATATGTATATGTCCGTGTGTGTATGTCGACTCGATGGCTAAAGTCATTGACTTTTACCGGCTTCTGCAACACTCCACACGAGTTTCAAACTGCAAAATCAATTAAAATGCATTTTCGTATTGCCGTCCCCAGTTGGCCGAATTTACGTCCAAATGAATTTCTTCAAAAATTTCCCAACTTTCGTGTCGAGTCAGCACTTAAGCTTTATATAAGTTGCACTCAAACACACACAAAATAACGGCAAAGTCATACATTTCACTTTAATATCTTCTAAAACAAAAGAAGAGCAATGAAAAGTTCACATTACTCTTCATTTGAAAACAAAATGTTTCCAAATGCATCACAATTTAATTAGAATACAGACAGAGAAACTATATGGAAACAACAATAAAGATCTTGGAAAATGGTTTTTAAAAAGGGCAAGGAATCGACTAAAATTAGTCCTTGTTCTTCTTTTGTTAACTATGCAAATTATTTACATGATTTAATGACTTCTTAAATGGAAATGTCAAATTCCGAATTCAATTTCCAATTCATTTCAATTTGTATAATTGTTTTGGCCCATTTAATTGGTATGTTTAAAGTTTTAAGCAATGTTTTCTTGATTGATTATTATATATGAAATTTACGCCCACTTTTAGTCATTCTTTCTTTTTAACTTCCCACCTCTCCCTCTCTTTCTCTTGTTTGTCTTGTTTCGCTGACGCATAGCGCGCCTGGATGTATGCAATACAAAAAACCAACCCAAAAAAAAGGAACGAGAAAGCTTTATGTAATGGAAAATTACCCGGCAAATCAAAACAACAGCAAGCAAAAAAAAAAAAAAAAAAAAAACCGAATCCACTTTTCCCTGGCCGTGCATTTGACACATGAACAAAAAAATATATATGTATGTATGTATATATACAGACACAAAAACTTTCATCCTGAAGACATAAATGATGAGCCCGAGAGCCTGATGAGGACCGCGCGTGTGTTTTCTCTTCCTCTCTCTCCCTCTCTTTGTATACGCTTGTGTGTGTTCGTGTGTGTGGAAAAACATTTTTCCCCAAAAATAGCCAGAACGCCTACAACAACACAAGCCAGTTGCGTTTTCTTTTTTCGCTTCCACTTAAGTCATCAGCATTATGGAATCGCTTTGATACCCTGCACCACTACCAAAAGTCGATCTTCTACACATTTCTCGACTTGAACTCTGAGATAGATAGTTGGATGGATAACGACTGTCCATTCCTTCATTGATGGAGATAATGAATAAAGAGGTAACTCAAGGTCGATACCTTGACTGGAGTGTATGGGAATCTTCATCCTCTACTACAAATACAAATACAACTACAACTGTCTCTCTTCTCTCATCATTTTGCATGCTCGAGCAATTTTACTTGCTGTGTTTCGCATGCTTAATTTAGCTTGCCAGCAGCAACCAGCAACCAACTTGACCAGCATCTCCTTCCTGCAGTCGCCTCCTGCCTGCTCCTCGTTTTTGCCATTTCACTCTTGAGCTGCTCTTCAAACATTTACAAGGCCAAAAAGGATTTTTTTTGTGTTAGTCTCTCTACTGATATATATATTTATATATATGTATACATTTGTGTATGCCCTGCGGGCTAACTTGGGTTACTTTTAAATTAATTATGCGCTTAATTGTCTAATTATTGTACTAAAGGTCAGTCAAGGGAAAGACGGTCGAACACAAAGAGAATAAAGAAAAAAGAGTCAGGAAGAATAGTTAGTTGGTTGGCTCGTGGCTAAAACAAAAATGTTTCAGGGTCTGACGGCTTGATTACAATATACAAAATGCTAAAAATCAAAAGGGTCAACAATTTTGCTAAACTCTAATTTTGAATTTTCAAACGCCGTTCCCCCAAACATTAGTTGCTTGATATCTCCTTATTTGTATTTAAAACTCAATATTTGTAACTGATGTCCTTTTGTTCTTCCCTCCTTAAGATTTTGTTGTTTAATATTAATTACCTGATCCTGCGTTGCTCATTATATTATAATGAATTGCTGCTACTCTTCACTTTCTTAATTCCATTCACTACATACAAAGGAAACTTTCCATTTATTCTTTCATTACCTGTCTCTTGTGTGTTTGCTTTCCTTTGCCTCTCTTGTCTCTGTTGGTGTTTAACAAATGACAGCAACCAGCCACAGGCATTCATAACTCTCTCACTCTCTGCTCTTATCGCCCCTGTTACTCCTTGAACCAACTCTATCCCAATGCCCCAAAAAACCTTAGCATTTTCTTTTGTCAAGCGTATAATAACGATCAAAATACCAACCAAAAGACAGAGATGAACAGATACAATAACTGACAGTGGGAGCAAGTGGGAGAGAGAGAGAGAGAGACTGAGAATAAGAAGTAGAGGCGGCGAAGGGTTTTCCCTTTGTCATTTTTAGGCTATTTATATTTTACACCTGGCTAAGCTTTTCTTGCCTTTTTCTCTTTTACTTTTTCATATTTTACGGAATCTTCTTTCTTTCACCTCTATCTGTGTCCCATTCCTACTTCTTTAAGCCATTTGTTCTCTCTACTCGCATGGAAAGTTCAAGGTGAGAAATAAAAGTGCAAAAAAAAAAAAAACAGAAGAAAGAAAGGAATGGAATGGAAAAAATTATGAAATTTTTCTCGTTGGTCTTTACCATTTTTTTTCTGATGCTGCTGCTCATTAAAAAGGCGTAAACGTGTATATAGAAAAATGAAAGAATATATTCCTAAGGCGTCGTCGTTGTCGTTGTCGCTGATGTCGACGTCGACGTCGACGTCACTGTGTGAATTATTTGTTCAGACAAAAGGGCGTTGGCGTTGGACTTGAATATATATGGTAGAGGCAAAAAGACATGGGTGGACTTTTGGGGGTGATGTTGCTCTTTAGTCAACAGTCAACAATGTAATGAAATAGACCAGAGAGTGTAGAGAAAGTGAGAGGGTAAATATTATAAACGCCATTGCTGCACATTGCAATAAAGAGAAACAGGGGAGAGACGGAAAGAGAGAGCGAGAGAGAGCAAAATAAAATCAAAATACCCTGTAAATTTTGTAAATTCTAAAGCAAAAGATGACAAAAATTCCTTAAAATTACAACAATTTCTTAGAAGAGAATGTGAGAGTTTGCATCGCTGAATGGTCTGATCGATCTAGTATACCCCGCGCACACCAATTTAAGTAAAGCCAACTTTAAAGTATCGCATGTGTCTGTGTGTGTGTGTGCTTGTTTGTGTGTCAGGTGTTGGGCCTGTCATAAGCTTGACAACCTGTCATTATTGTTGTTTTTTTTGTCGCTTCTTTCTTTTTTCCTTTTGTATCTGCTGCTGCATCTAACCAAGCAACCAAGCTCCACCCATCGCCTCATCCTCTTTTTCTCCACCGTCGCCCATTTTTCCTCACATATGACTTCATTTGTCTCAACAAGTTGCTCATACGCCACGTTGCTCGTACTAATAAGTTAATAGCTTCTGTTGGCGTTTTACTTTCAGCTTCTCTTCTGCTTTTTTGAAGTTGTCAGCTTAACGTGCCTGACAAATTGAAAATAAAATAGGATTCAATGCCGAAAAAAAGGATAGAAAATTAAGTACAAAAAAAGGGAGGAAAAAATATCTTGCCTAGGCAACCTAAACACATACATATAATGAGAAGAAAAATGGGGACGGAAGAAGGAAGCGTGGGGCGTGGCGCAAAACGAATACAATGGCCGACGGCAGCTGACAGCTCAAGGATCTTTTGAGAATGGGAGACAGATAGAAAGGGAAAGAGAAGTGGGTGGGAGTATAAAAGGGAAGGTAGGGTGGCCTTTTGTTACCCTCTTTTCTCTTTCAATAAATTTCAACAATGCCAAAACAGATTTGAATGGAAACAACTTGGCTATGATATAATGTAGTCTACATATACATATAAGTATTATATGCGCTATAATACGATTTTATAAACTGCCAGTCAGAGTCCTCTTCAACTATACAGTTATGAATATATATATATACCATTGTCACAATGCCCCACTGAACACTGAACGCGGAACGCTAAAATGAAGGAGTGGAATTCTGTGGGCAGGTTTTGCCTCCTAGATGGATGGATGCTCGTGGATGGTTCACAGATAAGCCACGTAAAACGCTTAGAAAAAGGATTCACTCTCAACACACACACACATACACAAGCACACAAACATGTGTATGTGTGTGTATTTGTAAACGTTTTAATAATTTATTAAATGGCATCCCATATTTATGACACAAGACTTCAGCTGTAAATTGTAAAATGAATCTAATTTATAAAAGGCAAAGACGTCCAGCATAGAAGCCAAAACGAAAGCATCTTAAAGTCTTATAAAAAACTTCAGCAAAAGGCAACAAATGAAACCAAATAAATCTTCAACAACTTTTACAGGCAGTTGGTATGGAAAAAGGTTTATCCTAATACTGTTTATCAAATAAATATAATATTATAAACAAGTACTTGGTGAACCAAAAGACACATTCTAATATTTGGACTTACACAAAATCCATTTGAGTGTCTCTCATTCTGTCTCTATGGCCTTATAACATTAATATACTTTTGGTTAACTTATATCTTTGCCTTATTAACATGCAATTTTATATTTATAATAATCTGTATGTTTATCGTTCTAATCTCTCAAAGTCATCATTATAATTTTAAGCTGTTTATTATGCCAGCCAAAAGAAAGACACAGACAGAAAGGGAGAGAGAGAGAGAGAGAACGAGACAGTGAAGACAGGAAAAACAATTACAGGGATGGACAGAGAGGAAAACCAAATGCTTTGAGCTAACTTGGCTGCGTTGGGTTGGCGGGGCTGGCGGCTATTTCATAGTTTTCACATTAGAGGACAGAATTTTTATGTGGTCAAAACATGTCCGCAGACAATAATAATAATAATAATAACAATGATAATCACGTACAGTAATGAGATAAGCTTATTATTCCAGCAAAAAACATTTCGATATGCAGCATAGGGACTTAAAGAGAATATAGATATTATAGATATTGGCGTTTAACCTGATCAAGTGTTGGTAAGATATTTTTATCTAACGCTTAAAGCTTTTGCTTATTTTGTTTCTAACGCATATCTCATTTTCTAGTTTCTCGTTTGCTTTATCGAAACTAATCATTTTTATTTATAAATTATCGTTTTTCTCCATTCATGCGACTAACCATCCAACTATTTACAGCTAAAATTAGCAAACAGCTGTGAGACGAACTGAAAGAAAGAACATTTTGATAAGAAGTGAACATGAAACTTATGCTGAAAATATATTCAAGGCCAACGACACACATTTACACACTCACACAACACACATACAGGCACACATTTCTATATGTACATATACATAAAGTAAATGGCCTATTTCATTTTTATTTTTTGGCTATTTTTTTTTTTTTGTGCTTTTGTTCGAAGGATTGGTAGAATGGGTAGGTGGGTGGTTGGTAGGTTGGTTTAGGTACGTGACTCGCCCTAAGTCACACGCCCACACACACACACACACACATACATAAGCACACTTCAATTTATTTGCCAACTTTTCACGCTTGCAAACAATTTCCCCCCCGCGGTAGCAAGCACAGAAAGCAAATACGTAAAAATAAATGTAATCAAAAACGGAAATGGCAAACGCGTTTCCTGCTGACCTAAACAAGATTTTGACAACCTTCTTTTACACCTAACCCCAAACACCCCCGTCCATTGAATGCCAACCCAATGATACCCAAAACCAACCCAACTAGCCTAAAAACCTCGCCCAAGTTGACCTTATTATTAGTTAGGTACACAATAGTTATTTATTTTTATTGTTCTCTTTTCTTCTTCTAACACGCAATTAAGTGTGAAACTAAAAATAAATACTAGGAAACAAAGAAAACGAGGTAAATAATTTTGGTTATTCACTTTACATACCCTTTACAGAGTTACCAACTAAAGTCTTCTATAAGCATGCAACAGGCAGTGGCAAAAAAAGCGTCCCCGGTCACAATTCATTGCAAATGCCTCTTAAGAGACCAAATATTTTGAATCCAATTGGATTACAGGGTAACATAATGTCGATAATGTTTCCTTTTTTATTGGTGCTGCCGCTGGCCACCTGCATATGAGTCAATTTTTCATGCCAAAATTCCGTTTAATTGACTTACAGGACTACTGTGCGTATGCTTAATACACAATCGAATGAGGGCAATACCGACAGAGTGAGAGATAGATAGATAGAGGGTGACAGAGACAGAGACAGAGATCAATGGGCACCACAAACACAAATCTCAAATGTCAGCAAGGCAGCTTGAGTGACATTTGTATTGATTAGTAAATGCGATTAATCATCATGGGGGCTGCTGCTGCCGTTGCCGTAGCCGTTGCTGTTGCACGTGTGGCATGTGGCATTATTTTTAATGACATTACGCATACGCCATGCGTGTTTCTCTTTATGTGTGTGTATGTGTAATTTATTAGAAATTATATAAAATGACAACAAAACACAGCTACAACAATTATGCAACCGAAACATAAAAGAGGCATTTATTATGAAAACGGATTTCGTTTATGATTTTTGATATAAAACTTAATCTTTTTATTCTTCCATTCGACCAATTAAGATCTGTTGCAAACATCTCACATATTTTATACTACTCCCTGCAAGAGTATCCAGAGAACAACCTGGCCTAAATCAAACAAATGTTACCACACAATTTTTAAGCTGGCCATTAAAATTAATGGCATTCGCACACAAACATACAGGATCTCAGCCACAGGAAAAAAATTAAGGAGCTGACCCAAATAGAAGTACGCCGCAAAAAAAAAGAAGCAAAAACTTCAAAGAGTGAGAGAGAGAGGGAACAATTTGTGGGTTTTTATCTTCTTTTTTGTCTTTCGTTTCATCATTTTCATTTTCAGGCAATATTGAAAGTAAATGTCCAACAGCTGCTGCATAAATATATAAATAGTTGCCAACCAGCTGGTGCTAAAAGAAGAGCACTGAAGTATAGATAGATATAGTATATGCATATATCAATAAAGAAGTTCGTATGCCCTTTTTGACAAGTGTATTGAAAAGATGGTTTAAGTGAAATTTGGTTATCATTAAGTGCATTTCGATGCTGTGCTAAAGAAGTTTATAAACAGAAAGGAAAGAAGAAAATAATCGGAATCTGGTAGGTATTTGCATCTATTATTAAACTTCCTCTTAGAAAATGTCTACCCAAAGACGATGTTTAAGTTTCATGAGGTAAAGAATTCCCATAATTGTGGTAATCTGTTACAGTTGACAAAAATACCATTATGTAGGAAACGATTTGCTTTATATCTGGTATATTGCCGATATTGATTTATTTATCAGCTTGATCGCTTCTCTGCCGCTTTCACCTACATATACCCCATTATTATGGAAAGGGTATAGCATAGTTAGAAAGAGACGGAAGATAACAAGCAAGTTCAGTTCGACATGTTCATCATCATCATCTCAATATCAGCGGCGGCGACGTCGACGACGCTGACCGTTTGCATGGCTCATCGTTTTATGGTCCGCCGTCTCGTTTCGCCTCGTCTTTCGTCTCCTCTTGTCTCGCTGACGTTGTCTAAACAAGTTGTGACCTAATTTTTGCCAACTGATATTATAATAGGCACTCAGTTGATGGCAGCAGCGTCGACGGTAGAAGTATGTATGTACATACATATATTCTCAACAGTTTGAGTTTGACTTGTCCTCTTTTTTCTTTCTTTCTCTCTCTTCACTCTCTCCGTCTCTCTGTTGGTGTTTAATCAACAACTACAACAACATTCATTGCCTGCTGTTGCTAATTAGGCTGTAATTGAGCTGCTCTATGGGCCCCAAAGTTTTTAAGGGCCATATGATGTAATTTTCTGCACAAATTATAAGAGTGTGTGTGTGTATATGTTGTGCAGGGCCAAGCCAAACCAATTAATTAAGTAAATTACAGGCAAGTGAGCGAAAAGAAAATATATTATATGTATATGGAGTTAGAGAGAATCAAAGAAAAAGTAGTAGAAAAACTCTCTGTCTCTCTCTCTCTCTCAAAAGCGAAATCACTCGAGAAATCATACATAATCAGTTATGTTATCTATGTGTGCGTGTGTGTAGGTGTTTGTATCACTGCGAGTGAATGAGCAAAACAAAAACAACTCAGAGTGTCAAGTTCAATCAGCTGACAATGAGAGAGGGAGGTTGGAGAGCAACAGAGAGAGAGAGAGAGAGAGAGAGAGAGGTGCGCGAAAGAGGGGGTAGAGTTGTTATTTATAAAATGGATCGGCAATTGTCCATCTCTTTTGCACGATTATGTGATAGTTTTTGGTTTTCTTTTTTTGTATTTTTCTTTTCTTTTTGTGCGTTTATTGTCTCTGGCTCTTGTCTTGACTTTGCATTCGGCTATTAATTGGCCTCATGGGGATGTAGCTCAGATGGTAGAGCGCTCGCTTAGCATGTGAGAGGTACGGGGATCGATGCCCCGCATCTCCAGAAAGGATTCACTTTTTTCTTTCTTTTTTTATATATTTTTTTTTTGTGTACTGAATCTTATAAGATTTTCAATATATGTATAAGCAAGGACGCACAAAAGACACTCAACATAAAAATGGACGCAATGCAGTAAAAAAAAAAAAGCACAAATAAATGAAAAAAGAAAACAACTTCTCACAAAGATAATCAGTTGTCTACCCTTTAAAGTAAATGAAAACGGCAGCTTTTAAAAAGCTTTTCACTAATAAAGAACATGTATCTTAAAAACATATTCAAGGTTCAGGAGAAAGAATTTTTTTAAAGTTTTCCTATACATTTGAATAGTTTTCTATGCATAGATGGTCAACTATGTATCTATCCCTTTATGTAAGGGTATTGTTGGGTGAGTAACAAAGAAAACAAAAAAGAAAATCACAAATGCGTCATAAAAACTTTTATACATCAATGGGCCAAGAAGAGGAGAATAGATGGATGATAGCAAAACCAACTCGACCATCATCAAACACAGCGCCAGCCACTTTGGAAGCTGTTGGCCAACAAAGTCCTGTGAAAATGGTAAGAAACAAAAAGAAAAAGGAATTGTAAGAGGCGAAACCCGAACGGAAAAGCACTTGAAAACATTTCGCAATGCCCAGTCGCATTGCCATCCCCATCCCCATTCCCATCGTCTTTTTTTTTTACTAGGGGGTCACTAGTCGGGGCATGCAGAGACATGCTTTTTATTGCATTGCATTTGCCTTAACATTATCATGTTTTTTTTTTCCTTTTCTACACTGTCTCTCTGTCTCCACAAATTGCAATGCTGCAACATCCATCCCCAAGATCCATCCCTAGCAACTGCAACCCATCAGCCTCAGCCTCATTTGTTGATGGATTAGTCAAAGTGCAGTAATGTCAGGGAAAAAATGGTTCCGAGGTTACCCAAGTGAAGTGAAGTGAAGTAAAGGGAAATGGCATTGAACAGGAGCGGCGGCAGCAGCACCAGCACTAGCAGTCCTATTTCTCCTTTTTTTTTTGTTTGCCTCAAGCTAGCAATTTGCGCCTCGTCGCCATGTTAGAGATGACAATGTGAGTCCTCGCCTAAAGGATATTTTTTCGGCTTTTGAATATTTGTGTATAAGTACATATAATATGCCTTTGTTTCTCTTAAGATCATTTCTTTAGTTCTAGTTTTTTCCTTAGTTCCCTAGCTGTAATTGAGGGTTTATCTCTCTGGGGTTAATAACTCGTGATCTACTCTCTCACTTGCATATGATCAATATTTGTGCATTCCTCACGCACGACTCACGCAGTTGGCAGTCGAATTGCAATTGCAGTTTACTGCTCTGCTCAATTTGGCATCATTAAAGCGGCTTTTATTCCTCTTTTTCCGATCTGTGCCTTTGCTGCCTTGAATTTTGCTTTTTCTTCATTTTTTTTTTTTTTTTTGCACGCACAGCTCAGAAATTTTTGATTGATGATTGAATGCAGCAGTCAGCCAGGCAACCAAGCTGCTTTTGGGATGAGCAACAGCTGCTGCTGCTGCTGCTGTTGCTGCTGCTGCTGCTGGTTACTGCCTCAATTGCTGCTGCTTAATGATTAAGCAAAAGGCAATGGCAATAAATGAGAAGCACACAGGAAGAGGAGCAAGAGGGGGAGGAAACGAAAAACATTCATACATAACTTCAAAGTTTGCTTCATTTCTGTTGAATTGAAAGAAGAAAAAAAAAAAAACGTTTCTTAATGCCTTTATGTTCATACAAACATTCATATAAACATATATAAATGAAATTTAATTTTAAACCCGACTCGACTCTCATGACTGCCCACGCTTTATATACATAACAAACATATATATTTCTCAACATTATACCCTGTAGCCAGCACATAATGGCCACTAAAAGGTATACCAAAGTCCGCAAAATTGCAAGAAAACTTCAATCTATGAATTGAATTAAATTTATTGTCTAAAAGAGTTTGGAATGAGCAAGTAAATGTTGGCTAAATCTCTTCCTTTTTCTATTTTAGGAAAATTGGGTATCAAAAAGTCTTTATCATTTAGTATATATGTATGTATGTATGTACATATATAATCTTTTTATGGCCTTTGGGGTATATTTTTATTGTGTAATTTTGCAGGCAAATATTTTGATTGTGATTTTTGTACTTCTTTCATTTGCCTTGAGGCTTGGTTAAGCAAAAGAGAACATTTTCTTCACTATTTGCATTTATCTGAGGAGAATTTTGATTTAAATACACAGAGAGACATGTGTATATACATATATGTATGTATGTGATAGACAAGTTACGTATAATGCACTAAGAAATCTCAATTATTAGAATTTTAACTATTATTCAATGTAAGTGATATTAAAATCTGTTCCTGGAACCTCAATCACTCTCTCTCTCTCTCTTTGTGTCTTTATCTGTGAATTTTATACGAGTTTGGTATATAGTTGATATATACATATGTACATGTATATAATGTCTCATTGACGTTCATTGTTGACTTTAATTACCGACTCTGACAGGCCATCACATCATTTTAATGTGAACAATGATTTGTTCATGTTATTGTTGCTGTAAATATATTTACATTAATTCTTAATGTTTGTTTTATACCTTGCGGAATTTACGCATTTAAAAGGAACCATAAGGTGTTAATTGGCACTGCAACAAATACATTTGAATCACTGTTAAATGAGCTCTACCATATGTGTGTGGATATCTTTGGGTCTACCTCCACTTACAAACAAGAGCAATAAGACATGAACTAAACAAATGCCGAATTGGCTATACTCTTGGCATCGAAATTACGTAATTTGTTCCTTATTTCATTATCAAATGAAGTCATAAATTCTATGGAAAATTGCTTTAAAAAGAAGTACATTCTTTTGGCCGTCTCTTCTGTTGAGGCTTGTGAAGGGTATTCACTGAAATTGCTATGACTCAGCACACACTCGAAAAGCAACCACAGAAATGTGGCCAATATTCCCCCTCTCGTCCTTAAAGGCAACCAGAAAAAGTGTTGCAATTCTTTTGGGTTTCCTTAACCACCAACAACAAAACTTCTCTTCCACTACACTCCCACAAAACAACAAAAAAAAACACAACCCAGAAGCTTCTTACCCAGCCAACTCAAGTGTCAAATTATCTAAGCAGTAGCCTCAAGCTTTGTGGTTTCCTTTTTGGCTTTCTCAATTTTGTTGAACATTTTTTTCGGAATATTTTGGGTTTTTTTTTTTTTTTGGGAATTTTTGGGTTTTAACTGAGCAAACGCGTGGCTGGCTTTGGCCTAATTAATTAGTCAAATCATTTAAGCCAATGGAATTTTCATAATCACGAAGAAAATCGGTAAAATAATGCATAATAAGCGTGTGTAAGTGGGTAAGTGGGTGGTGGATGAGTGGGTCGTTATGGGTGGTTATTTGAGTAGGTGTATCTATATTAAATATTTGTGGTTAACTGTGATTAATAAAAGAAATTCAAATCTTTTATCTTTCAGATACTATCCCAAAATTTGTATGCTGATCCAAATTGATTAAGATGTGTCCACAATTCGTTACGATGGAATCACTTTCCCACATTAATTTAAGTTGATTTTGCATACGAAACTGTTTTCGCTAAAAATCAAAAATCAATATTTCAATATCCAAATTGACAACTAAAAAAAAAAACTAAAAACAAAAACATAGCTAACTAACTAGTTCTCCCATTTATTGATGGAACTGCCATTTCAAGGGGAAACAAGAAACATTTGGATATTTTCCCACATAAAAAAAAGTGTCACAACAAAACCAACACAAGCGAAGAGAGAAGAAATTCACGCATATTTTGAAAACATGTTTCAAAACGCATAAATTAAGTCGCAAAATGATTACAGGTCACAAACAGGTAGAGTGGAATATGCAAAACGAATCCCCCCTCTCCCCACTCACCACACTTTTTTCTTTTCTTTGACATACCATTTATATATAACATGGCATGTATACCCTTCATTTGTGTAGATCGTAAAGGTATATATCAATATAGAGAAAATGGATTTAAAAGACCAAATGACAGGCCACATAGAGTTATTAGAGAATATTGATACTAACTTACAAGTCAATTGACCAATAGCTGATTTCTTGTGTCAAGTTTTTCATTTCAAAGAAATCGGCTGTCTATAAAGGATATATCTTTTGTATGATACGATTTTTTGGAAACTCCTTCCAGAAGTGAATTAAATACTCCTTGAAGGCTTAAAGGTTAATCGTCTTTTCTCTAATTTTAATTTGGAATCTGCGTTTGCCTAATTTGGCGACATTTTGGCAACTTATTGTTAGTCCTCAATCTATGAAAGATTTCTCAAATGTAAATTGGATTGCCATAGAGCAAGACTGAAGAAGAATCCAAAGCAGAGCCAAGAAAGTTGCCCAATGCTAGATATGACTATAGAGTATTACAAAGTCGACTTAATGTGTCTTAATTTGATTTTGAGGTCAAAGTTTGGTGGGCGTTTTGTGTTAATTATGCAAAAAAAAAAAAACTACAGTAAACATTCAATAAGGAAATGAAGGAGAATTGTATTAAGACAATAATTTGAAAATCTTAGTCGGGTTTCACTGTAACAAGTGTCGCTCGCGTGTGTCAAACAGAAGGCGTAGGGGCAGGGAAAGGTGCAACGGGGGCAACAAAAATGCATTGACAAAGCGGAAATGTTAAGCAAAACATCAAATGCAATAGCAACAACAGCAACAGCTGAGCAAGCGAAAAGCAAAAGCAATACCATAAAACAAACGCAAAAGCAAACGGCGATGATGACGATTAAAAAAAGTCGCCGCCTGCGTTTGACTTTTGCTTTGCATATGCATGTGTATGGATGTGTGTGTGTCTGTGTGTGTTTGTGTGTGGTTTAATGACCTTGCCCAAGTTGGCTCCTCTTCTGTCGTTTGCCTGCGCTATCATCCGCTCTCTCTCTCTCTCTCTCTCTCTCTCTGTTTGTCCCTCTGTTTCGCCTCACTTGGGCAGTTTTATTTTAATTTTAATTTGCTTTTTCTGCTATTGTGCTCCCCTGCCTGGCTGACGCCGACGCCGACGCCACGCCATGTGGTCGAAATATACAGTGGGTTGAAAGTGTATTTTCCCGTATACTTAAATATAAATATTAATATATTAATGAAACTTGATGACATTTGTTGCTAATTAACTAAATATATTCCTGTATCTGTTTAGGAATACAAAATCAATACACTTATTTCTTGTTGAAAATCAGAAAGGCTCGAACCAAATCCCCAAATGATTTTGTGGGAACATTTTTATAAACTTTGATCCTTTAAGTACTTTGACACAATTGTTTGTAGTCTTAAACAAAATTACAATTCTTTTGACCAAAATATCCTTTTGAAAAACCAAATGTTTTTTGTTAAGTTTTTATATTGTTTAAGATTCATCTCTATTGCCCAGACAATGTTGCATTCAGCTAGCCATTTCGGCCATATTCTGAATAGATGATTATTTTTTGAAAATTTAAAAAAGGTTATGAAAAAGTGATCTATTATGGTCCAATGGACAAATGTTTTGGTTTTTCAAAATTTTTGACCTACTGTGCAAATGTAGGGAATTAGATTGAAGGAGACACATATAGATGGATGGCTAGCGATGGGCGGGGAGAGGGGCCCTCTGGGCGGAGGAGCCAAGGCATGCGTTAAAGACGAAGACGAGACACTGTCAATGTTTCTGTTTTTGTGTTGTGGGTGTGCGTGTGTGTGTTTGCGCCTAATTTTAATTTTATAGGCGCTTAGCACGCCCATCTCTTGCACCCACCGCCCCGCCCACATTCAAAAGGCTGCGGGCCACACTCGCTCATTTGGTTTTTATTGGCAGAAAAATGTTTTGTTTTTATTTAGAAACTATTAAAAGAGAATTGTGTCAAGTGTAAGTTTTATTTAAATAAAAACAGAATCTCCTTCACCTCATCCCCCCGCACCAGAACACAGACTTTCTTCTTCTCCTTCATCATTCTATTTCTAGCCAAGTTAGTTAGGGATTGTCGTCGTTAAATGTCATAGAGAAATGAAAATCAAAGTCTGAAATTTATTTTCCCATGTCACTTTTTCTTACCAAAATAGTTAGCACTTGGTATTGGCCGTTTTTCCTTTATGGCCTTATCATAATTTATAACCCAAACATATACACACTGACAAGGAGAGAGAGAGAGAGAGAGAAATAGATACACTCACGCAGCAAAGTCAATGACATGTGGGCGGTTGGATGAGAAAAAGTGGTTTGGGAAAAATGAATGAAAATGTGACGCAAACACAACATAAAGTAAATATTTCATCTCATCTTTTTCTTTTTTTTTTTGTTTTGCCTCTTAGCAACCAACTAGGGAAATGGCCAATATGAAGCAAATGGGAAAACGAGATGAAATGGATTGATGGTGGCATTGTTGGGTGGGTTGTGGTGGGTGAGGGGAAACAAAAGAAATATGACTAATTAGTTAGACAAAAGAGATTAAGAGCAGAGAGATCCTAAAGCTAGTTAAGCTAAAATTATGTTTTGAGAATAAAATTGGGACGAGAACGTCTTATATAACGTGGAAAAGTTGTATTTTGATCTGTGAGAATTGGATTTTTGTTTAGGGGTCAACAATTTTTCAATGAAATTCTTATGTTTGTCTGATTTTTATAGTTTTCATGACTTAAATGACTATAAAATTTAACGATTTAACGAGTTTATAGAACCATTTCATTTAAGCTAATTCAAGTTCAATGCCTTTTTATACTTGTCAATAAAATATTTCGCCCTGTTATCAACTAAGGAAATCTTGCACAATTTCCTAACAAACCTCTCCCCCCCTCCTCAGAGAGCAGATCAGTGGCAATTATAATGACTTGCTCAATGGTCGCCAGTTCAGTTATCGTCAAAATAATGATCGTTGCACGATCATCATGATGATCAGATCCATTCGAACACACACTGAAAAACATTGGAAATGTTTTCATTTCTTATCTTATCCGACAACGGCGACGACACATTGAAGATATATATGTGCATATGTGAGTGTGGGGTGGTGGAGAGGAGCTGGGGAGGCAATGCATTAATGTTATGTCCGCTTTGTAGGCCAAATAGACAACACTATGGGAATATATATATGTATACATACAGATAATACTTATATACAAACAGAAAACGTATTTCAATTCCTATTTCTATGTCTATTTGTCTAACACAAACTGTGGAAATGACTAATTTGGTTTTGATGATGATGATTTTTAGTGTGTGTGAGAAGGTCATTGAACTTTGATAGGGGGGAGTAAAAAGTCACTGCAACAAATGCAATACCCCCACGTAATCTCTAAAAAAAAAACACACACAAAACAAAAAGGGAGAAAGAGAAAGAGATAAAGAGACCTCAATTACTATCCAAAAATATTCTTCACATTGTCTTTATATAGATATACGAATCAAAGAGGAATAATTTATATGTATTTTCAAACTTAAAAAAGAAAATACAGAGAATTAAGTTGAAATTAAAGTTTGCAAAATTTGTACCAACATTTTCTTGTTCTTGTTTATTAAATATCTTTAGTTTTTTTTCCTTCATTTATGTTGTCAAGAGAGAAGAGAACCTGGGACAACTTTGTGACAGTGAATATAAAATTAACGCTAGAGGAAATAGAAGCCCCACCAACAGTAGAGAGAAAAAGGGTGGAAATCTACCTTAGTTTTGTTATATTTGTTGTTGTTGTTGTTGCTTGTCTAAAGAGAAAAGGCAAAAGAAAAAGAAACTTGCCTGGCAGCAATGCAGAAATGACATACGACGGACGACGACGCACAGAGCAACACAAAAGAGACAAAATGAAAATGTGCAACCTTGACAAAGGCAACAACAACAAAAGAAAAAAACCAATGACAAGAACCACCAAGAGTTGTCTCTATATCTCTCTCTCTCTCTATGCAGCCTTTGTTAGCTGCTTATTACTTTTGCCTATTGTCAACTATTCACCCATCGAATGACATGAAAAAAAGTGCACTTTTCTTTCCCCTAACCCGCCCCCCAGCAGCACATACGACATAGACCACACCTTTTCAGATTGACTAATCAATTGGAAAAGAGACTACATTCTCTTAATCTAATCCAACAATTTAAAATAGTTGCTCGTTTTGAATTTTTTCACCTGAAATTCATTTCAAATTCAAAGTGAAAATTGATCAAGTGACTGAAACTTCAATTTCAATTGGCCATCATTCGCAGCACATAAAACTCAATGACTAAACCAGTTCCATCCTATGTTTGTGTATATATAAAGTAAAAAAAAAAAAAAAAAACCCACTGTACAATCTCTCACCCACTTTCCCCTTTGATTTCTTCTTCTTCTTCGTCTACCATAACTAGTATCAGGATTTTTGAGCTTACCTGCAATGAGAAAGAGAAAAAACATTTGATTAATCAATAGTTTCTGGGTTGCATTTTTTGTATAAATTATTTTTATTATTATTATCAAAGAGCCGACAGATAGAAAATGTGTCATAAATTTAAATCAAAACCGCAAAACCTCCACACCCCCTCAGACACAAACACACACAAGCTGGGAGAGAGGGTAAAGTCAGACAGAGAAACAGGACAAGTGCCCGATTTATGTTCACTATTTATGTCCATTTATGCAACAACATATTTTCAATGATTGAAAAAAAACACACACACACACACACACACTTGAAACTAGTTTTGCAATAGGTTTTTGGTCATTTTGTTAGATGTTTTTAATTATTTGCTGATATATCGCATTTATGATTATAATCTTTAGTAGAGAATTTTAATTGTGCCACTCTCAACACATTCTCAATAATCGATTTAATGTCGATTAATTAGCTTTTTAGTGTAGATTGCAGATTTCGATTTTCCATTTTTTTGTTCTATTTGTATTGTTTTAGCAGTTTTAGCGAAAAAGTTTGTCATGATTCTTGAATGGAATATTAAATAATTGGATGTCAAGGCTCATAAACGGTTTAAATATACATCGGAAATATGGTATGTGTATATGTGGGGGAGTAAAACAAATGGCACACCCTCATAGACACACACACACACACACACACACTCTTAATGAGTCTAAAACACACATCATCAATTAAGCAAGCCGCCAAAGTGGGCAGAGTCAAACAGACAAAATGCATTTACAAATCAAACTGAAATACTCTGTTGCCAAAGAAAACTCCAATCGGGCATATTAACATGAGCAAAAAATCAATTACTTACTCTCAACTAGAATCAAAATTACATAAGAAATGACAAACTGTTCAGTTGTGTTGCCTATCGCAATTAATATGAGTCCAAATGGGCTCACATCTGGCATCATTATTTAGAGCTTTTACTCGTCAGAAGGGTATCCAAATAGTCGGTATTAGTATACATTAATTTGACTTTCTTCCTCTCTCTGTCTCTCTTCTTTTAAGCTTTTGTCAGCGACCACAAAAATGAAATAAAATCGATAAAATGTTCTTCCTCCGCAGACACTTTGTTGTCTTTTCAATTGAGTGGAACAGAAAAGAGAGCGAGAGAGTTGGAAAGAGTAAAAATGATTAATTGCAATCAGAAATTTTTGGAGGAGAAACTGCCACCATCATGGGGAAGTAGGGAGGCAGAGCGAATGGAAAGATGTTAAAATTTTCTTGTATGTAGAATCAGTCCATCAGTCAGCAAAGAGAATTTTCATTGAATTGGCTAATCACTGATTAGTTTGGAAATCTCTTAGAAGAGATAAATCTTGCTCGCTTTCTATGCATTTCCTTTAGCAGCAACAATTTAATTAATAATAATAATTAAATTGCAAAATTGTGAGACAGCAGAAAAGGCAGCAACAAATAAGAAAAGGAAACGGAAGTTTACACACACATACACAGGGAGATAAAGACGAGAGAGTGAGAAAGAGTAAGTGAATTGAAGGGAAGAAACAAAATTTAATTGAGTCAAACCAATTTTAAGGATTTTCATCAATGACAAATAAAAGACAAAACAGCATAAAACCAATTAGGATAACACTTGAAGTAAATTCATTTATTTCCAAGAAAATTCGAAACAATTTTCCAAAAGCAGGAAGTCATCATTGAACACCATCGAACGTGTCTGGCATATTAGAATTGTATAAAATTATTCAACAATTGTAGCACGAAATGAATAAAAAGTAACCAAAATGCTTTCCATACATATTCATTGCCGGAAGGTGACAAAAACAACCAAAAAAAAAAAACAGTAAACCTCGAGGCCTTCTCTTCTAACTTATGCTTATATAAGGAATCAAATAAATAGGAAACAACATCAACAACAACTACAACTAAAAAAAAAAAGAGGTTGTAGTTAAAGTCAGCAATCAGTTATCTCAACTAGGTACAAACCGACAACAAAACTGACACGCAAATGGCTTAGAACTGACAAACAGACAAGAAACAGACAGACAAACAGACAGACGGACAATTTTGCCAACTGTCTCTACTGACAAACTGGAATTTGCCATGTAATTAGACTAAAGTAAGAAATTTTGCTTAATTTTCTTTCTTTTTTGGTTAACAAATAAGACAGAAAATAATTGGCACTTTCAAGGGAAAACTACGCCAAAGAGTATATACATATACATACTCACATACATATATGTACATATGTATGCATGTATGTGTGAGAGAAAGGTCTCTTAGCTCGTTTTCTTCTCAACTGAGTTATTAATGTGGCTATATTTTCTGATAAATTGCCCTTAAAAATGTCTCAAAAACATTTTCGTTTAATGTGCGGCCTTAAATCAAATCACGAAAAATCTCTAAGAGAGTTCGCCTGTGCGTGTGTTTGTGTGTGTGTGTGTGTGTGTGCAACATATAAAACACATGTGTACATACTAAAGAGTGTGAAGGGGGAATATGGGGGGAGAGTCTGAAACAGGGGAAGCATAAATTATATTATAATGTCAAGTACTTTGGGTACTGTATGCCTAATGGCCAAACAAAGTATCGCCTGAAAATTTCAATTGAAAATTTATCAAACAATATAAATAAAGTAACAAATTTTTCCATTTTCCATTCGCAAGCTAAATAAATTGTAACCAAAAATAATAAAATGATATAAGATATAAAACAACAATTTTTCATAAATGACGTCTAAATAAGAAGATTAAATAGTTTTTCTTAGGAAAAGAATTTCATAAAATTACATTCAAAAGTCATAAATATTTGGAACTTTTTATTAAAGAATGTTAATAACTTTAACAAAGAACACCTCTCCAATGTATTTGTAATAAATAGACAAGCTACAATAAAACGAACTTCGTCCGAAAATGGAAGGTTTCAAATTTTAAAGATTCAAAAGAAAAATGTATCCTTTAACTGAACTAAACTTTTGTAGAAAGAAAAGTCCAACACTCTACAAGGTAGCCTCAATTGAGAGATTTGTCTCTTGGGAAATGATTTCATGAGAAGATCTATTTCCCTTTATTAACAGCACAGGGGTGGGGGGGGGTCATCATTTGATGATACATACATACATATATCTATATGTATTTAGAATTGGGGAAAAGGCAAAATACCAACAAACATTAGAGCAATAAACTTTACTTTCCAAGCGACAGCCACAGTCAGGCAGGCAGCCAATACGTAAGCCAGTTGAATATAGTCAAGTCTCGGGGAGTTGGTTGGAGTGGGGCGTGTCCATATCGTTTATGTCGTGCAATGACCAAGTCAAGTTGAATAAACCCCACACACTAAGCGGAGCTAAGTCAAGTCAAACCATAGAGAACCTGAACGACGACGACGACGACGATGACGATGACGATCGCCACACCAACTGCTGGCTGCTGCTGCTGCTGGACAAGGCCTAAAGTTGATAACCTTGAGAGCATTTTCATGCGAAAGTTCAATGAATTTTTAGTTTTTATTTCCATGTCTCTAAACAGAAAAAAAAAACAACAACAACAACCAGAAGAAGTAGTTATAAACTAAGAAATGAGAGGGATATAAGAGAAAGACAGAGAGAGAAAGAGAGACGTTGAGAAAAGTGAAACAAAAACCAGACTAAACATTGTCGGATCATGATCATGATGATGATGATGATGATGGAGCAGAAAAATGCGGGATACGGGCCAACAGTAGAAGCTGAGAACCAGTTCAGCAAATGGACACAAAACTGCAGGCAAGTGTGTGAAATCGATGCGTATATGCGACGACGACCAACGACAACAACAACAAGGTCTCTTCCTTCTACTCGTACACCAGCACCACTAGCACCAGCACCACCACCACCACCACCACCACCATCTGAGGCAGCTTCTTCCTCTGTCGTTTTCATGGTCCTCTTTCTGCTTCTGGCTCTTCTGTTCGTCTTGGCTCCTCTTGAAGCTCATGAAATGCGCAGGAAATCAATGATTCGGTTCGGTTTCGATTACCAACAGACGTCGACAACGACTACAGCGACAACAACGACAATAAGGATGACGACGATGATGATGATCGTTCATTTGGCAACATGTTGCACGCAACAAATGTTGCTGAAAGCATTTGCCATAAATTAACTCAAAATTATAGACAATTATTTACGTGTATTTAACATTTCTTGATCGAACCAAACCAAGCCAAGTCCAAGTCCAAGAGTTTTACTTGCATATTTATTGGGGCGTTTTTTTGTGTTCTCTGCATTTTTAATTAAGCGATTTGTCATTGAAAGAACTAAAGAAAACAACAAAAAGGGCGGCTGGCGTTGAGCCTGGATTATTGATTAGAGTTTTAGTTGTTCTTTGGTCAGTCTGTGTGTGTGTGCAAAAGTATTGGTTTCTAAAAATAGATTATGACCAAGGAAAAGGGCGTATCTTGGGGTGACAAGCCAATTATTATCCATTAAAAATTGTTAAAGGAAAAATTGAATTTCCTTGAGCATTGCCCATGAGAAGAAGGTCATGGAAAAACATATGCTCCAACTTGAAATACACACACCAAACATTACGGTGGGCGGGGAAGGGAGGCGTTAAGGGGGGGTATACCACCAATTATTGTTTAATTAAGCAAGTGTGAGACCCTGGTTGCATTTTCTTATACTACAAAACAGCGAAAAGTAATTTTGTCGGAGTTTTGACGTTGAAATCTCCTAAGTGTATCCGCCCAACTGCCATTTTTGGTCAATTCATCATTACAAAAAGATCGAAAATTCATTTTCAACTTGACTTGGTTTATCGTAACCACAATTCGGAAACATACCTAAATATTCGAACATTTTTTCACAAAACATTAGTAAAGACATCTAATAGAAATATTTTATAATGAACAGTATCAGATAATCCTTTTTTCAGGAATCTAAAGTCGGTAATTCTTAAAATAGTATGAATCTAGTGGGATTTAGAATTAACCACACATAATACTCATAGTTTTTATACTTTTCATGGTTTTCATTGTTTTCTTCTTTTTATATTTTTGCTTCAAAGTTTATTCATGTAATTTGAGTGCCGTGAAAGCTGTATAAAAGAGACTAAGTATATACACATAAGACCCGCACAACTGTGCATAATTTAATATGAATATTATACACACACACACACACACACAGGCACACCATATGTAGTGTGGCCTCAACGATCCTGCCCCTAATGACAAAACCCAAGTGCAGCACTCAACACTTTTAGTGGCAATTTACAGGAGCTAACCACAAAGACTGGCAAGCAAATAGCAGACACATGGACATACAGACAGACAGACAGACAAGACTTGTGAGACAGACAGACAGACCCAGCAGAGACAGAGGGACTGAAAAGACGAAGGCAAAGATAGGGCCATAATGATGACCACAAGCAAAGTTGCTGTTGCCTTTTTGCTGATTATGACATGGACAACAGATGGACACCAGTTGGTTCGACTTAGTTTAGTGTTGGTTAAAGTGGAAAGGGTGAGAAAAGCCAAGCCAAGCCAGGCCAAGTCTCTTCTCATCCCATTCCATTCCATTTGCATGCAGATGATGTGAAGTGCAAATAATTATGACAAGGGGGCGAGGGCCAAACGGAAGCAGCAACAGCAGCAAAAAAAAAAAAAAAAAACCAGAGACAACAAATCTTTGCACACCTGCAAAGGAGAAAAAAAAACTTCATATACATATATATTTGAACCTATATAAAATAAAGAAACAAAGTGCAACACTTGAACTTTGATGCAGCTGCAATGAGCAGAGGTTGCAATCAAGACAGTCGAACCAGGACAGCGGGGAGCAAGTGAAACAAAAGGCAAGACATTGAGCCAGCCGACAACACCAAAACAAAAAACAAAAAGGTATTCAGTCTGTCTCAAAGACAGCTTTTTTATACCCTGTAGAGGCCATAAGAAAAATAAGGTTTATTAAGCTCTTAACACACATTTACCATCCTAAAAAAGCAGCCGCCCCTTTGCATTTTTCTCTTTTTTATTGATTCTCATCAAACGATTTTGATTTGCTCATCCTGACCCATTTCTGTCACTTTAATAGACATCGACAAGGAAATTACAGTAAGAATATTTCGAAACATTTTTTCTAATTGTGATTTGCTACTTTACATAAAGTTAAATTAATTTTAATTGATGATTAGTTAGAAGCAGACTTTATTAGCCTCTCCTCCTATCGTTCAAGTTATCCTTCTCTTAAAAACCTATATTTATCGATATATTTGTCGATATTAGAGGAAAACTGCAACGATTTTTTAATGACATGTTTAAGTTATCCAACTAAATATAGATTGATTTACTTTAAAAATGCAATATCAACAATCGATTGCAATTTTTCTGGTAAATACTTTATTAAAGAGCATCTACAATTCGATTTACAGGCATTTGGTTTTACTTTTCCTTAACCACACCTACTTCTTTTACTTCTTGCAGCTCCCAGAGTCAGCGATTATGAAAGACAATCAGCTGGGTTAACTTGTTGTTGTTTCTGCTGCTGCAGCAGCAGTTGGAGGTTTGTAGGGTAATTGACAACCAACGGCTGGCCGACTGTCTGTTCGAACGTAGTAGTAGACAATAAATGTGGCCAGTGGAGCAGCCAAGCGGCAACAAACAACAAAAAAATGTTGAAAGAAATACAAAGCAACAAAAAAAAAAGGTATTTTAATGTTACCTCTTGGCGGGATTGATGCGGATTTTTTTATATTTTTACACTGCCCTGATTACCGATAAATGTGTTGAAAAACAAAAGCCACCTCAAATCGTGAGGCGGCAGGCACAATCAATATATTTCTTTTCTACTATATTTGAACTTGCACCCAAACTAGACCAATTCACTCAATTATTTCATTTTATTTGTTCAACATATTGACTAAATCGAAACATTTTCGGGGCATAAAATTAACTTGATACTAATGAAAAGCAATTATATTAATGCTCAATTCCACTAATTTGTATTGAGCTATTCTTTCAGATTTCTATTATTAATTCATTTGTTTTGCTAGATTAACTAAATTTGATTTTGATTTAATTTAGTTAAAGGCATTTTGATAACTTCTCACGAAGAAACCATAAAGAACAAATGTATATGTATATAAAGTAAAGGTATGTATGTATGTAAATAGATATCCATACATAATTACATTTGCCCTTCAACCCGAACTAACTAATAACTACATAGACCAGCAGTTTCAGTTGACCTTTAAGGGCCTGAGAGAATTATAATGCTTGGATCTTTTCTACAAAAAAAGGTGGAAAAAAAAGAAGTAATAGTCAAGAGTCAAGTCAAGAGTTAAGTTAATAATAACCAAGTTGATAACCTTTTGACAAATTATGAAACCAAAACGAAACGTCAAATCAATTAGCCATTAATAATATTTTCTTTTTTTGTTGTGTTGTGGTTTTTCTACTTCTATTTCTTGCGGGCGCCCTTTTTGGGGTCTTCTATCGATAATATTGTTGTTGCTGTTGTTGTTTAAATCATTAAGACACGAATTTAACCGCAGGTTAAACAATTTATTGAAGAGAATCTTCTTCTAATCAAACTTGTTTGCTGCATTTTCAATTAGCAGTTAAAGCTGACAACCAACGATGATGATGATGATGAGGTGCCCGGTTTGAGGGGCGAATGAAAATGGTGGAAAAGTTATCACCCAACACCGAAAGAAGAATATGCAAATGTGACACACCAAAAACAAAAAGGAAAATATCCTTCTCCATCTCTCTCTCTATCTCTGTTTCGCACCATACACGTTTGGCGCTTTATCTCTATTTGCGTTTCTCTCTGTCTCTGAATGGTTGCCACAGTTTCATGGCCTGCCGCAAGCCAATTATGCGAAACCAAGCTATAAGGAGTCCATAAACGTTCCGAGTTGACTGCGTGTGGGTGTCACTTGATAGACAGGTGATAGACTGACAGACAAACAGACAGCACCGATGAATCGCAGGGAAACACGAAAGGAAGCAAAAATCCTTTGACTCTCATCAATTGGTGAAGAGAATTTCTATTAACCCATCCTATTTATATATACATTCTTCCTTCTTGAAACAAAAATATTCCAAAGTTGACATATATTTTCGATCCTCTTGATTTAAAGTTTTAAGCGACTTTCATTATCAATTCCATTTTCTCGCTCCTCGATACTGTCTGCTTGTCTATGTGTCTCTGATGGTATCTTCCTCTTGTATGCTACAGTTTCTTCCTCCTTTTGGTTCATTTGCTGCTGTTGCTGCGGCTTTTGCACGCAATGCGCCATGACGATGACGACGACAACGACGACGTCGACTATGAGGATGACAACGACAAGTGTCATTATATCAAGTGACTTCCTTTTGGCCAAACTACGACAGAGGAACCCCAAAGCCTCCCTTCTCCTCCTCCGTTGCTCTTTCTCTCACTCTCTCTCTCTTATGCATCTCTATCCCGGCCATCCATCCTTCTTCATGTCAGAGCCAAAGCCTTTGTATTTGGAGGCGCGCAATGCCAACTTTCGAGTGGCTTATGGGCCATGCAGCTCCCGTTTCCCTTTCCTAAACTTATATTCCTTGGCCCTCCCGCGGCCCGTTCATATCTGTCTGTTTTTGAAGTGTTATGCGATTTTACATTATTGGCTCTAACTCTGACTGACTGACTGACTAACTCTGTCTCTCTCTTTCTCTCTAGCTTTATGCGTCGCTGCTGATTGTGTTCTGGTTCTGGTTTGGTTTGGTTGCTTAACCAAAACCCCCCAACCCATTGGTATTTTAGCTTGAAGCTTTGTCTGCTTAGATAGTTTTGACGTAGTTTTTCTCTTCTCACTTACTCACTCACTCCCATCTTTTTGTTCGTATAGTTTGATGTTGGTTTTTCTTCCTTTTTGCATATGCTAAGGTTTTCTTTTTAACAGAGTCGTTGACGTGCTTGGGTATAAATAGATATAGATATGCTAGATATATATGAATGTATGTACACTTGACTCAATGTATTCTGACGGCTTAGAAGGTTGCACTTCGGCTGAGACAAAGAGATAAAGTCAATCCATTCGGATTGCTGCTGCTGAGGAACAACTTTTCTTGAAGCCAGCACGTGCAAATCCCAAATCCTATGACGTATGCGAGTCTCATTCAATCACACAAAGTTTTGAATAAAACTTAAACTTTTGCAACTAGACAAAACAAATTTGCTTCTCATTCAAATTTACTCATTTATCTAAATGTAATGCTTAAAGTCAACGCTCAATGATTACTAAAAAAAAGTTGCAAAAAACATTATTAAGTTTCTGAATATGACAAATTGTTTAAAACATAATATATAACTTGTCAATAAGAATTAAGAGAACTTCCAGTTGATTTTGTCGGTACTTTTCCTGAAATTATTCACTTTTCTTTTATTCTTGAAAAATTCCATATGATTATTCAATGTTGTAATCTCATAATGTTTTCAGTGGGAAAATGTTTAACCGTATTTCAGTAAAAGTCATTAGTTTATTGTTTTTCGAATGACAATTGCCATTATGAGACAATTTGATGAGATAAAATACCCTTTTACCTTTTAAAGAGAGATAGAAGATGTTAAACCAACTAACTAACCAATCCACATTTAATGCACTTAGTATTTTGCTTCACTTTTTTCTCTCCTCTACATATGTATGTGTCTCCTCTATATGGATATATATGTATATGCATATCAGCTTCTGTTTCTATACGTTGCCAACTTGTTTTGCCTGCTGCCTCCTCCTACCCCCCTCCTCTTCTCCACCATCGTCTGTATCTCCCTATGTCCCTCCCCCATCTCACCCTGCATTGTCTGCTTGTCTCTCTGTTCATACTTGCAATTTATGCACATGACATAAAAAACGTGCTCAAAGTATTTTCTTCTTCTTCTTCTTCATTCTGTTTGTTGTTGCATGCTGTTGTTGTCATTATTTATACAAGTTTGTTGCATAGAGAAAGAGAGAAAATCTACTTTTTATTTCGTCTCTCAGTGTTTTTGTTTTTTTTTCTTTCAGTTGTTGTTGTTGTTGTTTATTGTTTATCATTTTTGTTAGCTTTGATTTCATCTCTTTGTCTAATTGAAATTATAAGTCTAGAACAAAATTTTCTAGAGAATTAGAACTTTATATATATGTATATATACATATAGATGGCAAAAGGTAGGCGGCGGCTGACTGGCGCAATCCAAGAAAAAAAAAAAAGAAAAGAAACTGGGTCAAAAGTTGGAAAAATTATAAAAGAAAGAAAAGCGTAGAAAAGCAGGCAGCAGCCGCAGTCGTCGCCACAGACAGCGGCAGCCACTGAATGTTGTTGCATCTACTTCAGACTGACTTCCCAGCATCGTCCATTCCGCCCCCTCCCTCTCCGCCCACCGCACTCCTGCTTCTGGTTTTTCTTACGCACCTTCCGCCTACTCCTTCTCCTGTGTGCACTCCACTTTAAACTCTTCACTTGTGGCTGAGTTTTCTGTTTATTATTTTTTGTAGTCGGTACTTCTTTTTTTTTATTAACTATTTGTTTATCTTAGTCAAAGTTTCAAAAACTCAAAAGAACTCAAATGAGGGAAGGGATTGGTTGTGGCTGGCGGGGGAGGTAGAGCAAATAAAAGCAGCACCCAAATTAAACAAATATCCAAAAAATATAAAAATACTGGAGAATTAACTTTAGTATTCCTGCATATACAAAAAGTCTGTTTAAATCTTTGCTTAATGGGGAAACAACTTTTAACTTTGATTAATAAGAGTCTTAAGAGATCAATTTTTGTTTTTTTAAGAACTTTAAGCTCACAAAATAATCTCTCTCTCTCTCTCTCTCTCTCTCTCTCTCTCTCTCTCTCTCTTTCTCTCTGGTGACTATTGCCGCACCTTTTTGGTTTTTTGTTCGTTGCTAAATTTGTTTCCATCGCCACCGCCGACACAACAAGGTGTTAACTGCACAATTTTATGCAAATTAACTCAACTGATGCATATCAATCGAATCAACCAACAAAAAAAAAAAACAAAATCCCACAACAAAAACACAACAAAAAAGGCTAATTGCATTTTAAAAACAATTAACTAAAACAAAAAAAGAAGAGATAGACAAAGCCGCTCCCAATGAAAACTAATGACTCTAACTTCAGGCACGGACTACCAAATGTCAGAGGGTCGTGAAGTAAAAAACTAACCGCACCTACAAACACAAAGTCAAAGGATATGGAAAACGAAAATCAAATGGTAACAGGAAACCGGAAATGAACAGAATTAACATTGTCAAATGTACAATAATAAAACAATTCCCCAAAATGAGTTGATGAATTTGATAAAATTTAAAAAAATTATGGAAAACAACATGATTCTAATTTATTTTTTAGCTCTTTTTTCGGTTAACATGATAAGTTTATCCTTCAATTTAGTTTGATATAATTAGATCAGATTATAAGCCCGGTCTTGACTTGTTAGCAAATTGTAAATAAATAGCCCCTTAGAGAGGAGGGCGCATTCAATATTAATTGGTAATTCCTTATTCATTTTAGTTCCTTTCTAATAAGAATTCGTCCCTGTGTAATCAATTGTTATTGCTTTCATTGTTACCGTGTTAATAATATTGGCTAATTACACCAACAAAGAGAGAGAGAGAGAAAAAACTGCTAACAACCTTGTGGCCGAATGCAACATTTGGCAAAGATTACAGACAATAAGACAAACAGACAGACAGACAAATGGATAGATAGATAGATAGACAACAAACACACAAATGTCAAAGCAAAAGGAAAAAATAAAATATTTGTACAATTTTTTGTACGAAAAACAAATGTTTTTACATTTTAGTTGCTTTAATTTTTGTAGCCTTTGGTTGATTTTTTTCTTTTTGCTTCTTGGTTTTCTTTTTCTTTTGCTGCATTTTATCTTTGTCAGCTGCACACACACACACACACACACACACACACAAAATGTTAACAGCAACAACAACAAAATGTAAATAAATTTCATGCAACAAATGCAGTTGGCAGCGCAGCGAACTGTGTGCCACTAACCCACTTCAAGACAAGACAAGAAGAAAAACAAAACGATACTGAAAAACAGAAACAAAAACAAAAACTTCAACTGCAAGCTAAAGCCAGAGCCAAAGGCAAAGCCAACCAAAAAGTGAAGACAAAAGCCAAAAAGGCAAAAATACAACTGACAATGGAACGATGAAAAGTTGCAACGATTCTTTTGTTTTTTTTTTTTCGTTTTCATTTCGGAAAAACCTTTAACAAATTATTAACAAATGAAGGTCTAATGATTGATTTTCATTGCTTCTACGAGATCAAAGAGACAAATGAAAATTGCATACCTATAAAAATGGCAACAGCTGTTGGACATTGGACATTATCAAACTGTCAGTTAACTTCAGTCACTCAAAGGGGCCAGTCAGAGTGAGTTCATCGAGTGTATAGGAGACCAGAGGCCAGACCACTCAAAAAAGATATCACAAAACCATTTCAAATTATATAGCTTAGAGATCGGTCAGTCAGTCCCTGTGTCTGTCTGTCGGTTTGTCGGTCTGTCTGTCTGTTGCCCAAGCATTATCACAATCTGGCAATTATATGGATTTTGTTGGGCATTGTATTTCCCTAGGCTTGGGCATGATTCATCCATATATCCATTCATCAGCTGCTATTGCTGCCCCATGTGTATACATTTTTTGTTTTTCTTTTCGGCTTTTGTCAACCATTTACCAAGTTTAAGCAGCTGCAAGTTGCGGACAAGTTTCTCGTTTGCCTTCTTAGCAACTGCATTTCGGTTTCAAGTGGCAGCCACAAAAAAAAAAAAAAATAAATAAATAAAAAAAACAAAACCGAGGAAAAAAACCCCAACAAAATTTGTCAAGAATTCGTGTTTTTCGAATGCCCTCCTCCCCCTCCCCATAATCAGTTTAAAAAATATAACAATAGTAGTCCCCTCCTCTTCTACTGGCTCCATTTAAATATGTACAAAGATTCCTTCAGATTATTTCTTAGAATCTGGAAGTGTGAACAACTGAACAATTGGTTATTCAAAAACCTCTAACTAGTCCACATACAACAGTCAATAGTCAGAAGTTTTGGCCAGGAAGCAAAGGAAGAAAAAAGCAGAAAAGTCATAGCCCAGAGATCTATCAAAACGGAAAGGATTCTCGAAAGGACGCCTACTTTGAGATGCGTTTAAGGCTGGCGAGGTTATCTATCGAGAGACTATCTTCTGTGATTAATTGTGAGACTATCGATCTTCAGACTTGTTCAATTTCTGAATTAACCCAAGTGATTTTAGGTTCCTTTTCATTTTACCTGCTAAGCAAACCACTTCATGATTCCTTAATATCTTCTATTAACCTAGTTAATATACAATGAACATATAATTTGATGAAATAATACTACAACAAGTGGTTTGTGTGAGTGTGTGGCAAAAACATAAGCCTTTTGTATTTAGTTTCTTCTATTTCCCTGTTAACCAAATGAAAAGCAGACTCAGGGCTTCATTTGGAAAGGATAACTAAAGCCATAATGTCTAAAAGTTTGTTGAAACGATTTAATATATGCTATTATTATTATTAAATTAGTTGAATGAACTTTTAACGTTTCACATTCAGTTGCTTTCATTTTGCTTTTCTCCATTTTTAAACCAATATTTAACTCAATTTTAATCAAAGATACGCTAATTAAATCAAATTATTAATTTTAATAATTAAAACGAAGAAAGCAACAACACACACACACACACAGATACATCCACGTCACATCTAGTTGGAGTTAGTTGGAATTTTTGGGGTCAATTGCCTTAACCAATATTGTCATATAAAAAAAACAACATAAATCCATCCTCATGTATGTATGTATGTATGTATGTATGTATTAATGTATGTATGTATTAATGTATGTATGTGTTAATGTATGTATGTATTAATGTATGTATGTATGTATGTATGTATGTGTCTTTTCTCTAATTAAAAATGTGTGTCGTTGACTTTGTCGAAATGCTATTTGGCGACAAGAACGAAGAACGCCGAGAGGGTGTGGGTGGGGTGGCAGGCAAATTAAGCCAAATGGTTGGTTAGATTACACTTCTCCTCCTCCTCTCTATGTCTCTCTCTCTCTTTCTATCTGCTTCTGCAATAAGAAATACGCTAAAGAAGAGAGAAGAAAAAAACGCTATCCTAAGTTATTTTTCCTCAGACTTTGTTATGATGTTGACGGCGGGGGAGGCGCTGGCAGGGAACAGGGGCCGGAGGGCGTGTGTTTCAGGTAGTGATTAGTTGCAAGCCGTTTCTCGGCTGCAGCTCTTTTCTGCATTTTATGGCCAACAAATTTTGCATAGATAAAAGATAACTGAACATTTTGTTGTTATAGTTGTGGCTAATGTTTGGTTGTTGTTGTTGTTGCTGCTGCTGCTGGTGCTGATTCAACAGCCCGTAAAAGTCAACGCTCGAAATAAATTTTCCAACTTTTTATTGTGGTTATAGAGGCAACTCATTTAGCCCCTCTACTCCCTCACCCCTTCCATCTTCAACGGACTATCTCATATAATTTTAATGAGACACACACGCATACAACAAGAGGAGGGGCGAAGCGAGGCGGTGTTGTGTAGCTGATTGTGGCTGTGTGAGTGTATTCAACTTTAACTTACTACTTTATGGATATATATATATATATATATGTACATATTAGCCACTGATCCATGAATTTCGCTGGACTTTGGATATTTGAAAACTTACCTAGAAAGAGAATAGAACAAAACGAAACGAACAAATATTAATAATTAGAAATCTGGAAATTTGTATCCCAAAACTGAAGTCGCAAGTGACTTCGGCAGGACAAACGAGTAAAAATACAAAAGAAAGGGAGCGGCGGGGGGAAACAAAAATATTGTCAAAAGGGAAATATACAAATTTCAGCAAACACTTAAAATGGTCTCCAGTGACTTCAATTCAATTGAAAAAGGTTTCGGCATAGCCAAATATTATAATACTCTATGTTTACTTCGTCGCTTCTTAATTCTTTCTTATTCTTTGCTTCTTATTCCATCTACTTTTGTTTTCAACTTTTGTATTCAGATTTTTTCTTCTATCTCTTTGTTTTGTATCTTCTTGATTTTAGATTTTGTTTTTTTTTTCGATCGTTTGAATTCTTATTTTACCTTCAATTTACTTTTGTATCTAACATTTGTGTGCTGATTTTATCTTCTGTCTCTGTCTGGTTTCTCACTATTCGATCATTTTTAATCCATTCTACTAATTAGATATTCTTTAACTTGACCAATGATTCTTCAACTACGATGGATTAATGATGACTGATGCCTTTTCTTCTCGAATGAATGTACTTTCTTCATTTGGGCAAGGGTACACAAAGAAATGCGCTGAAAATTTATGCAGTGCACAAAAACCACAGAGAGAGAGAGAGAGAACAAGGACAGAGACATAAACGCGGGGGCAGAGATGATGGAGGAAGACAACCGTTTTGCTCCCACGAGAGAAGGCGTGGCATATGCCTCTTAGCTGTGGGAATATATATATATTTTTTTTTCGTTTCTGTGTGTAAATATGCATGAGCATGTTGAAAAAACGCTTGAAGGACAACACACAAAAACTGACTAACTGACTGACTGACTGACGTATGAACTAGGTTGAATGCTGATTTGTTAGAATTTGATTTGAGTCTCGGGTCTCAGAGCAGAGAGTCTCACCATTTACCAACCTATATGTATGTATTTCTATGTGTTTTTCGTCAGTTTCTTTCTTGATTTTCACATTTTTCCTGCACAGCATAAAAATGTTCAAGTTAAAATTTTTGTTTGCGGTAAATGTGCGGTGCGTGTGTGTGTTGTTGTTAGCCAGGAGGCTTGTTTAAACAGCTGTTTGTCAGCTAGTCTAGATCGATAAGCCGAGGCCAACAACATAAAAGCAAAGAGACGGAGTTTTCATACACAGCCAACTAGAAATCTATTTAGATTAAGTAAACAAATCAAAATCAAACTAAAAAACGAGTAACACAAAATGACATTTTCATATTTATCAATCGACTTTAAACATAAGAATAACTTTAAAAGTTATTAAATTGACTTTTTCAATGTAATCCATAACTTTTTACTGATTGAGGGGGAAAAGAGAATTTCAAAAATTTATATATTTCCCATCGAATATATCAATCAAAACAATTTAATGTGATAGTTTAAAATTTCCACTATCCCATAATAACAACAAGCCAAAAGGACGAGAAAAGGAAGATGGGAAAATATCGAAAAATCGTAACGAAACGAAAAATGAGAAAATCTCAATGTTCAGAGAAAACGATTCTGATTCTGATTCTGGTCTTGGGTGTTGACTTGACTTTTTTTTTCTTCAACTTTTACTGGCTGTTTGCCTGGGAATTTTCACCACACAGACACACACAAAGAGCGCGAGAGAGAGAGAGAGAGAGACTAAGAGACATGAAAATCTACTCAGAGGGTGCGAGAAAATGTAACAAGGACACAAGCTGAAAGGAGATTGTTGTAGTGTGAGGGTGCTATAAGCGGTTAAATTTGAACAGGCCACCTCTTCGCACCCCAACCCTCTGCCATCCACCCGCCCACCGTCATTCCGCCACAAGTTTCAATCCAAATCTGTTCGCCCTTCATTCCCGTCTGGCCACAGCGTTTCTTTCCGCTTCCTTTCACCTATCCACGTGTATTCCACGCGCGCCTTAGTTCTTCTTGTCGTCGTTGTCGTCGTTACCCACCAATTGCCACCCTTTTTTCGGTTGCCTTCGTCACTCTCGGCTGCTGCTGCTGCTCCATTCGTTTGTCCTTTGTGCGACCCCATATATACACGCCCTTCCGCCCCCCATCGAACACACATCTCTACGTTTCCCGCATGTGAATGACGCGCGCATTTTTCGGTGGTCCTTTTTCGCAAAATCCTGTGGCTAACTTTATGTTACGCATACAGCAGAGCGTGTGTGTCTATGTGTATGTGTATGTGTGTGTGTGTGTGTGTGTGTATGTTGGTCGTTTTTGGTGGCTTCCTAGGTTGGTCTGACGGGACAGCAAAGGGACAAACTATGTTGCCTACTTTTAAGCGCTTTACAGTCCCATGATGTTGTTTAGGTTTGGGGTAAAGAGATTTACTCTACCCATCGACGGTGTTCGTAAGGTTAAAACAGATTTCAAAAGTATTTAGCATGGAAATTGCCAAAATCTACGTAACGACCAATGGTGGAGGAAGAGGAAATAGACGGGACGAGATGGTTATAAGATGAAAGTCTAAACACATTTACAATACATATACAAAATTTGTTTCATTAAACTAAGCTTGGCTCGGTGAAAGAACACAAAAGTATTAGGATTAGAACTTTTACTCTTTACAAAGATTACAAGATTACATATAGTAATGAAATGAGTATGAGGTATCGAAAAGGAAACCTGATTTCAGTTTATTTCTATTTTTGATTTCATATGATTCAATATTTAGGCGATTTTTCAGATCAGATTTTAACTCTCTTCAAGTATTTAATTTGTCTCGTCTCTCAGCGGGCGGGCGCTTGAGCAACTGTTTGTTTTTGATGTCTTATGACCCAATAACTTGATTAAGATCATAATCGTTAAAATTACTTGAGCGCAACTATTTTTTATGAGCAAATTACAATCTCCAAGTGCGCTTCTTTTCTTTTCTTTTTTAATATTTTTCTTTCTTTTTTCGTTTTTGTTTTTGTTGGTAGTTTTATTACTTATGCAGGCCAAGTCGCCAAGTTCAGTGGCTGGAGTAGAATTATTTATGCCAGCTTCAATCTTCCTTCGTTGACTGCTGGCACCAACGCCCCCGCTTCTTCTGCATTGTGTGATGTAACAGACTCGCTTGCTCTCTCTCTCTCTTTCGCTCGCTCTCTCTTCTTCTTTTTCTCTGCAATTTTCAGTTTTGCTCTATAACTTTTGGGATGCTGCACAAGTCGCCTGGTGGATATTTGGCTGTTTTTCTTTCCCCCCTATGAGGGAAAAATTTATGCCGCTCGAGTAGTTGGTAGATTACGTCTCTCAAGGGTGAATGAGGGGAATGGGAGAAGAGAAGAGAGAAATAGTAAGTTTGTGTGACCATGTGTCCCAGGGAGTTTCCGGCTTGACTTTTACCGAGATTCTCTCCCCCTCTCTACCCTTCTCTCTCGTTTCTCATCTTTGAGAAATTCACCTCGAACTTTGTTTTGTTTAATTTTAAGCGACGCTTTTTACAATATGCAAAAGTTTCCCTACCCTACTTCTTGGTTCCCTGGTTTTTCCTCAACCCCTCCCACATTCCCCCTTTACTATTCGACTGCTTGTCTCCTTATGTATGTATACTACATATACATTTATCCAGCTCAACCGCAATCCGAGAAGTCGAAATTATTTTTCCGTATTTCGCATTTGGTGAAAATTGTGTGGCAGCAGATAACAAAAACCGAGGAAAACCTTTGGCACAGTAAAGTGGTTGGAGGGCATGGAACGAGGAGATGGTTAGCATGAATAAAAGTTGAAAATATTTATTTCGTTTTTTGCTTTGCAGTTTTTATTCCGCTTCTGTCTGCCTGTCTGTCTGTCTGTCGCTGTTGTTGCTCGGCTCTTTTGTGCCTGCGGTCCAGAATCTCCCCCAGAGATGATGATGCAAAAGACGAGCTGGTTGGATGGTCGGTTGGCTGGTTGTCCGGTTGGTTGCTACGTTTTTCTTGTTAACTCTTTTTGTTGTTGGCTTTGGCGCATTGATTAAAATGCGCAAAATTAAATTTATCTGTATGTTAAGAGAGGAGAGCGAGAGAGGGGTAGAGAATTCCCAAATAGCAATCTAACAACATTTATTACATTAACTTTTCCAATGTACACGATGACTCTTCAAACTTCGTTTTCAAAATTGAAATTCAACTTTTATCCCTTGACAAAAAACGTCAACTATATTTTCATTTCATTTCCATTGTCCTTTCTTCTTCCATAGGCAACAAAAAAAAACAAACCAAACAAATTCCATCTACAAAATCTTTCCTTAAGTCCTAGCCTAAAACAATTTCCAGCCGATTTTATATAATTGTTCATACTTTTCCTATCAATAAGTCACATGAGTCAATCAATTCCCGAAAGATATGAAAAACTGCAGCCTTTTCGTCGAGTCAATTGAAGTTTTCCCACCCTATGACTGACTAGCCGTCTTTTTTTTTCAATTTTGAAATGATTGAAACTGAAAATTCCTTTTGGGAGACTATTAATAAAAAAATTAGCTTAGTTGCTCCAAGTTTGTATTTGATAGACTTGGAAACCCAGACCCAGAAAGTGATATGAGAATTTTTAAAAATAAATAAATGTTTTTTTCCATCTTGATCAAATTATAAAGTTTCAACAATAATTAAATTGTTAAAAATCCATAACAAATGTTTCAGTCCTTTAATTTATGTGCCCGAGATCTTTGAAAATCGAACTGCAATAGGTCGAAGGGCTTATTCACTTTATTTGCCATTACTTTTTAGATGTCTATGTATATTTGCTCACCTTTTTTTGTTTGGTTTTCCGCTTTCTCTTGCGCTCTTTTTCTGAATAAATTTCTAAGCCTTAAATGTGCCACACCCCAAAAGCAGAAAGAGACACACACACACACACACACACACACAGACAGACACACATGATCTACTACGCCTCCTCGAAAAGTTTGACAACAACAACAAAAAGTTTAAAAAATTGCGCAAATTTAGTCCAACAAAAAGTTTAAGCAATTTATTTTCGCAAAATAGAGAGAGGCAACGAGACGCATGCCACAACAGGATAATGTTGGGGGGCTGTGTGTGTGTGTGTGTGGCAAGGAGTGCACGAAACAAAACAAAAAGGAAAGAAACATAAACAGCTAAAGAAGAAGAATATAAAAAACATGACTCTGGGAAAGACCATTAGAAAATCCAACAAAGGCGTTTCAAATGCCAGGGCAATGAGTAAGCAAAACAAAACCTAAATTGAATGAGTCAAGAGGAGTATGTGGGATGAATTTCGAGGGGGGGGTTGGGGCAAAAACTGTAAGGAAAACATGAAGCGAAATTCTATGGCCATTCAATGCCGAGCTAAAAGAAAAAAAAACAAAAAAAAAAAAAAATGAAAACGAAATAACGTCGCAAATGTTTACGACTCTCCTCCACACAAAAGCGTCTGAATTTATGTGCATAATTTTTATTTCCCTCTTTGCAAATGGGCGTGGCATAGCCTTACCGACACAAGTGAAATGGGAATGAGAGACGAACAAGACACAGAAGAAGAAGAAGAAGAAAAAGGACACCATGAGAAATGTTTAGAGATATATGTAGATAGTTTAAGCATTTTCCCGTGGGGAAAAATGAATTGAAAGTTTTGCCAAATTTTATTTGACTAGAAAATGAATTCTATGAATTCGCTTCGATTACAAAAGCAACAACAAGACACATTTGCTCAACTATCATAGGAGGCGTATCACAGACAGATATGCAACAAGCAGCAAAATGAAGTATGTGTATGTGTCAGGTTGTTTGTGTTAAGAAGGGAAAGAAAGGGGAAGAACAAAAATTAAGTCTAGCATGCATCAAGGCGCCAACAAAATGTTTAACAAGCAAAAACACATGCGAACGATATACACACACACACACACGCACACACAAACACTATACACTTGCAGAAATAACAAACACAAAGACCAATTGGAATTTCTCGTATGCCTTTCATGGAATGCAAAACAAAGCAATTGGTGAACTTCAAAAAGGTTTCGTCTTTTGGGACTTGAATATATTCCTTTTCGACTTTCGACTAGTTAAAATTTATTATATTTCTTGAATTACAAAAGAAAGTCAATTAAATGTCTGATGAATAAAGTATTATTTAAAATCCAATTAGATTCAAATCAGATAGACTTTATGCCTTTATTTTACCCACAATTTAATCTTAATTCAATGCAAATTTCGTTCAGTGTAGACTCTAGAGTGTGGGTCTAAAACAATATGTATGGTCTTATTCATCGAGTTGAGGCTTTTGGCCCTTTTTTACTTGTCTTGCAGCAGTTTGCATGTCATGGCGCTAAAAACTGTGCTACACTTTTCTTCAGTTTCTTTCTCGTTTACTCTATTTCACCTGCTGCTGCAGTTTGTTGTTAAAGAGCGCTTTTAAGAGTTTTTTGTTACATTTTTTTTTTCGTTTGTTTGCAAATTTCAATGTAATTTTTTGTTAATTTTTGTTTTTTTTTTTTTTTTTGTTTTAACAAGGTGTGAAACTGAAATGCAAACTTTTTCCACTACTAGTCATCATTATCATATACATATAGCTGTAATAAGTCGTCGTCGTCTTCGTTGTCGCTGTCGACGTCATCGTAGCCGTCAGCGAGCTGGTTGGCTGGTTTGATGCTTTCGCTGGCATAGAAAAGCGCAAAATAATGGCCAAAACACAAAAGGCTAGCAGCAGAAAAGATGGCAAAGAGAGGAAGAGAGGATGTAGAATAAAAGACGATGTTTGGCCAGGTGAGAGGGTGGAGACAGTGGAATAGTGGTAGTAGTCAGTGTGTTGTGTTGGCTCCATCTATGGCCAAATCGTTCAAGTGTACTTTGTTTAATGAGTTTCCATGAGGAGTTTTCTTCGCACTTAGAGTATAGTCAGCTGAGTCAGCCACGCCTCCACTGCTCCTCCTCCTCCTACTCTGCCACATCGTGAAAAACGTTTGAGAATATTAAAGTTTAGTACTTTTTATTTTTCAAGTGATCGTTTAACATTTACTAATATGTTTTAAATGCTATTTTCAACAACTTCCTTCGCATCTATTAAAATATCGTTATTTTCCATATTACTTTTAAAACGAATATGAAATGTTTGCAGTTTCTTGTCAAGTTCTTAGCATATCTAAACACAAGTATTGAATAAGTAGAATAAAACTCAATTAGTCTGTATAGAAAACAAAAAGAAATGTAATTCACAAATACTTGATTTAGTTTATGATTCAAATATGAAATACTTGTCATCTTCAAATGGGATTACAGTCGAAAATTTGTCCAAGAATTTCTTTCATCGTTAAATATGTAAGGAAATTTTTGGTTATATCCTTGTCTCCTTAGACCTGCACTACTACTTCCCCTGGAGACGCCTTACTTAGTCAGCCGGTGCACAGAAACAAAAACCATGACAAATTCCGTTCCAGGAATAACATTACATATGTATATATGTATGTATGTATATGTATGTATATAACGAAACACAAAATAAAAAGAATGAGAAAATTGCTGCTGCAAAAAAATCAACAAAACAAAAAAATATTTGAAATTCTCAGCAGGTTGCCACGAGGTAAAAAGTAATAATATGGCAACACAAAGAGAGAGAAAAGGGATTATTGCTTTTGTTGTTTCCATGTTTTCCCATTTCTTATTGTGCATTGCAACACAAAGGGGGATTGAGGGTATAGAAATGAAGATGAAAGAGTAGGAGGATCAACAAATACCGGATAAAATGTATCTTTTCTTTGTGTGCATGTCTGTGTGTGTGGTTTTCTTTTTTTTTTTTTTTGTCAAATTAATAACACACTTTTCAATTGAGAAATGAAATTTAAATCACGAAATAGAAATCTTCACACAGATTGTAATACCCTGCCCTAAGTAAGCCCCTCACCCATATGACCCGCGACTGTTGGACCATCTGTTGGACCATTTGGATCTTCTTGACTTGCCATGCCGGGAAGTGGCAGGGTATTTGTAAATTTTGAGACTCTATGTGTTCATATAAAATATAGAATCAGAAAAGGGAGAACCACATAAAGAAAAAGAGGGGACACAGTCGGTTTTCCATGAAGGTCATCAAACTTTGCCTGCTGCTGGAAAACTACACAAGCACGCTAGAGAGAGAGAGAGAGAGAGAGAGAGAGGGGGAGAGGGCAACTGAAAGCGACCCCTCACAAAGATATAAAAATAGTTAAAAAGTGCCCCCAAAAAGTAAACTCAAGAGATGCGGCGCAGTTTGCTGATGGGGGAACTGTTCCCTGGCTGACTGGCAACTGCAAAGGCGTTGGGGGCAGGGACAGGGACAGGGACGGGGGCTAGGGCTGGGAGAGGCATCAACATCAGCTCACAATTAACAGCTGGATAAATACCAAAAAGAACATTAACGGAAACTGTAAAAACCGAGACAAAGTCGAAAAGTCAAAGAAGTCATAGTAGACAGAAAGACCGAGAGAGAGAGAGAGCCGAGAAGAAGAAGAAGAGAAGGAAAATAAACAACTACAAACAGCAAAAAAAAAAGAAGTCAAAAGCAGCAGCAGTCAGCAAATGAAATGACTCAAAAGTCGCCTTGGGATTACGTTTCGTTTGATTTGATGAGAGGCAACCGGCACGGCCAGCAGCCCATCAGCCAGCCCAGCCACCAGCACCAGAAACACTCTCTGGCTCTTACCGAGAAAGCGATGACAAATCAATGTCGTGAAGCAATTTAAATTTAGCAAATATCATGAGGAAATCAAAAGCAAATAACAACAGCAGCAACAACAACAAACACACAAGTAAACAAGTTTTCTCATTGAAGTTTTTTTTTTTTTGTTTTGTTTTTTTTGTTCTCTGCCTGTTTCCGGTCCTCAACAATGCATTAAATCAGCTAACAGCAACTTTTCATCTCTACTCTAATATGAAAAATCCTCTAAGGGAAAGTAAACTAAGATGCGAATGCATAAATTCCAAATATCTCCAGCATAAATACAAATAATAGTCAATCATTAGATTAGTTTTTCAACATTTTTGTAGGCCAAAACATTGTTCAAAATGTTTACTAATGTTTTAACATTTTTTAACAATCCCTTTTTATTGTTATTATTTTTTTTTTTGGCATTATGGCTTTTTGGTAATTAGCTGGCATTTCAGAATTTTTTCTTCGTTAGCTGTAAATTTTTGCTATTTTAATTAAAGAAAACTGACCAAGTGACTAAAATTCTTGACCCGCCCACTCCCTCTCTCTCTCTCTCTCTCTCGCTCTCACAACACACTCTTTGTGTATGTGTGTGTATATATTTCTACTAGCTGCCTGCCTCGCCTTTTGCCAATATTGTTTTATAACCATACATACAATATTACCATTAGATAAATTGCCTTTTGGCCCCAAACTGACCCACACCCACACAGGCCATGCCAAGAGAGTAGAGAAAGGCAGAGGATTAGGAGGGAGAAAGGAGAGAACGAGACAAGCTTGTCCTGCATAGTCGACATAGTCGTCCAAGTCCAACGTTGTTGTCCACGTTTCAAATTACTTTCTTTATTGATTTCTTTTCTCTCTCTCTCTCTCTCTATGACTCTCATTGTCCGCGCTATTTTTACTGCTCTACATGCATTCCATAAGCATTATTCTTTTAGCAGCAGAAACAGGGCACTTCATCCTGCCACTTCTCCTAATCCTCCCTCACTTTACACACATGTGTGAAATTTGACCCTTGAAGCTACCAATGCATCTCATCCGATCTCATCTCCTCTCATCTTAGCACTTTAACATTGTCGACACTTATACTTCTAGAAGAAGCAGATTCACATTCCAATTCCAATTTCCATTTACATTTTTTCTTTTCATCATCTTTGTCTTTAAAATTTTGTTTGATGAAACTTTAATTTTATGTTTGCTTTTGAAAAAAAAAAAAAAAAGAAAAGAACACACATATAAATTTAATGCATTTTCTTGCTGTTGTTGAATGAGTTTTATGATCATGTCCAATGTCAGTGATAGGCTTATTAAAAACAGAAAAAGGCAAAGGCGTAAAAAAGGTAAGGAAAAGAGCTATATCTCTTCCCGTCTCTATCTTTCTCTCTCTATATATACATATATATATGTTGGAAGTGGGCACAGTGGGCGGCTTAAGCGAAACTTATCAATTACTTTTTACCATTAAGCCTAGGATAATTTATTTAGGTTTTTTAACTTACATGGCAAACATTTTAGGGTACAAAAACTCATTAGAAACTTACCTAAAAGTAGATAGAAAGAAAGAAAATACATTAGTTACAGTTTCATTTAAATGGTTAATTATTAATAATAGTTAAAAGTGAATTCCAATTAAATTAAATATTGTTTTTTAATGATTCTCGGTATAGATTTCGATGTTCTTAAAGTTAGTTGCCTCGATTTCATAGGCACAACAAAAATTGAGTTCATTTAGCTGTGATTCGCAACTGGTTTTGTCGCGTTTCTAGGTCTATAGATAACGATCCTTTCTGTTCTTTGTCCGTTTATTATCCACCATCTCAAGTAACCTTCATAAATGTTGCTTGCACTTGTGTATATGGGATAAACAAATGAAATTCGTGAGGAAACAACTCTTAAATATTCACATCCTCAACATCAAGATGGTTTTTGTGCATGTGTGTGTATGTGTGTTTGTGTTTCTATTTCCTACATGAATCGTAACCTATAATTATTTGCCAACCCTAATATTTATCAAGCGATGCAGAGCCAGAGGGAGAAAGAAATTCCTCTTAATTAGCTCGACCCTCTTGGTCTCCCTGTCTATGTCAGCTGTGAGTCATCTAACAAGGCAAATTATATGCTAACTGTTGTTTGGGTCCTGATATCTATCTAATCAATAACCGCAAGCAGCTTGCTCCACCACCATCAATCCCTTACCACCACCACCCTCCATATATCAGCACCTTGGTGTTCTTTGTGGTTTGGGCCAACAAGTTGGCTGGTTGGTTGGTTGGTTGGTTCATCCGCTGGTTGGCAAAGTTCAATTAAAAATATTTAAACTGCTCTTTTGCCTCAAGGAGAGAGAGGTAGAGGATAGGGATGGGGATGAGGATGAGCCTTATGCAAGTCCAAGCATTGGCTTGATGCGTGTCAAAACTCAACTTGGGATAGGTTGGAGAGCTCCCGCAAGGCACAAGGCACAAGACAAGCAACTTGCCCCACAACGTATGAACGAGGATTGAGGAGACGGAGAAACAAGAAGAAACGTGGTGGAACGACGACGACAAACGAACGAGAATCGCCTGTGTCCAGAGAAACCGCCTGGACCTTATGTTTTTTTTTTTTTTTTGTATTTTGGACGGGGGCACCACAACCATCCGGTTCTTTCTTGGAGAAGACGAAGGAGAAACCGAGGATGAGAAAGAAGAGGTACGAAAACAACAACAATAATAATGAACGAAAAATTTCATTCTTCTTTATTTTTTTTTGGTTTTTTTTTGGGTGCAATGAACGTTTGCCCAGACGTACTCGATACACACACATGTGTGTGTGTGTTGTAGCTGCAAGTTGTTCTGGGCATGCGTGCCACCAACAACAACAACAATGTTGCGTTCCTTTTTGCCTCCTGCTCTTCACCCCTTGAGCAATATTTTTGATGGTCGTTTCGGTTATGCAATAAACGATAGTGATTAGCACAAATAAAAGAAGAAGAAAGACCAGCTAAAAAAAAAAAAAAGAAGAGATTCTAAAATGTTCCACATGGAAATCTAAACGATCTTCGTCCTTTGTGATCAGGTCAATGTACCAAAGCATCATCAACATGATCATCAGCCATTATCTTGACCATCTGCCAAGTATTTTTCGTTTAGTTTGAGCAAAAACCAGAAGAGATGAAAATCAATATGTACATACATAACATAACAAAAAGGCAGCTGCAAAATCAAAAGAGAGACAGCTTAAAGGATCCTCAAAGGACACTTGTGTACATAATAAGGACTAGGGCAGGTACTTGAACGGTGTATCCTGTTATGCCATTGATCCGCTCTCTCTCTCTCTCTGACTCCGCAGTAATTTGAGATCATTCCTTTTTCCTGCACCTGCTCTCCTTTTTTTGTTTTTCTTTTTTTGTGCTCTGCTTTAGTTTTCAGGATAAGTTCAATGATTTTGTTGTGCGAGGCTGCAGCACAAGGCTTCTTTTACGTTTAAATTAATGAGCTGAGCGCTGAAACAAAGGTAGCAAGAGAAAATGTAAAGCATTTACATATTTCACTCAGTTGCTCCTTTCGGCAACAATGTGTATATGTATGTATATGTATCCATCCTTTGTATAATGGGGAAATCAAGATCATACATCAATAATGACAGATGACAATGGAAGCTGACTCAAAATATACATGAAAACATGAAAGAAAACGGGAACGATAAAACGCAATAAAACAAAATGTGTGCAGCCATGTCATGGCCATTGAATGGAGGTGAACTACCTCATCATCATCATCGTCATCTTCATCATTATGAACGGTCGTCTTGTTCATTATCTTATTGGGTGTGTCGCCAGGTCGGTCAGTAGTTAGTCAGTTCTTTTAGCGGCCGACTGATCTTACACAGTTCAGTTAAGGTCTAATTAAAAATTGAAGTTCAAATTGCATTCATTTGTGCAAATATTTAAGAGTGGACACACGACACACCGCACCGGGAACAGGCACAACCAACAACTAGTGAATGTATAGTCATATGGTCGAGAGTTGGCAGCAATTACCGAGACGCGCACTAGACTGACTTTCTGTTGGATTTTTAATTGAAATGTCAAAAGCGTTTAGTGGACAAACACCAATGATGATGATGATGATGATGATTCTGTGTGGAAAATGCAATTCTGCGCTATCGTTTTATTTTTTCTTCAGGAATTAAAGCAGGAGAATTTTAATGCCTTGTCGGCGACTATGCGGCGACGGCAAATAGAAACGCTTAGACGATGACCACGTTGTGGTGTTTCTCTGTTTTTGTTTTCGTTTTATTGAGGCTGCAAAGATATGTTAAACGCGCTAAATGGTTAAAGTTCAATTGTAGTTAGTGCTCAGTCCAGGCGCCACTTCCAAATGGATAATTTTCGAGGTGTAAGTTAGGGTCTCTGACATATTGAATATTTTGTTGGTTTGTTGGCTAAACAACACCCACCTATGCTTGTGCCACGCCTACAAAGATCTATAACAGAGGTGATTAGGCGATTATTGTAATAGATGCCCTTAGAATAAAAATCTCATAGCTGACATATTGCGAAATACCATCCAATGATTTATTTGTCTTCCTTTTAGTCGTAATGACTTGGATAAGTTAGGAATATCGACAAAATTGTTGTCACAATGGCAAGATTTCGATTATTCTACATATGGAATATCGGAAGATTGCGATTATTGCTACGAAATTTACTTGAGAGACCATCGACTTGTGGAGGTTTTGGATTCGAATGTATTTGATTATTTTATTAGCTCTTAAGACATAGTTGGGTGAGGAAATTAGATTTGCCAACGATTGAAAATCGATAGGGTTTATGTATTTATGATCTATAGACTGCTGGAGGTTTAAGTCGCAACTTAAATCGTCTTTAGAGGATTTCATTCGTAAAGTCTACCTATAAATCTTTGCCATATATGTATGTACATATGTATATAAATTTCTCTAAATGATGGAAATATATTTTGTAACAAATTAATTTGGCGAAACGGCACAGTAAGACATTTTGCTTTGTGCCATGAAATTTGGCAACAATGTATGCCTTATAGTGAGGTGTACATACATACATACAAACTATATATGTATGTATGTATGTATGTATGTATGTACGCATGTATAAATTTGTCTTAGGTAGTGGAGTAGTAGAAACAGAACAAAAAGAACCAAATATCAATTCCAGCACCTTCTTTCATTTCGTTTTTGCCCTTCTTATCCTTGGCCGAAAAACACTTTGTGTGCAAAGAATTTACGCACGCAATTTTCCTCGACTACAATTTACGCACACACACACACACATACACACATGTTCAGAAAGAAAGAGAACCATATGAAACACAGCTTCATTTCGCCCTCACATGATATCTATATATATGTATATATATATATATCTACTATAGCCTAGCTTAGTTCACTTGAATTGCGTTGCTACGGTTCAACTGAAGCGAAAATGTATCTTTGAGGTTTATTTCGTATCTCTCTCTCTCTCTCTCTCTTTCTGATTCTATTCAGTGTGTGTATGTTGAAATAATTTTCACTTGGCAATTTGTTTCCCTACATCTTTTTCTTCTCCGCCTCTCCCCCCCGTCGACCCGTCGCGCACTTCATAGTTGTGTGTGCGTTTAAAATGAAAAATAATAGTCAACAAAGTGCCAAAGCTTCAAGACCTACAACGAACCCAAAAGTAAAATGCATTTTACTCTAGCGCAACGCAACGCAGCGCAGCGCAGCGCAGGTAGCACCATGCGTTCTCCCCTCTAGAGTCACTTTGCTATGGTCTATGTCTATGTCTCCCTCACACACACACACACACACACACTTACACACACTCTGTGTGCCAAATAAATCATCGTGTATGTGTGTGTACCAACCCCGCTGCCGCCTCTCTCTAAGCTAAGCGCACCGTAGTGCTCTGACTGTGGCTCGTAAAGTACATTGGAAAAACTCTGAAATAGACAACTTGGACATGGCTCGAAGCGGCGGTCAACTACTTGAACCCAAACCTAATGAAGCCACTATGGGTGAAGAAAAGAAGAAAAAAAACAAAAAAAAAAAAAAAAAAGGCAAAGAGGAAAAACAAAAATACCAAAACCAACCCATCTAGAAGTAACTCTCATACATACTGGGTGTGTCTATATATACATGTACATAGAGGTGTATTGAAAGGGAGTCGGAGAAACTAATTAAGTTTTGCGTCAAACTACATTTCTCTCTCTCTCTCTCTCTCTCTTTCTCCCTCTCTTTCTCTCTGTCTCCGTTTCGATGCAAGTGAGGGCCTCACAATTTATGCATTACAAATCTATCTAATCTCAATAGATTTATGCCAAAGTTTTTTGCAAAGTTCTTATAAATTCAATTACCCTAAGAAAATGTGTTACAAATTATAATTCCCAACCAGTTGACGTAGCGGCTTGAAATTTCAGAATATTAGTACTAACAAAAACTTCTAGATTACTTTTACTGAATTTGTGTTTCGATTGAGTTTTCCATATACAATTCTCTTCGGATTCCTTCTGCTCCTCCCTTGGTGTGTGTCTTGTTTGTTTTTTCGTTTGTCAAATTGTCAGGTGTAATTACGTCTGAATATCGGATGCCCTCTAGATTCTCAATTCATAATGGATCTTTTATTGGGCAAAGTGCTTAATCTGTGTTTTTGTATTGATTAAATGCCAATTAATCTAACAGAAAGACAGAGCCTTCACATTGGGGATTGGGAGGAGGGGGGGAAGGCCATTAAAATGACTTTTCTACTTTTAATTGTTCATATCACATGATGGGCTCATTTACATTTGGCAGACTTCATTTTACAGTTGTAAGTTGGATTAAGATTTTTTGTTTTTGTTTTGCTTTTTGTGTGTAACCCTCCCCCCATCCCCCTCAATTTAGCATAAATAGCAGACAATGGTCTTGACTTGCTTCTGCTTCTGCTGTGGCTGCTTAAAAACCTTTTGCTCGCTGTGCTTTAAACGCTCGCACGATTTTCTCGTTGCGGCTGAGTGCCTTGTGCCGTCGTGCCAGGGGCTTGAAAACAACAACACAAAGAAAGCAACAACAACAACAACATCAACAACAAAAAATGGGTGGAAAAATATATAAACCATTTTTTCCATCTTCTCTCTTTCCACCATTGTGCTAAATATGAGATTTTCCAAAGCAAAGAAAAATTATGACAATCCTGAATACTGTCAAATATTGTATAAACGCTTTGGGCAAAAAGCAAAACAAAAAGAAAATGTAGACTAATTGGTAAAAGGACTCTTGCATATTAAATTACCAAATATTAAAGGATATCAGAAATGCAATAGCAAATAATGAGACTGTCACAGAGAATGTATATAATTTTTAAATTGAAATCATGTCAAAATTAAACCAGAGTGCCGGGGCTAACTTCGACCGCGTCAAAGTTTGTATACCCCTGCAACTGTTTTCCTTACCCATCAAAGTGGAAAAACGTTTTATCTAAAAAGGCTAATGTTTGCGAAAGAACGAAAGAACAATCTTAGCATAGCAAATAACAAAGTTATTAACAAAAGTAACTGTTTTCCACCGATCGTTCCTATGGGAGCTATGTGATATAGTCACCTGATCTTAGTCAAATTTGGCACAGTTGTTTAAAGGTGTAATAGACGCACCAATTGGTGAGAAAATAAGAGAAGTTATTGAGAAAAGTCACTGTTAGTGACTTTGCCGTTTGTATGGGAGCTATATGATATAGTGGTCCGATTCGACTGAATCGGACATATACAAACTATGTACTATATACAAGCCTACATGCTAAATTCCAGCTCTGTAGCTCTTACGGTCTAGGAGAAGTTTGCGGTGATTAGACGGACAAACGGACGGACATGGCTATTTGAACTCGTCTCGTCGTGCTGATCAAGAATATATATAGTTTATATGGTCGGAGATGCTTCCTTATATGCGTTGCACACTTCTGACCAAGTGCCTATTTGCAAGGGTATAAAAAGCTTAAGAGTTGATTGAAACTTAATGATAATGTTAATCCAACTGATCCAACTTCAAGGTGAAACAATTAATGATTTACTCTTAATGCAGGAACTATATTTACTTTTGAGATGTTTCTTTCAATCATTTAAGAAAATAGATTAAGAAGTTTTTGTTCGTTTCGAACTTTTATTTAGCCATGAAACTTGAATAATGTGACCCTTTAATACCATTTTCAGGTATCGTATCAATTGTTAGTTTCCATTGACTATCTTTTATTTGTGCAATAATTCTGGTTTTCTATTTCAATCGATTCGAAAATTAAACAGTGACAATTGCCAATTGATTTTGGTGTTTATTGTTATCGAATTTGCATAAAAATAAATAAATAAATGCCCAAATATTACATTTCAATTATTTTCTAGAGATTGAAATCAGTTATGGACGTTCAATCCATTTTACATTTGAACCCAATTAATGTAAAGCTCAAAAGAAAAAAAAAGAAAAACAGGAAAACAAGAGGAAGCCAACAAAAAATTGTCTGGGAAAATTTATAAACCAATTTTCTTTGGCCATTTGTTCATGCACTTCTTTTCTGGGAAATTTAAGGACATGAATTCTGGGCAAACTGAAAAACGGGATAATTATTCAAACACTTTCAAAGTCAAACACACACACACACACACACACACATGCAAAAAGAGAGACACACATGGACCCTAAGACATGAAAATATTTTTACCAAAAAGTGAAGCAGGAAAAACGAGCAAACGCATCGCAGGAAAAACTTTATCGTTGTTGCAGTCAACACACACACACACACACACACACATACACATCAGTTCATGGGCGACTGGGAAAGAGACAGGGGAGAAAGAGCGACGGAGACCTAACAGAGGGATGCAGCAAAACTGTGTAGAGGCCATCGTAGACCATTTTTCTACACCCTTCCTCTACCTCTACCCCTAGAGCCACTTCAATCGAAACACGAAGCGAAAAAGGGGCGACGGACGACGAAACAAAAACATATGCGGGACTCACAATTGAGAAGCATATCCTGTAAGCGGCTGGCCATGTGTATGTGTGTGTGTGTGTGCAAGTGTGAGTGTGCCGGGCCAGACAAAATATCTAAAAACAGGCGAAGGTTGTTCAACCAGCGAGAACCAACCACCAGGAGAACCAAGGGACAGCAGCATCAGCAAACCTCATCAAGTTATATAGAGGCAGAAAAAGAGCGAGAGAGAGAGAGAAAGAGAGAGAGAGCCCAGCATCAGCAGCTGTTCGTCTGCGACAAAATAAAAATAGTGGATGGATAGGTGGATGGATGGATGACTGGCTGGATGGTAGGTTTGGTTTTGCTTTTGGTTTTTCCACATCATATGAAAAGGGAAGACCGAAAATCAGTAAGAGAAACCAACAACAACAACAACCAATGCACTTTTGCACATTTGATTTTCGGTGGTGAAAATTTGGAAGCGTCAACGAAAATGAATATACACCGTAACGATTAAACATCAGTTCAAAATGCGGGACACGACAACGACAACACTAACAACAACAACGACAAGATGAAAATGGAATAGAAGAAGCAGATGAGGCCATTGGACTTTTGAGATTATAACAGGCGCATTGGGCGCAAAAGGATGTGCCCCATGCCATGCCATACCATCTCCATGCAATCGAAAAAACAAACAAAAGCCGAAATACAACACTACACAACAAAAATAGGCGACAACAAAATAAAACAAACAAAAACTAATAGTTGTTCACCAACATCCAGTTACTTGTTAAGTCGCTAACCTACTCTAATTATAACAAAGGCATCAACGTCTTTGACGTCCTGCTCAGTTGCTAGTTACAGGATATGTTCAATGAAGGATTTCGAATTGCACTTGCTGTACCTTTGAATAACGTTTTCCTCAATTTTCATCCAATTAGGAAAGCTCCTCTAATAGAATTCCAAACAAAAGTCCTGAAAACATCAGGATCCAAATCTGAAACGTATTTCATGTTGTCCTGTGTTTAATACCAACGACAGACAGAGAGGGAGAGATAGAGACCGATAGAGAGGGCGAGAAAAGTCCAGAGACTCAGAGTCAAAGTCACTCAATGAGTGAGCCTAGGCAGGCAGGCAACGCGCCGTAAGATAAAGTCCAGGTCTAAAACGACAACGATGACACCTTGCAAAAGGCACCATCAGCCACCACCACCGGCTCCAGCACCAGCACCATGAACGGTTCAGTTCGGTTGTAGAACGATTGAGAGGATGAAGATGCTGAAGGAGTAACAGACTACTACTACTGTCCAATGCTCTGGCCAACCGACCGCCCGACCAACCGACCACATCAAGTCGTGCAGGAAGCAAGTTTTATATATGCAGGCAGAAGGCAGCAAAAAGGTTTTTACACACCAACCAACAAAAAATAAGAATAACAAAAACACAAAACGTCGACTACGTCGTTTGCCGACGTCTTCTTCTGCTTCTTCTTCTTCTTCTTCTTGGTCTTGGTCGTAGTCAGTCGAAGCCTTTTGCCTGCTTCTAAAAACCAGTTGCAGGTAGTTTAAAGTAAACCCAAGACGATTCGGTTTTTCTTTTTATTTATTTTGGTTTCTTTTCTTTAAAGCATATTTCTTATGCGACTGCGCAACCTGAGTCGAAAATAAGAGTCAAAGACGAAGCGAAGGTGACGGCGGAGGAGTCTGGGTATACCTACCAATATATATACATATATATGTATACTATGCATATATACATATATATTTTTCGTCTTTTTTTGACCATTCTTAACTCTTTCTGGGCCGATATAGTAAAAGTGTGTGTGTGTGTGTGTGTGTGTTTGTTCGTTGACCGTTGCATTGCAGTGAGAAAAATTCGTAGAAGTTTGCCTAGGATTAATTGGTTTTAATGTTTTGGCTCTTGTTGTTGTTGATATGGGAATAAGGTGAATAAGGAGAATGGGGTGCAGGCACAGCAGACGCAGCTCTTGGTTCTTGGAATCATCGATGAGAATGAATTGAGTAGATGGATATAGATAAGGGTAAGGGGCAGAAGTGGAGAGATTATCTAAAGAAACATTTTGTGTGTGTTGAAGGAAACTGATATATATATACATATATAATGCTGATGATTACAAGTCATCCATTTAGAGACTTTGCAAAAACTATAGACTACTTTTGGGAAGTTTTTGATTTATTCTTAATGCTAAAAGACCCGGCAATACGATTTTTACTATGTAATAGGAATTCGTTTACACAAGTTGGCAAGTTTCTCGTAAAACGCTTGTTTACCCCCTTTTCCATTCTGTCAGGCAAAACTTCCTTCCGTAAAAACCTTCACCTGCTCTCCTGTTGTTTTTTGTTTTTCCTTTGCGCCATAAACAAAACCTAGCCTAGGCTTAGGTATTCTCTCACTCTCTCTCTGCACCTAACAAGTTCGACATTTGGTACTTAAATTTAACGCTTGATTGCATTTCGGTGTGGCCCAGGTGCCCAGGTCTATATATTAATATTTCTACCGCTGCTGCTGCAATGATGATGATGATGATTGCTTTAAAAAGCCCAACAGTGAAAAGAAAGAACGCAGAGAGAAAGAGAGAGAGAGAAAAGGCCAATCCAAAACGTCAACGACTCTATTCTTTTTTTTTTTTTTGTGAGGGCAGGGAAGGTGGAGGATAGAGCTTCTACTTTAAGTCAGACCTAGAGTTTTGCTTCTCATGCTTAGGGCCTATCTACCTCACCCTCCTGTCTCTCTCTTTTTCTCTTCGTCTCTTCCTCTGCGAGTTGTATTCATCGTTCTTTGGGTACTTCCTTGTGCCTAAACCCAACGCCGCCTTCTTCTGCTCCAACTTCTCCAAAGACGTCGTCGTAGTCGTCGCCGTTTTGGTCGTCACTTAACGTGTGCCAGTTTTTCACTGGCTTCTTGGGTATTCCCTCTCCCACCTACCTATCCTACCTTTCCCCTTCTCTTTCGATTCTTCGCTCGTTTTACTAGGGTTTTCGGGCTTCACTTCGCGTTTGATTGCAGCCGGAAATGCCGTTTTACACGTGAATGAAATTTGTAGTAGTAAAAAGAAAGAAAAATATATTGAGAGAAGGAAATCAAGAAAGAAGAAAGAAAAAAACAAATAATCTAAAATGCGGCCACGTTGCCAAATTTCACACCAATGAGAAACGTAAAAACATTTGTCATTTGAAACCTTTTGCAAAATTTATTCTACATTTATCTCATATCAAAATGCCAAATAGTGAGAATTCTCTTCTTCACCTTCCTTTGCAGCGTTCAAGGAGATATGTATGCAATTTACAATGTCATCTGGCTTTTACCCGAGCTTCCAGGTGCATCGATGATATAACCTTTTTTTTTGAAATTAAAGCATTTTAGTTTTACAAAAGAAAAAATGTAAATTTAATTTTCTAAACGAGAAAAGGAATATAGAGGGATGGGATGGACAAAGTCACCCCGTATTGGCAGTGTGGTGTGGTGGTGGGGGGTATAGGGGTAGTAATAGTTGTAGTTTAGCTATTCAATAGCGAGATTTTTGCCGAGGTTGATGAACCACCTCATGTAATACTGAAAGAGGGAACTTACCAGACAACACCGAATGCACCATAGCCTATGGGACGATCCGGTTGTACATCCTGGGGTACTGCTGGCGGTTGATAATATGGAGCCGCTGCAGCTAATATTGCGCTAGCGCCCTGTGGCGCACCACCGGCAGCACCACCCTGTACCAACGACATCGAAACGCTCATTGATGAACTACGCGGCGTTTCAGCGGTATAATTTGGACAGCAGGCTGTTGCAGATGCTGCTCCTGCTCCTGCTCCTGCTACTGATGCAGATAAGGATTTCTGTGATAATATTGTGGAGGATATTGTTGATGAGGATGTTGATCTATGCTTTTGCTGTTGATTATTGAGTTGAGTTGCTTCGTTTTGGTTTTTTAGAATTTTTGGTATGTTGGCTGTTGTTGCTTTTGTTGTTACTGCTGCTGAGGACGATTTGTTGTTAGTTTTATTGGAATTGATGCTGTTGGTTGTTGTGCTATTGACTGTATTGTTAATGGTTGAATTGGTATTGGTATTGGTATTGGAATTGGTGGTGTTGGTGTTGGTGGTGGTAGAGGTGGTGGTTGTTGTGGTGCTTGATTTGATGATGTGGGAGAAATGGTGTTGATTGCTCAATGGATGCCGCTTGGGGCCACTAATGGCCGCCATTCAATAATTATTGTTGGCCATTGCTTTTGTTGGTTGGTTTGTTGGTTGTTGTTGTTGGTTTTGGTTTACTTTGGTTTCTATTTTCGTTTTGATGCTGCTGGAACTCCTTTATTTTCCTATCCTTTTTTTCGTTGTTTGTTCTCTCCTCTGCTTTGTGTTTTAATGGCAATGACAACGTTTGCGGCAGTTTTAACTGTAATTCAAAAATAGAGTTTCTAATTAATAATTGTATATAATTAATATATCTATATTAATATTAATTTGACTCTACTCTGTGTAATGATGGACATTTACCACCAAGTAAAGTCTTTGCACCGACTTAGGTATGCCCTGCCTGCAAAGGGGGCAGCATTTTGCCATTTTTCCACAACATAATAAACTATTAAGCAAAAATGTTGCAGGAAGTAATTAATATTATTTTTCAAACTAAGGGGGCGTGGCAAAATAAATAAATTTGGCAACAAAAATGATTTCAAAAATCGTTCAATCATTTATATTTACTTTTACTGCAAGAAATGTACCGTTAGTCAAACGATGGCTTACTGAATCAAGGATACGTCAAAGGAGAGCACAAGAGAGAGAGAGAAAAAGAGAGAGAGAAAAGTGAAAGAGAGGGGACAGAAGAGGGCAAAAGGTGTGGCTTTAGTAATAATAACATTTAAAAATAAGACAAAATAAAGTGAATATAATTTTTGAAGCAAATCTTGCAGGGAAAATGGTACCAAAAAAAAAAAACCTTTTGGGCTGCGGTAGCTTCTCTTTCTCTCTCACTCTTTTGCACGCTCTCTCTCTCTTTCTGCCCAGGGCGGCGTCGCCGTCTGGATTGTAACAATTTATCGTAAATGCGTATGTGTGTGTGTGTGTTTGTGTCTTTTTTGAGTGCGCATGTATGCGTGAGTGAATTTCGAATTACTGAGTGAGAATATTTTCCCTGGATTGGCTAACGGCGCTACTGCTCTGCTGCTGCTCTGCTGCGCGTGGCTGCAAAAAATGCGCTCAAAAATCTTTCATCAGCACAAACTAAGCTAACAGGAGGCGATGGTGCAGGAGGAGGAGGAGGAGGGGGGATTTGAAACTAACCGAAAATAAGTAATAGCACACCAACAAACTAAAATATTAAGCAACTTGAAAATTAATTACATTTTAATTACCTTAAAAAATCAGCGAAGCAGTAGCTTTAGCAGTGACAGCGGCAGCAATATTAACAGCGCAGCAGCAGCAGCGGCGACAGCGTCAGCGGCAGCAACTCTTCCGCATTGACAAACGATGGGACAAAGGGGGGTATTTGTGGGGGTGTGTATATGTCTGTGTGTGTTTGGGACTAACGCTTCTGGGGGAGTTAGGAGTGACGACACACGGTGGTGGTAGTGCTGGTGGCGGCGGTAGCGTCGTCGTCGGCAGAGAGGGTGGCGGTGGAGATGGTGCGTAAGGAAGAGACGGGACAACGGGACCCAGACGCGCGATAACAAAGTAAAATATATGAGGAACAAGTAAACGCTGGGGGAGCACAGGAAGCAGTAGCGAAAAATCTGCTCTTCTAACTGTAAAATACCGAAATTTTTCTTGTCGCTATTGTTGTTTTCTTTGATGTTGTTGTTGTTGCTGTTGTGTTTTAAAAGAGAGCAAAAATGCAGCGCGACACACACACATATACATACATATTAACCGCAAAATCGGCAGTAGTAGTAGTAGGCAACAACAAAACACACACTTTTACACAAAGGCAGACAAACACACAAAAAAAAAATTCCTCTTCTTTTTACTTTGGTTGGGTCACGTTTCTCTTTTTATTATTACTTTTTTGTTTGATTTTTCTTTTTGCAACAAATTCTTTCGGCTTAGTGTTTTGTTTGAGAATTTTCCTTTTTTATTTAATATATTTTATTCATCACACAAGCAATTATCATTTCTTTTTAGTTGTTGCTTTTTTGTAGATTATTTTTCTTTTTGTGCTCACACGCGGCGTCTTTTGGACCGAAACTTTTCATGAGGAGGACTGCGCTGCTGCACCGTACACGTCTAAAAAAATTTCAACAAAAACCACCGACACACATCCGCTCACGTGAAAAACCAAAACAAGAAAATCCGCAACACGTCCGCTCACATTGGCGACTCTGGCAACTCTGGTGGCAACTCTAGTCTAAGCAATCCAGCAAGCATTTTGGAGGTGGTTTAGACCGGACTAACCCAACAAACATTTCATTTGTGTTGCTTTCAGTGATTTCGTGCCACGGCCATCAATAAGTCCTTAGGCAGTGGCGCAATTATTGCCATTTTACGTTGGACGTCTTTTAATCTTTTCATTCCTAACGATGGAGCCAGTCGTCAATCCCTTTTGAATTTTTTTTGGGTTATCGAACCATTTTATTCCGTTAGTCAAATAAAATCCCCCTATAAGCACTTTTCCATCCTTTTGAATCAGCCGCCTACCAACACTAGCAACCATGTGTTAACACTTATCGTATATCGGTAATGAGTTATCGATAGTCAAAACCCGGAAAAAAAGCAAAATTTATTACCAACAGTGTTGAGAAACTTAATATTTAAATTCGTCTGTTTACATTTTTGTTTTTTAACCATGGAGCAACCGCAACATGGCACGGCTCCACTGCAGGAATACCTTACAGATTTGGTTATTCCTCATCAGCGTTGCAATGTGAATATCATCCCGGATCACATAACCATGCTGCATGGCACCAAATCAAAGAAACAAAATTCCAAGAAGCGACGGGCCCACAAATCACAAACATTGTCACGCCGGGAGTATGCCAATCTTGGACTGAATACACTGCCCACACGACAAATGAGCTACGAACAGGCCATGCCGCTGCATAAACTGTGGCGTGGCTATATAAGGGAGCACCTAAATCTGAAGGAAGGCGATCAAGTACCCCAAATTCATGAGTCACGCTATGAGGAATTCAGTAAACTGCTGGTCAAAATGGATTTCCATGGTGCCAAGCTGAAGGTGATCCAATCGAAATGTGAAACACTTGTCGGCATAGCTGGCATTTGTGTAATGGACACAAAGAATGTACTGAAACTTCTGGGCACTGATCATCGACTACGCACTGTGCCCAAGAGCGAATGTGTCTTTGGAATGCACGTGGGCAACATGGAATTTACCATATTTGGCCAACATTTGAATATTAGACCAGCCGAGCGTAGTGTTAAGAAAATTAAAGGATTCATTGAGCCATTTATGTAGAGTCAGCTAATTACTGAGTACTGAGATTGAGTTCAATTTCGGATTATTTAGAATTACAATTTAATTTCGTTTAGCATATAAAATCGTACATTAAATGTTATATTTTCATATCATTATTTTTATTTCATTATAATTTAGATGGGAATATCATTTTAAATAAATAGATATATTTATTTATAATTATTATTTTGTTTGTCATTAGTATAAAGGATTTTTGTTTTTTTCTTCAGATGATCAGCCTCTTCTAACACTCTCATTGTCTTGATTAAGCTGATGATGACTTCGTCATTATAATGACAGCGGATGGAACCAAGCCAAGGACCTCTAGTGGCTTCTCATAATCATCGTCGGCGAAAATTTTACGCGGAAATGTGGTCATTAAAGCGAAAGGAGTATCAATGCCAGTTGCCACTTGGATAAAGACACGAACAGCCGACAGCTGCTCCTTGACATTAAAGGTTTCGGTTAGTGTCTTGCCATCATGAAGACGAACTTGTATGCGTGTTTCGGTATAATCTCGTGGTGGAGATTTAACCGCAGTGGGTGAAACGACAGCAGCCGCTGGTGCTGTAGTGGAGCTAACCGACGAAGAATTGGGGACAGTGGAATTATTCTTTTGTTCGCGAGCTTTACGAGCGGCCTTATCGGCCTCGATTTGTGCCCTGACACGATCGCGTGCTGCCTTCTCCTCTTCCTTTTCACGCTTACGTTGGTCGACAATCTTTTTCATTTCGATTTCTTCCATGCGCCGACGCGCCTCAGTCATATCCTTGCCCGAACGAATACGATTCCTTTCACGTTCCAAGGCATCAGCTTTTTCGCGCTCCTCTCGCTCTATGCGTTTCTGTTTGAGCTTCTCCTCGATAATAGCTAATTGAACCTTCTTCTCCTCCTCGGTCAGAGCCTTTTTCTCCTCAGAGGATTCAGAGAAATTGTGGTGACCTGTTTTGGCTGCGTGATATTCAACTTCTGCGTGGTCTTTCAGGACTTTGCCACAATCATCGCATACCACTGATTTGGCAACGGATTCACCCTCTGGAGCAGCTGAAGTCCCAGCTCCAGCCTCAGCACCTCCACCGCCAGCACTGCTGGAGCTGCCAGGATCATCTCCTCCCGCTGCTGTACCTTGGCCTGCCTCCTCACGTTTTGTTTCCGGTATCTCCTCGTCAACATGGGCCAATAGCCATTCCATGGCCGGCTCAACACCTTTATGGTTGGTCACCTTTAATGCATATTCCCTATATAGGGAGAGCAAATGTCAAATGGCAGGAGAGAAAATCATGATGCAAAAGCCGGTAATAGCGGGAACGGCATTTAAATACTTACACGCGCTCCTGAGGGAAACCCATGTCAACCAAGGTCTGGATATCAGTCATTGTTCAATCAAACGTTTTGAATTTAAAAACAAAATTAAAAGTTTTTGACTTTGAGTCCCTTTTTTGCCTTTTTTCGTTTTTGTTGTAACAATGACACACAAAAACAAAGCACCAGTGTTGATAATTCTGCACTGTTTCGGTTAGAGATGCGAATTGTATTTAATATTGGCTTTAAATTCTAGAACAATTTCTTTTGACATATGTATGTCAAATATTTATATACACATATTGATGCAAGCTGTTTCACAAGACTTAATTAACCAACCAAAAGTTATGTACTCTTAGCAAACAACCATCTCTAATTGACTTGACCAAGTTTGTTCGATTCAAGCGTTGCCCAACACTTGACCAAAATAGCGTCTTTGGATTCACAGCTGGCATCACCACTGGCATATTGTGCATTTAATTTTCATTTTTTTGCAATGTCGCAGCGTTCTGTCCAAAACAAAATGAAGAAAATGGTTGTTAGAATTTCCCGGCATCCGTACTTAAATTTGGACGGTGACCATCTGTTGCAAGAGAATCCCAATCGTGTACGCAAATGTCGGGTTAATCTAGAGCGCCTAAAGATGTCCCCGAAACAATTGAAGCCAAAGCATGTTAAAGTGTGCGTGTGTCGCCTGCCCCAATATTTCTTTACGGAGCGCAATGAGGTTTCTGTGACACCAGCCGCTTCCATAATCAACTCCGAAGTGGAAGAGGAAAGAGAAAGTGCGTATAATCAAGACACCGTTTTGAAACCGGGCAATCTTATTTATTTAAAACTGTTTAATTTTAGTTGACACGGAATAGCTTGAGCAAATGCAAAGGAAGCGGTATCTGGGGACAAGCAGAAAGAAGGAGGGAAAAGAGACTTGCCCACAACTTGTCACTAAGGGGCAATACATATAAATACATAGACTAACACAAATATACATCCATACATACATCGCATTGTCGGCTACAAACTTCTACACATAGCCTTAAGCAACAATTATTTGTATTACCGTAAATGAATGCATACAAATATGTATGCTTTCATTTCGAATATACCACAACGGTAGCTAGTGTTGGTTAGCAGTTAATCATCATTAATCAGATGTGCCATACTCTAACCAATTGCCGTTATAGTTCATCCAATATATTTTTAGTATATTAAGCACGGCCGTTTAAAAATACAAAAAAAAAAAACATTTGCCAAAATTTTGAAATTAATTTTATTTTACTGCACTTCTTACTGTAGCAATGGGCTCAAATTGGGAGTATATACATTTATTATTTTGAACTCCTAAAAATAAGTCTAATGGAACTTTATCTTTAATCTTAAATTGTGTCTACATATAAAAAGTTAACGATATTTTATATTAAATTGAATGGTTCCTAAAAACCAAACGAAAATGCTTCACCCCTACTATTACTCGGCTACGCCTTTGATCGAACGAAAATAACACTTTCCAACACTATTGTTTTTTTTTCCTGTCAAAACAAAAAATATTCAAGTCAGCTGTCGCAAGACTGTTTCTGGAACAACTCAAAATTAAATTTACTGTTTGTCGTCTGCGTTCCCACTTAAACTTGATTTTAACATAAACTTATTAATTATTACTTATTAATATGAATTGGCATTCGGGCAACATAGCAGAAGCGGTGGCTGAATCCAAAGCCAAAGATGCCATATTTGTGGTTTACATAGAAGGTACAAGGTGTAATAAGAAAAACAAAAAAAAAAAAAAAACACGTCATTCGTTTATTGGAAATGAAATTGATTTATGTACCATCTCAATGCAGGTCAGGATGAGATGTCAGCCAAGTTGGACAAATTTATAGATGATGGACGCGTCCGAGCAAAACTAGAAACATCAGATTTTGTGGCCATTAAAGTAAAAGGAGATAGCTCGGCCTATGGACAGTTTATATCGCTTTGTGAGTGAATATTCCCGTCATCCAATTTTAAAGCTTTTCAAAGGGCTTTAACCAAACAAAAATGGTAATCTGTGCTTCGTACATTCTTTTGCAGATAAAGTTGTTCCTATTCCGTCCATATTTTTTATTGGCAAAACGGGAACTCCTTTGGAAATTGCCACAGGCATAACAACCAATGTGGAAGAGCTAGTAGACAAAATAGACAAGGTCTTGGAATTAGCCGGAAAGCGGCAAGAGAAGAAGGAAACGTCCGGAGAAGTATCAAATTTATCTGATATTCCAGTTGAGAATGCAGACCGTAAAATAGCTGGATTAGATGACGATAAGAACACAAACATTGAGGAAGAAAAGGCTGCAACTTCCGCGACCTCAGCCATACCTGCTTCAGAAATGGCTAATGTGGAACCCACTTCTGATGTGGCTACCTCTAGTGTCAAGGAAGTGAAGCAGCCTTTAACAACCTCTAATAATGAGAAAACACCAGACGCTCCAGCTGCAGTTGCGGCCGAGAAGAGAGCTGCAGCCGCTGCCGCTGCCGCTGCAGCTAAAGCAGAGGCAGTTGATTCTCCACCACCACCCACGGTAGCGGGTGCTGTACCTCAGGGTCAACAGGAAGAGGGAACTGAATCCGTGTCCACAAAAGTGGCAGATGCTCAGAATATTTTAGACCAGAAACGACGCGAACGCTTGGCTCAAGAGCAAAAGCGCGACAAGGAAAACGAACTACGTCGACGCCGTGAAGGAAAGGAGGCTCAAAGTCAACAGGCTTTATCCAAAGAGCAAGAAATTAAGAATATGCAGGTCTGTGGACTTCGAGAAAGAGAGAAAGCTATTTGAATTCAAGTCGAGTAAGACGAAAGAACTAGTCTTTGTTTCTCCCTCTCACTCGCTCTCGCTCTCTCTCTCTCTCTCTCTATCTCTCTCTCTGTTTGGTTTGACATATGAAATTAATGTCCTTTACTTTTTCCAGGAACGCATACGTCGCGAACGCCAGGAGGAGCAAGAGGCCCGTGAACGTATACGTGCCCAGATAGCAGCTGATCGAGCAGAAATGACTCGTCGTGTGATAATAAGTGCCGATACAACTAGTTCATCCACTGGCGGTTCCACTGAAGCAGCAGCCACCACACCGGTTAGTCCAGTAGATGAGACACGTTTACAGATCCGTTTGCCCGGCGGTGAACATCGCACAAAATCCTTTCCCTCTGGTGAATTACTCTCCACGGTAAAAATTTATGTACATAAAGAATTGCTTGCGGGCAGCAATATACAAGATTTCACGTTGGCCACAAGTTATCCACGTCGTGAGTTCCAACTGAAGATGAGTCAAAGACATTGACTGAATTGAATTTAGTACCAAACGCTTTGCTTTTGGTCTTGATTAAGGAGCAGGTTAATCGAGTTGTTCGCACTGGTGGCTCCATCATGACAATTTTTGCCACCGTCTTCTGGGCCTTGCTTACGCCGGCAGCCAAGGCTTTCGATTATATCAATAAAATGGGCATTCAGCGTTTGACCCAAGGATTGGCTAACATTGGTTGGACTAGACCACTCCCACAGCAGCAGGCAGCTGATAATGATGTCGTTCTAGTCCCTGGGAATGCTGCGTATGTAACAAACGAATCTTAATTTGTGGAAACCCAAATTACTTTATCTTGAATATTTTTAGATCCGCCCGTCGCAATATGGATATGTTTCAATTGCGGCCAGCCCAAAATCCTGGTAATCAACAGCCGCAGTCATCATCATCATCTCCGACTTCAACGCCATCTGTTCCTACGGTTGATTTACTCACGCCTGATCAGAAGGAGAATGCGGCAACGCTACCCACAGGAAATACCACGAAGCAATTACAGGCTGCAACATCCGAAGCCGCGTCAGTCTCGGCTGCTGCTCATCCTCACACACAATCGCAGCAATTCCAACAGCGTCCTGGCGGCTATCAGCCACCACGCTATGGTGATGCCAATATTAGACGCTTGCAGGATACTAAAGATGATGACAAGGATAATAAGGCCACTTACAATGGCAATTCCACTCAACAGCAGTAAATACCAATAGGACGAAGTAACAAAAATCTCCTTCCTTCTTTTACTCAGAATATTTAACGGACAGGCCTTAAATTATTAACGACAAACCAGTAGAAAAAAAAAAACACATAACCAAGATGCATATATATATATATATATATTTATATGTATAGATTTTCTAAATACAATATTCCATCAAATAATGATCAAAGAATTGTATCTTTTGTTTTGCTTTTTTCGCTTAATCTTTTTGTTTTATTTTGATTTTTAGTTGTCCCGAAACATTTTCTATTTATCAATCGATCTTGTTATAGCTTAAGCTTATATAAACATACATAGATACGTTTAATTTCCCATTGGGATAAGTAGAGTATATCATTTTTGCTAAGAAATGGCAAAGGTTTTTTTTTCGAAAGTTGTTATAGTTTGTTATATCATTGTAAAAAAGATAAATGTAAACATTTTTTGGATATGGAGTCATATACAGATCTAAAATGATCTTAGATTTCCACATTTTCTTCGAATTCCATATATAAGCTTTAAAACAAAATATTTCATTGTAAATTGTGTTACTTCTTCAGGCCAAGGATTTGCTTTTCTGGGGACCGGTATATTTCCGGTAATGTTGGATTCAAATCCATAACGGTTATTTGATCAACACTAACGTTAGTCAGCACTGCTTCTTTATAAAAGAGTTTACCAAAACTAAACACGCACGAAAAGGCTTAAAGTTAAACAAAAAAATGAAAAATAGATTAGGATTAATTCACAGCGAGGCCCAAAAATTCTTTTAGCATTATAAGCTTGGAATTATTTTTACAATAAAGAATTATACAAAGATGGGGATCACTTCGGGAAAACTAGGCGACTCTTGGCAAGGACAACTTGAGTGTACAGCAACTACATTTATTAGAGTGAAAGAGAAACAAGAGTGTAGACCGCGCTTTTTTGAGACACCATCGAGAAGTTAGTGAAAAATCGTAGGGAAAACAGCACAAAGAAATTTATATGAATGTAAATACAGGTAAGGCACCTCAAAACAATTACTTAATAAAGAATGTGCTAACAGTTTTAAACTTTCAGGTAAGCTAAGCAATGGTTATGTTTATAAATCTATTGTAATATGCTGTGGTTCGCACAAACTGTGTGAATTTGATAAAAAAGAATTGGTTTATAAGGATATATTGTTAAGTTTTAAGTAAATATTTAAACATTTCAATTTATAATTGGTTCTGTGGAACTAGTTCAATAATGAATGAACAATCAAGTTGCGCGCGATTAAATAATTTTAAAGACGCCGGAGAACTAGTTTGCTCGCTTCGAGTTTAAAGTGATTCGTACCAAAAATACCAAAAAGACACAAAAATACCAGAAAGGTTAGAAATACCAAAAAAAGAAGACAACTTAAATTTCATGAATCAAATCCCAGATTAATAATTAATAAGAGTGATTAAAGTTGAAATTTAAATACTGGGGTCATGGCCGAACTGAAGGCACCCTCGCTGCAATCGCTGCTGGACTCAGATCGCGGTTCCACTGACAGCTTGCTGGCAGAATCCCTGCAACTGGATTTTGACGATGTGGGTGGAGCGGTAGAGAGAGAGACAGAAGTTCTAGATTAAACCGATTAATATTGATTCCACTTGCAGCTAGATGATAAGGAATATGCCATACCGCCCACAGATGTTTTACCATCATTGGAGGCGGTAATGAGTGAATTTGATACCGAATTGGACTCCGATGTAGCCTCCGAACTGGGCATGCCAATGCCGACACCGTCCCCATCACTGGTTGGTGATGGTGATAGCATGCGAGCCGGTGGCGTGGGCGGTGGTGGTTCCATAATGCGTTATACACTCCTTCATGGCATCTCGTCGCAGCTATCATCGGCCGCCGAGCGTGTGAATGCTGGAGCAGCAAGCTGTTGTGCAGTCGCCGCCTATATAGCAGTGGGTACTTCTCATGGCCATATACTCAATTTCGATGTGACACAAACATTGAGATGGGCCCATCAGGATAAGCATAGTCAGGGATCTGTCTCCAGTTTGGCTTTCAATGGTGATTCCTCGCGCTTAATGGCCGGTTACGCCCGTGGCTTGGTCATTGTAATGGATACACAGACGGGAGATGCTCTGCGAGAGCTATTTGAAGTGATAACACCCAATACGGGAGTGCTGCATGTGAAATGGACATCGAGATCTTCCCTGGCACTGTGCGCCGATGCCGGTGGTTCAGTATGGTCCTTGAATTTTACCCGCAAACTGGGCATAAGAGGTTGCCAATCGCGTTGCCTCTTCTCGGGTGCACGCGGCGAAGTGTGTGCCATAGAGCCGCTGCTAATGGAAGGATTCGGCAGTCGACGTCATGAGTTGGATCAATATTGCATTGTGGCTTTGGCCACCCTATCGAAATATTTTATTGTCACCGTTCGACCAAGACTGAGAGTCATCAAATATCATAGTCTACAGGGTCCAGGGGATTGTCTACCCCTCTTGGCCTGGCACTTGGTATTAATACAAGCCGCCGATGCGACACGCTCTGTGGATCCCGTCTTGGTGGTGGGACGAGGCAATCAATTATTTTTCCATCAGCTATTCGTTGCCAATGGACGCATTACGTTGCTCTATTTGCGTCATGTCCAATTGCAGTCAAATCTGCTCTCTGCCCACTGGCTGGGACCCAAATGTGTGGCTTCTCTGGATACCTCGGAAGTGGGTCATTTGATAGACGTACGCTCGAGCAAGGAAATGGAGTGTATGGATATGGCCAATGCCGGATTAGTATACAATTCCGCCCAATTTAAGGGCCTCGCCACTGGCGGCAACGTATCGCCGGCCTTTGCTTTGGCTGGAACAAATGCCTGCTACAATTCCATAGTCTCACGAGGCACACAATTATATATCCTGGGCAATCATTCCCTGCATATCATTGGCGTGCGTTCATGGTCGGAGAGAATAAGTTTTCTAGTGAAGAACCATCGATGGCAAGAGGCCTGCCAATTGGCGTTGGATGGTTATCTAAACTCAACAGAGCGTCCACGCAAACGTTTGCAGGCCAAGGAGAGGATTATTCAACTCTTTAAGGAATACATAAGTAATGCATCCCGACCACCTCCAGATTATTGTCTCGGTTCCATAATCAATTGCATGATTGTTATTGGTGAATTGGATTTATTGTGGTCTCAGCTCTGGGAGCGCTTACAAAATACCTCGAAAACCTCATGCGAACTATTTCTTCAACACATTTCCGAACACATTGAACAGGAATCGATTCATAGTCTTAATCCAATTATATCACAGGCTTTGGTTGAGTTTTGGTTAAATCGTAATCCTCTCAAATTGGAGCAATTGATTTTGAAATTAGATTGGCTCTCATTGGATTTGAATCAAGTTTTAAAGGCCGTCAAGCGGCATAAGTTGTATAAGGCGCAGATATATTTAAATACTCAGGCACTAAATGATTATACATCGCCATTAATCGAACTTTTGCCCCTAGTGACGACAACCGGGCTGGATTCCTCCAGGTATTTGGGTAATTGCCTCTTGGTCTATATATCTAGTTGTCTGGCTGGTCGTGGCTTTCCCACTGGAGATATACCACTTGAGCATAGGCATCAGGTCAAACACGATGTTCTACGCTGTTTAACGTCACAACATTCCAGGGATAAAGAGATTGCCGACGATGTCGAGGAAGAATTACCGTATCCATATTTAAGAACTTTATTAAAATTCGATACTCGCGAAACATTGAATGTCATTAATTTGGCCTTCCAGGAGCGAGAGTTTAGCAATGATTTGGGCTATTCATATCGGAAAAGGATCATCAATTTGCTATTGGAGATTATGACACCGGAAAATGCCACAGTGAGTGACAAAATGGAATTGCTTACTTGATTCTTGATTATTTATTGTCTCTCTTGTTTGTTTTAGTGGGCGGAAATCGGTTGTTTGTTGAACTTTATTGCCCAACAAATATCGCAACAATGTTTGCCCTGTGATAAACATTTACTCGAACGAGTCCTCAGCTATTTGGCCCAGGAGCATATAGCAAATGAATCGAGTCGCCAGCACTCGGAACGTGAATCGGCTTGGCATGAGCTGTTATCGCAGAATTGTCTAAATGAAATAAGCAGCGATGAGGAGCAATTACAATTGGCCAAGAAGGCCAAATGCTATTATGTTGAGGAATATTTGTTGGAGAAAATGAAATCATATGATCATATATTGGATTGTTACATTAAGAATCCCTCCAGACATGACATGATGTTTGCTTATATGGAACGGCATGTCCAGGAGCCAGAACGACAAATATATGATCAGCTTAAGGATAATCTAAGGCAAATGCTTGACATAAATTCACAACAAACGACACGTCTGGTGGCTCTACACTATCCCGAGAAAATAAGCGAACTAATTGATCTATTGTCGAGTCAAAAGGACGATGCAAAATATCTTTTCGTATTATTGCAAAATTTAAATGAGAGACAAACTCAAATGGATGCCATGCAAATAGAATTATTATTGCGTTTATATTGCCAATTGCAGACGCCCGAACAGATTGAAGAGTTCCTGAGATCTCATGAGGGTTATCGTTTGGACAAAGCCATCGAAATAGTCGAAAGTTGTGGGCAATTGAAACGATCTGTGATCTATCTATATGAGAAACAAGAGTCATATGCAAAGGCTTTTGATCTATCTATGGAAATGCTACGCGAAGCTGACTCAACCAATCAAGCCTCAAAGGAGGCCCAGGAGATATCGGCTCTATTGGGGCGATCGGTGAAAACATTGCCAACCGCTCAGCTAGAGCGTTGTTGGTTTAGTCTATTGCAATACATTCTACCTCATCAGGAGCTACAATCTCTGACCAAGTCTCTGCTGCACGAGGCATCCCAGCATATCGATTTGCATAATCTAGTCCAGCTAATCATGCAAACGCATAATGTTTCGAGCAGTTTTGGTGACATCAAGGATCTGTTAATGGGAATGCTGGTCAGTTCGCGTCAACAGACCGAGGCTCTACGCACAGCTAGTGAGATTTTATGCCAAGACTTGCATAAAGACTTCGTTGAGCAACAAAAACTATCACGTCGTGGTTTGTGGATAACCAGCTTAAGATGCTCCATATGCCGGCAAAGACTTGGTGGTGGTGCCCCCCGACTCGACAGTATTGATAATGGGTAAATGTGGACATTCCCTCCATGAGAAATGCCTTATCGAAAGGCAAGAGGAGCTCAAAGAAGATGACGAGCCATGTCCACGTTGTGCAGCAATGCCATCGACTCCTTCGCCTGGCTCGCATCTAAAGCTAAATCCCGGTGACAGCCGTACGAGTCCCATGCGTCTGCCCTGCCCCAGTCAGCATTTATTGAGTCAATCCTCTGCCCTCGAATTAGGCGCCCTGCAACTAAAGGCTCCACCCAGACGCTTCTACTAAATCCGATTCTACTTGTATTATATTATATTCCATATTGCCCAAAATGTATTTATTGCAAACCCCAAGATAAAATTATATATGTATATACACATATTGTTAATAGTAAAGCGAAATTGACAAATTTTGAATGAATTAGGTTTACCAAATATTTAATTAATCTCTATTTAAGTTATACAGTTATCGAATGATATATGCATATGGTATATTATTTCCCACGATGAGTTGAGATCCATTAGAGTCCCTTTTCCATTCTGCTTGAGATTGGACAACTGAATAGGAACAAAAACTTGCAAAAATTCGTATATATGTGAAGTATATAGCAAAGATATGGGATATCGACGAATTTGTTGGTTTATTTTGCATTGGTTCGTTGTTGTTTGTATTGATTTATTCCAGGGACCGTTATAAGTTATGTTAAAAAACTTATATGATAATTACATTTCGATTTTTTTTAGGATTTCTTCATTAATTTTGAGTAATTTAATAAAAATGATCCATAAAAATCTTTTTTGATGATTAAAAATGATTTTTATTTAACCAGCTGCTGCGTTAAATGTTTTCAAAACATTTTTGCACATCCTTAAAAAGAAATTCAAGGACTACCCCTCCATATAATTGTATAAACTTTATACAAAGGCCACTTTATTTTTATATCATATGTATAAGATGAATTTATTGATTAAACAATGTCCGATTATTATTATTATTGATAAATTCATTTACAAAGTTAGTTTGTCCTTTTTGAATTTGAATTGATGAGTCTGTTGTTGTCTTTTCTAATGTCTTCTTACTATTCGGAGAGGAGTCTTCTGTAACAATACTGTGTGCAATAATATTTCAACGAATAGTTGGACAATATCTGATGATGGCTTTTGTTTTAATAATCATAGCGATAGCGTGTTAAAGATAGAAGATTATTCAAGATTAGAGTTAGAGTCTCCTAAGGCGTATTACAAACAGAAACAAAAAAAAATATATATAAAATACTTCCAATTTGATATATATTGTATATTCCCGCCCACCCATCTAATCCCTAAGGTGTAGATCATTTTTGTTTGTTATCTACTCTAAGGATTAACATTGATCTATAATATGTGGCGGCTGCCTTTTACCCATTAAAACTAGTTCAGTTGTTTAAGAAAGTTACAGGGTGAACCACATAAGAAATTGCAACAACTTGTAGACATTGACCAAGGGGAATTTCCATGTCTTGCTATTGTTCTCCTTGCGGAGCAGTGGGGGCAACAGGCTGGGATAATGGACGGGACTACCTATATGGCAATTGGTTATAACGGAACCACTTGGATAATGTATGGGTCGAGCATCGCCCATTTTGACACCATCACAATCAATCAGTTCCAAGGATTTATTGAAACAAATTCGTATTTCGGATAGATAGCTTATCTCGTGTTTGCCATCAAAGAGACAGTGAATCGATGGCTGTTTATGCAACACCTTCACGATGGCATTGTTTATGGCCACAACTGTATTATTTGAATCGGGATGTATATCGGATAGGTCCAGGATGCGTGACATAACATACTCCTCACGCCAGGCCAGGCCCTGGTCAAAGTATTTCAATTCGTTGTCCAATTCGGTCAAAGCCATGGCACAAGTGCCATGTTTAAGCCATTCATGTTCCCACAGCCACTCTTGGGAGCTTGGACCCTTTAGATCTGGCCAAAATGTTTCCAATTGCTGTTCGATGCCATCCAATTGGGTGATATTGAAATTGACTGTACGATTACAGAAATCGGGACCAAGTTGACCCAATTTGGTTGGCCATATACCATGAATGGTCCAGAATTCTTTTTCTGTGGCAATTCGCATTCCTGATTGGGATTATTTTCACGCCAATGATAACATGTTGTGACTGGCCATTGTTGGGTAAAGATCAGGACATCCCAATTGTGATCCTTCACACGTAGATGATCTTCATCATCCAAATCGCTGTCGTTGCTGTGGTCGGCATCATCGTCGTCGTCATCATCATCGTGGGGAAAGTCCTCGAACGATTGTGACGCCTTCTCTCCATTATTGGATTCATCGGAATTGGTTAGGTCATCTTGGCTGCAAATATGAACAAATTTGGATTCAGTGCCAGCGGTTAATTTTTAATTTTCTATCTATATCTATTGATTTTTGTGGTGTCTCCTAGAAGCGTTAACGACACCTTAGAAGTAGAGTTGGGTGGGTGATACTACTTGTGGGGTGGGAAAGCGTGTCACTGGGTCAACCTTGAACTTGAGTGCTTTGTCTACCTCTCTCTAATCCGACTAGGTCTATAAATATATTGATACTAGTCTATTTGTTGGCCAAGGATTGATTTCTTTCTCCTTTCTTTCACCAATCTCTGGCGCTTTGTGGACTTACCTCAAAGGCGTGGACTTCGCCCAGACTATGGAATACAATACAATGATTAGCAAAGTTAGAAATCTCTTTCTTTGCATATTTTCCGAATGCAACAAAAACAAAACAACGCAATTTTCAGCACTTTCGGTTTAATTAGAGATGGCAACCATCAATTAGAGATGGGTAACCATCGGAGACAAATTTATCCGACTCCCACTATATTTATCCGACTTCTTATCCGACCTCCTCCCACTATATTTTTATCCGACTCCGATAAGCAGTCCCCGTTATCGATTGTTCGAATGGCGCACAAATTCAAATTTCTCTGAAGTAATCACGGTCAATTTATTGATTTGCGGCGTGAACATACTAAATCAATTAGTGTGTTAATTAGGCAACAAACCACTTATACGCTAATGAATAACCATAAAAATACCCACTCAGACACACATAGGAGGAACACTCATTGAGTTGATAATTTCATTAGGTTGAAATTATTTTGTTACCAATTGTGTGTGTGTGTGTGTGTGAAGGAATGGGATTGGAAATTCTATTTAAACGCCAAATCGTCTAAGTGGAAAGCAAAAAAAAAAAAAAAAAAAATGTAGCTAGCACTTTTAATTAGTGACAACAATAATTACACACATGACTTGGCTTCTGTTTCGATTCGGTGAGGTTTTTGGTACTTTTGCTTTTTCCCCCGGCTGGTTTCATCTTATCTAAAAACATGACATGACTTAACAATTGAATTATATTGCTTAACTGTACTTTGTACTTGTCAATGATGATCCACTTCACTATTCTATACCAAAAAGCAGCTGTCATCATTTTTAGTCACTTAATGGAAACTTTCACACATAATTTTTGATATGTAACTCTTTATCAAATTCAATTAGAGATAAAATATGAATCGATTTACATGTTTCTAATCTTTTACCCTTGTTTTGGGTATTTACGGAGTTTTATCATAACAAACAACTCTCTGTGTGTCTGTGTGTATGTGTGTGTGTGTGTGGGAGCTAGTGTTTGTATGTGTGGGTGCGTGTGTGTGTCTGATTACCTGATGTCATGTTAAGTTTTCCCCCCATCGGGGACTAATTCAAATTGACTTTTATGCAGATTTTTGCTCTGTTTTCGTTTCTCTTTCCATTCTCATGTTTTTTGTTTGATGACAAATTAATTTTTGATAATAACAGCTGCAAACATTTTGTAATCAATTTTTGCTTCACTTCATAATTATCCCCAACGACCGCCACCCCCTTCTTGAGGCCCCACCAATCGGCTATAGGCACTACCAACTGTGTACAATCAATTAATGTTTGTTTTCTTCTTGTTGTTTGGATAGATAATGCATTGAAATATGTTATGAATGGGAATATAGATAAAAATATGTTAAATTTAATGACAAACAAACTAAAGTGAATAAAATAATCTAATAAATATTTAAAGAATCTATTCAAAATATTTCAAAGTGTATTATAACATTTTTAAACTACATTATAAACTAATAGAGCAGAGTAAGCTACATATGTATTTGTTTTTTTTTGCTGATCTGACAAATCATGAATACTCGTTGACCTATACTCTGTAAAAAAAATAACAGTCAATTCATCTAGAAAAAGTTACCCTTCATACCCTTACAATGGTAGGAGGGAAAAACAGAATAAAAACTCGCTGAAGCAAATCATCATAATTTAGCTTAAATAGACGAAAAATTGTAACAAAAAAGCAAACTTTAGCCATTAATTTTAAAAATGTATAAAAAACGTTATAAGTGGCTGCAGCATATCATCATCATCATTTACATCGTTTACAGTTATAGCGGAGATGCTGCCGCCATGATGCGACACTCTCATTTTGGCTCTCTCGCCCTTTTTTTGTTTTTTTGTTTTTGGCTTTGACGCCTGCGTCAATTGCAAAGCTAAGCCAAGCCTCACAGAGAGAGAGGGTCCAGTGTGTGTGGGAGAAAAGGAGTGAGAAAGAGAGCGAACGAGGGGGAAGAGTGAGAGCAACGAGTGAGAGAGAAGCAGCATACATATATATCTATCGTGGGCGGAGTCAAAGTATTGGCTACACATACACCTAAAACGCAAGAGCAGGCCAGAAAGCTAGAGAGAGAGCGAGAGAGAAAGCGAATGAGAGAGATGAAGAAAGTAGAGTGAGTGGCAAAGAAATAACTGGGGGTTGGGGGTATGGCTGGTGTGACTATTGTAGGTTTTGCCAACGGTAATTGCCTCAATTTAGCGTACATATTCCAGCCAGTCAAACGACGCTAACGTGAAGCTTTTGTCTGCTGCCGCTGCTGCTGCTGTTTTGTTTTTCATCTTTTGCTTGGCCTTTTTTTTTTTTGGCGTTGCTTCTTTTTGTCGTTTCTCTTTTCTCTGTGCAATTGCTGTGTAAATGGCATGAGAATGATAATTGTAGCAATTATAATATTAAATTGGGAGATCATGGCTCACGGGGCTTCACTTGTCCATCCTGGCCCTCCTCCTCCGCATCCACCTTCAACTACACTCTGCTACAGGCGTTTCCTTTTTCCTTCTTTTTTCTACAGCATACTTTTTTGCTGTCTTTCTTGCTCTCTCTCTCGCGCTTGACTTTTCTGTTCTCTCTCAAGAGGATTGTTGCAAAGGGGGGATTGGGTATGGAGAATATATATATATATATATTTCTTTTTTATTCATTTTGAGTCGGGACTCTACTGTGTATTTTGCCGGATTTGTTTGTTAATTAGAATTCTAGCGTTGAAATTAAAATGGTAAAATAGAATATAAAAAAGAAACAAAAGTCGACAGAGATACATACAAATTTAGAGCAAGAGAAAGAGACAGTCAGCTTGACAGAGTTTTGCAAGTTGGTGGGAGGACGATAAGGGAGAGGTTTTTCTTAATTACTGCAGTTTATTTTCTAAGTGAGACTAATTAACAGGCAATTCGTAGCATTGCGGCACAGCTTTTTTTTCATTCTCTCTCTTTCTCTCTCTCCATGTCGCCATCTTCTTAGTTATGTATATGTGTGAATGAGTGAGTTAGTGAACTATGTGTGTGTGTGTGTGTGTGTGTGTGTGTGTGTGTGTGTGTGTGTGTGTGTGTGTGTGTGATGGTCAACATTTTTGGTGGCCAGTTAAGTTGGGCGAACTTGAAACTGAAAACTTTAGAATGAGACATTAAATCAAATTTTTTTAGTTCTCCTTTATTTTTAGTATTTTTGCTGTAGCTGGTAAAACTTTTATTTTTATTGTTGCACATGTCCAATATAATTTGGGAAAAAAGTTGATAGTTTCAGTGTTCGCATTTAAGATAGAACAAAGTGGTAAACATTTTCGAATATTCCAAGTGAAAAAAAGTATATTTATGAGCCTTACGATTTAGGGACAAGTAACTTTTCTAATTATCTATCTAACCAAGAAATGTTTATTGCCAGGAATTGCCATCAATTGGCCCTTTAAAGTAGGCACTAACTTTGAATTTGCCAATTGATGGAAATTGTCGACTTTGGTAGTCAGTTGCCTACTTTAAGGCGCCAAGTTGTCTCCTTTTTACATGTGATTATTATAAAAGAGATGGGCAATCACTTTGTCTGAAACATTTTAATTGAATTTGTGTACTTTAAATATGCTTATTTTAAAGAGATTTTACAGAGACCAACAAGAGACTTAGAATATAAATAAAAATTGATCACTGAAACTCGATTAAAGTGAATAAAAACTGTTGCGCAAATAGCACATTATTTGGTGTAACTTACTTATATATTTTCACTCAGTTCACATCGCATTTCAATCCTTGCCCACAAATTTCTGTTATTAGTGTAACATTAGACGCTCTCCTAATTATCAACACTGTGTGTGTGTCTGTGTTTGTGTCTGTGTGTGTGTGTGTGTGTGCTAGTCTCTGCTGAAGTTAGCCCCCCACCCCATTTACTTGCCTTTTCTGGCCAACTAGAAATGTACCCATTGGTAACCTCACTCATACAACAAATCTACCACTTAAATGGGAGCTCTACCCACTCGATGGCACTTTCAGCACTCCACCACTTTACCACCATTTTGCAACATGGCGACGACTGTGCCACAACCCTCGCACATTAATGAACGTAAAATTCACTTAATTCCAACTTTAGCCATGAATTAAGCACAACAAATGAACGCAAACGGAATGGAGAATGAATGGTAGGGAAGGAGAATGACATGGCGTTCGGGTGGACGCGGAAGGGCAGGGGTATAAATAAAACCCAAAAGACGTGCTACATACGATAGACACACCAACAGACACACACAAGGAGCGACGAGAGGCATCGAGTTCTGAGCTCTGAGCTCTGAGTTCCGAGTTCGAGTGGCCATATACAATAAGTAAATGTGCTTTTATGGCTCTTAATTAAGGCAATGATGGGGTGTTTTAATACGTTTGCCGAAATGTTGTTAAATGACAAACTGTATACAAGATTATGGCACGTTTTCGCATTTCGCTATAGTAAAAGTCTGCCCCACCTCGTCTGCCCATCCTTTAGTCTACTTCACTTTTTGATGGGGTGGTGCGGCGTGGCCCCCCTTTTTTGGTTTTTGGTGGGAGGAAGTCGGAGGCGGCGGCCTTAATGAAGCCGCTCGTATTTTGTCATTTCTCCTGTTTTTTTCCTGCCTGTTTTTCCTTTTTTTTCCTTTTGGTTCTCTCTTTTACAATTTGCTGGAAATTGTTGTGTATAAAGTGAAATCGACTAATTACCTTGATAAATGTCATATATGTATATGTATATAGTGCGTATGTAGACACAAACGACAGCATATCACAGTGTATATGTGTATACTTCTGTTGCTCAGTGTATTTTTAAAGTCTTTTTTCAGGCCAATTAACATACTCATGTAGCTTTTACCTGTCTATTAATATTTGGCTTGAAGGATACCTGAAAATCAGTCAAGTTTTTTTCTATATCATTTGACTTCTTTGTAAACCAATTTGCTTTGATCAGGCTTAAAAACGGAAACGAAACGGCCTAAACAGTTGAAAGGTGCAACAATAAAGTCCAACAGTTTGCCACATATTTAACTAACCTAGTTGATTGATAGTTACATGAATTAATAGCTAAACTCAGGTTTAAGTAATACATAAGTGTTTACCTTAACCTAGCACATCTATTTAACTATACCAATTTCTGTATTTAAAACATTTGCAGGACACTTTAAAACTTATATTTTTCGTCGTACATGACATGGAAAACTTGCATCCAAAAAGTTCAAATAAAGATGAAAGCCAAAAGAACATGGAATTGTGATTTGTCTTTCGAATTTTAAGACATTGACGCCTATTTTAAACACAAATTTGTATTGGGTACGTATTTTATTGATAAGACATGAAATGGGCTTAGATTTTCTTTGTCGATGAAGATATTTTATATTCAAAAAAGTGAATTGAATTGAAGTGAAAATGAGAAAGTTAGTTCTACATTTAGGATTCTTAATATATAGTCGAAGTCGTACAACGCTGAGTACGAACAAGTGGCCCATATGGCACCAGGTCCGGACCTGTTACGAATGACCTTAAGTAAAGTTAATATTACAACCTCTGCCCACTCAGACCTACTCTCTGCCCACTCAGACATAAACTAAACTAAAGAAATGGAAAATATTAAATGTGATAAGATAATAGGCTACATATAAAAGGAAAACAGGATAGGATAAAGATGATTAGAACTAATTACGAGCGAGGAAGGACAAGAGCGCAGTTTTTATACCCGGAAGCAAAGATTCGGAACCGATAACGTGCCAAAGTCTGTTGTAGTCACTACGTAGTACACGAAAAGGTTCATGCAGAGCAAAGTTAGTTAGCGGGTTCTTCTAGATGGAACAGAAATGTTATTTTGGCTCAACTGCTCGGAAGAGTCAATCTCACCATTCAAAAGTTTGTAAAGAAAAGTTACACCAAGTATAGTTCTACGATTAGTTAAAGAAGGAAGGTTAATTAACTGAAGTCGACTAGCATAAGATGGAAGTTGTACAGTTGGATCCCAGCGCAAATCACGAAAGGCAACGAGTATAAACTGTTTTTGTACAGATTCTAATTTGTTTTGATAAAACTCAAATTGAGAAAACCAAACACCAGATCCATACTCCAATATGGGGCGGACTAAAGAACTAAAAAGTATTTTGGTAGTAAATGGATCCTTGAACTCATTCGACCAGCGCTCTATAAAGCCATGAACACTCTTAGCCCTACTAACAGTAGTCGATATATGCTGATTAAAACTAAGTTTGTGGTCTATTATTATTAAGTGCATAAGTCTAAAATTTAAGCAATGTAAATGATCGACACTCTTCCGTTTAGGTTTAGTATAAACCTACCTACATGTATATATAACCATTCAAATTCAAACTTGAAAAACAACTGGAAAACAATTCTGAATTCCACATTCAAATTCATAACACTTGATTTTTGCTGTTTGGATTATTAATAGAAGTAGCTCTTATTGGTTAGTTTAATCATTAAACTGGCTTTTATATCTGTTTTTATTTTGTTCACATATAAATTTTTGTCGTATTTTTATTAATCTTTATGAGCTTCTTAACTTCTCATCCTTCAAGTAGCCACCAGGCACCATTAACCACGCCCTAACAAGTCAAATTATCATCTGCTAACTTACTTTATGTTCTGATTGAACCAATGAAAATGTTTTCTCCCTATTTTCTTGTCATTTTTTCTCCCGCTTTTTCTAAATTTTTCTTCACATACCCTGCCCTAATGGTAATGGTATTTGAGGTATGCCGAGTTAATCAAAACTCTAACTTTTTCGCAATTTTTGGCAGGCGTTTATAGCTAAGAAGTACTAGTCCAAGTCAAAAAGATTTGACGGACATTTGAAAATCTAGGCTGTGATGTTTGAAATGTTTTAAGTTGCGATTCTAAATATTATAGGGTATCTTTGATGTCGTCAAGCCTCAAACTACTTTATGATAACCTTCTTTTTTGGCTGCGTTTTGCGCCTTCTTTTGGCTCTTTGATTTTTATGATTTGTAAATGTTTGTCTTGGGCAAGTTTATAGCTCCATTTGTGGCTTACTATATAGACTCTATACTTCACATATAATCAACCATACATACATATATGTAAGTGTGTGTGTGTATTAACACATATAATAAAAATCTGTGCTTTGGGGGCCCACATAAAAATCCGACAAATGCGCCATTTGCAATGCTGGCAAAAATAACATTTTCAACACTTTTTGTTTGATTAATCAAATGTTTTTACAACCCAAAAGGGAAATAGAGGCACACATTGTGTGTGTGAGAGAGTAAGAGAGAGTGAGTGAGAGACGGGGGGTGTTGCTGATGGCCCATGGGTAGATAGGGAGAAGGATGGTTTGTATCTATTTTCTGTTTCAACATTTAGTCCAAATTAGTATGCCACGCACGTTTAATCCCATACAACATCAACAACAAACAAAAAATGGAGAACAAAAAAAAAACGCAAACGAAATATAGGAAACGGAAACGGAAACATAGAAGAGCATAACAACAACAACAACAGCAGCAACAGCAAAAAAGAAGCGTATAGAAAAAATGGCGTAAGCATTTTTTGTTTTTGTGATTTATTTATATATTCAAAACAAATGCAATTGGTTTATTACACATCAATAAGCCACAACCAAAATGAAATGAAACAAAAAGAAAAAAATTAGAGGGAAAACAAAAGGAATGACAAATTTGCATAGCATATTTGGTTACGATATGATGGAATGTGCTGTCTATATACAAATAGATATAAATAGATTTCATAGCCTGAGCATAAACGTGATCGAATTATGAATGATTGAAACGGCTGGCCAAAATGATTCATTAAATAACACTAAATAACCGAGTTTTTAAAGCACAAGTCTTAATAATAATTCCAATAAGGAGCTTAACTAAAGTATTTATATGATTTCCATGTCTAAATCAAAGTATCAAACATGTTAAATTGTAAATAAAACGTTTTTTTCCTCCATACGAGGGGAAATGTACCTACTAATTCAACACAATTAAGAAAGGTCATCGAAATTGCAAAATAAAGTTAAACAAAAAATGTAAAATTCGAAGTTTTATCCAAGTTCTTCTGTCTGAAGCTTCAACTCCTTTGTTTAATAGGATGATAAAAAGTGGATTTGCGATTATAGGATATGACTACAATTAGCTTCTCAAAGTTTAATTTTTAGGGATGCCCCGAAATTTGAATACCCTTGCAAAAAGGGTATATTAATGAGAGTACTATGAGTAAAGGAGAGGCCGCATGAAGGGACGGGAAGGGAAAAGCAGAGTCCAAGAGAAGCTGCAACGACTGATCCTGGCCATCAAGCCAAATTCCGCTCGGCCAAGGTCCGTTGCCTCTTGCGCTGGTGGAAGGAGAGGGAAACGTAGGAATAAGTGTTACTAGGGTTAAGGGATGGGGGTGGTGAAGAGAAACTGCAACAACTGATCTTGACTGCCAAGCGGAATCCCGCTGGTCAAGATCCGTTGCCTCTTCACCTGGGGCGACCTAGTGTTACGGGACAAGGGTAAGATTGTTGGCCGTTCTTTCGCAAACGTTTGACTTTTTAGATAAAAAGTTCTTTCACTTTGACGGCTATAGGTAAGGAAAGAGTAACAAAAAACTTGCACACTTACAATCTTTGTCGCGGTCGTAGTTAGCCCCGGCCCTCTGGTTAATCTTTTCTTAGTTATAACATATCTTTAAATTGCCATAATATATCCATTCGTGCTATATTGAGACATTATTTAAATATCAAGTCTCATCATATGTATCTCCAAAAGTTTTTGTGCTAGTTTTAGATCAGAAGAGTATGCGTGATAGATGTTTTATTAGATTCTGATTCTTAAAGAAAACGTGAAATAATTGGAGAAACGAAAAAACTGATCTTATTCTTGATCTTTTTGCTGCGATTGTGTATCATCAACTAGAAATTTTCTTCAAAGTTTTCGATTTAATTTCCCTAATACGGTAACTTGAAGTCTACCATTGTTCTTTGTAGGGTATCATGTTAGTCTAGTCTAAAAAAGAAAACTAAAAAAAAACATTAGTCATTGCAAAGATATTGTTACATTCGATATGCATCAGAAACTAGTTGGAAAACAAAAAGCAAACTTTTCATTTGACTATATTTCATTGTTTTTTTTTTTTTTTGAATAACAATTTCCATGTTATTTGTCCTAATCATGTGACATTTTTGTTCGGAAAAGGAAATGTGTAAAAATCTGGAGATTTATTATTATGGTACAACACTTGTGCAAACAAGCAAATCCCAGTAACCCTCCAACTGCTGCTGCTGCTGCTGCCGCTGTCATCTTGGCAACCGCCAAACCAGGCCAATAACAACAGAATACATGCTCTCAAGATTGTGTGGACGGGGGCTAAGTATGCTCCAGGGAGATGGGCAAAAAATCATCATCATCATCTCTCACACATCTAAGGATAACTCGATTCTTGAGCCGCAAAAGAGCAAATATCACGCATTGTGTCACTACATGGAAATGGCAAACAACATGCAGAGTAAATAGCAGAGAAACAAATGGAACTTTTGAGGGACTTGAATTGATGATTATGATATCTCCCCTCCCCCCATACACACACACGCACACACACACCCATGCATATGATATAAGTGAAGAAGCCATGCCCAGATAAGTATGCTAAACATGTCGTTGATAAATTTTTACAGATTTGTCAGAATTTGTCAGGCCACGCAAAACCAGCAAAAGAAAAAGGCGAAGGCTTATATAATTTTCTTTTTAGGCATAAAAACAAATGTTTTGTATGCAAATAAAAATAAATAAAACCAAAAGCAAAAAAACGTCTTCAACTGAGAGCGCATGAGAAGGGAGAAAGGAGAAAGGGAGAGAGAGAGGCAGAGTGCTTAGAAATCTGACATCATGGCCTGACATTGATTTCATCTACTTGGCATAACAAATTTGTTTGTCTTTGCTTTTGTTTCATTTGTCTTTTTATGTTTCAATCAACCCCTTTTTTTAAGACAAATTTCTTAACCCTTTAACCTTTTTTTGCCCCCCCCCACCTCTTTTTTGTTGGTCTTAGTAAATTGATATGACAAATCCTTAGGACGAAAAGGTTTAATGAAGTGAAAAATTGCCAAATAACCAAAAATTAAATTGTGGACCCTATGAATCTGTCGCTACTTTATACCCCATTCCTTTTCATTCCATAATGCCATTTGGCATTGTTGTTGTGGTTATTTTTTGTTTCCCTTGCCACTTAAATTAGCTGCGAGATGTGGTTGATAAGTTTCAGAGAGCATAAAACATCTAAATATAGGTAGGTAGTTGGACAACTGTTCATGCACATCTCGTAAGTCTTGTCTTTTGGCCTTTTCTGACCCTGTATTTTCAGCCTGTAAGTAAACAAAAATTGAAACAAATTTTCAGTTCATTGGCTTTGTGGCAAAACAGTCAGAACAATAGAAATAAGGAATTTCACCAGTGGGAAATGAGGAGGATGAGTAGGTGGGGGCTTGGGGGCGTGGCTAGAACAAGCCAGGCAATTGGTATTTATTTATTTTTTGATGCTCTTGTTGTTGCTGCCTTTCCTTTTTTTTAGGGTGTGTCCACAATACCATAAATATACATAAACATTGTGTTGGTTTTTTTTTGGGTTTTTGGTAAAACTTAAAAGACCCCTAAAAGCAGGCAACACTTTTGTTGCCGTACATAGAAAACTCACACACACACACACACACACACATTCATACAGACACACATCGAGAAAATCATATACAAATTTGCGGTCTCTTTTGCTCCTGTTTGTCTCCATTTTCTCATTCTGATTGTATAGCTTTCTCTGTTCTCTGCTTCGTTAAACACATATGCAAATTGGCCAAGAAATTGCATATCAAAATCTATAAAATTTTCAAAATTTTCATCACGATTTTGTGACATGACACAAAAGTTTCACATGAAACTTTGAAAAGCTACAGCACAAGAAAGGACAATGACAAGATAAAGAGGCATTCGCATAGGAAAGATGGAAGAGAGAGAAAGGAAGGGGAAGTTCCATATACATGCATACATACATATGTATATGTACGAACACCAACGTAGTCAAAATCAAGTGCCAAGTGGATCCATTGCCTATAAAATTGTTTGCCCAGCCAAAACAGACAAACTTGACTTTTCACACCTCCTTTAGCATTCCCATTTCCTCTGATCTTCTCATCCTTCTCCTTACCGCTCTCTCTCCCTCTCTCTGCTGGTCTCTGGGTGAAAATTTTGCCTAGCAGATAAATTGCAATTGTGGCCCCAAAAAGCAATAGAGTTAGGGGATTGGGTAGGAGTGGGAAGGGGTTGGACAGCTTTGAGATGGAGTTGCAAGTCTGACAGCTTTTGTGGTCTACTTGTAAGGCAGTCAACGTAGTCCTCGTAGCTCATCCTCGTTTATTGTTCGTTGTCGTTGTCGTTGCATTTGTTGTCTTTTAATCACCAGCTAACTAGAAGTTGACTTCATAATTTCCAATTGTCTGTATGTCTATTGTGATATTTGTCCAAGGAAGTACGTGACCTGGTCGAAATGAAGAGGTTAGATGGTAAGTGAGTGTGATGGGGTTATACCCCTCCTGAAAACTGATGAGTAAACAATAAATTGACTGCAACTGAGTCCCGCAATCTACATTGAGACCTGTTGAGACTTCTATCTCCATTGCATTGCATTCTCATGTGTGTGTGTGTGTGTGTGTTGGGGGGAAGAGAAGGTGTGAGAAACGAGTGAGATAATTTTCTCAATTGTTTTAATATGCAATTAAACAACATCGAACTCGGACTAATGATATGTAAATATTTACTCAGGCTCTGTGAATTATGAAATTCAACTTAATCATAATTTTATCAAAACAAACATCGTCAGTTTGACTTTATTATGAGCTGATGTATAAATTTCAATTGGTTTGATTATAGCGAAATCGATCCATATGATCTACCAGAAGGAACAAATTAGACTGGTTATATTCAATGCGAAGGCTTAGAGGTTTCTACTAGACACTTTCTAAATCTACGGTCGATTCTGTTTCCCAATTGATTAAATTTGTAGTCAAAAGGAGTCAATGTTGAGTGTCTAATATCTATAACTTGTTGTGTATTGAGGGCGATTTGTCTATATGCACAATCCTTTTTGCTTCTTTTTTTCCATTTCAAGTTTTAAAATATTTGTTCTTTTTTGGAAGCTAAATATAGTTTTAAAACTGTTAGATCGAGTGAGATATCAGACTTTGTTTCTTAATCGTAAGATCGTTATGTTAATTTCTAACTTTAAAACGAATAATAAATTAATATAAATGTATTAAATTTTATCATCTATTTATATTAAAAGTCAATATATGACACTTGACTAAGAATAATAGAAGGCCAATGCATTTAGCAAAGTCGAGAAAAATAGTGTTATCAATGGATTGCTACCGTGCAAGTTATTTACTCCTTTTGCTGTTTAACTTGAACTTCGATCGCTGGGGGAAAAAAAGACCAACAAACAAAAAACTAAAGTATTGAAAAAGAAAAAAAAAACTAATGTAGTTTTCTTCTATTCACCCTCTCGCCCTTTCGCTCGCTCTCTGTCTTTTTTTATTTCTTGCTTACTCTGGGGGACTATCATAAATATCCAATACGCCATGGCGATATCTTATCGGGCAGTTGAAAGCACTTTACTAATAATTAAAATGTCATCATGAAGAAATATGAAAAAGTCAACAACAACAGCAACAACAACGAAACACAACTATCTGAACCACGAAGTGTAGAATACTACCTACTACCTAGACCCTAAAGATCTCTTCCAACTGCAGTAGTTGAAGAATTTATTGTTTTTCCTATTGACTATTTAAACCTGATAGTGTCACGTTGTGTGTTGTGTGTTGGGGTTTTTCGTTATAGATGTATTTACCCACTGCTGCTTACCTCTCCCCATCTCTCTCTCTCTCTCGTCTCACTGTGTTTATCTACTTTGGTATTAATTTACCTTAAAAACTGGACGAAACATTGCAACCAACAGTGGCATTTTCCTCATTAACCCATTGAGAACATTTATTACACAATTTTTCCTTTAAACTACTTTTGTAAAAAGCCAAAATTCGATACAAATTTTTATAAGTTTTTAATATGTTTGTTTAATTGAAAACTCATAATGCTGGAAGCTAAGAAAATATTGTAAAAAACTGTTTGATAAAGTTTACTAAAAACTCAATAAAAGCTAATCAAACACAAATTCAAAAATGCAAATACACATATAAAATTGCAAGAAGGACCTCAAGTCCTTGTGGTATAAATATCAATGAATTTATGAAATTTCATAAAAATCGAGAATGAAAATGACTCAATAGAATAAATGAAGCCGAATTGGTCGCTAGGTGCGCTCAAATGCTCAAGCGATGATACAAAAAATCCAAAGGATTATGAAATATATGTATGAACATGATCTTATATATTGCTCTAGGGTGTTCGAAATTAGTCGACTTGACTTAGTTTTCAAATAGCTAAAATGATATATGTATATATACATAACAGAATCCACATAAATAATATCGACTTGAAGATATTCTTGAAGATCTAATTGAACCTTTGTTTTAGTCGGTTTTAGAAAGCAGATATAGGGATTAGAGTTAGGAGTTTAGGGTTAGAGTAAGTAAGTCGTCTAGCCGACTTCGGTATACCATGCACCAGGTGAAAAATTAAATTAAATTTCGAACAACCAATGTATGTCTATTAAATTCGCCACATAGCGTATGCTATCTCGCTCACTCTCACAAAACTAAACGAGCACTCTAGCGCCACAGCTAGCCTGCGGCCAACTCCGCCCTAGTAAAACGAGTTTATGCGTATATATTCCATGTTTCTAGACCGATTTCGGTAGGTTAGTAGATATTAATAGGGCACATTAGTGTTATAAATTTCGATAGCCAAAAAATTGCAGGAGGTAATCGTACACCTGATCAAGAATATGGGGTCGGCATACATTTTGGCGACTTTAATATACCATTTCACCCGATGGGCACCCGATGGGTGCATGGTATAAAATTTAGTAATATTAATTTGCCTTTAGCTTTATGTAGACAAGACAAAAGTATAATTTGTAGAACCCACTGCACGCCGGGTGTTAATTAGTGACCTTTTCACAATTGATAGGCACTTGAATTCCGATTCCCGTGTATTGCCTCTCCGTCTCCCTTATTCCCTCTCTCTCTCTCTCTCTCTGTCTCTCTCTGTCTGTCTATCAATCTTTTCTAGAAATATTTACACTAATGGCCCCAGTCGATTGGCGTCAATTTTCATGTCACATTTCTATAGACAGACAGTAGCTGCATTTTCAATTATAAACAGATGTTAAAGACAGATAAAGTTTTTCGATTCTATGGGCTGCTGCTGCAGTTAGTATGTACTTACTATATATGGGGGGTATACCCATTGCTTATCAGTTATCGTCGTCGTTTTCTCGGTCCGTTAACCAGAGTCAGAAGTCTGGTACTTGAGCCTGTAATGAGTCGTGTTATTTTGCCGTCCATCTATTAGCCTAAGTTGACGGCTTGACGGGGACAGAGTGACGAGGTGAGTGAGTGTTGTGTTGTGCTGGGGTAAAGTGGGGTAAGGTGGAGGTGGAGCTGTGTGTGTGTGTGTGTTTGCACAGATGAGTTTTTAATTAAATGCTATCGGTTAGCGCGAGAGCCTTAAATAAATTTGAAATAATCAATTTATATTACGAGAGAGAGACCATTTCTATTGGCTATCCCTTTCTGACTTAATGGCAATGTGCTCGGTACGTTGTGTGTGTCAACAAATTTAATTGAAAATCTAAACAGAAAAGTCAACATGAATGGAAAAGTCGAAAATTGAAATGATGACTGAGGCACGTAGCACATAGCTACAGCGGACTCCTTCTCCTTCTCGTTGGAGATTGGAGCTTGGAGCAACGTTTGTTTATTTGTGTTTGTTTGTTTGTGTGCATAATTTTCAAAATCAATAGCAAATATATACACACCTTCCCCTCCAAGTACCCCTTGCCAGGCACTTATCCGCTTTCCTCTATAGTCGCTTTCTTTCGCCCTGTTGGTATCAGCCAATGGAGGGTATCCATAACCAGATCAGGTTCTCCTCTTTCCGATTGAGTTGATTGAAATTAAAGCTGTCGTATATAGATACAGGATAATTGGATCATAAATATTTCGCCCTCTTGGTCGTTTGTTCGTTCATTCGTTCGTTTGTTCGTTCGTTCGTTTGTCATTCATTGTTTGTTATGGGAAGTGCTACTAGAGTTTCTCGTTTATATCTTTATGATTTAGTATACTTCAGTAGTCCGATTCCTTATCACTATATCAATTCATTAATCAAACAAAATGGGTTTATTGTGGGTTAGAATAGGCGCATAACTTTAACTCTAAGATAAATAAACAAATTAAATAAAATTATTGTACTAAAAATATGATGGAATAATCTGATTAGCAGCTCATCTAATTATAGCAGAAGCCATTTCATATTATTGAATATATATTGATACATACATATATATTTAGGTATATAATAATTTATGATCCGTTAAGCGGGGGCAAAAGATATGGGACACAGAAACGTCTGAGAGTGATTTGTATTTACAAAGGTTTTGTTTAACAAAGGGGGTAATTGAATTAATACATATAAGTACTTACCTACGTATGAAAAGATTGTAATTAATATTTAAATTAAAATTAATAAAAGGTAAATAAAAACTATATTCAGTATAAACATTGAAAACTTAAGGTTGTAAGTACATTTATACCTAGAAAATAATATTTAATTAACTAAGTAATTGAAAGTAATTAAAGGCGTGATCAATATTCAATTCAACAATTACTGGTTGTTTATTTATTAATTTGTAAATTATTTAAAAAGTATTTAAGTGAAATTACTATTAACTGAACTACCATAAAAAAGTAATTTGCAGTTATCTTATTAATCCCCCTTCCGTTTAGTTGATTAGTCTCCTCTACACCCATGTTGTGGCTGGCTGTTAGGTCCGTGTGTGCTTAGGACCACCTTTCTCCCATATATATTTAGAGATAGAGTGAGACAGAGATAGGGGACCTTACCTAATCTATTAATCTATTTATATGCATGGCCCGAAAATGCAAGGCACAAACGTCATTTGCACGCAATTAGTGACAACGGACACAAATTGTCGCTAGGCTTACACCTTGCCTCACCTCGTTGTGAATTTGTTGCCCTCCACAAAAGTCCCTGTCTCCCCCAGTCCATCATTGGTTTTGGCTACTGTTTTACTGGAATCAGGGATTATCTTCCGTACGTTTCCCTTTCTCTCTCTCTTGATGTGCTCTGGCCTCATAAACCCAACGCTTTTGCATAATTATTTGAAATTTATTGTGCGCTAATTGCAACGCCAATTGTGAGTCGAAGGTTTTACTATTTAGTAGGTGCCAGGCACAATGATGATGATTATTTTGGACTGTTTGGGCTCTCAATAGCAGTAACTCCTCCACACCCATCAGACGAATGTATTTACTCCACTGCTTGCTCCTCCTCCCTCAGATAAATTTACATAATCGCAATCAATCACTTAGTGAGCAAGAGAGGCGAGGGTTGAGCTGGAAAGTGTGAGGTCCGGAGAGGCGGGGGCAGCACAAAGGGTACATTTGAAAAATTACGTTACACTTGTTTAAACAATTTGTTGGAGATTTTCGTTTCTTATTCTGTTTATACCCTGTAGTTAAAGGGTTGTATAAACATCAATCTATAGATTTTGCTTTTAATTGTTTAACCAAATGAAGCATTACCTAATGTAAAACAAACTGAGCAGATCGCCCCTCCAATGGTTAGTTTAAACAGTCAAGAACATCAAACCGATTTCACCTCGATTCGCTTTTGGTTGAGTGAAATTTGTTTAGATTCCTTTTGGCATGAAACGAAAATGAGAACAAGGAACGAAAACGATACAAAATAAACTAGTATGGAAAGGTCGAAATTTCTCAATGTGAGGAACAGGTTTCCTTGACTAATCATCATCTCGAATAAGGACATTTTATCCCAGTGTGGAGCGGCTCAATTAGCTCAGGTAATAGTGAGTCTCAGTTAAGACCAAGTAAAACGAAAACCTCAATTGTATGTACAGGGTATTACAAAATCTGTGCTCTACTGTTTTTGGTTTTTTACTTTTGGGTTTTCGTGTTTTGGTTTTTGTTTTGTTCGTTTGTCTGGCTCTTTGTTCTTGAATTGGCTGTTTAGGTAGATGGGTGGAGCCAAAATGGCAATGATAAATGCTAATTTGAGGCAAGATCAGGCATAAACCAACAATAAATAAATCAAATGGCAGGTCAAACAAAAAACGATACTACTAGATTCGTTACTCCCCCCCCGTCCCCATCAACAAAAAAAACCTCCTCCTCCCCCTCATAATACACTTCCATACATACATATATGAATGCGATTTAGGGCCACTTATGCATTGGCATGTAAAAAACACATTCAAAATCTGAGAAAACCTTAACACGATTTCTGCACTTATAGAAAATGTGCTTTCTCTTCTTACTTTGCTTCCTTTTTATGTTTCTTTTTGTGTGTGTTCTCTATGTGTATTTGGGGGAGGAGGGGTGAAGTCGAAAATTTTCTGTGCAAATTGTTAAGTGATTTACGAGACAAGAGTCAAGCCATTTATTAGATAAGATTAAGTAAAGGGAGCACCGAACACGAGTATACAAAGTTTCACTCTATACAACGAGGAGGAGAAGCAGGGGAGAAGGAGTATCATCATTTGAGGGTGCGACAACAAGGGTAAAGTTGCCGGAAAAAAGTTATGTGCTCAATAATACAAATTGCTGCTATATTATGGCAGATTATATATCCATAGACAGTCAGAGAGTGAGGACAAAAGCATCAAGTTCTAAGCAATTGCTAAAGTTGGTAGTTTTTTCAAACAGGTTATCGGTTATAGATTCATTTTTATATAGCGAATAGTCAGAAAGTTATTAATTTCAATCAAGTGAAAGATGCTAAACAAAAGACTCATAAGCTAATTGAAAGTCTTTTACCACCAGTAATATTTAGTAGGTATTTAGAAGGTTCTACTAAGTTGATTTGCATCTGACCAAATACCTTAATTTTTACAAGAAAAACGCATCGAAGATCTCTAATAAAAAATTCCATAAAATAATATACAATAAGTACTACTTAGAATATATCCGAAAAAAAACCCTTAAATCCGACCTCAAATCACATCACTTCTTTTAGCCAAAATATAAAATCTCAAGGATTCACTACACACATTACACATGAAACATTTTGCAAAAAACAAAAAACGAAAGGAAAAATGAAAAGCAAAAGCGGAAAAAAACAAAAACTCACTCCAATTGATGTGTTATGATAATGGCAATAAAAGATGATAATGTGCAAAAATCCTTTTTTTCCCCCCCGCTTAACCACCTCCGCTTCCCCCCATATTCAGGCAGACAGACAATTCGAGACCGTAACCGAGATAGTAAAAAAAAAAAAAAATAGAATAAAATGGGAGAGAACAAAAAGAAAGCAGAAAAAAAAAAAACCGAAAAGCGAGCAACAAAAAGCTATTAACATATTAAAGCCATAAAAGAAATGGCATTCAAAATGCTAGGGGAAATGGGAAAGCTAAAAGTCGGATCGACGGAATACGAATCCTGGAATCGAGAATCCTCCCCCAGTATTGGGCAAATGGAGGCACACACCCAGGCCATTTTGCTATGGCCCAAACCCCAAGCTAAAGCTTGTGCCTTCATCTCATTCCCAATTCTCCATCCATATCCCCTCATCATCATCATCAGCATCAGCATCAACATCAATGCTGTCGCCATCAGTAGAGGAAAAGCAACCTCCCCTCTTGGTAACCCTCCCACATCCCATCTCAACAAGCTCTTCTTCATGACCACTCCACCCCGCCTAGATAATCATACTAAATGCTGCCATTTGCCATTTGTGAGGTTTTGCCACTTGCCCTTTATGGGGTTAGGTTTGTCTGGGGCGTGTGCTTTCTCTCTCTCTGGCTCTTTCTCTCTCTCTCTCTCTCCCTCATTGTTGCTTTGTTCGTCTTTTACTCTGATGGCTTACACAATGATACTCTGTCTCCCTTACTCTTTCTCTCACTCCCTCTGTGTGTCTCTCTCTCTCTCTCGCTCTCTCCCTCTTAGCACTTACTTAGTCAGGCTGTCTGTCTTTTTGGCAAGCAAATTTTCAGTCAAAAGTTACTCCCCCTTCTAGCCTGGTCCTGGTTTTGGGTTCTCATTCTGGTCGAGGACAAAAAGTACTTCTAAGCTTTGTGTAAACACCCACTAAAATCAATTTGCTGGATTTTCTACCACCAGAAAATGTGTATTTTACGGGTTACAATGGAGGAGCATCAACAGCAGCAGCAATTGAGAAGAGACATCCCAGAGGATGGAGTTGGAGAGAGATTAGAACTGAATTGATTGTGCTTTTTTGGCGAAAATATAAAACTCTGCAACTGTAGTTTCAACTTTCAGTCTAGGTTAATTATGGCCTCAATTGGTAATTATGATGAATTTAGTTAAATTAAGTTTCAACTCCTCGCATGAGACAAACAAAGAGGAGAGCGAACATTTAGTTACTAAATTAAGAGTGAGCATTGATTGTATTTTATTTAGATAAAAATCATGTCTATGATTTTGTTGAATAATTAAAACGTTAATTTAACTTTGCTTGATGCTTAAAATGTTGATTATAATCCATAATAATTTCTATAGCATACTGCTTGGGGCTTACTGGGACTACAGTAAGCGAAGTGTTATCCTTAACTTATGAGGCATTTCGGTTTGTAGTTCTGCCAGATCTTAAGCATATCTAGAGCCCCTTAAAGTAGGCAATGGCCTGGAGGAGTATTCATTGTTTCAAGAATTTAAATATGTGCTTCGATATAATTTACCTTCTATAACCTTTTTGTATTTAAAAACAAGCGCATTCTTGGACTGCTTGTTGCATACTTTAAGGGGCAAAGTTTTCCTCATTTCCGCTACTGTGTTACGTAAGCCTGTGCCTTACCTTTGTCTAGGGGTTACTCAATATTTTAAAAGTCTTGCATTTAGATAAGAGTTTTAAGGCCTGTCCTAATAGCCTTGTGCATTTTGTCTCATGCATTGGGCCAAATGCATATAGTAAAAACTGCAGATCTCAAACTTAAAACTCTCTATAACTTGTGGAAAAGAAAAGCAATTTTTCCTTTAAACTTATATAGCCTACTTTGATTTTGAGACTCTAGATAATCTTAGCTCTTGTATGGATGTTCTTTTGTTTATTATGGCATAAATTTCTAGTGTCGGGTGTCACCTTTAACCTTTCAAATTAAGCTTCAGCTGTGTCTTAGACCTTTTGTGATTTATTTGCCCAACAAGACTCTCCATTTCCTACGCCCATTTCTTAACCTTTCTCCTATACATGTACAAACATAGCAACTGTCCTCTCTGTCTCTCGCTTTTCAATTCTTCGTTATGTCTGTCTCTATGGCTCCAGCAGGCATCAAAGTTTTTGACAAATTGTCCTTGTTACCGTTTTGTTAATTGCCTTCAATTAAAATACAAATGTTATGCCACACACACAGAAAGTCGTTCAAACGTATGACATTCGTTTATTCGCTCATTCGCTCGTTTGCCTCCTATGTCATATATGCTAATTAACCCATATGGGACGCCGTGTCGTTCGGGTGTACCTTTTCCGAACAACTCAACACAACACAATACAACACAACAAAATGTAGATAAACAAAAATATTAAATTGTAATCCGCTTAAATGAGTATAAAGGTATTAAAACACATTTGCATAATTGCTCAGAACCCAAAAAAATAAAAAGCAAAAAGAAGGCAACACACACACACAACTGGTGGACGGGTGGGGGGGAAAGACGTTCGTTCGAGTCGACCAATCCAATCAAAAGCCAGAACATAACAGAACGGAAGGCAACCCTCAAGAGTCCTCGCGCATGAGTTGCACGTGAGGACAATATTTAAAAATGTTTAGCATAATTAATAAGGGTCCGAAGAAGACATTGCCAATGCCCAAAAACTCTAGAACTTCAGAGCTCTAGACTGAGATCTAGATGCCTGGCAAGTGCAACAAAAAGTTAACGCTACTTTTAGTCTAATCAACCCTTGAAAAACGGCGCGCTAATTTGGCGAGGGACCACCAGATTGGTGTGAGGTGTGTGTGGGTGTGTGTGTGTGTGTGTGTGTGTGTGTGTGTGTGTGTGTGTGTGTGTGTGTGTGTGTGTGTGTGTGTGTGTGTGTGTGTGTGTGGTGTGGCAATGGTTGATGCCGCAGGGTAGCATTATTCACACATTCGCTTAACTGAACTCTCGGGTTCCCTAGAGGTAGGTAGAAAGCGTGGGGTGGGGTGGGGTGATATGGACTGTTGGCTATAAGGTGGAATAAGTATGAGCAGGTGCGGGGGGTAACCGCTGGGTCTGCGTGCAAATTGAATTTATTTTATTGCCACTAATTGGCTGAAATACCTGAGGGCGGCATTGGCTTTGGCTTTTTGGGTTTCGGTTCGCATTTACATTGTGTAGATGGGTCGGGGTCGGGGTCGGGGGGTGTTCTATATGGCAGGGTCTATACTCGGTTCTTTTCGTTTCGGGTCGGGCCGGGATCGAGTTGGTGTATTTGTTTAGAAAACTTTTCTTGTGTGTTAAATAATGAGAAGAATTTTGGTAAAATTATCATACAACTAAAGTAAAAGATTTTTTTTATGGGTTTAGTTTAGCTAACAAGACCAAAAATCTACATTTATTTAGTAGACACTTTTATTATTATAAATGTTGAATTAGTTTTTAGCTAATTATTCTGTTTGTGTTATATTAATATATCCTTTAAAAGGGTATATTAATATCAGCTTAAAGTGTGTAGCGTATGGAAGAAAGCATCTTTGATCAGGTAGTAGTAAATCTGTTTAACTACTTTGAATATTAAATATATTTTGGATTACGATTTTGCATTCTCATCTCGTTAAATTGGCACTTGTAGGTTATTCTTTCCCACACGTTTAACTAATTTGTTTAATTTTATTGCCATTTCAACTTGATTAAGGTCAATTTTTCATTCCCCCTCCGTTTGGTAAAATAACCATTAAAATTTGCTAATTAACTCAACATAAGGTTTTCCAATTTCATTTAACGCACAGTCACAGTTCGACCAACGAACCAACCAACCAACCACTCAAATCCAACCTTAACCCCTGAAACCAAATCTAAAGCATCATCCTCTTACCCTCATCCTCATCCTACTCCTCCCCCTCTATTCTTGATTCCTACTATTCCTGTTCAGTCAGTTAGAGAGTTGGAGAAGTTCTGGTCCGGTGCTGGTGCTGGTGCTGGTGCTGCTCACTCGTTCGTATCATTAGCCTCTGGGGATGATTTGTTGTTTGGCAGCTTGGCACTTGATCAACGGCAATGAATTCAATTAGCACCAAAACACCAAAAGGCACAGTTACAGATGAAATGGAGGAGTACACATTCATAGATGGATAGATATAAGCAGGAAGCCGGGGGTTTTTTCTGCCCATTGCTGGCACTTGCTGCCGCTGCTGCTGCTGCTGCTGCAAGTGGACGCATTCAAAAAGACGACGATGAGAATTGGGAGTCGCGTCGAGTCGAGACACACCCCCTCCATTAAGTCCTCAGTTTGGTCAATTGTTTGGATTATTTTTCTGGTGAATTATTGCGTGTTGACGCATATGGTGACAATTTCCCCTTTTTTTCTTTGACAAAAACTCCCCTCAAACGTTTCCTTTCTGCTCTGCTCTCCCCCTTCGCCTGAGCTGGCCACAATTTAGGCGTTTTTCCCTCATCTTTGGCAATTAGCCTTGATAATTTTCTTCTTTCATTAGGTTTTTTTTCTGTCCTGACGATTAAATCAAAATCATTTCATAGCCGAACAACTAGTCTCGATATATGTATTTGGGCCTATGGTTCTCGTTCGCTCAGTGTGTTTACTCAACGCACACGCATGGATTTTTGCTTTCAATAGGATTGATGGCACAAAAACCCGGCAAACGGCGAACAGAGAGCGGCGCGGCGCTTCAACCTCGGCATTTGGACTGATTGGCCCTGGGACATGTGTGTTTGGGTTTAGGTTTTTCGAATACAGCCAGATGGATTGTGTAAACATGACGGGTATGGATATTATGGTATTAAGAGGCAGGCGTCGCGACAACCATTCCATTGCGATAAAGAGAAAGACTCCAGACTTCAAACCTAGAGAGGCTAGAGACTAGCTTGACGCTGTACAATGGAGAGAGTTGTAGCAATCTCAAAATAATCATCGATAACATTGCTGCTAAATAATTTACTTTCTTTTCAAAATCTTTATCTGTCAAATTTTCACTCACTGTGAAAAAGTTATAGAAAATTATCAAACTACTATTATTAACTCAACTCTGAAATTAGAATTACAATTGCTTAAAGTGAGAAGGACTTTTCCATTCTTTCATTTCTGTCAGTTCTACTTGTGTCCTAATCTTGGGCATAATCAATGTCTTACAGTGGATCAAATGGTCAAAGTCGAGTCGCCTGGCAGGTGAGAGAATGAAATGGCGTGAGCTTTCTAGTATTCGTTCTATAGAGAAGTCACAAAGACAAACCGCTAGGTGGTGCCATGTTGTTAAAGCAAAAGGTAAACATTTTATATACAGGATATTCCTTACCTCGAAGAAGTCATCTAAATTTGATTTACCTACCAATTACCGACTTTCGACCCCTTTCCTATTCACAAAACATTCTACAATTAAAACAAAATTCCCTACATAAATTGTCAGATCAATAAACAAAAAAGCGAGGTGGAGCGAGAACTACAGAGAGGAAAAGGGAAATAGGGAACGAGTATTGAATATAACTGTAAATCGCTACCCTCCCCCACTTTCCATTTTCCACTCTCCCCGCCCCAACTCTCGATGACATTGAACAAACAGCCATTAGCCAGCGAACTGGCTAACGAGCAATTCCCTTGCCATTGTAACCATCCCCCCTCCCACCAGCCAAAACTTTTCCATTGCCGCCTATTCGATGCAAATTTGACAATAATAAAATCCAACATATGACAATAATCGCACATATTTGACAATAAAATCAAATTGAGGAGGAAATTTTTGGGCTAAAATATTATTGAACAAGATGCCCTGCTAATAGAATCGAATGGAATGGAGTGGGAGGAGGTAAATCATAAATGCAAACACAAAATTCTAACAAAAATTAAGCATAAAATGTGATCATCTGTGTTGACATGAAGATCAGAAGGGGATAGATAGCTAAAGGACATCAGGGACAGCAAGGGAAATCCGAAGTGAGAGAGAGAGAGAAAGAGAGAAGAAACCAAATTGTAACACCATGCAAAACAAAAGTCAGGGCAAAAACGAGTGACGAGTTGATGCGATGACGTGAGAGGGGGGAATAGAGAAGGCGAAACCCTCCTCCACCCCTTATTCACGCATTCATCTCCCCTCTGGCATCACTTGCCTGGACCTCTCCCCTGTGTGTTTATAGAAATTATAACTCAAATTTAATTTGCAACAGATGCGACAATCAGCAAAGCAGCAAACGGCAAATTGTCACAGGGAAGGAATCCAGTTTTCTGGTTTGAACTTTGTCACCCTTTTTTTTTGGTTTTTCTGTGTGTGTGTGTGTGTGTGTTTGGTCCCTTTTATACGTTTTTGTTTTCTGTTATATATTTTATTTTATTTTGTGCTCGGCAATTGTCACAAATTACCCGCTAATAGCTCAATGAATTGAAATTAGGCAGTTGCTTCCACACTGAATGAAGAGGGGCATGTTGCACAAGGGGCACGGGGCACAGGCAGGGACATATCCTTTTGTGCCTGAGTGATTGTATGTGTGTGTGTGTGTTTCTTTTCAGCTTCTGGTTCTGGAGTTTACTCTTTCGTTTTTGGGCCACTTCAAGGCAAATGAAAATATAAGCAGCATCAGCAACCGCAATCTCAAACAGTGATTCGAAATTATTTGAAAAGCAACGCCCTGACCCATTGTATATCCATTAGTTACCGACTATTCAACAATATATCCAATAATGAAAAAGAAACAAACTAATGGAGAAACAATTTAACAAATCTTTATACATATAAGACATCCTTTTTCCTGGCTATAGCTACATCTGAGTTATGATATGATATATGAGCCACTATATCATATAGTTCCCATAGGGTTAATGAATATCGATTACTTAATTCAAGATAATAATTAATTTTTAGCCTAGCAAAGAAATTTCCAACCACTGTAGGTGCTCAAAAATCGTCCTGTCATTTCTTATACAATGAAAAATCTAATTTTCCCCCTCTTACATTTCTATCACCAGCGCGCTCGCTCCTCGGTCTATGTTTCTCTTTCTGTCTGTTCGCTTTTCGTTTAGCATTTTTCCCAATGAATTTTTATTAGCCTGTAGCAACAATACGAAGAGAAACTGCTGCATAATAACAACAGCAACAAGAACAACAACAACAACAAGACCAGCAGCAAAACCATGAAGGAGATCAAACAAGAACAAGCTATAATAACAACAATATAAAGCATACTTCAAGGCAACACCCAATAGATAAATAAAGAAAAAAAAATGAAAGAGAAACCTTTTTTCACTCACTCTCAGTCTGTCTATCTGTTCGTTCGTTCTGTCTGTCAAAACACTTGAAAAAAATTACGTGATAAAGTGGACAGATGAGTTCTAAATGGGCTGACAGAAACTAGCAAAAGGGGGCAGATGATGAAATTGAATTAGATATAGAATTATATTTGATATAAGGGTCAGCTAATTCTACCATATCCATGTTAATGTGTACTCTATATCTATGAATGATATTCACTCTTAGAAGGAAACTTCGACTCTGTCTTAGGACTATAAAAACATCAAAATATAACTAACTAAGATTTAGAATCTTTTCAGACTGAAATATTTAGCGAATGTAACTAAATATCGACTATAGTAAGATTATAGTAAGATTAAGCTTCAGATGAAGCTTAGAACCTTTTCCTTTGACTCTGTCTTAGGACTATAAAAACATCAAAATATAACTAACTAAGATTTAGAATCTAATGTAACTAAATATCGACTATAGTAATCTGAAGTTTTGACTATAGTTTACCTTTGATTATACCGAGCAGAAAGTTTTGACCTCTCCTAACAGGACATGGGTACTTTAGCACACCTGTCGGACAATGATATCTCAGGACCTGTTATTCGAATATTTATGAAAATTGGTATACCAATAGACGTTTAAAACGTAATTATATTACCTTTAATTAAAACATGATATTTCAAAATTTGTATGAAGGGAGGCAAAACTGTCTTCAGAATTTCGTTCTTTTCGAGGTCTAGAGGATCCAAAGTCTTCATGGTCGCGGCAAGATCAACTTGACTATAGTTACTGATCATATATATATACATTGCACACTTATATATATATATATAAAGTGTGCAATGTATAAAAATAGGTACAAAGGCATATTGTTATTACACCTTCTGATTACAAATTATCAAATAAATAAGTATTTTCGGTTTGGTTGTCTTTTGATAAACCTTTAGTTTATATATTTATTTATAAATATGTGTCGGAAATTGCTGCTCATCATGATTTTTTATAATAAAACAAAAATGTTTGTGTGTTTTATTATTAATATTGTTTCTTTTTTGCTACATTTTAATTAGCGAAATAATTTTTAAGTGACACTATAAATTTAGTCATAATTATTGTCTAAGCAATTAAGTCTGATTATCTCGGACCGCACACACAACTTTTGATTTATTTGCTGCGATAAGCAAGCAGCAACCAGTTGAAGATATCAGAGGAAGGTATATATAAGTATATATATAAGTATATAGTAATAAGTATAATAAAATTGAAATCGAATCGAGTTCAGTTAAGATGATAGACAGAGAGAGAGAGAGGTAAGTACATGGTGTTAGAAATTCGATTGCCCAAGTATTATAGATATTTATAGCTAGCTAACACAGACAGTTCTTAAATGCAGTTCAGATTAGATATAATACAGCAATTTAGTTGAAATTGAAGGGTTCTTCAGTGACAGCGAGTGGAGAGATTTTGTTCGTTAAGTAAAAAGAAGTTGCTTATTACTATAACAAGTACCATGTATGGTTATATAGAGAGAAGGCACAGGGCACCACGACCGATCGACAAATCGACCAAACAACCAAACGACCAAACGACCGACCGTCAATTGAACAATGTAATTGTTGTTAAATGTCTCAATGGGGTTCAAGTGCTAATCTTAGTTTCAAGATTAATCAGTTTTTATTGGGCATTATTTTCTGTTCTGTTCAGTTTGGTTGTTTTTTTTTTCGGTGGGAATGTGTCTGATACTGATTGGTTGCTTAAGTTTTAGTTATATTGCATGTTCAGGTACAATTGGAGGTCGCTAGATTTTATATTAAAGATTACAAATTATGAGCAAATTCCGCTAAAATACATTTTGTTTAAGTATTTCCATTTAGGTTGTTTGATTAGAGATGTTTGAAAATGTATTACACTTTATTATAATCAATAGTCTTTTAGTGTGACTTAAGAGGGCTGGTCTAACTTTGGCCGTACTAAAGTGCACTGAAAAGTTTTTGTTAACACTTACAGGGCTTATATGTACATACATACCTTGTATAAGTCAGAATAAAGTGGTTCTCATACCTTGCAATTTGATGGTATAAACAAAATAACAGAATCCTTTGGGAGTCCTTTCTTGGCCAGATTGGTTTCGGTTGACAGGAAAATCTGTTTCATTCCCAGAGAATTGAGTTTGGCGTTTCATTTGAACAGTTTTCCCGAATAAAAATGTAATTTTTTTGGGTTTAATATATAAATAAAAAGTAAATCAAATTGTGTTGAATTGAAACATCTTCCAAGTGGATAAGTTTCAGTAGAAACTTCTGAAACATCCAGAATAAGGGCTATTTTCCTTCCCCAAAAAAGGATTACACGATTAATTTATAATTTTATTTTCTTTTATTTTCATTTTGTATTTTCACAAAAAAAAAAAAAAAATATTATACAATACAATTTACTAAAATTGTTTTGTTGTTCTATTCGGTTGTTGTTACACACAGATGGAAAAAAAAATGAATTCGTACAATAGAAACTAAACTAATCTCATTATTATTATTATAATTATATTTAACTGTAATTTTACATTTATGTTTATGTACAAATACTTTTTAGGGGCTGGAAGTTTGTTGTTCTTGTTTTTTGTTATTTTTTATGTTTTTGTTTAATTAGTTTATTATCACACATGGCGCGATTTGTTAATGCCAATTCCCACATTGATTTTGGTTTTTGTTATTAATTTTTGTGATTTCACGCAAAGCGTTAAATAAGAAAAAAAAAAAAACAGGCCAAAACTAGCGAGTGGGGGAGATACAAAAAAAAAAAAAACTTGCTTAAATGAATATTATTAAATATTAAATAATAATAAAAATAAAATTTCAACTAATTGCGATAAATAAATAAGCTAAGAGATTGAATGGCGATGACGAAAATGATGATAATGCTGAAGATGATGATGATGATGACGATGACAATGATGAAATGAGGGCAAGATTACAGGGTGTCTCATTTGGGTTGACTAGAAATTAAGATGGAGAAGGAAGATGGGTGGATTGGGTGGGGGGACTATTAGGATCGAATTCCACTTTGTCCTAACTAGCTGAGGAAGCACTTTGTTGTTGTTGTTGTTGCTGCTGCTGTGACTGCTGCTGTTGGGCCTTGGCCCGCTCCTTGGCCTCCTGTTGGGCCTTTTTGGATCGCTTCCATTTCATGCGACGATTTTGAAACCAGATTTTCACCTGCGTCTCGGATAGCATTAGACCGCTGGCCACTTCGAAACGCTTAGGTCGACTTAAGTATTTATTTTGCTTGAATTGCTTCTCCAGCTCCAGGAGCTGTTGCGAGGTGAAGGCGGTGCGTGGACGACGGGTTTTACCCAATATGGCATGATGGGGATAGGCAGCCAGTTCGGGTATACGATGATGCAGCATCCCGGCACGAGCCAAAAATTCGAATTGCAATTGCGATGGCATGAAATTGTGACCCATTGGCAGCTGAAAGCAAGATGTCAAAGTAGAGAACTATTATAATTTTATTATCGATTCAAATTGGAAAGAAAAAAACATTTTTAAAGAATTTCTACGAAAATCGAGCAAAAATTGTTGATATTTTAATATCAGGTTCGCTTTTCATGGTCATTAAATCTTGATGCTTACCGGTATGGGTTTGCCTGATGGATCCAATGGTCTATGGAATGCAGAACCACCTTGGGCCAATAGCTGATATGGATGTCCTCCGGCATATAGAGGGAAATCTTGCGGCCTAATCGGACTATGCGGCGGTACGATCGGTTTCTTGAACTCATCATGCAAATCACCGGGCATGCGCAACATGTGAGACGTTGCATGAGAATGATGAGAACCCGATTGGTGCTGTAATTGATCTTCACAGCCGGGACTTATCGGTGGACTGGAACGATGCGAAGATGTGGGAGATTCCGATCTATAAAGGCAAACAAAAACATTTCATGTAAAGAGTCACCCTTTATTCAAGTGGCCAATTGTTACGTAAAGTTACGTCCTACTAATAATAATAATAATCATGACGATGATGATGATGATGATGATGATGACAATAATGATTGAATTGAATTGAATTGAAAACAATTAAGGTCTTGACTATAATTTGTTTGCTTTTCCCTATATTCGCACTTGAAAATTAGCCCCATACGTAATCTGAATGTACGTAAAATGTGTAATGTAATATGTGGCTCGATGACGGCGATTGGTTAAGTGGGATGTTACCCAGGTTTTCGGGCCATGTGTTTCGAGTGTTGCCAAAGCTAATTTAAAGCCATGCGAAATTGAATATTTATCTGAAAGTGCTTCTGCTTTTTTCTTTTGTTTGGTTTTTTTTTTTTCTTCGTTTTGTTTCTGCTTTTGCCAGTTATCAGAATTTTGAAGTGGGCCAAGTAATTAGAAGCTTAGAATTTTTGCTTTGGTTATCTACTATCAATCTACATACATATACAATTGATAATTTCATATTCCTCTATTCCCCTTCCACCTTTTATTTAATTTTTATCTTGTCTACAATCATCGTTATATAGCAAATTTCATTCTCAATTCAAAATTGAGATCCAGATCTGATAGATATTGATAACTACATCTGATCTGCTTATGTTTTGAGTAGATTGCCTAAATTTGTTGGGTTTTGTGGAACCATTGATATCAAATGTTGATGATTGTCAATGTTTTAATGTATTTCAAAACGCACCTTGACATGCCGTCGGGACTGGGTGAATCATATTCCCTTATACGTTGCATTTCCTCGTGATCGGCGGCGGCGGCTTGGGCGGCAGCTGCTGCCTGGGCCTGGGCGGTGACAAAGGCATGATGGGCAGCGGCATTTTGTAGATCGACATGATCTCTACTACTTGCATAATGCAAGGCAGCTAGACGATCATCGACAATAATTTCACGATCTCCGTTAATTATGCCAATTGATGTTGGACGATTTTCGGCTGATTGATTTTTGGCTAACAAGGCATCTATGCAAAATGATTTTTTTGGTTGACTTTGCAATGTTGTTGTTGTTGTTGTTGTGGTGGTATTGCTGTTGGTATTGTTGGTTGTATTTGTTGTATTTGATGGCGATGAAGATGCTGATGCCGGCGCCGTTGTAGTTATGGATCCATGTCCAGGCATAATGGCAGTTAATGGCAAACGCGGCAGGGGATACGCGGACACATGATGTGCCGGTGGCAGGGATGGATGTGAAGGAAATGCCTCAATATAAAGGCGAGACGCTGGCGATGATGCTATTCCCGTTGGTGGTGGTGGTGCTGGTCCAGTGGTAGTTGGACCAGCCATTGGCATGGGAGCCACTAGCAAAGGCATATTTGCTGTTATTTGTTGCGCTTGCGTAGGCTGCTGGTGCTGCTGATGCTGATGATGATGAAGATGATGCTGTTGTTGTTGAGGATGATCACTTGCAGTTAGATCCCTATCAGATCCCTGGCTTGGACTGTGACTCGCGGCGTAGACACTATGCGGTGATCCTGTGGTGGCCTGCGAATGTGTTGGACTGCTGGCGGCTATAAGCAATGCCACTGGCGGACTTGGACTTGAACCAGCCTCCTGTGATCTGGGCGATAATGTTGAATTTTGACTACACTGATCGTAGTCGGCAACAGACTGAGCGGTGGCAACAACTGGCGGTGGTGCGGTGGTATGGGAGGCAGCAGCTATATGGCTTAATAACAATTGCGACGGCATTGATAGCGTCGTCTGTGGTGCGGCCGGTGACACTTGGGCACTGGACATGCCGCAATATAGTAATATATGTATATTGAACAACAAAAAAAAACAACTTTTTTTTTGCACTTTTCTCTTATTTTTGTGAATTCTTAGAATTTTTTTCTTTTGGTTTGTTTTTTATTTTTTATTATTATTTTTTGTTTAACATTGCCAACACAATATTAATCATACGTAACGGTGCGGCTCTTATCAGAAGAGGCAGCAGCGGTAACGGTACAACGGGCAACGACAACGGCAGCGAACTTGACGCGGCGAACGTTCAGCAATGACTGTGGCTCTGTTCGCCTGTGCTGCTTTGTCATATACTCGCCTTTTTGCCTGCTGTCGGCCAGCCAGCGAGCCACCCCCACTCAAGCAACGGCAACACTCGTACACACACGCATACATATGCAGAGACAACCACCATTGAATTATTCTCTCTTATTTGTACGCTCTCTCTCTCGCTCTCCCTCTCTCTCTAACTTGATTGGCTTTGCTGACTGCGCTCTCTTTGCGGGCAAAGATGGTGGCTTTTTGGTTATGCCATAGACAAGGCTAGCAATATATTGGGGGCGTTAACGTTTAAAGTAAAAAAAAAAAAAAAAAAAAAATGAAAAAACAGAAACAACAACAATACGGCGAAAAAAATGTCTGTCGCTGGGGCGTGGCTTGAAATCGGGGGAAATCTTCGAAAAATTTCATATAAATTGTTGGAAAAACGAGCTATAATTGCCATCATTATGGAGTGTTCAGTAGTCATCACTAACAAGTTCAGTTCAGACAAGAGCCAAGGCAGTGGAAGCAGCAGCAGCAGCAGTAGCAGTAGCAAAACTAGAGCAATCTAGACAATGACAGCGGGGTGGGGAAGTTGGGGAAGAAGAGCACAAGGCTAAAGACTAATTAAGGCATTTTGGAGCTAAGCTTTAAGCTTCATCTTACTTTTATTTTGTATGTTGACTTTTTCTGTTTCAGAAAATCAATAATCTACTCTTGTTCAAGTAATAAATGATTATTTCTATGGGATTTTTATAACTTGGTTGCCTCATTTATTAGCAGCGACAGAATGAACGAATCGGAGGGAGAGAGAAGTGAAGAAAGGGGTCAGTTAATGTCCCTATAATGCATTTTTTATAATATTTACGTGTGTCTGAGACATGTCTGAGTATATTTCATTGTATACATACATATTTCCTCCATCTCACTGTGTGTGGGTGTAATGGTCTGTCAAAGTCATATGCTTAGCATTTTATGACCCTTAGACACTCATCAGCCAAAGTGAGTGAATGGTGAATGGTGGTTTTAGCAGTGGATACAGCAGCAGTAAATGACCAAGGAGGAGATGATGGTCTGTAATGTCACCTTGATGGATTACTAAGTGGTCCATTGTAATCCACGCACACAAACACCTTAAACACATCAATAGACCACAAAACTTGGTACATAAATCTCAGGCAATCACTTGAACAAATTGTTTTCAATTTACATTATTTTTATCATACAAATGTAGAAGCAAATTTGAAAAACTCTTGAATTAGCTATTTTTTATATATTTTAGATCCTTGCTCAGACGATTATTCAATCTTTCTGCACCAAAGTAAACTAATTTTGTTATAGAATATAGCAGTCGTGGTAGATTTGATTACTGACATTTCAATAGATTGAAACCTATGTAAAAAAAAAACCTCTAAAACTAAGAGATTGCAATGGTTAGAACAGACATCTGAGCAATTGATAAACAAAAACACTTTAGACTAGACTAGAATGGCTTGAGGAAAGGACTAAGACAAGTTAGTGTCACTTGCAAGGATCGCCCAATAATGAGCTGTACTTTTTCACATTATAAATTGTGCTACAATGTCAATATGTAGTATCAACTAATGGATTGTAATGCTTCTTAGATGAAATTTGACTAATCAGGCATTAAATTGTGCCAAATTGAAATTGCAATAAAAGTAAAATTGTCCCATATGTTATGGCAATTTAGCTTTTGTGGTCAAACATCAAACATATCCACCCTGCGTATCGTGTTAATTCAGCCGATAAGTGAACAATAATACCATAAAAATTCACTGACGCCTTACAAAAAAACAACAACAACAACAGTAGTAACAAAATTTCAACAGATTTTCCCTGGCTAACGCTATCTCTCTCTAACTGACTGAGTCAATCACTGGTCTGGGCCTTTTCCGAGGCTGTTAGTTAGGCAAAGTAAACAAGCAAAGAGAAGCAAAACTTATCCAAGGGATGGAAAAATGTTACCCTGCGAATGAGGGTTGCGGATGTCATTTGACTTTCAACACTTTGCGGGGGTTTTTGGCTTGTAAAAAATTGTTCTGCTACTTCTGGTGCTTGTCGTTGTTGTTATTGTTGTTGCTGTTGTTTGTAAATATTTTAAAAACAAAAAATGAAATTGAAAAAAAAATTAATCACTTTGTCATTGACACAAGAATTAATTGACATTAAATTGCATTATCAATGAATAAATAATATGCACATAATTTTTGCAGTCTCATCTTGTTGGTTTGGTAGTAAGTAAGTTGTGCATAAATAACGCATATTGGCTCATTATATTGACAAAGAGTTGGCAAAGAGAGTTTCCACTATACTATATAGTATATACATCCACACATACATACACACACTCGCATAAGTCACACATACATTGACGTAGTAGACAAAGCATCTACCAGTCCACAAATGGGGGCATCTAATCTAACTAATCATCGACTTATCACTTGGATCTCATAATATTCTGAGTCTGCACTTTGATGTTTAATTGTTAGATCTTTAAGACTTTTCAAGTCAACTTGGTCCTTTGAAATCCCTATGGGATAAGCTCTTGTATATCTTACATCTTAGTTAACCCCTTTCTGACTACTTCCATGCGCTGCAACGTATATGTAGGTACATACATATAAAAATTATTACAGCAAATGATTGGAGTTTCGTTGTATTTTATTTTTCCATTTTATTTGCCTTTTTTGTGAGTAATTTTTAAAGCAAACTGAGGTGTGTGGGATTGGGATTGGGATTATTGCTACTCCGGCTGCTGCTAATGGCGATGATGTTGGAGTTGCAGCATAAAAATGACATAAGTAAATGGGGTCAAATGTGAAACCATTTGGCAAGCTTTACTTGGTTTGATTTCCTATAGCAGTTGGGGGTTTTCTTTCCTTCTCTTGATTTTGGTGTTTGTTTCTTTGCTATTCCAGACACAACATACCAAATTGTCCATTGCACGTGGATGGGTAAATAAATATCCTATAATGAATATAAAATTGAAGAAGGAGGTTCAACATAAAAACAACAGCAATCAGTCTAGCTACTGCTCCCAGTCCCAGTTCCAGTTCCAGTCGCAGTCCCAGACCCAGACCCGGTCTATATTCAATTCAACTCCTTCTCAATGCACTAATTTCCAGTTAGTTTTGGGTCTTGTTCTTGGGTGAAGGGGATCCATCTCGAGTACGTGGTTAAAGAAAATACACTTTGGCACGTTTCTTGTTAGATTTCAACAATAGTTTTTTGGACATTGCATGATATATGTATGTATGTATAGAGAAGTGAATTGCATTTTGCTTGTTCTTTGTGCCAGCAGCTCTATAGCTAGCTGCCCTGCCCTGTTTTTATTTATTTTGGCATAGGTGAAGAGTTCAAATTAAGGCAAAAGAAAACATGAACAACTTGTTTTCGATGGCAACATAATACATACTCTATAACGAGGGTTCAAGGGTTTTTTTTTGTCGTTTTAATAAGTGAAACAGTAGTGGGGATGCATCTTTAAGCAAACATTATTAGAAACAACTTTTATTGGTTTCTAGTTAAACAATCAAACAACAGTCTGAAAAGTTAATCAACTTCATTTAAGACCACAATTTATTCTGATTCTAGCGATACGTTGTAGATGAATCTAGTGCCCCTTATTAATTCTTGAATTCTTAGATAGAAATGTAGGCGGCTGGGAGTTTAGGCTCCCCTAAAGTATGCAATAAAGCGTACAAGAATTCGCTTTTGAAAACATACAACTAGTTTTTTGAATTTTCTCAAAGACAAACATAGTTTAAGGAGATTCTTAAAGTTGCATGGCATGTGAAAAGTTTTCAATTATTTAAAATCTATAAATATCAGCCTATTGCATACATTAGGGGGCAAAGTTTTCATCATCAAAGACTGTCTTCTCTCTAATCCTTGTTAGCCTAAATTCTTTATTTATTGTTTAAATTAAAAGTAAATCAAATAAACTACTCAATCAGAATGTTAATAGACAAATCAGCAAGTTGATGTACATTGCACCTTGTTAACTCCGAAAAAAAAGAGTTTGAAACTATGTAACCCTATGAATCCATTTAGAATTCAACTAAAGCTAATGCCTATATATAGATTCCAATTTGCAATCACCATAAAGAATGTCAGTGCGCGAGTTGAGATTAATCACTTTAAAATAAGTATGTGTTTAAGGGTTATTTGAACATTTTGTAGTCTATCTATTTTATATAACATCTACAAAAGTTTCAAGTAGCTTCCACACTCAACTAGCAATTATATACAATATATGTATATATCAGTATAAGTATGTATATTATAAAAATAAATCGCTGACGTACAACACTCTTTAAATTTTCATTAAAAATCGACTAAGTACACATATCAGGCAGCAAAGAGGCAACGAGGACCACCAACAACACCAACAAAATGGGTCGACAAAAAAGAAAAAAAAAAAAAAAAAAAAAAAATTCTCATTTACCGATAATAAAGTAAATTTTTCAATTATTGACACAAAATTTTAATTCATTTTCAACATTGAAAAATACTTCCATTCCATTGTTGCTTTTTGCTTTTGTTTGATAAAGTTTTTTTTTTTTTATAATTGAGTTGTGTTTTTTTCATTAAGTGCGCGCGAATTGATTTCTGCCCCTTTTCGGACCAACTGATAAATGATAATAAATGAGTTTTTTATTAAAAAAGAAAAAAACCAATATATATATATATATATAAAAAAAAACCAACGTAATATCTACGACTCGGATGAATGGCAAGAAGAATTATGAATCCGATTAAAGATAGAGACGATAGGTTTACGATAATCCTTAAAAATATTGAAAGGCTGCAGTATGGATTTACAGAGGAAATCAATATTCCAAGTGGCCCAAGTGTACTAACTGATTCAAAACTGATTGCAAATTATGTGTATAATATTGATTTGCTCAAGTACATTAGGCCCGATTAACGGCACTGCCCCAAAGTGGCTGCAATTCAATCAAGTCACTCCAGAGACCAAAGGGCAATATTTTAATTGGCCAGAAATGATTTGCCAAACACTAACTGAATTTTAATCGCAAATTGTGACTATCAAGCGGGTTTTTTTTCCCCCATTTCCATTTGCTTTGTTTATATTGAAGAAGATGTCATAAAGTAACAGTGGAAATACGGATTGCATCCGCCAGATTTTGGCATCTTCTTGGAGGAGAAAACTTTAAGGTGTCCATATTTAGAATGATTGACCTCGAGCTAAATAAGAAGTTTGACTCAAATTCAATAACTTTGTTTAAATTGTCATCAAAATTTAGTGCAAAAAGATTATTCATTTATTTATGTACAGTTAACTTATAATGTACAATTATATACCTAACGAAATTATAGAGTGCTGGCTGCTGGGGCCTTCGACTCTTTTGTTGTGTTTATATTTGGTTTACAATTTTTGTTTGGGTGAGGAACTTAAGGATAATATTTACATTTTTTGGAGTTGGTAGGGAAAGGAGTTGAATTGGGTCAAGATTAAAGATTAATATTATAGAATTCCATTTAACTTTTTCATTTGAAATTATGTAAAGAACAATTCATTTAATTGTAGTTAGATACTCTTATAACATAAATTGCAGAGAAGTAGATATATTTGACATAATTGAATACAGAAAAGTATAAACTCTAGCAGTGTATTCTATATTGCATTACTGAGCTGTAATTCTCAACTAGTTTAAGCAAATGACGATGGGTAGGTCAATTGTCAACTATGTGATTCCTTTTTTAGCCACACAGACGACCTGTTTATTTCACCATCTATGAATGTATCCTACAAGCATATATGATATATTATCAATTACAATTTAAAGACCTAATTAAATGATGATTAAGTGGTTTAGATAATACAGTCTCCTTAAATTATTCCTGATTTCTGATGTATTTTTAATGAATCATCAACGACCAGCGACATTTTTAGTATTAATTTTGATTAATTTGACACTTGACGTTATCCATAAATTCAAGAATCTTTAATAGGTTTTTAATCAAGCAGAATCTATATCTATCTATCTTGAACTTAAAAATTTCTAATTGAAAACTAATCCATCACAATAGACCTCAAAGGTGAAGTAAATTGTGAAGAGAGTAAAGAAATTGGAGACCCGAAATGTAGTAAAAACCCCGATAAGAGGTAGATAATAAAAATCGAATCAAAGACAAATAGGTGCAACCAGTAAACGAAACAAAAAAAAAAAAAAATATGTATAAATAAAAAAAATATGAAAAAAGCGAGAAAGAAAGAAAAAGAAGACAAAAAAATACAAAAATATTATTTAATAACGATAAAGCCACAAACACACAACAAGCACAGGATATGAGTAAATACTTGTTTTGGCTGACGGATAACCCAAGAATGAAGGGTAATGATCAACAGTCGATAGGGAACAGAACGGGAGGGGTAAGGATGAGGGTAAGGGTGAGAGTGAGGGTGAGATTCAGGCTGAGCAAGGAAAGGGAGGAGAGGGTAGGAGAGAGTAAAGGAGACGCGTCACATTATCTGGCAATTGAATTTATAAAGCAAATAATTACCAAATGCCAGGCAAATACGAATCGTATACCAAGTCTATATATGTATACATTTTCATCTTTCTCTCTCTCGCTCCCTGTGTATGTGTGTGAGTTTGTGTGTATGAAACTGTTTAAATAAATACAAAATACAAAAATACAAATCAAAATGCGATTTTCGAGACGACCGACCTTACCATATACCATTACCTTTAGCTTACCTTCTTATCGGCTGAAACTCTCACGTTTACCTTTCCGCTACCTTGCCGCCGCAGTCGCAGTATATAGAAGCGCCAGCCAGCCAGCCAGCAACAATAACAACAACCAGAAGACAAGACAAGGAAGAGAAGAGGTTAAAAAACTTTACGTGTCGCAATGACAACAGTTCAAATGGAAACCCAGTCAACATCTTCAAAATGCATACATTTCCATATCCATTTTTGTATAATCCCCCTTTCTATAGCCTTTCCTGGGGGAGGGCTCCCATCTTAAAAACTAAAAAGTATTTCATTCTCAACAGCATAAAATTAAAATTTCAACTAATTTACATTTGTTGGGCAAAGTTTCTCCGTTTGTTTTCTTGAATTGAATATAGTCGAAGATCAAATCTGCGATATGTAGTATTCTATTCATCTCTTGCTGCTTTGTTCTGCATAAAAAATGAACTCGATGAAATGAGGCAATTATCAAACATTGGGTGGATTCATAATTTAAATGAAACTTGGTTACTCATATTGTAAAGAGCGTTTGACCATGGGAATACGAGATAGAAATGTTTACTGGGTAAATGTAAATGTGTTTGAGTTTCGTTTGAGTATGAGTATTTGTATCTCTCTTGGCAAAAGCAAATAGACACTAACTGCCGTGCATTTTGCTACACATTTGCCTCACTCGATTGGAATCGAGATTGGCTCCGCCGACAGCCGCCTGCCAACTGCACGACTCTGACTTCTACTCCGACTCCGACTCCGGTTCTGATTCCGAGACTTATCTGGCTAGCACTGAGAATTTGTTTACGCTGCGCGTCTAATGAGGCAGCAGCAGCCAAACGGCAATTTGATATACACATACATATATACATAAGTATATATGTATAAGGAGTGCAATAGAGTCATCCAAAAATCTTGCCACATTGAAGACCACAAAGCAAACTCTATTAATATGTAGAAAAAAAGTGATTTACGAATTAACATTGGGAGACTATTAAAAAGCAATTTTCGAGAAATTTTAGAAAAACTGTATAAAGTTTCCTAAAATAATCCTTTTCCTTATAGTAGGATTAAATCTGTAATTTAGCCAAATTCGAACCGATTTTGAAAAGCTTTATCTTATATTAATGCTAAGTTTCAGTTTCACATGTAAAATGTAATATGTACATGCTAATTATCAAGTTCATTTTTAAATAGAGACCATAAACTTCAAGGAACAGCAAGGCATTGAAATAAACCCGCACTTAATGAAGTCCTAATTTAGTCAATTCTTGGAAAACTCATGTCTTTCTATTCAAGTCAGGTTAATGTCTTTCAATCTGCATCAAAATTTAGTCAAAATTTGTCGAAAAGTCTTTGAATTATCTTGAATTTTGTTTTCACACGCGACCAAAATTGTAAGGAAATGGCACGAAAATCAAAATTTTCTGATGATGCAGTGGTCGGCTCGAAGCCCAGATCCAAATCCGATTGAAAACTTATGGGTTCTGCTAAAGAAGCAACTGTCGCACTACGATACTCCGGCAGGACAATGGACGAGCTTTGGAGTCGAGTCCAAGCGGAATGAAGCACTCTATTGCGCGGATTGATAGAACAATTGATGGAGAGTATGCCAAACCGTTGATAGCGTGATTAAAGCCAAATGCCTTTGGGCTAAGTATTGAAAAAAATTTTTATCTATAAATTTTGTTACACGACCAAAAGTGGATACTGGCTCATTTTTAAGTTTTTTCTGGATTATTCGAGCTAAGGATAAAATAATGAATAAAATGTTTTGTTTTTCCATTTATATATTATTAATAGATTTTTGGTAAAAATTTGGAATCGATTAATGCATTTTTCTGGGTTTTACAGTTTCGAAACATGTATCCGCATGTGCTCGCCACTGTAGATCAAATTATCAATAGAAATTGATTAATGGTTCTTTGGAAAATACAGTAGAATCTGGTTATAACGACCCCCCGTATAACGTTCGTCCGGTTATAGCGACTAAAGTTCGATGAGTGATACAAACTTATATGAAAGGGCCTCCGGTTAGTACGTCTTTGTCGGTGCCTTGAGCGTCGTTATAACCGGACTCTACTGTACTATGAAATAACGTCACATTAGACAATCAGCTTATATCCTAAGAAAAATACTCCAATGGCAATTCATTATTTAATTAGGCTAATCAAAAGTTTTTTGTCATGCTAATAGAAAACTGGGCAATCAAATACATTGAAGGAGTGACCAGAAAGCTCTCAAAAGAAGGCTTATCAATGGAAAAACAAACCGCTGGGAGGTCTGACAACTAAACTGCCAACTGTCCAAAATGTGGGCAGTTAGAGGTATTTCTTCTCCCACATTGAATTGAGTGGTTATCTTAGTCATATACTCACTCACCAATAAATATATCGCTAATAATCAATTTTCAATTAATTCAAACCGCATATCAGTTCACACCACACCACACACCACGCCCCACAAACCCCACCACCCACCGCCCACCGCCCACCAACCCAAACGTCTCAACCAAAAATATAACTATAGAAATTAAAGAAATTTGTTTAAAGTCGTTTAAATTGCACTTTAAGCATAAAATAGCGCTCTTATCTAATCGTCACGAGAAGGCAGCGATTTAATTTATATAATCAACTTGTTTTTATAATTAAAAAATATTAAAATTGTTTATTATAGAGACACATAACTTCGACTCTCCTCAGATAGCGTCGAAGTGGACTTTTTTTGTTTTTGTTATTGTTTTTTTGGTTTTTTGTTTTATAATCGCCCCTCTTCTTGATAATATAGTTTGGATGGGGTTTATTACTTATTCAATTGGGTTTGTGGCATCGTTTGGGAAACTTAGTTAATACTAAAATCAGAAAGAATCGCTTGACTATCTGTATCTAAAGAAACTAAAAATGTAGGCTAATCAAAAATGTCTTTGTAATTTAGTTGCAAGGGTATACAAAATTTGTAATTGAGAAAAAGTTAACAAAATAGTTTTTCTGTTATTTTTTGGTCAGTTTGATTGGTTTGTGGTAGGGTCTCTGGTCTCCTACCCCCGACCCCTGACCGCTTTCCCTGACTGATTGGACCTTATCTGGTATTTGGTTGAGGAGGAGACCTAATTGAAATTGCATTGAAATTGATTGATTTGCTCATAAATGCCGAAATACTAATCGAAAGAGCGTAAATTCTTCTTCTCTGGTTATTTGTTAATCGTTTTATTTGGCCTGGATTATGGTATGTGTGGGTGTATGTGTGTGTCTATGTAGGTGTGTGTGTGCTTAGCTTTTCCTATCGCTTGATTTGTGGTAATTCAAGTGGGCAGATGTCGCCACAAAAAATGAGAGAGTGAGAGCGAGAGAGGTGCAAAGTTTGAACAAGGTTATAAATCAAATAGTTTAATATTATAAATTATATTTAAATGGCATCTGAATCGGTCAAAAAACCATTGAACAAATTGGTACGTCCTTTTTTCTTGTTTACTGTATATGTATAAAGCTCTTGAGATATGCACCACATACCAAAACTTTCCATTTCAAATAAAAGCCTAACCCAAATGTTCTGCAAAATCCCATCTTTAACTATTATCTGCCAATGATTGGCTTAGATCAATCCCATATCACTTGATTCCTCGGAACTATATTACTACTATGTTTACTACTGAATAATAGATCCCCGATTTATGGTGTTGCTGAAAAGCTTTTTCCCAATATTGTGGATCTTGAACATCTCTATATGTAGGTCAAAATTGCAATGTGTTTGATAGTTTTGAGAAGTCTTTACGTTTTGTTTGTTGTACTAAACCCTTAGATTATGTATAATACAAAACATTGTAATATTCTTCGGGCCACTCGGAAAACTCCTAACCCAGGGGAATCGCCCTTTTCTCAACACAACTACGTGGGTTTGTGTATTAAAACATAAATCTAACCCTTTTTGAGAGCTAAGATAATAAAGACAATAATTTCACATTGTCTAATGTGATGTTAGAATTTAGTTATTCAAATTATTAATTGTCAAAATGTTCTCCTTAAACCTTTTTGTAGTGATTACGTATACGCTATGTTGCCACACAAATGAGATCACAAATGAAACATTAAGTATCAATTTGATTGAAATATTTTGAATATTAGATTAATCAAATATACTAAGTTTTAATACCAATTTCAAATACTATGCATAGACCTAGGCAAAGATTCTTAGAGAAAGTTTGAGACACAGACACTAACGATGGGAGTTTTTCGATTGTCACGTATGTAAGCGATTTCCATTTGCAATTCCCACGTTCATTAATTAACCGACATGCCACACACAGACCACATTCGCACATATACAGACAGACACACACACAAACATACACTCACTCACTCAATATAATAAATTGAGAAATCTAAATAAATATCGTGGCAAAACATTTAGCAAAGTCAACAAAAAAAACCTTAAAACAAACGATGAGACAGCATCGCACTTATATTTATGTCCATTAAAAGGGAATTTCAATAAAATTTACGATATGGAATGGCAAAAATGTCACCAAAGTGGCGCCATCTATAAGTAGTATAAACATTGATTGATGTCAGGTAGACGTGGAGGAGGAGGAGCAGGAGGAGAGGAAAGCGATTGCGGTGTTTTGACTACCTCAGTTACGCATTAAAAACGTTTTTTGTTTTTGTGCAAAACCAAAATACGAATAATTCGTAGATAAACAAATGATTGTACGCCGAGACACCAGAGGAGAGGAGATGGAGGTGGAGATGGGGATGGAGATGGGTGGGGTAGCAGACAAAATTGGTAAAAGTAAATATTATTTATTTTAGCTGGATGCCCGAAACGGGCAAAAGAAAAAGAGAGAACCAAAAAAACGTTTAATGGGCAAACACCTTTAACTAACAATAAAATTGAAGTTAAAACAGAGAAGAATAGAAGCTGAAACATAACGAAAACTCTATACTCTTCAAAAGAGATTTGATCTTTTATATAAGCTGACTCTGAATCAATCTTACATAGATTATATTAAGGAGATGAAAAGGTCAACTTTGTCATGGCCAATCCTTTATTTGCCTCATTTATTTGTAATTCTCAACTAGTTTAAGAGCGAAAGATAAATTAAAATCTGGAGCTCTTTAGTAAAGATTCTGTTAATCACGTTTGAATGCTTGACCTCGAGCCTTTTATTGATAGCCGAATGTTTACCCAAATTATATTTATAGTCATTTGGTAAATGGAATATTTCTGCTTCGCTTGCGTATAGAGTAATTTTTTTGAATTGCCCTATTTGAAAGGGAAAGGGAAAGGTGACGGGGAATGGGAATGGGTGAGTTAAATGATATATAATATTTAGTATGGATGGTAACGGAAATCTACTCTTGACTAAATCGAAATCTTTTCGATTAGCTGCCGTTTAAATGTAGATTGCTAATAGATTATTTATTTTTTCGATTGGTTTTCCCTAGATTAGGCATTTTACAGCTACGTAGAAGGAATTTTGATTTATCAATTGGCAAAGTTCTTCTCTTTGCTTTTGGCGTCCTCTAATCAAGATGGTATTAAGCTTTAATCATAGACGTTGATTTACCAGTCCAAAGCCTATAAATAATAAGCCCAGTAACAATAAAGAAATAAAAAATTGAAAAGCAAAAAAAAAAACTGGTCATATATTAGTAACAAATTTTTTATTATAACATCAACAAGCAAAAGCAAACCATCCAATGGTTGGGTTTGCTTATCGCATTGCTTTTGAAATTCTCATTCTAACTATGCTATTTTTGATTTGTTCATAGCGATAATGAGTTGGACGATCGATGGGTGAGGGGAGGGGTGTCATACATACTACAAACATATACATACATACATATGTACATGTTCTACACATTTCATTTGTATTGTTAGATTGTTATGACAAATCTTTGTGTATGCGAAGTTACTTCCGTGTCTTTAAAATTGTTAAAATGATTCAATTATAATGAAAATGCTATAGGTAAGCAATTTGTTCTATTTTCTCACTCTTGTTTATAGACATTGTGTCACCACAATGATCACGATCCTAGTGATGATGATGATGATGATCCATTGATAAGTAATCAAAAATGTGTAATACCCTCCATTTCGTTTTATTTTCCTAAGACCCCATGAACGTCCATTGACGCAAAACATTTCTTCCGGTATGAATGAATGGTGAGTGGTTCAACTGATTGATTGATTATTAATGAATGGGTCAACTATGAATTACTATGAATTAGACAAAGACTTAATAAGCTAGAAATGACTATCGATGACATCGATGTTGTCTTATCTTACCAATGAATTTGCAATTTAGTAAGTTCCAAATTTATAGTAAATTTGATATCAATGTTGAAATCACAAATTATTAGAAACTATAAATGACAAATACATGCATGTAAGTGTACTCATTCGACATTAGACTTTGTCAACCCCTTTGACAATGGCAATGTCATATGCGTACTTGAAGTAGTTGGGAATCACAAGCTGTTGAAGCGTGAGAGAGAAGAAGAAAGCTAATTAGGACTGGGTAATGGTGCTTTCGATTCATGTCCCCATGAGTCACGATAGATAATTCTATTTAAGATTACTAAACCCAAAAGACTAGCTTTTTTTAAGTTGATGAAATCGCCTAATAGGTTATAAATATATTTGTTTAAAGTTCGCAAATCGGTGTTGCTTGCAACTTGGTCAGGCCACTCTATAAGTATTTCATATACATCTGTATTTGCCTGCTTCAATGAGGCATTAGTCACAGATAAATACATATACATATATTTTTTGGCATATCATAAATCGGTCAATGCCTTGGATCAACAGCAAGCACAAAAGCCCCTTTCCTGGCACTCCTCTTCACCCGGTTTCAAAGAGAGTGAAATGTAAACCGCCTAAAAGCCCATTTTCCCCATTCCATAACCAAGTATGATATTGACTCAAAACGGTAGCCGCTCAACAGTGGCTAAATGGTCATAATTAAACGTCGCTCGAACGATTTATTTGCATAACTTGGAGAAGTGAAGTGCGAGGTTAACTCCAAAGGCGGAATGCCGCTCTATGCCAACCAATCAACCAAGCAACCACTCAGAGTCTCTTCTCTTCCCACTCCTCTTTGCTATCTCTCTTTCTTTCGCTCTCGTTGCCCTTACTTATTGTATCTCTGATTCATATTGTATGTACATGTATCTAGATTCTAGAAAATCCTCCACATGCGCCATTGGTGCACGTTGACAGCAAAAAATACAACAAATTGTCATATGACCGACCGATCGAGCAGCAATAAGTATTAGTTTAAATTATGATGACTTATCAGAAGTAATTTATTATACTATACATAGGTAAATATTTCGCAGGGATTGTCGTTACGTATCTCTCACTTTGGCCATGTTCCGTTTAATTGCATGCTAACTGTACTTAAATATCTTTATAATTGACGCCAGTCACCCACTCTGAAGAATGTCGTAAAACAAGAAATCGTATCGTATAAGGCGTAATACTAGTAGGTCTATTTGTGGAAGCCTTAAACACAAAATAAAAAAAAAAAAAAAAACCATCATAGAGAAAGAAAGAGAGAGAGAGAGAGAGAGAAGGAAGCCCCAACACAACCCAAGTCCCGATTTCAGCCATTTGAACCATCAATTCAACCCACCCGCAATAAAAAGTATTTATGTTATTTGTCAAGTTTATCGCCCCGTGATGATGATGATGATGATGGGTAGGAAGGAGGTAGAAGGAGGCAAGGCATGGCCATAGGGTACTGAATGAGTACGTGTGGTCGGGGGAAGGGGAAGGGGACAGGGTCTAATTAAACCCTGAACATTATCGTCTTGTAACAATCGAAAACGAATCGCATCGAATCGAACTATATACTTTGTAGTTGAAACGACATTACGTTTGCCTTTATTTGATTATTATTTCTAGCTTTTTTTCCGTTTTCTTTTTTTTTTCTTTTTGTTGACATTGTGTATAGTTTTTTTTATACTTTTTATTGAGGCTCATTTTCAAATACAGTAGCCCCAATATTATTATGATATATTGTATACCAAAACCCCAACCAGCTACCTACTGTTCAGATTGCGGCCCACTGATAGTTCATTTTTATTTGATTTCCATTCAACTTATTTTCCTTTTTGATAACTGCAACTTGTGGCCAATGGACATTGAATCAAAAATATATATGATGCCGGTTCGCTTCTTTCTTCTATAAACCTCATAAGCCTAGCATAAATGAGTCGTTCTTTTATTGCATTGATCCTGATAGACTTTGGTATGGAACAGCCCATAGGCAGGGAATCGGTACAAGGAGAAGACTTAAAGGATCATGGACTTATTAGGATTTGATTTATGGTAGGATAAGCAAATCCTACTGATCCCGCGCCTTAGGGAAGGGGCCCGAACTTGATCAATTAAATATTTATAATATTTGAAATATATTCTCAGCAAAATGTGTAAATTAATACATATTTCCTTTGCAAAATTCTGAAATTCCTCAAAACTATTAACAACTTTGCCATTTTTAAAATATGATACCTTAATTCAATCCTTTTGAACTAAATTTTGAGTTGAAAGCTAAATCACGATAATCTTTTATAACTAATTTATATTTTCAAACGAGAGCAAAGTTTCTCGAAGATCTAATTTAGACTAATGTCTTTTAACCTGTATTAAGTTCCAATTCTGTAAAGAATCATTAGAAATTGGCGAAAATACAGTCTGAAACCAGAGGGCCGGGGTTAACTTCGACCGCGTCGAAGTTTGTATACCCTTGCAACTGTTTTGATAACTCTTTCCTTACCGATAGCCATCAAAGTGTATGGTCTACATATGGTTCTAGTCTAATGTCTACGAAAGAACGGCCCGCAATCTTAACATAGGAAATACCGAAGTTATTGATGAAAGTCACTGATCGTTCCTATGGGAGCTATATGATATAGTCACTCGATCTTGATCAAATTTGGCACAGTGGTTTATATGTGCAATAGACTGACCAATATTAAATTTCACGACAAAAGCTTAAAATAACGAAGTTATTGAGAAAAGTCACTGTTCGTGACTTTGCCGTTTGTATGGGAGCTATACGATATAGTGGTCCGATCCGCCTACATGCAAAATTTCAGTAGCTGTAGCCCTAACGGTCTAGGAGGAGTTCGCGTCGATCCAGACGGACAGACGGGCGGACATGGCTATTTGAACTCGTCTCGTCGTGCTGATCAAGAATATATATACTTACCCTTTTTTGGCAAGGGTATAAGAAGGCAAAAAACCCAAAAATGTATGTTTCAAGAATTCCAACAAAACCATTTTCTTTGCAAATTGTTTGTGCGCGTTTTTCACATTGGGAATTTATCTTCTAATTTCCATTACAAGGTTTAAATTGAAATATTCTATTTTGGTTGTTCTTTTCGTCAAATAATGAAAGAAATTTCAATTCCACATCTTCCAAACTCTCAGATTCTTCTAAATGTATTTAAGCCTCATAGAAAACAACCGCACATCGACATATTTAAGCTTGAAATAGAATTATATAAATATCAATTCGTTGATTAACTTGAAATTTGAATTATAAATGGGGAAACTTTGCCACCTTTTAGATAATTATTTTATACATTTTTTAATAGATTTATCAGGGTAAAAGTTAAGTTTTTCAGCTCGTTTAGTTATTTTATAAATCTCTGGATATTAGATTCCTGCTAAAGGCAGGGAATTTTGAAAAACATCTCCAAATTTTCGTCATCTTTATAATTTCAGTAAAAACTTTAACATATTCATCGCGTGGTTCTTGTTGGAAATTGCCCACAAAAGGACTCAATTGAATCATTGTAGTTTTGTTTCATGACAAATGTTATGTATTTCTGGATAGAATGACAAACTCCTCTGCTTGGGCGTTTATTTTCTTTCTTTTTGTGTTTTTGGTCATTGAATGTTTGGGAGAAGATAAAGGGGCGTTGAAGCCGAGCCGCCTAAAGTGATTGTGATTGCATTGGCAATGCGCTAGGTAAATAGGCAAAATAACAACAACAACAGCAACTGGAAAAACTATAGGTATTCAAAAAGCACAAACATCCGATCATCTCAAAAACGACTCAACTCTCTTTTCATCATCAAACACACACACACACACACACACGCAAACACACATCAAACAGAAGCTAAATGAGCTTGTCGGACCGGAAACAACTTATGGAACGGCGGTGCCTAATCAAAGCGATAGAGAGGAGACTTCTGGTTGAGCTGTAACTGTAGGGCTCCTATGGACGGTCGTTTGGTCATTTGGGCGGGGCTGATCAAAAGGTTCCGCGCACGAACGTTCCACGCGCAACGTTGTTGTCATTCTCTTTGGGTCAAACAAACTCTCAGCTCAGTCCAAAGGAGGATGATGATGGCTTAATCCAAAGTGGCTACTGAGTTGCTGCACAGGTAGAAGTGCTGGCTGCTGCATTCTATGCCAAGTGCAAACATTTTCTGCTTTCGGTCCCTCTGTCTCTCTCTCGTTTTTTCTCTCCATCTCACTATCTCTCTTGTGGTCAACAAATACTTAGGCTACCGATGATGATCAACTCGCATCCATCCATCCATCCGACTATCCGTCTGTCCATCGGAAAAAAATATCTCCTGAGTGTGTGAGCCAAGTGAGTGCCTCCTCCCAATATGCAAATAATCAAATATTTGCTCTCGGATTACTTATTAAGTGAGCAGCATCTCCGCATCTTCGCACATCTCTCAGCAGTAGCCAGCAACATCAGCGATTCCCATCATCATCATCATCATCGTCATCATCATCAGGTGTTCCTCTTCATCATTTTTCGTTTACTTTGGATGTTTAATCGCTTTAATGGCTAGACAATTAACAATTTTCTCAATACATAAAAGTATAATAAAAAAAAAAAACCCCGCACTCTCAAGAATAAAAACGCATTTGACTTGCTTTTAACCAAATGCAAACTAATTGAAGAACAAATGTGTTCTAAGATTATAAAAAGTAGTTCAAATAGCTATTTTAATTAGTTTCTGATAAACTAATTTACTAACATTAATTGATGGACTTTTAAAATTAAACTAAAATCGTTTGCCATTTAAATTGTAAAATGATTATTTTTATATTCTTTAGCCAAGATTCAACGATCGAATTATACACAAACCCATTAAGAACAAACATTTTTGACATCTCTTCTAGAATGTATATCTATATAAAATGCATATTTCCTTATAAACACCCTTCTTTAATCAATTTCGTTTAAAGCATTTCATGGAAATGTATGTAATGGCATTCACATCTGACCATTTTTACATTTTTTATAGTAAATAAATACAATTAATTAAATAAGAAAAAAAAATGATAAAAAACCATTATTCCTTTATGTTGTTTTTTTATGTTCCTTCTTTTCTTTTTTTCGTTTTTGTTTACTCTCAAGTGTGTACAGAGCTAACATTTATAAAATGTTATTTAAACAAGGAAAATCTACTCGGTTATACCACACTTGGAGCATTTATCTTACTTATTAACTAAAATCAATTGCAGGTGAAGACGATCTGGATCTGGATTATTGGGCGGGGGTAACGGGTAACGGCAACGGGAGGGAGCTGGAGGTGTGTAGGGCTCTCTATGTGGTCAGGCCAGCAAAAGCAGCGGCAGCAACAACAACATGCACTGGGTTGCTGGCGTGGCCAAAAGTCGGCTGTTGTCGTTGTGTTGTTGTTGTTTTTTTGTTCGAGTTTATTCCTTGGAAGCCATATGCCCCACCAGATTGCTGGTCATTTTCTCAATTTTCTTCAGATCGGGCATATTTTCGGCTTTGTATTGAACGCACTGCAAATGCAAATAGAATGAAGATGAATTTTGAATATGTTTATAATTTTAAAAAGTTGAGCATGCGAATCGTTTCTTACCTTTACATTGTCCGTCATTTTGAGGAGTATGTGACCCTTGGAATGGATATATTTCATTGTATAACGGCAGTTCTGTGGATTCGCCATATACATATTCTCGGCTGCAATTTCGAAATCTTCCCAATTTTTGACAAAAACCATTTTTAATGAATTTTTTATTTTGTCTAGAAAAACAAAAACAGCGTGAACAATGGCGTTGCCGGACTGATGCAAATCGATGAAATGTGCAAATTGGCAACACCATCTAACGATTCCCCCTATTTCTGCTATCGATACATTAGCACTATTTTTTGTCTATCGACATATCAACCCCTATTTATAGATAATTGTCACACAGTGCTCCGTCTCTTTCGCGCTCGCATCATTCGCTGGCAAAATGCAATATTTATAGCTAAAATGTGTTAAATACGCAAAATTCTATTAATAAAATTGCTTTTAAAATATGTCTAACAAACAACATCAGCTGTCGGCCAATCAACCCAAGTGAAACAAGTGTAATTTCGGTTGGAAAAAACCATGAAATCTAGTCAAAATTATGGCAGTAGTGGAAGGGAGCAGCAGCAAAGTGAAGGCAAACGTAAAATATAACACAAACAACAATGTTACCACCAAATAGAAAAATAAATGGGGGAACAAGTAACACGCAGAAACTGAGATAAAAATAAATTCAAATAATATTATTAATATTAAAGTATAGGATATAGTTGTAAACTATCTATATTTTGCAAGCACTGGCAACTAAGGCCTTCGGCTTAGACGAAAACTAAATCCATAAACTAGCCTGGGATTCGAACCCGGATCCTCGTTGTTCAGTTGACTAAATGACTGGGCAACTCATCTACCGAGGACTGCATAAATAATATACAAAACATATATTCGCGACGCTGCAAAAAGAAAAAAGACATTAGCAAATATAATAAAAACAAAACGGCAAATTGCAAGTTGAAGTGTAGTATTTATGTGTGTGCGTGCGCGTGTGTGTGTGTGCGCGGGAGTGAGTGAGTGGGTGTAGGCAACACACACACACACAAATACAGTATCTGTCATTGTTGTGTTGTTGCTGGTTGTTGGTGGTGGCGGTGGTGCTGGTGCTGGGGTTGCCTTTGCTGCATGCATAACGGTTAACGCGTGACGTTATAAACCTCCTTCCATCCCCCCTCCGAGAAAGCAACAAACACTTGCTCCACGCTCTCTTCATTCAATGAAAATTCGCTTGAAATAGACCGAGAGAAGGACAGAGACATAGAGACACCGAAAGAGAAAGCAACACCATGATGGATAACGATGATTCAATGCTCAATAATGGACCACAGCCTGGCGCTGAGACGGTCTACGGCACTGAGGATAACAATATGGTCATGTCAGAGAAGGTAAATACTCTATTCATTCAATTGATAATAACCTTATACATACATACATACATATATTTAAGTTTAAATCATAAGGCATGTATGTGTGTGTTTAACAAATACAAACAGCATTAAAAGGGTAGTCCAGAGTAACCAAGGGAAAAAACATCAAAATTTCAAATAAAAAGGCCATTTTTGAGTTTATAGCAGAAAATGCAAAATCTGTAACCCAATCCTCTCTTAGAATGTTTCCCACTGTTATCTATCTTTTGAGGGAAATCAACAATACACTATCACTTAGTTATTTTGGTATAAACTATTAATATCTAATCACTTGCCACTCCTGTATAAGGTTTCCAGTTTGCTATTAATATCACTTTATAGAATTTACATTTTCTTTTGTAGTATCATTTTGTTTATCAAGACACCGAGCCATTTTAGATATGTATCTTGTGATAAGTAAACTCTAGATGTTAAAAATTGCAGAAATTCTGTCATTTTGTTTTAACCACACCCGACCCCCATACCCACTTCTAACTATTTTCGTAAGGAACCATAAAAAGTCATCAACCGGAAATGCTACAATCGCTAAAAACTGTCGGGGGCTATCTCTGCTTATGCTCTATCTCTCTCTCACACACTCTCTCTCTTACAATTTGTCACTGTTTGCTCTGCATATAAGTACGTGTGGGTACATTGTGTTCTTTTAATTATGTAAAAACTCATAAAAACAGCTCTTCATTATTTATCAGCTGATATGACCCAAGTATCAAAACCACCCACTCCTCGTCCTTCCCTATCCAGGCAAAAAGGGAGAAGTTGGTTTCGTCTGGTCATTGACATTCCAAAAAAACAGAAAACAAAACGGAAGTCAAGAATACAAGCCAACAAGGCAGAAATCAATAAAGTTTCTGACCAAATTGTCGAACGACCTCACGCAATCTCTTTATAACGATTTTTTTATACATTTATATGTATATTTTGTTTTTAACCCAAATCCCAAACACAATTTCTGATTGATTTTGCACTTTATCAGCTTCACGCGGTTAAATTAGGGTAGAGTGTGGCTGGTGTTTGGCGGGGTGGGGGTGGTCTATGCAAATTTACAGTTAAGTTCTTGTTACCCTCTGTAATGAGCTCATCAAACGCTATAGAGAGAGAGAGAGAGACAGAGAGATAAGAATTCCCCTGCCCTACCACCACTCACTACTCTCTCTCGCCCTCTCTCTCTCTTTCTCAAACGCACGTGTGGTTTTTGCTCTCTTCCTCGTCTTGATAAGCTGCTGCCACTTACTACTTACTACCTGTTAATTGACCAATGAGTTCATACACAAAACGCCTACTCCACAAGCCATGTGTGTGTGTTTTCAGCTGTAAACTGGTTTTCTTGCCAAACATCTAGAGTTGTTGGCCTTTTATGGGGTATGGTTTAACCTTCATTTAAAATCAAGTTATTATGCTGAGTGCAGAGCTGGAGCAGATGAGGGGGGTCTTTTGTATCCAAATGTAGCTTCATTTTTATAAGAAATCTTATAAATTGCTTTGATTCTCTAAACTGTTCGAAACAAAACAATGTGAAATTGTCAAGAAAAAGAGATAGACATCTCTTCAGTATTCATTTCAATTTCTTTCGTAGTTGGTAGTATACAAAAATAGGCAAGAGCCTAGATGACCACATCCATTTGATTCAACAAATTACTCGAAACATTTGTGGGAATCAAGAAAGTCACAGCCAAACTTGGTTCGTGGCCCGACCAATGTGCATTAACTATCAAGACTGTAGAATAGTTGAAACTTAACTGATAATATACGTACATAGTTTATATATCTACCGTACAAGGCTTCAGTTGTATTATCATTACTAATCTAATCAGCCAAAAACAAAAAAGAAAATCATGCTCTTTTGTTTATCTTTATATTTGTAATTTAATTTTTGTACATACATTTTTTTTTTTATTTAAATTTTGTTTAAAATTTAATTCTTGATTTTTGGTTTTTTATGTGTCCAATTTTTCCTTTCTTTTTTCCTTTCTCTTTCAGAATGAACAGGTTGTCAGCATTGTGAGTTTTCTTTCTCCCTCTCTCTCTCTCTTTATCGTTTGTTGTGGTGGTTTTCCCTGCACTTTTCCCATTTTATATTTCCGTTTATTTGTTTGGTTTGTTTTCTGTGTTTATATATGTATATACTAGTTAATCATTTTATATGCTTTGCCACACACTCTACTATATGATTTAATTTGATACGCTCTGCACTTGCTGTTTTTTTTATTATTATTAACTTTAATTTTATGTGTGTGTGTTGTTTTTTGCTTTCTACTAATCAAATTTTGCACTGCCAAACACAAACGAAAGAAAAGCGGGGGAAAAAAAGGTTTTCAACTTTGACCTTTTTTTTTTTTTAGCTTGCCTTTCCACACTTAACTCAGACCCTTAGTATGTTTGTTTATCTAACTTTCTTGACATCTTTCCCATCAATGTCTGTGTGTGTGTGTGTACGACACGCATGACTCGACATCAAGCAAAAGAGCATTTTCGGTCTAAAATCTGTTACTAATTCGCATTTACATGGCTAAATATGTTAGTAAACAAACTTATTTTGTTTCATATTTATGAATCACAAGTGTTTTAATAATTAGTTTAGAGGGAAATCGTCTTGTCGTCTTCAGATTACAAGTATTGACTTTGATTTCTCTAAGGACGAGCACAAATCTCATAAAAAGCAAAAGAGAAGATGAACGAAATTAAAGCCAGCAAAATCATCAATTATAATCGGTCCTAAACCTTCAAGGACCAAATTAATGTTAGTAGAGTCAAGAAGTATTAATCTGGTACATTGGTCCTGAAAGGGATAAGAGTTTATACATAGCTATCCATCTATGAATATAAAGTTTGATTCAATTTTTGAATGACAAGTGGCGAGATTTTAGTTAATACATACATTTTGTTGGTCAACTAACTTTTCACATGACTGAAGAAAGAAAAGCACCACAAGAGCACCTACCTATCAATGTTTTTCACTTTTCCTATCTCACGTTCTCTCTCTCCCCCTCTCTCTCTTTCTGTATACGCTCTTACTTTGATGGATAAATTCCGTACAAAATGCAGGTTCAACAATTGGCTGGTAGCATTTATCAGGAATTTGAACGCATGATCAATCGTTATGATGAGGATGTGGTGAAAAATCTGATGCCATTGCTGGTGAACGTGCTGGAGTGTCTGGATGCCTCCTATCGCATCAATCAAGAGCAGGATGTCGAAGTGGAATTGCTACGGGAGGACAATGAACAACTGGTCACACAATATGAGAGGGAGAAAAGTGCACGAAAACAGTCCGAACAGAAGGTGAATTTCCATTCTTAGCTCACACAAAACAAAATTGAATCGAATTGAATCTCTTTCTCTCTCGTTATTTAGCTGCTGGAGGCGGAAGATTTGGCCGAACAGGAAAACAAAGAGTTGGCCAATCGCCTGGAATCATTGGAGAGCATAGTGCGTATGCTAGAACTGAAGCATAAGAATAGTTTAGAGCATGCCAGTCGTTTGGAGGAGAGAGAGGCGGACCTGAAAAAGGTGAGTCCCAACCGCCGTCAGGCGTGAAAGACGAAGATTCCTAAGATTCAACATTATTTTCGCTATGCAGGAGTACAACAAATTGCACGAGAGGTATACGGAACTCTTCAAGAATCATGTGGATTATATGGAACGAACCAAAATGCTGATGGGTTCCACACACTCACAAATGAGCACAGCCTCCGATCGCATGGAAGTGAGTCGAGCTCGCCTTAATCCGGTGGCACGTAGTTCGGGTCCCGTTTCGTATGGCTTCGCTTCGCTGGAGAACTCTGTGATGTTGGATACGGAAACCATTTGCAGTGTTGGTAGTCAATCGGATGATGATTCAGGTCCGCCATCGTTGCAGAATGAATTGGATCAACTGCAGGCTACTGCTGGTGGTAGCCGCGATGGTCTGGCAATTGAACGTGGATCAGCCACCGATGCACTGCAGCAACAACATCAGGCCACCTCGCCACACAGTCCGCTCAATGATGAGGACAGTAGTCCCATTGTGCCAAATGTACCCGCAAATGGTAAGCAGATGACTATCATCCATTCTCAATTTCATCCCCCACACATCCATTTTAGTTAAACCTGATACCCACATTTTAGTTGCACTTTACTAATCTCAATTTCTAATCTCTCTCTCTCTTTACTTCCCCCCGCCCCCCTTGGTTATGCTCTTGCGTGTGTGCTAACTCTAATACTAAAAATCAAATCACCTGTCTTGTACCAGTTGGTCGTTCCACTACCAAAAAGGAGCAACGCACGGATAATAATCTATACCAAGAGTTATCCTTCCAGGATAACGAAGAAAGCGAAGAGAATGAGATTGTAACAGGTATGAAAAAAAGATCGAATATATTTCCCCTACCTTTCAAATACATATAGACATACATATGTATGTATGTACATTGACAAATGCATATATACATACATATATACATATATTTTGAGACTTTCTTAAATCGCAAAAGCGCAAAAATGATTTCTATTTCAAATCTCTATTTAGTTTACTAAAGTCAAGCCGAATCGAAGTCAAACCCCTTTAAATAAACCATTTAAAATGTCTAGTTCTAGAATTTAATTACTTGACCATATTGGCTGTCTCTTTCATTCTCGCTTAAACCAATGAGGAAGAGATGCAAAATATTACACTTTTTACTATGTCTCTTTCTAAGTGAATTACTTTGACTTGATTCAATATATTTTGGAGTATATTGCCAATAATTTGATTTAAGAATCTATTATACCTATGTATATATATATATAAATATATGTGTGTATACGATATATATGATAATATCGAGCTGTAATTAAATGCTGATACATGTTTATGTTCTTCTTTTTATCAATTAATATATTCCGAACAATGCATAAAAACCAACCAAAACAATATCAAAACAAAATTGATACAAATAATGTGCCCTTCTTCCTTGCTCGCGCTTGACATACCACGATTATATATATCCCTAACAGGCAGTTGGGTACATCCCGGAGAATATGCATCCTCAGGTAGGTACCAATCTCAAGAACAAGAACAACAACAAGTCGCACCACCACCACAAGCACCACCAACAACACCATATAACTCCTACTTATATGGCTTCATCTATATAACCTGTAAATACATCAAACATTCTGCGAGCATCGATCTTGATCTCGATTTCTAAACTAAATTCGTTAGTCCCCCTTTTTATACATACATATGCATATATTTGTGATATGAAGGATATGATGTTTTTAATCCTGTTCTCGAAGTGTCGAAATGAAATCAATATTTATGTTTAGAACAATTGAAAATTTAATGATAATAAAATATCAAATAGTTGACAAATATTTGACCTCTAATGAAATGTTCTCTTTTCTTATGCCAACCTCTAAAACAAACAAAATCAATATATATATACATATATACATTATATATATATATATATATTTTGCATATATGTATACAAACTACAACTACAACAACAAAATAAAATTGTATACTCAATTGTGAAGCTAATGACAACTATTTTGGTAAGTCCGATGAAGATATATGTATATAGTAGTAGTTATTTATCCTATGTAAGTAGTGACTATCTTCTTCTTTCTCGCCCGATCGACCACCCACCACCCACCTTTCCCTTCAAGTTTATCTTTGGTTTTAGCTTAGTTTGTCTAATTAGACTTCTATCAATTGATAGAAGTGAGTTTTGTTCATTTCGATTTATTTTTGGTGTTTGATAACCTTTTCTGATATATTCATTCTTCTTGGTTTTAGGGTTTCATTTATTTTTCGTTTTTTTTTGGTTTGGCTGGAAATTGGAAAAAGGATTTCTTAGAATTTAATTCCCCCACATGTCATACATAATGGAAATTGTTTGATTTTGATACTTTGATTTGTATTTTACAGTTATTGTTTACATTTTAATTCAAATATTATATTAATAGTATGGTTAACTGTAAATCTTATGATCATCTAATATCATTGGGTGCAGGTCAATTGGTTCTTGTAGATTTTGACTTTTTTTTTTGTAGTGTGTTTTTTTTTTTTTACATTTTTTTACACGTTTCTGTATATCAAACTTTTCATTAGATTTCTCATTGCATTTTATCATTGATACACTTGCATTATAAAGACCGTTTGCTTGTAGTCTTTTGTCCACGAATTGATTAACCATTTAAGAGTTATAAACAATAATGTTTGTGTCCGTTTTGATTTTGAAATTTTTGCAGGCATGGGCAAAGAGGTGGAGAATCTAATAATGGAAAATAATGAACTATTGGCAACCAAGTGAGTTTGCGAAAGAATATTTTATTGTTTACTCCCACATTAATCGTCGATTTGATAGGAATGCCTTGAACATTGTCAAAGATGATTTGATAGTGAAAGTGGATGAGCTCACTGGGGAGATAGAAATCGTACGGGAGGAGCTTAATGCCATGCAGCAGTCGAGGACCAAATTGAGGCAACGCATTAGTGAGCTAGAAGATGAGCTAAAGAAGGTCAAGGAGCAGGTGAAACAGCAAAGTAAGTTGAAAATTCCTTTCGGTGCTTGAATAATTCATACAATTTGTGTTTCTTATATCCAATGAAGACTCTGAGCAGGAGGAAAATGATGTGCCCATGGCTCAGCGGAAGCGTTTCACTCGCGTCGAAATGGCAATGGTGCTAATGGAACGTAATCAATATAAGGAGAGGCTAATGGAACTCCAAGAGGCAGTGCGTCTAACGGAGATCCTAAGAGCTTCACGCACTGTAGATAATTTGGATAAGAAATCGAAACAAAGCATTTGGAAATATTTTAGTAATCTTTTTACGTAAGTTTGAGTAGTTATCGTGATCTCTCTTAACTCATTTCTTAATTGAATTCCTTGTTTTATTTTAGCCCCTCCAATCGTCCAACGGAACGTGTAGCCGATGGACTAGGAGGGGGGCCTATGTTTCGTCACACCGGCGGAGGAAGCCCTAGCCACAGCCATGGATCCCCCAGCCGAGGTGGGGGAGGAGGTGGAGGAAGTGGCGACAATCGCCTTGCCCTAACTGCTGGATCACATCCACCACCGCATCCAGCCAGTGCGGGATTAGCAAATGCTTTAATAGCAGCCAAAGATTATGCCGAAGAGGGCAGTTCGGAAAGAATAAATGCGCGTCGTCGTGAGCAATATCGTCAGTTGCGAGCGCACGTTCAGAAGGAAGATGGCCGCTTGCATGCCTATGGATGGAGCCTGCCCATTAATAGCAAGACAGGAGGAGTTGGCAATAATCAGGACAACAATCAATCGAATCCCATTCGACATTCAGCTGGAGGTGTTCCAGTGCCCGTGTATTGCAATCCCCTTGCCGAGGCTTCACCGCACATGAAGGTGTTTTGTGCCGCTGGCGTTAATCTTCAAGGGGGCTTTACCAAAGATGGTCAATCATTGATACCTGATAGTTCACCGTATGCTCCGAAATCCACGCTTAAGATAGCTGAAATCACCAGCCCCACGGCAGATAAGAGTGTCGAGGCCCTGGATAGACAAATGGCGCGGGCCAGTTTAGAATGCCTCGAACCCGAGACACAATTGAGTTCATTTGTTTGGATCTGTACGAGCACACATGCTGCCAGTACGGTCAGCGTTGTGGATGCCAATCAATCGGCTACTGTTTTGGATGCATTTCCAATTTGTTCATCGCATTTGCTCTGCATAGCCTCAGTGCAGGGGGCCATGGAGACGGATTATGCTTTGCTCGAGCAGAGCGAGGTGATCAAAGCTGGTGAAATGCTTCAAAGACCCGGCGAGGGATCAGAGCTTCTTGGCAAAGTTGAATTTGTGAGGGTAAAACCCAAATTGAAGTCGTCAGATGAGGATGAAATTGTGCAAGATCAGAATAGCAATAGCCAGGAAGAAGAGCAAGCTAAGGAGGCGAATGAGCAGATGCCAACGAGTGCCGATTCGCATGAACCATTGGGTAATGTGGAGGCCATTAAAATACGTCAGGCTCTACCTGGAGGGCCGCAACGTTTATCCACCACAAATGGCAATCAGCAGATCACCAATAACAACAATCAGATAACATCTGCCACGGCCATAATCAACAATTCTACAAGCAACACGACCACCAACTCCTTTACTTCTGCCATCAATCCGATACTCGATACAAAAGATCGTGATGAACCTGTGATGTCATCGGTGGGACCCACAATGTGGTTAGGTGCCCAAGATGGTTGGCTTTATGTGCACAGCAGTGTGGGGCAATGGCATCAATGTTTGCATCGCTGCCTCCTGCCTGATGCCGTCCTAGCGATTGTCCATGTTGAGTCGCGGGTTGTCGTTGCACTGGCCAATGCCCAATTGGCTGTGTTCCGCCGCCAAACAGATGGCCAATGGGATCTGAATAGTTATCATCTGGTTACACTCGGTGATCGCAATCATTCGATACGTTGCCTCTGTGTGGCCGGAGAACGCATTTGGGCAGCGCATCGCAACAAGATCTTCATTGTGGATCCCATATCTCTCAATATTGTGCACTCGCTGGATGCGCATCCGCGCAAAGAGAGTCAAGTGCGTCAAATGGCAGCCACTGGCGCTGGGGTATGGGTATCAATACGGTAAGAGATTCCAATAGAAATGCCCAATTTTTCCCCTAATTTGTTATCTCTCTATGAATCCTCCAAGCCAAATCAATAAATAATATTAATATTCTGTCTCTCTCTCAGTTTGGACTCGACTTTGCGGCTATATAATACGCATACATTTGAGCACAAGCAGGATGTGGATATTGAGCCATATGTATCAAAAATGCTTGGTACTGGCAAATTGGGCTTTAGTTTTGTACGCATCACAGCATTAATGGTGTCCTGCAATCGCCTATGGATTGGCACTAGCAACGGTGTAATTATATCAGTGCCATTGGCCGAAAATCTTCATCAGAAGCCATCATCGGCATCGGGTGAGTGTAGTGAATGGACTTAATAATTCCCTTGATAAAACGGATCAACTTTACATAATTGTATTCATTTTTCAGCCGATCCTCATGGCCAGATGCCTTTGTGTTGTATGGCAAATGCTCAATTATCGTTTCATGGTCATCGTGATGCTGTTAAATTCTTTGTCTCTGTACCAATGCTTCAGCAACCGAGTGCCGAGGCATTAACTTTCACCAACAAACGACCCGATATGCTAGTTATGTGCGGCGGAGAGGGTTATATCGATTTTCGCATTAGTAAGTGTCAAAATTCGAAACAAATTAGGCTGCAACAACTGCGTATAAATTAGTTTATAGTTTACATTAAGAGAGAGGTTTACATTTTTGCAGTAATTACTTTCATTATTGACCATTATCCATTCTCACAGGACATGATAAATTCGATGCTAGTGATAATGCTGCTCATTTGATAGTTTGGAAAGTCGATACGTAAGCCTTTGATATATTATTTTGCATATTTTTTTTTCCTTTTCGTTTCTCGTTTCTCTTTTGTTTTTGTTTGTTTTGCCGGCATTATTTTGTTTTTTGTTTTTGCTTTTACTTTGATTTAATTGCATAACTCTCTTCTTATTTTATTTATTTCGTTCCGTTAGTACCTTCAATTTGTAGAAGATCTTCGCATTCGGATTGCAGCCACTGACATGAAATTCAGTCTCCCCCTCTCCTTCTCAGGTTTTAAATCAACTTTATTTTGGTTTAATTGTATTCTTTTTCACAAATACGTTATGCACTCTATTCTCCTTCCACATGAAACCCACACACAAACACACACACACACACACCCAAACACAGGTCTAATGAAAGGCCATGTAATTGTCCAGTCCTTGTCCCACAGTTTCTATATTCTCGTTATTATTCATATTCTTGGTGTATTTGTTCTGCAACAATTGAAAGGGCCGCGGTGGTTCAGCTTTTGTATATATCAGTTTATATATACATATATACCTACTTATATTCCTATATTTATTTAGTTGGTGTCAAACTTGAACAAAAATTTAACACAACTTTTTTTTTTTTTATTTTAATCTTTTAATGGCTTCTTCTATTCAAACTACCAAACAGAATGGTGCACTTTATGCTAAAACAATATAAATAAAAGAAACAACAAGCAATAAGAAAATAATCATAACTAACGAATTTCGAAATCCTTGATATAAATAAATGGTTATATCTCGGATTATCCAGTTTTCTTTTTGTAGCATTGTCTAACTGTAAATGTAAACTACTTTGAGAAAAGGCATTAACATTAATATTTGTTGACTTTGTCTCGTTTTCTATATATTTCAGATGACAATGACATGGAGAACAGTATTCAACTGGAACCAAATCAAACAATTGAGAATCGGGGCGATAAAAGTTATTTGATTGTGTGGCATGTTAGTCAACGTTAAATCTACTAATAATGAAATACCTTAAATACACCAATTTTATTTATGTATGTATATATACATACTTATAACGATACCTTAATTAAGCAAAAGATCCATATTTATAAACAATTTAACAAAGCAAAGACAAGATGGAGGAAATAATTGAATACCTTAAATTTAGTATGAGTTCCAATATGTTTGTTTAGTTGAACGTAAAGAAAAGTAATAACCTTACCATACACAAATGCTTCAGTGATAGGCCAGCTTAAAATACATATATAATATATATACACACAAAACAACAACACATGCATATACATATATATACATATGCATATATACAAAGCAAAATTACCTTTTTGTTAAACTAATGTCGTATGTGGTGATTTATTGTGAGAGCAATATGTAGTGAATTTTCATGTAATTGTTTTAATTATCAAGCAATTTATCATTTAATTTATTTGTTACATAATTTTATACCAAACACTAAAACAAAAGACCAACAAATCTTTAGTTAACTATTTCAAATGAATTGTTGTTTGTTTTTATGTATATTATAAGTTTTATGTTTAATAATAACATTTATGACACTCAAGTGACCAAATTTATTTCGCTTTGTCCTTTTATTTCTATGTTGGATATTTAGTTTTATGATAATTTAAATAACTTTTTTTATTTTATTTGTTTTGTTAGGGCTTTGTCAGGCAAGTGATATATATATATATATACATATATTGTGTTTTTTTTACATTTTTTTTAGCTTGATTCGAAGCAACCGAAATGGCATAGAATAACCAAATCAATATATTATGTAAATATATATAAAGCCCACATTTATAATAAATCCATAGTAAATAAATTATTGATTTAAAAACCAAATTTTTATTTGCTCAATCTAGTGTACTTTGACTGTATAAATTGAAAGTATGGAAATGACTTCATAAGGTTTTGAGTAGCTGTTTATATTTGTGTCAAAATCACAAAATATTCACTCTTATATACACACAATATAAATACAGAGAATACATAAACATAAAAACAAAAAACATGAAAGTCTAAAGGAAGCCTCGGATTATTCAGAATACCAAAAGCAGTTTCGATTTCCAAATATACTTTACATCTAGGATGATTGGACACCAAAACATTGCTGAAGAATACTGAGGAAGGATATCACATGTAAATTTTTGTTCAATTAAATTTCTAACGTATTTTTACGCGTACGTAAGGTTTTACGTTTCTGCCGGACATTCGCTGTAAAGTATTGCGTGACTTTTAAAAGACACTGTTAACTTAACAGTGCCGTGACTCGTTATCATAAAAAGTCGCGTTACGTTACTCAAGTAGAGTAACCGATTTTTTTTTGCATAATATTGCTATAGTTTTTTAGTTGATTATTAATTTAATAATTAAGTTTAAGAACTTGATAAACCAAAGAATTTCATGATGTCATGTTTTCGTCTGGCCACGAGTCTGGGCCGTGCACTGCCGAACAGATCCAGTCAATGTATCCGCCTACCGCAGAGCCACAGCACCCGTCTGGATGTTAACCTAATAAGGCGTCAACTTTCCGGAAAAGCGCCGGGAACAGGGAGTGGAAAGAAGCAATCAAATGGCACCTTCAAATTGGCCATGCTGGGGGCATTTTTAGGCGCCGCCACCGGGTCTGTTTACACCATATTTACAACTTGGACCGATCAAAATTCACACAAGGAACACGAACACACACCGCCAAAAATTCTAAATTCTTTGCCGGCTGGTCTGCGTATAACTAAACGATATGTTAATCCCAAAGACACATCTGGCCTGGAGATCATACTCTTCCAGTTTCAGACATGCCCGTTTTGCTGCAAAGTACGAGCCTATCTCGATTATATGGGTGTCTCTTATTCAGTGGTCGAGGTGGATGCCGTGCTGAGACAAGACATCAGATGGTCATCGGTGAAAAAAGTGCCCACAGTGTTGATACGGCAACAAAATGGTCAATACGTCCAGATGATTGACTCGAGTGCCATAATATCTTTGGTGGCCACATATTTGCAGGATAAGCGCACAGATATTGGTGAACTTGCTAAATTCTATCCTCACATCTCGTACTTCGATGATGATGGTAAAAAACGGTTGGATATTTTAAACAAATATTTCCTCATGTACGGAGAACGGACCCCGAAAAATATTACAAAAGAGATAGAAGAGTAAGAGTGCATTTTAACTGGATAATGGTAAACGCATTCTTATCAATATTTTCGTCTTTGTCTTTTAGAAAGGATCGCAAATGGCGCACGTGGGCAGATGATCATTTGGTGCATTTAATCTCACCAAATTGCTATCAGACACTTGGCGAAGCTTTCGAGACATTTGAATGGTTCTCCAAGGCTGGTGAATGGGATGTGCATTTTCCAAAATGGGAGCGAGATCTAATGGTTTATGGCGGAGCCACTGCTATGTGGGGCATAGCGAAAATCTTAAAACGACGTCATGGTCTCAGCGATGATGTACGATCTCATATGTATGATGCTTTGAATAACTGGACGATGGAGTTGAAGAAAACTAATACAAAATTTATGGGAGGCAAACAGCCTGGATTGGCGGATTTGGCCATTTTTGGCATTTTAAGCAGCATGGAAGGTTGTCAGACTTTCAAGGACTGCCTGGAGAGTACTAATATTGGTTAGTTGCAATTAATAACTAGTCTTTGCTTTTTTCCACTTATTCTTATCTATTTCTGTTATCGTTTCGTCATTTAGGCAAATGGTTTTATGACGTCAAGGAAGTAGTGACTCAGAATCGCGGAGAATTGCACCGAGAACGCATTGAAGGCGTTGTTGTTGCTTCAAATATAAATGCTTAAAGATAACTGAAGAGAATTGTTGAAATAAACAAAACACAAATAAGTTTAAAAGCGATTTCAGAAAATACTTTTTTAATAATATCCAATTGATGCATGCTAATCAAAAATATTTGAAATCCAACTAAAGAGCTTCAACTCTGTGGCTGTCGGTAATAAGAATAACGCGATGGGGGCCGTGGGGCTCGTCTTGGTGGAAAATGGAACGTGGATCCAAACGAATAGGGCGGCGGTGGCAGACGGCCCCCTCTATATCGCGGTGGATGAGGATATGGAGGAAGAGGTGCATAGTATTCTTGACCGGTTGGCGGCCAGCCCTGCAATAGTATGAAAAGAAAATTAGATAAATAGATAAACCAAAGGGCATAAAGTTTCTAACAAAGTTATAGGGATATCCAGCAGCTGGTACGGGTACAGGAATAGTTATAATGCGTGGCATCGGTGAATGACGTCGCCGCGGACTTCGACTTCGACTCCGAGATCGACTATGCCGTCGATTGGTCACCCTATCCCGATATAATTCTCGCTCGCGGCTTCGACTACGACTTCCTCTACCATGGACAGATCTTTTATTATTGGATCGGTTGCTATATCGAATTCTGGATCTAATAGTTGTGTAGGATGGTGGAGAAGGTGTTCGGTTGGCATGTAAATTACGCCGCCGCTCGGATTCGCGTCGAGCATCGACAAAATATGGAACCTTTTCTTCCTCTCGCCCAGAATTTGATTTACGCACTCGTTCTAGTTCGCGTCGAGCATCGAGGAAATAGGGAACCTTCTCCACCTCTCGTGTACGTCTGTCATCTCTTTCAGGGTGACGCCGGTTCTGATGAGTTCTCTGTGAATCTGCATAGAAGAATTCGAATTAGTTTCGTTGGCTTCTGTTCATCGACGAGTCTACGTAGATGTCCTGGTCCATTTTGTCCATGTTTTAATTTGCCTGTTGTTTTTGTTTTCTCTTCATCTTTACACTATTCTCTTTTCACTTTTTCATTGGCACTAGAAAAAAAACAACAAAAAGATTTACACTGCAGCAGTTATTGCTGAGAATGGGTAGGGGAAATTGAATATTACGCACCTCGGCGTTGTACACTTCCACTGCTGTCGGCATCCATTGTTTTTGAAAAGGGTTTTTTTTACCAATTTAATGTTTGTTAATTTTCATTTATCGATATGTACTCGGAATGTGAGACAAGTGTCGATAAGTACTCAAAGTTGCCATAATGATATATTGATAACAAAATGCGATAAGTACTCAAAACAACTATAGCATTTGGACATTTATCTTGTTTTTTAATACGGTCACATTGCGAGTTGAGAAGTTGCAAATCATTTCATCCTAAAATTCGTTTTTGTATTATTCGCCCATAAATATGAACAAATTCGAGCAATTCCCAGATTACCAAGTGCCCGGAGTGCAACATCATGACTTTTCTCCATACGAGTCCAATGGAGGGTAAGTACTATCTAGCTTTTCCGTTTGCCAAATGCCAGATGATTATTTTATATGTTCAAATTCCAGCTCCATAGTGGCCATAGCCGGTGAAGACTTTGCGGTAATAGCTGCGGACACCCGTCTAAGCAGTGGATACAATATTCACACCCGCACTCAGAATAAATTGTTCAAATTATCGGAAAACAGCGTTTTGGGCTCCACCGGCTGCTGGTCTGACACTCTTTCGCTGACCGGACTGTTAAAAGTCCGCATGCAAATGTATGAGCACACACATCTAAAGGTGATGTCCACCGATGCTCTGGCCCAGATGCTATCAATCACCATGTACAACCGCCGCTTTTTCCCATATTATGTTTCAAATATTTTGGCCGGGGTTGATAAGGACGGCAAAGGAGTTGTCTATTCCTACGACCCAATTGGTCATTGTGAACGGGCTACTTATCGTGCTGGCGGCACTGCTGGTCCCTTGCTTCAGCCGGTACTGGACAATCAAATTGGATACAAGAACCAGAATCTGTCCCAGGATGACCTACCAAAGCTGAGCATTGAGCGAGCTGCGGCTGTTGCTTTCGATACGTTCATTTCGGCTGCCGAGCGTGACATTTACACTGGGGATTCGGTCATAATCAATATCATCACGAAGGATGAAATAAAATCCCAAGAGTTACCTTTGCGCAAGGATTAAACGGTTTATTGGCAAGCTAGATGAAGGATCATATAAGAAGCATTCTAAAGATAAAAATTTTTTGTAATTCCCTACAGAAAACATGATAAATAAAATAAATCTTGTATAAACAAGTAACAAGTAATGTCAGCTTAAGCTTTTCTAAAAAGTTAAAGGCTCCCATAGGTGTACAACTCGTCATCGGAGTCCCATTAAATGACACTTTACTGTATATTATTTTTAACCAGACTTGGCCACACTATTATCAGAAAGTTGCCGATTCAATATCTGGCAACTCTGGTGGCAACAGAGTGTTGCCAGAATCAGTGATTTATTTCACACTCACACGTACACACAAATTTAGATTTCATTTAAATTGTTTAAAAATAGTCAAATTAGTTTAACTTGGAACCGTAAACAAAATATTAATTACAATAACAACAATGAAAGTTTTGCAAATTTATTATAAAGCCGAGCTAACGGCTTAAATTCTAGCCCAGCGACCTGTCAAAAAGAGTGTGCAGAGAGTGCAGAGTGGTAGAGGGAGGGAGATAGAAAGAGCACACACTTCAAAAAGTAAAATTCAACAGTAATTCAGAAGAAAACATTGGAAAAAGGCAAACAAACACACACAAAAATGGAGCGTCGCGTTAAACTTAAAACAATTAATCCGCATATCACGTGTAAAATCTGCGGCGGATATTTTATAGACGCCACCACAGTGACCGAGTGTCTGCACACATGTGAGTAAAAGTGGTGTTGGCGGAGTGCCGGAGACGGACTGGATTAAGGGAGCATCTGTCCAACATGTTCATTCTGTTTTTTTGTTCTGGTATCCCATTTCAGTTTGCAAAAGCTGTCTGGTCAAGCACTTGGAGGAGAAGAAAACCTGCCCCACCTGCGACAATATCATTCATCAGTCACATCCCCTGCAATACATTAGCTTCGATCGCACCATGCAGGATATTGTTTATAAATTGGTTCCAAAACTCCAAGAAGATGAGTCCCGGCGAGAACGAGACTTTTATAAAAGCCGCAATATGCCCTGCCCCAAGGATATAACGCCAAATCATGAAGATGATAACGAAAAGGTGATGGAGGCGCATGCGGAGTCCGATTTCCATCGTCTTGACGAGCAGGTCAATGTGTGCCTCGAATGTATAAGCAATAATTTTAAGAATCTGCAAAGGCGTTTCATCCGCTGCAGCTCCCAAGCGACTATAACGCATCTCAAAAAGCTGGTGGCCAAAAAGATACTCAATGGCATCGAAAAGTATCGAGAGGTAAGTCCATATGAGAGCTTTGCAAGTTTATAAGGATTCTTTAAATTATCAATTCCTTTCAGATCGACATATTGTGCAACGAGGAGCTGCTGGGCAAGGATCATACGTTGAAATTCGTGTACGTCACGCGCTGGCGTTTCAGAGATCCGCCGTTACGTCTACAATTTCGTCCCAGAGTTGAGCTCTAAATCAGTCTATAACCCAAACTCCCTCAACAACAAATGATCTATATATATTTTTTTATAATTTATTGACAAAGCGTAAAACAAATGTAAGTGTAGGTGACAGTGAGATAGATAGAAAGAGAGAGAATAAGCATATATATATATATATATATATATATAAGCCCTCGTTAATTAGGGCTAGTTAGTTATTCAGACAATTGAAATTTCTGTTGCCTGGCTCTCTCAGATTTAGGTCCTCCTAATGTCCTGTTTACACTAGACAAGCATTTTCACATCTCAACATTTTGTTTAAAATTCTTCAGCTCGCACTTGACTTATATTTTCAATTTTCGCTGACATTTTTCTTGAAATTCCGATTTTAATTACTCTGAATATGTGGCACAAAGTGCATTAATTGACTTGGTTCTTAATTTTAGTTTAGAATTACTTTAATTGCTTCCCAAAAGTTTCCATTTGTAATTGTTAAAGATAGAAATCTAAACTGGAACATTATTATTTTTCTTTTTTTTTTTATTTTGTTTAATCTCCCATCTAGTTTACATACAAGTATTATTGAAAATACGAGTGATTTGAAACTTTGTAGCAATTTTTGTTTTTTTTTTTTTTTTTTTGACATGTTTCTTATACTTCTATGTCACATCTTATAAAATATGTTGCTTAGGATTTGTTTAAATCTCATTGAGGTTGGCGAAATTTAGTAAACAATTCGTTCAATATCGTAACAAATGTTGAACTTTTGACAACAACAACAAAATAAATAGATCACTTTTGTGTAAATAGGACTTCAAATCGGTTTCACGTCTTTAAACAGGATTGTTGAAGGATGTGATGTTTAAAAGTGTTTGTTGTGTAAATAGGGCAGAAATCGTTTAGATCCTAACTAATGTATTTTGTATGTTTGTGTATAAAGTCGTAATAATATATATAAAAACTGTATATGTATATTTTAGAATAGTCTTAGGTGTAAACACCCCTTATCCTTTTTTTAAATTTTATTTTATTTTTTATTTCGTGTGTCGCGTTTGCTCATGATTTAATCAACATTTTCCTATTTGCAATATATGAATGTTCTCCTTGATTTTATTCAATTTTCGTCGTTCTTCATTGCGCCCAAGGGGCGGGCAAGATTTTTTTAAACCTAGATGCACTTCCGTCATATAAAAATTAGTTTTGCCGTCTAAAATGATTTTGTTTAGCTCAATATTTGCAAAACGTTTTAAACATTTACGTTTTGCGCCGATGACCGATAACAACCCGACACTTTGGTCCTATTGCCGATAACATATCGACATGTTGCTCCGATAACCGACAATCCCCATTCAGAACGGTAAACAACAGCTGTTTTTATGATGTTTACCTCAGCCTCTGCCCGCTTTGGTGGGTGATTCATCCAAAACAGTTAAAAAAAAAAACCCAAAGATATTTGTAATCAGTTAGGCTCTTTTTAACAACATTAGCTCCCCATCCCAGAAAAAATTTTAAAAAAGTAAAATGTTCAACAATATATTTGGCAAGAAACCCACCGTAAAGGAACAGCAACGGGAAAACGATCGGAGCTTAAGAAAAGCCACCCGTGACATTGAACGTGAACGTTTAAAGTTGGAGCAAGAGGAGAAAAAACTAGAGGCAGAGATTAGGAGGAACGCCGCTGCTGGGAACAATGATGCCTGCCGTATACTGGCCAAGCAACTTGTGGAGATTCGCAAACAAAAGTCCCGAAGTTATGCGGCAGCTGGAAAAGTTCAATCCATTGGCTATCAAAATAAAAATATGGGAGCCAATATTGCATTAAGCGAAGCAATGGGCAGCACAGCCAAGACAATGGCCACCATGAATAAGGTGATGCGTCCAGAGCAAATAGCCGGAACAGTGCGAGATTTTCAGGCTGCGAATATGAAAATGGAGATGACGGATGAAATGATTAATGATACGCTAGATGATATGCTTAACGAGTCGGGCGATGAAGAAGAATCGAATGCTGTGGTTAATCAAGTGCTTGATGAGATCGGCATTGAAATTTCCGGAAAAATGTCCAATATACCGGCAACAGGTACTTCATCAGACTTTGAGACAGCGGGAAAACGCACAGAAAAGGACATAGCTGACCAATTGGCGAAGCTGCGTTCCTCATAAATCAACAGCCAGTTGCAGTTGCCTTATCTAAATCTATTTATATTGAAACAAAATCAATCATTGTTATAAATTTGTATTCACTAGCTCATAAGCAAATTGTAAATGTATGCAAAACAAAAAAAAAAAAAAAACATCCTAAATGAATTGCCTTATAGACGTGCCGTCATACCACCACCAGCCACAATAGACTCTCCAGTGATATAGCCAGCATCTTCGGAGACTAGAAAAGAGACCACTCCAGCCATTTCCTCGCTAGTGCCCAATCGACCCATTGGAATTTTGGACAAAGCTGCCTCATTGGCCGACTCATTCTCATACAAGGCTTTTGAGAATTTTGTCTTAATTACGCCAGGCGCTAGACAATTGACACGGATACCCTCGGGGGCCAAATCCTTGGCGGCAGCCTTGGTAAGGCCAATTAAAGCAGTTTTGCTTACCGAATAAGCGCCCAAGAGCTGAAAGAGAGAAATCAACATGTGTTACACGTATGTACATAGAAAAGTTGTCCGACGACCTTTGAACTAAACTAACCTCAAATGCATCGTAACCTGCTATGGATGAGACAAAGACAATGCTGGATGCCTTCTGCTGCCTCAGATAGGGCAATGCCTCTTTGGCCAACAAATAGGAGCTCTTTACATTAACATCGAATATCTTATCCCACACTTGTTCATCACATTCGAGGACGCCACCCACTGCCGGATTGGTGGCGGCATTGCTAACCAATATATTCAATTTACCATATTTACTAATGGTTTGCTCAAACAACTCCTTTCGATCCTGAGCGTCACTAACATGACATTTCAGGCCATGGACATTAAGATTGAGTTTCCTTAACTCGGCCAAGGCATTATCAACATTCTTTTGCTTACGGCTGCTAATAACCACGGCTGCTCCGTCCTCCGCTAGACGTTTTGCTATGGCAAAGCCAATTCTAAAACGAAAACACATTAGTATTCCATTTAAAAACAATGCGAATGGATCTGGTTTACCCATCGGTGGAGGCGGTAACCACAGCAACTTTTCCTGCCAAACGCTTCATTTGATTGGGTTCAGAACTCGGACTGCTTCCACTTGAGGAGGACGACAAGCGTTTATGGCAAAGATTTTGATAATGTTTGATAGCTAATCGCTGGTTCTTGCCGTCGTTGTTGTTATTGTTGGTGAGATTTCTCTTTATGGAACTTTGGACTCCGACTCCGCTTGCATTCACGGCCATAGTCGACATGGGAATAGTCAAAGGTAACCTGACTCCCAATTGCTTACTTAAATTAAACATTTTCTGCCCCAACTCTGACCTGACCTGTCCTGACCTTAAGTAAATGTTTTATAATTGATTTTTGCACTCATAAAGATTTGTTGTTTCTATTATCTGCCGTCATTTGCTTGCTTGCCATTCACCCCGAAATGGGCACAAAGTTAGGCGCGCAAATTTGAAATATTTTTTTCACTTGCGCTTCAATTTTTCATCGTTTGAGAATAATACGTTGGACAATTACTTATGTACGTATGTATATTTTTTTCGATTTGTTCAGATTATCGTACATTTAATTGAATAGCAGAATAGACTAAAAGCTGTCTGCCTGGCTGGCGACATCGGCAAGATAAGTAATAATGTTCGTTTTGTCGCTGCTGAAATGAAAATCTACAAATAAACATTCTGTTTCGTAATATATTAGCAAATAAAGATAAATAATAAAGTATGACAAACAAATATAATCAAGTGGCAACAGATTTGCTTTAGACGTACACCCAAAATAAACAGTGACAAGTCCCTAAAAAGTACAAATCTCGTCGATAAAATACATATATATATGATAACAGAAAGATTGGCTAACAAAATGAACGATATTTTGTGTGAGAAATACGGATACCTTTTCAATTATATATAGAACGTTTCAGCAGGTAGTGGGGGAGCTTTGCCCCATAAAATATGCAATAGACTGTGAAACTATTCATTGTTTTCAACAAAACTGTTTATAAACATTGCATTATCCTTTCTATTCCAAAATTTCATTAGATGCTTCTAGCGGGAAAAGTACTCCCAAATTCACAGCCCTGATTTTTTAAGTAAATCTATCTTATAGACTATTCCATGAAATCCTCTTTGCCTAATGCTCACTGTACATATTGCTCGTCTCTCGATTGAAAGTGCAAATTATTAAAGCTGTCAGAGCGGCTTCTCTTCCCTTACTCACCAACCTCTATACATAGCCACAATATGCTCTGATCCCACACTTTTTGCTTTGTACCCTCAGCTACAGTCGGCCAGTGGCAATTCGTTGGTCTGGGTCGTACCGTCTCCACCTTCGTCTCGGTCTCCGGTTCGCGTTGTAGCTTCTCCTCCGGCACGCGGTTAACACGGCATGTGATAAAAAAAAAAAAAAAACTAAAACAAACAACTAAACGAAGACGATTTTTAATTATTACGTTTAACTTGATATTTTATTGAAAAGAATTAACACAAAATGTCCGAACAAGAGAAAGAAATTGCTCCTGCCTCGCCTGTTTTGCAGGATTTCAAGGCTCCTGTTTTTACGGATAATAAACTCGTGCTCTATTTCCATCCATATAATTTCTATTCGCAAAAAGTTAGTTCATAAATCATGTGATTTTCGATACAAGTATCAAAAATTACAAAACCAAAACGAATTAATCATCATCATTGTCATCTTGATGATCATCAGTTGTAATGACAGGGCCAAATCCATTACATGGACGCAATGGAGCCGAACCAAGTTGAAGGGGTTTGGGGTAGCATATTAAATACGAAATTAACTTCTATAATTTTGCATTTTATGGTATTTTGTTTCTTTTCAATACATTTTTAAGTTCTCCCGATATAGTTTTATGACCGCATCGAATAGATTTATTTATTGTTTACCTGTCTCAGTCTCAGGTGCTAAGTGGAGAAATAACAACCGAAAATGATCAAAACTAAATAAATATCTCTCCCATCATTTTATGTCAGATTTAATATTATTAATTTGAAATCAAAGACTCTCATTTGTCAGTTAAAATCTGGACATTTATCAACTCGTTTCCAAGCGAAATGGAATTTAAATTGTAGTAACAAGGACATTTTTCGAAGCTTGACTTAAAAATAGAGATAGGATAGAGAAAATGATTCTTATCAACTTTTATTGGATTCTGATTGAGTTTTGTTTTCTTTAGGTTCTCCTGGTGCTCTATGAGAAGAACATTGACTTTACCCCCTACGTGGTGGACTTGTGCAATGGAGAACAGTATTCCTCGTGGTTTTTGAATCTAAATCCCAAAGGCGATGTGCCCGTACTGCAGGATGGTGCCTTCGTTATACCCAATTCCCATCATATAATTAACTATGTGGAGAGCAAATTTCGTGGCGGTAAGAGAACAGAGTCTTTCCCAGCTCCAGAGAAAACAAAACTGATGTCTTTTTATAACTTACAGAAGAGCATCCGAAATTGAAGCCGCCACAGGATTCTAAGGAATTCGATGAAGTAATGGTCTATGAACAGGCTCTGGGACGTTTGCCCATTGGAGCATTGAGTTTGGGATCATTTGTGCACGATGATCTCAAATTAGTGCCCAAGGCACCATTTATAGGACCCGTGCGGCAATCCTGCCTGAGTGAGTGAGGCATAAATTTGCAACTTGATTTTGGAGTTCATTTTGAATTTGTCCCCATAGAGAACAATGATAAAGTTTTGGATTTGCTCCGACGTTCTTTGGATGATTTGGAGCCGCATAATAAGAGTGCTTTGCAGCATAAATTGGATATACAATTGCGTCGCAAAGATTTGGTCTCTTCGCGGGATGATTTCCAACGTGTCTTGGATGCTGTTCGTCATGTCCTTTTGTATGTGGAGCAGGAACTATCGAGAAAATCCCCGCGCACTGACTGGCTAATTGGGGATGAACTTATATTGGCCGATGTCAGTTTGGGTTTGCTTCTGCATCGTCTCTATCAGTTGGGATTTGAGAACTATTATTGGTCCTATGGCAAATTGCCGCAAGTGGAGAACTATTTTCTGCGTTTCAAGCAGCGTCAATCGTACCACAAGCTACAGCCAAGCAATTTCGAGATATTAAAGGAGATGTGGTCCAAAACGCCGGGAAATTATAAAATAGGAGCAGGAGCTGGCTTCTTGGGTATGGCCATGTTTGCAGCCTTTGCTCATAAATAATCACAGATATGTACATACAGCAGGGTGGGCAGCAGCTACCAACTTTTGGGGTAAATGTCTGGCAAATATCCAAAGATAATAACTGATCCCTTTCCATTTATATTATATATATATATCTTACATACATACATATATAGTTTTTGGTTTGTTTTCTATTTGGGGCTGCTTGGAACCCTTGCTAGACATTTGCCATTTACTTTTTGGTTAACAAATCCAATTTTTTTGTTTTTTATTATCAATTCATTATTAAAGTTGGTCACATATAAACAACACAAAACGCCTTAAGACTACCGAGATGACATGGCAACACTCATCACCCATCACCCATGATGCACCAAGTCAACCTATTCAAAGAAAAATTAAAAATAATTTTTATGGGAAGAGAGCCTCATCTAAATCTGCAACATCTTCAACAAAAACTGTCGAATAAATATGTATGAAAAATCGCACATAAATTTTGGTATAAAAATTTCAATTCCTGCTATGCTTATGGACCGCTTGGAGAGGAGTGAGTCTCCTAGCTTTCTGTGACGGACGCCTGTTGATCCCTTCGTTGCTGTTCCGCTTGTTGTACTGATGCTGCCGCTGAAGCTGCCTTGGCATTGGTAAAAAGCGGCATACCCATAAATTTGGGTATTTGCTGCTCTCTACTACTCGAACCATTTGTATGTGCACGCGATGAACTTGCTCCACCAGCATTTGGTGTATTGGCAGAGCTGTTCGCTCCTAAATGCGAATGCCTTTTAAGGGGAAAACTATCTCTGGTTGCCCGCTGATAGCTAAAGCTACCAAATCCAGGAGCATCGGGCAATAGACCAGGTGTTGGATACCAAAATCGATAGGTGAAATACCAGGTCAGTATGGCTATAATACCACTTATGACCTTCTCAATCATACGATGATAATATAGCATCGTTCCAACCAGCATAATGTCCCAGAGCAACTGCAGGGCAGCCATGCCAATGAAAAGAGTTCGTATTATAGGTGTCAATCTCTTGTAGAGAAATTGTAGGCTACGCATTTGCTCTTCGTTCAGTCCTCGCAATGGATTCGAACCAGTATTCTCTGATATGGACCGATTGTGTAGCTCATTGCGTATATGTTCCTTAATCGTTTCCCATTTAACAATGGGGCGGGCCTCTTCGATGAGCACCAGACTAGAGTGTATGAGTATAAAAGCATGTCCAGAAATATCAAAACCTTGCCATAGATGCCCAGCTTTAAGACAACTCGATTTTGAGGCAAAACCTGCCAAGAAACAATGAACTCAATCAAGAATCAGTCAATCAATCACTGACAGACTCAAAAACTTACCCCTAATGGTGCATCTGCCATAGGAGGTTTCCACAACATTAAACAGCTTCGTCCAGAAGAACCAGAAGAATGTTGCTATTACAATTCGTGGGAAATGGTGTCTTAACATTCGTTTATGATCGCCACAGGTTATGGTATAGGCAGAGAGAACAAGGAAGGGCACCACAAATAGCAAAGTCCAGCCCCAACCGACTTTCACGAAATATAAATTGAATAAATTATCCGAACGAGCGAAGTACGTCTTGGGAAATGGCACAAAGTCACCAATAACGGAGATGACAAACAGACTGCCCAGGTAAAGGGCCACTTTTAGATCTGTATTGAAGAAAATGATTTTCTTGCATAAATGTATGATACCCATGACAAGAATCTCTCGAACGCTGGTTGGGGCTGCTGTTGGTCTAGTGCCACGCGCTTCAGACCGACTGATATCTGGTCCACCAGGACGGAAGTTCATATTTGTCCCAGATGTATTTGGCGCTGGGCCGCCGCTTCCTCCGCCCAAGTTGGGTCGAAGGGGTCGCCTTTTGGTGGCCATGATTCTTTTGTTCCTAGTTGTTGTCGGAACGTGGTATTTGTCTCTCGGTGTTCACTTGCCCTTTTTTGGTCTTTTTTTAACTGCGTTCGGAGGGAAAGTGAAAGTTTTTTAGAAAGTGTCAAAGTTCAAACTGAATCCAAGTGGTAGGTTAAAGACTTACCTACGTTAATTCCAAATTTCGTAGATTTGCGTTACTTTTCATTGATATTTATAGTATTTCCCACACGTCATTGGCAACGTTTTGTTCTTGCAAGTATTTCTCTTCTTTTTTTCTTCGTTTTAACCAAAATAAAGTGTGCAACAGCTGCACAGATGTATGGCGCTGGCGTTTCACTGTGAATGGCAATAACGGCAAATCTAGAATTGTTCCCACTTTAAATTGCTTAAATTAATTTCTTTACCATCTTAAAGAATGAAATAATGAGTTTGAATTGTAAAATAACGAAAATGTTTCTTTATTTATTCCAACTTCGCACAGATAAAGATTTAAGAAACAAATTTAATTTTGCTTGGCTCGTTTTTCGCCCGCTTGTCTATTTAAAGCATAGCTAAAGTTCGCAGCACTGGTTTTTGAAGGAAACAGCTGTTTTCTTTGTCTTCTGTTAAATCATAGTTTTTGAAAATTACGCGCTTGAATATTGAAATTGAAAAAAAAAAATATTGTTTAAATGGGTGTTAAGGAACTGTGGTCTGTCCTAACGCCACATGCCGAGCGTAAGCCCATAAACGAGTTACGTGGCAAAAAAGTTGCAATTGATTTAGCCGGTTGGGTCTGCGAGAGTCTTAACGTTGTGGACTTTTTATACATCCGCGGCATCATTTGAAGTGAGTTTGGTTGTAAAAATCATTTTCAAATTTTATTATATGCTTGTCTATAGGAATCTTTTTTTTCGTACTTGCTATCTGATATGGGAACAAGTCACGCCTGTCTTTGTGTTGGAGGGAGTTGCACCTAAGCTTAAGAGCCAAGTAATAGCCAAAAGAAATGAGCTACAGTTTCGTGGAGTAAAACCAAAGGACAGTGGCTCATCTAATAAGGAGAACACTGATAAGGCTAAAGAAAAAGGTCGCACTCGTTTCAATCATGTGCTGAAGCAATGCGAGAATCTGTTGATATCCATGGGCATACAATGTGTCCAGGGACCCGGCGAGGCGGAGGCCTATTGCGCCTTTTTGAACAAGCATGGGGTAACTTAGGAATTGTGTTTTTCTGGTTTAGGTTTATTAACTGAATGTCAGATTAGTTGGTAGATGGCGTCATTAGCCAGGACTCGGATTGCTTTGCCTATGGGGCAGTTCGTGTCTATCGCAACTTCTCCGTATCCACACAAGGTGCCCAAGCGGCTGCTGGAGGAGCTGTGGATATCTATGATATGAGAGATATTTGCTCTCGCATGGACTTTGGGCAAAATAAGATTATTGTGATGGCGTTGCTCTGTGGCTGTGACTATTGTCCCGATGGCATTGGTGGCATAGGAAAAGATGGTGTTCTCAAACTATTTAACAAGTACAAAGATGCAGAAATTTTGCAGAGGTAAAATAACGAAAAATAGAATGTTTATACATAGAGAAGGTAATTTTAGATCTCTCGTTTAGATTGAGAAACTGGCGCAACGAGACAAGTACGTATAATGCCCTGGAGATACGTGTGGATGATAAGTCAATTTGTACCAATTGTGGTCACCTGGGAAGAACTCAATCTCATACAAAAAGCGGTTGCAGTGTATGTCGCACTAATCGAGGATGCGATGAAAGTCTATGGAAGTGCGTTACTCGTTCTAAACATATAGAAACATCAATCCTAACTGAAAATCTTCAATCCTCCTTCTAGAGAACAACGTTTATCGATCAAGGCCGAGTTAACTCTGAGGAGAAAAGCTTTGCTCTCTGCGGATTTTCCCAATGAAGAAGTTATTGCTGAATTCCTAACTGAACCAGACAGCTTACCACAACTCAAACTTAATTGGCAGCAACCCAATTTGGTTAAATTCATCAAACAAATTGGTCATCTACTACAATGGCAGGAGATATATTGTTTTCAGAAGTTCTTTCCCATACTTACCAGGTGGCAGGTGTCTCAAGGACGTCAGGGTAATGCTAGCATATTAGAACCTGTGGAAATTCTTAAGAAACGTACAGTCAAGGGTATAGCCAGTTTGGAGTTGAAATGGAGAGACTCCAAAGGCAGCTTTAAGGGCCTAATACCTGACGATCAACTTAGCGAATTCGAGATGGAACATCCAAAAGGTTTAGAAGAATTATATCAGACTGTGGAACCATTGGATTTACTAGAAACATCGTATCCCGAATTGGTAGCCACTTTTTTGAAATCCAAGGAGAAACCTGTAAAAAAATCAACCAGAAAGAAGGCAATACCAGGAGATGATAAACCCAAAAAGGTTTCGAGTCGAAAAAAGCAACTACAACAACCTTCCATGGAGCAATTTTTACAAAAAGGCAAAGAGAACACCCCAGTGAAGACCAATTCTGCTTCATTGGAAGTTGGAAAATGTTCCACACCGTTGACTAAATTTTTGGACGCTGATTTGAATAGCGACGATGAGGAATTCGATATGTCTGATATCATCAAGGGCATTGTATCCAATCATAGGCCTGTTCTTACCCAGCATCAAGGACATTTATTGCACTATGAGCCCTTGAATAATGATCTGAGTCTGCGACTTGAACAACTAAGTTTGAGGAATGAAGTGCAAGAAAGTAAATCGAACGCCAACTTGAGGACTGAGTCTGAAGATGTTGATGATGATGAACTGAGTTTACATCTTGGTCAGCTAAGTCTTAGGAATGAGATAAAAGCAACGCAAAAACGAGATCTCAGCTTGGGAACTGAACCCGATAGTAAGCGCCTGGACCTAGATGATAGCTACGATCTGTTGGTCAAGGGTGACCTAAAGAGAGTCCCTCATTTACTGGCCAAGACACCTGTTGGACGTTTTAAAATGCAACACAGAATAAGCGATAGAATGCCATCATCAGTGGAATCCGAAGCAAATGTGAGTTACTTTTTTAATCAAAGCCTGGAGCAGGCGGATCTTTTTGAACAGCTGATGGAAACAAGCTTGGGTCATCAGCAGCAGCATGAGGAGAATGAGGATGAGGAGGAGCAAGAGCAGGAGGAAGATGAAGAAGATGACATTGTGGTTATTAGTGACTAATATTAAAGCGTTTGTTTTTTTTTTATTCAAACCCGAACTCAACTCGATTGCTTCAATCACAAATAAAGCTTGGCAAATTTATTGGCCTGCGTTAGAGCCTGCTCCAATTGCTCTTCAAAGAGATTAGAAACTTTGCGCGATTTCATATTGCAGACCAACTGAGCATTTTGGCCCTTTGGAGCAGCCACCTGTCCCTTAAAAGTGACAGCAAATGAACTTAGCCAGGTGGTAGCATTAAAATCCTTTGTAAGGCAAGACTGAAACAACAAAAAAGAAAACCAGCTTACAATATTCAAGATTCAAGAGGCAATTCTTCTTCGTTTCTCACCTGAGGTACACAGCATCTCGCCTTGACGTAACCATCACACATGCTGACAACCAAAATGGGACGATCTGTGCATAATTTGGTGGCTCTCTGCAGGGGAATCTCCTCCACCAAAGCAGAACTAGTGATATAGTGCAATATGAATGGATGTGTGTCCAGTGGCTTTTCCATTATCAAATTTCTCATTTCCACCTCCACGAATTCTCTAAAAAACAAAGTTATATGGATTTGTGAACGAAAGTTCGAGATCAACTCACTTGAGCGTTGTTCTTGAAGTTTCCTTCAATCTCTTGAGCATCTCATTGATTCTCTCTAGAGTGTCCATTTTGAAGGCATATGGCAATTTGATATCCGTGTGTAACATATTATGGCGTATCGTCTGTAATTCCACTTCAGTGGCATTAGTTAGCTTATCCTTTTGGAATTGCTCAGCAAGGACATCGACCCGATGCCGCAGCAGAGCGGCTGTCTTCAGGACATGCTCCGCTGCTTGTCCCGCGACAGCTGTGAACGCGAAACGGGCTCTATTTGTTTGCTTTAGATTCACAATGCAAAAGCAGGATAATTCACGGGTATTCGTCACATGAGTGCCACAACAAAGCTCCTTGGATAGCAATTTCAGTTCATCGGATGCGACTTGAACCAAGCGCAATCCCTGCTCGGGATAGACTTCTCCAGGAACCATTGTTATATCATTCTGTTGTAGAACTTGGGCGGCATTCAATTGATCCACCTCGACAGGAACACCAAGGCAAATGAGGCGGCTAGAAAAGGTAATAACTATCAGTTTAGGAAACTATATTTCTTTTCTCCTTACTTAATCAGATCTTCAATGAGTTCGACATCCGTCTTTTGCAAACGCTTGCCCAGCACGGCCAATTCTAATTTACATTGTTCACTGGTAACCGAGCTGGACACCTGATAGGTGACTTTGTTAAACAGACAACGTATTGCCGCATTTAACAGGTGAGTAGCTGGAAAAAGGATAAACTCAATTTTGATGCGGACATAACACAGTTTCGTGTACTTACCTGTGTGATGGCAGGTATTGAGCTGCCTGTGCTCGGCATCCACTAACAGTTCGACTTCATCGCCTAAAGACAGTTGAAACTCTTCACTTAGAGCCGATTCAGTTTCAGATGGGCCAAGTCGACAAATATGTACTACACAGTTATTGAGATGCTTAACACTTTCTACTTGCAGTTGTTTTTTGGAATCCTCCTCCTTACTCCTCACCAGCAAATGCCCTTTATCCTCTTCCTGGCCACCAGATTCATAGTAAAAGTTACTGGCCTCGGTGACAATTGAAATGGTATCACTATGTTTTAAATGGCCAATAGAATTAACCTCCTTTGCATTGAGTAACAAGCCCAAAACTCGAGTCTTCAGCTGGGGCAATTCATAGGATTCGTTTGTCTGATCATAGTGATAACTATATTTTGGGCTATTATCCGTGGAGATGGACAGTCGTTGGGTAAGTTTAATCTGAGCATCGGCTATGCTGTTATCATCATCATCAGTGTGAGCGACATTTTCTCGACCCTTTTTCGTTTTGGACTTGGCCATGGATACCTCTGCCCGATAACGTTCCAAATCACAGTTCATATTCTCCAACTCAGCCAATTTAACGAAACTCTCCTCGGTTAAGCCATAGGTGTCCGTCAGTTTGTAGAGAAAGTCGCCTGGTATGGTGTTATTATTGAATTTACTGCGTTGCACCTGAAATTCACGATAGGCTGGAACAAATCCCGGACATTCCATTAGATCGATATCATCCAATTTGGGAAATTCGGTGAGAACTTCAGCAAATGCCTTCGATGAACTTTCCCTTAGATTTTTGTACACATCATGCTCGTGATTAATTAACTCAATGACATCTGATTGCTTCATGGACATTTCAGGATACGCTTCACCCAAAGTCTCTACCACAATGGGCACTAGGCGGGACAATAGATTCTCCTGGGCGAAGACATGTTCTGATAGATTCAAAGCTTTGCGTAAAACACGGCGAAGTTTTTGGCTAAAGAAAAGACAAGAAATCAATTGGGATCAATAACAATTTTGAAAGCCTTGGCTTACTTCTGATCTGGGAGCATGCCATCGGCCAGACAAGCGGTTATCATGCGTGCATGATCGGCCAATATTCTATAGCTTGTATCCAGAACCGCATCCTTTTGAAAGCTTCCCGTATAGGCAGGAGCCCTCGACAGCTGATGAATGCCATCGAAAATGGCTGTAAATAGATCGGTGTCATAATTCGAAGATTTGTTTTGCAGAATCGCTGTTAAACGTTCAAAACCCATTCCAGTGTCCACATGATGCGACGGTAATTGGGTAATAGATCCATCTGAATGTCTGAAAATGTTCCAGAATGAGGTTTGTTTTTCTTTTAATGTCATTCATTACACTTATTTACCGATTGTATTGGATAAAAACCAAATTCCAGAGCTCTGTGAGATCCGAGCGACCCGCATTAACCAATTTGGCTCGTTCCCCCACAGAAGCGAGCTCGGGATGATGATCTAAATGGATTTCTGTGCACGGTCCACAAGGACCAGTTGTACCCATTTCCCAAAAATTATCTTGACAGCCAAAGGGTAAAATTCGTGAAGAGGGAAAACTATTATAAGAAACATAAACGGATTATATAACTGAGGGAAGAAATATATATTACCAATTATTATATTTTACCCCAAGCTCCGCCAAATTTCAAAGCATTCCAAGTCTGCTGGTATTCCTAAAACCTTATCACCAGCGAAATATGTGACATATAGACGTCTGGTATCTATATTATAGGGTCCACGCAGCAACTCCAAAGCCATGGAACAGGCTTCACGCTGAAAAGGCAATATTCTGTTGTTAATCACTTTTGGTTCAACTTATTTCCTCTTTCAATTTTACCTTAAAATAGTCCCCAAATGACCAATTGCCCAACATCTCAAAGAACGTATGATGATAACCATCTTGACCGACAACAGATAGATCATTATGCTTGCCTCCCACTCGCACACATTTCTGGGAGTTGACCACACGTTTGTGCGGCGCCGCTGCTGTGCCAAGAAATACGGATTTAAACTGTAAATCATACAATAGGCTAATCAGTGTGAATCAAATCAGTGGGACAGAAAGTGACAGAGCACTCAGAGAGCTCACCTGATTCATGCCTGCATTCACAAAGGCCACAGTGGGATCACAGAAGGGCACCACTGGGCTGGAGCGTACGAATTTGTGTTCATGACTGATGGTGAAGTAGTCAATGAACGTTTTTCGAATCTCTCGTGCTGTTAGCACACGCTGCAACTGTTTGGCCGAGTTGTACATGCCAAACACTCAATAATTATCAATTTTGATGCCAAATTAATTACATTTAATTTGCGGCCTCCGCCGGACCGGCAATTAAAATATGCTCCTGATAAATCTGCTTGATCGATCAGCTGTTTCAAACAGCTGTTTTTCCAAAAAGCCAAGAGACATTCACAGCGGAACGGTGACACGTGAAGTCAGCATATTTTTAAGCTAGAAACTCGCCAAGTCATCGGGTAGAGAATATATCTTATTTCAACATAGTAGTTTTTAAATCTTTAACATTTTCATTTTTATTTCAAACAGAAAATTCAAAATTTTTAAATTCTTTTTTTTTTTTTTTTTTTTTGGTTTGACAGCTGTGTGCGTTGCACTGTGAATGCAGGAACAGTCGTCTGACATTTGGCAACACTGTCATCAACATCGACGTGTCGCGTTCGTCGTCGAAAAGTAAAAGTTTTCTTTTTCTGGGCAAATTTCGCATGTTTATTGTTTGCTGCAAGGTCTGAAATCAAAAACAAAACTACAAAGCTGCCACACACTTACATACATATATACACAGAGAAGACGCCAAGATGGTTTTAGCAGATTTGGGTAGGAAAATAACCACAGCCCTGCACTCGCTTAGCAAGGCGACGGTTATCAACGAGGAGGCTCTAAATGCCATGCTGAAGGAGATTTGCGCGGCCCTGCTAGAGGCTGATGTGAACATCCGTTTGGTGAAGCAACTGAGAGAGAATGTGCGAGCTGTCATAGATTTCGATGAGATGGCTGGAGGCTTGAACAAACGTCGCATGATCCAATCAGCTGTGTTTAAAGAGCTGATCAAATTGGTGGACCCGGGTGTGAAACCCTATCAGCCCGTCAAAGGCAAGGCAAATGTTATTATGTTTGTAGGCCTGCAGGGATCGGGCAAGACAACTACATGCACAAAGCTAGCCTATCACTACCAAAAGCGCAACTGGAAATCATGCCTGGTATGCGCTGATACCTTCCGTGCCGGCGCCTATGATCAAATTAAGCAGAATGCGACCAAGGCTCGCATTCCTTTCTATGGCAGCTACACAGAAATCGATCCCGTTGTCATTGCTCAAGAAGGCGTGGATATGTTCAAGCGCGAGGGATTTGAAATGATCATTGTCGACACATCGGGTAGGCACAAGCAGGAGGAATCCCTGTTCGAGGAGATGTTGGCAGTAGCAAATGCTGTCAGTCCAGACAATATCATTTTCGTGATGGATGCCACAATTGGACAGGCTTGTGAGGCACAAGCCAAGGCCTTTAAGGATAAAGTTGATATCGGTTCAGTTATTATTACCAAGTTGGATGGTCATGCTAAGGGCGGTGGTGCCCTGTCTGCTGTGGCCGCTACCCAATCGCCAATTATATTTATTGGTACCGGCGAGCATATTGATGATTTGGAACCGTTCAAGACGAAACCATTTGTGAGCAAACTCCTTGGCATGGGTGACATTGAGGGACTGATAGATAAGGTAAGAAGGCAAATCTTATTTGAGAATTTAATATACATTTGGTTATCCTCAGGTCAATGAACTGAAATTGGATGGCAATGAGGAGCTGCTGGAAAAGATAAAGCACGGCCACTTCACAATACGCGACATGTACGAACAGTTCCAGAACATAATGAAAATGGGCCCCTTTTCGCAGATTATGAACATGATACCGGGCTTCTCACAGGATTTCATGACCAAGGGCTGTGAACAGGAGTCAATGGCTCGCATGAAGCGCATGATGACCATGATGGACAGTATGTCTGATAGTGAACTGGATAACCGGGATGGCGCTAAGCTCTTCAGCAAGCAGCCCACCCGCTGTGTTCGTGTAGCCCAAGGCTCTGGTGTCATTGAACGCGAGGTCAAGGAACTTATTGCCCATTACACAAAATTCGCAGCTGTCGTCAAGAAAATGGGTGGCGTTAAAGGACTCTTCAAACAGGGCGATATGACCAAGAATGTGAATCCCACACAGATGGCCAAGCTCAATCAGCAGATGGCCAAAATGATTGATCCACGCATGCTGCAGCAAATGGGCGGCGTTGGTGGCCTGCAGAATATGATGCGACAATTGCAACAGGGAGCGGCCGGAGGTTTGGGTGGTCTGGGGAATCTGATGGGTGGTTTTAGTGGCAAGTGAGCCAAGTATCAGGTATTCTGAGTTGGTTCGTATTTTTTATGTTTCTTAGTAATAAATTTTTTCTGTTTGTGACATATTTTTTTCCGGTGAGCGTGTCAATTTTCCCTCTACCCGAAAATTTAAGTAAGCAGAGAATTCCAAAATCGGTGTATCAATAAAAATTTATAGTTAACACTGCGATAGGGCTTTTTTTATAATCATATAATAATGATGAATATATTATTATTGCTTAAACAATTGAAATTTTGTGCATTACCTATAAGAGGGCGAAATTGAAATAAAACGAAAAGAATTAAAATGCATTTTACTAACTAAATATGTATATTCCAATTAAATGTAATGAATTGTACTTCAAATGATTGAATATACATATGTAAGTATATCATTTCAAGTCTTGTCATTAAAATAGGACACAGGACACCAACATCGAAGTTTTTACATATGCTATAAAATTCAAGGGTATTCGTACTTCGATGCGCCGAAATAGCCACTTCATTCTTGCATATGTTTATATTTTCACACATACACAGCAAACACAACTACAACAAAAAACAACAAGGGAACAGGAGCTCAGAAATATGTAACAGGCGTCAGAAAACAGAAACGAAACATGAACGTAAACAAACAAACAAAGCGCAACTGTGAGTATACGAGTGTGTGTGCGTGAGAGATTCAGTGTGTGTGTGTGTGGTGTGTGTGTGTGTGTGGTGTGTTTATGACGTTTATCCTATGAGAGTTTGGGGGCGTTGGAAAAGGTTTTAGCGTCAGCATCCCTTACAAATATGCGTGGTGGGGCAGCAACAGAATGTGAGTGGGGTTGCGGATACAAATGCGGATGTTATTGTTGTTGTACAATGAAATGACTCTTATGTGCCATAAAAATGTCCATTATCCTGTCATGTTTTGACACTCATAAAACCATCAAACAAGTCAAACGAACAGGTGCACAGCAAAAAGCGCAAGTTGGACGCCTGTCAACGTTATTTTTCGTTCATCCTTGTGGTTTACACATACACACACACACACAAAAATTCATGCCCTAAGGATGTAGGCTTTTTACATTTTCTGCCTGAACCCCCTTTGATGGTACACAAGCAGGGCCCATGGCTTAACCTAAAGAATGGGCATCATAACAAGTGGAGTCAATACGACCAAACGATACGCCAACGAATTAAAATAACAGTGGTAAAAAAAACCCTATTGATCCGCTTTTTTCAATACTAATTTAGTATATCCCGAAACAGAATATTCCACCGTTGTGCAACACTAATTATTGCAGTAGCTTTTCCATTTTTACAAATTCGGTCGCCATTAAACAAGATCACATAATAAATAAATAAGAACAAATAAACTAAATAGAACAAATAAACTAAAGAAATAAAATTAGTAAAAGTGAAACAAAAAATATGAAAAACAAATGCCCACGAGAATTAAAATGTTAAATCACATTTTAAGTAAGCGGCGCGCGCAACTGAGCAAGAATGAAAGAGATGAAAGTATTTCGCGCGGCGTCGTCGGCGTCGTCTGCGTCACAATAAATATGAGATTTGTAATATTTCATATTTTTTAAGCATAAAGGTAATCTTATATTTTTATCTTAAGCAAGTACATATGTATGTATTTCTTTTTTTTAAATTAAATGCTGGGATTTTTTATTTTTCAGGCTTTAACTTTGACATGCTTTAACAACAAAATAAAAAATGGCGCATAAGTAGTATTGTATAGGCTAACCGTTTTCACGTATCAGTCTCATTTTTTTTGGAAAGGATAATATTAAGGAATGAAGTCAACAAGCTTACGGAAATCGTTTGAATTCAATGCTTACATGTGTAATAGTTTATCACACAACTTGGCAAGGGTCAGATAAAGAACTTAAGGAGCCCCTAAATATGTACATCCGTTATAACCCCAGCGTCAACTAATGCAGCGACGTCAACGCCAACTAATGCAGAGACGTTAACGTCAGCTTGTGCAGCGACGTCAGCGTTAGCAGAAGCAGGGGTTTGATCGATACCACCGTTACTTGAGGTAATTAACTTCTAATCAGAATATATGTACATATGTATTTTCAAATTAAATTTCATCATTTATACATTTTGCAAATTACAGATCCAACAATTAAATCCTATTGGAATCCATAAAAACTCAAAAGGTGTGGGGAAAAAATTAATAACATATACATACATAAGTTGTGGTAAGTTGTCCTAAACATACATATGTATGTACATACATACGTATATTTTACCCATCAATTGTTGCCAAATCCTCATGCTTGCAAAAAGGATTCCAAATTATTTTCGCCGAGAATTATGCAATATTATTTTAGAAAGATCCGTTAACAGTTAGACACGAATATCCGAGATTTGAAAATTCAAAAGATTGTGCATTGGGGCCATGCCTAGATCGAATGAGATCTATTTTAATCCATTTTCAATTGAAAGATACACCAATATTTTATTTTAGCTTCTATATGTGTATAACTTTATTGCTTTCAGCGATTTCTTATTGTACTCTGCATGTGTATAATTTTTGGTTTTTAATTAAATATTATGAGAGTCCTTTCCCGAAGGTTTACCTATTATTAGTTATAAATGTGTCTATGTGCATATGTGTTGATGCATGATGTATGATCCAGTTAAGATGCAAATCCTTATTCTAATTAATGTGTCTGTGCAATAAACATAAAAAAAAAAGAACAGAACAAAGAATATCAATAATGTCATTGTTCACGATGATGAGCTATGCATCAATATCAGAGGCACTTCATTGCCATATTTAGTACGTTCTTGGCTGAGTAGAGCCGATTCGCTGGAATCCCTCATCATCATGGCAATGGAATTGTTGCGTTGCTCCTTTTGCCTTAGGCGACTATGTCGAACGCTATAGGAGAAGAAGATGGCCAAACCGATGGCAATCCAAATGCTAAAGCGCACCCATGTTAGGATATCCAATTTGATCATTAAGTAAATATTGATCAGGATGGATATGCCTGGTAGCCAGGGTACTAGAGGAACTTTGAATGAGAGCTTCACACCAGAAGTGGGCTGACGGGAAATAATGAAGAGCATGACTATTAAAGGTATGGCGCCGAGTATTAACAGTATATAATCAAAATGAGTGACATGTTCCAGATCCTCTTCAAATTTGGTCAGTATTTGTGAGAAGAGCAGACTCCAGAGAGCTAAAACATATGATTACATGAAAATGTTAAATTAAATGTTGTACGGAATTCTTAACCTCTTGATTTGTTACTTACAAAATAGGGCTACTGTAACAGTCACAATCCTTGCAGTTTGTCTAGTGGAAACGGTCTGCCCATTTAGATTGAAGAGACGCCGCCACAGTGCACAGGACTCCTCACTGTTGGCGGAAGCGAATCCACCGCCATTCACAAGACGACTGTCACGACGCTCGTCGACCTCATAACGCAACATTAGAACACAGCTGGCCACCATGGAATAGGCCAATAAGGTGCCAATGGACATCATATTGACCAATTGGCTCAAATTGAATATGGCTGCCAAAATGCCAGTTAATAGACCCGTCAACATGGTACCCTTAAACGGGGTCCTGTACTTGCTGCTTATCTCGCCGAGAAATCTAAATAGTAAACCATCATTGGACATGGCAAAGACGATTCGTGGCAGGGGGAACATGGCACCCATCAAGCTGGCACACAAGCCAAACATTGCTCCAATTGTGACCACATATTCGGCCACATGCCAACCATAAATACGAAATACGTGTGGTAATGGGGCGCTCTCATCCTGCTCATAGTAGGGCAGCATCATTGTTAGTACTGAGGAAACCCCAAAGTAGGCCAAAAATATCATGGCCAGAGAGACGATCACAGCAAATGGAATGGATTTTTTTGGATTTTTTGCCTCCTCGCCGGCAGTGGCAATACAATCAAAGCCAATAAAGCCATAGAAACAGACAGCGGCGCCTTTGATAATGCCAGAGATGCCATAAGGCATGAAGCCGCCATCTCCATAGCCTTCTGGCACTTGTGACTTTGGTATAGACCAATTGCTGCTAGAGACTGTCAAAAGATGAATGCAAATATTTTAGAAATATACGAACTAGATCTATCCAAAGACGATCCTCTCACCTTTAAACAGACCGGCAATAAAGACAAAGAGTACGACACCCAAATTCAGCATGGTAAAAACATTATTCACACGGGTCGACTCTTTGGCTCCCGATGCTATGCCCCAGGAGAATAATATCGTGACGATAAAGGCAAACAAATCAGGATAGGCACTCAAGCCTTGGACATTAATGGGCAAATGTGTGCCCAGGAAATCACGCATGGCATAACCGCAAAGTGAGTCCAAATACGTACTCAGCCCTTTCACCACACTGGCGGAACCTGTTAAAAAAACCAAAAAATATTTGAATTTTGTCGGTTAGAAATTAAATTGGATCAATTTAAGACTGTGGGACCCCGTCGTCTACATCAATTAAAAGACAAGCTTACCAATTGCGTACTCGAGTATAAGATTCCAGCCAATGATGAATGCGATGAACTCGCCAATGGTCACATAACTATAAATATAAGCCGATCCAGCCTTGGGCACACGGGCACCAAATTCCGCATAACAGAGTCCGGCAAATATCGAGGCAATGGCCGCAATTAGAAAACTGATGACCACAGCTGGGCCGGCATAACGCTTGGATACTTCACCGGCCAGGACATAGACACCCACACCGAGTGTCGAGCCAATACCGAGGGCTGTTAAATCAAATGCCGATAACACTTTAGCCAATTTGGATTCCGTCGAGTCCTCCAATGGCTTCTTGCGTGTGAGAACGCGAAAAACATTCGTCACGCTCCAGTTGGGCATGCTGCAAATATATACATAATACATATGAGCGATTTGAATTCTATACATTTTTTTATAGACTCTATTTCGCTGAGACACACACAAAAGTAAAGTATTAAGAATCATGTTAATCGAATCGACATATTAACACGTTTAACGAAAATTTTGTATGTCAAACCTGGCCGATGGTTGGATGGCCCATTGTCAGTGGGTGACCGTGCCAGGCCGATGCCGCGACCAGGGGTTGGTACGGGGGAATGGGGAGCTTAGGTGGGGGTGGTCGGCTGATTGGTCGGTCGGTGGATCGGTCAAAAAAGAAATGTGCGGAATATGTGGTTTACAACCAGCCGTAAGAAAATTAGTGATGATCTGTTAATGTGCGAATGTAGACAACTTCTTTTACTTCCCCTCTACTCCCTCGACCCATCCCGTTGGGTTTTTATGTATGTATGTATGTAATTGGAAAGCTTATTGAAATTGGAAGTCTTGTGATCCCCGAATGGTGAACCAAAAATAGGATGACTAACAACTCCGGGGGATATCACAATTGTAAACAAACAAATTTTACAATTTGACACTGTGTTATTGTATCTAGATCTACAAGTTGGATATTTCTTAAGAAATAATTTCCACTGTAAACTGACCTTTTGAAAATGATTCTCCATCGATCATGAAACTTATCCAATCTGCTTACCTTATTTTCTATAGAATAATCCTCAAGTAAATTTGATGACACAAGAAATGTGTTTAGATTTATCTGTTTATTATGATTTCCAACCACTTGATTGGTGTGTGCCAAATGATATCTTTGGGATTATCCTTAGATATCACAATTGGTAATCCATTCTAACGTGTATTGTGTTACCGTATTGAATATAAAAGCATTAACAATGATTAATTGTAAAAACAATGTTGCTTGTATCTTATTCAAATTTCAAAAGAAATCGAAAATGAGAAAATTGAATTGAAATTTAAGAACGCGATCGGAGCCCGCTCGAATTACGTCTGAGCATTTCCCGTGAATGCGAACGCTGTTAAATACCGATTCGCGAGCATGTATTTTTTGTTTTTTTTTTTTTTTCGCTTATTTTTGGCGTCGTGGTGAATTGAATTGAATAGTAGTAGTAAGTGAGTGAGTGAAGCTCTGTTCAGCCATGTCCATCACCCATCGACAATCGGCGGCGATCCTCAGAAACCGCAGAGAAGTGTCTGAGCAACCAGCTGAGATTCAAATCGTTGATATTACTAATTAACGGGCCCACAATCCATTGCTGGGGGGTTTCGGTTATTTATGGGTTGACTTAACTTGGCCCTTTTGGCCCGATAATATCTATTTACCATATAGATGCATTGTCATATTCGATTAGCAGTTTATATTTATAACTCATTAGCTATTGTTCATGAAAATGAAGCGTATGAATGCGAATTTTGGATAATACTATTTATTTCAACGGAAACATGAGTATCAATTTTATTGCCTTGCATCAAATATACAAATATCATATATCTTTGGGAATAGTTGGCGCATAAAGTTTTGTATCAAAGAATAAACAAGAAACGTTAACCCACTTTGATATCAAGTTTTTGGGTTTATTTACCCTCAAAAACTTGCTGATAAATTTTTAAATTCTCAAATATTGTAATAAGATGAGACTATTTGTTGCTTTCTTCCTACAATTCATTCCAGTTTGTCGTTTGTGTCATAAGTTTTATATTTCTATTGTTCCGTGGTTGGAAATGAAATGATCTCTTAAAATAATTATTCATACACTTTAGCACTTAAAGTGTTTTCAGCATATTGCAGAGTATTCAAAAGTCGAAGCTTTGACACAAAATATCTATTAATTATTATGCTTATCATAGCAAAATCTTAGCTTATCTTTCTCTCCCTAGTTTTCTTGACTAATTTAATTTGATTGATTTTGTTTGCAGATTTCATTTGCAGCATTTGTTTATAACTAATTTCACATACGCTATTTCATTTGACTCTTGACTATTCGTTGTCGTGTGGCTTCTGTTTGGCCGTGGGTGTTAATAGATTTGCCTAAAAATATCAATTTGCTTGCATTTGAATGCTAATTTTAGCATTTTTTAAAAAGCGAACTCACCACCAACTTGTGGCATGCTGCGTGTCATAGTTGAACTTCTAGACTACACTACACTACACGTAATTACTTACCCATAGAATTCAGCGAATTCTTCCATTTTGTTGGATGCTGTTTCCAATTTCGATATCAATGAATTTCAATTAATATTGTCGTCGCGTTTTGCGTTTATGTCACACATTAATTTAGGGCCAATTTCTTCTTTCTCCCAGTTTCTCCCACATGGAAACGCACGATTGATCTAAAGCGAAACAGAAGACACGCGGCAAAGCGCAACGAATTCTTACTGCGAGTTTAGTGCTTGAGGTACAACTGCTGGCATTGCCGCTGTTGTTAGCGTTAACGAAACACATGTGAGGTTTTTCATACTCTTACCAACAGAAGGTCCATTCACTTTGAACTCAGCCGCTTGAGATACGTAGATCGAAAGCATGTTCCATATTTTATCTGTAATGTTGTGTTAAGAGTGGATTTTGTCTGATCTAATGAATGAGGATCTAGTGCATTAGGCATAGGATATATTAGTTAGGGCATACAAATGTCGGCATGGTATTGGTATTAGCCAGTTCTTTTTATCCGTCGATGCCGGCCACGAAAATCACGCTGTGCGGCAGCTGCTCGTATTTTGTGGCTCTCTTTCGTGGTCGCTATCGTTCTCTCTGGTACTGGGTTGTCGACTCATTGCAATTTAGCCTTATCATTGTTCATTTATGGAGCACTATGTTTTGACCTGACAACCCTTAAACAAGAATCCACCCCCCAAAAGTAAATCTCTCACAAACTTTTCGCCAGCCGGCAAACATTTCCGCTCTCGTCACACACATTTCTCTTAGTCACACACATTTCTAGCTTATTTCATTTGGCCGCCACATTGCGTCAGTCTTAAGATACAAATAGAAAAAACTTCATTTCCAGGGCTGGACAAATTCAGTCCGAGTAAAATGTGCTAATCAAATATCATTCCTCAATCGAATGGTACTTTCCAATTTATACATATATGGGTGGGTTTCCATCCAAAAACCAAACATCATTCACAAGAAAGAAAAAAAAAATAACCGAGTATTTTATGGTTTATTTATAATTAACGTCACATTTTGAAAATGTGTTAATTAATTAGTCTAATGGCTAATTTGATTGAAATGAATCATGTGATTTATTATTAGGGCAGGTTTGCTGCGTAGGCATCAAATTTACTGATAAGAACCTTTATTGTATTGGTAAACCTATTAGGAATTGAATTTTTCTAGTATTTAAATTTCTATTTCACAATTACATATCTTATCTTTGACTTGTATAGAATTTATAATAAATCAGTTTTTACCAAAAAAAGACACAAATAAAACTTTGATGGCTTGGAAGTGCCAGCCAGGATGTTAATGGATCTCAAGTAGGAAAAGTCGTTTCTTCTTTGATGAGCCAATAAATTCAGTTTCTGATTTGGGCTGGTAAGAAACGAACTCCTAACTAATTCACACTTTTTAAAACGTGTCCTCGACGCAAACCTTTGAAAATTATATTGAAATGAAGTTCGAGTCTTAAAGGTGCGAATTATCAACAAGCAAGCCTTTTCTCACACCAAACTGATAAAAATTTAAACTCTCTTTTCAAAAAAACACCTGTTGTTTGTGTGCTCAAGGAAATTCAAAAATAAAAATACCAAACTGTATGATTTAAATTTTACCAAGTGCCCAAAAGTATGCTATATAAGTTCATAAACTGCCAAAATCCCCTCTCAACAGCCATTGGGCTAATCTTCATTCAGAGCACCCACACGATGAGAGCGAGTTTTGAATTAATTAAAGTACTTAACAATGATGGGCATCAACCGGTTGTTAGAGTTTGGACGCTACTCAAAGCCCGCATGCAGTTTCAGTTGCTCTCCACGCTTCCAACGAGTCCAACGGGCCCAGCCGGTAGACGGCAACATCAGATAGCAGCGGGGGCCAGCCAGCCAGAGCTTGACCATTCAAAAATTAATTGTATATAAAGGTACCAAGTACTTGTTTGGTATTATCTAACAATCGAATAATATAATCGCAAGTGAGTTCTAACTATGTTCAAAATGTTGTTTGCATAAACCTAACTGATAAGCTTAGTTACGTGTGTGTTGTTGCTGTTTTCCTTTGTTATTGGCTCTCGTTTTGCTTTGTTTGGTGCGACTACGAATTTGTGTGTGAAAAACAAAATGTAAAACGTATAATTATTATCATCTGGGAGAGGAGAAGAGATTATTGTCAAACAAATGCGATGATTTTTGGTTTTGTTTTGCTTTTGAGTTTTACTTTTGATGCATTGATTCTTTAAATACGATGTTTCCTATTCGAGAATAGTCACTCTCACATTTTGATCCATTGAAATTTTTGTCGTGTACATTTTTATCTTGTTTTTCACTCATTTAGCGCTTATTAAACAATATAAGCTTAAAATGTTTATTTAAGTGTACTGAAACTGTGCAAATGTTTAGTTTATTGCCAATTGTACTAATTTTTGTTTCGCCCAGCAAAAATTTACAAAAGAAACATATACATAACCTGGCCGACGAATTTTCAGAAAGGAATGGATATAAATTATTTAAAATTCATCATGAATCATTTGGTTCATAAATCGAATAGGTCTGTTTGTAAATTTTGTTTGTCTTATTTGTTTAAGCTTCATCATCATCATTCATCATCAGCCTAGACAGACTTGAGAAGTATGCAAATTTCTTTTTCATCTCTCTTTCTCTCCCTCCCCTCTCTCTTTCTTTTTCTTATCTTCATCTAAATAGTTCCTAGAAATGTCTCCAATTCTCTGGCTAACATTCGGTTTAACATTCACATTAACGAATGGCCAAAATGGTAAACCAAATATTATTATCATAATGGCAGATGACTTGGTGAGTTTACCGTGTGTGTGGTTGTGTGTGTGTGAGTATGTATGATTTGCAATCAATCATTTTCCAGGGTTTCGACGATGTCAGTTTTCGTGGATCAAATAATTTTCTAACACCCAATATCGATGCATTGGCCTATAGTGGAGTTATACTTAATAATCTTTATACACCGGCTATGTGTACACCAAGTCGTTCGGCTCTATTAACTGGCAAATATCCCATTAGTACGGGTAAATAACAACAAATGTTTCATATGATATCCATAGAATGTAATGAAGAATCCTTCTCTAGGTATGCAGCATTATGTTATAGTCAATGATCAGCCATGGGGTTTGCCCCTAAACGAGACTACAATGGCGGAAATCTTTCAACAAAATGGTTATTATACCAGTCTTTTGGGCAAATGGCATCTGGGAATGTCTCAGCGGAATTTCACGCCCACAAAGCGTGGCTTTGATACTCATCTGGGCTATCTGGGTGCCTATATAGACTACTATGATCAGACGTATTTGCAAAGCGTAAGCGTGTAAGATATTTCGAATGCAAGATAAGTTCCTTAAACTATTTTTCTCTCCATAGAGTAAAAACTATTCGCGTGGCCATGATTTTCGTGACAATCTGGAGGCCAGTCATGATAAAGTGGGTCAATATGTAACCGATGTTCTAAGCGATGCAGCTGTCGAATTGATCGAAAAGCATAATGTGACGGCTAAACCGCTGTTCCTACTTCTCAGCCATTTGGCCCCACATGCCGCAAATGACAATGATCCGTTGCAGGCACCCATGGAGGAATTATCTCAGTTCGAGTACATTCAAAATAAAAGTCATCGCTATTATGCGGCAATGGTGTCACGATTAGATAAAAGCGTGGGACGAGTCATTGAGGCTTTGGCCAACAAGGAAATGTTGCGGAATAGCATTGTATTATTCCTGTCGGACAACGGAGGACCCAGTGTGGGTGAGCATGCCAACACAGCATCCAACTATCCACTCAGAGGGGTATGTTTTGACATAAAAATCCATGCTTAGCTTCTTACCTCATCGCTCGTCCTTCCTTTTGCTTCCACAGCAAAAGCACACACCCTGGGAAGGAGGCATACGATCTTCAGCTGCCATTTGGAGCACGGAATTCGAACGACTTGGTAGCGTTTGGAAGCAACGCATCTATATTGGGGATCTGCTGCCCACATTGTGTTCTGCTGCCGGCATATCATTGGACCCCTCAATGCATTTGGACGGTCTTAATCTCTGGTCGGCTCTTAAATATGGCTATGAATCGGTTGAAAGGGAAATCGTTCATAGCATAGACGCAGTAGATCCACAACCTCATCTCGCCTACATGCGTGGCAAATGGAAGATAATCAATGGAACCACCAACTCTGGCCAATATGATGGTTGGCTTGGTCTACGTATTACCGATGAAGTGGATCCTCGTTCTGTCCATTATGATCAATTGATACGAAACACAACCGTTTGGCAACAGCTGCAACTTCTGACAGATAAGCCGCAACAGGAGCGAAATATCACCGAATTGCGGCAACAAGCCCAAATTCTGTGTCCAACGTCTCCGCCGGCTAACGCCAAACCTTGTATGCCCCTAATGGCACCTTGCTTCTTTGACATCGATGTGGATCCTTGCGAGCAAAACAATTTATATCATGAATATCGTAATACGAGCATATTTCTGGATCTATGGGAACGAATTGAGCAATATGCGAAAAATGCTCATCCGCCAAACAATAAGCCAGCCGATCCAAAATGTGATCCTCGATATTATCGAAACGAATGGACCTGGTGGCAGGATGAGAAGAGCAGTAGTGCAGGTAGTTCAGGTCCTGCAATTGAATTCTTTACAGTATTCTTCTCTCTATCAGTATGTGCTGTGTTTATTTTTAATAGTATCTGAGTTACTATACATCTGAATAGTAGAAAACATTTGCCAAAAACTAATATTTTGTCTGTAAATAGGTGAATCTAGTATGCACAACTGTTCCACATGTTCATATGTGGGGAGAATGCTTCAGTAGGCCTTAATAACCGATGAAGTCGTTATCGGTAGACGCGTTAAATAGACTAGTTTATTGGTTTCAACTAATAAACTAGCAAAATAATTATTATTTTTACATAGTATACACAAGTTTTAAACGTTAAAGTGTTGGCTGGTAAACCTTAAACCAACCACATTTACTTTCCTAAACTGTTCTCGTTTAAAGTTCAGCCCGAAATTATACTACAAAATTATTGCTCACTTTTATTATTTGTTCTTGTAAAGTTTATCATTTACTACATTAAGTACATGATCTAAAGAAGGGTTTAGCTACGATCATGCTGATATAATTACATAGATTCCACTCTAGAAGGAAGATGTTCAATTTCCACACACTTTTACTTTCCAATATGTACAATTGAAATCGAAACTAAATGTTTTTAATCTAATACTAACTGATTACACTAAACGTCATTAGAGACGTTAACTATCAGCCAGGCTATTAACCTATGAGTAATATTTGGAGAAGGCCTTTGAAGTCTATAAAGCGATAGCAATAAAATCCCCCCTTAATAGAAAGCTGATAAGGCTCTTCATTTCAAAATTTGATTATTAAGTATGACTGACGATAACCACTTGAAAGATAATCATCTAATGATTTAAATAAGATTTATAAGCGGGAATCTAGAGATCGAATCGTTTTATTTATACGTTTTAGGCTGTACCATTATTCTTTAATTAGCACTTCATATTTATCGAATGTACGCAGAGGCAAAGTATCACTTTTAATATAGCAGACTTTCTTGGTAAGGTAGAGAGTTCCAAAAATTAGACCACCATCAGTTTTGGCACGGCAAATGTATGTGGGTTCACTCTTTGCCGAAGTACCCACAGAGACAGCGTTTTTCTCATAGAACCCATCGAAACTGCGTACCCACGCATATGTGTCGTTGCCTGTGGACACAAGTAGATCGTACAGGTATGCCTTGGAAGCCGTGTAATCTGTGTTGAAGTTAGCTGTTCCTGTTTCGGCCACTACACGAGCGGGCAGGATGTCAGAAGCATACTTGCAACGACCCACATAGATCTTATAGCCATAGGGATCGAAGCCTCCTAGAATGGCATTGTTGGGAAAGGGATACGACAGATTGCCAGCCACCCATACATTCTGAGTATCTGTGGAGAATTTCAAAATTGTAATTATGTTATAATCACTTGTAACACTGTAAGGATTTCACTATCAATTACCGTAGGCTGTTGGCAAGCCATAGGCAACAGCACACAGTGCAAGAACCAGGCCAACGAATTTGTAGTACATCATGAATTGATTCCTAGTTAACTTGTGGTAATTTTAGACCTTCGGCTAGTTACTTTTATAGTGATTTCTTATCTGGAGGGATTCCTAGCTATCGTTTTATTAATATTGATAAGAATGGGTTCTGACTAACTGTCAGTAACTATCTCAAATTTTGATTATGACTCTTATATTGGACATGATTTAATTTATTGTTTGTAACGATTCCTGGCGAAATTCTCGGAAGATCTTTAGTAAATACAATGTATGTCTATGAATTGTAACTGCCTATACATAAATCAATAACAAGTTGCCGATGACAAGGACTACACATAGACAGGAGGTCTACAGAATAAGAATATTTTAATTTAGTCAATATTGAATAAACATGTTCTTACCTCGTCAAAACTCAAACTGAATGGCTTAAAAAGTTAAATAAACAGAAAGGCTTAAGTCAACTGAAATTTTGTTGATGTCTTAAGCTACATTATAGAACTAATTAAATGAATCTAATTAATCAATCTAATTAAATAAACAAAGAACCTATTTGGTTTCAATATACGTCAACTTTGCAAAGCTCTGGCAAAGCCAAAATTAATACATACTCGAAATACTTTTAATACATAAATACAAAGTCAGAGTCCCAGACGAGTTTACGTTAATTGCAAGCGAAAATTCTTATAATTGCAAGGGAAAATCCTTGTAATTGGGTCAGATTTTAGTTTTTCCCAAACGTAAATATTTCCCATAAGTATGCAAAGAGTTTTTTCATATCTTAACATTCGAGATCATAGATGATAGATCTCCGATAAGATAGTCCTTATTACCAATATTTACTATTTGCTTTAAAGATTTTTGGCTTTTAGTAGATAATCTTTTACAGAAAATATTCAAAAACATAAAGTTTAAAGTTTAATAAATATTGCCAGAATCAAAATTCAACTTCATGGATCGATTTGGCTCCTTCGAATTATTTAATCTACATAATAATCGATTATATAGATGGAATTAAAACTTAATACGAAATGAAAATATAAAATTGTTAAATTTTTTTTTAGTCATTTTCTTTATTTTATAAAATACTTTTTAATGATTTTCAATTTCCAGATTAAAAGGCATAAAAGTAGCTACTTTTCGCTTTCTGATCAAAATTTCGTACTTGGCGAAAGTTCTCAATGGGTAGCTCTCGTATTTAATAATGCATGCACGCTTCGCCAGATACAGGGTGCCAATGAAGAGGCCTTGATCGGTAATAGCCCGGCAAATGAAGACACGATTGTTGGTTGCATCGGTTCCCACAGAGACGGCGTTCTTCTCCCTGTAACCATCGTAGCTTCGGATCCACTCATAGCTTACAGTTTCATTGGCCACCAGCACTTCATAGGTGGCAGCCACATTGCCCAATGTTTCGGTATTGTATGTGGCCTTGCTCAATTCGGGAACGACACGGGCTGGCAATACCGAGCTGCTGTACAGCACACGACCGACATAATTGTAGTAACCATCTGAATCGAAGCCGCCCAGAACGGTTCCATCGGGTATATCCGTGGTCTTGTCCAAATAGACCCAGTGATCCTCATTGCTGTATGTTCCGCCATGAATGCTGGCCACAAATTGGACTAGAATTGCCGCCAGGACAATCAAATGCTTGGGTGAGTACATGGTTAATACTGTTGGTTTCCTGATCTGATAGTTCCGAACTACTTAGTGCTGCCTTTTATATGCCAATCAGTTTCTGATAACCGCTTCTATCACAAATAAGCAGTAAATTATCTAGTTCGGGGGTTACTGGAGCTGACCAATTGATAAGATAAGGGTCAGAGTAAGTTTTCTGATTTTGATGGTTAACAACAAAATGATTAATCCCAGTCGATTGTTTACCTGCTTGGTCACCAAGTGAACCCCCCATGATGATTTGAACTTTAGTAAATATTTCACAAATTTTGTAAAGATGAATTTGATTTCACAGTGATTCTGAATCCTTGTCTCCATTATTTATAATTGTTCCTTAGGTTTTATTGCAAAAATTTCAATTTGTTTGAATTAACAATACTTGAAACTATAGTGATGTTCAAATTACTTTCACTATCTCTATACAAATTACATTGGCAAAGTCTAATGGAAGAAACTACACAAGTCGGTACTTTTTGTTATCGTGACACTTTAACTGTCATTTAATTAAATTACTTTTCAAACGGTCAATAGGGGAATTTTATAACTATCTGATGTATGTGACTGACAGTCAATGTTTGCCCTTGAAAATTGTGGACAGACATTAATTAAATTAGAGTAATATTAAAAAAAAAAGTTGCTACCAAATAAATATGTTTGCATGGGGCTATAACCAGTTATTTGCCTATGCCCTTGGGTCTAAGAGAAGAAGAATAACATTTCCGTATTCCTCGTTTACCTTCTCTCTCTCTGTCTCTCCAACTCTCCTGTCGTTTTTTGTTACCTCTCAAAATCTGTGCTATTTGTTATATGCATCTATCTGATCAGTATTATCATTTGCAAAGTATTCTCTTCACTATAACAGATTATATATTTTTGTAATGTTTTTATTCAAACCATTAATATGAATCGTAGCTACAAAACTAACACCAACATTTTTACCTTATTAACTATAACTATAACTATAACTAACTATAAAAATAGTATAGGTACATAGAGCTCAAAAGTGTAACTACATTTTAGTTGGGTTGTTTCTGGGTACTTTAATACACTCACAAAACGAAGCATAGGTGAATAAATCTGTACGCCTTTCTAAACTGAGATTAAACCTAAGAGAAATTAATCGCCCCTTTAAGACGTTTTAACGAAACAGAAATAAAAAATACAGCAAAAATTAAATGCTAGGAGTTTGGTTCTAAGGATTGGCCATCATTTCTTAAGTATTTCTCTTTCTATTACTCCCATACTTATATTGTTAGGGTATTGGCCAGGGTATATAAACTTTGATGTGGTTCTCTGGTTTTATCTGCTTTTTGTCTTTGCAATTGCCTTTATTGTTATTGCTTTGGTTGGTTTTGCAAAAACATGTTGCTTTAGTTACTGCTCTTACAGTGAGTGTGCGAGTGTGTGTGTATGCGTGTGTTTTGTTTATAGGTTTTTATTTTCGCGCACGACTCGTGACGTCAGAGCCAACGAAAAAGCGTTGACTCTTAAAACCATTCGCACTGTTAGCCGGCCCGGTTAGTCGCTTGGAGCAGACGCAGCTGAAAGGATCTCATCATATGATCGGATCAACAACAGACTTTGAGTGGCTTATACATTGTAGTGGGTGGATGCCATCGAAACCCATAAAAAACCTAGTGAAAAGTGAAATAAAAAAAGAAGAGGAGGAAAGGTGTTTACCCTGTTGTTGTTAGTTGGCCAGGCAAAGCAAAGTGCAAAGGTGAACACTTACTCTTAAAATTTGAGATTTTGCAATAGAGAAATTGTTAAACTCTGTGAAAATACAAGAAAAGTACACAGTTTCTTAAGTAACTGAAATTGAAAATGTCAAATAATAATCATTTAGAAATTCCATTGAGATAAGTCAGCGATGAAAACGAAATGCATAAATAGTTTGCATTTGTTATAGTCACGTGTTAAAACTTCCAAGCACGTGGCTGGGCAAAAGTTGTCGTTACGGTTTAATCAATTACTTGACTTAATCAACAAGTTTGGCCAATACTATGCCCATAGCTTTCAAATCAATGTTGACGCATTGTCCATAAATAATCAAAAAAAAAAGGCAAACAAATGAATGTGAGAATTAAACAAATATATATTTATCAAGATAAGCCATGGCCTATTGGCTAAAGAGAAATAGAATTCAAAAACAGTAAAAGACAGTTTCGGATTTTTAACTGTAAACTTGTAACATCTAGTTGACGAAATAATTGAGTAAAGATTTTAATTAGATATTTGATATTATTAAGGGACATCCGCAAAGACCGAGGTACTTACATATGAAATTAAGCTCGCAAGAGTTAGTTGCCAAATTTGTGACATTGTTGTTGGCCAATGTTGTTGTTGTTGTCAGCCACACACAGACTAAGCAGGCCCAAAGCAGGGGCTTGCCCAATATTCACTTACATGTTCATAGTTACAAATGTAAGCCCTCAAGTAGCAGCAGATAGTTAAAGTTGCAGCAAATCGCTTAATTAAAAAAGAGGAAACACGAAGCTTGTAGCATGGCGAGGATGTCGAAATGCCCCGCTGATTGTGGCGACTAATTAAACCAGTTTCGCTTTCAATATGCCATTGACAATCGCGAATGAATACCCATTTAACTGTCAAGAATATTCCCCCAAGCTCATTTCTCTGTTCGCATAATGCATCGGGGAAACAGAAAAAAACCCCAAATTGAAACCAGTCCGTTCTCAATCTAGATGTCAAGTGACCGTACCTTCGTACGGTTTTAGTGTATAAGTCTCCTGACCCTGACCATAGGCAACGCCACCTGTTTGGCGATCCATGAAGGTCAAGACGACGAGAGTTCTAAACCGCTGGACGTTCTCATTGTGAATTTACATATTACATATGTATGTACCTATCAATTTTCAAGTAAATTAGCTTTTAATCATGGCCCAATTTCCATTTCCATTTCTGTTTATCGCGAAATTAGTTGTCAGATTGTTTTTTGTTAATGATTGTGTGCAAAGTGTGTTTTCTTTCCGAATGTTTATGATGCCTTTCTGGCGGCGACAATTTAACAATTAAGAAGATAAAATGCCTCATAAACAAAGCAATCCCAAATAAGTATAAGTGTATGTATGTATAAGTCCGTAAGTACTTGTGCTTTATATAAAACAGTTAAACAATTGTTAAAAAAAAAAAACGCACAAGGTTCGGTTGAATGAACTGGGTAGTGAGTTTCAAAAAGGGAGTTATGTAAGATGGGGAAAATGACTATAAATCAACTTGAAATAATACACATTATGCGATGTATGTATATAATATTTGGCGAAAATGCCAATTATACATATTAGCTAACGACAACAATTTGAACCCTGTACTTCCGCTAACCACTTTTTAGTAAACTTACATATAACCATTGTATAAATAGAACTTACCAAGATCAGTAAAGACCAAAGTTGAGAATCTGTAACCATTGTATAAATAGAACTTACCAAGATCAGTAAAGACCAAAGTTGAGAATCTGAATATGTGTAGTAAGTTGAGTTAGTTAGTTTGTTTTAATCCTTTATTTCATACAGGTTCTTATACAAAATGGTGAATATTCCATCTTTTATTCTGATTGTCAACTTAATGCTTGGCTTAAGCCAAGCAGAGACTTCCTCAACTAAACCAAATATAATCATTATATTGATCGATGATATGGTGAGTCCTACAACCTATCATCAAAGGAGACATTCTTATATCCATTGCATGGCAATTTCAGGGATTCAACGATGTAAGTTTCCATGGTTCAAATCAAATACTAACCCCCAATATCGATGCATTGGCCTATAATGGGGTTCTATTGAATAAACACTATGTACCCAATTTATGTACACCCTCAAGGGCCACTCTACTGACTGGAAAGTATCCCATACACACGGGTAAGTCAACGATATTTCAACGATTCCATTTCATTTCAACTAAACCTTTACAATTGTTTCAATAGGTATGCAACATTATGTGATAATCACCGATGAACCTTGGGGCTTGCCACAAAAAAGAACGCCTGATGCCTGAATTCTTCCGCGATGCAGGCTATTCGACACAATTGATTGGCAAATGGCATTTGGGTTTTTGGGAAAAGGATCTTACACCCACTATGCGAGGATTCGATCATCATTATGGTTATTATAATGGTTATATTGACTATTATGATCACACATTGCATATGTTGAACAAAAATTACACAAAGGGTGTAGACTTTCGTAGAGATTTGGATCCCTGTCCCCAGGATAATGGCACGTATGCCACAGATGCCTTCACATCGGAAGCCAAACGGGTTATAGAACAGCATGACAAGAGTCGTCCACTTTTCATGGTGCTAAGCCATCTGGCCGTGCACACTGGCAACGAGGATAATCCAATGCAGGCACCTGAAGAAGAGGTGGCCAAATTTGCACACATTAGCGACCCGAAGAGACGTACCTATGCCGGTATGATTTCTAGTTTGGACAAGAGTGTGGGACAGACTGTGAAAGCCCTATCGGATAATGGAATGCTTAATAATAGCATTATTCTACTCTACTCGGACAATGGAGCACCCACTGTGGGCATACATTCGAATCAGGGATCGAATTATCCGTTCCGTGGAGTAAGTTATTTGAAATCCATATAAATTAGCCTAAACGATTATTCAATCTGTTCCCGAACAACAGCAAAAGGAATCCCCCTGGGAGGGTGGCATTCGTTCAGCTGGCGCTATTTGGAGTCCGCTACTGCAACAACGTGGTTATGTCTCAAATCAGATTATACATGCCATTGATTGGCTGCCCACATTGGCAGCAGCCGCCAATGTAAAACTTCCCGAGAATCTCAAACTCGATGGTGTCAATATGTGGCCCTCACTGTCCGGTAATATGGAACCGCAGCCTCGCAGATTGCTGCATGTTATGGACGATGTCTTTGGCTATTCATCATATATGCGCGACAATCTAAAGTATGTGAATGGCAGCAGTTTTGAGGGTCAATTCGATCAGTGGTTGGGTGAACTCGAGTCTGGGCAAGATGATCCCCTCAGTTCATACTATGTCCAGCAGGTGCTCTCGTCGGATGTTCACGCTGTAATTGGATCACAATCTGTGACCAACGAACGTATAGAGCAAATGCGCGAAGAGGCCACCCTTCGGTGTCCCCTAAATGAACAAGACCACTTGCAGCAAGTTTATCTCTGCGAACCGCTCAAAGCACCCTGCTTCTTCAATCTGGCCAAAGATCCTTGCGAACGCTTTAATCTGGCCAACTTGTATCCCCCTGCAATTGCAATTCCTCTCACAAGAGGTTGAACAATTTCGCCAGAATGCGGTTCCCAGTGCCAGAGTTCCCATATCAGATGAGCGGGCTAATCCAAAACTACATGGAGGCTATTGGGAATGGTGGAACGAAACGGCGGTAGGTGCTAGCCCTAAGATGGTATCATGGAATCTTACGACATGGCTATGTGTGCTTTTGTTATTTAGAGTTTTGTAAATATGTAATCCAAATATAGAAATAATCTTCAAGCTAATTCCAAAAAATCCAACTTATATAATAAATTCGAATGCATCCAACACATTTCATGATACAAAACACACACACCAACAACTCAAAGCACATATGTACATTCCATTTAGCAATTAGTCCATTATGTCGCACGATTCCACACAAATCTCATAGTATCATAGTATGATTGAGTCTTTGCATACTTTTGAGCTTAAATTCTAAGTCTAAATAAATTTGTTTTCGCACTTTTTTTATATTTTAAGTGAAACTTAAATTTTCGCTGCCCTTTTTGGCTTCGAATGAGTTAAGCTTAAGAATCTTTCTCTTATTAGCTTTCAAATCAAAATATTAAGATGTACAAACTCTTTCTGTGGGTGATTAATTTCTTTGTTTTTTTCTCTCCAAGTATTTGTATTTAGCAATCGATTGTTAGGCAAAACAACAAAATTCTCACTATAACGATTTCATGTTCTTATAACAGAGAAAATAAGTAACCATAGGGCATTACAAAATATATATATATATATATGTATATATGGGTAAAAAAAAAAATAATACAAATTTATGTAACAGTATGATAACACTCAATTATCAATATGAATACATGCACACGCACTAAAGTATGTAACAACTAAACGCATACACACAATGGGATAATACTCTTAACAGATACAATTAAAAATGGGTCTCCTCTGAGCTCCAATTGGGGGCACCGGGCCTGGCAACGGCACCGATCCGTGCCTTTCCTCCCCCTCCTGGATGGCGCTATTCAATCATGTTGAACAGTAAACAGGAGAATATCATGCCAAAGATCTGCAATGGTCATTAAGTAAATGTATATGAATCCATTGGGAATGGTTGGATCATTCATCTTACCATAAGTATAGCCACTGCAATGGATGTGCCACCGATAACTGCTGCATGATCTCTTATGAAATTGGTCGTCACATATAGACAACCCTGATTGTACAGATTGGTGACGGTGGGGAATAATGTGCACTCCTTGCGCTGTCCACCGAATAGCTCCTGACAGCAGGATTCGGGCACTAGGCCATACCGATTCCAGTCATGCCATGTATCCACACCGCAGCACTGTAAACGTTCCTGCGTCAAATCCCAGGCTTGGGTTATTTCACGACGACTGCCATATAATGCCATGGTGGAGCGCATTTCCTATATTCGGGCAGATGACAATTGAGTTAATGGAAACACAACAACAACAACAACAACACCGACAAACTAAAACAGTTGCAAGTGTTACTTTGGGGCTACTTACCTGTCGCATGGTCTGCTGCACACGCTCACGAAAAACGTACCCCAAAACGCCGCCAATTAACATGGTCACGAAAACCAAAGCAACAATGATGAAATACTAGAAATCGAAAATTTTGTAGACGAAGCGATCGGAATATTGGAAATCTCTCACTCCCTCAGCCACTCTCTGTATTACTTACCGTTAAGAGCAGACATTTGACTTCCTTGCCGGCGCCCACACAGCCCAAAAACGATACAAGACAAATGATAATCGAGGTGACAAGTAGAACATAAACAGCGCCCGAAAAAAGATTTGTTCCCAACAGTTCATTGACAAAACTACGATCCACCAGGGTCCAAAGTGTTAGGCAAAAGACAATGGCGCCGCCCACCTAAAGAGAAATAGATAATGATAAAACAAATTCTCTTCTTTTGTTGCTGTTGTCATACTTACAAATATTACAAAATTGGCTATGAAAAGGCTATATTTGACGAACTGGCCGCAGCAGTCCATGCGTGAACTGAACCCCATATCGTCGTCCTGTTGGAAGGAAGGCAGAAGGCAGACAATCGAGTGAGTTGTTGTTTGTCGAATATAGTGAATAGAGTGAAGCTTTTCAAACGGCAGCTAGAGAAACAATGCGTAGCCAGCAAATGCGCATGCGCACACTGCTGAGAGATACCAAAGTACAATTAACCATGACCCACTTTTATGACGGTGACGATGACGGTGACTGCGGCAGCGACGTCAACAGCGACGCTGACAGAGAGACGGAGACGTCGACTAGCAATGTTGTTAAACGCAACAAGCGTTCATTTATTTGCTATATAGTCGGTCGGAATCGCTCTTGACTATTGCGACCACCGACTTTGTAGAGAGGCTTAGTTTTTTGTTTGTAATATTGTCAGTTAGCAGCAGCAGGCAAGCGAAATTCAGCGTCAGGCAATTAGCCGCAACTTGAAAATCTCCCCAAACTTCTCACTACCTCCCGCCCCATGTCGTCTCTCCACACAAAAAATCATCATAATTAGGGTATAAGAGGATTACAAACTGAACAAAAAAACGAAAAAAAAAAACCTAAATATCTCGATTACTGAATCACTTTTTAACGTTTTTTTTCCGTTTGTTTGTTTGTTGTTTTTGCTTTGAACTGTTTGATGTTCTAAACATAAATTAAATGCAATTATCATACACTGTGAATTGTGAATTATGTGAGTAATCGTCTTTCGGTTGAAAACGACATCTCATTTCGCGGATTATATATCTTTACATATTCTCCACAGCTCCTCAGTTAATTGTAGGGTTATTAAAACAACAACAGCAGAACGAAAAACAAAAAATTGTTCTCACACTGTTTGAATATTTTATAATTTTATCATCAGCAACGACTTCTACTCCTAAGCGTAGTTGAAGAGGGAGAAAACAACAAAAAGTCGTGTCGTAAAGATGACAGTAAGTCATCTGAAAGTCGCCATTAATTACGGGGCGTTGCCTGACAAGCGTTCTAATAGTTGTACTATCTAATATAGGTACACTCACACACACACTCACACAAGCATATGTATGTATAAGTATCTGACTCGATTTTGTTCGTAAAACTAATTGACTTTATGATGATTGTAAAGCTCTACATCTCTATCTAACCTTATTTTCAACTTTAAGTACCTTTAAATTTAATTTGAAAATGGTGGGAAATTACTTAGCACTCAAAGATCAATTAATGATTCTAGTCAGTTAATAAGACGTGTGTTGTATGAGACACAAGTACACACATACTTATGCATGTTTCAGTAGTTAGTGAGGTTGCATAAACGAATCTACATTATCTGAGCCTTGATTTCTCATATACTATAATGGCTGCACCAAAGATAAGAAACAAATAAAATTTAAGGTCACAAATTGCTTTTAAAATGGGATTTTTAAAGTTCAAGTTCAGTGTTTACATTATTAACTCAACATTTTTGTTTGTAACTAAAAACTAAGATACCGAACTATATGAACTCATCTAACTGAGAAATTTCCATTAACAAGAATCAAGGAGAGTTATGGGGATCTATGTACAATTTTATACTTTAATCTTTTGTACTAGGCTGGAATCGATTAGGTTAAATACATTTTTAAAATCACATTTATCTCGGGACAGAATCAAGAATAAATTTGTAATTAATTACTGTGAACTTCATTAAAAATTTAACGATTAACCGGTATATAAAAGTCGATCTGGCTCAAATTCTGTGTCCGGCCTGCTGTTTGTGTTTTTTTTTTTGTTTTGGTCAGCTACCAAACACAGAAGCTTAAATCAAAATAAACCATAAAACTGTCAAAACCGTTTTGGGATTTAAAAATGCAATTTCAATTCTTTTTTTTTTTTTTTTCATTTACAGGCAGACTGAGAAGGGTAAGTAACCATAAGATAAAATGAATTTATAAAGAGTTATAATTGGCGCAGTCAAATGCATTGTTTATTTGGGTTTTTAGTAGTTATTAAATAAAAAGTTTTATTTATTATTGTATACTTACTCGATTGCCTTCGTGTAGCACAAACGAAGTTTTCGTTAGGTAACCAATTTTGACGGCGTTTGTTTTTTATATTATTTATGTAAATTTCGTTTCAGTTAATTTGTCAGTTACACTTGGTTGCACAAAGCCTACAAAGGGACGATAAAGAGAGGGAGAGAGAGTGAGGAAGAGGGCAGAATAGTTTTCATTTAACATTTTATTAGTTATTGTATATATCAAATTCAATTATATCAAGTTGCAAATAGTAGATGAGCTTGGTTTAGATCATATTATCGTATTTATTTATTCTATTTATCAATTTTGTCTCGAGCAATTGTATATATTTCTTGATAATTGTTGTTTCCAGTAGATATATATATACATACATATATATGTGCATACACTTGCTATATACATTTACTTACTATAGATATACTTATATGTATATAAGTATATAAATATTGTTACTTGTACGATTGCTGATTTTTTTTCTTTCTACATTTATTCCAGTTCACCATGGGGAGCAACTTTTAATACCCTATATCCATGGTTTAGAAAGAGGTATATTACACTAATGGACATTTGTGTAACAGGTATGTAAGTGAGTACATATAATTCATATACTAAAGTGAGCTATCATGATTTTCCAAATGTCGGGCTGGCAGTGGATTCATTTCTCTCATAATTCTGAGCATTCCATTAAGAGAAAGGATAACAGAATCGAATTTATACAGGGTATATGAAAGTCGGTGTAACCGACATATGTTTGTGTTTGTTTTTAGTTGGTTGTTTCAACATTTTTTGCCTTGATATTAGATCGGGATTATTGTAGGAATTTATTGTTTTCAGTTATTTATTCTTTATTGCTTTTCGGCTTCTTTTTGCTTAGAATACATTAATATAGGAATGATATGTGTGTGGGGAACATAGATCACGTTATTTAACTGTTATCACATTTATTATATATTATCGTTTGTCTCCGCAAAATCGTTGATATGTGCCTTTCAGTTGGGCTCTGTTGCTGTTTGGAAACTTTAATTTATTGTTTATTGTCACTGTCAAAGGGACCTCAACTCACTATGTATTCCCGATCGATGTGTGTGTATATATATTTAATAGTTAATATTTCTCCTGGTTGTTGGTGGTGTTCACAAAAACAACAACGTTAGCGATACGAAGGAAAGAAAGAAAAAAAAAAACAAAAATAAATAACAACGCCAAAACGCAACAAGTAAAAATCTATTTCGAGCGATCACTTGATCCGACGCCACGGCTCAAACGTTGGCTTGAAACTGGTTGTGGGAACAGTTTGTACGATCGGTTTTTTATTAATTTCCTTCACAAAGAGCTTCGTTGTCTTGTCTTCAAAAAACATACAACAACCCACTAACAACAAGCGACGAAAAATTACAACAATGTTGCAAAATTCAACAGGTGCAAAAGAGAGAAGAAGTTATATCTACATATACATACATATGTAGAGAGAGTGAGAGAGAGAGAGAGACAGAGGGAGTATGATATGGGCAAGAAGAGAGAATGAGAGATCGAGAGAATCGGGAGCTTAAAAAACCGCAAAAATATTGCTTATTTCGTTTTGTTTCGTTGTCTTGTGATTCGGTTGTTTCATGTGAGATGCCTCATAGACTCGGCAAACACCCCCGCCACCGCTTCTAGTCCTCCCCGCCTCTCCACCCACACACTATACGAGAATGTGTTAAGTAAACATGCGAGGCAAATACCGTTAGTAAACCGACTAAAGCATTCCCAGTAAGCATTTAGAGGCTCTAATCACTCGACTTGAACTAAATCCAGTGGAATCTCATTAAGTTTAGGGCTGCACCTTGCGGGCTGAACGCAAATTACAATTTGAGTTTGCTCTTAATATGAATTTTAGATAGATAAATCAGCATACCCCCTCACCCTAACACATAAAAATATAGGGTATATAAATGTTTCATGCGGAGAGTCAGTAAAAAATCCCCCGTTTTCTTCTTTTTACACATTAAGGACATAAATCAGAAAGAAAATACAAAGGATTTACTCTTAGTAGTATTCTATTTGCAAAATTAATGATTCTGTCTAAAAGTATTTACGATTCTCAACCTTCAACAATATTAATTCGGTTAATTTGGGTGTAAACTGTACAAATTATTTAGCGTAAACAATTTCAGTTTCCCTTTTTTTGTTAAGGTAATTGAACAATTTGCCTAACTAAGGTCAAAGTTGGCCGTGGCTGGCGGTTGATAACAAATACCAAAACTGTCTGTTGGTCGTCACACTTACCGCGAGTCCCCCCCTGCCCGTCTGTTCATCGACTTACAATACACAGCAGTTGAACAAATTGTTTAAGTTGTTATTGTTGTGAGGCCAACCACCACAAAATTGTTGGGTTGTTTAGCACTTTTATGGCCATGTTAACACCAGCAACTTGTCATCGTGTATCCAAAAACTGCCCCCCCTCCTCGTTCTCCCGTATAACTCTGTCCACCTCTCTCTGCCTCCAGCTGTCCACCCACCAAATGCCTAAAGTTGCATGGCAAATCTAACCAAAAACAATTACACTGCCTGTTAATTTTGCATCTTACACACGCTCACTGTGGGAACCTTTTGCGTTTTATAGTTGCAATAAAATACAACAAAATGTAAATAACAAAAAATAAAAACATTTTCAAGTCAACAAAATTTCACATAAGTAAAAAAAGAAACAAAAATTACTCAATGTAAAAGCAAAATGGTCAAGCAATGACTTGAAAATCGTTTGCATATTTGTTACAATATTGACTGCTATCATTAATACATGTTTTAACTAGAAGGCCCGACTAACACACTATGACACAATTACTATACTCTTTACATACTTTTACACATAACTTGAATCTCTTATACTTTATTTGTGAGTGTAGAAATATTCTTTATTTCAAATTAAACAAGTCAATTTTGATTCTATGATTAATGTGATTAGAGTTGGCAAAAAGCCCCGAAGGTGACAAGCGTCAAAGGCGTTAAATTGTTGAATTCTAAAAATGATTGCAACTCGATTTGGGGTCGTATCAAGGCTGGAACGAGGGAGTGATTAGTATCTAGGAACTTTATTTATAACTTCTCCTCCTCCCTAATGTATGCCATTTACTTCCATCAGACTCTACTGAAATTTAACAGACGTATTTTTATACCCTTGCAAAAAGGGTATATTAATTTTGGTCAGAAGTGTGCAACGCATAGAACGAAGCATCTCAGACTATATAAAGTATATATATTCTTGATCAGCACGACGAGACGAGTTCAAATAGCCATGTCCGTCCGTCCGTCCGTCCGTCCGTCCGTCCGTCCGTCTGGATCAACGCGAACTCCTCCGAGACCGTAAGAGCTACAGAGCTGAAATTTTGCACGTAGGCTTGTATATACTGCAGGCATTGTATATCTCGGACTCAGCCGGATCGGACCACTATATCATATAGCTCCCATACAAACGTCAAAGTCACGAAACAGTGACTTTCTCAATAACTTCATTAATTTTATAGCTATTGTCATGAAAGTTGGTATTTGTCAGTTTTATGTTCTTGTTAATGATTGTGCCAAATTCGATCAAGATCGGGTGACTATATCATATAGCTCCCATACAAACGGCAAAGTCACGAACAGTGACTTTCTCAATAACTTCATTAATTTTATAGCTATTGTCATAAAAGTTGGTATTTGTCAGTTTTATGTTCTTACTAATGATTGTGCCAAATTTGATCAAGATCGGGTGACTATATCATATAGCTCCCATAGAAACGATAGGTGGAAAACAGTGACTTTCATCAAAAAGTTCGTTATATCCTATGCTAAGATTGAAGGCCGTTCTTTCGCAAACATTAGTCTTTTTGGATAAAACGTTTTTACACTTTGATGGCTGTGGGTAAGGAAAGAATTACCAAAACAGTTGCAAGGGTATACAAACTTCGACGCGGTCGAAGTTAACCCCGGCCCTCTGGTTTATTATTATTTTTGATGACCTAATCAACGGGTGAGGAGTCATCCATGTGTGTACTAGATCCCTTATAATATATGCTCCATCTAGATAATATTTCTGTTACAAATGACTCAAATTTTTTAAACATTTTCTTGTCATTATTTCTGCTAGATTTTTTTTTTTTTGCATTTTAATAAGAGGGGCGTATACTGAAAATACTAAATAAACTTTCGCTCGGTGCCTCTAGTAATCCAACAACTTTAATATCCATTTTTGGGATAAAAATGCATCTCAGAATATTACTTACAACTCTAAAAGTTAGAGCTTCAATGAAAATCGATCAAAAACGATTCGCAAGGAATCGTGTTATTTCTTTTTCGAATTTTCAAACATAAATTTTGGATTAATCTATATTTTTTTTTACTGACTAGTCGATTTCTAACCGATTTCAATTGGTGACATCCCATTTAAATCACAATTTAGCATCAAACACTTGAGAAAATTAATTTCAACCTCGAGATTTGAATGCAGATTGAAAGACATTATTCTAAATTCCATATTAAGACATGCATTTTCCAAATACTTAACTCAAATTTATCAAATTACTTTGCTATTCATTGATATCATTTGCCCTCCTTGAAAACACAACTTAATAATTAATTAGCTTGACCAATACTTCAATGTAATAATTTGAATTTAAACATAAATTTGACATATTTACAGATTCGCACAATTACGAGTTTTAAAGAATTTTTAGGATTTTTTCGAATTAGTAATGAATTTTGAATCAAATTTTCGGTGATCTACAAAGCCCCTCAAGAAGCGGGCTGCTTTCGCCTCACCGATCTAATTGTATGCCCTTTAAAGTGTTTATTAAAAGTAAGTAACGAAAACTAAAATTAACTGAATGCTTGTGAATGGTTTATAAAGAATATATATATATATCCAAATGTATGTATATACACATACATATGTATAAGTATTCTTCATACTTGTGATTGTTTCAGTCGAAAATACCCATTTAAAACATCAAAAGCTGATGCAAATTGATGAGAGCACCTTAATTTACCTGATCTAGAGATAAAAAACAATAACAAATTTGACTTGTATATCATCATTTTGAATCATCGTGATCTCAAATTACTAATATATTCCATTAAGATTAGTTATGGGTTTTTTTTCCCCTACTATGTGCTGACGCTTTTAATGGAAAATTATACATTGTAATTACATACTTAGGTTTAGAAAAATGTAGTTTTATATATATATAGTGGAGATATTTGTATAAATCATTGTAATTAGGGCGTAATGCCTGCAAATGAGTAAAAAAGATGCTTATCTGAGCAAGGCGATTGGAAAGAGTTAGCTTCCGATGTTGGATTATAGGCCAAAACAAAATTGTGGTTGTTGGCCACTCAAGATAGAATGGAATTATTCCATGGGGTCCATTTTTATTGTTGTTGACTCTGCTGGATCAGCTATTTATATTAGTTGTTGAAAAGGCTATTGTCCTTTATTTCGCACTCATTGCTCGCAGTTCCTTTATTTAACCATTGAATATCTGGTGAAAATCCATAAGATTGGAGGGACTGGTTCTAGATCAAAGTAATAAATATTGAGTCATTCATTTCCTTTTACGAATTTGTCTTTGTTTTCGTTTGCTAGAAAGAAGTAACCTTCAAGTTGGTTTTTAATCGATATCGATGTGATCTATCTATTCCTCAGTCCTTGTTTCCATTCCCACATGTGCATATAGCACAATTTATGTTTTTAAGCATATCATTTAACACATTTAAAAGTCACCTTGACAACCGCAAAAACGCAACAAGCTCTCAGCTAAAATTCAATCCGTCTAATTGTTCCCATACATATGTACATATATGTATGTATATTGTATATATATTTTCGTTTAGTAATATGTTTCAACACCAACAAGATTGACCATTTTCCCCGTAATAGTTGCAGCAATAGTTGACCTCAACTACTGGCTAATAGTTATTTGGCCTTCACATGATGGCTAATCAGTTGGTATAGTCGGAAACTCTCTGAACAATTGTCTTAACTTATTGTTGTTGCTTGGGGCCGCCTTCTTCAGTACTCTAGTACCTCCCCCCATCCTCCCACGCACACACACTCACATACACACATTCTTTAGACACATAAGTATACAAAGAAATTAAGGCAAATAACCAAAATGACAAAATGTATACAAAATTTTAACTTTAGTCATGTGCCCGCTAATTGCTCGGTGTCAGCTCGATGATTGTACGTGGTGATGTGTCGTCTCAGGTTTAACCTTTTCGTATGTTCTCTAAACATGGCTTATTTAAACGTTTTGTTTATTTTTGTGGGTATTTCCGTTGAATGGACGGACGTCGCCTTGGGGATCTGTGTGGACGGTAATTTGACATTTTAAGTTTGATGCCTAAAAGTAGGCACCTGTTTTTCGCTTTAAGAAACGAAACAGAGAAGTGAGCAGCGAAATTGATAAGGACAGAGATAGCTAAAGAAGTAAATGGGAATTTAGTGACGTCTTACCGTTAACCATATATGTATATATAGTATACAAACTAATTATAATCCCTAAGTTAGCACTTGAATTAAGATAACTTCTACCCTAAATAGTCGCTGGGGCCTTTTAACACATCTCCCACACACTTGTGTAAAATAATAGATAGTATTTTAGTTTCATTATTATTATAATTTTTTTTTTTTTTTTTTGCATATTTATATACACTTTATACAGTTTCTATACACAATCTCTTATAGTCTAATATGTATGTATGTATATTGAATTGTTCATTTTGGTACAAATTGCATAAAAACTTAATGTTTTGTTGTTATTGTTTTTGTTGTTGCTATACATTCAGTAATGTAAATTACTCTATTGACTTAACTGGTGGGCTTTTAAGTACAAAACAAAAAAATCATAATAATAATGTAGAATTTAATTATTGCATTTTAGTCTATTGTAGGTAACATGTTCTGCTCCTTCCTGAACTTCCTTCTGTATGAAGGCACTTAAAGTTACATGCTTAATGCTAGGAAAAATCTTGTTGATTGTAAGACGGCAACAAATAGTTTTTTGTTTGTTCTTTCTCTAAAAAAAAAAATTGTTCTTAAGCAACTAGAATTGATTAATTGGGGGGATGGATGTGGGGTGTATGGGGATTGCTAGGAAAGAGGAATTGGGCAGGAGCGGGACTTAAAAGGGGGTTTTGGTGCTACGATTCACAAGCTATCACTTGGACATATCACAAAACGCGTCTGCATCTTTAGGAAAATAAAAACATTTGTAGAAAATTCCTATCACGCAGTACGACATGCATTGGCATACTCAACGGTGTCATGCAACGTGGGAAAGATCTCAAATGGTCCTTCACTCAGGGCCATGCTGTGGACCAATGTATCATAAACTCTATCCACTGGACTGGACAGCAATAGGCGTGCTCCACGCGCCTTTAGCTCCTTGCTCAGATCACTTAATGTCCGACAACCGGCCACATCAATGTGTCCCAGCATGGAAAAGTCAAGAATGAGGAATTTAAATAAGCTCGATGACTCGACAAATTCGCAATTCGCAATGGCCTTGCCGCCATTTTGGGAGACAGGCGAATAGGAGGACTTTTGACTCCGACTTGGACTCGGACTGCTGCCGTTCGATTGGGGCTTGTCCAGGCCCACTGCCTCGTAGAGAGCACGTCGGAAGAACAAACTAGTGGCGAAGTTAAGCGAGCCACTATACCGAAAGATACGTGTCTCGGGCACCTGCATGGCATTCCGATGCTGATTGAGGTCCATGTAGATGCCAGGGGCCTCGGGCATATAGCCAAGTAAACATGAATATGGCTTCAATCCCTTGATATACAATGCCAGCAGCGAGATACAGACACCAATAAGCAGACTGCAATAAATAAATTAATGTGATTACATTTAGATTTTGGATTAAAAATTAATTGATACTCACCCTATATCAATGTCAATGAGTACCACACACAGGAAAGTGGAGATCCAGGTGAACATTTCCAGTTTGCCTTGCTTGGCGAACTTCTTTAACTCTTTGGCTTGCATAAACATTGGCTTGAGGGCAACAATAATGACGCCAGCCAACACACACTAAAAGAGAGAAGGATAATGACGCTCATTCCAATCAACTAGGCATTGCCACTCACCCTGGGTAAATCACTGAAGAATGGACCAATCCACATCAATGTGGCCACCACCATGGATGCCGATACCAATGAGGCTATTTGCGACACTCCACCTGTTTTCTCTTGTATAACCGATCGGGAGAGGGAACAAGCCATCGGAATACAGGAGAAGCAACCGCCTACAATATTTCCAATGCCCATGGCAAACAGCTCCTGATTAGCACGCACCTCATAGCCATGCTTCTTGGCGAAAGTTAAACCCATGGACATTATAATTGAATATGTGACAATTGCTATTGCAATAGAGTCTACGGCTACTTTGGGTATTAAATCCAAGCGTGGTAGGGTTGGTTCTGGCAAACCACTTGGGATGACACCCACCAATTCCACGGCGAATTCTTGATGCATATTGCAAAATTTCGAGATCAATGTTCCACCAACAACAGCAATCAGTTCGGCGGGCAGCGGGAAGCGACAACGTTTGCTTAAGCATGGTTTTAAACACTCATTGCAAATGGTCATGAATATGATGACACCCAGACAGAAACCAAAATTCATTAGATTCGTTTGCGGAACACTTTTTATCACATCGATCAGAGTGTAGATGATCTTGAAGGCGCCCTTATAACGTGGTACCTTAATGCCTAAAACATCCTTCAATTGGGCTGTGACCACATGACAAGCGGCTGCAGTTGTGAAACCATTGACCAGCGGATCACTCAACAGGGAAGCCAATGTGCCCAATCTAAAGAAGGCCATAAGAAGCTGTCGATGGGAAATACATATGGATTATTTGCGGGATATGTAAGAGATAAATGTTGACACTTACATTCACTATTCCCACTGCCAGGGCCAATGAGGTGACCACCTCTACATGGGTAATAACATCTCCAGCAATTGGTGTGGCTGCTGTAGCATTTACCAATGCAAATGTTGCATTCGGATTGCCCGTCAGCATCATTGGCGATGGTTGTGACTCATCCACTGTGGCATAGGTTTGTACCACCTTCAGGGTCATCATACTGGCCACAGCAAAGGTGCCAATCGAAATGTGTTTCGATGTGCCCAACAGCATGTAGACGAGCACCGGAAATACAGCCATATATAGGCCATTGCCGGCCGAAACGCCAGCCAGAAGGCCATAGGCCATGCCATGAGGTATATTCATAATGGCCACGGTGAAGCCGGCGATTATATCGCCAGCCAAATCACGTCTCACCGAATACTGTGGCAGCCATTGCAGTATTGGTATGACTCCCGTAAATAGGGCAAAGAAATTCCAACTTTGCCAACAACTGCGCACCGACGATGGTATACTCTTATCGCGGGCCGCATAGCCAGTCTGTTTGATCACAACCTCATGGGTGAGGACATCCCGATGTATGCTATATTTCGGTTGAATTTTTGGTTTACTTTGTGCGCCGCCATTGTTATTGTTATTTGTGGTATTGCCATTTAATGGTTTGGTTCTGCAAAAGAAACAATCAAAAACTGTGTATAGAGAAAAAGGTTTGCCCTGTTGACGGAAATGGTGAGAACTTTGCCCCCAAAAGTATGCAAGAGGTTTAAAAAGTAAGTATTCATTGTTTTCCACAAGTTTATAACTTGAAAATTGTCTATAAACAATGTTTGCTTTAAAATTTTTTTGGACTGCTTATTGCTTACTTTAGGGGGTAAAGTTTCCCCGAATTTACAGATCCGCCACTGTTCAAAAATAACTACTCACTCTTGTTGATTCTCTTTATCGTTGGGCATATTGTCTATATCTACTTCTTCTGCTACTATATCAAGACTTTTCTTCACGTTCCACATTGGTATCGGTATCGGTATAGGGATGGACTTGAAGATCACGTTGATATTGTGATTGTCGAAACTGATTTAGAACAGAACCGTTTCTTCCTGCAGCTTCTTCTGATACTTTCAATTGGTTTTTGCTTATGGCTCCAGTAGTTTGTTGAGGTGATTTGCTTTGATTTTCAAGTGGTATTAGCAAGGTACTAGGTGAATCCTGTTGAGCTTGTATGGATCGTCTTTGTTGCTGTAGATCATGTAAGTCTTTTAAACGCTTCCAGGCACTTTTACTGGCCGATTTTAAATAATTTTTTGGTTTCTAAGAGAGAAAAGAAAAGAGTGAGAGAAAAACAATTTATTCAATATTCGTTCTGTTATTGTTTATGTTTCATGCCAAATCGGGTTTGTTAACGGATGCTCTGACTAGTTGACTTCCCGTTTATAGTTTATCACAATTGCACAATTTGCCTTTTTTTCTTATCAATAATTTGACTTTTATTTGTCCCGTATTGAGGTAGAGATTCAAGTTTTAGTCGTATTTTCCTCCATATCCTCTCTAAACTATTTCACAATTCTTATTGTGACTAAGTTTATATAATACACACTCCATCATAACCACTTAGCATCTATTTTCTATACCTATTATGGCCTAAATTAATTCTGGCCACAACTTAAGCTTATCACAGACAAAACACAACTAAAACGTCGATCATCATGAAAGCGATCTATAAATACAATTTGGATTTTTTTGGGATATAAACATATACATACATATATGTATACTATATAAAATTAACACCAAGGGCTAATTGGTCAAATCATTGGAACAACATGTGTCCAAGTGCTGACCAGAACAGAATAATAACAACCAAAAAAAAAAAAAAGGCAGAGAAAGAGAGGCTGTCAGTCAGTAAGAGGAAGAGAGATGGGGAGGACTAGTTGCTAATCGCTGCTTATCTATTGACAATTGTCTTCAATTGACGTCCGTGTTTTGCCTTTTTTTTTTTTAGTTGGGAGGGGTGGCGGAGAGGGTTTATCAGTCATTTAGTCAGTCAGCCAGTCATGTTTTAGTACCTGGAAATCTGTGTAAATAATATTAAATATACGCTGAAGCTTGACTTGAACATTTCGCAAGCTAGACTTGTTAATTGTTTAACAAAGTAAATGAAAGTAGACATTTTATACCAAGAAAATGGGTAACTAACTAACTGGGCATTTTGCGTCATTATATTTATACAATACTCTTTTCATTTTTTTATTGGTTTAAACAATTAAGCACTTGGTCTTTATGATAGATAATACCTTTATGGTTGATGTCTGAGTTTTTATATTTACAATTGCACAAGGAACGACGAAAGAGAGATGACTATTGACACAACATCAATTTTGTAGTTGAGTGTACTTCAATATACAAAGTACATACATATATATGTAGGTTTAGCATGTGTTGGTGCCACTCATGTTTGTCTGTGTGTGGGGGTATGACTTTGGCCAAAAAGGTTGATTAATGAGCTCGATTTGGAGAAGGTTTTCGTGCCTGAGATAAGCAAAAAGAACAAAAAAGTGAACGCCAACTGATAACCAGCAAACGGCGGCAACACAAGCGAATAGCGCAAAAAAAAAAGAATGGAAAACGAATTTAACTTTTAGTCTGATGCATTAACTATATGCATTCATACATATATGTATGTATGTACATACATAAGTAGTAAAGCTCTGGTCTCAGAAATTTTAGTCGTTTTGACTTTTCACACTTGTGCTTCTTCATTTTTTCATCGTTTTGTATGTGTCTGTTTGCTGTTACAAAAGCCATTTTTGTGTTAAGCCAATTGTTGAGCACTGTTATATTTATTTGAACGGCAAACCGGTTAGTCGAACTAATGAGAAGGTGCCTCCCCTAACCCCACCTAACCCGTCTCTCTATACATTACCCTGTCCCCTTCTCCTGTCCGTCTCTATCTAAACCTCCAGACCATCAGACCGACATTGACAACAATGCTCAGACCAGGGGCAGCACAATTAAACTGGTATTACACACTCACTCACCATACTTATCATCTACATATTATATAGGTACATAAATAAGTGGGTACCTAGTGGAATATTAGTCATTTGATTTTTACTGATTCAATGATAAATGATAATGGCATAGGAATCATCATTAAAAGAATCATCCACAAACATATGCATACATTTGTATAATATTTGACCTAGTGACACTTTAATAGCCAAAAGAGACAAAATCAATTTAGAGCACTTGTTGCACTTGCAGCCCCCCTTCCGACCCCCCATGAATGATCTTGTGTGACGAATCAGGTTCGTAAGAGTGAGCTCCAACATTGAACTTGACAGTCGTTTGGATGGGAACTACATTGCCAAACACACATGAGTTGGAGACCTCTCACAGTAGTGACGTTGCGATGCTAAAAAAGACCAACCATCACACACATTTCAACACATTTTCGCCACTTTTGCTTGAGTCAGCCACACACACACTCTCACACACACACACACACACAGTCAACCAGTTAAAGTTGCTTTACTTCCCATTATTGTATACCGTTTTTATGGTCATTTAGCACTCGCAGTGTCAGCTGGTAACAGGGAAAGATCAGTGGCAACATAAAGACAAATAAAAGACAAATAAATATACACACACACTCAGAGAGAAGTTAGTCAAAAGAATGAAAATATATACACACTTTATCAACAGTCTATATGGAGGATATTCTTTAGATGCGTTCAATTGAAATGTACTTTACTAATCAATTCAATCAAATCGGTTAAGTACATTGAAATATTTGACAATATGTCATCAAACATTTATATATATATATATACATAAACAGTAGCTACATATGTATATCTCTCTATTTCATATGTCATTTATTGTGGGGCACCTGTTTTTCAATATTTTCGATTCAGAGACACTTGTTGTCGACTCTTGATAACAGTTTGGCCCTTGTTCTCTTATCAGTCAACGCGTCAAGTGGCCATGAAATAGTTTTTGTCATCCTACCAAAGCCTGGAGCACTCGATGTGAGCTCGTTCCATTGATATCGAACTATATCGATTATGTAATACCGACAGATAGAGAGAGGGGGAAGCCACAGGAGAGACATGGCATCCAAGTTGCTATACGTACTTCAACCATATTGACGACGTTTTTAGGGTATTCAGGGGGATTGTTCCTTAAACTTTCTGTAGTTTTGTTCTTTTGCACTCTGGCCCAACTTCCTGCTTTCCACTATTTGATCCGACTAAATCTGAAAATCATTTGCCTACTGCAGTAGTTTTGTTTTGCTTTTTTTTTGTTCTTTCATAAGTCCAACTAGATATATTTATATTTATTTAGCCGATCTTGTCGGAGCGGGATTCCTTCAGTTGATAAAACTTGACGTATTTGAAAGTACATAAACGAACATTTTCTTCTTGTTAAATATTTGTGTCTGTCTTATTTGATTATTTATGGGGGCATGCTCTGCTTTTTTATGAATATAATATAAAATATATAAATAGAGAAAGAAAGAGACAAAGAGAGATACAGATGAGTGGTAGACCAAGAATCAGAGACGAGACATATTGTGAGTAATATTTGATTAGGGTCTTAGGCGATAGCCTAAAAATAAGTTCTTAGAAACGGTTCCGGAATTAACTATTATTTCTACTCCATTTGGAATTCCATTTTGCATAATTTCGTAAGCATTCACATGTTTCATTTAATGTTCAACTCTTTGCGACTTTCATATCATTCATCATCATTGGTTATTCTATATAATACCTGAAATGTTTCTCTTAGCATTTTCTATATATGTTTTTTTAAATAGGATCTGAAGCCAAGCCATTTCAAACATTGAGAAACTGAAACTGATGTGCTCCCAGATATAAACGTAATGATTGTCTACAAATTGCCAAAGTAAATATTAAAAATTTACCAACTGTATTTTACTCGTTTGATTTCTATTTTGATTTTTTCTCAGTGTAGAAACGATAAGTTAGCTAAGCATATGATGAATAATCAACAGTAATAACAGAAACAATAATAATAATAATAACTAAACATGATGATAATGCCAAAGCCAAGCCATTAAAGTCAACTGCGTGAAGTTTTTTAGTAAGTAACTAGCTGAAAGGGGCAGCAGTTCTGGAATGAAGGAGAAGGGAAGGTATTAGGGGGTCGATGAGGGATTGAGGTTGAGGCCAGGCCAGACCTGTATGTGTACATATGTATGTGTATGTAAGTGCTTATCAGTAACAGACAAAGCCCAGCTATCGATATTCTGGTTTATTTATTTTAGTTTTCTTCTTATTTGCCCATTATTTTGCAATTATTGCTGGCCTTTTTGTGTGTGTTTGTACAAAGATTGCCAATTCGAAATGAATCTGCCAGATACACACACACACACACACACACGCAATTAGACACATGCGGAATATGCAATTTCTTGTCTGAAACTTCAGAGAAGGAATGGGAAATTGGAAGCTCTCAATTATATTTATTGTTTGTTTGTTTATTTAGACTTCAATTGTGCGGCAATTATTCGATATTTATTATATTAATTGTTTATTCGTCATTTTTTCTATACGTTTCGCTTGCGTACGCACAAACGTTTAAATGCCACGCCTACATACATATATATATAGAAGATATACACACATACATATATGGGCTTAAATTTGGGGCAACATTCAATTGACATGAATCAAACGCAACTCTTAAAACTGATTTTTTTGATTTTGTGAAATTCGTTTTATATCAAGACAAATAGCTTGGCCTTTGTTTTCTGTATCTGGCCATTGATATACATATATACATACATATATGTATGTATATAGAGTAGATATGTTCGCTTTGATTTGCCATTTTGCAACTTTTCTGTTTCGACATTCCACATTTTCCATTTTCTTCTTAAATCATTTTGTTTGTTGACTTGCCATTTCCTTTGTTCGGCCACATCAGGTGTTAACCGTTTGTTTCAGGCCCAAGAATTCTATGAAAAAGCAAATGAATGCTATCTGGATTAGTCCATGTTTTGCTTTTTATGACCGATTATTAGTTAAAAGCTGCCTGGCTGGCCAGGCAACCAACTGATGATTATCTGGCCCCCCAGGTGACCTTGATTTCTCCATAAAGAGCCCTGCGAATAAAGGCACACCTGGACAAGTCTTTAATTTGAATGTGGAGTTTATAATCATTTAGTTGTTAAAATATTTACAACCGTTTGACGGATGATCTGTCAATTCCTTTTATGGAAGATCTACGTAAATGAAAATCAATAGAAACGTAACTTCCTAAAAAGATTAATCGATTCTTAAAAGACATGTCTAGATTCAATTCTTATGGAAAACAAATGCTTATTGATGGCATTTTAATCTGCGAAAATTACTCATCAAATTCTCAAGTTATTACCAAGGGGTATACAACATTCTGCACCCCTCCTCGACCCATCAATGGGAGGTACATACATATATTGTTTCTGCTTTGTTTTCGTCGGCAACCGGAAAACCCGCTACCAAATTGGGTTTCGCCAAACAACTACATGGACATGGAATTGACCACGCCAAATTGAATATAAAGCACTAAGCGAAACAAAACCATAAAACTAAAAAAAGCATGAAAAAAGTAAAGACAATATCGATGGATACCAATATAAGAATTATGAAATACCCTTTCTTTGGTGACATACAATTCATAATGTTAATAAGTATATGGACCTGATTTAATCTGTTTTATTTCGACAAATTCTAATGGCTTACATGATATGAAATTCGCTAAGAAAGTGTATACACAATTCCATCAATGTAAAGAGAATAATCGTTAACGCTTGACAGAAAAATCATCCACAAAATAAATACATATATATAGAAACGCCAACCGATACAATCACGGCAATCATATATATATGTATACATTTGATATATATATATATATATATATATGTATGTGTATAGCGTGTCAAGTGCACTTGCACTCAGTTGATGAGTGTAGAAACAAAGCAAAAAAGAAAGAAACAAAAATAATAATAACAACAAATCCTATGTCAAAGTGTCGCATTAAAGATACCTTATCCTAGCTACCAACAAGAATCCCTGAGAATGCCATAAATTTCAAGATCTACGCGATTATGTGCCTAAAAAACTGTTTATGCTTTCTCTATATACCTATATATAGAGGTATATATGTATGTATATACCTAGATTATATACATATACCTCTGATGAGGCGATATCGCGCATAGGGTATCACAATTAGAGCAATTAATTTGATTGGCCCAAATTGACGAATAAATCTTAGGGAATACGTGCTGCTGATCTGCTCCCGGGCAAGATAACTTAAATTTAGTCAACAAAAGTGCATTTTTCTTTTTACCTTTTAGGAAAATTTTTGTTTTTTTGGCAATCAAGCAGTTGGTTTTTGTTGTTGTCGTTGTTGTTGTTGCTGCTGCTGCTGTTGTTGTTGTTGTTGTTGCTGTTATTGTAGGTTTTTAATGTTGTTTATCACCTTCAACTTGTCAGCGGCGCCTCCTCTTGTTGTATCCCTCTTCCACCTTGATTTGGCCAGAAACAAAACACAAAAATTTCTTTATAAAAGCGTTTTAGCCGTTTATTTCTTATTCTATCAATCGTGCTATGAAGAAGTAATATAACTTGACACGATAACCAATTATTAATAAGCGGAAGGACTTGTTGTATTTAATCCCCCCCCAACAACAAATGATGAATCCTATGCCAATCAAGAATCTATATGCATAGCTAAATACACACATAACTTTATATAGATCTTTGATCTCGGCTAATATGGAAAAGCGTGTATACTCTAGGCATTGGCAAGGGTATAATTAGCACTTGAACGAAATTCGTTTGATTAACACTTTCCAAACGCGTGTGTGTATTATTGAACAAAAAGGAATTGAACTTTAAAAAAAAAAAGATAATGTTTTATACATATATATTTATAAATAAATAAATATGATTTTCATTGGATGTGTTATCCATTTAATTATCACTTGCTTGCTAACTAATATATAGTAATATTCGATTTATTAGAAATTTAGTTCTTTATTATTTTCAATTTTTTGTATTTTCAATATTTTGTTGTCGTTTGTTATTTAACCACCCGCTGCGAGTTGTTGTTGTTGTTTATTATTGAGAAATAATTTGTCGCTGCTTGCTGCTGATGTTTTTGTTGTTGGGGTTCGCGCCAAAAGAAGAAACAACCCAATCACACACACACACACACTCAGGCCCAAAGGCACGGGGCCCATACATGCACGGGAACACGGACACGAACACACACACACACACACACTTACAGCACGCACTTGCAATAAGCTCCGCCGAGCAACAACGGTTCACAGTGTTCGAGTGACCCACAAAAACTGAAACAGTAAGAAAGCCCCAACTCATACAGAAACCAGAGTGAGCCGCGCTGCATATCCAGAGGCCGACGTTTGTATACTCTTAAAAATATTCATTTCGAGCTGGACCTTTGAGAAACTCGATTGGCTTTTACAATGTTTGGTTTTATATTCCATTTACAAATAATTGGCCTTAGTGCAATTTTATTTCTAGCTCGTTTTGACATAATGCTTGATATGCATTACAGAAAGAAAGCAAACTTTAGCTCAAAGTTAATATACTGTAACCACTAGGGTGTAACAAAGAAAAACAAGCACTCTAAAGTTTGCAAAAAGCTTCTATTACCACTGCCGCCGTTTCTATCCTTGATTAATTCATACTCGATTCTTCTTTTGGCGTTAAATTAATATTATTTGGTTTGCTTTAGAAAACTATTGAAATAATGTGAATTAATTTGTTGTCATAGCATTTACACTTGCACATTTTGGTCGGAAATTTAAAGACAGCCTGAATGTTTTGTCTTTCTCGCAAAGCTTTCTAAACACAGGGCTGCCACATTTTTCAATCACTACGTTATACCTTACGTTGTCGCTAACGACAAATATGAGGTTATGAATTCGCTTCGCTCATGGGACAACTTTAATTCGCCTCTGGTACCTGGCAACGTTTTTCAATCGAGTTGGCATCACTTCAGTACTTCACTATGGCAACAGAAACTTTACATTTTAAACAAGTCAGTTGTCACCGAATTTTCCATCAATTTATCCACAATTCTTGATAATAACATTTTATTATACAGGCATCATGGATAAGCCCCAGATGATAGAGCATCTCCATGAATCCGTTAGCTATACCGTGTACGACACAAAATGGATTCCCTTGTCGGCCAAATTCGTGGTTCTTGGCTCTAAGGCCAATAGTCAAGGAATTATGGATATTTACGAGCTAAACGAAGATAAACTGGTGAAAATCAAGTCCATTGACAAGAAGGTGGCCTTCAAATGTGGAACATTTGGAGCAGCATCGCTAAGGAATCGCCACATGGCGATTGGCGACTTCGAGGGTCGGCTGCAAGTGCTGTAAGTGAAGAATTGTCCATTATATTTCATTTGTTTTCGTTCATATCTCTTTGTAGAGATCTCGAGCATCCAGATTTGGCTGTCTATAATGTGAAAGCCCACAAAGGCATCATAAATTGCATTGATGCTATTGGTGGCACTCAAGTAGATTGTGGAGCACCCGAAATTGTCACTGGAAGCCGTGACGGGGCTGTCAAGGTCTGGGACATACGTCAGGGACAATCGCCAGTGGTGGACATGTCGCCGCCACCACAAATGGGTGATGGCATTAATAGGAATGGCAATCGAGATTGCTGGGCTGTGGCATTTGGCAATACCTTCAATTCGGAGGAACGCATTGTGGCAGCCGGCTATGATAATGGTGATCTCAAGCTTTTCGATCTACGTTCACTGGCTGTGCGCTGGGAGACCACGCTAAAGAATGGCATCTGTGGCCTGGAATTTGATCGTCGTGATATACCAATGAATAAACTGGGTGTTACCACCCTAGAAGGTGGTCTTTTGGTCTACGATTTGCGTACTCAGCATGCCACAAAGGGCTTTAGCTATGTAGAGGAACGGAACGCTGGCCGAAGTGTGGGAACTAATGGCGTCATCAGTGGACCAAAGGCCACAGTCTGGACAGTGCGTCATTTGCCACAGAATCGGGATTTGTTCCTGACTGGTGGTGGCACTGGTTCCATACGCCTCTGGCAGTACGAATATCCCGACAAGCGTGTCATCGATGATACGGATGGCAGTAAAGTTGGTGTGGCTGGTTCATTGCAAATGCTTAGCGCCGTCACATTGAGCTCACAGCCGGTGCATTGCTTTGACTGGCATCCAGATAAACTGGGCTTAGCCGTGTGCGGTGCATTCGATCAGAGCGTACGAGTTTTGATAACCACCAAGTTAAATACTTTTTAAACATTATTGGAGTACGATTGACATTTAGTGATATGCAGAGTGTGCCTAGTAACAATAAAACAAACACCGTTCCGGAATTTCAGCATCATTTTGCAAGCAAATTAAAAGTGTGTTGCCTTAGCTTTGTAAGGATTTTCCAGGACCTTATCATGTGAATCGACGTCATCCTGATCTTTTCACTTTCATATTCGCTGATTACATACGGTATGCTATACATTTATTCATTTCATCTTTTCTCTACTATGATAGAGAAAATGTGCAAAGAATTTCAACTTTTTCGTTTCGAATTTTCCGCTTAGTTTTCTGACAAACACTGAGTTTTAATAAGTCAGCAGCATGAAGTTAAGTTCGGTTGTCCTTTGATCATTGTCATGTCATTTTAATTTTGTTATCCGATTTTCGGTTTGTAGCTAAATCTACGAATCTTGTCGCAAAGTTTGTTTTTAAGAATGTCCTTGATGACTTAAATGGGCATCAACAAAATGTCAGTCAAAGCTAGACGACCTGAACTAATCTGACCAAAGATCCTGACCTTCCTTGAAATGTCAGAGATTGAAGGACATTTATAGTCAATATGAGAATCAAAAAAAGGATGTCCTGGTGAAATCGGTCAATGTCCTGCTGAGATATGGCCTCGAGAAAATTATCCTTATATCGTTTTTAGCTCTAGAATCCACAAATCCTGCCGCAGGACGAAGGGACATAGTTTTTTACGATGTCCTTGATAATCTCTAGAGATTGGCATCAAAAAAATTTGAGGTCGTCTAAGGATGCAGGACATGCAATTTTCAGAAAAGGTCCTTTTTCTCAACATTTCGAAGGACATTCCAGGACCTCATGACATCAGTCGATACGGACGAAGAAGGACTTTCATCTGGCCAAAGGACATTCCGCTTATCCCTAAAATGAACGAGTTATGAGCAGTTTTCTGTTTTTTTTCAACTTGTAATTTTTTTCTAAGTCCCAAATTGAACCAAAAGAGCAAAAAAACTGCAGAAAACTAAAAAATCCTTGATATCTTGGCTCTCCCGCAGGACTATCGCGATGTCCTTTACACCGACTATAGTCCTTGATGATTCGGATCTTTTGAGACCACTTGCCTTTTGATCCTCCAAAGGACTCGCGAGATATTTGTCATTTTTCCTGAAACAGAAAAATCCTTTTATCTCAGCGTCTCAAAGGACATTCCAGGATCTGATAGTGTTAGTCGAAGCGGGTCATCAAGGACTACCATCTGACCAAAGGACATCCTGCTCGTCCTTGAAATGGCTGAGTTATAAGGACATTTATTGTTTTTTTGCGATTTTTGGCCATTTTTCTGACTAACCCCCTTACAAAAATTCGAGCAATATTTTTGGAAGGATTTTGAAAATCCTTGAATGCAGATTGGTGGTCCTGATCCTGGAGGACTCAAAAAGGTATGTCCTGTCGAAATCGGCCAACGTCCTGCCGAGATATGGCCTCGAGAAAATTATCCTTATTTCGATTTTTAGCTCCAGAACCCACAAATCCTGCCGCAGGACGAAAGGACATGGATTGCCAAGATGTCCTTGATGATGTTTACAGATTGGCATCAAAAAAAGTTGGGGTCATCTAAGGATGCACGTCACGAAATTTACAGAAAAGGTCCTTTTTCTCAGCAATCCGAAGGACATTCCAGGACCTCATGACATCAGTCGATGCGGACGAAAAAGGACTTCCAAATGGCAAAAAAAACATCCCGATTATCCTTAAAATAGCCGAGTTATAAGCAGTTTTCTCATTTTTGACTTGTAATTTTTTTAGCCTAAGTGACAAATTTATGTAGCATACTTTTGGGGTGAATAATATGAAATTTTTAAAAAGTGTTGCCTACTTATTGGGGGTAAAAAGGAATCAATAAATATTTCGAGTGTCCTTTGAAGGATCAGGACGAAAGTAATGTCAAACGAATCCTTTCATCAAGGACAATCATCTGTGAGAAGGACATTCCGATAGTCCTGCAAGGAGCTGAGATATTAAGGATTTTCTGTTTTTCCGAATTCGTTGCATACTTTTAGGCGTTTGAGCTTATTTAAGATCCTCGAAAAAATTTTGCTGCATACTTCAAGGCGGTTGAGCGTGTGGGGTACCAAAATTAAAATTTGTTGCATACTTTTAGGCGATTAAGCTTGTGGCAGATCACACACGCTTAAACGCCTAAAAGTATGCAGCAAAAATTAATTTTTCTACCCCACAAGCCCAACCGCCTAAAAGTATGCAACGAATTCGGAAAAACAGAAAATCCTTAATATCTCAGCTCCTTGCAGGACTATCGGAATGTCCTTCTCACAGATGATTGTCCTTGATGAAAGGATTCGTTTGACATTACTTTCGTCCTGATCCTTCAAAGGACACTCGAAATATTTATTGATTCCTTTTTACCCCCAATAAGTAGGCAACACTTTTTAAAAATTTCATATTATTCACCCCAAAAGTATGCTACATAAATTTGTCACTTAGGCTAAAAAAATTACAAGTCAAAAATGAGAAAACTGCTTATAACTCGGCTATTTTAAGGATAATCGGGATGTTTTTTTTGCCATTTGGAAGTCCTTTTTCGTCCGCATCGACTGATGTCATGAGGTCCTGGAATGTCCTTCGGATTGCTGAGAAAAAGGACCTTTTCTGTAAATTTCGTGAAGTGCATCCTTAGATGACCCCAACTTTTTTTGATGCCAATCTGTAAACATCATCAAGGACATCTTGGCAATCCATGTCCTTTCGTCCTGCGGCAGGATTTGTGGGTTCTGGAGCTAAAAATCGAAATAAGGATAATTTTCTCGAGGCCATATCTCGGCAGGACGTTGGCCGATTTCGACAGGACATACCTTTTTGAGTCCTCCAGGATCAGGACCACCAATCTGCATTCAAGGATTTTTCAAAATCCTTCCAAAAATATTGCTCGAATTTTTGTAAGGGGGTTAGTCAGAAAAATGGCCAAAAATCGCAAAAAAACAATAAATGTCCTTATAACTCAGCCATTTCAAGGACGAGCAGGATGTCCTTTGGTCAGATGGTAGTCCTTGATGACCCGCTTCGACTAACACTATCAGATCCTGGAATGTCCTTTGAGACGCTGAGATAAAAGGATTTTTCTGTTTCAGGAAAAAATGACAAATATCTCGCGAGTCCTTTGAAGGATCAAAAGGCAAGTGGTCTCAAAAGATTCGAATCATCAAGGACTATAGTCGGTGTGAAGTACATCGCGATAGTCCTGCGGAGATCCGAGATATCAAGGATTTTTTAGTTTTCTGCAGTTTTTTTTGCTCTTTTGGTTCAATTTGGGACTTGGAAAAATTTACAAGTTGAAAAAAACAGAAAACTGCTCATAACTCGTTCATTTTAGGGATAAGCGGAATGTCCTTTGGCCAGATGAAAGTCTTTCTTCGTCCGCATCGACTGATGTCATGAGGTCCTGGAATGTCCTTCGAAATGTTGAGAAAAAGGACTTTTTCTGAAAATTGCATGCATCCTTAGATGACAACAACTTTTTTGAAGCCAATAGATAGAGATCATCAAGTACATCTTAAATTACAAAATGATAGCACACCAAAGGTTCACACAACTTAGAAAAAACTAACTTAATATTGGAAGTTATATAACAAATATGTTTCTCTTTCTCTTGCAGATCTCGGCTCACAAAATAAAGATGGATGTCGTGCCAGAGACCAACCAGCAATGACCATTATATATTAACTAGTTTATTATACTATCTGGTTTCGAATGATGTGAAATTGTTAATAAAATGTATCCAAATTTATTTTTACTTTTGAGTTTTTTGTTGTTTGTTTTTTTATACCAAATGCAGAGTTTGCAAGGGGCTTTTTAACTTGGCTAAGTGAGCGAAGTTTTCAAGTTTTACCATTTGGAATGGTACCTAATAAAATCCTCCAGTGGAGATGATTATTTGTACAATTTTTGAATTTCTCCTTGTTCGCTTAGCGATGATCAACATGAAATAAAGCAGTCCATAATCAAGATCAGAGCGAGAGAGACAGACCAGAAATGTGATATGAAATCGATTTGCCGATTATGTTACGTCCTCTTCATGCGCTCCTGCACCACCTGGGTTAGTTCTGCGATTTGTTTTTCCACTTCTTGAACCAAATCCTGCTGTTCGGCCGTAGCCTCCACATTGATAGCCCGCTTCAAGGCACTCAGACATGATGTGGCAGCCAGCCTAGCAGAATTCAGCTGCGATGTAATCATTACCTCGCTCTCATCCTCGGCATGCTCTTCTATGGCAGCGCGGGAGAGATGTATGACCTCTAGGCATAGATTTAAAGCCTTTAGCGAATGTTCGGATTTGGTTTCCCACGATAAATGTTTGGCTGTGTAGGCCCGATAAGATTTGACCAAACGTTCGCCCTTTTTTAGGGGCGTAGAGGCTACCAGCGCAGATAGTTCCCAAATAAGAGGTTCATTGCCATGCTGTATGCTCTGCTGAGCTAAAAGCTGAACGATTCGCTTCAAAAGTGTAGGACTTGATGACACTCCCGCCTCCTTCTCGTCCTGGAGCTGTTTGGCAATGCCATAAACGATTCGTGTGAGAACTTCCTGGTCCAGATAATGTTGCTTGAGTTCATTCAGACGTTGATACGAACGCATGGCATCTTCCCAGTGTGAGGTATCCACCGAAACTAACATATAATTCTCCCAGACCTTCCAGTTGCTATAGTTGCATTTGAGAGACTCCCCCAAGACACGATAGGCCCGCTGCTTGTCTCCCAAATTGATTAAAGCCTTTGCTAAATTGTTCCACGACTCGAATCCATTTGGCTCCAAATGCGTATAGGCTAGATAATACTTTACAGCCGATTCCCATTTCTCCAACTGGATGGCCGAGTAACCGCAGCGCAAAAGTATTGGCTCTTGTAGTACGTTTATCTCCAGAGAGATCTCATAGTGTTCCATGGCCTGGGCGTATTCGGATCGTCTATAGAAATAATTACCCCAATATGCCTGAGCCTTGCCCGATGTTTGCTTCGAATGCTGCCAGGCCTGCTCATAGCACTGTGGGTCATCAATGGCATCGCCCAGCAAGCAATAGAGCAAAGCAGTTGGTTTCTTTTCCAACTCTTGACGTATGATTTCAGCAGCTTTGTGGCGCAACTCTAGACTCGTATAGCAGTCTATAACTTCGGACCAGGCTTGTATTTGCAAACAAATATCGAGCGCACTCTTGGTCATGCCCAAGGAGCGCATCAATTCCACAAGTTGCAGCTGCACATGCCACTTCGGCTGCAAGAAGGTAGCAAATCCATACGATAGTCTCGATCTCACGGAATGTTGCTCTTCATTGGCATCTAGTAATTTCACGCACTCCTCGCACTGTTTCCAGCTACGTTCCACTGTGCGTCGTTGATTGGCCTCTTGGTGGCAATTTAAAAGCAAAGCAGCCTGACGCACTTGCAATGGTCCATGCTCTTGATATAGAAGTGTTTGTGTATACGGCTCCAATTGCTCATCAGCCAAACGATCCTTGGGCTGCGAACGTTTCAATTGTTTTCTGTGAATTTCCAAAGGACATTAGAGTTTCCACTATTTAGCTTATACGTTCAGATTTACTTACACTTTTGACAAGACTAGAGCCTGCAATATACTGGGCAGAGTCATCACATCATTGTCCTTGGGCTCCATGAATCGAATGCGCTCCAATCGTGTGTCATCCTCTAGTAATAGCAATTTGGGTAGCTTCGTCTTGGCGTTGGTGGTGACAGCTAGCGGCAATGTTGGCTCTCCTTCAGCCAGTTGCACCACCTTCAAACAGAGTTGGGGTAAAGGCTTTTGCTGAAATTTCGTTCGCACTCCAAGTAATCCCTCTACTTTCAATTCCACTCGAAGATGCGTACACATTTCATCTAGAATATCTGCCGCGATATTAGAACGATGGAATTGCAAATAGCCATTGGCCAGTTCTAGGAACAGCAACGATTGCAACTCCGAGGTGGTAAAACTATTTATCTTAGTCTTTAGAGTCGTAGCAATGGATTTGAATTGGTCATATAGTGATCCAGCCAGGTCATCAAGAATGTGCTGATGCAGACAAATAACACGCAATTGCCACCAGTTGAGAATCTGTAAGAAGCATAACTAGTTAATCTTTATCTAAACATAAGTAATATATAAAGGCGTACTCTAGAATTGGGATTGGCTTCAACTAGAGTCTTTAAGATTTCTCTGGCAATGACTAACAATTCACCAGTCTTGACGTTCGGATTCAGCTCCTCGCCGCTGGCCTTGAGTTGCTCGAGGGGATCGTAGGCTTTCAATGGCAATTTTGACAACATATTCTCACATGCCGGTATCTGGTCAAAGGGACCACAAAAATTATTTTGCACAAAGGCAAAAATCAATTGCAATGCATCACTTAACAATTGCTGCGATTCGGTGGCATTCTTTTGGTTTAACCAGCGTCCAATTATCACTTCCAACTCTGCCACTGTCCACAGTTCTGGACGATTCCATAGTAGCTGCAGCTGAGCATTGTCATCTGGAATGGAAATGAAGACCATGAATATTTGAATTATTATTAATTTTTAACTTACACTCACCGAATAAATTCGATTGATCATTGAAATTGCATACAAATTGTTCACTAAATAGATCATCTAACATTCTGACATATATAGAATGATAAAACGTTTTAAAAATTCCTCCCCTGGGCGCTACACGTGCTAAAAACAACAACAACAGCAACAGCAATTGTTTACCATATGTTTTTATTATTATCGATAAATGGCAGCCGGTATTATCGATAGTTAGTCGGCTGTTCTGTGCGCTTGTGATCCAACACTGTTCTGTGTCGTTTGTTGACCAACACTAAACCAACTCAGCTGCATCTGAATTTGGCGCAAAAATTTAAAAATAACTATTAAAATTAAATTAGTTGGCGACCTTGCCGTTTTGCGAATTGTGTTGTATTTTTCAGCCAATTGGTCATAACATACACACAATTTGATATAATTAGAAGACGATTTGCATAATATTTCTCGACCATACTAGACGGCGCCGCAATGCAAGCTCAAATTTCAATTAATTTGTCTGGCCAAAAAATTGTACACAAATGATTTCACCGTCCCGTATATTTACATAAGTTACATGCAGCGGGCTCATGAAATTTTGTGTTAAAGGGGGCGGCGGCGACGAGGATAATTCGAGGGACACTCACTGGGCATAGAGGGAGTGCCCATGGCGCCCTCAAGTGCAATTGCTCCGACACACAATAAAAGAGCTTTTTTTGTATTCTATAATACCCTGTAACCATATGGCTAATGCAGGGTGTATTGAAAATAGATTTCACCCCAAATAAGTGTTTCTTGTTGTCTGTCTGTGCGTCTGAAAAGTGAATGCCCGCCATACAGTTCGAGGGTATCGCTTAGTCTACACTTGCACTCAGTATCTTGGGGATATTTTTTACGTCGTAGTCGTGTTGTCGTCGTCGTTGTTGTTGTAGCTTCTAAATTTAAATTTCACGGTCAAGGTCGATATTGAGCAGAACGAACAGACGAACGAACGCAGAAACTTGGGGCTGAATAGGGGGCGTGCGGGGCCAGTGAGTATGTGTGTGTGCAGTACAGTCTAATGAAAGAAAACAAAAGAAATCGTATCTTACAGATACACACACGGACATACCGACAGACACGCACACACACGGTGTGTCTGAGGGAATCGGGGGAATTTGATAATTCTATTATTGTTTGATTTTCGTATAACTCAATTCTATGAATCTCTTGTTTCAGATGATGCTTATCTATGGTTCTTCGTTTGGCTTATTATCTCTCCTATAGATTCTATTTAGGTTCAAGGCTATGTGGACGACAACAACAACAAATTCCTCTATTAAATTTCTAAGAGCTATGTACATACATATGAATGTATCTCAAGGGACTTGGTTATCTTACTTATATATGTATGTATGTACATATTGCACAAGTTTCAATTAGGAACTAAAAACGAACATAAAAACTATTTCCACTGAATGTTATTTAAGTTACCAAGGGCAATAACTAATGGGTTTTCCGAAGATTATGAAAGTACATGCACTCCACTCCCGTCTATGGATATCAAATGAGTCATAACATAAACTACACTCATATATGAAATACTTTATAAATTATGGAAAATTTTCATTATTTTGTGTCCAACCAAGTGAACGAAGCCATCCATGGGATGTGCCCTTTAGATCAGAGTTCGTCTTGGTTGATATTAATGCCATCAATCAAATTGAAACTAATGAAAAGTTTTATAAATATCCAAGATGAATTTGAATGAATTTCTTGAATATTTATATTTTCAAAAGTGTTTTTGAATTATGCATTTTGTTGTGTAAGCTTTTGATATTGAATATCAATCTTTTTCCATACAAATTTTTCACATTTGTTGTTTCCTCACTTGATTTTCCTAGATCAAAATTTGACTGAGCTTTCGTTTTAACGGTTTTCTTTTTGAATGTTAAACATTTTCTCTTAAATTGTATATTCACCACAGTGTTGTAAGAGCTTAAAAGCTTTATATTTTCTCTTTAGCTCTGTCTGCGACTCTTTGCATTTATATTTTGCGGTTGTTTTGCTCTCACTGCGTTTTGTTTGGCTTAATCATCACAAAAATGATTGTTGTTGGGGGTCTCGTGTCTCCCTCTCCCTCACACACACCCCCCCAGCACCGATGGCCCCTCTCCCCACTCATAGAGCCATTCAGTCACTGTCTGTGTTGATGTTTCTGGCATGCCGGGTTGCATGGAGCCGGCACGCGGCTTCTGTGTGAATGTTTATATATATATATCTTATATGCATGTATGTGAATCGGATAATACATATAGATATATACGAAATGAACGTCATCGTGACCCAAAACTGGCAGCTGCTATGGAAATGCAATAGGAAAAGAAAAAGGAAAATCAACGTCAGCAATGAATAATGCAAAATGCGTAATTCAATTATTCTACAAGTATTTTTCTCTCAATAATTGAAGCCAACAAAAAAACAAAATCAAACGAATTAAACAGACTTCGTAACCTGATTGACAAAAATCCATTTAAATGGCCAAATCAAAAAGTCATTAAGCTAACTTGGAAATTAAAGTATTCCTAACGAATCGAAATACTTTATAATACTCAATGGTTATTTTGATATATAAATTAAGTTTTCATAAAAAAAAACTTTCCATTGCGACGACTTTTTGGTTAACAACTCTCCCTCAACTTGTTTTTTCTAGATGTATGCCATTTGTTTTATTTCTTTATTAAATTAATTTTAAATTCTAAACAATAAAACAGTTGTTTCTATTTATTTATATCTGTTGTTTTCTGTTTTGCCTGCTCACTTCTTTATTTTTTACTTTTTTTTTTTGTTTATTGTGAGTTGTGTGTTTAATTTTTAGATTCTTATTATTTTTTGCGGTGACTTTCATTATTGTTTAAATTTTAGATTCTTTTTTGCATTGCAATTCATTTACTTAATGTTTCAGTGTGTGTGTGTGTGTGTGTGTGTGTGTGTGTGTGAGTGTTTTCAATTTGGTTCTAAAGCAATTTCAAGGTCATACAGGTTTTATCTGTACAAATTTTACGTGTTGTTGTTTGCAATGACAATAAATGCAAATAAATATAATTTATTTAATTGGTGCACAGTTGCCAGTTGTTAAAATATTGAAATTTGAATTTCATTTTTCTGATTTTAAATATCATTTCCCTGCCTCCCCTCTACACACTCCCCATATCCATCTCTATCTCTGTGTCTGTTTTATTTTCTTTCTTCTTGTCCCACTGCTGAAATTGGTGTCAGTGGAACATTGGCAACGGCAACGGCAACGGCGCCGGCGCAACATTTTCATTTTCACTTTCACGGGCCGCCGCAACTTTCACGAATGCCAACCGGGCATAAGCAGCAGCAGCAGCATACCCCTCCCCCTGCACCTACCTCTCCCTCACTCTTCTTACTCACCCACTGTACACCCCACAATGTCTGCAACATTGTTGTAGGTAGTAGTAGTAGTAGTTACGCCCCCCTCTCGTTGCTGCCCCACAGTCATGCTCTGAAATCGCACAGCTTGTTGCATTCCACTTTATGGCAGCCTCTGACAGTTTCAATTTCATTTTCGCTTTCGCTTAAAAGTAATTATTGAAAAGAAAGAAAAAAATACAAGACAGCAACTAAATATTAACTAAAGTTGATTAAAGTCAACTTAAAAATTCGTTTACGTGTCTTTACAACTCTACAAATGAAAGGGAATCGCATGACCCAATAAATGATCTTGTCACAATTGGAATAGAAAATGAATAATAACAATTATTGGTTCAACAAATGACAATTTCTATTTACAAAAATGAACATTAACCGAGCTATGATTGAAGAGGACGACTTAAATGTTAAGTTTCCTTTGGCCCATACGTTCAATGGGAATGATCCTAAATGTTTTTTTTGGTTCCCCTTAACGTAACTCGAACTTAACTTATTTCGACATTTGAAACAATATTTTTATATTCTTAGTCTTTACTGCAAAAACAATTGAGTTCTTAATGATTACAAACCTTTTAACAAGTTTACTGATCAATGTTTCAAGTGAATAACAAAAAGACCCGAAATATATACGAAATTTCAATACAAATTGGAAAATCCGTTTGTATTCTGAAATTTATCTGATTGATACGCACTTTTCATTATAAATCATTCGAAATACCTAAATACACTACTAATTCAACAGACATCATGCTGGTTTCAAGAGATAAACACAGACATAACAAATACAATGTTGATGACTATCTTAAAAAACTAGAAATTTGCCAAATACCTAGAAAAACCCAAATAAAACTTATAAGGCTACGACTAGGACATACGAAACTAACACACGAACACCGATTCCTTCAAAATAATCTCAATCACTGTAAATTCTGCAACACAAAGTCTATTATGAATATACAACATATCATGAAAACATGCAAAGCTTTCGAAAGCATATCCCAAACCAAAACCTTATTCTACTAATCTAAGAGAAATTATAAAATACCTCAATCCAACCAATATTATGAACCTCTTATAAGATAAGCAGCTATGGCTGTCCCCCCTGTAGCTATAGATTTATCTATAAGCTAACACTCTACAAATAATAATTGTTTAGTTGTCCCACGGTGCGTATACGTTATTATGAGCTGTTGCTGTTTTCTAATTTGTTATTTATATATCAGATAGGGTATACAAATTTCGGTTATTTAGATGTAGGTCGGCCCTCCAAAAACTGAACTGAGTTTTGGGGCCCACGCACAAATTTAATTATGAACTGCCAACTTAATACCGACCTTGGCTTGCCTATTAGAATTTTGACATCGAGCATTTAATAAATATCATAACAAATGTACACACACACACACACATATATATATATATATATATATATATATATATATATATATATATATATTTCTGTATTGTCCAAAATACGACTAAATACCGCACAAAACGCATGCTAAAAAGTTCTACCGAAATTAATTTATTTCGCACTTAATTATTCACAAAAAAAAAATAATAATAAAGAGACGCGACTGACCTTGAAACATGTTTCACCTGCCTTCTCTACCTTTATCTCCACCTTCTCCTGTCTCTCTCTCTCTCTCTCTGTCTCTCTATCTTTACCATTGCTCTCATCTCATCTAACCTCTCCGCCCCTTTTCTCTCTTTTGTCTCTTTGCATTGCCTTGGCTATCAAATATCGCGGCAAGTAACAAAAATCAGAATTTCGACCAAAATATGATCGTTCAGTCAGTCAGCTATAATACTCAGACTCATACTCATTCAACCATCCAACCATCCATCGGAATACTTACTCTCAGTAAGAATAGCAAATAACAAAAAGTAAGGAAAAAAACCACCACATAAGATGTGCGATTTCAAAACATTGTAGTTCGAAAATAGTTTTTGCATTGTGACCCTGAGAGGATTGACTACCCAGAGTCGTTAGGGAATGGAACATCTACATACAGACATACATATATGAGAGATATAAAAACTATATATACATGGAATAGTGCGCAATTGTCAGCTGCTTAGAAAAAGGCGCTGAATCTCAAGTGACATCATATTAAAGAAGGAAATATACTTGAGACATGGATGGGGGGTTTCTAGTCCAATCGAAGAGTTCTGCTTAATTAGTGTTTATATTATTCGATTCGATCCCACATCACAGTCTGGTGGGTTGGTTTAACTGGTATCCATATCAAAGGCTTTTTAGTCCAAACTTATATCAAATGGAGACCTATCTACATCATGAATGAGCATAGACTATCTTGCTCACTCTTAAATGCACTCTTAGACGAGGAATTTACAAATTCAATCCTCTGTGTACATGGTATAATGATTATTTCACCCAATTGCTCTCTCATTTGTCATGTTCTTTGAATTTATGACTGTTTGGTCATAAAATCCATGGAAATTCGCCGCTATATACATATATATGTACGTACATATATCATCATTATAAACAAATGCGATTTTGTTTAAAATTAAATGGATGCTTAAATTAATATACTACAGGTTGTTCAGCAAAAATTGCAAACGGTTTCAGATTTTCAATCAAAAAAAACACAAAATGTTAATGTTTGGTTTTTGTATATTATATTTTTCTTAGATTAGCTAACTAAAATATATTCATTAACTTTTTTAATGTTCATGGAAGAGCCATTTTGTTGTATTTGTTGAAATTTCACACTTGTGGCAAAACAATCTTATATATGTCATAATAATATCCATTAAATAGTACAAATAATGGCCAAGCCCATCACGAAAACAAATCCCTGTTTTAGGGTCAATACCCTGCACTTTATGAGGAGGTTGTAGTTAGGTAGGTGGATGGTTGAGTGAGATTTACTTCTTCTGCTATGTGACATTTGGTTTTACTTATTACAGGGTATCACGATATCGGCTCCATTGTATTTGGAGGCGAATTCGTATTATTGCTGTTATTTCACATTTTCAGTGTTGTTTTTGTTCTAAGGCACACAAAATTTCGCAGCTTGACCTTGAGCAATTATTGTTTATTAATATTGCTCATTGGTTGTTGTTGTTGTTGTTGTTGTGTTTTATGTGCGTTTCGCTTGATTCCTGTTTCTTTTGTTTTTGTAGTTGTTTTTGGCGTGTGCCCCGCCAACTTGTTCTCCGCCTAGCAACAACAGCAACAACACTAGAGAATTCTCTATTATTGAATTAATCAATTCGAGACGCACACGTGTCTAATATTTGTGTGAGAAAACTACAAAAACTAAAAGCAAAAAATTAAAGAGCTACCAACAACAACGACAACTATAACAGCTTTTCCATTTGAATGTGAACAAATCACACACAAAAACAAAGAGAACAAATTCTTTGCCACATGTAAAATAATAATAAAACGTGCACTTTGGAAACATAAAATGATTCAATTATATAGATTAAAGATCCCAGGGTCCAGGGTTTGCATGGGTTACATCAATCATTTAAGTAGAGCGTTAAATGCAAATTTTTCCTCCCCAAAAATAAAAAAAAAACAACATGAAGAATACATCCAACGAATTTCGCCCCAATTACATTACATACTGAAACGGCATTAATGCCCCGAAATTTATATACCCTTGGCACTTTCTTGACACACATTTTCCCAATCTACTCTGAACATTCTCGGGCTTAGCTCTACTCTTGTTTCAAACAATAGAAACAGTTGCAAAAAACCAATGTTTAAGATTTATAATACCCTTCTCTGGTTAAGAGTATGTTGGGTATGCATAAATTCGTTTCATTTTCGCCTCAAGTTGTTTGCCCTTTTACCATGCATCTAAAGGGTGAAGTGGGATATTGAAGTCGACAAATGTTTGCAACCGACAGAGGAAGGCGCTTCTGAGCCCATAAAGTAACAGAATCAAAGCCCAATTCCATCTAGATCTCGTAGATTCTGATATAAGACCTGATAAAGCCCTTACATTTGTTATGTAGATTACGTTTGTTTTAAATTTCAGCCCAGTCGTAATAATATTTAAGACTCGAATAGTTTCTATGCCCCACCAAAATCAAGATTTATGTGCTCGAGTTTTCCCCCCTTGCTGCATGGTATACCAAAGTCGGTACGTTTTAGTTTCTTTTTGTCTCATTCTTTTATTCTTCCCGGCTTCTTTGGCTGACAATTCTTAATTTACAAGTGCCTATAGGCTGGGGTAGGTGATGCCAGTCCTTGAACCTCGTTTGGCTCATTTGCAATTTCAAGTTGCACTTTGCACAACGACAACGAAAAAAAAAAGAAACCAAATTAAATCGTTAACAATTGCACAAATTGAATAAACATATGTAGTATATAGATACAAAAGTGCAATAAACATGTAAACAAAGGCAACAAAGCGCACTCGCCATACTGCAACTAATTTTTTTGACTTGGCTTGACTCGACATTGGGGTTAGAGAAATCCTCGGAATATTATTCGAACTGTGTCAACATCTGGGATGGGATTTTTGCCACTTCCAAGCATCGGCAGGGTATCATGACTAATTTGTCAAGCAGCGCAAATTTCTAGAGGTTATTTCGTAATGTTAGCCTCACATTGAGTTCGATTTCAGATTTTCCACACACACACACAGTGACTGCTATATATTTTTGTACGTGATGTTTACACACATACATACATGCATATATTGTATACTTATATCAAATAAATGAATTGCTTTTCTTAGCAATTTGCATTATTATTTTATATTTTGTGTTTGCCTTTTTGTTTTTTATTTAATTTATAATGATTGCGAATGAAATTGCCACCAGTATATCAATTTGTTTTTGCATTTCGCTACATATCGGCGACGTTGTAAGCACACAGAGAGAACCCTCTCCCTTCCCGCCTACAAGGCCCCTCACCAATCCGCAGTTAACCCTGTTCCCTGTTTTCTCTCCCTCTCTCTGTCTCTTTCTTTCAATTCTCTGTTCTCCCTTTATGGGGGGTATGCAAGGGACTGGGACAGCGTATGGGGCAGGGGGAGAGGGGCAAAATGGGGAGCATTTGTGAGTTATTTGCGTCGTCGACGTCGTTTGCGACGAGTTTAGCGGCCTGTCCGTAAATTCAAGGACGCGTCGCTGCTTTGTTTTGTTATTGTCTGGACTTTTATTTTATTTTATTTTATATTTTTTTCTGTTTTCCTTTTTTTGTAATTGTTACGCTTGTTGTTGTTGTTGGTGGGCAGAAAAGTGCATTGAAATCAGAATCGAGCAATGGAATTTATAAGAATCTGCATACCCTGCCGAATCCACAGGGCTCCAAAAGGGTATATTTCTAAAAGGAAGAAGCGGGTCCTGCTAACCTCGTGTAGCTTTCCTTTTCCCAAGTACGTCTTGTTTAGGTTCTTAGCCAATTTGTTGACAAACATAGAATTCGACTATAAAGTCTCTACAATTTCTATCAAAATCGATCGACTTTATCGTTATTCAGTTAACAACTTTGTGGGAATTATCAATAGTTTGGCAATGTTCGATAAATCTTGTATAGGGTATCTCAAAGTCGGTTGCATGGTTTGTTCTCTCATGAAAATTTACTAGAATTTTGCATTTATTTGCCATTTTGGTTTGCATTGCTTTCTCATATTTATTTATTTCGAATTTTAAGGTTTGTTTTCGAAGCCTCCTCTCAGGGTCAGGGCGGGAGGAAATGGAGGAGGAAGGGAATACTAAAAGGGAGTTTGCGATGGTCAGCTCTGGGCAGGGAGCCATAATTTCTTTTTATCTAATTAACAAATTAAAAGCCAACAAAATGCCGAACGCAATAATAAGCATTAATTTGCTGGCAACAAAAAAAGTTAAAAGTAAACAGCAAAAAAAATAAAATAAATATAATAAAGTAAAGGAAAGAAAGACAGAAAAAAAATAATAAATTCGGGTTTATGGTCAAGGACGCAGCGGCATGACAAACAGAAAACAATATATACATACATATATAAAGTCAAACTGATTATGAGCTGTTCGACAAACTGAAAGTGAAAAGGAAAGTCAAGCATCTACAAATTAGCAAATACTCTTTCCATGCATCTTTAATCTTATGCCATCGATTTGCATTTTGGCGCGTCGGGGTCACCATCATCAGCTTGCTCATCGATTCATTCATAATCTCTCATTGACTGCTTTAGTTTCGTAATCATATTTCATTTAATCATCTTATTTCAAGTATTTTTTTCTACCTCAAATTCGTGACAACCTTAAAAAAGAATGCTAAAGAGTGTATTTAAAACAAATATTGAAATACAACAATAACCAATGAAAAACAAAACCAAAGAGCTGAGCTCATTTTCTTTAAGGCACCGAAAGATGCTATACCCTGCAAAAGTAAACATTCCAATTGATCATCAAATAAAATTTGATTACAACGGAAATTTAATTCGAAAAGAAAATCTCTTGGCTCGATTTTCAATGAGAAACTTTGTCTTTAAGAGTTTTTGAGAATTTCAAACCATTTTGATCTTAGGCAAGCGATTACTATATACAAATGGGAAATGTCTAAGATATATTCTAACGAGTTAAGATATATTCTAACGAGTTAAGTTAAGTCATAGTGAATATACCCAAATTGAAAATAAATAAAATGGGCAAACATCAGAAACACAAAATCACTTAACGAGCATTATTAACAAGAACGAATCATGGGCAAGCAATTTGAACTTGACATTGCTGAGAGAGCGCTACCGTTGCGCCCCACGCCGCCCCTCATAAAGAGAGAGACCCGGAGGCCTCGGCGCAAGCGGTAACTGGGATCCAATTTAAGCTCATTTATCATAAAATGGAATAATAAAAGATATTTTGTTGTGTACGAGATTATATACACATACATACATCCACATATTTTGAAAGACAAAACATCAAACGGCGCTAAACAACTAAAGTTTGGTTTTTGAAATACAAAAAAAAATCAAATACAGATACAACTGATAAACTACATACATATATATGTATATATACATTAATACCTATAGTTATTGACGTTTATATGTATTTGTATAATCAGCCGTGGGGGCTCGCTCGTGCTTTTAATTAATGAGCTGAACTTGATGATGCTGAATTGATGTTGAACAGATGCTCATGATGCTCATAATGATGATAATGATGACTACTCGTAGTTTCCAGTTTCTGGCCAAGCGGAAGTTAAAGCACTGGCACGTTCTTGTGTATGTATGGGCTGACTCTGACTCTGACTCTACCTGGTCTTATCAACGTTATCTATATATAACTCTTCAGGGGTAAAAGCAAAAACTTTGTGCTCTGCTGACTATATGTACATACATATATGTATATGTACATCTGGCCATAGGATAGATATGTATTTATGCTTAATTGAAGCCGCAGACAGGCAGAACGAGAAAATATTTTTTTCAATTTTGTATTCTAAAAAGTAAAATATATAAACACACACACACACACACACACACACACCACGTAAAAGGCATTAAAATGTATACACAAAAGACAGACAAAAAAAAAAAAAAAGAAAAGCAAAAAACAAATATCTACAGTAACAACAACAACAACCACAAAAATTCAAATACAAAACGTTGTTCAAGGTTAGGGTTATCATATTGCCAAGATCAAGGTTGAGTTGAGACAGACATTTGTCAGTTGTTAGGTGACTACAAGTACGGGTACGGGTACGAATTCGAGTGACTGTGTGCGGTTGCTGAGCCAGACAGAATGTCGAAAAAAAAAAAAAAAAAAAAAAAAAAAAAAATAGCATACGAAAAACGCATGGACAACAGCAGCAGCAACAACAACAAGAGTAACAACAAATTAACAAATTATTCAAATAAAAAAAACAGAAAGAAAGACTGAATGGCTATCAAACGATTTAGATTTATAATCCATTTGACTTTTAATGCGTTTTCATGTAGAAAAAAAACAAAATATTGACTAAAGATCCTCAAATGATGCGATCGAAATACATGTGATTTGTACTGGAAATAATTTCTAGATCTGGGCATGAATCATTATCGAAATACATAAATGTAATTTAATTTCGTTGTGTAATTAGGTTTAGTAGAACAATTAAGAATTGATTGTTTTATTCAAGTTACTTAACAATAAAGATACTAAAATCTACTTCTTGTCTTCTCTCAATCTTGGTGTTGAATATAATATTAAGAAAAAACTATAAGAAACTTTAAGAACTTTAAGAATTAAACAAAAAAAGAAAACACTTAAAAGAATCAATGGAAAAAGTCAAACATTTTAATTAAATTTAATCTAGAGTTCTGGCTTAATTTGGCTATTGGTATTCGTTTGTTTTTTCCAAAACAAAGTTGAAAAACCTTGAATTATTCGAAATCGTTTATAATCTACATATATATATATAATGTTATGATCATATTTTGTTATCAAGACTGAGTTCTATCAAAATTTTGTTTTAGTCGCTTACAAATTTGTAGTATACGATTTCATCATCTTATTCCCTATTAAGAAATATACGAATAATAAATAACAAAAATTCCTACAGCCAATAAAATCTAGACGAAACACTCTATTTTTAATATGAATTGAGCTCAAGTGAACATCGGGGTCACCATGTATCCTGAATCTAACTGCTATAAGCATTCGTCAATCCAATGTCCTTCTTTTTCACCTCGTATTTGGAACAATTTTGTATCTCTTGGCAAGTTGTTTGATCTCTGACTCACTGTGAACCTCGAAAAAGTCTCAACAGGAGCCCCAACTCAGGGCCAGACTTGAAGCAGTCGGTTTTAATCTTTATTTTTAGTTTTTTCTTTTTTTTTTTGGGTCACACAATGGATGTTGGTTGAGTAAAATTGGGTCAAGTTTAGTACAAAGCTTTCAACTTCTTTTAAGAAAAAAATTGTGTTTGTGTGTGTGTTGTTTTTTTTGTTTTTTAAAGAAAGAAACACACAAAATTAAAGTCAAGGTGTTGATGAAGGTTTTTCCGCACTCAAAAACTTAAACCTCAACTCTGTGGGCTATTTAGAGCGTCAATATTTGGATCTGGGCGTTGTTAAATAGTCATCGGAGACTGACCTTAGCTAACTGAGAGTTATCTGTGCCCGTTGTTGCTAGTTTACTTCAATTTGTGTGTGTGTGTGTGTTTTTTTTTTTTGTGGGTTGGGCTTTGAACTTGAACAGAGGAGCGCGCAAACGAACAAATTGGAAAATCAAACTAAAGTCAGGCATTTAGAAGTTTTTTTTTTTTCTTTTAAGACTGTCGCCCGCATAAAACAAATCGAACAAAAATTAAATAAAATAAAACCAACCATGGACACAGCCCCTGAAACCAGTTTTCCTTCGCATATTCAAATTGTGATTCGTTTTTCCATTCATATTGATGCTTGATGCTTGTGTGTGTGTGTGTGTGTGTGCGAGTGTGAATACACCGTTAGACGTGAATAAACTATAGACACTTCCGATATTGATCTTGCATGCTTGTTTATCACAAGTTTCGATTTGATTTTGATTTCAATTTCCAATGACAAAATGCAGCCTTCTTCTATCTCGTAGGGTCGTCATTGTTGTCATCGGGCAACTTCCTCAAATCAATTAATCAAAATCAAATGACCAAAGATTCGATAAAACCTCTAAACAAACGAATAATTTCGAAAAATCTTTCAAATATTTTGAGATATGTTTTCAAACCTTGGAAAATGTTTAGAATTGAATTAGAATTGGACTAAGTCGTCATTTTATTTGGGTATGACGTTTAATTTTCGGATTCTTTGTGCCTTTGTTTGGCCTTCTAAGTCTTTGAAAGTCTTTAGAAACGATCTGAGTCTTGATTTTTCATCGAAAACAGTTAACCTTACATTAATAAATCTTGGATATCATGTTTTAAGATTTAAGGATTTCCTTTCTAATAATGTTTGTTCCCATAAAATTGCCCCCGCAATTGTCTCTCGCATTCTGTTTCTGTGTACTTTTGTTTTGTTCACAGTCAGAGATCGGATCGTTTTGAGATCAACAAACTGAACGCTCCCGTTCATTCCACTTACCCAGGGTAAACATGACAATGAGTTGACAACTCTGCAAAGTAGCTAACCATGTTTGTTATTTCAATATAGATTGGCTGCGTTTACTTCATCTTTCTCTCTCTCTATCTTGCCGATAAGAGTTCATTTTTATTTCATTTAATTTGTTTTTTTTTTTTTTTTTTTCTTGTATATATTTATAAAACAAACATCCAAGCTGCCACCTTCTCCCTCCCCTGAGAGGGGGCCCATCAAGTCTTTGTTTTTACAAATCTATTTCTATATTTAGCAGCCTGATGAATATGAATAGAGTTCAATGTCTATCTCTCCCCCTCTCCCTCTCTTTCACAAAAAGGGTATTAAAAGTACCTACATGTATGTCACTTTTGTACATACATAATTAACCAAATTATGGGCCTTAAATTGAGAAGAGGCACAAGAGATAGCCACAAAGATGAAGAATCTGAATTGGTACACGTGATTCGCATATAAAATAAACAGCGAAATTGTTCGTTGTTGTTTTCATAATTCATAAAAAAGTCACCGTAAATCACGCCCAAGAAATTCAGAGAAGTTGCAAAAAAAAAAAAAGAAAGAAAAATAAAAGAAGAAGGAGTTGTTTCTTCTTGGTCTTTATTTTCTTTTGTTGTTTCTTTCTGTAAACGTGATGAGTTGAGAAGATATTAAAGATGATGGTTCCATATTTATGCCAAGGCTAGCAATTTTTGTAAAGAAGGAGATGGAGTAGCTAATATAAACATATATATGTGTATGTGGGAGAGAGATAGCGCGAGATGCTACGTGCAAAGATGTGGGACAGCAAATTCTTGAATATAGGTCTAGACCCTATTTTTGCAAGGATATATCCCTAAAGTTATGCAAAACGATCGATAATATACAACTGTTTTTTTCAAGAGATTTCTTAGAACAATTTGTTGTAGTCAGTTTATAAATCTTTTATAGAAGATCCTTTTTATCTCTCTGCCTCTGCTGTTGTCTTCAAAAAGAACATAATTTAGTTGGTTTAACTACTTTTAGACTTAACCTTAGCCATCCCCATCTTTTAGACGACACAGACAAGACCAAAAAGAAACCAATTAATTTTTTGGGTGGTCCCTGATCACTTAAGTTCATTCCGAGAGTGAGCATCCGCTCTACCCACGCATTCTGCACAAGAAGAGCAAAGACAAAAAAAAAACTATTATATATCTGACCACACAGACAAGGACAAATTTTTTTTCAACAACGTCGCCAACATATTTCCGGGGGTAGTGCAAATTTTGTTCGATCTTCTTTAGTTTTTTTTTTTTTGTTTGCTTTGCGTCTGCTCATTTTTCTTTTGTTTCTTCTGTTTGGTTTCATTCTTTCTTTTTTTTTATATATGTATATATACTTTTTGCAGTGCACTTATTAGCTGCTTCCTCTACAGAAGAGGGCAAGGAAAAAAAAAACAGAAGGAAAGATCAATGCAAGAAAAGAGAAACTGGCAGCTGGCAGACCCTGAGCTTTGTCTACTTGCAGATTCCCATACCATTTGTATGCAGATTTCCCACCCCTGGACCGAGCGGCTTCCCCTTTTGCTCATATCCCAAGTCCCTGCCACCGACGCAGATTCTTTGTCATTGCACTTGAGAGTTGAGTTCAGAATTCGCCTTGAATTGAGATTGGAGTAAGTAAGTGACCCGTAATGATTAAATGCCATAACTTGGACATACTCAGAGCCATACAAGTAAGCTGACAGTGTATTAGAGATGGGAGACATACACACACTTTTCGATACCAGAGAACATTAAGGGACTTACCCTTACCGCGCCCTGCAAAACAAAAGATCTTACTCAAGAAAGTCCATGTTTTGCTATAGGATCCCTTTTTCGATAGTTAAGATACTATTTAACAATCAATGATAAGATTTTGAATAAATTTATGTATCACGCTCACATCTCTATGTAAGAAAGCATCTGCATAATGCTCCTAACACATTAATCGCACAAGGACCTTTTCTTTTGCGATCAATCTACACCCTTGAACCTGTACATTGACCGCTTAATTAGGGGCGTAAGACTCATATGAGTTGTTCTTTCCGTCATAATCGCGATTGCTTTGTTCAAGTGGGTAGTGGTTAGAGGGGGTAGAAGGAGTACAATGACGATGACGATGATGACGCGTCCGCATTTCAGAGAGTTTCATCAGAGAGTACAATGCCCAGTCAAGTCCACACACACAGACACACCACGCTGATCTCTGCCTTCAATCTCAATCTATATGATCGTTGTCGGTCTATGGCCTGGCTGGTCGCTCTTGGATCGGTTGTGCCACGCGTTAGCGTCATCAGATTTCGTCATTTTTTTTTAATTGTGCCTTGCATATCATTTTGATAATAAATAAGTAAAGTGTAGACTTACTCACACACCATGTTTATATCCAGGCTATACATATTTACGACGTACTCATCATCATCTCACACTTATTGCCATAAATCTGCACAAATATGAGTGGAAAATATCTTGAGATCATTAAGTTCAAAAAGACTTATTGTCGTTTTCATTTTGAAGTACAAAAGTATAGAGAATGATTTAGGTATAAAATTGCAATTTAAAAGTCAAAAGATCTATTCTCATTTGTAAACTACACAAAATTTTGTGATCTTCGAAAATATATCCCTCTTTCACCTTATCTGAGTTGATTTTCTTAGAAATTTCATCTGATTCCTATTTATCATATTCATTAAAAGATTTAAGTTCCTTAATATGTATTTGTACATTTATTAACTATCTCAAGGAGTAAGACCTTATAATATAATAAATGAGGAGTGTCGAGACTACGGATTTGAGAGGGTGTTTAATTGGAATCCTGTGATTCCTTCTGATAAGGGTAATCATAAATGTTCTTGACTTTAGCTTGTACACTGACTTAAACAAGTCACTGTGCCATTTGTGCATTAAAAGTAATATCTTGTAGCTTTTGGGTTCAATGCTGATTAATTTTTTTTTTTTTTTTGTTTGCTTGATGATTAAAGTTTGGGGTAAAGAAAAAGTTGCACGTAAGAAGATTTGCTGTCTAGGCAACCAGAAGAAAAGGAGAATGCGAGGGGCTAGCTGCAGGTGAGGCAGACGAGGAAAAGCCAAAAGCCCTCTTTGAAATCCAAGATGATTTTCGCCATTTTTTTTCATTTTGTTACAAAAAACTTTGCCAATTTATGAAATCGCTTGCTATATACATACATATATACGTACGTATATCTTTGGCAACTGGTGGATGGGCGGGTTCTTAGCCAATTGACTCAATCTCAAGTCTTGGTTTCTGCTTTCACTTTGATAAAAAAGGAATCCATAAATTATATATGCAATATTTCAAATATAATCGGGACGAAACACCCTCGCACAAACACAAACACACAAAAAACACCCATTCAATTTGTTGAACTTTTGAGAATCGACCAAAACCCGCCCATTTAATTTGATTCATTCTTAGCCATGCACTTGACCCTCGGCAATTTGCGTCAATGTCAAAATGTGAGTGCAATCCCCTTTTTTTTGTATTTATTTTTGTGGGCGTATGTAGAGAGAGAGAGAGAAAGTGAGAGAAATAGATGGGGGAGGGGTGCTAATTATCATTTGCTAGCTGCAGCAGTGACCTTGAACGTTAGGGGTAAAACCCATTCGTACGAATGACCTTTGCAATGTATACCACGCTGCCTATCTCTCTCTCTATATATTGTTACTAAAAATAAGCTTCAATGGCGTAAAAGCTCGACCCCGTCAAGGTCAACTGAAACGCACCATCCCACGCCCACTACTATTCGTAGACACATGCAACATCCGCGTGCGCAAGTTCAAGTGCAAGGGTTTCCATTGCACCCAAAGCTCTGGTAGTAAGGATGAAGCTTCTTCTCTTCAGCACACCTTATTGGATTGACGTGCATGACCCTGACCATGGCCTCTGTTGGCGCTGTTGCTCTTGCTCTCGCTGTGTGTGTGTGTGTGTGTGTGGGTGTTGTCATCGCATATTCCATGTTTCAAGTCCCACTTGAGCCGCCTCTAATGGCATTCCGGACAGTTGTCGACCGGCCGGCCGGCTGGCTGATTTCGTTTGCTGCTTGCACAAATTTTTCTCATGGTCAATTGTTTTGGTTCTAAGTTTGAACTATTTTTACTTGGTCCCACAACAACAGCAACAAGAAACAGATTCAAACATTTGCATTGCCAACTTGAACAAACTGCAAACTAGTTGATGCATCAGACGAGAAAATATTCTTTAAAAAGAAAATACATATATTATAAATGTATTAAAGTTGAATGCCATCTAAAAAATTAATTTCCCTTGGCTGCACTTTCTCCCGACTTCTCCTAGGTAGAACTCTTTTAGCCCAGTATGAGGTATATACATATAATAATACATATGTTTGTTCTTTCCGAATAATTAGCAATTTATACAATCTTTTCTTAATTATGAACTTTTTCTATGATTTTATATATTACACATACGAAGTAGGTGAAGCCTGAAATGTTTTATGATTTTGAATTCAAATCAATTCGAATTATGTTTATACTTGACTTGCTTCAATTACCATTGTCTTCGATGAAGGCGAATGCCACGATATTGAGACGTCGGCCGCGTCACATATCCTTTATGGATATCAGAAACACGGTAAGTCCTTGAAGACTGAAGATATCTCTATGGCAAATTACTCAAACTTTGTGTGTCCTTTTTTGAAAGACGCGTTGTCATTTTAGCGAAAAGACGAATCCAAATATTACGGAAATGTGTGAATTTGTAACAAATACACTGAGTTGTCATTATTTTATGGCCAATATTGATTATTTAAAGATCATATTTTGCTATTTTAAAATACCTCTTAACGGTCTCGTTGTGTTTATGGGATGTCTGGTAATGGTAATACTCTATGGATTGATTTATATGCTTACCAAATACTTGTAAGTATGTGCTTAACCTAGGCAAGTCAGAGCGAAAGAGGAGAGTGAGATGTTTTTTTTTTTTTTGTAGTTTTTTACCAAATTTCGAAATGCTTATGGATTTGGTGCCCATCTCGTCATATACCTTTGGTTATGCCGGTTTTGGCTTCTTCTTCTTTATGCCCGACTACTTGGAAACTTGGCTTACGTGCCTATTTCAAAACTCCTATGAGGCAACTTTACGTTTATCGGGATACTTTGGCGATTTGATGAGATACTTTGTCTTGGGAATTTGTACACTTTGCGTTAATGGCTACAAAGTGCGCGGTCTGACATTATGGTCTAATATTTTATTCCTATTGATGGGTTATTTCTATTTGATTATTGTTGTCCTTAGGAAATATGAAATATTTCAACAGGAAAATTTAATTAGTGAAGATTTGTATACGTTGAAATTTAGCGCAGTATCAATACTACTTATATTCATTCTATACATGATGGCAAATGTTTTAATTTCCTACAATAAAACAAGGAAGGAAAGGAAACAAATGCCGCTAGACTTAAAGAGAATGACGTCTACTAATCCTGTCAATGAGAGTAGTGAATGGAAATGGTGGAAAATTTGGTGGTCAAGTGTCAATGGCTATGGGACTATGAAAGAGCCAATTGTGGGCGTTGTTACAGTATTGGTTAGTATCAGATAGTAGACTATCTATGACACGTTGTATAAACAGATTTGTATATTGATTCCTAGACACCGTTTTACTTTCTGGCAGCTAATGTGATACCAGTGATTGATAAGAAACGACATTTGCACGGCTGGTGCAAAGTCATTGCCTGTACAAGTTATATACTCCTGCCCTTTATGTGCATACCCTTCAATCCGTGGCCCGCATTGTGGCTTATGTTACTCTTGAACTGTTGGGGCATTGCTCTAACCATTCTCTGTGCCACACAAGCCCGCCGTGTCCCCAAACACTTGGCGTTCTATGCCATCTCTGGCATGTTCATATGCACATTATGCAATAGCTATTTGCTCCAGGAGATCAATAATATGATATGGCAATTTGTCAATTGGCGTTATAATCCAACGCCACAAATGATAACCCAAATGTATTTCAATTCTGGTGAGATTTTCTCGGCCATTGTGTTATTGATCAGTTTGATACGTTCAAATAAATTAGATGTGGCCTTTGGTGTGATTATGAGTATGTCCACTTATACCATTTATTTGGCCTTGCCACAATTGGTCCTTCATGTATGCTATAACCGGAATACATATGTATGTCAAATATGTGTACACCCAATGATCAATGTGTCTAATCTTAATTTTCTTGCAGCTGGTAATCACTGCCACTTCGGAGTCCTGCAATACATTCTCGATTGTGATGATCGTGTCTTCATTATTCCACATATCGATAAGTGGCAATGAGTTTCGTGTATCTCTACTCTTGTATCTGTTGACTCTAATGATTGGCTACATGATATTCCAATGGATGACCTTTAACAGTTGGGTACATCCATTTGGCACATTGCATAACATTCAGTCACCCATGGAACCGTTTACAATGTGGGCCTAATTGATTCTATTTGAAAATACATTTGAAAATTCTATTGGAAATACATTTTTACAATTCTCAAATAGAAATCAGAAATGAAAACATTTTAATATACAAAAATATCAAAGAAGCTAACTTCGGCAATGCCGAAGTTTATATACCCTTGCAGTCCTTGGCAATAATTTTTTTACATTTTGAAATTTCTTTCCTTGCAACTCAACAATTCATCAACACACAAACAAAACATTCAAATTATTTCTCTTTTTTACTACAAATTTTTAAGCAAGGCACAACACGCATACACATACATACATACGTGTAGCGCTACGTCTGTGTGTGCGTATGCATGTGCTCTGTTTGATTTGCTGATGACGTAGAACCGATTTGAATTGACTGTAACTTGTGTTCTATTTATCCGATCAAACTCAAATTTTGGGATCTTAGATTTTATATCAAATTCTATTATATTGGTAAATTTCATGGCGATACTCCAATTTTTGCAAAAAATTTTGTTCTAGAGCTATATGATATAGTAGTCCGATCCTGACAATTTTCATACTCTATTATCTCCCGGCTAAAAGTAGCTCAAATATGAAATTTCATTCCGATAGCTCTTAAGATGCCAGCGTGAAGTTGATTTGCACAGACGGACGGACGGACGGACGGACGGACGGACGGACGGACGGACGGACGGACGGACGGACGGACGGACGGACGGACGGACAGACGGACATGGCTATATCGACTCAGCTTCTCATGCTGATCAAGAATATATATACTTTATGTGGTCGGAAACGTCTCCTTCTGTGCGTTACAAACATCTGACCAATTTTATAATACCCTCTGCAAGGGTATAAAAATATGAACAATCTGCATGAAAAGTTGCTCTCTATGGGGAAATATTTTTCTTGGAATATTTCTTAGGGGAAAAAATGAAGTAAAGAAATATATAAGATAACAAATTTATTCAATTTATGGCATTTCCCTTTGTTGGCAAGAATATAATAAAACGACACTTAACTTACCTATCAAACCCAAAGTCATTCTTATTCAATCAACAGTTATATATGCGTCTATAATTATATAACTTTATCGCACACACTAACATCCATACATACACACAGATGGCAATTGTCCTGCATCCCACCAAAAAGCTAATATAGTTAAGAGATCCCGACTACCTTCACTCACTCACTCTGTCAATATCTTTGGCAGTGTCTCTACCTCAGAGTTCGATACGAAGAAAGACAAGTTAATAAAACAAACTTCGACAACGACAACGATGAGGACTAGGACTACGACGACACGTGGCTTAATTGCATTAAAGGCATATAACTTTGTTGGCATGTTCAGCCATCACCACAGCAGCAGCAGCAGAAACAGCGAGAGTAGGAGCAGGAGCATCTTTTTTTCTACTTCTCGTTTGGGTGATAAAAAGCCGCCAAAGCATCGTCCTTTTGTTGACCTTTAAGTCTTGGGTAATAACCAAGATTGAGCTGACTGGAGGTGGAGGGGAAAAAAGGCGGCAGGCAGCAGGCCAGATGAAGCAGCGAGAGGAAGAAACGAAAGTCAACAAAGTCAAGCTGCTAAAAGAATCATTTAAAAATCAAATCAAAGTCACGCGCCGCACAATGTAATCAACAGTCGGTGGTGTAGGCCCACGCATACTCTTATATATCTTATATATATACATTCCATTCCATTCCATATTCTTCTCACTGCGAAGAAGCTCAAGGTCAAAAGTCAGGCGGGCAGGCAGGCAGCAGGCAGCAGGTGCGTAAGAAAGGTCCAGCATAAGCAAAACAATAAGCAGCTCCACGCGCCACAAAGTATGCAAAGCGAAAAAAAAAGAAAGGAAAACGCACACCTATACAGAGGGAGCAAGCGAGAGAGTGGGAGTGCAAGAGGGACCAAACAAACAAACAAAAACGAAGCAAAGAAAAGAGAAACAACGTGTGCCCACGTGTGACTGTGTGGGTGGCATTGACAGGCAGGCAACGAACAGCAACACAAAACAACAACCACATCAACAACAAATAAGTAATAAATGAAAGAAGCAACAACAAAAATCCTTCAGCTTTAACCTTGAACTTCACCGTTGCCAAGGCACACAACAATATTCTCTGCGTGTGTGTGTGCGCCAGTGCGTGGGTGGAGAACGAGGTGGTAAGCTTTTCCACTTGGAGCTTTTACGTTTGTCCTTGTCCGCAGAGTCCTTGAATGTGTGCGCGCCTATGGAAATTTTTTGTTGCGCCTATGTTGAAGGGCATTTAACGTTGATTGACGCTAAATAATAACGGCATTTTCCTTTAAGAGGACCCTGCCTAGCGGCGGGGTAGCTGGCTAATACCACCCCTAACTGAAAGCTAGGCCACAAAAGCACACCACCAAAGAGAGAGAGAGAGAGGTGGAAGAGTATAAACTGAAAGCTTTTCAACTTAAACATAGGGGCGAGGCACAGTGGCTAATTTGCCAAACATTCTGGTAGTAGATATGACAAAAAATTAAATACACTAATTTTACCAATCGTAACATATATAAAAGATATGTCATTATATTAATCGAACCTAAAAACACGCAAATAATAAGTCACTTTGCAAATTTCAATTATTGCTTAGTACAAAAGGTTGGAATACTAGAAGTATTCCTTGAAAAATTCAATGTTCTATTAGAGTTAAATGGTAAACCTTTCTATATAACAAAGTGGCAACAGAGAAAGCAAATGTTATAATACTAATCGAAAGGTTTTTCTGTTAACTTTAAAGTCCTGTAGTAAGACAATCATTCAATGCGTTGAGTGCAATAAGTTACATAAATGTTTTTTTTTCTTGTATAGATCTTTTAGATAAAATCCTAAGATAAATTCAGTAAAATGCTATGACTAATTCTTAATTGATTATCGCCCACTGTGCAAGGCTGTAAACTTTGCTTGGGTTGACTGTACTTCTATGACATTGCCAGAACTTTCTCCTTGGCATTGGACGCTTTTGAACTTTTCGCTCTCGCTCTCTTTCCCTCTCTCTTTGCATTCACTCGGGCCCACTAGGACCCCTTCCTACTGTTGTTTTTTAATTTGAAGGCCGCACCGCAAGTTTGTTGCCACTTTCGCTGTTGCGCATTTGATTTTTGGAGCCAGAGACCGAACACCCTGCTTTGCCCTGCCCTTCCCTGCACCACTTTTACTACTACTACTAATGTACACTAGGGTACCTATCTCTACTACGCCCCCACAAGCTCCCGTCAAGCACAAATGCGTCATTCAGCGGCACACAAATTCAATTTGCATTTCAATTATATTTTCTTATACTGGAAAACCTCGACAAAAAACTAAACCCAAAATGTTCGCGATGCTAACATCCTCCGCCCAAAGTTCACTTTCTTTCAATGCTTTTATTCAATAGCATGCTTTTCTGCTGATTTGTTTGACTTCTATATACAAAAAGAAAATTCTTATCTCCTTCGTGTGCCACAAACAATTCGCCTGCTCTCTGCACTTCACTTCACTCCACTCCATTTGGGCAATTTGTTAGCCAACTCGTAAAAGAAAATTTTCCAGTCTCAAAGACAAACATCAACAACAGGCAGGAGGCCTTTTCCTTATTTTGTGAATGAACGTAAAAAAGTAAACCCAACTTCTATTGCTGCCATCCATAACCATTGCTGGAAGTTTAACAGGCACAACACTGTGGCATTCACTTCCTGCCACACACACACACACACCGCATACTAACACTACCACCAACACACACTCTAAGCTAACAAGCTCAAGTTGTCGGTGCTATTTATAGGCTCACTCTCACTGGTAATTTCCTTTGGTATCTTTCCTTTTAACAGAACCAACTCGTAAGTAAGTATATTTGCACTTATTTGTCAACTTGTTTATTGACGTGCTGGAAATTTTTCCCTTCTAATTATTTTTTACTCAACACGGAAAAGTTGTCACGCAAACCAGAAAGTGAGAAGGCGCTAAAATCAACCTTGACCAGGTATAACCTTGGCTTTTTTTATGAATGGTAAGAGGCCATTTTGGGCCTATCCATTTGTTATTGTTATCCCTCTCACGCTCTCCCCATAAAAAAAAAAAGTAAAAGAAATCCAATTTGAACTGCTTGAAACTGGTTTAGATGAAATGGTCTACTATATCTAAAGGATCACAAACCTGATCATAATTATATGATCGAGTTGTATCAAATCTAATTTAACCAAATTTAGAAAGATCCTCTATGTGCTCCCTATTCTAGGGTTTTGCTTGAACTTTGAAAAAGAAAAAGGTAAAATCTAGATAAAGCCAGAGCCTTTCTTCATTCAATATAAGTAAATATTTTCTAGACAATTCCAAAGGGCGCTAAAACCATTGAATTTTGAAAAGAGAATTTTAAAAAAAGATATGCAAAGATCTCAACACATTGCTTCTCCTCATTTCATTTTGTTTATAGCACTGTAAGTTACAAGCTGATTATTAAAGTTCTTTTCAAACGACCTTGAGTTGGCATAATGGCATAGAAATCACGTACGAAGGCATCCATAATGTGCATATTTTATTTATCAAGGCAAACACATGACGAAAATTAAGTAAGTAAGTCGTCTCGCCGACTTTGGTATACCATACACCAGTAAAGCAAATATTTCAAATTTATTAAACAAATTCATTTTCACATGCCTTTTACAAGTATCTCGCTCACTCAAGCATATGAGCACCCTAGCGCCCCCACCAGCCAACGGCCAACTCCGGCCTTATGGAAAAACGTTTATCTGCATAACTTGGCCATTTTTTATCCGATTTTGATCAAATTTGGTATTTTGATGGATATTAGTATCAAATTTGATTCCACAAGGTAGAAAATTGCGGGAGATAATCGAGTTTTTTCAAAATACGGGGGCGGATAGGGCGTGGTAAAAATTTGAAATAAACTTGAACACTTTACATACGAACCTACATACCAAATTTGGTGGGTCTATCTCTTATAGTCTCCGAGATCTACGCGTTCATACGGACGGACGGACAGACGGACATGGCTAGATCGACTCGGCTGTTGATACTGATCATATATGTACTTTATGGGGTCGGAAAAGCTTCCTTCTGCCTGTTACATACATTTTGGCGACTTTAATATACCATTTCACCCTATGGGTGTATGGTATAAAAAAACAGAGAATTCAATTCTCCACCTACATACATTACCATCATCAAAATGATGATGATTCTTATTCTCATTGAGCATGCTCCAATGCCAGTCTACGATCTCCAGCCATCTCATCACCATCCTTCCCCCTCCACCTTTGATACGCCTTCTCAGACGTAATAAGACACCTTCCCTTGGCATAAATATCGACAGAATACAATAAATTTAAATATTTATAATGCGAACGGCAAATGAAATGTAATGCCTGTGAGATCTGTCTCTCTCTTACTCTTTTTCTCAATGAATTCAAAATGTTTTAGTTCTTTTTATATAAATTGCAGTTGGTTTTTTTTTTTTGTTTGTTCAGTACGTAATTTGATTCAACATTTTAAAATGATTATAGAACTTTAATTTCAATGTTGTTGTTTTTCAAAAGAAGTAAATAAATCCTTCAGATTGCGTAATGCAAAATCAAGTTCATTATTAATTCATTTTCGATATTTACAAAGAAATTTACATTACCGAGAAGGAATAATATACATCAATTATATTGAGGTCAAGCCCAACATTTACACAATAAACTTATATATGGTATGCATAGAGCCCTGATAAAATGGTGAATGTTAATTTCGATATATTTACTTGCAATCAATACAATTCAGAAACTTGTTGGGAAGGATTTTAAGAAGAATTGTTCATTAGAATATTAATAGATTTTTTGATATGCTGGGAACAAGACCTTGTTCTCCGCAAATAGCTGATGCCTTGAAAAAGATTTGGAGAAGAATTGAACGATGAACCAAGTGAGATGAAAACTAAATTTTTAACTTATTGGCTCTCACTTTTTCCCTACAACTTTCAGAAACGAGAAACGACTATTGGGCTAGCTCGCTCTCTGTCTCATTATAATTTGGAGAGAATATCTTTATCTCTGTACAAACAGAGTGCCGTACTTCGATTTCAGTTTACCCTTTTGGGAATAGGATTACTCTTCAAGAAGGATGTGGTTATTGTTTGCCAAAGTAAAACGGAAAACCACTTTAAATTCTGAGCTATGTGGGGGGGTTCATCGTTGTGTCAGTTGAGAAACAACACTTGAGCAGCAGCGGCCAAAAAACAACAACAATAACATTTACATAAGACAATGGATAGAACGAACTTGTTGGTGGTTTTTCCCTTTTTTTTTTTTTTTTTGAACTTTTGCATTTCGCCTCCTCTCCTCGTTACATTTTTACTTTTTGTGTTGCGTTGGAAAAGAAATTTGAACTTGGTTATTATCGATTGCCAGCAGCCAGCCATGTCAAGTGTTTTGCTCTGAAGTTCTTTGCTCTGGTGAGAGTATGAAAGTCACCCCAGATAACAGAATTTATTTGTGCTTCCGTTTCCAGCCGCAGCAACAAAATGCGGAAGATTTCGACCCCGGATCCATACCCACATCCACAGTCATTGCTCTTCCCTCTCTATCTCTCTCTTTCTCCATATCTCTTTCTCTGCCTTTTTATTTGAGAAGCGATTCCCTACCATTTCCAACACGTGTTCTGGTGGAATATCTGGGGTTTGCCATTAGGTGGTTGCTTGATTGGTGGATAGAGGGGGAGAAAGGAGAGTTGCCTTTGGATGCTGCGCAGTTTGTTGTTAGATGTTTTGGGGGTGAAGCTTTTCATTTTGTACTTACTTCAAGGTTAACATCCGGTTGCCTCAACTTCTCTTGACTTGTGCAGGTTCCCCACAAACACATACACACAAACACACACACACACACATTGCCCCCCCATAAGCTACCATCCGTCAGCCATATTGTTTTTATACTCTTGCGGAGTGTGTTATGTAATCCTGCCCCAACTCACTCTACGCTTCTAAGCCTATTTGTCCTATTATCCACCATTTCGCCATTTCGCACAGTTGAGTTCGTTCAACTCGCGATGCGGTCATAAATCTTGTGAATCCAACTACTGGCCAGCCTAGCCCACTAACCAGAAACCCAAACCCAAATTCAGGGCTCAGTTTCAGTTTCAGTCAGATCCTGTTTTGGGTCATTGACTGGAACTACTCATTGCCTCTTCCGTTTTTTGGGGTCAATGGCTCTAGAAGAATTCCTAGCAGGATAATTTGAGTGCGGGGATGACTACTCCACTCATACTTCCGCTCTGATTTCTCATTTCTGTTCCCTGTTAGTCGCTTGATAGAACTTCAGTTCAGTTTTTGCTGATGATTACTTTGTGGCGTGTGGTCTGGTTGACTGTCCTAGCATTTTATTGTCATTAAATTGATGAATTAGCATTTGTTGCCATTCACTCTATTTCGACCCATTCCCATTCTCATTCCCATTACAACATTCCTATTTACACACACACGTACAATATGCTCGCTCGTGTGTAGCCCACAACATTTTCATTTCCATTAAAATTATATACCAACATATACATATAAAAGTATATACATATATACTCTGCGGTAGGCAGATGGAGTTGAACAGATAATATGTAAAGGATAAAAGTATATGTAAATGAGTCGCCATATACAGAGATAAAGAGCTTATATACACAACGTTACATACTTTTTGCAAATACACACACATTTGACCTTAAATACAAATTTCCCATCGGATATATGTAAGTTCCACTGCCATGGAAATGACCTTTCAACTTTTTTGTGATTTAATATGTGATAATTTGTGTGTGTGAGAGAAACAGCAACAAATTTGCTTTCGTCAAAGCTATTTTGAATCACAACGCAATCGATGATCGATAGGCAGATCGATTAAAACGTCACAAGTGACAGCTCTGGTAGTTATCGAATTAACATTGAGCTTAGTTAAGAGTCTTGGGAGAGAGTGAGTTCTTAATTAAAACAAATAAATCGTCTAGTCTCACAATTCGCCTTATAAAAACTATGAATTATCCATTTGATAATAGTAATAATAAAATATGCCCTTTGAGAATTCTCCTCTTTCAAAGTTACAAAGAGCATTCGTGTTTGGAGTTTTCAATTCTATGTCAGTTCAATCTGTTTTATTGAATTATATGAGCGGTTTTCATTAGCTTAGATATTCCAAAGTAAAGTAAGGTCCGAATGAAGTATTTTCCGTCTATGTAAAATAAATTTCAAGTGAATATCTCTAACAGATTTTATTTATTTATACTTCCAAAGAACTCTATCAATATGCATTTTAGTCACCGGGTGTTTTATTTCCTCTTGTTTGGGTTTGTTGGCGCCAAGCATAAAAATTCTAATGAAATCGAAATCCCAGATGATCCAATTTAAACACTACAGAACATAGTGTTCAGAGTCCAGTTTAATGTCTTCTCACGCTTCCAGTTTTTTCTTCTTCTTTTTTTCTTAGTGCCTTTAAAAGGGGAATCATTCTCGGAAAAAATGCCATATAAATATATAATAATAATAAACTGCATATTTGATATATCATTTGTTTTCGTAATGTACATTTCTATATAAATGTGTGGATATACATATATGTGAGGTTTTTTCAATTTTCTGTCACCCAAAGCAGTCTTTATGTAACTTTGTTTTTATTTATTTTTTTCGAATTTGAGTTTCTTGTGGCAATTTCAAGGTTTCAGCAATTATTCAACAAGACATCGAAATGTGCCAACGTCAACGGATTCGTTTCCTGGAATTTTAGGGGAAAACTACAAAAGAAGGGAGGAGGCGGACTAACCGCCGGCGACGGCAGGGTAGAACGATGGGGTAATCGTAGCTATAAAGTAAATAAACCTACAAAATTATAGCGAACACATTTCATGCTTTCATTGCATGACGACGTTTCAAGTTCAGCGAAATGTACAAAACTGACTGGGCAAAAGGGAAGAGGTTTTTTTTCTATTTTGTCAAAGCTATGGCAGAAAGGGTGTGGTGCGGCATCGAGGGTTGGGGAAATGGAGAATGCTTGGGAGGGGACTTGGGGCTGGGCCAATGACCAATGTCCGAGTAGTGAGACAATTGCGACGCTGATGGATATGGATGATGACGCACTCAAAAGTGCTGAGAACAGCAACGAATACATATATACGTACATACAAACATACATAGATGGTGAACACGGGGCAAGCAAATGACCCGGAAGGCATTTCGTCGGTTTGGGATAGCTTCAGAGCTGACAGAGCAGGCTCAGGGGGAAGTGTTCGTTCTGTAAGCTTAACACAATTAAAATACCAAACACAATACATTTTGTCGCTAGTCAAGTGGACGAAGAATGGTGACTAGCAGGAGGAGGAGGCCAGCCATCAGTTCTATGCGGTCACTGATTGCACGCGGTTGCCACAATCGCCACAGCCCCACCCTCAAGCCCCCCGCCCTATTACCATTTTTTTCATTCAGCTTAGCTAGCTTTTAGTGTAAATATTTAGCAACAAAATAGGCAAGAAAAAACAAACGTCACCCTGACCTTTTGAGCATTTCGAGCATTAGACGAGGCGCCTCTATAGAATATAATTCTTTTTTTTAGTGGTTTGTTTCTCTAGTTTACTATATTTTACCCGAGGCCTTGGCTGACATTGAAATTTCAGTTTGTTTTTACCCCGTATTCTGATTATTGTTTGCATACCCTTTTGAGTTGAAGTAATTTAAACTAATTGAGATGACAATTTGCTATAGTTTTTATTTAGTTAATGGGAATACTAGAGCTTTGCTTAAAAGCAAAGGAGACAAAAGTTATTTCAACCATGAAAATAATGTTCATATTTTTAGTTAAGTATTCATTGAAAGTATTTTGATTGAAAGTTCAACTTATTTTCCAAGAATTTAGGAAACTTTATTTAATGTTAAACATAAGTTTGTTCCTTCCTAAGTTTAAAACATTTAATATTTCTTAAAACTTTTGTTGTTGTCCAAGCTTAAAGATCATTCAACAAAATTTAGATACATATTGCTTGATTGATGGATTTCTATACGACTTCAATAGTTACTTCCAGGGTTAAAAACTAATTAAATTTTGTAAGTACATAAGTATGCCAATCGTTCCCTCGTTCGTTTAGAATTTCTGTCTCCTTAAATTCGATACTCTAGGAAAACAGACTGGAAGATTATTGGCAGGCAAACAGCTGCTTCTCCATTATCTGCTTGTGAAACTTGATACAATCTTTGGGGTTTATCCTTATATCCACTGACGTTCACTGACCTTTTGATAATTTTGTTGTATTTTTTTGTTTGGCAAAGAAAGTTGCAAAAGACTTTTCTCCACCGATCGATAGGCATTTTGATAAGACACATAAATTGTGACCTCAATGTAAAGTTAAAACTCCATCACATTAAAATCTATTCATTCGACTCTCACTTTTTGGGGTTTTCAACGAAACGAGACACAGACACAATGTTTGATAGGGTTGGAGGAAGTTCAGTTCAATAAACCACGAATTAAACTCATTTCGGAGCAATGACACCTGGGTGAATCTGACAAGAGAGAGAGAGAGAGAGAGAGAGAGAGAGAGGGAGAGAGAGTGCCCTCAGCAAGACAAATGCGTGTATGTTGATGTGACCCTGCACTGATCGGCGTCACTTTCTTTTACATGAAACTCAACTAAAGATCTCCAACTATCTCACTCTCTCTCTCTCTCACCCTTTGTATGGGGGATCAGCTCTTACAACTGTTCACTTTCTTTTCGCTTGATCGTCTATTATATATACATATATCACTCGCTGGATGCTCTATGGAATTAGCAGGCAATACTTTAACATTTTATTGAACTATGCCATTTTACATAAAACAAATATATTCTTTTCTTTTTCAAACTCTAAATTTGGTATTGTATTTGAAATAAAATATGCAAATGTTTGTGAAAAATCACAATTGTCGCTAAAAATGTCCAGGACTTTTGATCGAAGTCCATTTTACCATAATTAAAACTGATATTTTTGAGAGATTCCAGTGATAAAATGAACTTGATTTCAATTGTATCTCAATCTAGACATCATTTTGTGACTTTAGTATAGTTATTTACCCCATGGCTAATTGGTTAAGGAAGATAATTTTGTACTTTCCTTTTATAGGGTATACAAGATTCGTTAAATTTTATTTTTTTCCAGTTACTTCTGGTAATTGCTGCCCACCTACTCCTACAACTACAACTACTTCTGCTAACAGTTTGCATTTGGTTTTTTTCGGTAGTAAATTTTGTAGATTTGAACTTGCAACTGTTGTGTTTGTCCAACGAACCCCAACAAACTCCCATTCCCCGCACTCTCATGCCGTTAGTCCCAAAAACACGAAAAAGAAAGTGTTGAACTTTCCTTGTCTATGTCTCAATTTCTATTTATTGTAACGTACATTAAATTGCTTTTAATGGAAAAAGTGCGCTGCAATAGAGAGATGCAAAGATATCATTTGAGCGTTGTTTTTTTGGTTACTTTTCTTCGTTTTTTTTTTTTTTTTTTTAGGTTTTTTCCTTTTTTTGTTTTTTTGGGGTGTGTATGAAAATGAAAGCGCGGAAAATTGTCTATTTCCAAGTTGATTGGATTGGTTTTTGTGTCTTTGGTTGGCTTCGGTGTTTTTTTGTTTCCTCTGAATAATGGGCTAAGCGAAGGCTCAAGGCCTGCTAGCGGCAGCTGTTATGACTTCGACCGACTTTAAAAATTAATGTCATTTTTGAATATACTTAAATGTATGGCTATATACATATATGCATGCGTATGACTGCACACTGAAGGGCTCCCATTAAGAAAGTTTTGTTGGCCGGCTGCAACAACAAGAAGCAAAACTGGCAACTGGCAACAGGATGTCCACATCTTCATTTCCGTATGTGTCCGTCTGCGGTTTTTATGAGGCACCATCCTTTAGTTGCATTTTTGTTTCGCTTCGTTTTTTTTCTCTTTATAGGCTTGCATAAATGTATCTGTAACTTCTTGGTTTCTTTTTGTTTCAGTTTCGGTCAGGTTGTCATTGAAGTTTTTAGGTCAGTTTTTGGGTCGTTGGTGGCTTTTGGTTTTGCGTTTAGTGAAAGTCACACAGACAGATAGACAGACAGACAAACAAGGTGCAAGCTGCCTCATGAAATTCAACTGATTTTATAAATGTTTATATTATGTGTGCATATATAGATGAAATGTGCAAAATAAATGATAATTGCTATTCGATTTTGAAACTTCTTTCTCACATATGAGTAAAACTCATCTTGTATCTGAAATAGTATTTCGAATCTATTCTAGAAAACACTCGTGTTAAGGTCATTAACATTTTTCATTCTCAAAAGAGAAAGAAAAAGGAATACAAATAGTAAATAACCACTTTTTAAGCTAAATATGTTTGAAATTTAAACCAAAATAAAATCTAAAATTAACTGCACTTGAAAGACGCAAACACAAACAAATCAAAAGTTATATTTGTCTAGGCCTTTCCTAGGCTTAAAAATTTGAAGCACTTATTAACTTTCAACTTAACTTTTATCATACTAAGAGTCAATTTTCTGATTCACATTTCTATGGGCAAGCAAATCTCATATGCGTTCTATGGAGATGTAAATGAAAACACCAAAAACTGTTAAACCCATGACTTTTGTCATAATTAGACTCAACTACAAGCCGACATAGTGACAGACAGAAGAAAGGCAAAGCATTTCTTGCTTTCTGACAAAAGAAACAATTCTGCGCCACTTTTACTTTGAATATGAAATTTCTACTTTACCGTAAACTTTTGAACTCTCTTAAATCAGGTCAGCAAACACTCGAAAACAAAACCAAAAGAAACAGAAACAGAAGACTAAAAATAAAAATTTCACTCTCATTATTAAATTGGACTCTTTTTGTTGTGTGGCTAATAATTGGCAAAAGAAGAAGAAGCAGAAAGAAAGGCGGCTAAGCAACAATGGCAAATGAGGAAGAAACAAAAAACTATTATGACTTGAATTTGAAAAGTGAAAACATTTGACAAACGAATTTGAAGAATTGTTGCCAGTAAGTGTGCGAGAAAGACTGAGACCCAGACCGAGACCGAGAGAAAGGGGTGGACGAGAGAGGCAAAAAAAAAAAGAAACAAAACGAAACCAAAATATTATAACAAGCTAGAAAGAAATACACTTTCGCTTTTGCTTTCAATTTCATTTGAAATGGTCTTTTGATGTGATATGTGTGTGTGTCTTGGCTTTTGTTCAACTCCGTCTCTGTCGTCCCCATGCTCGAATCTAATTGAGTTTTGGCACTGGAAACCTACGGACGGACCCATACACGGCATTATGTTGCGCATGCCCAACTGCTGGCGGGCTGGCGTGTTAATGCGAGGCACGAGTTTCAGTTCGATGAGGAGGAGCAGGAGGGGGGGGGTCCGAGATTGATATTGTCAGCAATGCTTTTGGGCTTGCCATCCATCGATGTGGGGCCATTGAACTTCACCTTTGCTTTAAATATCTAATAGAAACTCATTTGGAATCGATTACGAAGTTTTCATACTCTTTCTAATTCATGACTAAAATGTTCATATCCTAATAATTCATGGGAATCAGCATTTTAGTATACGTTATCTACAGTTAATAAGACTTATTATCCCCATAATTTGTATCCTGGTCGAAGATTAAAGAATTACATTATAAATCTGCAAAATCTAACCGAATTATAACAGCAAATTTGAAAAATGTTTGTTTTTCTTTTCATTTCTCTTTAATTGCAAACTATTCTAAAGGGAATAAGGAATAAATCGTGTAGTATTTTAAGTCAATAATACTAAGTTTACTTATACATAATGTACTTTGAATCATAAGCCTAAATATATGTTAGTAAAGTTTAGTCCACAACTGAAACTATTTACTTGGGTCAGACTTTGGTTCGACTTGATAGATCAGATGGAAACAAGGTGCTATGCAGTCAGCACGATTCATATATAAATATCTCATGTATGGATTTGAATTTCCTTTATCAATCTTAATTTAACTAAGGCTAAGGCTAACATTCAAAAATTATGGTCTACTTTATTATATTTTTCCTTAATTCTTTTCGCAAATTATTGAATTTAGTTTTGTTTTTAAGGTTTTTGTTAGTCACTCGTTGATTTGATTGCTAAGTTGTTGTTAAGGTTTTGTTAATCCTCACTGTTAAGCTAATTAATATATGGCAAATATATGTACGTATGTATCTCAAGTGAATTTATTTGTTTTTAATTTTCTGTTGGTATATTCATTTACAGACTCACGTGAGTCTGCCCTCAAAACCGAGTGGAGATGAGCTCTGAGAGATGGGATGAGTTGAGATGAGACCAAAAAAAAAAGAAGCGAAATGAGAGAAGTCAATAACCTATGTTTGAAACAGTAAAAAACCATAAAATTTCACTTGGCAGCTGGCAGCAGCGAAAGTGAAACTTGAAAAGAGGTTTTGAACTTAACAAGTGGCTGACTGGCTGGCTGGCTGGTTGGATGGTTGGAGGCAGGCAACAACAACAGATGGCAAAAACACTAAACGGGCCAAGCGGGAGGAAGGTAACCAAAGACGATGCGACGACGTCGTCGACGCATAACTGGAGCGGAACCAAAAAAAACAACACCAACGGCAAATTTTACTTTCTTTTCACATGCAACACTCGCAGTCGGCCAGTCAGTCAGTCAGTAAGTGAGTGAGTTTTGCTGCGGTTTCTTCAGCAGTTTCGTCGTCTGAAGGTCCGCCGCACTGCAAATGTCAATGAACGTTGGCAGGGAAATGAAAGCGTCGCCATCGTCCATCTCATATATAGTAACCCAATTCACAAAAATTTATTTTTCCATTTTTTTCTCTTGTTTTCTTTTGGTTTCAGTTTCTTTCATTAACTTTGACTCTGTATACATATATGAACATGGTTTTTTTTTTTTTTGGCTATGATTTTATGCGCTTGGCGTGGCAGCCTCGCCAATGAAATATGCCAAAAAAAAACACCAGAGAAGAGACGATGAAACGAACAAAAAAAAAAAGGTCAACGGCAATTAGCAAGTGTCGTTGAAAGGCAAACACCCGCACTTCACCTCGCCATGATCATGGGCAAAAGCCAAGCCAAGTCAAGCCAAGCCAAGCCAAGCTCAATGAGTATAACGATCAGCGATCAGAAGGAAGAGGAAAGACGCAAGAGAAGGGAGCTCGTCAATGTACATACATACATATGTATGCCTCTTCTGTATGTGTATAAATAAATAACCTCATAATTGCCGTTGAGGGTCTTTGCAATGAATTATGCGAGTTAACCTCAAATATATACACACATATGTACATTCCTCTATCTTCTGCTACTACATACAACTAGCTACCGCACACTGAAAACGTCTGACTGACTGAACAATATTATCTATATGAGTACTCAAATTTGTATTTCATTTTTTTTCTTCTTACACATTCTCACCAACAAGTTCAAGTTGGAGTTGAGCTATTTGAACTCATGTGGGTGGAGTTTTAATTGAATTGCAAACTGAAACTGAACTTGAATCTTGACAATATGCATTATTGCATTATTTTCAATTTAAATTAGTTCTTCAAGTTCAAAACTGTTTGCCATTGCTGTTGATTTTCCAAAAGTGAAATGAAAATTTCATTATTTGTCTGCCAAATAAGCACAAGTAAGCAATTGTTTATATTATGTTTTCTACTCAATAGGAAGAAAACTATCTTCCTATAGAGGAACCAGAGGTCCGGGGCTAACTTCGACCGCGTCAAAGTTTCTATACCCTTGCAACTTTTTGCAACTGTTTCCCTGATGGCTATATCAAAGTGGGAAAACGTTTTATCCAAAAATTCAAATGTCTGCGAAAGAAGGGCCTACAATCTTAGCATAGCAAATAACGAAGTTATTGATCAAAGTCGCTGTTCGTTCCTAATAAGCTATGATATAGTCACCCGATCTTGATCTAATTCGTCACAGCCATTAGCAGATATATTGAACTATCAAATGTTTAATTGGCAAGCAATCGCGTCAAAAGTAACGAAGTTATTGACAAAAGTCACTGTTTTCCACCGATCGTTCCTATGAGAGCTATATGATATACTCACCCGATCTTGATCAAATTTGACACAGTCGTTTATAGGTGCAACAAACTCACCAATATTTAACAATTCACGACAATAGTTTTGAAAATAACAAAGTTATTGGGAAAAGTCATTGTTCTTGACTTTGCCATTTGTATGGGAAGTATATGATATAGTGGTCCGATCCGGTTATTTCCAAGATATACAACCAACCTGTGCACTATATACAAGCCTACATGCACCTCTCTGTACCTCTTACGGTCTAGGAGGAGTTTGCGCTGATCCAGACGGACGGACATGGCTATTTGAACTCGTCTCGTCGTGCTGATCAAGAATAGATATACTTTATATGGTCGGAGATGCTTCCTTCTATGCGTTGCACACTTCTGACCAAGAAGTAATACTTTGAAGAAATACTTTCATCTTGAAATGTTTTTAATATTTCATAAAAAGTGATTTCTTGGACTGTTTTTCTCATACTTTAGGGATACATTTTTGTTTTATTTTCCATTTCATAATTACCCATTACTCTAGGAATTGAAAATTTATCAATTTTATTACACATTGTTATTGTTTTTCTGCCTACTTCAAAATATATTTTCCTTATGGTTTTTAGGGTATAAAGAATAATCAGGTCTGAATTTCATCCCACATAAATCAACGAAATATCGCCCTTAGAATAAAACCTAATTCTGATCACAAAGCTTAAGTTTATTCCAGAAAATCTTGTTAAAACTTGTCAATATTCTTAGATCTTGGATTCTGTAGTTACAAATGTTATGTTAGTTTTCAGTTTTAAGTTCTTCAAATTTGAAATTCGTGAAAGGAAACTGCTTAATGCGTAAATTTGACCTTCTTCTTGAATGACAAATTTTAACCCCTCCCTGAAAGGGTCCAGCCCTAAGGCAAAGTTTTGAAATTGATCATTTTTCGCCATAACGAACTGAAAGTAATGACTTTTGGGCTGGTCGCCAAAAGTAGAGAATTCTAAATGAAATATAAAAAACTCCCTCACATATTGCATTTATGTATCTCGTACCCATGACATTAAAACGAAAAATAATTTACAAATTGTTTTGTAGTTAAGTTTAAATGTTGCCTTGATTTAAGGTTGTCGTTTAGTTGAAATGAAGTTGTATTGTTTTTTTTTTTTCGAGCTCACACAGATTGAATGTGAAACCTCCAAATTATTTATTGTGGCCGGTTCATTTTTTGTTTTTTTGTTTTGCTGGTTTTTATTTTTATTTCAATTTCAATGTTTTGCGGTATTGGAAAATTGGGTCACTTGCAGAAATCAAAAAGCAGCAACAACAACAACAGAAAAAAGTCGCGTGCACGCAAATTGCGAGTGTTTAATGATCATCGTTTGCAGTTGCCAGTTTTTGAACTTTTGCTTTTGGTCTGTTTTTTTTTTTTTTGTTTTGGAAAATGTTTTTAGCCTTAGTTCCACATTTTTATCTTGGATTGGTTCGACTTGGTCTGACAAATTTCTCCGCCATTTCACCTTTAAAATGTCTTTTATTTTTTCTTTTGTATATACAATTTTTTTAGTTTTTTTTTTTTTTGGTGCTTGGCAAAAGTCCGTTGACTTTCGTTTTCATAAGCGAAAGTGTACTCCATTTATTTAAAGTTTTGTTGTTGCATTTCTTTTCAACTGAAAACGGGTTTTTATTTTAAGTTTATTTTTTTTTTCTTCCGTTTTGTTGTGTTGTTTTTTTTTCTGGGTCAACGACAAAAAATTAACGTTTGTTCAACAGTGGAAAGTGTTTAGTTTTCGGTAGTTTTTTTTTTTTCGTTTTGTTTGTTTGTAACTGGAAATGTATGTCCAATTATTTGATTTTCAACATTTTAATTATTTTTTTTTTTTTTTGGTTCGGGGAGACATGTAGAAGAAGAGAGAGAGGGAGGAGAGGCAGACCCTTGCTAGCAAAAAGGTTGAGTGAACTTTGAGAGAAATTTATATAAATATCAAATAAAACTCAATGCAAAGAAAGTGAATTTCCGAAATCGGGGTCACCTACCTCACTACTACAAAATTTAGTTGGTCATGTTGTTGTCGTTGTTGTTGTTGGGCTTGTGGTTTTTGTTGTCGTCACAAATTGCAGACGCTTAGAGCCGGTTCAGCTTGGTTCGTGGTTGGTTTGACTCTTGGCAATAATCATAATAATAATAAGTCGAACGCACAGAAAAGTGAAAATACTTTATTTACGAGCATTCAATGTGTGTGTTTTGTGTTTACTTTGTGGTGTTGTTGTTGTTGTTGTTTGGTTTAGGTTTTTGGTTTTGTTATTTATTTGTTGCTTTTTATTATTATTATTTATGCATTTATGTAAAACGATCGTCGAATATGATTTGTTAGTACTAAACGTTTATTTAATTGATTCGTAAATTTGTCAAATTTTGTATGTGAGTGTGAAATGGACCAGAAAGTTGGAGTGAGAGAGAGATGGAGAGAGAGAGAGAGAGGGAGAGAGAGAGAGAGGGAGAGAGAGAGAGAGGGAGAGAGAGAGAGAGAGATAGGGAGATGGAGAGAGAGAGATCCCAGATCCCAGGCTATGGATGTAGTTTTCGTCTAAGCCCAAGGCCTTAGTTGCCAGTGCTTATAAAAATATAGTTGATAGTTACAACTATATCCTACATTTTAATAATAATAATAACACTGAAACTTTCAAAACCTTAAAAACTTGAAAAGGACCGTGGTCCTCTAAGGATTGACTTAGAAACTACAGACGAGTCCCTTGGCTGGTCGCTTGGGAAACCCGATAAATCGAAAACCTCTGTAATTCGTTAAAAACTCTGTTCACTTGCCCATTCGAATTGTCGAGACTCGACTGTATGTAGATTAGAGAGCTGCATGAATGATAGAAAAATCAATTCGAGCTTACATCTAAAATCGAATGAATGAATTGAATGACTTTGAAAATCAACTTCTACTGAATGAGTGTGTTGGACGTAGAACTCAGTCGCACAACATTCAAACGAAACAAAACGTATTGAATGAGTTAGTAAGTGAGATAATGAGTTGCCGTGATTCGAATGCATTCGAATCCCAATTCTGGTTTAAGTATTTTGTATACTTTTTATAATATATTAGACAGCCTCATTTATGTTTTCACGGTTCGTGGCAACTAGGAAACCCTTCTAGATCAGATTTTCCAAGATTTGTCCCAAAGTGTCCAATCAAAAAGTGCGCACTAAAGTTTTTGGTGTATAGCATATTCAAATTTTAATAGCCCTTATTTCGCCATTATTTTCCCTACATTTTTGATGAACTAATTAGTTGTTGCTTTAAAACGTCCTAATAGAAATGAGACAATTCGAATAGTTTGAATGATTCGAATGTCTTAGTACATTTCGATGCTTTGATACTCAATTCATTGCCTTTCATTAAACAGAGTTATGTATTTTAGAGATTTGACAAGTACTAACATTCACACTAATTCATTTCATTGTGTAGTTGTCACTCATTCATTTGAATTCAATTCGAGTGGATTCATTTGACTTTGACTTTGCTCTCATTCATGCAGCTCTCTAATGTAGATATACACAATTAGATATACTTAATATAAGCGATTTTATGTTTGAACTTACATTGCTCTGATTTTGTCCATTGGCCTTAGTCATATTGGTTCTCACACAATCTAAAAAAAAATACAAAATAATGATACAATATTTATGAATTGAAATTTCAGTTATGTAGATTTTAATGCAAGTCGGTTATTTTGATATTCTTTTTATTTACATACTTATAATCCCATTTCTCTGGGATATAAAAATATGAATGGAAAAACATGTCATTATAGGCATTATCTATGTATGTCTGACAATAACTCATAATTTTTGGTCTTCATTTGCAAAATCCTTGGCTTAAATCATGCATAAAATTTGCAATCAAATGTAAATAGAAAAGCTCATAAGCAATATGTATAAAGGAAGGGAAATGTTGCATATATCAAAAGAATGAGAAGAGCTTTATAAAAATTTAGGTTAACCAGAAGAAAAAAATGCAAAGAGACCAACAAAAGGTTCTATATATCCTACAAAAGGGGGTTGATTTGCTTTCCCTTTCCATATACACACATATAAGTACACACACACACACATACACACTGATATTTTGGGGCCAAGGATGAGCCGAGCATTAAAAGGAATTGTCACGTATACGCCGAGTATGCCTCAGCAATTATGTATGTATATATAAGTTGGAAGTTGTGGGTGGCAGTGACACAAAGTAAAACGAAGGGCAAAGACAAGAGTGAAGTGGAAGTGGAAGTGGAGCCGAGGATTACGACGGGCATGACACTGGTAAATTGGTGAAGAAGTTAACCAAAATAAGTCGAAGGTTACTTCATGATAATAACATAAAAACATAAACAAAAATATGGCCTGATATGTAATTCAATCAGTTGATGAGCAAAAGGGGACAAATTATAAACGAGAAGGCGTATTAGAAGCAGGAGTAGAACAAAATAAAATAGGTGGCTATGAGTGGGTGGCATGCTACACACATACATACATATGCATATAAACGTATATATGTATATCAAGCCCAAACATCAATCAATTTGGCAGACAAAACTCAGCTTGGCTCCTATCCAAATTCAACATATTCATATTTTGGCTTTTATTTTCAAGGTTGCATTTATCCTCATTACTTTCGAAATGAGTTGGGCTGGGCCTATGTTTATTTATTTTTTCCTTTTGCCTCTCTCTCTCTCTCACGTTTTTATACCCTTACCATAAGGGTATACATCATTTGCTTACTCTCTCTTACAAATTTCATACATATTTTCTGTTTTCTTATATAAAGGAAAAACTAATTTCCCAACAATTTCTTTGTTTGTGTTGTGAATGGCATATTCAGATGTCATTTTCTTTTGTTAGGGTATTTTATTTTTCGTCAAGCTTTCCACATTTGTTCTGTTTTTTTTTTTTTTTTGGGTTTTTGTAACTGCGTCGCAGGCAATTCACAGGGTCAATTTTCCCTACCTCTTTCCTACCTATGTTAGCTTCTACCACACACCACACCTCAGACCCATCATCTCTTTCTCCGATTCCTCTTCTTTATCCCTCTCTCTCTTTTTTGGCTATCTCTTTTTTACGCACTCTTTCTCTCGACAAAAACTGATAGCATGTAATTATCTAGGCGTAGGCGTTTACAATGTTTACTGCGCGCCATCATTTTGCTCTTTTTCTGGTTTTGTGGGGGACGGGGACATATCCTGCACTTATTGACCAAATTAAGGTATATTAGCATCAATAAAATGTTGTCTATAATTTTTAGTCGTCATGTAATTGAACTGTTGGAACAAAACCTAAAGCTAGTCAAGATTATAGGTTTCTGAGAAGCTATTCAAACTTTGAGAACAAAAGAAAAGTATTTAGAATTTACTTGATGGACGACAAATTTATAACACAGGGCATCTGCCCCGTCGTTGCTATTGATGAAAAATGCAAGTAGATATTATTATATTTGTTGCTGTTGTTGTAGGCCTATCATTATAAAAGTTAATAACGAAAACAAGAGAACAAAAAAATGAGCAAAACTAAACAGACGAATGAAAATTCCTGACAAAATAAAAAAGGGCAACAAATTGTTGCCTAGTAATCAGCAACAAAAATGTAAAAGATGAAAAAAAAAAAAAAAAAAAAAGAAGGAGAACCAAAAGATGTTAAAGCCTACAATTTTTGTTTAAGGAATATATAATATACATAGATCGTGCTGTGTCGTCTCTTTGCCACAGCATTGACGGGGGGATTGGGAATACATTAAACCTAATTCTGTAGATATATACAAATATCGATCGTCAATGGTTTCCTGTCCAAACGCAGATTCCAAATTGCAAATTTGATTAAAAACCACGAATACTGTGAATGCCATTAAACACATTTGGCGATCACAAGTGATCTCAGGTATTCATTTTATGCATTCGCATGACAAACGAAATAAACATTTTGTCATACATATATGTATTGAAATGGGCAACAAGCACTTCCTGAACAAAATGACAAACGAGAAAACAAAAAAGAAACCCCTGACATTGAAAATGTTTGCCCAAGATTTTGATTTTGCATTGCAAAACGACGACAAGACAAGGAGCTGACAAAAAGAGACAAAAAGACACAGAAACAAACATTGCTAAACTGGACATAGAGAAAACTTTTAAATAAAATGTGGAAAGTGTTGATGATATACCTAGTTGAAGACGATGATGATGATGGCTGGTCTGGAGCTAGAGGTGCCAGTTGGTGTCTTAGTGGAATTAGTTAAGTTAGAAAAAGGCGACCTTGTCAAATTTTATGCGCATTCGTTTTGTTTGGGACTGACTTGTTGATGTCCTTGACAGGCGGCTGACTGGAGACAGGCGGCGCCGACATTATCATCATTCCGGGGCCTCCTACGTCTAATATTTCATGCCGCCCACACTCCCCATTTCACCTAACGGCCTCTCGATATTTGTGTCGTTTTTTTTCTCTGTCTCTTTCTTGTTGTTGAGTTGCCATTTATTGTAGTACAGGCAACAGTTGGTTGATAGGTCGACTGGCTCCATTGTCTCCAGGCACGCACATACTTATCGCATGGCGACAAAGGCCAACCAAGACCAAAGACACCATAAGAACTCAAGGACTTGTGTTCGTGTGCAATAACCAAAATTATATGTATCTATATATATGTTTGCGATCTACTTAAAGCGACTCAATCAGGATTAGATCAATGTCTATGTAAAAACAATTCAACGAACTTTACAAGTGACATTGTAATCGATTGAAGTAAGTCTGCATATCGAACCTTAACATTGGCATTGGATTTCACTTTTAAATTACTTCAAAAGAAGAAAAGAAGAAGTAAGAAAAAGTGTATTATTCATTATTAGAAATGTAAATTTCGAAAACTTTATCGATAACTTTACTAATGATAATCGGAATTTCAGTCACTAGAAGGTCGACTCGCAATCAGGGAAGTTTTTTTTCGATTTCCATCAAAATCTAAGTAAGTGTAGAATTCTCTCGTTAGCTCTTTCAAATGGATTCATGCAAGACTCTTCTCAAATTAAGAATTTGGGTGGAACTCTTCACTTGTTATCTCTTAGAACTATGTAGATCAGTTGATCATAGCTTATGAACCTTCATATCAGTGAGATGGCGCTGAAATTATTCTGAAATATAACCACCCAGTCAGACAATGACTAGATTGATTAGGGCAAGTTCGCCCACTGGAATTAGATTAAAGGTTATAAACTAAACACTTAATAGTCTAAAATGTACATTTTAAATGTCATTTGCAATTCAACTTCGAACCGAAATGTAGGAAAAGTTTTCCAATTCAGTTTCGATTTAAGTTTATATATTTTCCCTATCTATAGATTAAGTATCATTAAAGTGTAATATCCTTTGATTGGTTCTAATTTCAAGTCGAAGTATTGTGTATGACATGTATTCCTTATGAGGTCCTTCTAACAAACCACTTAAATGTCAATCTGTGACATCCACAACCACTTATACACTCAAACATACACAGAGCTGAATCACTTGAGCATTAAATTTGACTGCCAACCAAAGCGGAGGAGAGAGAGAGAGAGAGATAGAGAGGGGGGGGAAGAGTAACGTAAAAACCTTAACCCTTTGATGGTTCCCAAAAGGGCGGACAAGGCGGCCAATAAACGACCAAAACATTTGATGAGCCACATTTTGGCAAGCCATAAAATGGGTTTCATTTCTCCACCTTCACATTCACATTCACCAAGGGACATTAGAGAGGGGAGAGGTGAGGGCAGAGAGACAATAAATGCGCCAATTTTTGGTTTGTGCGCCTAAAAATATGCTAAGCGCGCAAATTACATGAGCCAAAGGATGTGGGTGGGGGCGATGGGTGGTCGGATGGGCGGTTGGTTATGGTTGAGTGATGGTTGAATGGCATTGGCAGCTACCAAGGTCACATTGACAAGTGTTGCACGCGCCTGTCAAATTAAAAGAAAGAGAACGAGCCATATATATGAATGGAAAGACAGAGTATATAAGAGTAGGAGAGAGCGAGAGAGATAGAAAAAACGAAAGTGAGTTGAATCCTCCTCAGTTTTGCCACTTGCCGTTTTTTGTATGAGTTCTCATTTTGCTTTTCACTTGATTACAGACACGCGCCTTTCCCACACACAAACACACACACACACACACACACGTACAGTCAGCAACCGCCTACAAGGATCCCTTCATGTAAGAGTCCCTGTACCCTCTTGTAAGTGATTTTTGGTTTTAAGCAGATTTATTTCGCAGCATTTCTCGATTTGTTTTCTGTTTACACAGCAAACAAAACACCCAAGAAACAGAGACAGCCCAAATGACATACACACAGAGAGAGAGAGAGAGGGAGAGACAGAGAGAGGGAGAGAGAGAGAGGCTGGGACATTTTGTCTCTTTATTTGTTCGAGTTTCATTTTTTGGAAAGAATTAAAAGTAGAATTCCTAAAGCTTGTTAATATTCGCGCGCATAGTCAACCAACCAACAAGTTGTTACAAAAAAAATGTTTTTGGTTTCACCATTTCGTTGGCGAAAATCTCCTTCAGAAAGGTCAAAGGCAAGTCAAGGCACAACATCTTGTGGAACATGCTGTCCTGTAGAAGAGTCCCCAAAAGTTGGGTGGCAGGTTGGGTAGGGACGGATGGATGGTTGGATGGATGCTCTTGGTTCGGTTGGGGCGAAGGACAAGCAAGCGTGTGCCTTGTATTGAAATGTCCTTGACAATAACATTGCAATGGCAATGCCTTCAGTTTGCCATAGCAGCGACAGGACCTTCCACACACACACGCACATACACTTGTGTCTGTGTGTTGGTGTTATCAGCCTCGTCGGCCCACGTGTCTTGTGTGGAAAGCTACCCGATAAGATGATGAAGTGGGGCTGAAAAGGACTCCTAGCTGGGGTGGCTGATGCGAAGTAGAAGCCTTGGGCTTTGCTTGGTTTCTGTGCTCAGTTTGCTTGATTGCTTATTTACACGTGGCGCACATTTGGGAATACGACTCGGGAATACAGGACAGGGAGAGAGAGAGGGAACAGCAAAAGGGACCCGGATCCATCGCACCACACAACGACTTACACACACAAAGCATAATAAAATTTAAATGAGAGTCAAGTGGTTAAAGAAGAATTAGTTGGGCAGCATTAAGTCAACTTCACAAAAGGCTTATACATACTTACATACAGCAAAACTTGGCTAAACTTCTAAGCTCTATAAGTTTTTGAATTCCAATTCAATTTCAAGCTATTCAACCCCTACATAGACTAGCGACTTGCTATTTAAATGTAATTTTACAAATATTACATGCATTATGCTTAAAGGCTAAAGAAAAAGAACCCCTTCTCCCGCTTAAGCCCCACCCTTCTAATGGAAATGGCATGGGGATTGTAGGGGGGGTGGACTTGGGGGGAGAGTGGGTGGTATGGCAAACAACCGCAACAAAATAAACGCTCTCGTAACCCCACAGCCAAGCCAATAACCTAGAGCCGTTTTGCTATTTACGCAATTACAACAAAAAATATTTGCTCTGACCATAGAACCATCCCACAACAACCTACACACCCACAAATACCCCCACAAAACACACGCACACACACGCACCCACACAATGAAATTGCGTCGAACATTTTTGTTCCAACTTAATACTCATTAAATGATCAACCTAAAGGGTCTAACAGTTACATTCAAATTTCACAAAATATTACTTAAGAAGCCCAAATCCAAAGCAAAAAAAAAAAAGGCGTACGAAAATTCATATTTTCGATTGGCCCCAAAATCAAATTTTATGCCTTATCTTCAACACTTTCTCAAATCGAATTCATTTATAGTAAAATTTGAGGGTCAGGCAAGCAGAACAAACAATTTACCACAAATTTGATTCGATTATCAGTGACTTTGTAGCAAGTTGTGTGATAGGAAATAGAATATGATATTTGACAAATTTACAGGATATGCGCAAGTCCAAGTCTCAGAGTCCTAGATTATGTATGTTTTTTGCCAAAAGAGCTTTTATTTTTGGATAGGGAGGTTGGTGGTGGGAGGTGAAAGTAAAACTTTTTCTATTGTGCGGCGTAGGATCTTTCTCTCTTTCTCTCTCTCTTGGACAACAAAAAACAAAACCTACTGCTCTACCCCTGGACTGTTGTCTCATACACTTTTAGCCATCTTACCCTTGGCTATTGTGTTTGGTGTTCAAGGTCAAAGTTCAGAGTGGCCGGGCAATAAAAAAGAACAAAAGCAAAGCAAAAAAAAAAAGTGAGTGTCGCAAATGTCATGAAAATGGAAAGTTTACAAACTTTTGATTTCGCATCAGCACAACTGAAAATTAATGGATACACAGTTTAAAAAAAAAATGTGGCAAAAGAAAACTCAACTAACAGCCGCCGCCCCCTCTGTTAGCCCTAAAAAAAACCCTCTCGATGAGCACCCACCAAATCCAAAACAGAAAAAAAAAACGCGCAGAATCCACTGATGTTATGACTCTGTTAGAGGAGACTTAAGTAGGCCACCCTGGAGCCCATAATACATAAAAACAAAAAAAAAAAAAAAAAGAAACCTTTGCCGGAAAAACCAACCCCAAAAATACCAAATTTTCAAGAGCTTAAAGGCTGGCAGCAGGCTGTAGGCTGTAGGAGGGTCTAGCTGTCACTTGACCCAAATCAAAGTAAAAACTTCTCAACTTGAGCGGGGAATCAAATGAAAGGGACTTCATCTTTTTTAATTGTCTAATTAAAATCAGCACAAAAATACAACGAAAATTAAATAAAAGCGAGCGAGAGCAACCGAGGAGATACCAGGAACAGGACCAGGACCAGGACTCAACTCAAGAGACAGCAAGGCAAAAAAGGGACACAGCGGACTATGCTCATTCCATGTTAATAAAGCCCGGGGCTTGACCTATATCAATTCCTGTTGACAACATCGATAGCAATTTCGCCCCTTAAGTGTACTTCAAGAATTCACCCGACTTCTCCTACACACGTCCAAATAAATTAATAACGAATGATGATGAAAGAAGTCATATTTCTTTTTTCTTTTGATTTAAGAAGGCTTTTCGACTTTTGAGATTATAGTTCTACATATAAACAAATAAATCAAATTGGGCATAAAACAAGAAGAGAGAGAGAGAGATAGCGAGAGCGAGAACGAGGGAGAGATCTCAGGGTCTTTACATTTGCCGTTCGCGTTATAAATATTTAAATTTATTGTATTCTGTCGATATTTATGCCAAGGGAAGGTGTCTTATTACGTCTGAGAAGGCGTTTCAGAGGAGGAGCGGGAGGAATGGAGATGGCTGGAGATCGTAGGCATTGGCATTGGAGCATGCTGCATGAGAATAAGTATCATCATCATTTTAGATGGAGAATTAAGTACGTACGTACGTGATTTCTATGCCAAAATGCCACCAGTTCAAGGATATAAAAAAAAGAACTGCTGACAATCTACTTGCAATAGTATATAGTATGGATTGCATTACATAACCTTCAAGGGATTATCAATAATATATATGTATATCAAGCTATATACAAACTAAGTTGTACGATCTCTCTTGATTAAGCACATTCCGGGAAATGAATGTACATACATAGATTATTCGCCGACTCATGTACTTCGCTGTTTTCTCTTAATAAATTTTGACGAAATCATGAGTCTTAATTTACTTAAACAACAACAGAAATGAAACCCCATTTGAAGAAAAAGAACAAAATTACAGTATGATTCAGTTATTACATTTAGTCATACGGGGCTTTTTTGAGATGATCAACCTTATCTAGACCTAGAGTATGTGCCATAGCTTTTGCATCAGTAGAACAATATATTAATCATTGCATCAGCAATGATATAATTTATCAACTTTGGAAGAGGCTGTCATATTCGAAAAAGAACAAATTAATATTATCAAAGGGCGAAAAATGAAGAAAAACTTGCGACATTTGAAATGAAATTCACGTAACGCAAGGCAAGAAGAATACATTACGTCGCCTTATTGATTAAGAAGGAAGGCTATAAATACACATATACAAAAACAGCTTTACTGCCCAAAACCAATCAAGTAGCTGACACAAGGAACAATCCATAGAACAGATCACTAAACCACGCCAAAATATCCTCCCTAAGTTGTTTATATATGTACATAAGTGTGTGTTATCTTTGGCTAATCCGCGTGTCTAAAGCCTAAAGATGTCAAAAGCTCCATAAGGTATCAGTGGTATATATAAAGATCGAGTTCCTTATGCTTTTCCAGAATGATCACCACTTTGTTTTCCATAAATTAGTTATTTCTGTGTTCTGTTGTTGTGGGACGAAGAGATTTCTTAAACAAATTCGTAAACTATGTAACACACTTACCCGTATTAAGTAATCTGCATGGGGCTCCTTACTGGTCAAACGGAGCACCCCATTACACATACACACACATCCATACATACATATGTGTGAGCTTCCTTTTTATTCACTTCAATTATAGTTTTAAATGGAGTTTAGCACTCAAACTTTTTCTATTTTTTCATCTCTGCATTGTGAATATGTTAAATTTGTTTCACAATGTCAGCAATTTCAAACTTTAATCTCAATTTTGTTTTTTTTTTTTTTTTGGCACTACTTTGTAAGTTATGGTAAATGTCCTCAAGCTAGAGATGGATCTAACATTCGATAACACTACGATCGTGTCAATCGATATATCGCTTAAATAGAAATATCGATAGTCGTTGCTTTTTTTATTTCGATAAATGTTGTTGTTGTTGTGTTGTTATTATTGTTATCAATTACGGTTTACAAGCTTATTTAGCTGCTGTGATTACAGTATTCATTTACTTGGTTATTACTCTGAGTTCATTACCAGCTGCAGGCAGACCTCGAAGCGCATTTATTCACACACACACAAAGCCAGACAAAAAACAGCTGCCCCCGAACAGCTGCTGCTTCTGCTTCTACTGCTGCTGCTGCTGTTGTCGCTGCTTCTGCTATCAGCCTCGCAGTCGACTGCACTCTGCAGTTCAAGTTCAATGTCAAGCGCATTTTGCTTTTGCTTTGTATTTGTATTTGTATTTGTGTGCGCTTTATTTGTATTTACCTTTATATCATTTTGTTATTATTGTTGTTGTAGTTGCTGTTTTTTTTTTTCGTTTTCTTTCTTTCATTTGTTGTGTGTATTATAAACGTAAAATTGTTTTGTGTTATTGTTTATACATAGTATAATTTACTCTTTATTGCTTGATTTTACGTTGTATTTACGTTTTTTCTTTCTTTTTTTTTTGCTTTTATTTTCATGGAGAATTTTTTGTGATTTATTTTTGGGTTAGCGTTTTTAAGGTGAATTGCAAAGGTAATGGAAATTTTTATTTAGGTTTTTTTGAATGATCAATCCTTTTGGGAATCTTATCAACAACTTATGAATCATTTCGTCTGCATTTTGACCAGATAACAGGACCCTATCAATCCTTTTAAGTCGCTTTGTGTGATTAAATCTGAAAAACTCATTCCACACGAATCTGTAACTTTGCCAAATCTTAACTGATCTTCAAAAGGGATGTCTCATTTGAATGCTTTTAGATTGAATTTTTGCATTGCAGTAGAAAAAACAGTAATTATCAAGTTATCCTTTTTAAGCCAGACAAAAAATGCCAAGGAACCGCTAAGTATTCCATTTCATTTCATGGAGCTCTAATTTAGTCAAATTTTTGAGTATATGACAAATTCATGTCTCTATTTTCAAGCTGGAATAATGTCTTTTGATCTGTTTTAAGATCTCAGGTACATTTTTGCCAATTTCGTAAAAAACAACAAACCCTTGCAACTACTTTGATAACTCTATCCTTAGCTATAGCCATCAAAGTGTAAAAAGTTTTATCTAAAAAGTGTAATGTCTGCGAAAGAACGGCCTACAATCTTGGCATAGGAAATAACGAAGTTATTGAGAAAAGTCACTCTTTTAAGACCGATCGTTCCTATGGGATCTATATGATAAAGTGGTCTGATCCGGCTGAATCCGAGATATACAACCCCTGCAGTATATACAAGCTAATTTTCAGCTCTGTAGCTCTTACGGTCTAGGAGTTCGCGCTGATCCAGACGGACGGACATGGCTATTGGAACTCGTCTCGTCGTGCTGATCAAGAATATTCATACTTTATATGGTCGGAGATGCTACCTTCTATGCGTTGCACACTTCTGACCAAAATTAATATACCCTTTTGCAAGGGTATAAAAATGTTATGAAAAATCGAATCTAGAGTCTTAAATGTCGGTTTCAAATACGCTAAATTGTGTTTTATATGAGGTATAACTTTTTTAAAGCGTTTAGAAATTGGCAAAGATATAGTATAAACAAAAAAAAACAGATTACCTAAAAAATTTATGTTTAAAAATTCGAAAAAAATTCCTTGCGAATTGTTTTTTAACGTTTTTCATTCATGTTATAATTCTCACATTGGAAAGTGATGTTCCAAGTTGCATTATGGCCCCGAAAACGTATATCTTCAGCTTAATCCGGCACTGATATCTATAAGTATATATACGTCTGTACATTATCTTAATGGGCATCTAAATCTGAATACTTTGGGAACTATAATACGGAATTTTCGTGTTCCTCACGCCTTCCGTGTGAAATCCTGCATATGTGAAAGTATGTGCAATTCTCTAGGCTTAAATACAATGATTGATGACCGGCAGGTGGAGCTAGCATAAATGCGTAGAGAAATGAAATTTGTTTCACTACAGTTTTGCCATTCGCTTTCAATATGATGTTGGTTATTGTTTTTCCCTTTTTTTTTAATCAGTTTAATAAACAATTCCCCGAAATTTCCATTTCCAATCTCACAATTCTAAACCTTTCACAAACTGTCACCACATAAATCGCCATATTTAACGACCTTTGCCTTTGAAAACAAAAGCTAAACAAATGTATACACATATACGCTCAGTATCCCCCCTCCCTCCCGTGCCACTACTCCCCCTAGACACTCAACAATCCGCCCCCAGAGACACAGAGAGAAAGAGAGAGAGAGCGAAAGCGAGAATGGGAGAAAAGAAGCCGACCCACGCTCAAGGACAACTTGCGCATAATTCCAAATAAAATGTATAACCATCGGGATATGGTCTTTTTTTTTTTTTTTTGACTGGGCAAACAGAACGCGGCGGGGAAGAGAGGTTTTGGGTTAACTTAGCACGCGGCACATAAATGAAATTTATTATATGCGGCGCAAAATTTGTTCTATACATTTTGCTATATAAAAAATTATTCGGTTGGCGGGACTTTTCTATTCACTCTTTATACATGTATTTTGTCTATTTTTTTGTTTCTTCTTTGATATGTTTCTGTCTCTTTTGCACAATATTTTTGGTTGTTTCTATGGAGGCCCCCACGGGAATACATATGCACATATATATCCACAATATATATATATATGTATTGAAATACATATCAGCAAAGGCTTAACGCACAACAAGTCGCAATGTATGAGTTGAGTATTTTGTGATAAAGTGTCGATAGACTTATTCTATACACTGTAGCAAATAGTGTGGTTGCATATTTTTGCAAATTCTAATACGCAGCCACACTAATGCACTTACAAATGCAGCCACACTATTTTGTGGCTCTGTAACTAAGTGGCATACACTGCGTATACTTCACTGCGGCAACTTCATTGACCTAATCAATAGACCACAAACTTTGTTAGAGTGTTTTTGAGAGGGTACCACGCATAGGCCTATAGCATTTACCATTTGCTGACGACAATGGTTCCATGGAATGGCTCTCTTCACATGCGTACACACGCGCTCGGTCCGTCTGTCGGAGCCGTCGGTCGGTTCGTTGGTCGCTTGAGGAGACTTCGGTGGGGGCCTTCGGTTGCCTCTACGCACCCGACATAACGCGTTGCGTGAGTTTTTATTTTAGCGCGTGCTCTCATCTGACCGCTCCCCCAAAGGCCCCCAACCCAATTGTTCCCTCCCCTCGTCCCGCCCACACGCACTGCTCACTACTCACTCACTACTCTATTCGATCGGCCCCCACACTCCAAGCCCCCCCCTTTACCTTCTGCTTTTTCGTCTGCGGGGTTTGCTTCTCGTTCAATCATCTGCTTAGAACTTTTTGCTAATTTCGTCTAATCAGTTAACCTTGAATATATTTTTTTTGTTGGTTTTTGTGTATTTGTTCTTGTTCTAACATACCATATATACACATACATACATACACACATATATAGGTATGTATAGGTATATTTGTTTTTTATTTGTTGTCGTTGGAATTTGGTCGCTTTCGAAGCGATGAGCGTGTATGATTGTGTGTGTGTGTGAGTGTGAGTGAGTGTGTGCGAGTATTAATTTATTTGATGCTTGTTTTATTTCAAGGTGAAATATGCGAAAAAAAAAAATTAAAAACAACAACAAAAATCGACTGAAAAAAAGTATCAAAGTATTGAAAGGAAATTGCCCAAAAATAAAAGCAAAAGTTCCATTTGTCCATTCAAAATTTCAATTCAACTAATTGTATACCCTGTAAATATCATAATAACATCAAAATAGATCAAATCTTTTAGCAGTTGGGAGAACTTTCATTTGAAAACTTTGTAAAACTAAATAAAAAGGTTACATAAATGTAAGAATCTTTACAAAAATTAAACTGCAAAATAAATATGGATAATGTCAGTTCATCTATTGTGGACTTTTCTTCAAACTTATAAAGCAAATTTCATATCAAATCAAAAATTTTATAAAGGAAATCCTCTTAGATACTAGACATCTGCATGGCTCCTCCCTTCACTCAATACGCAACATTGAGTACATTCGAATGTATTAGAATTGAATGAGTGAGATGCACACAATGAATGAATGTATGTATATAGAGTAGTGAATATATTTTGACACTCATGCAAAGCGAATGAAGTGAGAATGAGACATGCTGAAAACATTCGAATTACTCGGGTATCACAGAACATTCATTGTATTTCGTGTGGAGTGTCGAAGTTTAACAGTCACAAAAATGGAAGGAGAGAAAAACACAAATTGGCAGTGTCACTTTTCTTTAAGTTCTAATCCTTGCTTTGTGCTCATAGCAGAAGAAGAACAACAACCGTTTTGACATTCGAATACATTCCAAGTCTATCCTCTCATTTTCGCTTGTTCTCACTCGTACTCATTGCTTTAACATTCAATCCTCACTCATTCATATTCATTCCGCTTTGTACTCAACTCAATTTACCTGTTGTACATTCGAATGCCATTTTATTGCAACTCATGCAGATGTCTATTAGATACCCATATATTTTCCATTTAAAGAATTCATTTCTAGGAACTAAATTGTATTTTAAGACCTTCAAACCGACGATTTCCAGTCAAAGTGAATGTAATTTTGAAACATTTATTATTGAGTTTTCTTTGAATCCGTAAAGCATTCATAGAAAACTACAAGAAGTTGCATCGACAAGTGAAAGATCAGTCTTTGAAATTGAAAATAACAGTATGAGTTATCTCTTTAAAGAAAAAGTCTCGAACACTTATAAGTGTATAAACTCTATTTCCATATATTTTGGTTGAAAATAATTCCATTCCAAATCCATCCAAATTGATTTGATATTACTTCTTATATGGATGTATGATGCCTACTCCCTTTGCTGGCGATGTGGACATTGAATTGTAATAAATGGAATCGATTCAACGAGTCGATTGCATTTCCTGCTTGTCATTTTGTCAACTTGTTGTCACTGGTCACTTGTCATTACTCATACGCCGCATTGCACACATTTAGTTAATTTGTTGCGCTGCTTTTACTCGCCTTAGCTTTGACATTGACTTTGAAGATAACAAAGAGTGTCTAAATGTGTGTGTATGCGTGTGTGTGTGTGTGTACACAAGTGTCTTTCTCTCTCACACACTTGCCCGTGCCTCTGACGTCTCTGGTTTTATATTTAAAATTAGAATATTTTTGCAATGTTATCGGCATTTAAGCGCTCGGGTTGGGCGAGACAGCGGTAGGCGTAAACAGGGTGAAGGAGAGGGGCGGTAGGTGATAGAAGGGGCCGGGCCAAGGGGGAGATGTGTTTGAGTGTCTCTCTTTGTGTGTGTGTGTGTATGTTGTCCCTATCGCTTGACATCGACTATTGTTATCTACACGCGGCACTCACGCTAGTCAGACGCCTTAACACACACACACATACACACACACACACACACACAGAGAGAGAGGCAGAGAAGACCCGCTACCCGCTCAACAGCCACGCTGATCTGATTATTTCGGCAAATTCATTTCGCGACACTTATCGCTCTCAAGGTCACGGGCAACAAATTCCACACACACTGACACACACACACACACACACACACACAGCACACAAACAAAGAGTCAGGCGCGACATTGAAAATAATCGTTTGCGGCAGAATGTGTGATGAAGAAGAAGAAGCAGCAGCAACAGCAGAAGAAGGGAACACGAGGTAGAAGAAGGAGGAGCAAGAAGACGGCACTGTCACATACAATATTTATACCTACCTACCTACCTCCACATACATACATACATACATACATATATGTATGTATGTATATATATGTACCTATACCTGTATGTATGAGAATGTGTAGAAGAAAAAACCACAGTGATAAGCATTTGAACAATTGTAAATACTTTTTGAATGGCTTGACCATAGGAGGCATTGGATGTGCATTTTAGATAATATTCTTTACCTATTACTGTTGCTACTTGCATTTTCCTTCACACACAGAGAGAGAGCGAGGCAGAGAGGAGAAGACACAGAATAACCGCATTGATGTTAACTCAAAGCTCTCCACTTTCCTCTGATCACCCCAAGGATCTTAGGGATCTTTACGTGTAATTCAAAAATAAACATACCTGAATACATTTCCTCTCTAAGTTACACAACTGAAAAGAAATCAAAAATTCAAATTAAAATAAAATTAAATTACAAAATAAATACAATAAAGCCTGTTAAAAAACGAACTCAAATACTTAATAACACATTTAAACAAATTAATTTCAAGATTTTACGTAAATATGTAATTCTTTTCCCTTTCACAAAAACTCTGAAACCGTCTAAAAATTTAAATATATGTACATATATACAGTAGAATCCTGTTAACGACTCCGCTTATAATGTCCGTCCGGTTATAGGGACTAAAGTTCGATGAGTGATTGGTTGGTCCCAATACAAACTTATATGAAAGGGCTTCCGGTTAGTACGTCTTCCGAATATAACGACGAAAATCGTCGGTCCCTTGAGCGTCGTTATAACCGGATTCTACTTTATTTACTTGCATAGGGTCCATTTTTATTATAAAATGGGTCCAAGATTAGAGCCTTTCCGGCTATCTACATAGGGAAGAGTGGGACTTCATATATCCTGATCGAGAGCTCGTATACTCTCATATGAGCACTTAAATGAAAGGTTAATTCATTGTCCAACTATTGGTCAAAGACACGATTCGATATGATTTACCGTTACAAAGCAATAGCAATTGGCGTTGTCAAAAATAACGGGGCAATGTGGCGCATCGGCGTTTTACAAGTTTTTTATATCAAATAAAGCGATTTTTTGGAAAAAAAAACAATACAAACAATATATAGCTTAATATTAAGAAAACTTTTTGTATCACCAACAATGTTGATTAGTTTAGAATTTCATTTATGATTGTTAATTTCATCGTTTGAATGGCAGCTATATATTATAGTGGTCCGATCCAGCTGAATCTGAGATATACAAACCCTGCAGTTTATTCAAGCCTACATGCAAAATTTCTTATAGATCTAAGCAGCAGCAAGTCCCTCTATTCCCCATAACACGAAGGCTAAAACGTTAGTAGGAAACACTAAGCGAATCCGTTTTAAACGAGAGATGGCAGATTGGACCCAATTTCTTGTCACCCAGTTAAAACTTGGACTATTTGGCCATAAACTACTTACCACGTATTTAAGGCCACATTGCGTATGCGTAATTTTAGAATTGCAGTAAATCATTTACTTGCACTTTCGAGTTAATAACTACGATCAAAGTGGAATAAAAATGAATTAGAACGCCGAGATTTCCGTTTCGATATCCAAGAAGGATTTGTTCCTTCAAAATTTTCGATTTTCCTTTCCTAATGGTCGAGTTTGCTTAACAAAACGTGAAGCTACAATCGCCATTGGACAAATATGATCTTAGCCAAGGCCAGGTTTACGAGATCAAGTATTAAAGAATGTGAAAATCAGAGCATCCCTCTAAAGATCTGCTTTCATGCCAAACCAAATACTTAGCTAGCGTTGAAAACATGGTATGGCTATTGCAATTCCGGAGTTCTTTAGCAAAGTCTGCTGATGATAGAACTTGGTAGTTCTTGAAATGGCTATACAGACAACCTGCTTACCTTTGAACTAATCCTCTTTTGGAAGATTGACCACGAAACGGCTAAACTACAAGGTTTGATTTAAATACTTTACCTTTCTGTAAAGAAGAAGATTCTGATTCTGAGACCTTTTGAATTTCCATTTCTTGTTAAATGAAACAATATGATTTTTTTCGTTTTTTTTTTTTTTTTTTTTTTTTTTTTTCTCCTTTTTTGTTGTATTTTTGTCATAATTTTTGTTGATATATTTTAAATACTTATAATCATATTTCTTTTTATTCACATATTCCATTTCCATGTTGGATTATCCCTCATTTCATCATATTCATCTTTATTCATTGTTCTTTTTCATCTTATTCTGGGGTTTCTTTTTTTGTTTTGTTGTTTCTGTTTTTGTCTGTGGTTCATGTTCTTTATTCACCTTCTTTCTCATATCTGCTTTGTCGTCTTGCTTCTTTATTCTTCTTCGTTTTTGTTTGTTGTCTCTTAAAACAAATTGTTGAGTATTTTTATTATTTTATTTCACAATTTCACACACAAAATACATAAAAGTTTTGCTCCTTTCTCATTTCTCTTTGGAAATTTCTTTCTCTTTGCTCTTCTCTTCGACTCCTTTTGGAGTTGCTTTAAAATCTCTTGAGTTTTTCTTTGTTCTTCATCTTCTTCTTCTTCTTATGCCGCAAATCGTTTTGTGACTAAAAAAAAAAAAAAAAAAAATTATATATATACATATATATATATATTTTATATACATATATATATATATATCCTTTGTTTCTGTTTGCCGCTGCACTCTCTTTCTGCCTTTCTTTTGTGTTTTTGTTTGTTTGTTTACTTTTCTTAAATTTGTTTTTGTTTTTTCATTTTGGAATTACACAATTGAAATGTTTTTAAGGTTAAGTTTAGTTACTAAATACATTAACGCTTAATTGTCGCAAATTTCATTGTTTCAGTTGTCGCTGCCACGTACGGAAAACCTATATCGTATAATATATATATATATATATTCATCATCATATCATATCATCCAATAACTTTATCCTTTTCTTGAATCCTTCAAACTCTTTGCTTTGCCTCTCTCTCTCTCTATCTCGTTCTTCCTCTTGGATTCAAAAGTATTAATCTTCTTTCTCTTATACTTTTTTCTTGGATTTTTTTATTCTTTTTTTTTTACATAAAATATTTTTTCTTTTTTTTTTTGTTTTTAATACACAATTACAATAATATGTTGTTGTTGTTTTTTTTGGTTTTTTTTTTTTGTTTTTTATTTGCTGGCTAAAAATTACGGACAATGTTTTACACACACACATACATCAAAAAAAGTTGTAAGATTCTTTTTGTTCAGTTATTTTTTCTATATAGTACATATATGTGTATATATACGGTATATATACATATATAATTATTGAAGTGTGATATTTTGTTGGTTTAAATTTTAAAAGAATATATTTAAAATATATTTTAGATTTCATTTTTTTCTTGTGTTTTTCCTTTTCTCATTTTCTCATTTTCTTTGCTTTTCTTGTCTTTTTTTTTACATATTTCACATAAAACTCAAAGAAGAACCAACAAAACTGAAAATAAAAACTTACCTTTTTTTAATAATAAAAAATAAACAAGAAGAAATTGTCCAATCTAAACCAAAACTGAAACAGAAAACTGAAAAAAAGGAAACCAAATCATAAAATAAAAAAACTAAAGAAATTGTTTTGTTTTTTTTTGAAATTTTTTTTTGTTTAAACAAATTTTTTATTGATTTGACAATACAAATTGTTGTTGTTTGCATTTTTTGCTTTGTTTTTTTGTTGTTGCTTTTTTGTTGGTTTTTTTTTTTTGTTTGTTTGTTTGTTTTCTCTAAACATAAGAATATATTTAAATTTTAATCATAATAATAATATAATAATAATAATAATAATAATCATAATTCATAATTATAAAAATAATTAATGTAATAGTTTTTGCTACCGCAAGTTGTTGTTGTTGTTGTTGGTTTTTGTTTTTGTTTTTTTTATAGATTTTATGTTTTATTTTGTTTGTTTGTTGTTGTTGCTGTTGTTTAAATAATATATATCTTTATATATATATTCCTAATAAGTTTGAAATTTGTTTCATTTTATTTTTGAATTCAGTGTGTGTCTAAGTTATTGTTGTTGTTCTTGTTGTTGTTTGACGCCAATTAAACATTTAATTTGTTTTAAGCATAGAATATTTTAAATATTTTCGGTTTGTTTTTAATTTAACATTTAAATATGTACACAACAAATACAATATATATATATATATATATATATGTATATATATATATATACATAGATATTTTTAACGTTGGGTTTTCCTTTTCATTTTCATTTTTGTTTTTTTTTTTTTTTTGTTGTTTGATAAAAACTTTTAAGCATTTTCTCTCCTTTCTTTTTTTTTTATTTTTAAGTTTGATTATAGTTAATTTTCTGTGTGTTTTTTTTCCGTTTTTGTTTGTTTTTTTTTTACTCTTTTTTTCTTTTGTTTTTTTGTTTTAATATCTATTTTTATTTTGTTTAAAATTAGAAAACAATGTTTTAATATTTTTGCTTACTTGGTTTTTTGTGCCAAAGAAAGAAAAGATAACAAAAAAAAAAAAAATTAAAATCTTCCTAACATAAGAAAAAAAAAAAAAAAACGTTCCCTAAATGAAATTCATAAAAAATGAACTTCCTTTCTATTTGTTTAAGCTAAGAAAAAAAAAATTATTAATTCAGAGATCGTATAAAATATTAAATAAAAAAAAAAAATTACACAATTACTTGGTAAATTTGCGTGTTTTTTCAAAAAACATAACTTAATCCGTTATATAGAAGCAAAAAGTAGTTTTTGCTCTTAACAATAAATTATATAATAATAATTAATAATTAATTATTGAATAAAAAATATGTTTTGTTTTTGATAGTAAATTTGAAATATGTACAACAAGAGCTTAAAACGTATAAAAACAATGTTGAAAGAAGAAGAAGAAACGGAAGAAGAAAAAAGTTAAGAATTCAAAATGGAAAACCTTTTTTTTTGTTTTTGTTTGTTTTTTTTTAAATTTAACTCCATTTTTAGTTGTTGTTGGTTTTTGGGAGAGCAGCAAAAACGGTAAAGATATTTCTTGACTTATCATAATTATATATTTTGTTTTTGTTTTTTTTTTTTGTTTTTGTTTAATACCTTTCAAAGCTGGGGTTGGTTGATTTCTTCGTTTTTGTTTTGTATTCTTATCATTTTTAATAATAATAATAATAATAATATTTAAATTGCATGCATTTTTTTGTTGTTTTTCTTGGTTTTCTCATAGATTTTCTTCATTTTCATTTGTTTTTGTACACTGCTCGAACCCCATTTGAATTAATTTTTAAATCTTTTTTTGTTTATTTTTGTATTTTTTTTTAAGTGGCTGGTTGTTAAGGAAAGTTTTTGTGTAAATAATGTATTTATTTTTTATTTATTTTTTTTTGCCCATTTTCAATGTCAGTCTCTCCCCTCTCACCTGCTGCTAATGTTGGTTGGTTTTGTTGGTTGGTTGGTTGGTTGGTTGGTTGGTTGGTTGATTGATTGGTTACCTTCCTTCTTACGCTTCCAGCATGACTTTGTGCACTGAGGCCAATGCACCACCGGCACCACCGTTCGATGATGGCGAAGCCACTGTGGGTGGTGTGGAACTGGGGGGCGGGGCTGGTGGTGTGGCTGCTGTGGCTGTGGCTGGGGCTCGGACTGTTGCGTGGCCCGTTGCTGGCCGTTACAGTGACATCGGCCGATAGAGTGGGATAACGTTGCACCGCATTGGCTGCTGCCACAAGGGCGTGCAGCTTTGAGGGCGGCGGTGTGGGAGATTTCTTGGACAGATTCAATGGCTGTGCCGAGTCGGCGATGTCCACTTGCAGTTCCAACATTGGCACCGTGGTTGTTGCTGCCGCTGATGTTGTTGTGGTTGATGCTGCGGATGGTGGTGCACCTGCCGCCGATGTCGATGTGGCAGCTAGGATTGTGCTGCTGTTGCTGCTGCTGGTGGAGTGTGGGGATTGGAAATACTGACAACTGCTACTCTGGGCCGATGATGATGAGCTGCACGTTGAACTGGACGACGACGAGGATGATGATGAGCTGGAGCTAGAGCTGGAGCTGGAATTGCTGCTGCCATTGCTGTGCGGTGATACGGATTGCTGACGCTGCTGGCAGGTGGTGGTAATCACCGAACTGCTGCCCCATCTACCGGAACCACCGGCACCACCAGTTGGTGGTGGTGGCGGCGAGCTGGTCGATGGTGATGCACAATTTGGACTGCGACTGCCGGGACCACTGCTGCTGCTGGTGGTGCTAGTGGCTGCTGATGGTTCACGCATTAGATAGTTTTGAATGATATCGCTGCGTTTCATTTGCTCGGGCGTCATGCGGGGCTCGGCCATTAGGGATTTGGCCAAAACCGAATGAGTGCTGGCCATTGAGGAGCCATGTTGTTGCTGTTGCTGGTGATGATGATGATGGTGGTGGTGGTGGTTGTGCTGTTGCTGTTGTTGTTGCTGCTGCTGCTGTTGCTGGTGGTGGAATTGTTGCTGCTGCTGATGAAGTTGTGGTGGCGTTTGTTGACGTGTCAAATGCATATGCAACTGACTGCCTTGGTTGGTGGTTGGTGATGTTGCCGGAACTGCAGCTCCTCCTGTGGCTGCTGTTGCTGCCGATCCGGATGATGTTGGTGCCGCTGCTGCTGCCGCTGCCGTTGTTGTTGTGGTTGGCGGTGGTGGTGGTGTTGCCACATTTGTTGGTATCGGACTCTGTCTGGGACTCATGGCGCTCAGACTTTGGGTCGAACTGCTCGCATCGGCCTCGGCACTCTCGTATTCACGATGACGCAATGCACGGAATTTCTTATGCGGCTTGTAGGCCTCATCCATCAACGAATTGGTATCGTACAATGGTGGAGCCTGCAAGACACGCTTCAACACGGGCATATCCTCGACAATTTGTCGCTTCAAATTGGCACTGCTCGATGGTTGGGGCGAACGTATGGGCGATACGGATACCACACTTAATTGTGGTTGCGACACAACCACCTGATGATGATGATGATGATGTACACCGCCATCACTGCAATCCAAGGCATCATCGACACTGGAACGTGGACTTGAGCATGAGCTGCTGCCGCCGGAGCTAACCGCCTTGCATTCATTCTTCTCATTGCCCGATTCAATGCCCGAATCGGTGGGTGAATCCAATTTGCGATATCTACCCGCTGATCCTGATGTCAAATGATGATGTAGCTGGGGATGCTGTTGTTGTTGTTGCTGCTGTTGTTGCTGGTGATGATGTTGCTGCTGCTGCTGCTGTTGTTGCTGCTGCTGCTGTGGGGCATGATGACGCACAATGGGCGTGATTGTCAGACCATTTTGGGTTAGATGTGCATGCGAGCCAACAATATCCATATCAGCGGCACCAGAATCTCCACTTGAACCAGAATTGGCGCGATTACGCAATGGGCAGCCACCCGATAGAGTGGCCGCTAGCAATGGTGCCGAACTGGCCAATGCCGATGGCTGTGCTGTGGTTGAAGATGTTTGATGTTGCTGCTGTTGCATCAGGGAGCTGCTACTTGCCACTGTTGCATAATCCAAATCACCAGATTCTGTACTCGACACCGAGCCCAATGGACTTTTCGCTGCCTCCACATCCATGGCATCCCAGCCACCGCTGTGTGGACTGCCCTTGCCAGCCGATGTTGTATTTACATTTGCTCCACCGACTGTTGCTGCTGTCGCTTGATTCGTCTCCATTTGACCATCCTCCATGCTCCACATTTGCTGGCGCAGCAACTCTTTGTGCTCGGTGCGAAAAACAACCAATTTCTCAGTATGCAATGTACTCAAGGTACGCAAATCGGGCATTGTCTCTAGCAATTTGGCCAAAAAGTCCGGCTGATCGGGACGATTCTGTGAGACAATGTATTGTAGGCAACCCTTCAAGCGGCTATACATTTTCTCAATTAACTCCAGATTCCTTAGGCCCGGACGATCGGGGGTTATTAGGACAATTGCACAGAATAGACCGATTTCGGCATCGGTTAGATTCATTGAGTTCATGCGTTCGGCAAAATTGAATGTGGAATCCACTAGGAAACGGGCATTGGCACCATTCTGGATGGCATCACGTCGCATCACTTGGCCATTTAGACAGATTATCGAATTGATCGATGAATCGAACATGCAAATTAAACGCACGAACAGCGCATCAAAGAGGCCAGCCTTCAGTAATGTGAACTTATCATCCTGGGTGAGCAATTGGAAGCCAGGTATCATGCCAGCGAAATCGATAACACCGCGTATAACATGTGCGAAACGTTGTGAGAACTCCTGTTCGGATTGCAATTCAGGTGCGGGATTCAATGGACAGGCCTGAACGCAACAAAGATGAGGAGAAAAAAAAAAAAAAAAAAAAAAAAAAAACACATTTTACAAACTCTGACGTTTTATATTATTTTTTCCCTCCTTCTTCTTTTGTAGCATTTTGTCAAACTGTTGCATAGTTTACATACATCCCCCTCTCCCGCCACCCACATCTTTCTATCCACTCACGTCATTGCACGCGAAGGTCGCCGAACCTCACATTTTGCCTCTGTCCCTGTCCCTGTCCCTGCCCGCCTTCCTCTCTAAGTTTTGCTAGTGTAGCTCATTTAAATCAATAATCATAACTATTTGTATTTCCGTACGCCCACCACTCGTCACTAAACCCCCTGTAACCCACACACTCTCTCTCTCTCTCTCACTCTATCTATCTCTATCTCTATCTCTATCTCTATCTTTGGCTTTGTCATTTTGAGGCGGCATTTCCTTATGGCGCGCTGTCTTTGCCTTTGCCTGGAAGCTTTCTCTGTGTTTTGTTTTTATATAGAAAGAAGAACGAAAAGAAAAAGCTTGTTGCCTAAAAAGCTAGTTGTAGTTTCTAGGGGCGGTTTTTCTATCTCCCTCTCTCTCTGTCTGCTGTCTCTTTCTAACTAGTTTGGTGTGCTTTCGCGCTCGCTGACATTACCAGCCAAGGTCGACGAACCAGAGTTCAAGGTTTTTCCCCATAGTTGCGATGTGGCGCGTGTTTTTTTCGGTATAGAGGGGTTTTCTGATTTTCTACCCCTCCACACACTGTCTCTCTCGCTCTCTCTCTCTCTCTGTGTGTGTGTAAGTATCTCTAAGCCATGCGATTGTTCATGTTATTTTGCTATTTGGCTTTCCGGGTTTTGAGTTACATCAACACGCGCGGCATTTGTCGAGCGCATTGAGACACCAAACGAACGTGCCGGGCGACCCCTACACACACTCAGTCCCCAGTTCCCCCTCCCCATCTGTCGCTCTGTTCCTCACCCTGCTCATTGACTTAATTTATGTTTGATTTCATATGGTCGAAGAGCATCTCATCTCTTTTACTCTGCTTTGGCATTTTGCATTCGGTTCTGTTTCAATAAGCACACGTTATGTAGTTTTGCATATATTAAAAATACATATATATCTGTCTATATAGTGTGTGGTCTGTGATTAACCTTGAAAAATTATATATTTTCCCCTCCCACTGCCAGTCCACCCGCCAAAAGAATTTGCCGGCGTAATGGTTGTTGGCCTTCATCAAGTGCAAAACCGGCAAACCGGCGAAACACCCACCCAGTCGAGAGAGAAAGAGAGCCAGAGAATTTTCTTTCTTTCTTTCTTTCATTTGCTTTCTTTTCTATTTTCTACCTCTAGACGTCGTCGTCGTCGGCGTCGTCTCTTGCCGGCGCTACCGAAATATATATTCTTATATATCGTATCGTTTCGCATCATTTCGGTTCCTTTTGTATCATTTGATTTGCGCAAAAGCGGAAATAGTTGTTGCAAAAATAGCAGCAGCAGCATCAACAAATATTTTGTTTTTGGTTTTGCTCTCAGACGTAAAAATCACAAGACCCCCCCAAAGACCTTCAACAAACAACATGATGTCTATCTGTAATGAATTTCTTTTGCTTTCTTTCGATTATGATTTCCTACTTATTCCGACTCGACTCTGCGATCTTTGCCTGATCTTTGTCTGTGTCTGATCTTTGCATTTTAACCTCGCCCCTTTTGGGTTTTGTTTAACCTTGTATTTGATTCTTCCGTCTCACATTCATTCACATATTCATTCATTGCACTTCCTTATAAGCAGAGAGTAGGCAACCACCTGACGACAACAACAACAACAACAACAACCACATCTAGTTGGTGGGGGGAACCCCTTCTAAGACAGTCAGACAGTTGTAAAAATGTGCAAAAACATGCTTCCTCATACATATTTAGATTGCATATGGAGAAAGAGCGAAAGAGAGGGCCAGAGATTCTATTCCATTTCTACATACATGTCTATAATTTTAATTTTAATTTGCTTTTTTTTATGATTATTGTTTACTCATTTAAGTTCTGTATAGAATGGAAATATCAGCGCAAAAATGAACCGCTCATTTCATTTTAATACCAAGGTTAAAAAATAACTCGCCCACAAGGTCGTTCGTTTTGTTGTTGTTTCGCTATTCGAAATACCAGAAGTTAAACTGCGCTGCAGAAATAATTAGAAATTACTTGCCAAGCTCTCTAACTTTAGTTAAAAGATTAGTTTCTGTCTGTGTAAAGATCACATACATTTAGTTTAGCCTTGCTCTTGACTTTGACATTGGCCATTGGATTGGATCGCTCGATCTATCTATCTATCTTCTATCTTTTTTGTGGTCTGCTTTAATTTTTCTTTTCTTTTTTTTTTTTGTTAATATTTTAATAATAATTTATTATTAAAATAGCTGCGGCATGTGTTGTCGTTGTCGTCTGGACGTTTTGCGTGTGTTTCTCTCCATTTCCCATACCCCTCGCTCGCCCTCACTCGCTCTATCTCTCTCTCTCGCACGCTTTATTAATAATGACGCTACGCTTGACCTTGAGCTTTAGAACTTTTTATACCCTTGCAGAGGGTATTATAAAATTGGTCAGATGTTTGTAACGCACAGAAGGAGACGTTTCCGACCACATAAAGTATATATATTCTTGATCAGCATGAGAAGCTGAGTCGATATAGCCATGTCCGTCTGTCCGTCCGTCCGTCCGTCCGTCCGTCCGTCCGTCCGTCCGTCCGTCCGTCCGTCCGTCCGTCCGTCCGTCCGTCTGTGCAAATCAACTTCACGCTGGCATCTTAAGAGCTATCGGAATGAAATTTCATATTTGAGCTACTTTTAGCCGGGAGATAATAGAGTATGAAAATTGTCAGGATCGGACTACTATATCATATAGCTCTAGAACAAAATTTTTTGCAAAAATTGGAGTATCGCCATGAAATTTACCAATATAATAGAATTTGATATAAAATCTCAGATCCCAAAATTTGAGTTTGATCGGATAAATAGAACACAAGTTACAGTCAATTCAAATCGGTTCTACGTCATCAGCAAATCAAACAGAGCACATGCATACGCACACACAGACGTAGCGCTACACGTATGTATGCATGTGTATGCGTGTTGTGCCTTGCTTAAAAATTTGTAGTAAAAAGAGAAATAATTTGAATGTTTTGTTTGTGTGTTGATGAATTGAGTTGCAAGGAAAGAAATTTCAAAATGTAAAAAAATTATTGCCAAGGACTGCAAGGGGTATATAAACTTCGGCATTGCCGAAGTTAGCTTCTTTGATATTTTTTTTGTTGTTTTTGTTTAAATGGAGGGGGGAAATAAGTACTATAATTGTTATTGTCGATGAACACACGTCTTATCGCTTAGCTAAACTGCTACAAACACTTTTTTTTTTCTCGCTTTTCTTTTTTCGAGAGAGAGAGAGTCTTTTAAAGATCTTTGGCTAGTGACGTCACTAAACATTTATCATCTATTGGATTTTATGTGTGAGTTTTCAATGACAATGTGGCTTGTCGTTAGGGTTTTTGCTTTGATTTTGATTTCACACACACAATGATCATCATCATTAAGAACTTGACCCCAAAGAAGTGAGACCGAAGCGGAGTAGTCACTTCAAGAACACCTCAAAGAAAAAGAGACGCGTCTACGTGCCAGCCATATGATTTCCTGGTTTCTACTGTGTGTCAGACAGAGATGGAGCCAAATAAATGAATCAATGCAAAACCAGTTCACCTTCGAGCATGAGTAACTAGTTTCACTATGGTCGTTGTTGTTGCTATTGTTGATCTATGCATGTCAATAAATGTCTGTTTGTCTATGTTTTTGATACGGAATGTATGCCCTCCCCTCCCTCTCAACAATATTTACCCGGAAATGTCGCCTACACATAGAAGAAGAAGAAGGTTTCTGTAGTTGAAAACTTACCAGCAATGTTGGCATCGAGTACGATGGACATTCACGGGCACGTTGACGCATTGCCGATACTTTTTCCTTTGTAAATTCACATGTCTCTAAATGGGCGCGTAATACGGCGGCCAATAAACGTGGCTGGTCATCCAGCTCAGTGGCCAAAGCTCTCTGTTGGCCACGATTCTGTGTACTCTGTTGCATGGCGGCCAAAATGCGCGCCTTCTCTCGCTTGGGCACGCGTCCAAATCGCACAGCTGCAAAAACACAAAAAAAAAACCCATTCCGGTTAGTCCTTTTTGCTAAAAACAAAAAACAGTTTATATATAGCTACATATGTAACAATCATCATCATCATCATCATCATCTTCATCATCGTGTGTAATTACAACAGCAGGTGCAACACGAAAATAAAGGGACAAGAAACAGCCGCAGCAGCTGTTGTCCTGTCTGTTGTTTGTTTCTTTGTCACGCAGGAAGTGTTTGAGTTTTTCGTTTTTTTGGGTTCGATTGATCTTAAACTAGGTCATTGCCTTTTCTCAGCTGCTGTCAGTTTGCTTGATCCGCTGCGTTCATTGGCTTGTTACACTTTCTCTTTTCTCTCTCTCTCTCCCTCTCCGTGAATATATATATGTGGGTGAACTTTCACATTTTGCCAAAACAAAAAAAAACGAGATTAAGGCTCTACAACACGTTTCAAGTCACGTTTTTTGCATTAGACAAACGTCGTGGGGCTAATTGTCTTTCAAATGCATTAAATAAAGGGAAATTTTTGGCCAAAACTTGGTTAAAAAGTATTAGAGCCATGTTTAAAGACTTTTTGTAGACAGTGTAAACTTAGAACCTTTATATATGTAGTTATCAATCAAAAGTCTTGTGTCTCTCTCTCCCTCTTTCCCTTTGATGACCAACTTTTCAATGTCAAAATGAAATTTCTACAATTTCACTCACATCGAAATGCAAGAAGAAGAAAAAGAAAAAACTCTATTAACAAAAGTGAAACAAAACTCAATGATGATTTTCCACTAGACACCAACTGACAGACAAACTGACTTTTTCCAGCAACAATAATGAGAAATCGCCTACTAAAGTTTTTGACCCACTTCTTTTAGCCACCCAACCGGCTGCCTGCCTCTCTCTGTATCTCTGTGTCTGTGTGTGTGTGTGTGTGTGTTTGTGCCACTCTTCGAAGCGAAATTCAGGTCAAATGAAATGGAAAATGCGACTGCGCGACTGACTGCGCGTAGAAATTAGAGCGAACAACTTTCGAAGCTCGAAAACAAAGCCATCAGCAGCAACAACAACAAAGTTGGTCAAACATGCGATATAGAAAATAGCGAAACAAACACACACACACACACACACACACACAGACAAACGCAACTCAACTGAAGTTTCATTTCAAGTTTAAAGCTCTTCCGCGGCCGCAAACCAAAAATAAAAATTATGGTATAAACGAGGTCAACACTTCAATGGCGCTTAAACGAAACGAAAATCCAAAAAAAAGCGAAAAAAAGGTAAACAAAGTCAAAGCCGAGTTTGAAGACTCTTGGAGTGAAAAGAGAATTACAATCATAATGATCAGCATTGGATGATGATCATCTCTCTGTCTATTTATCTCTAGGTAGTTTTCAGCCGGCTTCAATCCACACACACACAGACACACACACATGCCCAGAAGAGAGTGTGAAATTAAAGTTGAAAACTGAAAGCGTTTGAATTTGAGTTTCAGTTTGTTAACTGTGTCAGGCCCCAGTTGTTTGAAAAGAGAGTTTTATATTTTGGGTTTTCTTGATGATAACAAGTCCAAATTTTATATATACATTTCTTTTTGATTCGTGAATATTATTCAGTTTTTTTTGCTTTTTCACTTTCTAAATTTTCTGTTGAAACTTACGCGCATTGTGATAGACATTGCCTTTGAGTATGCCCTTCAATATGGGTAATTCTTCAGCCATTTTGTGATTTGTGTGTGTTTTTTTTTAGTTAGTTGGTTTAATTAACTTGTTTATATTGTTTATTCAGAGGAGTTCTCTCTCTCTCTGTCTTTATTTAGCTTGGATTTTGGTTTGGTTCTTGCTTTTTAGAGATTCTTGCACTCTTTTTAGGCTAAAATTCATTTTTAACACTCTTTTTCTTTGATTGAAGTTTTTGAAAACATTTCAAGTTTTCCTTTGGCACACATACATAGACACACACACACACACACACTCAGGAGGGGCACAAAAACAAATTTCATAAAAAATTGTTTAAACTTTGGTTTTGCTCAACAACGAAAAAAAAATAACAAAATGCATTTAATTTATTAAAAAAGAAAGACAACAAATTTTCTTTGATTCTTTTATTTTTTTTGCACTTGTAATTAACTTTTATTCTATAATTTATGTTAATTATATATTTTTGATTTCTTTCTTCTTATGTTGTTGTTGTTGTTGTTGTTGGTGTGGATTGTGGTTGTTTGTTTTGTTGTTGTAGTTATTTTTCAGGAACTTTTGTTTCACAATATATTAATATATAGATTTGTTTTGTTTCTTATTATTTTTTAGCGCGTAATCCAAAAGAAACGAATGAAATTCTGGAACTAAATTTCTGGAGAGATTTTTGTGTTTTTCTTTTGTGTGTGGTTTTTCTTTTTATGTTTTTCCTTTTGGGTCGATTTTTCTTCACATTAACCAGAGTATTGTATAGAATAGAATTTATATTTTAGAATTGAATATTTTTTTTTGTTTTGGTTGGTGCTTTTTCTTGTTGTTGTTGTTGTTGATGATGTTTTGGGTTAATTATTTATGTATTTTGTTTAAATTATTTATTTGATATAATTTCTTTTTATTTAGAAATTGAAATATTTATTTGGATATTTCTTCTTTAACATTTAACAAAAAAAAAAAAAAAAAATCTTTCGCTAACATGACAAAACTCGACAAGGTCTCGAACGCGACTAACTGTAAAAAGCAAAAGCACGTTACGAATATACCCCACAAAAAGGTAGCCGCCGTCGCCGCCGCTGTCGCCGCTAGTAGTAGCAAATGAAGAAGAAGACAAAATCAGCGGACAACAAACCGACAACAACCGCCAACAACGACAACGAGAGACTGAGAAAGAGTGAGAGAGCAGCACTGACTACTAAGAGAGAGCGCACAAAAGCGGGTAAAGCATTTACTGAGAGAGAGAGAGCTAAGAGAACGCTTTAAGCTCTCTGAGCAAAAACCAAACAGCTGTTTATTTTGTTAGACGAGAGAGTTTTTCTTTTTGCCTTGCAGTTGTGCAGTTGATAAGAATTTTGGAAATAACAAAAATATTATTAATTATATTTGTTTCCTGAATTTGATTAATTTGCATATTTTCATTAAAAATGTTCTCTTTCGACTCCTTCTAAAAGCTTTGACCTTTAATTTGACACCCCCTGGTGGTGTCCTTTATCCTTAGTCCACCCACCCACCTGGAATACTTTGTGTATGCTCTATCTTAGCTTCTTGCTAATTATCATCAGCAAAGTTCAATGCTCGCTTTACCACAACAGAACAAAACAAAAAAAAAACAAATGCAAAAGCTTAAGAGCTATCTCTCGCTCTCTTTTGGCACTCTTAGGAGTTCTCTTCGATTTCAAGCTTTTCAACACACTCGCATAAGAGCGACTCTCTTCTTGTGTTGAGTTTGGTGAAACTTAAGAGTTTGAAAGCTTTTGGCTAAAAGCTTTTCATGAAACTTATTTTTGCCCCACAGATCGTCATCACCCATACGTCACGTTGCCTGGGACTTGTACAGAGACAGGTGTGTGTGTGTGTGTGTGTGTGTGTGCATTAGATGATCTAGGCTAGAGAGGCTGCAAATTGGAGGCCAACTAAATTGTTTGTTCTGCCCAGTTAAAAGTGCATTTGCAATGCTTCTAATTTACGACAGAAATGGCCCCGTCTGGCCCCGCTCACAAAACAATATGATAATCTATTGCATATTGAAATTACTCATGATAAAAACCAAACACAAAGAAAAACAAAGCAAGGTAAATGCCTTTTTTTGCATTTGCATTTTCAGCCTGACATTCATCATCATCATGGACTGTGATAATTTGTTTGCTTTTATTTCATTTTCCATGGTTTTTGGGGTCAAACTTGCTGACTCACTTCTCACACTAGCCGCCTGACTTTTTGAGTCATAATAATAACTATATACATATGTTTGTATGTGTCTCGGTAGGTACACAGAAATGTCATCGCGAAATCGAAGAGCAGAGCAGAGCAAAAGCAAAGCAAAGCTGAGCTGAGCTGAGCTAAACTGAGCTAAAGGAGAAGGGGGTAAAAGTTTTTTTTTTTTGGTCATTGAACTTAGCATCGAAATGGGGTCGAAGACAGACAATAATAATAATAATAAAAAATAAAAACCAAACCAAACCAACAAACACAATGACGACAGAAAAAAACCACCACAAAGAAGACGACAAAGACAGTAAACCAAAATAAAAAATGAAACACGCTCAATTTGTACAAGTGCGAGCGAGTCGGCAAGCAGCTATGAAAGTAAAAGTGAAAGTTGTTTCTTGTAGAAATTTCGGTGCGTGTTGTGGAAATGCAAGCGGCTCAAAAGGGGAATTGAGCAAGTTGGCCAACCAAAACTAAATGACTATAGGCCTATAAATTTTGTGAGACTTGTCTGTTGCATAAGTCTGGCCAGCTTGGACAGGGGGGCGGTGGGGTGGGGTGGTGAGGGAAGGCGACTGACTGTATGGGATCGTCCCTACTGTGTGGCAAAACATTATGACCCACAAAGATCAAACATATTTCATAAGATGCGAGAGTTTGTTTTTGGAAAACTATTTAACCCCATTTCTAGTGCCCTCTCCCTCCCTCTCTCTCTCTCTCTCTCTCTCTCTCTCTTTCTCTCCCTTATGAAGATCTTGTTTGTTTCAATTTGCCTTTTAATTGTTTAATAATATTTTGCAAATATTTTCAAAACAATTAAAAGCCAATTAACAAGTTTTCAAAACAAATTATATTATAATAATTTCACTTTCACTGACTGTCTGACTTACTGACGACGACGACGACAACGACGACGTCTAACCTCATTTTGCTTGCTGCTTTCTAAATTTACAAAGAGTCAGAGAGATAGAGGAGCGAGGAGCGAGAAGAGAGAATGCCAATTGTTGTTTCATATGACATTGTTAATAATACCATCATTACTATTACTATTATTACTTGATTTGTGTGTGTGTGTGCGTGTGTGTTTGTTTGTTGACTTCCCGTATTACGATGCGCCAGCTAACTTTAACTGAATTTCGAGTTCAATGCACTTGGATGGGGCCTACTTTCGGTTTACTAAGAGGGAGCTAGAGCTAAAGCTAGAGAGATAGGTGATTCACAATGTGTGTTGTTGTTTTTGTTTTACGTAAAAAGACACACATACAGACACTGGGTGAGTGAAAGAGATAGATGGATAACTCTTGCGTAAGTTGTTTACAATATTGTTGTATATATAATCGAAAAGTGTGGAAAGATACAAGAGGAGACACACACAAAAACCAAATAAATAAAAAAGAAACAAAAACGAAAAGAAATGGAAACGCAACAAGAAAAAAAGCCATGAAAAGATGATGATAATAAATAATCACATTAATAAAGAAAGACAGACAGACAGAGAGAGAGAGAGAGGAAAATGAAGTATTTTTTTCGATTTTGAGTGTAACAGAAAACAACAAAATTGAAATACATTTTATTAAATGTAGGCAAACAATATATTTTATTTTATTTTGGGTCATGAAAATTGCCGCCTCAATGAAACATTCGAGGAGGTCAGCAGCAGCAGCAGCGACATCGCTCGCTCAATAACAAAAGCCCCAGACCCTGTCCCATATTATTAATTTCACATCACATATGAAAAGGTCGAGCTCATTTATTTTCATCAATAAGAGAGCCAGAGCCAGAGCCAGAAAAAAAAAACAAAAAACAAACAAAAGCAATGACAAACAAAAAGAGCTCAAAGGCACAAATTGTTTGTATCAAGGGAATCCGAATGAACGCACTCACACACACACACGCACACACACATGCACACATGACGTATACGTAGACTACGAATCAAACATACTCACTCATAGACACAACATGACGTATACTTAATAAGACAAATTCGTCTGCAATTGCGATATTGACTTAGTTGAGGGCAGGCAACATGACGTATGCGTAATGTGTCCTAAGATACAAATTTGTTGCCACTTGACTTGACGTACATGTGTACGTAGATTGTTCTCCGTTTTGTCGACACCACATGGCGTATGAGTGCTTAATTTTCCAAAACCGTTACGTATACGCACTGAGTGCTTAACCCCCCTCCTCACCGTTTTGTTAACAACCTATAAGTAGGTCAATTTTTAGTTATCCAAAATGGAAAACAAAAATATATAAACCTGAGAAGGCTGCTCTCATTGCTCACATTGCAACCTAAATCAATAAAGTGCAATACAATAAAAACATTTACAACAACAACAACAACAAGAACGAGGCATTTACGCATCAAGGGAATGCCAAGCGAAAAAAAATAAAACTCAGCCTCGGCAATTTTCTTGGTTTTTTTTCGTTTTTTTGATAATTATTTTCAAATAAAAGCGCGCCAAGGCAACTGCGCCGCTGCAGCTGCTGCTGCTACTTGGCCGAGGCAAGAATGACCGTGCCTGACCCAAATAAAAGTCGCTGCACTCGTACGCTGCCTCTGCCTCTGCCGCTGCTGCTGGCGACAAAATGCAATGCGAATTGGCGCTGCTGCTGCTGCTGCTGCTGATGTCGTTGTCGTCATCGTGCAAAAATTGCAACGAGCCCGAGAAACGAGGCCGAGTGCAATGAACAGCATTCAGCACACACACACACACACACACTGAGGGAGAGCTAGAGAGAGAGAGAGCTAGCTATGAGTGCAATGCAAATGCAGCCAACGACGAGATGTTGCAATGCGAAACCTTCGAGAAATTTTACTAAAGTCGTTGAACTCAGCCTCTCTCTCTCTATCTATCTATCTCGCGCACTCTGCTTGTCAGTTGCAGCAGCAGCAACAACTTCAGCTTGGCTCTCTGAAACTAGTTTTACGCTGCTGTTGTTGTTGCTTTTGGCGCCGAGGCATTGAAAAAAGCGAAAGTACATTTTTTCTCGTCATCGTCGTTTGTTCGTGCGTCGGCTTGTTCGTGTCGAGGCGCGCGAACACAGCTTTTGGCGCTCCGACTGGCTGGCTGGCTGGCTGGCTGACTGGGCAGCGAGGTAAATGAACCTTTTGAAGGTTCAACTTGCGTAGTAGTAGGCGACGTCAACGTCGACGTCAACGTCAACGACAAACGGCAGCAGCGACGTTTGTAAAACAAGTTTGTTACGTTTTTTCTTTTTATTATTATTATTATTATTTGTCTTTCTTTCTACTCTTCTCTGGTCTTTTCTTTGCAATTTCACCGTTAACAAATAACCAAAATATATATTAAAAGAAAAGAAACAAAAAACGCAGGTGAAGTTGGCTTCACGCAATTTTATGTAACCTCTGAGACGGAGCCAAAGAGAAGCAGCAAGCAGCAGGTGAAGGAGGAGGAAGCAATGATTAAGTTTGCTTTTTTTTGTCGTTTATTTCGGGCATGACACGCGTAAAATAATTTCACTTATGGCCAATTGTATAATAAGAGTTGCCGATAGTTGGCCAGGGGAGGGACTTTTGGCCTAGCCCAAAAATTTTTGGCATTAAATTTGTTAAACTCCTCACCCACCTAAAGACAGCATCATCATCATCATCATCATCATCATCATCATCATCATTAGCATATTGTACTTGGAGCTTCATGTCCGCCCACTGTTCGCCTTTCGCAACAACAGAAGCAAAAGCTCCTTGAACTGTGTGTGTCTCAAAGTGTTAAACTTCCAATAGATCGACCCAACCCTCAAGTCAGTCAGTCAGTCAGTCGGTGGGTCGTTCGGTCGGTCTCTCAGTCTCCTTGTTGTCCGCCTTGTTCTCATTGTTATTGTAAATTTTGTGTAGCCTCCAATATTATTTTAGTCAACAGCTTGTGTGTGTGTGTGTGTGTGTATTAGTGTTAGACTGTGTGTGTGTGTATAGCACTGGCATTTTAATGTATTTGTAATTGACCTGAATAAAGTTCAAAACACTCACATACAGTGAATGAGAGAGCTAGCAAGAGAGAGAGAGAGAGACAGAGAGAGGCTATTCGGACGAGGCAAGGCGAAATCTACATGCATGCGCATGTTGTTGTTGCTGCTGTAGCCTCAAAATAATAATGATTGCGACAACAGCAGCAACAACAACAACAACATGAGCATGACTACTGCTTATAGTTTTTGCTTTTGTTGTTTTTTTCCATATGCTGTGCCTTCGATAATTGTCAATTGTTTGATTATTTTATAAGCTTTTTGGGGACACGCCAGAACAACAAAAACGAACAAACAAACGACCGACCGACCGACCGACCGATCGACTGACTAACTAATTGCTAATGTGTCCACATTTGATTTAGTTAAATACAATGAAATTATCAATATTTTTGCTGTTTTCTTGTTTCAAATTTGATCTTGGCAATTCTAGCAAATTCATTGCAAAGTTTGAAACAAATTCGTAGATTTCTTTTAATAAGTTTGTTAAAAAATAAAGAACAAATTTTGAAAATTAACTGTAAAATAAACATAATTTCTTAAATATATGTATGTATGAAACATAAATCTATTAAAAGGAATCAAAAAATAAAAACTGCATTTAGTTTTATTCCCTTCTTTGTCTATGTTTTTCTATGTCAAATGTTCTGTTTCTCTCTCTGTCTCCCTATCTCTCTCTGATTTATGTATGTATTTCATTCAACTTACTTTCAATTTACTTAACCTCGCGCTAATTTAAGTTCACTTCAATTAAAATAAACATGTTGTGCATGTGAAAACTAATAAATATATTTTTGAATATTTTTTGGAGGGGGGCTTTTTTGTTTCTAAATTGAAGTTGAAAAACTAAAATAATAATAAAAAAATAAATTGAGCGAGTGTAAGTATATATAGAAATATATATAAACATACATATATTGTTTGTTGTTTACTATCAGTCAGTCAAGCTCACACACACATACATCAACCACCTTCACTGCCTCTGTGTGTGTGTGTGTGTGTGTGTGTGTGTATGTGTGTTTGTGTGTGTGTGTGTGGGGCTGACCTAGTTTTCGTCGTGCACGTCAGCGGCGGTCAATGAACTGAGCCTCCGTGTGCTCTGTGTTCATGGGGCTGGCGCTGCTTTTGGACGGATAGATGGATGGATGGATGGATGAATTTTTGGTGTGTGTGAGAGAGGAGGGGGGGGGGGGGGTCGTCTCTCTCCCTCTGTTTTTTGTGTTTTTTTGGGGGGCGACGTCGAATCGTGTGCGCTAAATTTTCGGTTTCGGTTTCGTTTTCATTTCTTGCGTTATTTTTGAGTGTCTTGGCAATAGAGCAAACAAAATGGCGCCTATTACTTAGTCGAAAGAAAAGAAATTATGAAAGAGTCGCTGCCACAAGAGAGAGAGAGAGAGAGAGGTTGGCGGTTGGGGAAGGGGACTGAAAAGAAAGTGTTTCGAAATGGCCCCAGCCAATTATTTTTGAGTTTGTCTTCAAAGTGAAAAGTGAAAGTAGTTTCGAAAAAATTCCAAATATATAAGTATTAATTTATATTTTGCCATCATGCTCGATGGGTGGGATGGGAGGGGGCGGCGAAGGGTATTTTTTTTTTTTTTTTTTGTTTTGTTTTCTAGGTCAGGCGTTGGCTCTTGTGTTTTATAACTGTAAAGCGACGTTGACGGCAACGTTGTTGGCCCTCATATGAATTTAATTTTCCTTGAAAGATAAGGCAGCAGCACACACACATACACACACACACACAGATGGGGGCATGTGTGTGTGTGACGTTGACTGCGCTGTTGGCTTTGCTTAAATAGCACACGGTCATTTTTATTATAAACAATTCGAAATTTGTGTTTTATTTGTTGTTGTTGTTGCTGCTGCTGCTGCTGTTGGCATTTTCATTGCTATTTCATTTCACTGTTGCCGAGTTCGAATTTTGTTTGTTTTTGTTTTTGTTTTGTGTTTTTTTTATTTGTTGGCGGTCGCATTTTGTTTTAGTTTGATTGTTGCTTCTGTTTTGGCATTAGTTATTGTTGCTATTCGGGGTTTTTGCTTTTTAGAACTAGTTCAAGGATTTGCCAAAAAACCAACAAAATCAAAGATTATTTTGCCAATTTAGTTGAGATTAATGGCTGCCATGTGGGTGTTGGTATATGTATTTATTTTTAACTAAAATCCCATGATATCAATGTTGAAGGTCTTCGATAACAACATCAGATAGACATATATATTAAAATGGGTTAATCACTACTACTAAATAGCTATGAAAATATGCTGATCTCTAACTTAGATGAAAGCTCTATTAGAATTATTTAGTATGTTTGTTAAATGTCCCTGACATAATTTATTCTCGTATTTTGTTAAGAATACTTATATATAAGTAAGTATATATAATTAACTTCAAAAATCCAATTTTCCCATGTTTTATTTGTTGATAATTACTAAATATGTCCCAGAATAGGAACCACTAAAGACAATAATTAAATAGACCAAAATAAATGTCGCCCATCTATTTAGCTGATAATTTCAGTTCCCCCCTCACTCCCAGCACTCCCTATGCACCCCTCGTACTGCACTCTATATGATGGAAGAAAGAGAGAGAAAACAAAAACTTTCATACGATTGCCACAGACGCTTTTTGCGTGCTCTACAAACAAAATAAAATATCAAAATCTAATCCATCAATTACAACATAACAAGCAACCGACTGAACGAGCGACCAAGAGACCAGCAACAACAAATAAAATAATATTATTACACAAAGGCCGCGTCTGCGTGCTGCCCCTACAAAACAGCTTCTCTTCCGCCCCACGCCCCCTCCTCAGCCATACATCTCTTCTGCTCTCTAGTCAATCAGTTTCAGTCTTTCTCTTTCTCGCCACACGCATGAACCACTTTCATTTTCGTTTTCACTGCACGACGACGACAACGGCAGCGACGTCGTCGATGGCAGCGGCAGAGGCAACAACAACATGGCTGCCTACCATGCAGAAGAAGAAGTCAATGAACGACGAAAGAGAGTTGTTGTGTGAGAGTGTGTGTGTGTTTGTGTGTGCACGCTTTCATAATCGTTTTGGTTAGCTGCTTGCTGCTGCTATTTCCTGTAAAATATTTTCCGGGCTTTTGAGTTTAATTTAAACAAATTATTACAAAATTTAATAATAACCAAGGCAAGACAAAAAAAAGACCGCCAAAGCGAGAAAGAGCGAGAAAGAGAGAGAGAGAGTATTTGTGTGAGCAAGCACACGAGAGAGAGACGAGCAACTGTGCTGTTGTCTCCATTATGGATTTAGGTTAAGTGCGTTCATTCAACTTTTAACACAATTTCGAAATGGCGCGCACACACACAAGCACACAAACACACATACACACAGTTGTTGCTGTTGTTGTTGTTGTTGTTGGTGTTGCCCTGGTCTCCATTTATCATGCGGGTGTTGTTGAAAATTTTGTTTAAACAAAAAAAATGCTCAACAACTTTTACTTTGCCGTGAAAAATGTTGCAATACACACACTCGCACACACACACTCGCACACACACACACACACTCGCCCATAGTATATAGCATATTGAAATTTCGTTCATGGCTGGTCAATGAACTCTCGAAACGAGACGAACGAGGGCCAAACCAAAACGAAACAAAAAAATTATAATACGAACAAAAGTTGTAAGAGATTTTCATGTGTGTGTGTGAGTGTTCGTTTCAGTTTCGTTCGCTATTCAATAATAGTTTATAATTAAGAGTAATTAATAAAGTTATCATCGAAACTTACCATCACGACTCATGCCAACGGCAATGCATTTCTTGAGACGACAATATTGACAACGATTGCGATTAATACGCAAAATGCTGCACTGTTGATTCTTGGTGCAAGGACGATATTGTATCTTCTGCTGTATGGAGCGACGGAAGAAGCCCTGCAACAAAAACAACAAAAAAATATACAAAATTATTGCATAAGTTGGACACAAAAAAGAGGGGGAGAAGAGATGGTTGTATATATATATAGAATAGTCATTGAAAGTTTCACATATATTTGATCATTTAAAAAGTAATAAAACCTACATCAGCATCTTCATTGGCTGCTGCTGTTGCTGTTGTCACTTTGTTGTTGTTGTTGTTGTTGTTGTTGCTATTGTTATTATTATTATTATTACTGAGAGCCGTGTCCAAATTTTCATCAAATTTTTGACACAAATAATTCAATTGTCTAGAGTCTAAATGCTGATTATGTTGTTCGCATAGCTCATCATCACATCCCGAATCCTGTGCATCATCTTCCTCTTCATCTTCTTCTTCCATACCCTCCATTGGCTGTTGTTGTTGTTGCTGCTGCTGCTGATCATCGATGTGATGCTTGCTGCTGCTGCTGCTGCAAGTGCAACAATTCTGCATATTGTTGGTGGCATTTGTTAGCGATTGTGTACTGGAATTGCTTAAAAGTGAACAATTACTATCCGAACTATCTCTTCGTTGTTGTTGTTGTTGTTGCAGTTGTTGTTGCTGGTGTTGGTGTTGCTGATGATGGGATTGCTGAGATTGTTGCCTCAATAAATTGGCAATTTCTTTATGCGTTTGCGCCGAGAAAGGACTATCACAATGCAATTGATTGAGCTTATTAGTAGAAGTAGTTGTTGTTGCTGTTGTTGTTTTTGTTGTAATATTACTAGTAGTATTGTTACTGGTGGGTGTTGTTTTTGTTGCCACAGTTGTTGCTGCTACTGCTGCATTAGCAGCTGCATCATCATCATGTTGCTGCTGTTGTTGCTCCAATTCTCGTTGCTTTAGCTCACGTGCATAACGTATTTTCTTCCAGGACATTGATATTGCTCATAGCCATCATCATGACTTGTTGTCGATGATCCATTTGAGGCTGCTGCCGCTGCTGCAACGGATGTTGCTGTCGTTGTTGGATGGTGGGGAGAAGCAGCTATATCATCATCGCTATTGGGACAATCTTCATCTATGCCAGATTCACTATCATTTTTGGCGCTCAGATCGGGCTTTGGTGTAGCTGTTGTTGCTGTTGCTATGGGTTGTTGTTGCAGTAGCAATACAATTTGTTGCTGTTGCTGACTAATACTATTTGTTGTTGTTGTTGTTCTTGTCTGGTTGTTGTTGTTGTTATTGTTGGTGGTTGTCTTTACTAATGTTGCAGCTGTTTGTTGCTGTTGTTGCTGCTGCTGTTGTACAATTACAGCTTCATTTTTCAGTCTTTTACGTTGCTGTTGTTGTTGTTGTTGCTGTGGCAGGTAAACAATTTGTCTGCTATGTTGCTGCTGCTGCTGCTTATTGTTGTTAAGTGGCGCCGATTCCAAGAGCTTAACTAAAGCAGAATGTTGCGTCTTCAAGGAGTTGGTGTTGCGCTGTTGCTGCTGCTGCTGCTGCTGTTGGTGAAGGGCGGCTGTTGGAGCCTGATGTTGCTGCTGTAGACTGACAATATTGCCTGTTGTTAGCAACACAATGGTTTGCTGTTGTTGTTGCTGCTGTTCACAAACCATTTTGATTTTGTTTGTTAACTTTATATATTTTTTGTTTAAATTAATATAATTTTTTTTTGTTTGCTTTTTTCTTTTTGGTTTCGAAATGACACTTGAACTCTGTTGCTGTTGTTGCTCTTTCTCTTTCTCTCTCTTTCGCTCGCTCTCGCTCGCGCTCTTTGCTTTCTCTCTACAATTTGCTAATAAGGAACATTGCACACTTCATTCACACTTCACTGGCGGGCACCAACAATAAAAAAAAAAAACAATTCTTCTTATATGATTTATTCATAGATTATTTTGAAATTTTTGTTGTTGCTGTTAACGTTATTTGCGTTGACTTTAGCTATTTTTCTTTATATTTGATACTTTTTGTATTTGTATATTGCTCTATTACTAGTTCTTTTTTTTCGCGCGCTTTTCTTGCTCTGCACAACCGCTGCCAATGACGAGCAATTTGCGAATGAAACGACAACAGCAACAGAAACTCAAACACCAGCAGCAGCAGCAGCAGCAGCAACACAAAACTTCGTTTGGCGTTCGGCAATCTTCGTTCAATCTCTCTCTCGCTCACTGTGGGAGCTCATACTCGTTCTCTCGCTCTCTGAATTTTATGTTGGGGTTTTTTGTTTTGTGTGCCAACTGAGGACATTCACTCCAAAGACGTCGACTGCGCTGCCCATTGCTATGCGGGCAGCTAACAATAGATGTTGTTGCTGCTGCTGCTGCATTTTTGGTTGGGGGCGCCTCGACGCGTTGTTGCTGTTGTTGTAAACAATTCTTGGAACACCTACGCAAGGCAGATTTTCAGGTAGCTGCTGCTGCTGCTGTTGCTGCCACCTGACTGATCAGCTTTGTTTGATAACAACAAAAGAAAAGAACTTACAACTTATAGACGACAACAACGACAACAACGCATTGTAGGTGGCAGGTATTCTCAATTGTTGTAAGAACTCAGGTGAGTGGGCGGGGAGGCCTTCCTTTTATATATATTTGTTCATGTTTTGATAAATGAGTGACAAATAAGATTAATTGATACGAGAGCAACAAAAGAAGGGGGCAAGAAAAGAAAGAGTTGAGTTCTTCGCTGCGGCTAAGGCTATCAATAAATGTGACAGGCCTAAGAGGATATTATATATTTGGTGAGTGTGTGTTTTTTCGGTAGATCTAGAACGATAATTCCAGAAAGATAGCGCAGACTAGTTTTCTTTCTCTTTTTTATTTTTTGGGGTCAGTTTTTTTTTTTGTCACAATTCTCGGTAAAGATTACGATTTTGTGTGTGTGTTTTTTTTTTTTTTAAATATTTTTTTGAGGTCACGAAATTTGAAACTACTTTAAAGGAATTCCCGATTAAATAGAAATGAATTTGTCAAAATCATTTATTTTTGAGTCTATCTAATATAAACTTTATGTTTCCATGAAAAACCAAAGTTCACAGCTTTTGTGAATAATTTTCAGTTTCCAATTTCCAATTTTGAGGGTTTCGTTTTGATGTGAAGTCTCAAGTTGCATGTAGAGTTTTCTCTGTAGTTTGCATAATATCGAATTATCAATGCTCCAGATTTTCATTCTATATATACTTTGTATCTTTTTTGTTAGATAGATATATATTTGAGCAGTTGTTTTGAAATGAAATTTTTCTTGGCCGTTTACGTTTTGCCCTACTTTCTTAAGAGATGAAAAACAATCCCAAACTAATTAACAAAACGATATCTAAGAAAAAGTCTAAGCAAATATTATATTGGTAAATATTTTCAACTAAAGTTATTGTTGTTGTTGTTGTTTTCTTCATGCCAAGTTCTTGGATTAGGACGTAGACAATGAAGTTGCCTTGTTTTTGCCATTAGATCAGTGAACTTTACTTTTCACTTCTTGCTGATTATTTAATAAAACAAATTTATTAATAATTTATTAAATAATAATTTCTTTTTCTTTTGAGGTTTTTAATTTTTTGAGGCCACACATTCTATCTCTCTCGCTCACATTCTGACTTGCTCTCTTACTGTCTCACGTAACCAGCAAACAAAAAACAAAAAACAAAAAAAAACCAAGAGCCCCCAAACGTCAACGACGTCAGCAGCGACGTAGACGTAGCGTCAGCGACGGCAACAGCAACGGCCAGCAGCGACAGTAGCGCAGCAGAGGTTGGCTGACTGGCAAGAGTCAGTTCAACGAACCCCGCCATTGTCGTGACCCAGTTTTCGGTCAGCTACCTCCAAATGTGGAGCTAAACGAGAGCCAAAGAGAGCGACGAGCCAATTGTATGTGAGTGAGTGAGTGAGTGAGCAACGTCGTTACGTACGAACTTTGTTGTAGTTGTAGTAGTCGTTCGTCATTCGTTTCTCTCTCTCTCTGTCTCTGTTGCATTGCACGTTGAGTGTTAGCATTAGCAAGCATTCGCATTCGCGTTCTCGCTCTCAATCGGCTGGCTGTGGGCTCTGGGTCTACTGCTGCTGTTGCTCTCAATGCACATTTGCATGCAAATTTGTTTGCAGTTTGCACAAAGTCTTTGGATTTGTGGCCTGACGGTCGGTCAACGACACAGAAACCTCACCATTTGGACCCTTGCCCTCCCCCCCGCCATCTATCACTCTCCTTCTCTCATACACAGTGTATTTATTTTGCTTGGTGTGGGCTTGGCCCAAAGACTTGGTGGCTTAGTGTTGCAGCTATCTGAGGAGTTGGTGGCATGGGGCACAAACACTATTTAAAGGGAGTGTTGGTATATTATTATTATTACATAAAATGCGTTCAAGGAAATCATCTTTTGAGCAATTAATATTCGAAAATTCTGAAATCAAGAATTTTGAGTTCAATGCACTCAAGTGCCGCCAATTTTGCACTCATTTCAATGTCTTGACGCGAAGAACTGCTGCCCCAATCCGAGCTCTTCTTTCTCTCGCTCTCTCGTTGGCCTCTCTTCTACATGAAATTTGCAACAACGAACTTTCGGGAACAGCTGTGCCCATTTTCAAGTTGGCTCTCTCTGGCAGTTTCTCTCTCTCTGTCGTGTGTTTGTGTGTCGTTTCAGGCCTGGCTGTGGCTGTCAAATGTGAATGAACTCTGTGGTCTGGTCTCATGGCAAAACGCAAAGCATATAACAAGTTTCAAAAGAAAGTGAGAGCATTTCCACATAGCACATACATACATAGAGAGGAGCTGTGTGCGATGGAGCTCAGTCTCTCTCTCACTCTTTCGTTTACTGACTTTTTTTTTATAGGTAATTCATTTGTTTGTTTGTTAAATAATTTGTGTTATTTTTTTGGGCCTATTTGAGCACAACTCAGCCATGGGACATTTAAATTCTGGTAGATCGGATACGTTTGAATGGAATAATGCCTAAGGCAAACTACCTCCCCATGCCTCTCCCTCTCTGCATGCTGCCTTTGCTTATTGTTGGCCCCACAATGTGATCTCATCTTGTTGAACTTCTTGACCAAAATTGTTGCTACTACTTTTGGCTACCGTCAGAACTTGACATCAAAATATGCCAAGAGATCGAAGGTCTTTCAAGGGCTCTTGAGACTCGGAACGTGTATCGTGTGCGTTTTCTTTTTGTCTCGAAGGAATTTGGAGCACACATGAAGTTTGAGAAAAGTTGTGGTTTTTTGATTGTTTTTTTTTTTTTTTTCATTGCCTGTTAATTTCTGTGGTACTGTCATCTTCTTTTTGTTCGTCTTTCAGAAGCTTAACGTCTTTCAAAGACGGTCTTAAAAATTGTTTCACTCACCCACAAAAAAAGAAACAGAAGCCTTTCTTCTGCGTAAGCAATTAGCACGTGCCGTGCCCCAATACCCACCCAATCCCCAACATCATGCCACATCATTGGACATCGACATGGACATCAAATCCGGAACTTTATGGCGCTTTACTCACTTCTCTCCCTCTGTCTGTGTGTGTGTGTGTGTGTGTGTTCTGGCACAAAACGAAACGTTCATCATGGCTAAGCTTTTGAAAATTATTTGACAGTTTTTTTGACGTTCGAACGAACGAACGATGAGTGGGCAGGCAGGCAAAAGTCAGAATTTCACTTGCTTCTCTAATTGAGCTGGCGGAAAAGTCATTAGGTTTTAGTCTCTCTCTTTCTCTTTCTCTCCCTCTCGCTCTCTCTCTCTATTCCTGACCAGCAGGGGACAGCAATTAGTTGACAAAAACAACAACCAAAAAATTTGTATGTATGTACAATAAATAAATTATGTTCAAATTACAAGTCGACCCGCGCCTGGTTGCACATTCAGGTCACCAAAAGTTCAATGCTCTTTCTCTCTCGATAGCTATCTCCCTCAATCCCTCGCTCGCTCTCTCTGTCACTCCCTTTCAACGTGCAAGGATATTTTTTGGCCTGGTCCAACCCCTGGATATCTGCTGGTGCTTCTTCTTCTTCTCCTCGTAGTAGTACACAGCAAAAATAACAACAGCAAAAAAGAAGCTAACACGAGGTCAGCCGCACGTAGGCAAACGCTCACGTAGGAAAGGAGCTAACTCCCCAATCCTCCCCCACACACACACACACACACACAGAGCGAGAGAGAGAGACCGAGAACGTTTCCATTTGGCCTCGCGCTCATTGACGTCACTTCTCTGCAGTTGTCGCTGTCGCTGTCGCTGGCTCTGGCCTCAGTTCGTTCAACTCGTTTGGCTCATGGTCGCCCCTTTTGCATTTATGTGTTATTCTTGTTGTTGTTGTTGTTATCGTTGGGCCTGAGATCTAGCACTGAACCAAAAGGGATAATATGAAGGGATATTTTCGTTTTCTTTTCGGTTTGGTTGCCATTAAATAATTTGTCATTCATCAATACAAAAGGGTAATTACTTGCTTATATATTATTGTCATTAGGCTCCCCCTCCCCCGCGCCTCTTGGTTCAAGTGGGAGACAGAGCAAAAGGACTTAACCAATCAAAATTGTTAATAACCAATCAGGGTCAAGAGTTATTAAATGCTTTGAAAAGTTCTAACAAAACCAAAATCAAACTGCAAGCCTCATTTTCATATTTTTTTTGGTATTTTATTATTCCGACGTAAATTTAAATAAGAAAAATAAGAGTTTTTTTTAGTTTAGTTTATCAATTTGAGTGTTGAATTCGTTTGAAATTTATGTGGAGATATTTGTAATGTTAAATTAAGTTAAGATTATTAATACCTCCATTTCAATCTCTCTCTCTCTCACGCTTTCCTTGAATATTTGACACAAGTGAAAAATGTGTGCAAGTTTTTTATTTGTTTAACTTTTTTTCTGTTTGTTTTTTTTGCATAACATTATAATGACAAATGCGTTTGCGAGCCCCGAAGAAAAGAAATCATATTGAACGGAAATACCTTTCACATTTCGCATTTAACATTTATGCGAAGGGCAAAGAAGAACCAGCCGAGAAACAGGAGGATATCAAGAAGGAGAAGGAGGAGTAGGAGGAGGATGAAGGAAAAGCAGAAGTAACAATATCTGGCCAGGGACATGCATGCAGTCAGTCAGGCAGCATCATCTGAGCTCCCAAAAACGGACTTGGACACAAAACCATCACACACTATCACACAACAACAACAACAGCAACAACAACAAAAATCGTCGAGCCAAGGCGACCGACAATTGAGGACATTGCACTGCAATAACCTTAAAGAAGAAGCACAAGCAGCAGCAGCAGAAGGCAGCAGGCAGCAGGCAGCAGGCAGCATAGGCTGAATCAGAATCAGAATCAGAATTGGTATCACACACACACACACACACACACATAAAACGACAACTGTTGGTGTGAGTGAAAGAGATGGCAGTAGCGTGCGTCAGAGAGTGTGTGTGCGTGTGTGTGTCATCGTCGTTTTCTCTCTGGACTTGGCGCACAGCAAAAATCAGTTGGTTTTTTCTCTTTTTGCATAAATGGGGAGCAACAACAACAACAACAACAATTGAGCTGTGTGTGTAGAGCTTACAACTGCTTCTTCTTTTTCTTCGTCTTGGACGTTGTTGTTGTTGTTAGGGCAGCGCGCAACAGAGGAAATGACCTCAGGAAGGAAATGCAATGCATTTAATTGGCCAAATGTGTGCACAATATGGCCAACAATTCATCATCATCAACATGAACATGCTGCAGGTGCAGGTAAAACTGGGTAAAGAAAATGCCTAATGCCCAATTTGAATACCCTAAAAATTTCCCCTTTTTTCGACCACCAAATGAATCAGAATCCAAAGAGTTCCTCCATTTGGTTTCTCTCTTCTTTCAGTTGGAGCATTGAACCCCAAGGGGAACTTGTCAGAAGAAACTTCTTTTTAGTGATTCTAGTTTCACCATGGTGTTGAAAATTGGCGCGCACAAGACACCTGTGCCATGTCAAATGCCCTAGCAAACCCCCCAAACGCAAGCCAAGCCAAGCCAATCCAATCCCCACCCCTAAAACGACAATCCTCCCCCACTTTTGCATTTCACTTTTGCCAAGAAAGTGGGTGTGGGTGGTTAGGTGGTTGGTGGTGGTTGTCATTTTGCTTTGACCTACTTGTCGTGCATTGAACTTTATTTGGCCACAGAGCTGGATGGAGAGGAGGGAGGGAGGGTTGTTGCCACTTGCCACACACAGATACATATACCATATACGTGTACATATGTATACATTTTTAGGGGTTACGTTCTATGTACAACGAAAGTGTTTTGTGTGTGCTCTCTCTCTGTCGCTCGGACCACCCGCCGCTAGGTGGTGCTGCTTCTGCTTCTGCTGCTGCTGCACAAGCGTTAACCTTAAAAATTTTCCTGGCTGGCTGGTCATGTGACTGGTGCAACTGCTGCTGCTGCTGCTGCTACTGGGGAGCTAGAGCAATGACCGCAGCTCAACAGAGTTGAAGGATAACGAAATGCAATTCCATGCCACACCATAAACGCTCTCTGTCTCTTTTTAGCATTTGGCAAATGTGTTTTAATGTTTAGTTCAGTTTTAATTATTACAATAACTACAAATTACATGAAACATTTTCTCAACACAAAACGTCCAAAAGTCCAAGATGTTGGGGGTAGTTGAATAATTTTGTGCTAGTTTTTTTAGCTCATATTTATATCTGCATATTTTTATCTACACACACATTTCCCTCTATGTATGTGTCTCATTCTAAGTGTATGCGTAACAAATAATTTGTTGGTACGTGTTAGTTATATATATATATATATATATATATCTTTCTAGGTACTTGCTTCTCTCTCTTTATGTCTCTCTCTTCGTCAGTGTGTTTGGCTTGTGCTTATGGGCAAGTTCAATGAACTGAACGCAATTATTTAGCCATTATTTGTATTGTTATTATTTGGTTTATGATTTTTCAATACTTACACTTAGAAAGAGAAAGAGATAGAGAGAGAGAGAGCGAGAGAGGGGGAGATAGTTAAATGAAGAGTTCAAGGAGTTGAGCTATAACTTTAATGATTCTAATAGAAAGCAAGACATTTTCTATCAAGACCTTGGAATAGGACAAAAATAAGTCATCAACTTATTGATTGACATACAATTGAGACATTTCATAGCATACTTTCAGGTAACTATCGAGCAATGTTTGCCAACAAATGACTTTATAATTACAGTTCAAACTAATTACAAGTTCATTATTAGTGATAGAAGGTAAAGCAAATATGTCCATAGCATACCTTTGGGGGTGGTCTGGCCCCGACTATGAGGCACAGTAAGGTTATCATTATCAGTTCTTTAACTGAACAGATCTTAACACAATATTGAAAAATGATTTAAATTTGGTTTTCCACTAGATCGTAGCATACTTTAAGGGGCATTTTATGTAAATCCTCATAAGACATTGTAATTTATTGGCCTTGATAAGGAATATACTTTGGGAGGTGATTCTATATTAAAAATTGCCAACTAATTGCCTAATACAAGTTCTTATTAAGTTAAGTATAAAACTATTATAGCATACTTTTGGGAAATCGGCAAACTAATCAAATGATACCAATGATTGTTAATTAAAGACACAAAGCTGTCGTCTGTCACCTGTCTAATTGTCTATTCTATTCATAAACTATTTTACCTAATTAATATTATTATTATTTATAAAAAAATGTCTCAAACAAACAAAAAAATATTGACAAGCAACACAAAAACATAGAAAAATCTAATCCAAACCTAAGCATTGACGCAAATATTAAAAACAGTTGCCCAAACACAACGAGAAGGAGACAAGGTGGGAGAGAGAGAGAGAGAGAGATAGAGATCTAGAGAGGCAAGAGAAACTCGTTTGCAGCAACTAAAATGAATGGATATTAGAGGCAAGTTAGAGAGAGGCAAGGTCTTTTGCTTGCAATTGCAACAAACAACGAACAACAACAAAAAAAAGAATCTAACTGCAGTTCTGCGCAGGTCGTTGGCATTTGCCAAAAGCGAGAGAGAGCATAGCACAGAGAGCGTAAGAATGAGATAGACAGTCCGAAAGAGAGAGAGAGAGAGAGAGAGCAGGTGATGACGGCCTCAAAGCTGGGACCCAAAGTGCAGTGAACTCTGCGAAAACTCCAGTTCCAGCTTGTTCGTTTTGCTACCTTCCCCCCTTACCAAACTCTTCCCTATCCACAACCCCCGCACACACACACACACTCACACACACACACAATTAATGTAATTTCAATCGGCGTTTTTGTTGCCGTTGCCTTTTTTGGTCACTTTGGCCTCTTAATGACGCCTCGCAACTTCTGTCATATAAATTGTTGTCGGCACTTTTAATGACTCACCCAAAAATATATATATATATCTCAGATTCATATATATACACATATATCTGAGCAACCCAAACAACTCACGTGCCGTCGGCTCTGTCTTTATATGGGCGGAATTTGATTTTTTTTTTTTTTTTTTTTTGTGTTTTGTTTCAGTTATTTGGCTTTGTCGAGACGCATGAGATCGCTCCTAAAGTGGGCGCCTTCCAAACCAACTGACAGCATTTGGTTTAAATGCCTCTCGGTTGCAGCTGCAGCAGTTGTCGAATTATGCAACATTTTGAATAATTTTTGTATTTTTTTCGTGTTTTGTTTTATGTTCGTTTGGAAAATTTATGACAAAAGTCACTGCAAATTATCGTATTTTCAATATTGAGTCATATACTGTATGATCTGTCTATTTAATTTTCGGGGGGTGGGGGGCAGGAAGTGGGCGTGTTATTAAAGAAACAAAATATAAGTTTGCAATTTTCAGATTCGAATACAAATTGAATTTCAAATTGCAGCAAAATATGCGATTGGCTCAGTTCAGAGTTCTAGGTGTTGAAATTATAGTTATTGAGCCAAAACACAATCTGATCAAGCGATTGATTCATGGATTGATTGATTGATTGATCGATTTAATAAGCTGTTCTAGGCCAAATGATAGACCAAACATATATTTGGCAATCGAAATTATTAGTTTGAAAAGCCAAAAACATGAACCGCTTATAGCAATAACGTAAACTTTGTTTAATCTAATTTATATTTTTCGCTCAGTGTATCAAGAGAATAAAAAGCTTAATTTATGCAAAATTTTCAATTATTTTTTATTTCAAAATCAGTTTGGTAATTTAATTCTTGGAATTTAATTACAATTCTTGTACTTTCTGTCGATCCAAGTTCTTAGTTAGTTATAGACTCATTCAGTGTATTTGCATTAGAAGTAATTCAATGAAAAGTAATGCAGTTAAAAGGATATTTTGTTAATTTCAAAGCGAATGTATTTCTTATAGAAAGGCACTTGATTATTTAGAAGTAATTCAATTCAAAAGTAATGCAATGAATTCCTTTCAATATTTCTATTCTGTTTTGTAAGTACTTCTCTTTAATTCCTTTGAAATTAAACGTAATTGCAATGTTGTTGTTTAAGTAAAAGTAGTTACAAAAGTAGTTATAACATTAAGTTTATGTCCATTCAAAGTATTTATAAGCTACTTTCAATGCAATTACAATTTACAATTTACATCACAAGTACTTGCTTTAAAAGTATTTACTCTACAAGTACTGCCATTAATACGCTATAAGTATGCTTGGCACTTGATTCTAGAACTCTCAAATTATTTCAATTGAGTAATCATATGCCAAAAAGCAATTACTTGTGTATTTATTGAAAAATCTGAGCATTTTGCAACTTATAACAAAAGGCCCCAAATGAATGAACGTCGCAGTGAACGTTTAAAAGGATGACGACAATGGCAAGGGGAAGGAGGAGAAGGAGGGGGGTGTGATTAAGCATGTTTGCCTTAAACTAAAACTGTGTTAAGTGTCTGACTGCCAAGTGTGTCTCAGTGTGTGTGTGTGTGTTTGTTGCACAACATTTATTTATTTATTTATTTCGTTTTTGTTTATAAACTTTATCAAATATATATAAATTGCTGACAGTACGACACCAAAGACGTCAAAAGGGGGAGGGGGCGACAGGCGACGGACAAAGACGGCAGCGGCGGCAACGTCGACGACTGCTGTCTAATAATAATTTATTTTATTAATTTGAAATTACATTTGCTTGACAAGAGCAACAAGAAAATTACACAGCAATCTACTGAGACCACAGATACACACACACACACACACACATAGAGTCGAGTGTGTGTGTGTGTGTGCCTCATGCAAAGTGAGGTCGCTGCCGTTCAATAACCTCGAGAGTGTCTCTACGCAATTGCAACGACAACTTGCATGTGGCAGAGAGTGAGTGAATAAGTGAATGAGTGAGTGTGCGGCGCTTGGCAACACCAACCAACTGCACACACACACACACGCACACTAATCGGTCGAGTCAGCCTCGGCTATATGGGGTCCGGGTCTCCTCAAAACCCCCATCTCTCCCCTCTATCTCTACCATTCCATTCGGTGCGTGGTAATTGCTTGTAAACGTCAAAAAGGGGTAGGTAGAGTAGAGAGAGTGGAGAGCGGAGAGTGGAGTCGAGTGCAGGGTAGAAGAGGAGATGTTTCTAGATTTGGGCCTGGCCCGGGCATGAAACAACACTCGAAATTCTCGAAAAACACACACACACACACACAGATCTAGAAAATTATCCAACATAAATTCTAATAATATCAAGACGACAAATCGTTTTTCAAATGCCTTTTAGTTTTTAGTGCGGCGGTTGTTGTCTGTCTGTGACAAGCGAAAAAAAAAAAATAGAACAAACAAAAAAAAAAAAAGAGAGCATAGTCTATTTTTATAATTGCTTTTAATTAACAAGAACCTACAACAACAACAACTAGAAGATTTTTTTGTCAAGTGACAAGCATAATAATTTTTTGTCATTAATGCAATTATTTTGACAAGGGGCAGAAAATCGGTGCCAAAAAAATTTATGTTTCGAAAAAGGCCCCAAAACAAAAAACTAAAATAGTTGACGGGTGGGCGGCGGCCGGTAGGAGGGCAGGGGAGTTAGGTGGCGGAAAAAACGGCACACAAAAGCCACAAGATAGGTCGACTATCAGTAAGAAAGAGTGAGAGCGAGAGGGAGAGGGAAATAAATGCAAAATATGCCGCTATACCAAGTGCAATGAACTCGAGAACTAAACTGAAACGAGCAACAAAACGCTGACGTTTACGTTGACGGCGACGCTGACGTTGGCGCTGTTGATGATGACGACGACGGCGACGAAGAAGCGGACGACAACGGCAACGACTACGACAACGACGACGAAGTCAAGCAAGTTCTAGTTGAGGCAGTCCAACAGAAAACTGAGACTGCGACTGAGACTGAGACAGAGGCTAAAGCCCAGACGGAGAACCCAAAGTGTCCAACTAGCCGACTGAACGACCGATCGACTGTCCGTCGGACATGCATATGCATGTCATTATGAGCATCTAGAAATATCGCCCCAACATACACACACACACACACATACAGTGATTAGGCTGACTCTTGGATTTACAGCTAATCTATATTTCTATATGTGTGCATGTGTGTGTGTGTGTGGCATGTAATAACTTGAGGCCAACTGAGCCGAGATTAAAATTATGGTAGGTTCTATAAGCTACCTCTCCCCCCAACGCCCCCCCCACACACCATTTCATTTCGCTCTCTCTCTCTCTCTCATTCTTTGCCTGTATGTGTGTGTGGGTTTGTCTTTCTTTTGTGGTATGCGTGTGATGGCTCTCTGTTGTTTGGGTTATTGAACTTTCAGTTCGTTTTGTGGCTCTCTTTGAATTGGGTTAGCGTAGGTTAGGTTAGTTACTTTGCCTGCCGTTGCCGTTGCTGCTGCTGCTGCGTTCTAAAAAATTGTGAAATGCGATAACGACCAGAAAGCGAGAGACAGAGAGCGGTTGGGGGGCGAGGAAACGGGGCCGCTGTCTCCACCTCTCAACTTGCACACATGAAGTTGGGTTTTTTTTTTTTTTTTTTGGTTTTTGATTCACTTTAATTGCCTCGAGAAAAAGGTAATAGCTACTAGCTAAAGAAGTTAATAGTCAAGCGGCACACACTTTTGGCTTGTTGAGATTTTCTCTAGAGTCTTTCGAATGGGTCGTTAAAAGTGGGCAACAAGATAAGGGTCTCTTTTTGACAGGCAATTGAGATTAGTTGATGATTGAAATGAACTAGATTGAAGCCCCAAGATAGCAGGAAATTAAAGTTATTAGAACTTTCCAAATGCATTTCATAACCAAAACTCCACCTCACGTCCCTAAAGATCTAAAATTGTTGAAATTTGCCCCCTAAAGTATGCAATGGTGAGCCAAATACTAAAAGAATACAATTTCATATGTTTTTATTTGCATTTTTTTCGAAATATTTGGAGAATCAAATGAAAATAGTCTTTCACCCATCTATTGCATATCTTGGGGGGCAAATTTCTTAGGACTGCCATTTCACACTTTTTCTCCAATTACATCAAGTTTTTTCGTTTGGTTTTTTGGGTTAATGACCTTCTCTATGCATAGTTTTGGGATAATTTTTCGTTTTGTTTTGATTTCTTTTTTTTTGTTTTTATGATTTCCTCTCACCAAGTTGAATGACTCGTTGCATCTGTCAACCTACTTGTTTCAATTTACGCATTGGCAATCATTGTTTTTTTTTTCTATATAATTGCCTATGGATTGGTGCCGTCAAATATTCAAATATCAACGTAACCAGTGACTCCGACTCCAACAAAACAATAGAAAAACAAAAAAATCAATTGAAAATTTGAATTGTAAAGAGCCTGCGGTTTTAGTTGGTTTGGTTTTTTGAAGGGATGTGGGCGGGGGGGGTACCAGGTTGCTTTCGGTTCGCCCATTAAATGCAATTCCATCTACTTGACTTGACTCGGGCCCCGCCATCGAGTCACGTTTTTCGCTGTGGTCGTCGTCGTCGTCAGCGTTGCTGGAGCTCTATAACCCAGAGAGGTGATTGTACTGGTTAACAAGTACGTGCAGTTTCTGAAGGCTGTAGAACAAGTTTTCCATTCGAACATAGCCACAGAGAGATAGCAACAACAACAAAAATCTATTTCAAATTGAGTTACATTCGATTTTCAGAGTCAACATAAATTACATGCCGCTTAATTTTCACACACACATACACATACACACACAGCATAGATAGAGCGAAACTCCTTTAGCTTGAAGCATTACCCGACAATGTGCTTCTTTTTTTTTGCTTTGACATTTTCGTTGCATGTTTGAGGTTATGACAAGAAGAAAAGGCAACCAAAAAAAAAAAAAACCAACTAGCCACACACACAAAAATCACAGACAAAATAAGAAAAAACTAAACATGACACGGCACTATTAAATGAGGCAAGTTAGTTGGAGGTGTGCAACAATGGCCAGGCCAGCCGCAAGGGTCTTCAAATCTGTTAAATGACCAACCAGAGAGTCAAGTCGGAGAAGGTTTCCCCTGCCACCCACCCCATCCAGAGCAGAGAAAATGTCAAATGTCGTCCAAAAAGGAAAGGCGAAACGAAAACTAAAATAAAAGAAGGTGACATAATCAAGATGTGTCTAAGAGAAAGAGATAGTCACAGTAAATGAGAGAGAGAGAGAGAGATAGAAAGACATATGTATGTAAGTCAAAAGATTTGCCAATTTATTACAAAACCCTCGAAAAATTGGCATGGAAAATTATAGTCTATATAATTCTCAGATATCATTTGCACTTTTTATAGAAAATTTAAAGTGAATTAATATTTAAATAATAGAAGGAAAATCCATAAGTAAAATATATAACTCTAAAGAATGTTGTTCGATTTTTTATTTTATGAAATTCTAATCCTCTCCTCTCTGTCTCTCCCCCTCTATCCATCTCTTTCAATCTCTAACTCTCATTGAAAGGGGCAAGGAATAGTTCTTTTTGAATTCTTGGGAAATATTTGCTCTTTTTAATACCAACTCTATTTCTCTGACTCCCCATCTCTCTCTCTCTCTCTCTTTCCCTCTCACTCTCCTTCTATCTCTCTGTCACTCCTTTCTGTGTCTCTGTCATCATTTATTGGACATTTTTGATTTGTTGCTTAGCATATTTTAACTTGGCCGACGGACGACGAGCCGCCTCTCTCATTATTCATTACTCATACGCACTGTTTGACCACAGTCAACACACTTAACGGTAATTTACAAATTCTCCTGCCACCAACCACCCTAGACGTTGGCCGCTGCTGCTTTCATGTAAATTTATGCATTATGACCACTGAGAAATGGTCAGAAACATAATTATTACTCATATGCCACAACCACACACAGCCTGCCCCACATTAATTACCATAAAAATAGGCAGGACGGGCAGCAGCACCAGAAGCAGCACTAAGAAATAAGTGTGTGTGGGGGGTGGGGTGCGGGAGGGGGTGAAGATGGAGTATAGAAGAAGGCGGAGACTTGTGCACTTCATAGAATTTGTGACGGAAATGAGTTTAGTGCCGTTTGGCATGATGCCCCCAAACCTCAAACCCCGTGCCCCGAGCCCCTCCCTGCACTTCAACCAAATTAGGGGTACCTACACACACACACACGAAATAGAAAGAGAGAGAGAGGAAGCAACCATGCACACGCATGGCTTTTCTTCAAAATGAAAGCGCGTGCTGTGACTACCAAATCAAATGGGATATAGATGGTTGGTTGGGTGGGGGGAGGGGGAGGGAAATCGCTCTACACATGCAAGGCATGCATATGTATGTAGAGTTAACTTAGCCACGTCAGGTTGGCATTTTTGGTTCGAAGCTATTTTGTTTTTGTATTTTGCCGGGTTGCATAATTATCATGCAACAACATGCGGCAGCAGGCTGGCACACAAGCAGCAAATGCAGTCAACGATAAAGATTTTTGTTGTTGTTGTTGCGACCAGACAAAAACGTTGTTGTTGTTGTTGTTGTTGCTGCTGTTGTTTTAACGCCCGAGCATGTCGAACGAACGAGGCAAATGTGGAGAAACAAGGGAACAACCCGCCGCAAGTCGTTGTCGACGTCGTCGTCGTCACGCATTTTACGCACAATTTTCAATGAGTTGGATTAGGTTAGGTTTTTTTTGTTTCTTTCTTTTTTGTGTTTCTCTCGTTTGTTTCCTTCTTGAGTGTGTATGGGTGGTGGGTGGTTTGAAAAGTTTTGCCATCCCAATGAGTTCAAAACGAATGAAATGTGTAAATATACAAATTATTTTTACTAATAGCCTACTTTAGGGGGCATCTAATTAATTAATTACCATTGCATGCCTTAAGGGGCAAACATATTGTTTTATTTTGCTAGGTTATCATCTTAAGGCTTCTTCTAAATGCTTATCGGGTGCCTTATTTACGATAAATCATTCAAATTGTTCAACTCCGTTTCAAATTATTATCATCGCATACTTTAGGGGGCACACATATCGTTTATTCTTCCAGACAACTGCTAAGAACTTATATTTTTCTAATGACCTTATAGTTTAATGGTATAATTTAAATTTGTTTAACTCAATTATTTATCAAATTTCTGTTCTTATTTGGTTTTTATTTTGTTGTAGCATTTCTGTAGCATACTTCAAAGGGCATAAACAGTGCATAGTAATAAAAAAAACTTTTCAATCTACCCTCATAGATTTCGATAGGCCTGTAAAAATCCCTGCAATATTTAACCATTTAGGTAAAGCCAGGTTTTTCGGATTTGCCTTTCTTTCTGGCCTCTGTCAACAGTAGGAAGGGGGCGGGGCATACGTGCGTAGCGAAAAAGACCTGACCGACCAAACCCCTCTCTCTCTTTCTCTCCTATTTGAGTGTGTGTGCCTAGTGAGCTACCAAAATTGCATACAAACTGTACAACAATCACAGGCCAGATCCCAGACCCCTAGACCCCAAACCTGAGACCCGAGATCTTAGATCCCCCGTCCAGACCTAGGCCAGCTGCTGCTGCAGTCACTAGAGTTTGAGGTGGTAGCCAGGCTACCAGTTTAAGTCGCTGCCAACTGGCGCACTTTGTTGTGTGTGTGTGTGTAGGCAGTTAGTTAGTGGGATAAGTAAGTAAGTATGTGAATGGTCTATTGGTTCGTTGGTTGGTTGGTTGCTTGGTCTGTCGGTCTTTGACCGCAGCAACAGAAGTAACCGTTAGGTAGCCAGAAGGATTACGTAGACGCCTTAACGGGACGCCTTGTTGCCAGCCTCAATATGCCGCTCATTGCACGAGGTTAGTTCACAGCCATCAACAGCAACAGCAACAACAACAACCAACAACAACGCCAGCAACTGAAAAATCAGTTAAAGTTAAATGCCTTGAGGCCACTTGCTGAGCGTTTTATTTTTTTCGGGCTCCCTGACTTCTCTCTTGCATGCTTGCGATTTGAATTGGATTGCGCTTTGGGGCTAAATTTCGTGTTGCTTATCGCGCGATTCTCGTCAAATGCTCAAGCCGCCATAAATCAATTAGTTAAGGGGCGGTTGGGCTAGAGTTTTTCCCTCCACCCACACTCTCTCTCCGCCCCCCGCTCTCGATTCTCCTGCTTTCAATTGTTTATCGTGTTGTTTAGTAGGTTCATTTCATATGAAGGGCGTTGAGCTAGGCAGTTTATTGAACCTAATTGCTGGTGCATAAGAAATGTTTGAACTTACTCACTTAGCTACCATAAATGGGTTAAGGAAACAAGAAAAAACCATCTGCGAGAAATTATCATCAAGTTGCTTACCTGTAATTAGATGGAAAATTGAAACAAAAATTAATAATTAAATTTAAAACAGAAAAAAGGTTTTCAAGTGTTCAAGATTATTGCCAAAAAAAATGTTTTTCTTTTCCCAAGATTTTTCACTTCTTAATTTTAATCTCTTAACTACTTAAATATGCCTCAAGGCACTTATCAAACATTATATTGAAAATGATTGAAAAGGTTTGATTTAAATCTGAAAATACTTTGAAAACTTCTTAAAATTATTGCAAGTTTTATGAAATTTCTAATTCATGATTTACGAAAATTGGCCAATTGGTTGTGATTCCCAAGTAGTTTTAGCTTTGACTAATACAAATAGCTAGTTAAGGTTCATTTTCTATAAACCTTTGACCGACCTCGTGGCTTCTCCTTTTGATCTAACTAACTAATTAAAACGCCTTTCCCACGCCAAAAAACGATGACACACCCTCGCCGCCTCCTCCTTCTTCTCCTCCTCCTCGTTTTGACATGAAAAATCATACATACATATATGTATATAAATAATTTATAAAACGTTTTCGCTCTTAATTATTGGCCAACACATAAAACCACCGGCAAAAGTTGCTTGGCTTGGATTGGCTTGGCTTTGCTTTGCTTTGCTTGGGTCTTGGTCTGGTCTTGTCTGTTCAGCTTTGGCGGCAACAGCTGGGCACAACAACAACACACAAAGACAACATAAAACTGTCAACACAAATGTCAGACAATATATGTATATAGTATTTGCTTCTTTTTGTTGTTGCTGTGTTGTGACTTATGACATAAGACAATTACTAACTAAGTAAGTTGGTAGCCAAGGTGCAGCAGCAACATTTTTATTGCTGTTGGATCATTGAACTCCTTCTCCGCCTGCTCCCCCTTCGCTATCTCTCTATGGTCAGAGATCGTGAGAGTAGAAAATCGAATTAGATTTTTTTCTTAGTTTTTTCTTTTCTGCAACTAAATAAATGATCATCGAAGAGGAAGAGGAAGAGGAAGAGACATCATCAAGTGAAGAGGAGGTGGAGGACTAGGTGGTTTATGTCTAGGCTAGAGTTATGATTTTTTATTTTTTGTTGCCACATGATTTTATAATGGCTTTCTCTTCTCTCTCTTTCTCTATCTATCTCTCTAGATTGCTTCATAGTTGCTGTTTTTTTTTTTTTTTTTTGTTTTTGCTGCATTCAAAGAGTGCATTCAACTCAATTCAGCATGCAACAAACGTTAACGTTCAGCGTTGCAGCTGACGCCAACGTTGACGTTGCCGTTGACGTCGTCGTCGACGCTGACTTTTGCAGTCAACGTCGAAGCTCTGGCGCTGGGCGAAAGAAGAAAGCAAACGGCGACAGCAAGTCAGAGTCAATGCACTTTGCCTGCAACTAACTATGCCTGTCTATTTCTCTCTCTTTCCTCTTCTCACTCTGTCCTTCTCTTTCTCTTATTCACTATGTGCGATTTTGTTGCGGTACTTTCATTGCTCAACATAGCGCCAAGTTGTGAGTTTGTTGACGTTTGTTTCTTGTTGTTCTAGAATGTTGCCCGGGAAACTGAACTATGTGTGTTTTTTTGTTTTTGTTTTTTGGTTGCAACTAGAGGGAACTATGCAAGAATGACCAACGAATGGTCGGGGGAGGAAGGATGACCGTGGAGAAAGAGAAAGCAATAGAAGAATTAAATATTTAGCAGCAACATGTTGACAATGTATTTAATAACTAATTGAACAGCATTTTCTGTGATTTTCCTTATCTAATTCCCATTTCTCCTCCCCCACCCACTACTTGCAAAGGTGACACGGAGTTGACTATAGAATAACCTCGAATGAAAGCAAAGTCGTTACTCCCCCATGCCCCCTGCCCATTAAAAGCACGTGGCTCAAGCTGCTGCTACTAAAAGGCGAATGACATTTAACTGGGTCAGCAAAAGTGTTCGGTCATCCCCTCTGCCATCCTCCCACACACAGCAACAAGAACTCCCCTTCCTTTCGTTTTAAGGGTAGTTGAAGCTCTCTCTCTCACACACACACATCCAAACACTTACGCATACATATACATACTACATACATATATGAGTTTTACTATCGCTCGTAGTTTTACACAGTGCAAAAAACTGCAACAACGGCCTGGCTTTGGCTGGCCAGTCAGTTCATTGCACTATGCCCTCGCCCCAGTTATGCAGCTCGGCTAGAGTACTCACAAATTGTTGTTGCTGCTGTTGCTGTTGCAGTTGCAGCTGCACGTTCTCTTTGCCAGTTCACAAAAAACACAACAAAAAAATGGTTAGATAAGCCTCGTCGAAATGCCTGTTGTTTGGCGTTAGTGGTAGGCAGTAGTAGTAGCAGTAGTAGGCGTGTTTAGACCATTAATTTACTCTATTATTATTGGTATTCTTATTGTTAATTAGTCGATGTTTAAAAAACACATAATTCATATTTTAAGGAGGCTGCTGCAAGGCCATGGTTGTGACCCCTGCGGCTCTATAAGGTGTGTCCAATTCATTAGAAAGGCATAAGAAATAAACATAAAATTCAATTTGATTGAATTCGCTTTTTCGATTTAAACACTTTCAAAAAGAAGCGCCACAGTTTATCTGTTTTGGTGGTGGCTCTCAAAAGCTCCAAGCTTTTGAGCGCTCTGAGCATATGGTATGAAACAACCATTGCATACTTTTGCGCAGTGGACAAGTTGCCTTTTGATGGCGCTGCTGCTGCCATCTAGCGGCAAGAAGTTAAAGACTAGTATAAAAAGCTTTTTGAGCACTCGCTTTCAAATTGAAAAAAAAAGCAAATAATGAAGTAATCTGAAAAAAATAACATTAAGGCCATGTTCAACTAGCTAATATAGTCCCAAAAAACAAGAATCTTGTTTTTATTTTATATTAAGAAAAGATTTTTTTTAACTTCTCATACTTGAGGACATGGTTAGTCTAATAAGCCTGCAAAATTATTTACTAGATTTGTATATATATTTTTAATGTTTTTTTTGTTTTTAAACCTAACAACAAGTATTAAATTCTTGAATTTTTGCAAATTTCTACACACTTTACTTAATAATGTTCAATTTTTGTATGAAATTATTTTGTTAGTTTAATTAAGTTAAGGATTTACTAGGTAAAGCAACACGTTTAGATAATTTAAGTAGAATTTTGAAACAAAAACTAAATATTTTTCCTATTAGTAGTTTTTGTAAGCCTAATTTATGTTTATATCAAAGGACTTTCTATTAATTTCTATGATTTTTTCTAGGAATAGCAAATTTGGCTAAGTTGCTGGCTGCTTCCCCCTCCTGTTTCTTTCCTCATTGCATCTAGAATTTTCTTTTGAAAACTCAACCTAAATACGAATTGAATTTTCCACCTCCTGGTCACACGCATACACAGACACAAACCCTCCCCAGCAGCAACAGCAGCAGCAGGCACACGCCTAGATAATTTCATGCAACGCTGCCTGCGCTGCTTCTGCCGCTGCCGCTGCCTCTGTGTGTCGCGCTGCTGCTGCGCAAGGCGACTGCAGTCAGTCGTTCAAGTGCATTTCAGAGCATTAACCTCTGATTTTATATGTATCTATGTGGGTCCTAGCACAACACCCATACAATCACAGCATAATCATTTCTCTCTCTCTCTCTCTCTTGTGTCGTGGTCTTCCTCTCTCACTGTGTGTGTCACTCTCTCTAGCTCAGACAACCGATTGAGCTAGAGATGGAGAGTGCACTCTCCTATTGCATTGCTCTCGCTTTGTAATGCTCTCTCTCTCTTTGCTACAATTCAGTGGAAATCCTGAAATGAGGGTATCTCTTGTTTTTCCTATTTACTTTATGATTCTCATATATTGACAACATTTGTATAACTATCAAGCCCTCCCTCCCCCACCCACCTCTTCATGTAGTATTTTTATATTTCTACCTAGTTTTTTTTTGTTAATTTCATTTCTATATTTGTTTAATGCATTTCCCTTTACTCTTCTTAGGTTCATATTCTTTTTGCCCCATAAAGATTATCAAGTGTTTCTTATTGTTCTGTCTCTCTCTCCCTCTCGCTCACTGTCTCTGGTATGTGTGTTTGTGTGTGTGTGTGTGTGTGCATGCAACGTCATTATTATCATAAGCACTTGAAAAGTTAATGCAGGTTAGGGAACTAGTCGAGCAAAGAAAATGAAAGAAAAAGAAAATCCACAATGAAAACGAGAAATAGTGAGGGGGAGAGAAGGAGAAAGAGGGTCAAAAGATAAGATAAGGGCAGTAAATCAGGGAAAATTTTAAAATTAAAGAAAAAAACCTAAATAATAAATGTCTTGCACTTGAAAAACTAATTGATACTGAAAAGATTTAAATTTTATTTCCATATGCTCTGAGATTAGACATTTTTCGAATTCTCAGAGATAAAATCAACATATACGGACTAAAATTAATCAACTTACATATATGGATTAAATACTTGAACTAAGTTTATTTGTATTTATAGACATTTATAATTTTCATTGCAAGACCTAGAAAACTTAATTTCCTTTTACACACAGAGAGCAACAGAGACAGAAATAGAGACATTTTCAATCTATTGCATACAATAAAAGCGAAAATCCCCCTTGAAAAAGAAGAAGAAAAAATACCCAAAACTAAGAAAGCAGTGAATGCAGGGGGAGATACAAATACACAGACACACACACACACACACACACATGCACAGTAGAGTGGGAGAGAGTCGTAACATACGCTCTCTGGAGCTCACTCTCTCTCCCGCTCTCGGTTTGGTTTATGTTGCGTACGCTGCTTCTTCTGCCTTTTGCTTTTGACATTGAACGAGTTCATTCACATTTGCTGCTGCTTGCACACAAACACACACGCAGAGAGAGCCACAGATACTACTCGCATACAAATGCATGTAAATGTGTTTGTATGTATGTGTGTGACGAAAAACTACATGAAGCATAAAAAACAACAACAGCCCCGCTGCCACCCCGGCAGGGAATCACAGAGAAAGAATGACAAGGGGAAAACAGAAAGAAGAAGAAAGAATAGCCTCTGCATACATACATACATATGTATGTATGTATGTATGAGTGAGTGTATAGTAAAAAAGAATAACAAATAAATAAATAAATATGCTAAATAATGTGGAAAGAATAACAATATGTTAGGTAATAGCTGAACGAACCACAAAAATAACAAGACGAAAAGGTATAGAAGAACATGATGAGAGCGAGAGAGAAAGGAAGAAGGAAAGAATACATGTGTGTGTGTGTCTGTGTGAGGGGGAGTGAGCTGGAGGGGGAAGCTAGCGTTAAGAAAGCTGACCAACAAAATTTATTTACTTTGTTTTTTTTTTTTGTTTTCCTTTCGTCTTTTGCTTTGTCTTTGCATAAAATTTTGTTGTAGAACAATTTGGTTTCCCCCTTCTTAGTTGTTGTTGTTGTTTTTCTCTTTTACCTGGAATCAGGTCTATAATTTCTTTTTCTTGTTGTTATTGTTGTTTAGTTTTGAAATTGAAATTGGGTCATTAAGGCAACAGGCACCAAAACGAATGTGTGAAAGATATGTACATACATTTGTATGTATGTATGTATGAGAAGATGAAGCAGAAAATGAAGGAAATGATTAAAATTACTTTGTATGCAAATGAGAAGGAGTAAGACAAACATAGGGTTTAGGGTTTAGTTTTTGGGGTTTGAAGTTTCGATGGTCTGAAAATCTATTCGAGCAGGTGTCTTAAGATGACATCATCAGATCAAAGTTAGATGGACAATATACATATAAGATCTATATAAGATGAGGGAATATAATGAAATTATATTTTAGATTCTAGAGGAGGATTCTAGAGGAAGCCGCGTTCGAGTGTCCTTTGATTGACGAAAAGTTCATCATTTTTTGGGTTTTGTTTTTGCTTTCCGCATTTGAGGAAAACCAATGACGACATCATCTTGAGAGAAAACGAAGCTTACTCGCCCAGCAAACTGAAATTTTATAATTACTAATCTTTAGAATTGTCAAGAACTTAACAAAAGAAAAAAAAAGACAATGAGTCAAAAAAAATATGAAGTCATTCGATTCCCTAACACGGCGAACCGCAAAAAGCAAACAAGCCAAGCCACATTCGTCTTGGAAAACGAAAAATAGAGGTCAATAGACAAAATGAAGGTTGGTTATGGCCAGGTAGGTAGGTAGGCAGAGTCAGTTGAATTGGTTTTTGGCGGAAGCATCGTTGTCGACGGACACGACGGCGTATGAGCAATGTCGACAGCAACACACACACACACACACACACAAAAAAAACTTGCTTCCTACTCGGCAAGAGAACGCACAAAAGTGCGTGCCATAGCAAGCAGAGCAGAGCGTAAAGCAAATCGAAAAAGCTTGGACAGGTTTTCGATCTAACCTTGAACTTCAAAAAAGCGACAACGCGATATGGAAGCGTGTATATATGTGTGTGTGTGTGTGTGTGAGTGGAGATGGAAATTGTTCAATAATAGGCCTACCTACCTACAGTGTGCCACTAAAGTCACCGTACTTTTGTTATATTTCCACATATCACCAGATAACTTGGCCAAATTTTTGCTAAATTTAAAAAACTTTGAACTGGGCAAACAAAACAATGATTTTTCGTTTAAGCTGCAAAAGAAAATTAGTTATTTTTAATTTAAGTTTGATAATATTACAACCAATGTAAACATACTCAAATATTCGCCTCAACAAAAGTCTACGTACTCTTAATTTCTTGAACTGTCTGGCGCCAGCGTTCTTCTTAGAAATAACGGGGGTTTTTGAAACATGTGTGCAGAAATAAGTAAATTCATTATAGTTGGCGTGCTTTGCTTGAGCTGGACAAAATTTTCGATTTTAATAGAAAAAATGCCTCGAAAAGAGTTATCACTTGATGATCGTGGAAGAATCCTGGAACTCCACACAAAGCAGCAGAAATCCTATGCAGAGATAGCTAAGATAATGGGTAGAAGCAAATCCACTATTCAAACTGTCATTGGGCGATTCAAATACGAGGGGCGTATTAAAAATAACAAAAGATCCGGCCGGCCACCTGCACTTTCTGATCGTGACAAGCGCACAATTAAGCATTTGGTGGACAAAGATCCGTTTTGTAGCGCAGTGAAGATTGCCTCAGAGTTAAGTCGCAACATTGATAAGGAGGTGCACCCGGAAACAGTCCGTAGAGCGATCAAAACGTACAATTTCAGGTCCTACACTCCTCGCAAGAAGCCACTCGTAAATTTAATAAATAGGAGAAAGCGCTTAGAGTTTGCCAAAGCGTATGTGGACAAACCAATTGACTTCTGGCGGAAGGTCATTTTCTCAGATGAGTCAAAATATAATATATTTGGCTCAGATGGGCGTTTCCGCGTATGGAGGAGACCAGGAGAAGCCCTTAATCCAAAAAATACGATTAAAACCGTAAAACACGGCGGCGGTGGTATTATGGTTTGGGGCTGCATCGCTGCATCCGGAGTCGGAAATTTGGAATTTATTGACGGAGTGATGGACCAATATGTATACATTGACATATTGAAAAAAATTTAAAGAGCAGCGCTGAGAAGCTGGGAATAGGTTCCGAATTCTACTTTCAGCAGGATAACGACCCTAAGCACAAGGCAATGAACACCAGGCTTTACCTCGCGTACAACACTCCACACCTTTTGGAGACGCCACCACAGAGCCCGGATATCAATCCGAATGAACATGTGTGGAATATGCTGGAACAAAAAATTAGGAAGCACCATATTACCAACAAAAACCTCCTGCGAGAGGCATTGTACCAAGAGTGGTGCGCAATGGATCCAAATTATATAGAAAAACTGGTGATGTCTATGCCAAATCGTCTCGAAGAGGTGATTAAGTTGAAGGGTTATCCCACTAGATACTAAGTTTAAAGTTTTCATAAAAATAATGTTCCTTATAGTTAATAAGTTTATATTGGTTTGTAAGAGTACGTAGACTTTTGTTGAAGCAGATATTGAAGTTCCGTTTGTTTTGCATTAATAATATTATATCAAGTTATAAATCTTACTATTTTTTTTTCATTATTTAAGAGAAAATATATTGTTTTGTTTGCCCAGTTCAAAGTTTTTTAAATTTAGCAAAAATTTGGCCAAGTTATCTGGTGATTTGTGGAAATATAACAAAAGTACGGTGACTTTAGTGGCACACTGTACATATATCTACATAAATTGGATACATAAGATATATACACACATATTTGATATATAAATTAGCACATCTGAGTGGTCAAGATGATGTGTTTCATTTTTCGGGGTAAGGGACAACAACAAAAAAGTCAATGAACTCCTTTTTTTTTGCGTTAAGCAAGAAGAACTACGGGTTTAGTTTTATGGTTTGGTTTTTGAAAATTGTGTGCCCTTGTTTAACTAGGGGTACATTAGTTTCTCAATCTATGCTCTGTACTTATCTTAAGCGATACTTAAAAGTTTTCATGGTTTATAGCTAAATGCATTTATCAATAACTGTGCCACATATCATTCAAATCTGTTTACTATAAACTATAGAAACAGATCGATTATAGCTTCAAAATCAACCTACAATACAAATTTAAAAGCATAGCAAATTCGGTTAAACTCCTTGTTAGTGTTTTTTTTTTTTTGTTTGACTTAAAAGTTTGAAATTTCAGACGCGCAGACGTCCAAATATAAAAATAAATACGCAAGGATGGCGCAAAAGACGCAGACGAAAGAAAGAGAGAGAGAGAGAGAGATACTCTGAACTTCAACTGGCTGTTAACCCAATTCAAGGACGTCATTGAGACATTATATACACTCGGCTTGACGTGGCATCAATAAAAAAACATATATAAGGGAATAGGGCAAACTACTGCGTCAAGGTTAAAAGGAAGAGAAACAGAGACAGGCAGCAGCAGCGGCAGCGGCACTCGCCATTCGGCCTAGCGATGATATCGTGATGTGCCCCTCTGCTCCCCCTTCCTTTCGTGGAGGATCGTGAGGATTTCAAACTCATCGTGCTTTCTGTCAAGCAGTAAGCTTTAGCTCACACTTGGAATTCAACAGTTTAATAGAGTTTCTTGAAGTTGACAAATTGTTATTGCATACTTTTGTGATGAAAATTGCAATGATTCTTGCCATTATGTATTATCATTTAATTGGCATTGTTTGGCAGGCCAAAAACCCTTCACGTTTGCATCTCTATGGTATCAGTTGGTTGGCATTATTGGACTTTTTGCTCGCCCTCTCTCCCTCTCGCTCTGTCTCTCTTTTGCTCTATCTCTGTTGCACATTGGCGCGATATTCACAATCGTGAGTCTGGGCCCTGGGCGAATGAACTTGCCGGCATTTTCAATGTCACAGACAGCAGCAGAAAGCAAAGGGCCACAAAAACATTGAAAGTTTTCGTTCTGGTTCTTCGTGGTGCTGGTGGTTGATCGGTTGGTTGGTTGCTTGCTTGTTGGTTTTGGCTTCCTTTTTATTTTATATATGCCATACATATACATATATATACATATATAGGTATATATTTGTTCATGTTCCATCCTCTCTCATTTTGATTTATTTTATTGCGACGCAATTTATGCAAGGACAATTCGCAGACGCAAACGCAGACGCAGACTGAAGCTGAGCGGCAGGTTTAGAGTCGTCTGCAACGCAATTGTTAAGGTCCCTTACACACATACCCAAAAATAATCGAAGGGCATAAGAGCCTGTTGCTCACACAGAATGATGTGTATTGTGTATTGTACTTGAGGAACAACCCTCATTGAGTAATGAATTAAAGGATAAGTTAACCCTCAGGACGACGACGACGACGAAGCGAGGTTAAATGAGTTCAATGTCAGGCGAAAACTACAGAGCCTCATTGCACGTGGCTAGTACACGACACACAGACAGACAGACAGACAGACTGATAAACAGACAGACAGACAGACTGATAAACAGACAGACAAAAGGTTACATATAGAGTATCGAGTAGAAAACTTACCTTGCAGCCCTCGCAGGAATGGACACCATAATGAAAGCCAGAGGCCTTGTCCCCACAGACGCGACATAGCACAGTTGTTCCATCAAATTCTGTAAATTGAAAAAGAACAAGTCGATAAATTAATGTCAAGTGAGGCAACTTTTACTCTTAACAAACGAAACGAAAGAAAGCAAAAGAAAGTCAACAAAGATCATGTAATAACTGACTTGCACACACACACAAACACACAGAGAGAAAACTTGTTGCTGAACTTGAGCTCGATTCTTGGCCATGGTTGAAATAAGTTACGTAACTTTCACCACAAAAACGTTGCCAAAGAAAGCACAGCAGCCAAGAGAGAGAGAGAGAGACGCTGAGAGAGAGAAAGACTTTCTTTCTGGCTACTGGCAAAACAAGTTCTTAAGAACCTGTTTTTTTCCCCCTCATGAAGAAAGAAAGTCTTTCACTCAGTTCGGGCTACGTTTCGTCTTTATCAGCAAAAAAAAATATCAACAGGGAACAACAACAACAAAAAGAAGGGAACATGCCACGCTTGGCAAACACAATTGTAAATTATATTAACAACAAATAACAACAACAATGCCAAGTGATCTTCACGCTGCCACGGTCATCATTATGAACATGTTCATCATGATGAGCTTTGTTTTGTTTTTTCTGTTTTGCTATTTCTGTGCCAGACACACACAACCAAAGAGAGAGAGAGAGAGAGGAGAGTATCTGCATGTTGTATCTGTGTATCTCACATATTCTCCCCCCCCTCCGCTCTCTCTCCCTCTCTCTCTTTCTGTGGCACAAGTTCACTGACATTTCGCATTGCAGATCGTTGCACTTTTGCATTGCCTCGCAGCGTCATCGTCTCCGGTTTTTTTTTTTATGTGATCTTTCACACGACACAAGAGAAAAAAAAAAATCGTTGCTGTCGAGCCACTGACTGACTTATATTTCCAGTGGTTTTTCATTGTGTGTGTGTGTGTGTGTGTGTGTGTAGTTTGCTGATCCACTTTCAAGTAACTACTCACTGATCAACAATCAGTTTGCATGCAATCACTGCAATTTGATAACTTGGCCAGTTTAAATTGAAAACCGTTTCAAGAACAAATAAATCATCATCCGCATCTATCGATAACAAATGATAATGATAAGCACACTTTAGTTGTTATCGTTATCGAGATCCACAAAGTTTTCTAAATTCTTCAACATTTGTTATTGATCTAAAGGATTGATGACGATCTTTGCAAGTGTAATCCATGACTATAATTGTTATCGATTGATAGCAGGTTTGTAGATCCACAAAGTTTGATAACAAGAACTTTAACAGATTTTCATAAGCAATTACATATGATTTCAAGTAATTTCAAAATGCTCAACAATCAATAATCGATATAGTTTTTCTATACAATAATCGTTATCGATATCTAATGAAATTTAACATTCCTTTGGTTACATATTCCCATATATACATATGTACATATATCAATGATCAGAACTTGATTTGATATCAAGTCTCTGTCGTAATAGTGCTTATCACCTGAGAGGGCTCCCCCCTCCCCCCTCTGCTCCACTCTCTAGCATTATCTTATGTCCATTGATAGAGCCATATAATAATGCCACATATTACAGCATTTCCAAACAATATTATTAATAATAACAAAACGTAACGAAATGAATTTATCAGGCCATTACACGTGTCGCCCATTTAGCAAATGCTCAAAAGGTGAGTGAAACTATTTTATATTGACCTTGTCTCTTTTATTTGATGGCGTGGTGGGGGTGGGGGTGGGGGGAAAGGGGTGTCTGCTGTTGTTGCTTTTATAAACAAAGCAAAAATTATAGAATCCCACCGAAACGGAATCTATTACAATGCCATAGAGATACATATAAATCAAAATTCGGCGGCGTCTTTGCCCCAAATGACGTCAACAACACTTTATGCTAACCCTTGCCCCGTTCCCCTACCCCACCACAGTAGCTCAACCAAAAAATGTCGGAGATGAAAACGTGGCAATTCTATCTAAATAACACGCCCACATTCAAATCAAAATCTATATATAAATTATATTCTATATATGCCTTCAAATGTGTGCCAAGCGATTGTCTGGTTTTTGTTGCTTTTTGTTGTTTGCTATAATTAATTAAATTAAATAAAGTAAAATAACGTATTCTTTTATTTTCAAGTTCAAATGAAATTGTTACGCGAGAAAAAAAAAAAAAAAAACAAAACACACAGTAATACTTTGTTTTTGTTTGCCTTGATTCTATAGGCTGATAAGCATTAAAACAAAAAAAAAAAACAACAACAAGGGGGGAAAAGGGGGAGAAAACGAAAAAATTGGCGCATGTTTTTCAGTTAGATAAGTGAAGGCTAATGACGAATACTTCCTAGTTTTGTTCTGTATAGATCATTTACCCAAAAGACATTCAACATTATTAGATAATCATTAGATCCATAGATTCCATAAAAAAATTTCAATCTCCGATCTGAGGAATCTAAGATTCGATCTCAGAATCTCAAGTTTTCACATGTATTTTCCAAATATTTAGAAATCTTAATCTAAAATCGATTAGTTTTAGTTCTGAATACTTGGAAAATTCATCTTCTTAATCCTCAAAAAAATACTTGAGGATTGAAATCTTAGTTTCTTCTTCTATAAGAGGCAAAACCGCATGGATTTTAGATTCGAATTTCTCAATATTTTATAGACGATATTCAGGAACTATAAAGAAAATGTATTTCTTCAGTTATATTAGTTGGAATCCTTGAAGAACTCACACTTTTGGTCCTGTTTTCTGGACATATATAGAAAGTGTACATGTTTTATTGTTCTTTCCGTTCTAAAATATTCTTAAGTTTATAAAGATTTCTAAGAACAAAAACAAAAATAATTAAAGAATTTTGCAGAATTAGCCGAAATTGATTACTACAAATTTGCCCTATTTGGTTTGTAACTTTTATGCCTAAAATTTCATTCAATTTTGAATTTCGTTATTTAATTGGGAAATTTTGTAGTTTTCGGTCTAATTTCAAGGAAAAATACAAAAATTTAAATTAATTATTTAGACATTTTTTTTAAATATATTTCCAGGAATGAGAAACAAGAACAAAAAGTTTGCCAAAAATTCCCCAACAAAAAAAATTAATATAAATTCTACCTTGAAATTCCACAAAAATGGTAAAAACTATATTTCTATATATTCTATATAACTCTCCCTCTCTCTTTCGCTCTCTCTCTCTCTCTCTCTCTCTCTCTCATTCTCTCGTTTGTACATATTATTAGCTAACCAAATAATCTACAGTCAAAATCTATGAGTATTATCTAATACGCACTACACACAGACACACACACACATATAGGCAAAGGCGACCTTGAAAGTTTCATTCACTTCACACCAACACAGACACAGGGTAAGAGAGGGTGGTCGCGGTGGTGGGCTAGGGGTTGGATGAGATGTGGTGCGTTGTGTTGCGAGGGGGAGAGTCAAAGAAGGGTGGGGTTGGGGGGGCACATCACTATCAGCTAGAAATACACCAAAAAGAACAGCAAACAAATGGCACACACACACACACATTCAAATCAATTCCGACAGCTTGATATGAGCCAAAGAGAGACAGAGAGAGAAAGAGAGAGAGAGAGAGAGAGGGAGACACCATATTGCCAAATGTTCTATGGGTGAACAAACAACAACAAAACTCAACTAAATTAAAATTTGACATTGAAATTTTTTTTTTTTTTGGCTCTCTTTCTCGCTCGATCAATAAACAATTTTTAGCGCGTGCAGCAGCAGAGATAGAGAGAGAGACAAAGCGAGAGCGAGAGCGCTGTGCTTCTCCTCCCCACCCTTCCATCCCCTTCAGCGGTTTGAATGCGGAAATGTTCGGACAGGTTTGAGAATCGGTTCAATGTATCGTGCAATAAAATTAAAATTTCAATATCATTTTTTGGTTTTTGAGAGTTCAAAAAACGCAACTGAGGTCAGCTCGTGTTTCTCCGTGTGCGTGTAAATGTGGGCGTGGCGTCCATTGCTTGACTCTTGTTTTAAGTTCATTGAATTAAAAAAGTAAAAACGTGAAATTCATTTGTTTTCGTTTCGAGGTTTTTTGACACTTTGCATGACTGCCGACGACTATTCGATGACGAGAAGTTATGCAATTGATTTTCAGCTGGTTTTGAATTCAAGTGCATTGATCTTCTTGAACCTTGGGCGATTCGCCAGGGCAGAGGAAAAGAAGGTTATTGATCGACGACAACAATAAAAAGCGTGGGAATTATCAAAAATTACCAAAAAAAAAAACACTCGAGGAATTACAAGGGGGGGGGTAAGCAACTAGGAAACGATAGCGAGGAAATACTCTTTAAGGCTTTAAGGACGAAACAGGAGTCTTTGAAATCATCGCTTCGTTTCATTTTGGTTAATATTTGTGGTAAGTTTTACGGTTTCAAATGTCTTAAGAGGATCTTCTGCCTCCCTTTGAATAGGAATTGTCTTTCATTTCCTCTAAGAAGAGTCCTCTCGACTTAGCCCTTAATTGATCTAGATTTAGACTTGGAATGGTCCAATTGTAAGTTGACATTCTTTAAGGATCAAATTCGCCTTCAATTTGCCTCCCTATCAAAACAATGTGGAAAACCCAAAAATCTAATAAATTCAACAAGTCTAAAGGATTTTAGAATTATTCTAGATAATTTTAAGACAATCTTTTCGTTTCTATCTCGGAGTTATTCCTATGCTAATCAAATAATAATAATAATATTAATCACATTAGATGCCAATATTAGTTTTCAATTTCAAATTCCTTAATCTCACTTCCTCTTCTTCTTTACCTTACTCTTCACAATTTGGAACGATTGGACACTTTGGAATTCGAATAAAACATCCAAAGATGCGACTTGGAATGGCTGAAACGCTTTGAAATGAAACAATAAAGGATGCCAATTGTCACGCGAGGAATGGAACGCAAAATAAGAAGCTTGCGCCGTTTTTGGTGGAACAGTGGAACTAGAACGGAGATTTCACGAAGTTTGTGGTCTGTAATTACTAAGATAATATCACCAACCATTTAACAATCTCTAAGATAATTCAGAACTTTGAAATTTTTAACTAATAATCAAATAGCAGATTGATTAATTGACGATCTCACTTCTTTATTATGGCCAATTGGCAAAGTAGTAAAAGTCAACTCTATATACATATAAGTACATATATACCTATAGATAGATGAATAAAAGGTATTTGACTTTCAATTTGTTAGTTTTCACTTTCTTGGCTAGCGAAGGTGAAGCTGATGGTGAAGGAGACTGGCAGGGGGAGCGGGGGAGAGGGCCATCTAATGTCTTGTGGGGCCTTTGAACGCTTAATAAATTTCTAAAATGCACAAATAATTGTGCCAATAAAAATAAACACGATCACAACAAAAACTAAAACTAACTTTCCTTCGAGTCAAAGCAAAAGCAAAAGTTCAAACGCCGCCTACGAAAAACTCGGTGATCGGATGAAAAACCTACCTACCAGATATGTATATATATATATATATATATATGTGTGTGTGTGTATCTCAACAAAGTGTTGTCTGTATGTAAAGGCAAATAACTTTTCTTTCTGCACAATTGTAGCGAGGCAGGCAAAAGTTATTGCAAGTTGACTTGACTTTCACCGACATTGAACAAAAGGCATTTTGTTGTTGTTGTTGTTGTTTGTTGCTTTTGGAAGATGTTTTAGAGGGTTAGGGGTAAGGGGAGTAGGTGGTTAGATGTATCAATCGTATCGAGGGAATTGTGGGGTGGGGGGGGGATCATTAACCCATCGCTTCTCCTTCCCTTAATCGTTTGGTCGTGTGTGGAAAATGTCAAAGACAATTTGACAGCAAATTTAAATTAAGAGAGAAGAGACGGACGGACGGACGGACGGACAGACGGACGGACGGACACACGACTTCAACTTGGCTTTTTGGCCATAAATTGGTTAGCTGGCTGACTGGCTCACTGACCGACGCGAGCAGTGAAAACGTGCAAAAAAAAAGCGTTAGTAAGTGAATGAATTCGTTTGCAATTGCATTTTCACTTTCGTTTTCGGCTTGAGGCAATTGAAATTGAAAACTTGGCAAACGGATGCACTTACAACAACAACAACAACAACAACTACAACAAATACAACGAATAATAACATTTCAGTTGAATCGAAAAAGTCATATCATTTTTTGGCCTGGGGCAGGCAATGAACTTGGCTAACTTACTCTTTTAAGCCATTCGTTTTCAAGCGTATCAAATGCAGCCCAGTTTTTTCTTCTTCTTTGTTTCTTTCTCTTTCGTCTGTGTGTGTGTGTGTGTGTGTGTGTTTGGATTTGGAGAAATGCAATGCGCCTAGACGCATAAATAAATAAAAGCAAAAACAAAACACATAATAAAAACTCACAGTGTACATAAATATTATTGTTTTTTTTTTCTGCTTTTGGTTTTCACTTTCGTTTGTGACAGGGCGTGAAAAATGTGTCTCGAAAATGCATTGATATCGCAGCAATTTGGGGAGAGTTGTCGGGGGAATGGGACAGGGGCGGATACTAATGCATATTATGGTCAAGTATTTCCTCAAAACTAATTGGCCAAGGCTGTTAGTGCTTTATTTCTGAACCCTGCATTCCTCCCCTGCATCCCTGCAGATTGTCGTGGAGGGAAATGATGAAATTGAAAACGACAAATCATAATTTACGTCTTAAGCTGAACCATAACCTAGAATAGACGCCCATTTCCTAACCAGACTTTGATCTACTCTAGATCTGCGAAATGGGGCGAAATTAGCTCCTTAAAGTATGCAATAATAGGCTGCAAGTGGTCAATATTGGCAAAAAGTTTATGACTTTTCCGCAGAATTCACTAAAACTTCTTTATATATTTGAAAAATGGAATTTTTGGTCTGCTTATTGCATACTTTTGGGAGCATATTTGCCTCATTTGCTCCGCCTAGATCCGTCTATGGTCCAAACAATACACTTTTAGCAATAGATTAGACTAGACTAGCATTAAGATCGAATTTCCATCACTGGAATGTCGAATATGTTTTGGTCAAGGAAATTCATCTATTAATTTGGAGGGAGGGAGCAACTCTCTCTCCCTGCCCCTTTATGGGACAATTCCAAGGTTTTTCATTTACATTTAGATGAAATCCGTTGCACTTGAAACTAGAGTTGAAGATGGCTAAGAAGCAGAGAGAGAGAGAGAGAGTTGAAGGAAGCATTTACACTACCTTGACTCATTCACTTGAACTGTTGTTGTTGTTGTTATTTGAACCGGTTGTTACTCATTCCGAAGTGCATTAACTTCCTTTTAGTCATAAAACAAAAGCAAAAAATAAAATTGCCTGACATTGGTACAGTTATTTAAAAGTTAATTGAACTCGCATGAACTTTTGGCTCGTTGATATATAAATTTTTATATACTTTTCGTATGCGGAACGACCTTGTTTCGTTTTTTTTTATTGTTTGGGGTAAGCAAAGTTGATTGACTGCATCATTTTTTGTTGTTGAAGCTGGCCAAAAACGGAATGATTCGGAAGCTAATCATCATTTTGTGTGTGTGACATAAAGTCAATATACCCATTAAGGTTAAAGCCTTGGATTTCCGCCAAGTAGCAGCTGAAGGAGAGTTCTGATCAGAGTTCTCCCTCTCCCTCTCCCTCTCTCGTTAGGCCTAAAATGCTAATTAACCTTTTTAGATTTGGTTTAACGGAAGCAGAACAAACATGTGATCTTTGATCTGATCATCTCGGATCTCGGAAGGTCAATTGTTAGATATATTTTAGACGGAAGTGTTTTTTGCAATTCAAGTTGGTTGTTTTTTTTTTTTGCGGACTCACCAATATTGAGCTCGGGTTCACCTTTGACCGAACTGGCCACAGTTGTATCCATAACTGGATATGATTTAATATAGTCCGGTGTCTGTGGACGCGAATCGGCTGGTACTACAACAATACTGTTATTGTTGTTTGGGGATGAGAATGTTGAGAAATTCAAACCCTGATGATGATGATGATGTTGTTGTTGTTGTTGTTGTTGATGATGATGATGGTAGATCGAATGATGGTTTGGCGTCTGTTGCTGCTGCTGCGATTGATTGTTTGCCTCAAAGTTAGTTTGTATCTCTGTGGTGCTAACTACCGAAACGGCATTAGCAGACGACGACGACGACGATGAAGAAGAAGAAGAAGAATTCGGACTCGTTTTATTCACATAGATAACATTACTATGGGGCATTTTACTGGCCATGGGCACACCTGTGGGCGGCACAGTATCCATGTCTGTGACAGGTGCGACCAGGCTACGTTGCTGCTGCGACGATGATGATGATGATGATGCTAAATGACTTAACTGATGATGATGATGATGATTCATATGTGAATGAGGATGATAATCTCCTGCTCCTGCTCCTCCGCCTGGACTTGTATTTGGATAGATTACTACACTAGTATTTGTTGTTGATGTAGTTATTGTTGTTGCCGGCTGTTGTTGTTGTTGTTGTCCATTTAGCAATTTACTATGTTGATAGTATGTCGATACACTTGTATTTGGTGGCAATTTCAATGCATTCTCCAAGTGTGAACGACCCAACAAAAGTTGGTTATTTGTCGAGCTGTTGCTGTTGTTGTTGTTGTTGTTGCTGTTTGTTGTTGTGGTACTTGATGCAACCACCTGAGTAGTGGGTGGTGCTACTGCCGCTGCTGCTGCCGTTGGTGCTGGTGACACTGTGGATGATGATGATCCTGATCCTGATCCACCTCCACTTAGACATATCACTGAGGTCTTGGCGCTACTTGTCGATGGTGTTTCCATCATTGTGGCGCTACTGCTTGGCTGACAATCGGAACTGTCCGCTGACATAAGCATTTTTATATACACACACACACACACACGGACACAGAGAGACACACACTTTGATTCTTTTGATTCTTTCTTTTTGTTTAGCCAATATGTAGTGGATGATTATATGGTATGGGGATTATGTTTCCAAAAATCC